>CM060374.1:141611408-142862568 GCA_030545235.1 Helianthus tuberosus
TGTCAGTTGTTGATAGCCAAAGGGATGCCTATTCACTTTTGGTTTAGAAGGCCTTTTGTAGGCCTCATAAATGTGTGGGACCCTTAGATAAGGAGGTTGACCTTTACCTCTTTCGTATTGGTTAGCAAGGGGTGTTATTGTCACTTGAACCCCTCTTTAACGAGAGTTTTGGTTCAGCTGTTTGGACAGGCACAAAAGCTGGTTGTTTTTTGACTTGTGAACTTGAAGAACTCATAGGTGTTTTTGAAATCTACTCTTCCTTTTTTACCTCAAAGGATTTCAAGTACACGCACTGCTGAGTATAATGGTTTGATTTACCACAGATGGTGCAGCTCTTTGAAGGCACAATGATACTTGTTTTGTTAATGTCATAAGCCTTTAAGTGAAAACAATTTTTGGTCAAATGATTTTTCTTTTCACAAAAATCACAATACAAGTTTTTAATCTTTTCTTTTCTTCTTTTCAGACTCCTTTGCAACAGAGTTTTGAACTACTGTTAGGATGTCCTTAAGAGGAATAACTTTGGCCTTTGGAGCTTTGACACCATCCATAGTTGTGAAGTCCATGGGTTTAAAGATTTCAAGGATGTCACACTCATCAGACCATGTGGGTTTGAATTGGTATTTCTCAATCTCCTCAAAAGTTGAGGACCCCACAGATCTTTCCAGAGTGATTTTCTTACAACTTTTGTCAGTGATTTTGACTTCTTGACCATCCTTGTTAGTGGGTATAATTTCAACGGTGGTTTGAACAGACTTATTTGCAGCAGTGTTTTCAACTTGGTCATGTTTTCTATACCCTATTCCAAATTTTACATTGCTTTTGATCTGTTTTTCAAGCATCACTTCATAACCTTTACAGGATTCCACCCATTTCTCACATGTGATTTGGGTGGATTCCAACTTCTTTTTACAAGCATGGTATTTTTCTATCTTTGCTTGAAGTTGGTCCTTGGTTATGCTATGCTCATGTTTAAGGCTGCAAATTTCATTTTCTTTTTCTGCCAATTTGATTTTAAACTCTTTTAAAGATTTTTCAAATTGTATCTCATCATTTAACACCTTATCTCTAAGGTTTTCATTCACCTCCTTAATGTTTGCAAATGCTATGATGCATTTGTCTGAACAAAGGTTTTTAAGAACCTAGGGTGATACCTTAGATGCAGCCATCATGGCACAATCACAGATAGATTCACTTTCTTCTGGCTTTTTCTCCTCACTTTGCTCTTGCTTCTTCTCCTCTTCTTCAGCAGACCAGGGGTCAGACAGTGGTTCCAGCAGTGGTTCTGAATTTTCTCCCAACAGTATTTCACCAGCAACAGCATTAACCACTGCTTTAGTAATTGTATCCACTGTTTCTTCATTTGACTGCCTTCTTCAGTTTCCAGCCCTTCTTGTATAGACTCCAATGCTACAAAACAAAAATCATCACTAGAAGCATCATTTTTAGAATAGAGAGCAAAATTTTCATCACCTATCTCATCAGGCAAGCTACTCCAATCAATAAAGCCTTGGGTGAAAAAGATTTGCTGTTCAGGTTGAACCACTGTTGGTGCAGCTTGTTGAGGTGCAGGTTGTTGCACCTGAACCTGAGGAGCTGGGGCCTAGACATACTGTATCTGAGGGACAGTGGTTTGGACATATTGGACAGGAACAGGGGTTGCAGGGTGTGCATAATGAGCAGTGTTTACATGAGCAGCAGGGGCATATTGGGAATACTGCACAGTGGTTTGGTTATTTTGTGGTCTAGAGCTAGGATGTGTGATAATTGGTCCACTGCTTTGACTCCTGCATTCTCTAGCAAAATGACCTAACCTATTACACTTGTAGCATTTTATCTTTGATTTATCCAACCCTACTTTCAAGTTCCCATGTAACCCTGGAAATTTTCTCCCTGTCCTTTTGTAAAACTTGCTGGTTCTAACACTCAGCAATGCAAGTTGGTGCAATATGTCCATCTCCTCTAAATCAGTTGGATCAAAATGATGAAGATCATTGAGTTCAAAAGAGAGATTTCAGAAATCTGGTTTTCACTATTCGCTTTGAAGGCATAGTTGTTTGAGTAAGAATCAGAGTTATTGAAGGCTCCACCAGCAGTTATGTCAATATAATGATCATAACTCTGATCCTTACTACTACCAGACTCCTCTTGACCTAGAAGTGTTGTGCTACCAAATGTGTAGTCATCAGCAACCTTCCCTGACTCTTGTAACTTCTTTTTCTGGTTCAACTCCCTCTCGTAGGTAAGGAGTCTACCATGAAGTTGAGTTAGTGTCAACTCTTTGAACCCAACTGAATTTCTGGTTACAAAAGCAATTGTGTCCCATTTTTCTGGAAGTGACCTAAGAAACCTGCTATTTAGTGTTGATTTAGCAAATTCAACATTAACAAGTTTTAGTTCACTAATGAGACAGCTGAAATGTTTAAATTGTTGTGTTAGTGATTCTCCTTTAACGTGACAAAAGGTTTCATACTGTTGATTCAAAACTTCTCTATTATTTTCAATTATTTCTTCGGTACCACCAAATTGTTCCTTAAGTGCATCCCGCAATTCCTTGGCACTGTTACAGTGTAACAGCCCAGCATAAATTTCATTTGGGAGTGCAGATGCAACGATGCTAAATGCCTTGGCATCCAGTTCAATTTTCTGAAAGTCCTGGTCAGAATAGTTCTCAATTTTCTTAGGAACCATGACTTTTAGATCCTCAGCACTCGGCACCATCGGAACATGTGGTCCGAAGACAACCGATTGCCAACACCCCGTGTTTTGTTGAGCTAAGATGTGACCCATCCTACGCTGCCAGATGTTGTACTCAGATCTGACCAACATAGGTGGCTTAAAGAGTAAACCAGTGTTCATGGTGTTATCTTGTGATTGTGACGCCATACAGGTTGTTTTTCAGACACTGAATAATCAACTTTGTACGTTATTATACCTTACTCTGTTTTACAACTAAAACCGAACAATCGAGAGTATCAATGAAATTGAGCTGAACTTTTACGTCAAAATGATTGTTAGATCAAATTTGACTGTCCAATGCTCTGATACCAATTGTTAGGATCTGAGTTTCCTTTGATTGTGCTTTGTTTGATTAGAAAGAAGATGAAACAAATTTAAGTGCAGCGGAATTAAGTGAAACAAACTTTCAACACACAAATAATAAGAGAATAAGTTTTAGCAAACATGTTTATCATAGAATCGAATGATTATATTTATTACAATCTTCAATTACAATGCATGCATGCACAGATCTCCCCCTCAGCCTGAGCTCACAGTGATTGTTCGTACTGAATGACTTGTGTGTGAAGAGAGCTAATGGAACAATACAGGGTACTGTTATATTTATAGTACAGAACAAACTACTGTGGCATCTTTGCTGACGTCACCATGAAAGTGACATCTAACCTCCTAACAACCTCTAACAACTGTTCTATACAAACACAGCTTTCTAACTACTGATTACAAATACAATACAATGAAGAAGGTAAACTACTGCTTCTTCATTCCACTGCTTTAGCCCCAGCAGTGCTTTGTGTCTTCAGCAGTACTTGAACCATAGCAGTAGATTGAGCAACAGTCCTTTGTCTTCAACAGTCTTTAGTGTACATCAGTTGTTGTTGATCAGCAGTTGTTGTAGACGAGCAGTACTTAGAGATCATCAGATGTTAGGCCACATTCAAGGGGAAAGACTGGTGCAAACAACTGCTTATTGTGAATCCACTGATCTGATCCAGTTTTGGCTTTATCAACTGTTCCTTTATAGGGTTCAATCCCAACATCTACCGCGTCTCCAGGCATCGATTTAGTGGTTGATTTGAACCTCAACAATTTGGGTATCAATAATCGAGTGCCTGATATTCCTGAAACTCGAATTCATGATACTCATCCTCGGCAGAATATTATAGGAGATGTCCAAAGTGGTGTGCAGACATGTAATCAGCTTTGAAACAACCAAAATGCTGGGTTGTATGCGGCAATTAGAGAATCCGGGGAACAGAATGATTGGTCTTTCGCCTGCTATATTTATCAAGTTGAGCCGAAATCGTGGAAGGAGGCGATGAAAGAGGATTCATGGGTTGAAGCAATGCAAGAGGAACTTCAACAGTTTCAGAAATTGGGCGTGTGGAAATTGGTTAACAGGCCCCCGAACTACAAGAAGATTGGTACTCGATGGGTTTACAAGTGCAAGAAAGACGACCGAGGTGTTGTTGTGAGAAACAAAGCAAGATTGGTTGTCCAGGGCTTTAATCAGGTAGAAGGCATTGATTATAATGAAGTTTATGCACCAGTGGCACGTCTTGAGGCGATAAGGATTTTCCTGACTTATGCATCGTACAAGAAGTTTAAAGTTTATCAAATGGATGTGAAAAGTGTGTTTCCTCATGGTGTTGTCGAAGAAGAGGTTTATGTTGAGCAACCGTCTGGTTTTGAAGATCCGATTCATCCTGACAGAGTTTGGCTTCTGAACAAGGCACTTTATGGTCTTCATTAAGCTCCGAGGGCTTGGTATGAAATGTTGTCTTCCTATCTGTTGCAGAATGGTTTTTGGCGTGGGTTGATCGACTGTACTCTCTTCATCAAGGAAAGAAATAACGATTTGTTGCTGGTTCAAGTGTAAGTGGATGACATCATTTTCGGGTCTACAAATGATGAAATGTGCAAGGAATTCGAGCGGGTGATGCAAGAGAAGTTCGAGATGAGTGCTATGGGAGAAATGAATTTCTTTTTGGGATTGCAGGTTCATCAGTTTGAGAAAGGGATCTTCATTCATCAGACAAAGTACGTTGGGGATATCTTAAAGCGATTTCAGATGGAAGACTCGAAGCATGCTGGAACTCCTCTGGCTCAAAATCATGGAATTACTCCTGACGGTACCGGTGAACATGTGGAACCCTCTCTCTATCGTGCTATGATCGGATCTCTCATGTATCTTACCGCTTCAAGGCCCGATATTATGTATCCAACATGTCTTCTTGCTCGTTACCAGTCCAATCCAAAGGTTTCTCATGTGATGGCTGTTAAGAGGATTTTTCGTTATCTGAAGGGTTGTCCAGACACCGGTCTATGGTATCCTAAGGATGCTAACTTTGATTTGATTGCATTCAGTGATTCTGATCATAGCGGCTGCAAGATTGATGCAAAGTCAACATCAGCAGGATGTCAGTTCTTGGGGAATCGCCTAGTCACGTGGCAGTGTGAAAAACAGACCTGTGTGGCCACTTCAACATGCGGGCTGAGTACATTTCGGCTTCTAGTTGCTGCTCCCAGGTTTTATGGATCCAACAGCAAATGCGCGACTGCGGTTTTGAATTCCTAACTACTCCTATTTATGTTGATAATGAAGCTGCTTTACAGATCACTCGTAATCCTGTACAGCACTCAAAGACCAAACTCATCGAGATTAAGTATCATTTCATACAAGATTGTTATGGAAAGAAACTTATCGATGTTGTGAAAATCCACACAGATCACCAACTTGCCGACCTGTTTACAAAAGCTTTTAATAAATCACGTTTTGATTGTCTTCTTGTGGTCAATGGCATCAAGGTGAAACCCGAGTAGATCATCTTTGGCAAATCGTTTTTGTAAATATTTTCTTAAAAACTAAAAATACAAAAAGATTTTCAATTTTTTTTTACTGTTTGCATTTTAGGGGGAGAAAATTTAAGAAAAATACAAAAACATCAGAAAATTTCAAAAATCCAAAAATATGTCTTTTATTTATTTACTGCTTCCTGTCTTTACTTTTGAAAATTGAAAAACCCTAAAACATTGAAAAATCTCAAAAATACAAAAACATTAAAAAAATAAAAAAATCAAAAATGAGTTTCTTGGAAAGATAAGAGAAGATGATGATACACTAGTGGTCGGTCAAATACGGTTAAAAATGCAAAATTAAAATTGGTAAGCCACTCTACTAATGATGTATCGATAGGCTCACAATCAAATTAAAACGTGCAGGTTGATATAAACATAACGAACTGCAAGCCAGGTGGGAACCATTCATTGGCATATGGTCTTGGTACCGAAATTTCGTTTGATAGTATGCCGAGGTTCTGAGATATGCAGTCTTTATGCTGATTTATCATCTGGGTATCATGGTTGAATCTTTTACCGAAAAATAACGGCGACGCAAGTCAAGAGCTTCCACGATACCATACATATGTGTACATATTGCATACTACCTCAATAAGTGATAAACAATCACATGTCTAAAATGAATAAGTGATAAAATATCACATTTATCCGAGAATCAAGTTAGTCTCTTTGTCTGTACGATGGTACTAATCTGTTCACGGACTTGCTCCTGTGCCTTCATGCATCTGAAAATCAAGTTCCTTATCAATAAGTGATTTAATCACATAGGGCTTGTTTTCAATCAAGAATAAGTGAGTATCTCACAAACTATACGTTGAAAACAAATGATAGACAGTATACTTACCGGTAAGATGAACTCTCGTGCATGTATTGATACCGGAATGTGTCGTGAGTGGATGAACACCGGCAAGTAGTATAAAACATACATTAACGTGTATCTCCTAATCGTGATTACATCTGATAAGCTAAGTTTATGTGGACAACAATACTGATAATTGTGGTAGGATGCTTGTCGTAATTTTTACAAGAAACAAAATCTGTTTAGACAAGGCCGTAAGCTGGTATGATTCTCTTAGCTTGAAACTCGAAAAAGATGGTAACTTAGTGTACAGGTAGTTAATGTTGTAAATATTTATTTCAAGTCTTACCGTTCCGCATTTAGATTCTTAGAATTTTAATCCTTGTTTACTTTAAAATTTAATTTTCTTGACTAGCCGAAGTTGTCGCTCGAATGTTTTCTACCGAGAAAAAGCCCAAAACCAACTTGTCTTTAAAATCACAACTTCATAAAATCCTTTTTTCAAATCTGGTAAACTTGAAAACAAAATTTGTTTAAACCTGTTCATGTTACTTCCAAGTTGGTGTTTGCTGTGTTGGAAAAGGTTCACAAGAACCCAAAAGGTTGAAGAAGAACCAAAAGGTTTACGAAGATTCAAAGTCAACAAAGATTGATTTTAGTCAACGAAGAATCAGTCTTCGTGACAGATTATTCGTTTGGGTAGACTAATCGACAAAGAATCCAATTCTTCGTTGGACTTAACAGTTTTGAGTCCATCAATGAGTCTTCGTCGGCCCAACTTGAGTCTTCGTCGGCCCACATGTTTGTTCGTCGAACCTTGAATGTTCGTAGGGGAAGTCCAGGTTTAAAAAGGAGTGGGGCATCACTTGTTTAACCTTATATCAATTTTAAACTGCCTTTTCACTTTCTCTCACCAAACAAGAAACCACTGTTCACCTTTTTTGAAAATCAAGCTCTAATCTCTACTGCATTTGAATCCTGATATTTAAAACCTTAAGGTATGTTGTTACCACATGCTTGGTGATGTCGTTCAACATCAAAATCAAACCAATTAACATATTTGATCAATTTAACAAAAATGGAACCCTAGGATTCTAAGATAGACAGTTATTTGTTGATGCTTTCTGTTGAATCTTAAAATCTGAAAACAAGTCCAAGTCGTTATACACTTATGTCTGTTAAAGTGTTTTTATACAGATTTTAGGGGTTGGGTGTTTGCTTGAAAGATATCAATGAAAACAGGGGTGTTGTAGGATCGTTTTGTGACCTAAACGAGTCGTTCAGAAGAGATTAAATCCGTTTCAGAGGCGGAAACTAAGAAACGAATGTAGAAACAGCTTGAATATCACTTTAATCTTCTTTTGTATTGATTTACCACTGATTACATGCAGAAAATATACCGGCAGCACTTCGGTATTGATTACAAGGCTCTGGTCTGGTACCTTCAAATGACAACTTGACATGCCTATTTATACTAAATGCTTGGTAGCTTGAAATGACACCTCAATTTCAAGTTGTCAAGCACTTTCAAGCTAACAAGCACTTTCAAGCTAACAAGCACTTTCAAGCTAACAAGCACTTTCAAGCTAACAGACATGTTCAAGCTAACAGACATGTTCAAAACCACAATGCAACCCAGACTCGATATAAGACGAAGTTGACAGATGTATGCACCAACAGACTCTCCCTCAGATGTTGACGAGTCTTAAGTGTCGAGTCTTCTCAATCTTCAGTCTCTATCAGTCTTTGGGCTTCCTTCACTCTAACTTTCTTCAACTAATCTTTCAGGATCAAACTCCTAGCTCTTACATCTTCAGACTCTCTTTCTCTAACAGACTCCCCCTCAAAATATGCTGGGATCGTAGTCTGGCTTTCACAGGTTCAGGTATCGTAACCTGACTCACCTGCATATTCTCTACCCAAAACATAAGTTCCATAAAAGATAAGATTTAACAAATCTAGAAACTTTGCTAATCTCTTGAAGATACAACCCTGAATACATCATTTTCAAATATCAAACACAATGATTTATCATGTCAATTTCTGAAAGATCATTTTCATTTCACACATCTTTAAACCAACTTTCCCAAACCTGTTCGTCATGTTTAGCACTCGGAATTTTGAAGATCAGCTTTTCAACATCAGTTGTCTAAAATCTTTTTGGATTTTTCAAAAATTTATGCTAAAACACACTAAAATCTTTTTGGATTTTTGAATGAAAATGCAGTAAAGAAATATTTACATACAATATTTTTGTGAGTTTGTGTAAGAGGATCATATCAGTTTATGAGACAAATCATCAACATCGTTAAGCTTTATACATTTTAAGTTCTAAACGATTCACTTAGATTGTCAGTATACTGATCCACTTAAATTTTCACACAAAGTTCAACTGTTTCGAGATACGAAATTAATGTCTTAAGCACTTAAACTTATTCGCGTGTCCCACCTCAGAATATACTCCCGTATCCAGATCCCAATATTCAGTCTTACAGGTGAGTATACCTAGATGATATCTGTAAGGGGTTGATTGCGAAACCGTGAGAGCTCAGGTCAGAACTTCCATTCAGCAGAGAGATGACGGCTCGACTTTTGGTGGGTCCCCTTTAGAGGATCTTTTTTACAACAGCATTAATTAGCAATTTTATTGTCTATTTTTGCTGAGGGCGGCGCTATATTTCAAGCAAGCAGAAAGTATTCTCCGGGGACTAGGCCATTGCTTCCGCATTATCAGAAGTCCCGGGATAATACCCCAGATATCACTAAGCATAAAGACCTAGTATCTCAGAAAGAGGGGTCCTTCAAACAAGATTTCGGGGGTTACCCATATATCCGAGAGATGTTACCCACGATATAAGCAAGCAAATTTGAATTTATGTTTATATCTCGTCACAATCTACTAAATGTGCAAAAACTTACTGACACATCATCAGTGAGACCGTTTATCACATTTTTCTTTCCAATTCTTTAGCATGCTGTGATCGTCCACTGATGTACTATTATTTCCTCTTTTGTACAACAAAACTCATTTTAAATTTTTATCATGTTTTTGGCTTTTTCAAATTCCTAATGTTTTTGGATTTTCTGAAAATTTTTACTCCCCCTAAAATGCAAACACATTTTAGGAAATTTGAAAACAAACTATACAATAAAGTGACAACTGATATCAAATCGCTTCAAATCGCCATCCACTTGGCATAAACAATCAGAACTCCCCCTCACAACAAACTATTTTCCCATTGTGATTTCAAAACACTTAAGTTTGTTTTAAACAAATGGTTTTTCCGGAAAATTAGTTTTGTTGATTTTAAGACCACTTGTAGGTTAGGGGTTCATCACATTGTTCTCCAAAATACCACATGTAAGTATGGTCCAATCAAGTTCAATTTAATAACCTTGATTAACCACTTGTCAGTGAAAACCTTCAACAACCACTAGCAGGTTCACTTAACAATCATAACCACTTGCACATCAAAATATAACAATTTAAATATACCACTTGTACTTTACCAACTTTACCACTTGTAAGATCGTATGCTAAGAAAGATGCCGATTCCTGCTCCACGCTTACCAACCTGGGAGCTCCGGCAAGTCCGGATTTTTATTCAAACATTATGTCCACCCAAGCCTCACCAGCCTTGGGTGATTTTGGTACACATCTATCCCACCAACACTTTGATTTGTAAAACTCTTTAGCATCCTTTACCTTCCTGTCTACCATCTTACCAAAAATATGTTTGACTTTACCGTTGAAAGCCTTCTCAACATCAAATTCTCCCTCATCAGCGAAGAATTGATTTGAGATCTCAACCTTCCCAACTTTAGACTTCCAATTTTCCTTTGACAATGGAGGAAAATTCTCATCGTTCAACTCAAGAACGGAATTCACAATCTTTTTCTCAACCAAAGACTCCTCTGATTTTATGGAATCAGATTCATTGTCAGAATTACCCGCAGATTTAACCACCCACTTTTGCTTGTTCATATCACCTTTTCTTTTGTAAAATCTTTTTGAACTTTCTCCTTCCTCAGAAGTAGAATTTTCAAACTTTTTAACAATTTTTACAGGTTGTTCTTTCTTATCAACACAAGTCTTTCTCAAAACAGAGTTAGAAGAAACTCCCTGTTTTTTATAGTTGGTCTTGGGGCAATTCCAAGCTATGTGTCCAACTTCCTGGCATTTGAAACAGGTTCTTCTGTCAACTCTTTCAGCAAACCTTCTCACATTCTTCTTCACTTCAGCAAGAAACTCTTGATTTGACTGTTTCCAGAATGGTTTCTTCTGCTCATCTTCACAACTTCCACCTGCAACAAATGTTGTTTTTGGTTTATAATTTTTCTCATTTTTATAATTTTCTGGAGGATTAAAAACAAGACCTTTCTTTTTGAGATTACCGTTGTAGTTTGGTTTCTTTCGATAACCAGAACCATAACTGTAACCCTTTTTCTTGTTCAATCTCTGTTGAACTCTTGAAGTGTACTTTTTAGGTTTTTCAGCAAGATTTAAATCTTTTATTTCAGAAATATTAATTTCTGTTAATTTGAAAACCTGTTTGATCATTTCAGTTTTGACACTTCTTATTGGAAATTCCTCATCAGAATATAATTTGTCTGAATCATACAAAGTATAAGCCACTTTGATTGATCCATCATTCAAATTAGATTTTGATAGAAGAAATTCATTATCATACACCATTTTGACCGGCGAACTCGGACTCCTTTCTGACGAACTCTGACTTTCAGACTTAGACTCCGACTTTGACTCTTCATCCGTATCTAACACCTGATCGACAACTTTCTTTACTAACTCAGACTCATGATCAGTGTCAGACGCTGTGAATGTAACATCAATATTGTCTGGTAATTCAATGATTTCAGACTTTAACTTAATGTTGACTGCCTTTTTTAGACGCTCTTCATTAGGATTCCTTGGAGAGTAAGTTTCATGGATCGGGGGCGGACATCTGTTATACTTGACACTTGGTTTCTTACCAGTATCAGTATCTTCAGTCTTTTTCTCCTTGAATGCCTCCAAACCTGCAACAGTAGGATAAACACGATCAATCAGATAATCACATGTAGTATAACTCAACAGTAATCGTTTAATCCTTTCACTTTCGATCTTTTCAAGTTCCACATCCTTCTTCAGCTGAGCACAATCTTCAATATAATCATTGATGACGCTCTGCTTTGTCATTAATGTTGCACTCATTTTGTCCATTGCTTTTTCGGTTTCTGAATTTGTCCTTTTCAGACAATCAACTGTTCTATTCAGCACATCATAAGATTCCTTCACATACTTCACATCGAACAATAAATCTTCTTTAATCTTCTCTAATTCAGCAATCTTCTTATCTTTTTCTTCACAAACTTTGCAGAATTCAGAACATTTCTCGCAAGGTTTATTGATCTCAACCACCTTTTCAACAATCTTTTCAATTTCAACAATCTTTTCGACTTCAACAAATTTTTCGACTAACTTTTCTACTTCAACGATCTTTTCAACTTCAACAATTTTCTCAATCTCGACAATCTTTTCAACTTCGACAAGTTTTTCAATTTCAACAATCTTTTCAACCTCAACAACCTTATCAACAACTTTCTCTACTTCAACAATTTCTTCTCCTGCTTCTGTCTTTTCAGCAGCTTGCATTTTTGCTACTTCCAGCTCTTTTCTCAATCTTGCCATCTTCTTCTGGTACAACATCTCCGTTTTATCTGCAAAAAACAAATTAAAACTAGTTAGATCAATGCCTTTTCTAGCTTTGCTGAGATGTTCTTCCTCATCATTGGTATCCACATCGCTTCCAAGATCAGGAAATATCGGGATTCTTTTCTGATTAGTCTCATCTTCACTCAGAACTCTAGCAACAAGACCTGAACCAGATGGAATGTATTTATCCCAACTAAATCCCTCTGCAACTTTTTCATCATCTTGATGAATCAGTAACGCTTTCTTCTTTCCATCATCAGTAGCATGAGCATGTGTAATTTGAGGTTGTTGAGTAGTCTGATGGAAGATTGATTTCTGATAATAATTGTTTCTATCTTGATTCCCGGTAGCTTCTTTACTTTTGCACTCTCGTTTAAAATGACCTTTTCCTTTACAACGGAAACAGGTAACCTTTGATTTATCAAATCCCAATGGAGAGGTAGCCATTCCTCGAAATTCATCTCTACCAGTAATCTCTTGAAACTTTTCAGCTCTCCTCCAAGCACTTGCTAAGCACCATTTGATATCCATCACTTCAAGTTCTTCAGCATCAATTTGGTCGTAATCTTCTTTGGTAAGCATCGGATTGCCAATCTTCCCATCGATCAAACTTTCGTAAGATTCTAACATAGTAACCAGTGATGCCATGTGCTGCTTGGCAACTTCTGGAGACAAATTCTGACCATTTTGAATGTTTAAAGTAACATTACACTGAAAATTTGTTGAATTTTGTCGTTGAGAACTTGATGTTGTGCTGTTTGGATCAAAACTTGAGAATGATGAAGATCCACCACTTTGAGTCACATTACTGTTCTTTGTTCCAGACGAACTATTAGCACTGTAACCAGTTTGAATCTTTGGACTAGGGCTGGGAGTGGCCTCAAACTTGTTACCTCTGTAATACAAACTAACATCTTGTTTTGCATTTGGATTCGTCATTATAGCAGTCTTTTGAATATCCAGCTCTTGTTCCTTAATCTTCTGGATAAACTGTGCCAAGTTCATACTCTCAGTCTTCCTCATGAGTTTTACAATCATCAGATAAGTTCCCCACTTCTGTTGAGGTAATGCCTCTGCTAACTTATCAACCCACTCATCATCATCTTTCTGAATATCCAATCTTTTCATTTCTAGAACCAGATGACAGTATCTATCTATTGTTTCCTTGGTGGTCTCATGATCAAATGCAGTAAATATGTCAAATGACTTCTTCAATAAGGCCTTTTTGTTTTTGATCATATCAGCACTCCCTCGGAATTTCTGAAGTAAAGCTTCCCAGATTGATCTAGCAGTTCCATTATGTTGAAGTAAGACAAAGATGTCTTCTTTAACTGCTTGCTGTAAAATACTGATCATCATCTTCTCACTAGTGTATTTCAACTTATCAACTTCAGTAAAATCCTTGAAACCCTTTTCCAACCCACGTTCATTCTTTGGTTTCTCGTAATCTTTCAGTAAAGAACACCAAGCATCGAATCTGTAAGCCTGAACCCAATTCTCAAAACGGTTCTTCCAACCCTGAAAATCTTTGATATACATCAACTTTGGTGGTTTCTGATGAGTACCCGTCTCATTCTCACTGTATAAATTCTCAGCAGCAGTAATCGGAGCGACTGGTGTGGCAAACGCGTTGTAGAATTCCTCGTCCATGACTTCGGAAAATTATACTCTGACAAAATACCGGCAGCACTTCGGTATCGATTACAAGGCTCTGGTCTGGTACCTTCAAATGACAACATGACATGCCTATTTATACTAAATGCTTGGTAGCTTGAAATGACACCTCAATTTCAAGCTGTCAAGCACTTTCAAGCTAACAAGCACTTTCAAGCTAACAAGCACTTTCAAGCTAACAAGCACTTTCAAGCTAACAGACATGTTCAAGCTAACAGACATGTTCAAAACCACAATGCAACCCAGACTCGATATAAGACGAAGTTGACAGATGTATGCACCAACAGGTGTTATGTGTTGAATATTGATGTTTGTTTTGTATTGATTAACGATTTGTCAGGGATAATTTGGGTTTGATTTGGGTTCTCTTGGTTTGTCTGTTTGTTTTAAATGGGATCTTGTCATTTTGTGTTAAGACCTAAGTTAATACATGAATTAAATTGTTGGTGCATACATCTGTCGACTTCGTCTTGTATCGAGTCTTAGATTATAGTGTATAGATCAGGACACGTTTTACGAGAAAGTAGCATGTTTAGGGTGTTGTAAAGTCTGATTTCGCTCCTAAGCCTAATTCTGCTCCTAATGTCATTTGGATGATTTCGAGCGGAATCACAAGAGTCAGATTCCGCTCCAAATGGTCTGTTATGTTTCGGGCGGAATCACAGGCCCTATATGTAGATTACTTTAGAGCGAAATCAGTATTGATTGCCTTGTATTCCATACCAAAGTGCTGTCGGTGTGAAGACTGAATGTATTTGTGATCTAATCAATACAATCAGTAGTTAAAGTGAAGAATTAGCTGTTTCTACGTCAGTTACTTGTTTTCCGCACCTGTAACTGATCAAAACTCCTCTGAACGACTCATTCGGGTCAGTCGCGCGATCCTACAAGTGGTATCAGAGCCAGTTGGAGGAGTTCTGCAGTTTACAGCCGAATATCATTGAAATTTCTCGCTTCTACACTTTCTTTTATCATTTCAGGAAGATTTCACGGTCAAAACCAATTCAAATTTTCCCAGATTGTTTAAAATTGAACAAAGACAAAACCTTGAAAGTTTTACAGCTAAAATCGGATTAAAAATGGACAAAATAGAACCCCGATCTGATTCCGCTCGAACAGACAATTTTTGATTTCGCTCGAACAGACAATTTTTGATTTCGCTCAAAATGAATGTTATTTGTCTGATTTCACTCCAGAATCATTGCTGATTCCGCTCCAGGATACCTTCTCTGAGATTCCGCTCCAGAATCTATGGTGATTTCGCTCCAGGGTAAAGTTTAGATTCCGCTCCAAGGTTTATTTGTTGATTCCGCTCCTAGAAACTTCTGATTTCGCTCCAAGTGTACAAATTAGTGTTTTCGCTCCAAGTGTTGTTTGCTATTTCGCTCGAACTTGATATTAGGTTATTCCGCTCGAAAGTAATTGTTTTTGAAAAAACGTGATACATAATCATGAGTGAAGAGTTCTACAACGCATTCGCTTCATCTCCGACTACTCCGGCTTCCATTGCTCAGAATATGAACTTGGAAAACAAGACTGGAACGTTACAAAAACCCCCTAAACTGATGAGTATTGAAGAGTACTACGGGTGGAAAGACAGATTCGAAAATTGGGTCCAAGCAAACCATCTTAGGTCATGGGAGTGTATTCTGAAGAAATATGTTTTACCACGTACTGATCTACAAGTTGTGAAAACAATTTCTGAGTTTAGTGATCAAGAAGGAGATATGTATCGTGCTGAAAAGATGATGATAAGTTTGCTTCAACAAGCCATTAAAGAAGACATCTTTGTGTTACTACAACACGATAAAACTTCAAAATCAATATGGGATTCTCTACGTGTAAAGTTTGAAGGTAGTGAGAACATGATTAAGAGCAAGAAGGCATTGCTCAAGAAAGAGTTTGATCTGTTCAGTAGTTTACCGGGAGAAGATACGAAGAAGCTAATTGAACGATACTGCCACTTGGTGCGATCCATGTCAATGCTGAGTATAACAAAAGATCGTGAAGAGTGGGTAGACAAATTAGCAGACGCTTTACTGCAGAAAGAGTGGGGAACTTACTTGATGATTCTGAAAAATACCGGGGTTTATGATGGGTTAACAATTTCTCAGTTTATCGAGAAGATTGAGGGTCAAGATTTGGAACAGCAAAAGATTGCGAGGATGAACAGTCCAAGTGGTCAACAGGATGTAAAAATGTATTACAAAGGCAGTGTTCCAGAAGTTGAAAGAAGTCCGAAAATCCAAACTGCGTTTAGTGCTGGAGATTCATCTAAAAAAGTTGATCAAAGTTCTAAAAGTAGCAGTGGTTTCTCTTCATACCCGAGTGTCAATCCAAAAGATATTACATCAAGCTTCCATTCTCAAAGCACAAAGACAGGAAATGGTTATGTGATACAATGCAACATTGCTTTGAATCTTCCAGACGGACAAAGTTTTTCTGAAGAGGTTGCGAAAGATCACATGGCACTACTTGGTTCTGTGTTGCTATCATATGAAGGTTTAGTCGCAGGGCGGATCGGGAATCCTATGCTCACAAAGGAAGATTACGATCAAATAGATGCCGAAGAGATGTAGCTAATGGACATCAAATGGTGTCTAGCTAGTGTCCTTAGACGAGCTGAAAAGTTCAAGTTGATTACTGGAAGAAATGACTTTCTTGATGCACATGTGTCTACTTTAGGTTTTGATAAATCTAAAGTTACTTGTTTTCGATGCAGGGAGAAAGGTAATTTCAAGAGGGAATGCAAGAATAGAGAAGCTAGTGATGTAAAGAATCCATTCGGAAAAGATGACTACTACCAGAAAGCCATATATCAGCAAGTTGGTCAGCAACAACTACAAGAACCACAGGTGGCTCATGGTAGAAAAGTGATCGAGGATTCAAAAAGAGCATGTCTGGGAAATCAAGAGAAATTTAAATGGAATTTTCAAGATGATGAAAGGTTACCTGAAGGTTTCAGCTGGGATATCTTTGTGGATGATAAAGGAGAATTAAAAGCTTTCATTGCTAAGATTGTGAAAGAACCAGATATGTTTACCACATGGATGAAGTCTATTGGTGAAACTATGAAGAATGTGGAGAAAGAGTCTGTTGTATCTGAAGAAAGCTCACAGAGCTCAGATGAAAGTTCACAAAGTGATGAAAGTTCAGAAAAGGAAGCTGTTTTTGATCAAACACCAGTTGATTCTGGTTCTTCGGATGATAATGCTGAAAAGTCAATTGAGTTTGATAAATCACCAACTGACGACAGTAGTGATGATGAAGAAGAACGACATATTAATGTTGCTAAAACTCATCTCTCTCCTGAAAGTTTTCATTTTTATTTTGCAGATCGCTTGGAGAAACTGAAGGAGAAACAAGTTGCAAAAGAACAAATGAAACAAAAGTCTAAAAGTGATGATCAAACAAAGGAAGTTGTTCAGAATGAAGAAGTAAAAAGTGTTGCTGAGGAGATTGCTGAACCAGAAAAGATACATGAAGTTGAGAAAGTTGTTAAGATGGAGAAGATCATAGAAGTTGAAAAGATTGTGGAAGTCATCAAGCCTTGCTTGAAATATTTGGAACCTTGCAAGGAATGTGCAGTAAAAGATGAAAAGCTAGCTGAGCTTGAAAAGATGAAAGAACAATTACTGTTCAATATTAACTATGTGAAAGAATCATATGATGTTTTGAACAGAACAGTAACTGGTCTTCAAAAGACAAACTCTAAAAGAGAAAATGCTTTTGACGATGATGAATGCAACATTGATGACGAAACAGAAAGCTATTAACTTTTAGATCGAAGAATGTGCTATACTGAAGCAAGAGTTGGAGAAGGAGAAGATTGAGAATGAGAGGATCAGACGATTATTGCAGAGTTATTCTAGTTCTAATTATCTTATTGATAGAATTTATCCGACTGTTGCAGGTATGGAAGCTTTTCAAGATGAGAAGCTAAAGAAGAAGGATACTGGTAAGAAACCGGCTGCTAGCTATAACAAGTGTCCGCCTCCAATCTGGGAAGGTTATTCTCCCAGAAAACCAAATGAGGATCAAGTCGAAAAAGCAGTCAATATAAAGTTAAAAACCGAATCAATTGATGAATTACCAGAAAATATTAACGTCACGTTCACCTCGTCTGACACTGATCATGAGTCTGAGTTAATCAAAAAGGTGGTCGATCAGGTGTTGGATACTGATGAGGAGTCTGAGTCAAAGTCTGAGTCTGGAGGTTCAAGTTCGTCAGTCAACAGTACAAAACCGATGGTTAAACGGGCATACAATAAAGAGTTTTTGTTATCAAAAGCAAATTTGGATGATGAAACATTCGAAGTAGCATATACTTTGAATGATTCTGACAAAGAGTTTCCAATAAGAAGTGTTAGATTTGAAATGATCAAAAAGGTTTTCAAAATGATAGAAATTAAGATTTTTGAAATAAAAGATTTAAATCTTACTGGAAAACCTAAAAAATACACTTCAAGAGTACAACAACAATTAAACAAGAAAAATGGTTACAATTCTGGTTCTGGTTTTCAAAAGAAACCAAACCATAATGGTAGCTACAAAAAGAAAGGTTTAGGATTTATTCCACCTAAAAGTTATAAAAATGAGAAAAATTCTAAAACAAAAACAGAATTTGTTTCAGGAGGAAGTGCAGAAGAAGAACAGAAGAAACCGTTCGGGAAACAATCAAACCAGGAGTTTCTTGCTGAGAAGAAAAGGAATGGAACTGGAGTGTTTCATCCAAAAGAGACTCGAACCTATTTCAAATGCAATGAAGCTGGTCACATTGCATGGAACTGTCCAAAGAATATCAAGGAAAAATAGGGAGTTTCTGATAAACTCAAAGAAAAGGTTGTTGATGTTGAACCACCAACTGAAAAAGTCAAAATTTTTGAAAATTCTATTCATGAAGTTGGTGAGTGTTCTAAAAAGAATTTCTATAAGAAGAAATCCAAAGACAACCAAGTGTGGGTTGTTAAAAAGGTTGATGAGAAAGTCGGTGATGAATCTGGTTCCACAAAGCCAGAAGAGCCACAGGTTGAGGTAAAAGATTCAGTGAATGATGATGAATTTCCATCACTGAAGTTTGAAGAGGTTAAACAGAAAATTGGTAAAGTTGAGATCTCGGATCAGTTTTACTTCGAGAAAACTGATTTTGATGTCGAGAAAACATTCAACGGGAATGTTAAGAAAATATTTGGGAAAATGCTTAATGGGAAAGCTAAAGGGGTTAAAGATTTTTACGCAACAAAGAAAGCAACTTACAACCCCATAGAGCAAGAATTGAAAACCCTCAAGTCTGAAAAGACTTGGGTGGAAATTCTTTTTCCTTGAAGTCTTAGGACTATGCCGGAGATCCCAAGTTTGTAATCGTGGATCAGGAATCGGCATCATTCGTATTATGTTAGATTTTGTGAAAGATTTTTAAATGTGTTTAGTTTTTACAGGTGATGGACTATGCCGGAGCTTCCAGGTTGGTAAGTGTGAAGCAGGAATCGGCATTTTGATTGGTTAAATGGTTTGTGTAGATGATTTATTCCTACATGTGATTAAATGTTTTGGATATACTTACAAGTGGTAAGAGGTTGATTTTGACAAAGTGATTACTCAAGGTCATTAGTTTGAACTTGATGTAATCCTCATACAAGTGATTGAATGGACAATATGATGAACCAAACCCCTAATTTACAAGTGGTAAAATCGACAAAACTTATTTTCTGGAAAAATCATTTTGGTTAAAACAAACTTAAGTGTTTTGAAATCATAATGAGAAAATAGTTTTGTGATAGGGGGAGTTCTGATTGTTTATGCCAAGTGGATGGCGATTTGAAGTGATTCAATATTGGTTGTGAAGTTGTGTACAGTTTATTTTCAAATTTCCTGAAATGTGTTTGCATTTTAGGGGGAGTAGAAATTTCTGAAAATCCAAAAACATTTAAAAATTTGAAAAAGACAAAAACATGATAAAATGCAAAAATGAGTTTTAGTGTCAAAGAAGAGGAAATGATAGTACAACAGTCTCACTGATGATATGCCAATAGGTTTTCATACATTTAGTAAACTTTTTCGGGATATAAACATAAATTCAAACTTGCTTATTTCGTGGGGAACACTACTTGGATATATAGGTAACCCCTGAAATCTCATTTGAAAGGTCCCACTTTCTGAGATACTAGGTCTTTATGCTCAGTGATATCTGGGGTATTATCCCGGGACTTCTGCTGAAAGAAATTTCTGACCTAGTCCCTGCATAATACTTTCTGCATATGCTTTGAAATATAAGCTCGCCCTCAGCAAAATGATGAAACAATAAAATTGATAATCATTGTTGTTGAAGAAAAGATCCTCTAAAGGGGACCCACCAAAAGTCGAAGCCGTCATCTCTCTGCGTATACGGGAGTATCGACCTGAGCTCTCACGGCCCTCGCAATTTAACCCCTTACAGATATCATCTGTGGTATACTCACCTGTAAGACTGAATATTGGGATCTGGATACGGGAGTATATTCAAGAGGTGGGACACATGAATGAGTTTAAGTTCTTAATACACCTAACTCATATCCTGAATCAGTTGAAATTTGTGTGAGAATTTAAGTGGATCAGTATATTGGCAATCTAAGTGAATTGTTTAATTCTTAATGTGTAACTAAGCTCAACGGTACTTGTAACTTGTCAAAAACTGATATGATCCTCTTACACAAACTCACAAAAATATTGTCTGTAAATATTTCTTTACTGCATTTCTTTACATTCAAAAATCCAAAAAGATTTTCGGTGTGTTTTAGCATAAATTTAAAAAAAAAATCAAAAAAATCAAAAAAAAAATTTCGACAACTGATGTTGGAGAGCTGATTTTCAAAATTCCAAGTGCTAGACATGATGACTTTCTTGTGAAAAGAAGTATGTGTTTGAAAATCAAATGTGTTTTTGATAAAATTAAAAAAAAAATGGTTCATCAAGATTTTTGAGTTATTTTTGAGGAAAAGTCAGTGTTAGTGCATATTTTTTAAATTGTTAAAATGAGAAAATTTACGATGAGGTAGAGATTGTGCAGGTTTAAGTTTGAGCTAGGTGACGATTCTGAGCTAGACGAAAGCCAGGTTACGATCTTGAAACAACCTTTGGAAGAGCCAGGTCATTCGATCCTGACAAGTTTGTGTTTTAAAGAGCCAGGTTTCCGATATCTAAGGATGCTGTGGATAGAGCATGAACCAGGCATCAATTCTGTGAACAAAGTTTGAGTCAGGCGACGATATTGAACCGAAGAAGGCCAGATTATGATCCTGAAGTAGATGATGCTGATGAACTTAAGGAATGCCAGCACATTGCAAGGGGGAGTCTGTTGATGCTGAGTGAAAGAATGAAGCCCAGAGACTGATCAAGACTGAAGATGCGAAGACAAGACACAGTCAGACTTGACACTGAAGACTCGTCAACATCTGAGGGGGAGTCTGTTGGTGCATACATCTGTCGACTTCGTCTTTTATCGAGTCTTAGATTATAGTGTATAGATCAGGGCACGTTTTACGAGAAAGTAGCATGTTTAGGGTGTTGTAAAGTCTGATTTCGCTCCTAAGCCTAATTCCGCTCCTAATGTCACTTGGATGATTTCGAGCGGAATCACAAGAGTCAGATTCCGCTCCAAATGGTCTGTTATGTTTCGGGCGGAATCACAGGCCCTATATATAGATTACTTTAGAGCGAAATCAGTATTGATTGCCTTGTATTCCATACCGAAGTGCTGCCGGTGTGAAGACTGAATGTAATTGTGATCTAATCAATACAATCAGTAGTTAAAGTGAAGAATTAGCTGTTTCTACGTCAGTTACTTGTTTTCCGCACCTGTAACTGATCAAAACTCCTCTGAACGACTCATTCGGGTCAGTCGCGCGATCCTACATAAATGACTGATTTGGGGTATGTTGTGGGACTTTTCATTGTGTCGGTTTGAGGTGTAAATGGTTTCTGTCACTTGAATTTAATTGTGAACATGAGTTGGGGACAAAGACTCATCGACAAAGAATATGTACAGACGAAGATTTGATGTGACGAAGAATCAAAACTGACTAAGTATAGTCGATGAAGAATGATTGTCAACGAAGAATCCATTCTTCGTTGACCTTGATTGTTCGTCGAGCTTGTCTGTTCATTGACGATTGTTCGTGGATATTGACTGTTCAGTCATTGATTCTTCGTCCAAGACTTGATTCTTCGTCCAGTTCTACCATAAGTATAAATGTATTCTTCGTGGGATCTATACTTAGCAGAATTTTAGTTTCTGACCAAGTGTTAAGTTCTCTGTCCCATATTTCACATGTTCACACTGTTTGTGAAGCATTCTTGTTTACTGTCTTATTGTGGATGTTTAGTGTGTACAGAATGGAACCAAAAACTCAGAAAAGGAAACCTGCAACAAAAAGAACTGATAAGTCAGAGGTGGAAATTATGTCGGAACCACGTCACAACATGGTGGCCTATCTAGATCCGGAGGACAAGATCAGTTAATACAAAGGGATTACGAAGTGGTTACGGGAATCAAGGATCAGTCATGCCATTATTCATCATACTACAGTGTACAAGTCTTTGATAAAAGCATTCTGGGATTCGGCAGAAGTTGCTGAGATTGATGGCAAGGAGGTGATAAGAGGACGTGTTAACGATTTAGACGTTGTTTCTGTCGAGATCCTTAACACAATATTACAACTTGGTGATGATCTTGAAGCTCCGTTTTCAGTGTCGTTACAATGTCAAAGAGTCTGTCTACTTCGTATGAAATGTGTTGGAGATATTTTAGGAAAGCAGCTGAACAAGTCTTTCTTACCGCTTAGTTACAAGTTTTTACTTCATGTGTTGATTCAGTTTTTGAGTAATCACCGAAGTGGATACGACATGGCGATCAATGATCTTATTGGTTTAATGGTGGCTTTAGTATTGAACAAATCGTTCAATATCTCAAAGTATATCTTCGCTAACATGAAAGAAAACTTGGGAAGAACTGGAAGCGTTACGGGAGGTAGCAAGTTTTGGATGTACCCACGTTTTCTGCAAATGATTATGAATGTCCAACATCCAGATCTCCCCAAAGAAGACAATGACGTTTTGAAGATTGATGTTATGAAGGAAATATCATTGAAGATCTTTAAAGGATATGGCACTAAAAGTTACAAGGAAAGTAATCCACCACGAAAGTTATTCGGGTTTCTAGATAACAACGCATTTGTGGCACCGGAGAACGATAAGTGGCGACATGATAATAGTGACTCCGACAATGAAGAACCCACTTTAAAGAAGATGATTGGCGATAAATTTTGAAAAAAAGGGTGACGGTGATGATGATGATGATAGTGATGACGAAGGTGATGACGGTGACAATCAAGGTGGTGATGGTGGAGCTGTTGGTGCTAGTGGCACAGGCTCTACCGGCGGTGATCGAGGGAAAGAACCGGATGATGATGACAAGTCGGATTCTGATGATAATCCACTTGATCCCAGATATGAGAGGTATATTGATGCATAAGGTGTTAGGCAAATCAGAATATTCAAACGGAACAAGATGAAGATTATGTTCCATCTGACACCTAATCTCAGAAGGCAAGAAAGAAGCGAGTTGGTATTCAACGAAAGAATAAAAGTCGGAAAACGTTTGGTGAATCACAAGCTCAACCTGTTAAGGAAGCGGAGGTCAATCCCCAGTTTGCTTTCTCTGCTGAGGAAGCTGCAGTAATGACGGCCTCACTTTCTGAAGCACCTCAACCGCCTCCAACAACGACTTCTACCACTGAAACACCAGTTGTACCACCCACAGTTCAACCACCTACAGCTAAACCACAACATGCCACTTCATCTTCTCAAGTAGCTCGGGAAAGGGTTCAAAAACAAAGTGCAGAACAACGTGGTTCAACGTTCGAGCGTATGTCCGAGAGTGAGAAAGTGAACTTTCTATTCTCATAACTCCAAGCAGCAGCACTTCAGATAAACAGACATTCGGAAGTCATGTTATCAAACCGCCAAATGAACATTGCTCAACAATTACAGATTAATACATTGAAAGAAGTTGTGCAGAAATAACATGCAGAGATTGAGCAATTACGAGCTGAGAATGCTCAGTTGAGGGCTGCAGACAATGCATCCCTAATTCTGAGCTTCATGTTACTCCTACCAAGAAACATGTCAGGTAAGGGCATCCCGATTGGATTAAATGGGATGACAGTTTCGTGGAATTGAGATGAACCGCCTTAAGGAACGAAGCACTGCTGTTTTACAAACTGCCGATAAGTTGTCTGGAAAATATGATGATATAACAAAATGGTACGATTCGAGGAATAAGACCATAGCAGACAATGTAAAGCAAATGACGAGCAGTTATGAAATGACGAGAAAGCGAGTTAACACTCTTTGGAATGAAAGATGCAAAGCTCAGGAGGTGTTGCAGAAACGAGATCACGATAGTGAAGATCCCGGCAATCCTGAAGTTCCTACGGTATCTGCTCAACCAGAAGGGTCTATGTCAACTCAAATTGTCAGTGGTTCGAGCTCTGAGCAGGTCGTGACTGCTCCTGTTGCCTCAACTGGTACTCAAGAGGAACGGGAGAAGTTAGAAGGCATGCAAGTTATTGAAGAAATGGATCTTCAGTTAGCCGTGGTTGAAAGCTCGAGTGATTTTGTTGGTGAAAGTTCAAAGGGAGTTGATGATGTGGTTCTAAGATCAGATGATCTAGCGTTACAATTGTTGGCATTGAACGAGATGAAGTTAGTAGATGATGCTACTATCGACAAGATTCCGAGTGAGCCCGAGGTAGTAAACTTGGAAGGTGTGGAAGAAATTGTATTCGAAGGCGATGTCGAGAAGTCAAAGTATGTCAAAGAAGACGACAATGCGTTCAATCCGTTCGATGAAGACTAGCTGAAAGATAATGTGGACGAAATTGATGAAAGATTAAAAAACTCCTGATTCATCTGATGTTCCAACAGATTCTTTTAAGGAATGGATGAAGAACTTTCTTTCTAAGACTATTAAACCAGCTCCTCCGGTCGCACAAGTTGACTACATGAGATATGAAAAGAATCGTCCTCTTGGAAGAATTCTGAGATGGATGTTTGTGAAGGAACTTCATTGTGTTGCTGTGAAGCGAGAACATGGGATTCAGTATTTCAAATCGCTTCTAAGCATTCTTACCTTGCTATTTTACGACGTAGCAGCATTAGCACGACTGGAGTTAATAAACCGGTCAAATTTTGAATGTGCTAAGTTGTTTGCTCAGAAATTGAGGATGGAACGATGAAAGGGTTGGAAGGATGAGTTATAGAAGTCGCAGTTCTCGATGTATGAACAGATAAAGTTTACGTTGGATCCAGCGACTAACACAGCTAGGTACAGGCTCGTGTACAAGCAAGTGAAGGTCTTGGATAGGATTCCGCTGATGAAGATGGAATAAGATATTCTTGAGAATATGGCTATTTGGTGTTATGACTCAAACACACACGAGGCAGTCATCGTCTTCCGGAATGACAAGGAAAATGTTCGTATTTTGGACCCAATGTGGATTGTTAACTTGTTGGCAGGTGACATCGACAGATTGTTTCGTCACGATATCTTCTATGAAGATAAGGATGCAAGTCAGGCCCTACGCTTTCAACGCGTCGCCTATTTCTGTTATTATCGGGGCATTCACGCAGGAAGCACGTGGTCCGAGACAGGCCACTAAGGAATGAAGACCGAAGACCAAACAACAGACAAGGGGGAGTTTGTTAGTCCAGTTTTGTGTCTGTAGCTTGTTCTTACTTCGTTGTAATGTGTACGGTCTTTGTTTATGGTCTGTATATTTTTGGTCGAGTCGGCCAAGTCAAGATATCCTCCTATCTTGACTTAGCGCGACGTTTCTTTTGTTAATGATGTAAAACAGTTTGAAGTGTGCAACTGTTAGTTGATAATTTGTGTTTGGATCTTTCTGTAGTTTGGTTACAAGTGTTGTCTGAATATGGGCTCCCCATGAAGAATCCATATTCTTCGTGGGATTGAATGTTCACGAACAATGGATTGGTGTTAATTGTTCCCAACGAAGATTGAATCTTCGTGGCAATGGAATGTTCGCTGGTTTGTCCACGAAGACTCCTAGTCTTCGTGGGACTGTTTACTGTTCGTGGCCCAATAGTCACTCTTCGTAGTGTTACTGGGTATTGGGCCTATATAAGGACACACTTGTTTCACCATTCAGTTAAGAGAGTCCCTCTGAAAGTTGTAAACACTGTGTGTATGTTTGTACTGATTCTCTTCACTTAATCAAAGTCTGTGAATCTTTGGTTACTTGTTTTTGCTTTATTTTGCTTTGGTTTGCATAAATACATGGATTCCACACTCGTTGTTGTGTTAACAAACAAGGAAGTAGGTTATCTTGATCCTCCAAGTGGACCTACATCTCTCTCTAGCTCTTACAAGCTCTCTCAACTATGTTATACAAGTTCTGTTTATATAGGCAAATATCTCAGCAAACCCACGAAACATATGGTTCTTCGTGGAGATGTACCAGCGAAGAACCAAGTCCCACGAAGAAGGTGTTTTTCGTTGACTTCCATGCATACTAAGAGTTCTTCGTTGACTACCATGCATGCATACCATGACATGCATATTATAGTCTTGCATGTTCTTCGTGAGTGTATAAAGGAAAAGTCAGACTTGCATGAGTTTAATAGACATGACATCATCATCATGATGTCATCATGATGTCATGATGATGATGTCATTCTCGAATCGTATCGTGTCTTCGTCACTTCCATCTTGTAGGCCGAGTCGAACCGACGGAGGAATGTCGCGACGTCGGTCTTGAACCGAACCGAACCGAGCCACATCCACACAAAACTGCATCAACAAATTTTGGGCTCAATTCTTTTTGTCGTCCGAGGCATAAATGTTTTGGAGAGTTTTCAGAGACGGCTCTGGTTATACGTAATCAACGGTTCGGAACAGCCACACTTGCAAAATTCCAATGCTTCAGTAGTTTAAGTGGGCCGGTGAGGTAGCCCGCATGTATATTGGGCCCGGGGGCCCTACATTATTCAATCTGGGACTCTGGGTAATACCCAATATTAGTAGCCCAATTGTTCCCAATCCAAAATAGCCCATTTTCTTCTTTTTTTTTTTTTTTTCTCTCCATTTGTTAATGAACATGAGTCACCTTTTAATTCACCTTTGATGGTTTTTGATGGTTTTCATTCCAAACAACGAGCCAAGTAACGGTTTTTGATTGTTCTAAACCAAAACTAACCAGTTGAACCCAATAAAACGGTTTTTCACAATTTGAGCTTATTGGGTTTTGTGGCAATCTTTTTTTTTTAAACAACTTGTTTGGTCAACGGTAAGATCAAATTGCTAATTGAGTGTTGCACCTTACACGTCACTACTAATAACCCCGTCTTAAAATCATTTCCACACATGGCGGTTGTGCCAATTCAATTAAAATATTCAACAAAATTCTATATAACCCCGTCTTAAAATCAATTCTTCACCCTTTAAACGGTGTTCACTTTTAACACCGTCTTATGCTTATATATTCACCCAGTGGCGGACCCAGGATTTTATTTCAATGGCGTCCATTTTCGGGTCGGTCCTCGTTCGGGTCGAGTTAAAGTGAGGTTTGAACTAGATTTTTAAAAAAAATAAGAAAAATGGGCTTATCAAAGATTGAACCCATGACCTCTTAGTGGAAAAGAGGGAGATTTACCACTACACCAACTTTCTTTTTATTTCTATGGTGTCCACCTAATTGTATTTATGGGGTCCATATACAATTTAATATACCGAATCTACTATTTTTTTTTAAAAAGATTGGGGTCCGGGGACCCCGGTGGCACCAATGTGGGTCCGCCCCTATATTCACCTTTAGATGGTGTTTTTGAACACCGTCTTATATACTCATTCCACAATTATCTTAGAAAAAACAAACTTAAACCCATTCTAACCTAACATTTGCTCAACCAAAACCTAGCCTCCATCACGCAGAGCTCTAACCCTAGATTTATCTCCCCCTAAACCGAATGATCTGCAGTATACAATCGGATCAAAATCACAAACAATCTCCAATCGATGAACTTCTCAAAGGCGATTCACAACATCAACTTCTGAAATCCGATATTCGTTACGTATTTTCAACGCCTCATATATCCAAATTCACAACTGTTAGAAAAAATCAAACAATCAGACACCAGATCTGTGCAATTGGAACCAAATCTGTTTCTGTTTTCGAAGAATCAAGTGTCGGAAGAGAAGCAAAACAGTTAGGGCTCGTTAAAAGTTCGTGTAGCGTGAACCCTAGATTCATCGCATCAATCAAATCCGCCTCACATAACAACCTGTTCATCGATTCATCAAGAGTTCCTGTTCATCAATTCATCTAAACCGTAACAGAAATCTAAACCGCCTCAACTCATGGATCTGTATTTCTGGTAACAGTAATACAATTTGATGGTAATCAGAGAAAGGAACAGGGAAGCGTTTAAGGAAACAAAGGCAAAGAAGTAAAGTTGTAGAGATGTAAAAGAAGAGAAAGAAGAGAAAACTGGAAAGCTTACATTCATCAACTACCGGTACATTGTTTAAATAATAAACCACCTAACAACTTAACCGAAATAAAAGTAAACTACGTGTGCAGAGAAGTGGGACTTCTGGTACACTTATTCAACAACTGAAGACAGTAAAACCCGGTAGTCAAACTGACGTGCATGCATGGAAGACCGTTACTTGATTGAGGAGTTTGAACCATTCTTTTCAACATCCTCCCTTGGTTTAAACTCCTTAACTCCAAGCATGTACTTGAACTGATAGAATTTCCCTTTCCCGATAGGCTTTGTGAACCCATCCGCTACTTGACATTCTGAGTCACAGAATTCCAGCTTCACTTGCTCCTGTTGCACCATGTCACGAACAAAATGATACCGAATTTCTATGTGCTTAGACCTTCCATGCATCACAGGATTTTTGGACAGATTAATAGTAGACACATTATCACAGTATAGAGTGGTAGCACCATTTTGAGTTAACCCCAAATCTTGTAGAATTCTCCTTAGCCATACTAACTGACACGTTGCTGAAGCTGCTGCAATATATTCCGCTTCTGTGCTAGAGAGAGCCACCGAGACTTGCTTCTTTGAACTCCACGACACCATGGCACTTCCCAAAGAGAAGACACTACCAGAGACACTCTTTCTATCTTCAATGGATCCTGCCCAATCACTATCTGAAAACCCACATAGTTCGACATTCTTGTTTCGAGCATACCACAACCCATGATTGACAGTACCACTAAGGTACCTGAGAATTCTTCGAGCCGCACCAAAGTGAATTTTGGATGGAGATTGCATAAAACGAGACACCAGGCTTACCGAAAACATAATGTCTGGTCGTGTATGCGTTAAATACAGTAGTCCTCCTACTAGACTTCGATAAAGTTTTTCATCTGCCTTGTCAGCACCATCATCTGCTTGAAGCTTTTCATTTGGATTCATTGGGAGCACATCAGGGTTGCAATTCTTCATACCAAACTTGCTAAGAAGGTTCTTAGCATATTGCTGTTGACTAAGAAACACTCCATTGACAGTTTGTGTAACTTCCAGCCCCAAAAAGAATTTGAGTAACCCCATGTCACTCATTTCAAACTCTTTTAGCATGCACTCCTTGAATTCAGCTATCAATTCTGGGCATGAACTGGTACATATAATGCCGTCCACATACAAACACACATAAATTTTCTTGGACTCACTTACATGCTTCACATACAAGGTGGGTTCATTCTCACTTCGAAGGTACCCATGCTTGATAAAGTAGCTATCAATCTTTGAATACCATGTTCTTGGTGCCTGTTTCAGACCGTACAGGGCTTTCCTTAGCTTGTACACCCTTTTCTCATCTCCTTTCAGTACAAATCCTTCCGGCTGCTCCACATAAATTTCTTCTGTTAAATCTCCATTGAGAAATGTTGTTTTAACGTCAAGTTGATGAAGTTCCCAACCAAGTTGAGCCGCAACCGATATGATAACTCTAACAGTCTCAAAGCGAGCTACTGGAGCAAAGGTTTCTTGGAAATCAACTCCAGGTATTTGAGAATAACCTTTTGCAACCAGTCTGGCTTTGTGACGAGTTATGTTTCCTGCACCATCATATTTCAGCTTGTACATCCACTTGAGACCCACTACATTCTTTCCATGAGGGAGATCAACCAGTTCCCATGTATTATTCTTTTCAAATGCCATTAGTTCTTCTTCCATAGCTTGTCTCCATTCGGACTTGATGCATGCTTCTGAATAAGTGAGTGAGTCACATGTGTTTAAAGCAAACAGTTGTGACTCTTCATCAGAAAGCCCTTCTCCAGTAAGGTAGTCATTTAGCCAAGTTGGAGGATTTATGATTCTTCGTGAAGGGCCGGGTTCTTGAACAATTGGTTGAGTGTCATTGGCATTTAAAGGAGTGGAAGGAGATGTGTTAACAGAGTTGTCATTGGGTGCATTAGATGGTGTGGAGTTAGCAAAAGAAGGAGTGGTGTTGTATGATTGCATGGGAGTGGCCATATGGTGTGATGAAGTTTGTGATGGAGACAACTCATTTGAGTTGTCATGGGATGAGAGGTCACCATCAAGGTTATTGTTTTCTTCAAAAGGTGGGTTAATGTCATTCACATCTTGAATAACAGGAAAAGGATCTGAAAAGTAGGTACTAAGTGTACTGTTTGTTTCACTTTTCCACCTCCAACTTGTTTCTTCAAGAAAAATCACATTTCTATCAATAGTCACTTTTCTTGTGTGTGGGTTAAACAATCGATACCCTTTTGACTGTTCTGCATATCCAATGAACAAGCATCTTTGGCCTCTATCATCTAACTTCTTTCGTCCCTGACTTGGAGTCAACCTTAAATGCCACAAGTGAGAAGACCCGTCAGAGTCACTGGGACGAGCTGCTGTTGGTGATCCAACTTCATTGGTGTCTAAAACAAACATGTTGTTATTGGCTCGTTTGACTACCATAAGAACCGTATTTGAGCTCTTCTGAATGATAGTGCATGTGTCATCATCAAAGGTGAGAACATACCCTCTCTTCATTAATTGGCCCACACTCAGAAGATTATACCCTAGACTTGGAGCATAATAGACATCTTCTAAAAGTTTGTGTGTACCTTCAAAGACCTCCAATCTCACAGTGCTTTTTCCTTCCACATTGAGTTGCTTCTTGTCACCAAGGTTGACCTTCATCTTGAATGAATCATCTAGATGAGTGAAGATGTTGGCTAACCCGGTCATGTGATTAGAGCAACCTGAGTCAATGAACCACAGATTGCTCCGTTTGGTGTTGTCTTGAGAGTAAGCCATCAACAGGAACGGTTCTTCAGTGTGGGTGGCTTTTTGAGTCATAAGGACATTTTGTTCTTCAGCTGGTGGAGGTTCATTGTTTATTTCAGCAGCCACTTGAGCTTGGCCTGCATCTTCATTATACCAACAGTCTTTCTTCAAATGACCGAATTTTTTACATAGATGACATTGAGGACCACGTCCCCTACCTTGTCCTCTACCCCGGGCAGCAGTAGTGCGTCCACCACCTCGAGAATAATTGGTTGAAAATGGACGGTTGTGAAAGACTTGTAGGGCTTGTTCATCAGTCTTGTCCATCACTTCTTGTTCACGACTGTGGATCCTGGCTTCATGTGATTGGAGAGTCCCCATGAGACGGACTGGGGAAAGTTGAGCCAGATCCAAGGAGACTTCAATGGATGGAACTAAATTGTCGAATTTTGGAGTAAGACTTCGAAGAATCTTCTCTACCACAATACGATCTGATATAGTTTCACCATAGGCCCTCTGTTGGCTCACAATGGCAGTAACCCTTGAAAAATAGTCACCAACAGGTTCACTATCTTTCATCTTCAGATTTTCAAACTCCCTTCGGAGCCCTTGAAGTTTGATAGTTTTAACTTTCTCATCGCCCTGGAACTCAGACTTTAAGATATCCCATGTTTCTTTTGCAGAAGCAGCACTTGCAATTCGAGAGAATAACTGATCATGCACGGCTTGTTGGATGATAGCCATGGCATGAGCGTCTCTCTTCTGAGCAGCCTTCAGTCTGGTCTGGTCAGCCTCTCGGAGATTAACACCGGTTTCAACGAGATCCCATAGATCTCGAGAGCGAAGGATCGTTTTCATACGAATGCACCAATGTTCATACCCATCTCCCTTAAAGACAGGAATAGGAGTGGGTTGTGTAGCAAGTGTGTTACTGGGTTCGGCCATTGTTGAGAGAGAGAAGCAAATGTGAGCTACTTTGGTTTAATGAGAGGCTCTGATACCACTGATGGTAATCAGAGAAAGGAACAGGGAAGCGTTTAAGGAAACAAAGGCAAAGAAGTAAAGTTGTAGAGATGTAAAAGAAGAGAAAGAAGAGAAAACTGGAAAGCTTACATTCATCAACTACCGGTACATTGTTTAAATAATAAACCACCTAACAACTTAACCGAAATAAAAGTAAACTACGTGTGCAGAGAAGTGGGACTTCTGGTACACTTATTCAACAACTGAAGACAGTAAAACCCGGTAGTCAAACTGACGTGCATGCTTGGAAGACCGTTACTTGATTGAGGAGTTTGAACCATTCTTTTCAACACAATTCTGGTATGTTTTCCTCTTAACATGATTACTGTTTTCTACAGTGTTTTTTGGATCGTTAATTGATTGAATCTCTAACACAATTAGGTCGAGGCAGGTAATTTCAATCGAATACGAACACGATCCGAATCGTTCTTCACCAGGTAATTTCGGCCAAATCTCTGTGTATACGTTTACATCCATTTTTGTTTTCTAGGTTACCACTCTCTTTATATACAATTATATTTGTTCAACTCATGTTGATACATCTTGTTTGAATCTTCTACTGTTTGTTTATCAATTTACTTGCTGTTAGGGCTTCTTGTTGATGTTGAATTGAAGATATTTGTTCTTATACGTTTGTATTGTTTTTGTTAGCAGTGTATCAAGTTGAAGGTAGCGGTGTTTGGTGCTTTATGGCGAATAGTCATTAATGGAAGCTCTTCTGCTTCGGTAAGCCATACTTTTCTCAATCGCCGATTTACGTTGTGTTTTTGTCTATATTGCATCTTCATTTGAAAAAGATTAAGTTTAGATTGTTAGTTGTGTTACTTTTGACCTAAATTTTATCTTGTTTGTTATTATGTGTTCAAAAATTCAGTTTGTAGGGTAACTGTTTGTTATCTAACATCATTAGAGTTAGTTTCGTGGTTATAGGATTATCTAACATCATTAGTTCTATCATCTATGTATTGCATTCTTATGCTCCTCATGCTTTGGTAATTTTACATTGCGAACAGAGGTATGCTACTTAACTTGTTCTATATTTTTTGTGTTTCCTCAATGTTAGATTGCCAAGCTAAACATACCCCATGGAGCTATCTTTCAGGTCGTAATGGGTCGGGTTGACATAACTTTTGGTATAAGATGATCTGGGGCTTTATGCATTGTAAGTAGACAATTTGACCCGTTTCTTTTACCGTAACTAAATGAATTTCCTCTTTTGTTAATTTGATTTTCACTTCCTACATTGAAGTTAGCTGACAAAGCATGTAAGGCATTCGATGCAATGCTTGCTATCTTATCGATCGCAATTCACATGTATGTTATCCATACTTTGACGGATTCAGTTCAAGTTTTTAAGCAACGTATTAGTGTATTTGCACCAAAGCAACTATCATATTGGTTGGTTTATTAGAATAAGAGAAAAAACTTAGATAATAAGGGCCCCAATTTTGAAACTTGCTTTAGGCCTCTAAAATGGTTGAGCCGGCCCTGCTCACGCCCCACACCCCGCAATGCTGGTAACACGGTTTTATGCCCTCGCTCGTAACGCGGGGGGTTAAGAGTAGTTAGGATTATTTCTTCACAACCTATAATTGTTTCGCCTTTTTATGTGATATTTTTTCTTTTCTTGAACAACAATTTTTTTACACATACATACCATTAACATTGCACAGTGCAATTTGCACTTGTAAAGATTTAAATTAATATAATTTTTATGATAGACAATAACCATAACAATAGACAATCTAGACTACTAAGTTATCAGTACTTGATATATTTTTCTAAAATGTAAAAACCATTACACCAAATTATGAAATGACGACTAACAATTTTTCTAAAGTGTAAAAACCATTACACCGAATTATAAAATGACGACTAACAATGCCCAAGATGGTATTTATAGGTTGAAGACATACAACAAAGATCCACAATACACTTTTCTAGTTGAAATCATTTTTTATGAAATGGTCCCAAATCGATATTGATGCAGTTTTGTTTACTGTTTTGGTTGTAATTAGTTTTGAATCTGTGTTAGTGCTTGTTTTGTTTACTGTTTAGGATCGGAAGCGCACCAACGGCTATCTTCATATCTCCCGAAGGTTAGCTTTTCTTGTTTAATTGCATCATTTATAAGCTTAGAGGCAAAGTGCATGTGATGGGATTCTAAGTGTTAAGAATTACCTTATGTACGCGTGTCTTGAAGAATTGTACTTCAGAGTGTACGCGTGCCTTTCAAAAAAAAAAAAAACCTGACCCGACCCGAAACCCGTTCCGACCCGGACCCGTTCCGACCCGAACCAAAACAACCCTTTTTTTTATAATTGATCCGTTTTGACCCGAACCTGTTTTGACCCATGACCCGACCCAGCCCGACCCGACCCGACCCGTTTGCCAGGTCTAGCTATGTGTGTATATATATATATCTTAAATGTTTATTTTTTTAAAAGGCTGGAGATATTTGGACACCCATCGCGCCTATTTTCACACCTTTGGTGCCCTAGACGCCTCGTATAGGTCTATACGAGGCGTCTATGCACTGAATTCAAGGGGGTCTGCGAGGGTGTCAGGCACATAGTTTAAGGAACCCTAGACGCCTCGTACAGAGCTATACGAGGCGTCTAAGATTGGGTTTTTTTTTTGGCTGAAATGAGGGGTGTTTTGGTGGGTTTTGGTATGGTTTTTGGATAGTTTTTGAAGATGTGTTTTTTATTGAAAATTTTTTTGTTTTTAAAAAAAGTTATGTTTTTTTTGTTTTTTACACTATAAAAAAGTTTTTGTTTTTTAAAAATGAACTATTTTAAAAATCGGCTCTTTAAATATATTATATCGATTAAATATTATAATGTTTTTTACATTTTACTTTTTTAAATATTATTCTTCCGATTAAAATTTTATCTCGTTCAAATATTCAAAACATATTTTGTTTCCGTATTATTTCAATTTAAGACAACAATCATTAAGTAACCGAATAATTGAAAACAAACATAAATATGACATAGATAAGATAACTTTGTACATCCATAACAAAAATATATAAGATAAGTTTGTACATCCATAATAAAAATAAAAACAACAACAGGTCTATGCATCCGAATCCGAATCCGAATCTGGCTGCTGCGGCTGCTGCTGCTGATGTGGTGCTCGAGGTGGTGGGAGCGGTATCGCGGGTAACCCATCTCTCTCGCGTCTATCCTGCAGCTCCCGAACCACCCAACCTATCAAATCGCTGAGCCTGTCAAGCTCTGCTCGTACCTCCGGATGTATCGGCGCAGCTCCTGGGGCATGACCTGGAATAGCGTGACGTGGAAACTGAGGCGCCCCGGCAGGTGGCGGTGGCTGTGGCATCGCTGCACCGTCTACATCCTGCGGAGGCTCCTCCACGGGCACTACATCAGCAGGATCTGCAGGAGGATAAACGGGCTCGAAATGCTCTGGTAGGGCCTCCTCTGTCCATATGCCCCCGTTGCGGTTTTTAAACCGCGTGCCAACTGCGAACCTCCTGATTACCCTCATCCCCCACAGCGACTGCATGCCCATCCGCGTCGGCATGACTGGCGGCGTCCGTAGATGTGGGTCCTCGTGCAGTACGAGGCCAAATGAACGGGCAATGACGGTCACGTACGCCCCGCCATACAAAAATCCGCGCTCCTGTTTGTGATGGGCGGAGGCGTAGTACTGGGCTAGACCGTGTGCTAGCGCGCACGGCCTCCTATACAACAAACAATAAAGGAAAAAAAGATCTGTAGTCGTACACCACTCACGGCTGTAGCCGCGCGCTGAAATCGAAGTAGCGAGCAAATGGTGCAGATACCTGCAGATAGTGTTAGCGAAATACAGAAACAGAGATTAATAAACAATGCACATAATCACAATAATTGCCGTAATAAATGTACGTACCTGTACAGTGGGTCCCTAACAAACGACACCCTCCCCTTCGACTTGTCGTGCTCCCAAGTATTTGGCCCCGCAATCACCTGCCAAAACCCTAGAAGAATGGGTTTGTCAACCACCACTTGCCCCGCTGTGTAAATCTCAGTCTCGATCTCCCCCTGCATGTATAAACCAGAACGCACCGCAAAGTCTGCTAGCGTCATCGTACGCAAAACGCCAGCGAGCCTGAAAGAAATCTCAGGCGGAGGGGGAGCATCTGGGTACGGAAGCGCCACTGGGACCCCAGGAGGGTGAAATGTGAATGACGAAATGAACTCGACAAGCAGCTCCCTGTAGGTCGGCGTGTGCGCCAAATCAAAAAGACGATGCCACGGCGAATCGAGAGGTATAAACCGACGCACTCTATCCGTCTCAGCAAGCTGGTCCATCGCACCCCAGTCGATCGATGCATGCGATCCAATGTACATCCTCCTAAGCTTCTGGCAATGGCGGGCGGCATCGGTGCCGTCGGGAAACTCTAGGTACGGACAACCCTGCAGCGTATCCAGATCCGGCCGCCGTCTCCGTCGTGGACCCTCCTGAACCTGCTGAACCGCCAGTACCGCATCAAGATCTATCTGAATGTCGTCGCCCTCCATAATCAATCTGCAGGTAAATAACGTATACGTATAAAAACAATAATAAATAAATCAGAATAATAATAATAATAATAATAATAATAATAATAATAATACTAATAATAATAATAATAATACTAATAATAATAAATATTAAGAAAAAAAAATAATTAATAAATAATACTAATAATAATAATAATTAATAAATAATAATAATAATACTAATAATAATAATAACTAATAATTAATAAATAATACTAATAATAATAATTAATAAATAATACTAATAATAATAATAATTAATAAATAATAATAATAATACTAATAATAATAACTAATAAATAATAATAATAATACTACTAATAATAATAATAACTAATAAATAATAATAATAATACTACTAATAATAATAATTAATAAGAAAAAAAAATAATTAATAAATAATACTAATAATAATAATAATTAATAAATAATTATAATAATAATAACAATACTAATAATAATAATAACTAATAAATAATAATAATAATAATAATAATACTAATAATAATAACAATACTAATAATAATAATTAATAAGAAAAAAAAAATTTACAGAGCCTCGTATAGCCCTCGTATAGGGCTATACTCGGCGTCCTGTTCTTCCCCATTCATCTTCAACCTTAAACTCAAGCCCCCAAACCCCACAAAAATCAAATTTCAGGGCAAACCTACGGTCTAAAGGCAAAAACGTGGCAAAAATACTAAACTACGGGGCGAAATACATACCGGTGATGCTTCAAATCTTCGAAAATCCTGTCGAAATACGTATCCGAGGCGTATAGAGGTGTATTCTCCGTATGTGTGTGTGTTTATTGTTTGGGGGCTACAACCAGCCTCGTATAGACCCCCCAGCCTTATACGAGGCATAGACGCCTCGTATAGGTCTATACGCGTCGTCCCTTCTTTTTATTAAATGACCATTTAGCCCCTGGTATGCCCCCAGTATAGGCTTTATTCAGGGGCAAAATGGTAATTAACCATTCCAAAAAGATATTTCTGGAATGGTTAATTACCATTTTGCCCCTGACTAAACCCTATACTGAGGGCTTTACAGGGGCAAAATGGTAATTTAATAAACCTTTTTTCCAAATTAAAAAACAAAAACTTTAAAAAGTTGCCGCCTTCCAAGACGACACGTATAGCTCTATACGCGGCGTCTGATTTTTCAAAATTACCTTTAAGCCCCTGTTAAAGGCCTATACTGGGGACTTTCAGGGGCAAAATGGTAATTAACATAAAATATTTTCAAAATTCAAATTTTAATTAAAAGAATTGTTGCCGACACTGTAGACGACTCGTATAGATCTATACGAAGCGTCCTAAATCAAAAAATTCAAATTTTGATTTTCAAATTTTCAAAATTCAAAATTTCAAAAACCCGCTCACATATACGTCTCGTATAGATCTATACGAAGCGTCTGTGGATTAGGAAATGACCTTTTAGCCCTTGAAATAAGCCTTGATTGGGGGCATACCAGGGGCAAAATGGTCTTTTGGGCATCTCGTGTCTCTTTCTTCTTAGAACTCTTTGAACGGCTTAGGCTCGCTTTGGGTTTTTGGGACCTTATAACCGACTGTTGAGAGGCCTGTGACGGAACGTACGAGCTGTGACGAGGTTTGTCGTACTTAGTTTGTCGGGAACCTTCAAAGCACGTGTTTGCATCACCGAATGAGCTTCTCCTCAATTCTTCATCTATACGAGAGGCCTCGTCCAACCTTTGTTGTACCTGCTTTGTTGTTGGTCGGCCACGAGTATTTTGTTGGACAACCGGTGGTTTCTTGGTAGATTTCTTTGGAGTCAACACCGCTTTAATCTTTGAAATCAGGCTTTTTTGCTGAGCTGGGGGGTGCGACTCTAATTGTTGTCTAACAATATTTAGCTCTTCGACCACGTCCACGTCATCGTCTATCAATTTACAACTTTGGAAGTTAAGTTTCCGCCAGAAGACGTCCACATCTTCGAGTTGAATCGGACGCTCTGCACGGTTAAAAACAACATTGTTTAAGTCACATGATTAACGGAAATATATCACACAAGTGTTGTACGTTTAACAATTATTACCTTCAAGCATGTACTTTTCTATCCTGCAAGCACAGGGCAACCCACAGCTGTGCCACATTTGGCAACCACATGATGAATGAAAGCGCTCCAAGACATCTAGCTTCCTAATTGCCTCGCTCCTCAACAAGTCAAGGGCTGTATGGGAAACTTTACCAAGTAGGTGTTGAAACAACGGGTGTTTGTGGTGGGTCATTGTTTTTTCGATGCTATCTCGAAAAGTCTTCCTTATTTCACCGAACTGTGCCTCAACTATATCATGGACACAACCAACTATACGGTCGAGCGAGCTCCTATCTTCAACGTATCTCTTTAAGTTGGCGTGTTGGCTCTCAACTCTGTTTGTGGTACGATTACCAAAGTTGCGCCTCTTATCAGTCCACGCAAAGACGAACATCTCCTTATAGTCTTTTAGCCAGTTATCGTACACGTATTTGAAGACCCCTAAAATGTAAAAATAATTTAATAAAATTTGCATAGGTGAGTCGTATGTTATTATAAAAACTTACTAGAACGTTTGCACTCCACAAGTCGTTGTCGCATGTTGCGCAAGTGGTACTCGTAGATGAGTATGGATGGAGACTCAATCAATGTCCCCCAGAATGACAAAAATTTCTTCCAGTCTTCGTCTGTGAAGGCACCCTTGCAGTGCTTCATAACATTCTGTTGTATGTGCCACCTGCAAAGAAGCCTGGAGGCGTTTGGAAATACTTTAGCACACGCGCCCATAAGGGCTAGGTCTCTATCGGTTAAAATCACACGTGGCTCCATGCATTCATCCAACATTGACTTGACCCTCTCAAGCACCCACACAAAGTTATCACCCCGTTCTTTACTAACAACGGCATGCGCGATAATAAACGATTTGTTGGTAGGCGTCATACCAACAATCTGGATAAAGGGCATATTGTATATGTTTGTCTTGTACGTCGCATCGATCAGCATGACGTGGGGGAATGCACGCCACATGTCTCTCGAGTACCGATGAAGAAAGAAGATCTCTGTTACGATCTCTGTTCCGGGTTCCTCCCGTGTCTCGTAAATAAAGTCGTTGTTTATCAGCTTGTCTTCTAGTGACTGCATGGGAGTCAATCCTTGTCTTTGTTCGGCTCTAATCTTCGCCACAACGTTTTGAACGTCTTTCAGAACATGAAACCTGTCGGGGTCCTGCTTCCTTATCGTTTGAAATATTTTGCGCGACTCCATGTTTTGAGCTGTCAGCTGCTCGATCAGTTTCATTTCGCTTGGAGTAAACCTTCGCACAAACGCGTGGGCCGATAGGTCCTCACAAAGTTCGTGGTTATGTTCAATTTTTCCGTCTTTAATCTCCCAGGTTTCATACGGGTGGTTTCGCACAGCCAGCAGGTAAAACGGGCAACCGGTTTTTTTGCTTCCGGCTTTTCTAAGTGTTGCTGTAGTCTGGTGCTCACCAGCACGATCACATTCAAGCCATACCCTCCGGATTCTTCCACCGGTTTTCTTTGATCGACGGGTGACAATAACGAAACCATCCGCGTTTGCTATTTCTTGTATCCGATTCTTTAGTTCATCTAAAGAGTTGAAAACCTGTAACATCGACAATAATAATAAATAATTTTAATAAATAAATAAATAATAATAATAATAATATTAATAATAATACTAATAATAATACTAATAATAATAATTAAATAATACAAAAATAGTAATTAATACCTGCTTTTTTAAGTACGAACTGTCCTGGATGGGAGGTGTCTCACCACCATATCTACCATATCCACCATAACCACCGTCTCCTCCGTATCCACTGTATCCACCATCTCCTCTGTATCCACCATCTCCTCTGTAACCACCGTCTCCTCCGTATCCACCGTCTCCTCCGTATCCACCGTCTCCTCCGTATCCACCGTCTCCTCCGTATCCACCGTCTCCTCCGTATTCACACCCGTATCTATAATCCGGATACCCTTGTTGCGTCGGATAACTTGGTTGACAAGCATGGTATGAGTCATCTACAAGGGCTGTTTCATCAACAGGGGGATGATTGTTCAAATCTAGAAACGGTTTGTTTTGTTCTCCTTGTATACTAGACACAACCTCCTCTTGCTCATTAGAATCGGGAACGCAAGACTCCTCCAAAATAAAGAACCGTATCATCATTAGTAAATAATAAACTAAAACAAAAACTAATTAAAACATTTAAGTACCTGTACCGTTACCGGATCGCTTTCGGGCACCCAGTTCTCGCTATAATACTGCCCGAAGACATAGTTGCCGTCCCAGTATGATGACATTTCAACACTTCGGGATGATAAGAACACAAATTAAATGCCGTCCCAGAATGAAAGAAGAAGAAGATGTAGCAGAATGAAAGAAGAAGAAGAACAAGAACAAGCGTAGAGACATAATACATGTCTTAAATGTTGGATGCTCGGGACAAACCATACACTGTATGTTGCACTTTTTCATAAGCCTTAGACGCCTCGTATAGCTCTAGACCCCTCGTATATATTTTTGTCAGCTGTAGAAGACGCCTCGTATAGGTCTATACGAGGCGTCTTAGTGCCTCGTATCCATCCCTCGTACAGACCTAGACTCCCCGTCTGATGTGACTGATTTGACATTGTGCTTTGGTGCAGAGATGGTCGGAAAAGTAACCCTATACGCCTCGTATAGGTCTATACGAGGCGTCCTGAAGGGTGTCAAAATAGGCATGAAGGTGTGTAAATATGTAGACCCTTTTAAAACTTAGAAGGTTTAGTTGATTATATAGTTGTTTTTAGATGTATATAACATATAAATATATACATAACTTTATTGACGATGTTGTTACCGGTTTTTCTCTTTGCCTTTAATTTTAGTCTATAATGTTTGCAATAACTATTTCTATCTACTTTTATTTTAGATGTGGTACGACACGAGAGAGGCTACGGATAATGAAATAGATGTTTTGTTGATGACGTTGATGCCGAAGTTTTTTAGAGAGTTAGGTATCTCGTTAGATTAGCTTATGTTGGTTATTTATACAATTTAACGTAGTTTGTTATGCATTCAACAAATGTTTGTAATTTGACGGGTTTATTTCCGAATTGGATGTCTATGGGTTTATTTCCGATTTAAATGCGTATTGTATTGGTTTGGTAAGCTTGATGTATTTCTGGAAAATCTTTTTTATTGTAAATGTTTTTTTTTTCATCAAATGTTTATAAGATGGTGTTAAAAAATATTTGTTTTAATTAAGATTTGAAATGTTTTGATATTAAAAGACGGTGTTCATCAAGTTTAAGCCGGTGTTAAAATTGAACACCGTCTACTAAGACTTGATTTTAAACCGGTGTACATTAAGACGGTGTTGAAAACACCGTCTGAAAACCCATATCACCCCGTCTAAAGATCTGTTTTAATACTTTTTTTTTTCAGTTTAATAGTATCTTAAACAAATAGGAGGGGACGTTTGGCGCGTTGGTTTTAAACAACTATATTAAAGCTTGCAAGCAGCCACAGAGCCTTCACGGAACCGATCACAGCTCCTGTAACAAATTACTTTAGGTCTGGAAAAAAAAAGCTGCCCAAAACATACCGTCCAAAGGAAACACTTTGTCCAAAAAGGCATAATCTCAAGTATTGTTCATAAAACAATATCACCAGCAAAACCCAAATTCCGGCTTAATTAAGAGTTCAAGAATTATATAGTGTTTGAATGATGGGACTAGTTACAAGTATGTATTAAACGGTTCTGTGCAGCCGCAACAGCAGCAAACTACTTCTTGTTCCTTTAGCGACTTCCTACTACGTACAAGTGTACAACATTATTATTTTGTGTTAATTTATGATGCCAAAAGAAACAAGCATATGATTGTGGAGACTTATTTACTTGATGTGATACATAAATTAATAACACAGAAAAGGATATGGCAAAAAGAAATTAAATTTTAAAAGTTTTTTATATTTTATATCCTACTCATAAAGAACTGAAAATGAACATAGTGTAAAATGTCCACTAATTTGCTTTAAGCCTTTAACATTCCTACATTTTCATTTTCTTGTGAATGAAGAGTAAATTGCATGCACTTGAAATCAAAGTAGTCCAAAACTTTACAATAAATAAATTAAAGAGTAAATTGCCAAAATCGTCCGTTAGGTTTGGGTATGTTTGTCATTTTCATTCAAAATAACTTTTTGGTACCGTATAGTCCTTCACTTTTGGGATTTTTTGTCATTTTCAACCAAATATCTGACTTTTTTTTTTTGACAAAATCGTCCGTGAGATTTGAGATTTTTTGTTATTTTCATCCAAATGTTTGATAGAAAAAATAAAGCAAATTAGATGTTTGAATGAAAATGGCAAAAAATCTCAAAAGTGAAGGACTATATTGTATAAAAAAAGTTGTTTTGGATGAAAATGGCAAACATGCCCAAACCTAATGGACGATTTTGACAATTTCTGTAAATTAAAAGATGTAAAACTTCTCAAGAAACTCACCTCAGATGCTTGAAATCATAACAATCTAGTAGTTAACATGTTATTTACAAAAACCCTTTCACTATTCAACAATTACAATTTGAACCCTACACTATTAACAGCATAACAGAGTCTGGGAGCAGCGAGGGTCGATGAGAAAGTATCGCATGGGTGGCGTCTGGTCGAGAAGGGATTCAATATGGCATCTAGATGATTCTTGGGTTGAAATACGATCACAACTGCACTTGAGTGTTGGGACCGTTTTATTCTGGTTATGACTCTAGGCTACTACATTTTAACTCAAATTTGTTTACTTGAGTTTGCAAATTTTGACATTGACTTCACTTTAAAAAAGTCAAACAATGATTAAAAAAAACGGTTGTTACCTGATGTAGGGGGCATGGTCTCATGACGGTCGAGAAGTCGACCTTGGACATAGCTCTAAGCAGGATGGGTTTACACGTGAGATCCTTTGCCGTTTAAAAAAAATATGATAACATGCCGTGAAAGCATATAAAGAAAATGTAATGTTGAACTCAAAATCACCATTTCAAAATATTTGGAAAGTTTAGTTGGTGCCCTTCATTGGGCAAAAGCAAAGTACAGAGTAAACTGCCATTTTGGTCCCTGAGGTTTGGTCACTTTTGTCACTTTAGTCCAAAACTCAAACCTTCTGCATCTGGGTCCCTGTGGTTTCCTTTTTGTTGTTATTTTAATCCAAAACCAAAGTCAGCTCAGATTTTCTAAAAAAGAAAACCTGATTTTTGTCATTTTTCTCAATTTAGTGAAGGGTATTTTAGTCATTTTGCCCACCTGCCCAACTACCCACCCCCACCCCTACCACCATCATTAGGGGTGTAAACGAGCCGGGCCGAGCCCGAGCTCGACCAGGCTCGAGCTTGGCTCGTTAGGTTTTTATGAAGCTCGAGCTCGAGCTCGGCTCGGTTCGAGCCTACTTTTTTGAGCTCGAGCTCGGCTCGCGAGTAAAACCCAAAGCTCGAGCTCGGCTCGAACTATTTTGAGAGCAACGTTAAACGAGCTAAAAGCTCGGCTCGAGCTCACTTCAACATCGCTTAAACGAGCCAAAGCTCGGCTCTAGCTCGGCTCATCAATGTTATCATCATTATTAATATATTATATATAAAAAATATAAAATTTTGTATGGGCTCGTTTAGGCTCGCGAGCCTAAACAAGCATTGTATTTCAAGCTCGAGGTCGGGCTCGATAACAAAACGAGCTCTATTTCAGGCTCGGGCTCGGGCTCGTTAAGGCTCGGCTCGTTCGAGCTTTAAACCGAGCCGATCACGAGTAGCTCTCGAGCCTCTAGGCTTGTTTACATCCCTAACCATCATCATCACACACACACACCCTCTCTCTCCATATTCTCTCTCTCTCTCTCATGGAGCAACGACTCTCACCTCTTTTCGTCACCACCATAATCGGACCCAAATGGGCTCTGCCCAAGATCAATCCATAACGAGTTATCAGATGACTCATCTTCACTAATAACCGGACTCTTCATCACCTCACCAACCGAAAAGGTCTCACTATCTTCGAAAATCGTGCAGTCTCTATCAGAGATGCTATCTTGCTCCATTTCAGTATCGAACACTTCTCTCACTTGAGCAGAAGTATACGCGCCGGAAAACGCGGGTAATTGCGGGCCGGGCCGACTTTCCGACGGTTCATCAACATTCCCGCCAGTTTCTTCGTCTTCGATCCCAGCCAAATGACCAAAATGCCCTTCATTAAACTGAGGAAAAGGACAAAAATCAGGTTTTTTTAGAAATCTTGTTTTTGGACCAAAATGGCAATAAAACTGAAACCACAGGGACTCAGATGCAAAAAGTTTGAGTTTTGGACTAAAGTGACAAAAGTGAGGAAACCACAGACACCAAAATGGCAGTTTACTCAAGTACATATTAACTAAAAACAGGACAAAGAGATCAAAAGGCACCTAAAATGTATCCAGGTGCTTATTGTCACACCCTGACTTTTGCGGAAGCGTATGATGTGTGACTTGCTCAATATCATTGTACGAACATATGTTTGCTTATTAGGGCCATGTTTCGCCAACCCGAAAGCCCCTATTTTTGCATTATAATCCTGGAATAAGAAAGGATAAAAATAAGTTGTTAACTAATTGGATGGCGTATCAAAACAAAATCTGAAAGTGGTTTGATCACCCCATCAATCATAATGAGCTTAAGAGTACATACTGTATCTAATAATATACACGAGCTTTTTAAATCACGATGTATGATATCTTTAGAATGCAAATATGTCAATCCACGAGCAAATCCTATCATTATCAAAAGTCGGGTATCCCAAGAAAGAAGTTGTCTGTCTGGTGCATGTTCAAATTAGAATATTATCACTATCAAGAAAAAAAAAAAAAAAAGGTAAATGAATTATGGTTTTAGTAATATCATAATAAACTTTACATGCAAATAAAAAGTCAGCTAAACTTTTGTTGGGCATGTACTCGTAGACAAGCAAGCACTGGGGTTCATCTCTGCAGTACCCCAAGAGTCTAATGACATTAGGATGAGCCAAATCTCCTACGATGCCCACCGCTACCTGAGATCACAAATTTTTAAGTTACATTTAAAGAATTTCTTTGTGGTTCAAACATGTTGGCAGAAAACACACTGATTTCCTGGTATAACTCTATCATACTAAGACTGTTTTATGTGTTAAAGTACTTGCTCTGGTATATAGATGTTAATGGAACCTACTAATAAATTGCTTAAAGGATGGTGTAGAACTAGAACATTTAGAGCATTAATTACACTCTTCCATCAAAATTCAAAATTATGGCCTCCATGACATCATGGGCAAAGCTTTTAAGGGGCGGGAGGGGACGGCCGACCCCCCGAACTTTTCGCTCAGTAGTGGAGAGTATGTAGTTTTTGTATAGAAATTTTTTGATATATACGTTTTCGACCCCCCGGTTTTATAGAAATTTTTAGGTCCGGTGACGCCTCCCCGGTCGGAAATCTCATGCTTCACCACTGCATGACATGGTATATATTGATTCACAAGTGGTGATACTTACCGCCCATTTAGTAAGTCCTTGTGAGCCTTCTTGGTTCAGCCTTTTAACCCTTTTAACAGCAACAGCAAGTCCACCACCATGTTTTGAAACATTTAATGTGTTCTGCTCAACACAACCTAAAAACATATTTCCTGTCCTTCCCTTACCCAACAACCCACAAAACTCACTTGTAGCCATTTTTAAATCTTCAAAACTAAATTGTTTTACATTTGGACTTAGACATTGGAGATCTGCAAGAACTTCTTTCGTCTTGGGGCTTCGACTTTGGAGATCTGCATGAACTTCCTTCGTCTCTGGGCTTGGACTTTGGAGATGTGCAAGAACTTCTTTGGTCTCTGAGAACATATTGTTTCCCTTCCTATTGTTTGATAACTTTGAATCGCTCTGTACTGAATGAACACAAACATAAAATATAAATGTAAGTTTAAGTTTAAGTTTTCCCAAGAAAAGGCTACCAATATGTATGAATTATTGTAAATATTCTTATGTTGCCCAGTGACATATTTAAATAAAAAACTTTTAGGTAAGACGGTGTCTTTATCCTAACAAAAACTTTTTTTTTATTACCACATCCAGTAGGTTTTGTAACACATCTGATTTCAAAAAAAAATCCCAGAATTCATGTCATTACTGTTGGATTAATCGGGTTTGTTTGCGGGTCACACGACTCGGTGCGTTATCGATCACGGTAAGGATCATGCAAGGTTCAAGTTTGCATGAAATAAACTTGAGTTTCAAGTGGTCACGTGAGTGTATGTATGGCAGCAAACTTGGAATTAGGAGGCATTTATTGTTTTATATTTTGGTTTATTTAATAGTTATAAGTTAGATAGAATTAATATTTAGTTTGACCATATCTCTACGTGGAGGTGTGTTGCACGTTTGATTTAGAAGATTGGGTCATTAGAGTTACTGATTTTAGGAGTTTTTTACGTGCAACTTGTGCATGGGTTAGGTAGTATTTAGCTGGTATTTAGGGTTGTAATTGAATGAGTCTCGTAACATTTTGTTTACTGTATTCTTATATCATCAATTGAAAAGAGTCGATCAAAGAGTTTTGGTCAATCCAGTGTGTTTGTGTGTGTATAACTGGGGCCTGAACCAACAATTGGTATCAGAGAGCCTGGGGCTCGTCGAGAAGCGGGTTTGAAGATCGGAGGAAGCCTCCGCCGCCGGCAGGTGTGTCGGTCGGTGGAGGGCAGCCGTAAAAGAAGGGTTCGGGACTGTTATACAGCAGAAGACGGAGACCGGGAGGTGGTTGGTGTCAGTCGTTGTCATGCAGAGAGTACTGGTTAGGATGACGGGGGTGACGGGTGAACACCGGTGTGTCTCGTAGCTGTTAGTCATGATTAAAGCCGTTGAAAGGGCTGTTCGGTTGTTAGTTGCGGGTTTGCGCAGTTGCTATTCAACCGGTGATAACAGTAGATGGTGAGAACGGGTACCTTGATCGGTTGTTCGTGATAAGAGGAGACCGGCGCTTGTGCGTGAAAAACGGGCGTAAGGGATCCGTCAAAACAGGTGGCTTTGGATTCAGTTCGTTTGGCAAGGTGAAAGAAAACGTAAGAAGCGGGTGGCTTGTTTTCTTTGTCGGTGGAGAGCCTCTTGAACAATGGTGATCAGTAAAAGGTCAAGAAAAAAAACAAGGTGTAACATTATGGCGTTAGAGTTCAAATCGGGTGGCTTTGGATTTGGCCGGGGAAGAGGTCGTCAATCCGTGAAAAGTCGTGATGTTAGTGAGCGTTTCCAACGTGATGCCATGTGACATGTTACAAGTGTGGTGATTTGTTTCGGGTTGAACCGAGAAGGCTTTGGACGTGACCGAGGTGAAGGTCGGGTGTTCGGTAAAAGTCGGGATGGTTCGATAAGAGATGGTGACTCGGGTGTTGGGAACGAGTGGTATGAACAAACCGATTAAGGGGGTGAATGTTGGATTAATCGGGTTTGTTTGCGGGTCACACGACTCGGTGCGTTATCGATCACGGTAAGGATCATGCAAGGTTCAAGTTTGCATGAAATAAACTTGAGTTTCAAGTGGTCACGTGAGTGTATGTATGGCAGCAAACTTGGAATTAGGAGGCATTTATTGTTTTATATTTTGGTTTATTTAATAGTTATAAGTTAGATAGAATTAATATTTAGTTTGACCATATCTCTACGTGGAGGTGTGTTGCACGTTTGATTTAGAAGATTGGGTCATTAGAGTTACTGATTTTAGGAGTTTTTTACGTGCAACTTGTGCATGGGTTAGGTAGTATTTAGCTGGTATTTAGGGTTGTAATTGAATGAGTCTCGTAACATTTTGTTTACTGTATTCTTATATCATCAATTGAAAAGAGTCGATCAAAGAGTTTTGGTCAATCCAGTGTGTTTGTGTGTGTATAACTGGGGCCTGAACCAACAATTGGTATCAGAGAGCCTGGGGCTCGTCGAGAAGCGGGTTTGAAGATCGGAGGAAGCCTCCGCCGCCGGCAGGTGTGTCGGTCGGTGGAGGGCAGCCGTAAAAGAAGGGTTCGGGACTGTTATACAGCAGAAGACGGAGACCGGGAGGTGGTTGGTGTCAGTCGTTGTCATGCAGAGAGTACTGGTTAGGATGACGGGGGTGACGGGTGAACACCGGTGTGTCTCGTAGCTGTTAGTCATGATTAAAGCCGTTGAAAGGGCTGTTCGGTTGTTAGTTGCGGGTTTGCGCAGTTGCTATTCAACCGGTGATAACAGTAGATGGTGAGAACGGGTACCTTGATCGGTTGTTCGTGATAAGAGGAGACCGGCGCTTGTGCGTGAAAAACGGGCGTAAGGGATCCGTCAAAACAGGTGGCTTTGGATTCAGTTCGTTTGGCAAGGTGAAAGAAAACGTAAGAAGCGGGTGGCTTGTTTTCTTTGTCGGTGGAGAGCCTCTTGAACAATGGTGATCAGTAAAAGGTCAAGAAAAAAAACAAGGTGTAACATTATGGCGTTGGAGTTCAAATCGGGTGGCTTTGGATTTGGCCGGGGAAGAGGTCGTCAATCCGTGAAAAGTCGTGATGTTAGTGAGCGTTTCCAACGTGATGCCATGTGACATGTTACAAGTGTGGTGATTTGTTTCGGGTTGAACCGAGAAGGCTTTGGACGTGACCGAGGTGAAGGTCGGGTGTTCGGTAAAAGTCGGGATGGTTCGATAAGAGATGGTGACTCGGGTGTTGGGAACGAGTGGTATGAACAAACCGATTAAGGGGGTGAATGTTGGATTAATCGGGTTTGTTTGCGGGTCACACGACTCGGTGCGTTATCGATCACGGTAAGGATCATGCAAGGTTCAAGTTTGCATGAAATAAACTTGAGTTTCAAGTGGTCACGTGAGTGTATGTATGGCAGCAAACTTGGAATTAGGAGGCATTTATTGTTTATATTTTGGTTTATTTAATAGTTATAAGTTAGATAGAATTAATATTTAGTTTGACCATATCTCTACGTGGAGGTGTGTTGCACGTTTGATTTAGAAGATTGGGTCATTAGAGTTACTGATTTTAGGAGTTTTTTACGTGCAACTTGTGCATGGGTTAGGTAGTATTTAGCTGGTATTTAGGGTTGTAATTGAATGAGTCTCGTAACATTTTGTTTACTGTATTCTTATATCATCAATTGAAAAGAGTCAGAGTTTTGGTCAATCTAGTGTGTTTGTGTGTGTATAACTGGGGCCTGAACCAACAATTACTAGATGTGATACACTAACAAACGACCACCAGGCTATTAGAAAGTTTATAAAACACATAAAACACAAAGAGTAAACTTCTTTTTCGCTCCCTAAGGTTCGGTCAAAGTTACCATTCTACTTCAATAGTTTCAATTTGATTTCTTTTCACTCTGCACTTACTTAATTTTCTCAATCAGCTCCCTAACACTAACTCAGTCTAAAAATATCAGTTAAAATAAAGGTTATTTTACTAATTTTACATGTGAGAATCTATTATGTAAAAAGCAGTGTTGTCAAAATCGTGACTAGTCTGCGATTAATCGCTAGTCGGCCAGTAACTGCGTATTTTTTCGTTAATCAGTCCATTAATTGCTAGTCGGGCCTAGTCGGACTTAGTCAGGCCTAGTCGGACCTCGTCGGCCAAAAATAAGCAACTCCGGCAAAAAAACATGTATATTCGTGTCACGACCCCCGACCCACCCTGGACGGAATCGAGAGCCGCGAACAGCCAAGTGGTACCGGTGATTATTTTAAAAACGTTGCAGCGGAAATTTCATCAGGACCGTGAGTTAGGAAAAATATCAGAGTTTAGAAAACACCGGATTTTATTTATTAAATAGATGGGATAAACCCATGTTTTACAATGGTAGCTTTAATTAGGGATAAACCCAATTACATAAACAATATTTCTTAATTTGATTTAATTAATAAAATAAGTCATTTCTTTAAGCCTTTCAGTGCCGTATCCATCTCTTAATCCAATCTACTGTCATTACCTGAAACACGTGTTAAAAAGGTTTTGTCAGCGGGAAATACTGAGTGAGTTCATTCATTTTTACTAAAACGACACGTTTGTTATAATTTACAGTATTAAGAGAGATTACAATGTTTATTTCAACCAACTACCCACAGTATTTGTCACCGACTCGTTTCGGTGACTGTGGTCATATTACTATTGAGTCCGTTCACCCAATAGTAACGAGTATCATTAATTAGGTACGCCCACCTAAAGTGATAAAAACAGTAATGTGCACAATACCCCACATACCGGCTGTAATTTGGTGACTACATATACTTAATCACCGTAATTATAATCTTGAAAATAAACATACTTTTGTAAACCAATTTGATAAAAAGAGAATGACTCACATTATAAGCATGCAGATTCATACGGCCAAAGTTTAGTCTACAGATAAGCCTTGATACAATGCAGATTTATACAGGCAGAGCTTAGCCTATTGATTTAGCCTTGTAACCTAGTGCACACCAACTAGGTAGGTAACTTAATACAGCATTTACGATAACTCACGAGATTAAACCCTCACAACAAATGACAAAGTGCAATCACTTAAACATCCATCGGATTCACAACGAATGACAGAGTATTCCCCGAGTTCGGGTGGTACTCAAACATCCTGTCGGAATCACGACAAATGACAAAGGATAGCGCTTAAACATCCATCGGATAGTTTCAATCGATCGGACATTGAATCGTAGCAGCGATTGAGTTAATACCCGGTATCGTAGCAGAATTTGAGCTAGTGTGTGTTTGGTAGTAAACTGTGAATATCTGGACGTACGAAATGAATTTGGACGTCGAACGAACGCAGGAAATCAAGTCCCACACCCCTCTATTTATACTTGAAAAATGGTTCCCCAGCGTGTCGCGACAGGAACATATGCGCCTGTCGCGTGGCGCGACGGGTTACTTTTTATCATATGGTTGCCACGTGTGTTTGGAGTTCAGCTGAGTCGACAGAAATGATAAATTCAATTTTGACAGCAAAATATTGGATAATCGTCAATAGGGAAAAACCCTCCCTGAGTTTTAGGGGTCCTGATCCTAATTCTGATTGTTCTGAAAATTTTAGGAATTGTGTAGGGTTACTTGGGTGTCTCAATTAGGGTTTCTTTTTAGACAAAATATAAATAATAATAATAATAATAAAAATATAATAGTTTTGGTGAGAGTTGTTATGGTTTGGGACATTTTTGAATATAATTATATTACAAAGAAAAAGGGAATAAAATAATGAGAAAAGAAAATGGACTCACTTTGTAACTTTAGGGTTCAACTAGAAAGTCTCCTGGTATAAATTTTGGGTATAACTTCTGAGCTATTTAAAAATATATTTTGCACTCGTGTTAAGTATAGTACCCCTAATTCAACCTTGTCCCGATGTCCCGAGACAGAACCCCAACAACTTAGTCGGGCAGAGCCCTGACATATGTTATGAGGCTCAGATCAATCGGAAAGGGTAGCGGTGAACGGGAGTTAAAACACTTAAAACGAGGCAGGGCTTTATTATTATTATAGGGTAATAATAAAAATTAAAAATTAAAACTATAGAAATTTGAGGGGGAAAAGTGCCGACATCTGTTGGAGAAGGTATCGAAATTGTTGAGTGTGCCTTCTATAAATACTTGTTGAAACTTGTTGCTAAAGTTTTTAAAGTAGCCACATATACACATACGTGTAGGTCTATTTGATCTTCAATGATATGTGTCAAATTTTCTTTTTATTTATTATTATATTACATAAGTAAGTTGTATTTATTATTATTATTTTAATTTATAATGTAACGTAAATATTCAACATTTCTAACTTCTAAGTTTAATATTATTATTTTTTTATAATTAATTTAACGGTTTCACTTATTTGGCGCGTATAACTTTTAAAATATAACGTTTTACAAAATAATGAATATGTCATTGGAACCAGAATATTTTTGTCTACATTTGGGTCTAAGTTTCATTAAAAATATAGTAGTTTCAAAATACAATATATTTTATAATTTAATATTTATACGGTTCCTAGGCCCGTCTAGGAACTTCATATTTCTAATAGTCAACTTACCCGTAGACTACTTGTTTAATAATATAAGTTTTTATATACTTTTATTTTATTTAAAAAAAATCACCCATATACAGGTCAATTAATTAATATAATATTTCAACCAACTATATAAAATAGTGTTTAAAACTATTTGGGTTGAATATTTATATTAAAATAAACTAGTTACTAGTTACTAGTGGTTAATAAATTTAACCAAACCTATAATTTATATAATAAAAATAGGAATGTTACATTCTCCCCACCTTGTTTTAAATCTCGTCCTCGAGATTTGGGTTACGATATTTCTTTTAGACTTATGTCACTTTTTAGTCAATAAAAACAATATTAAAGTAGATGACACAGAATTAAAATATCAAATTTCGTGAATACTAGTTGTATAATAAGTAGGATTCAATGGTTCAACTGAATTAGTTCAAGAAATTGATGACAAACGAATGAGATGAAATGATATAATTTCCAAGGTGACTAGGTTCAAGCCAAAAGATATATGATCAATAGATATTTAAAATGAATGTGAAGGACTTTTAGAATTAATAAAATTATTTGTCAAAAGAAAGCTTACTTTGATTGGCAACTGAGGAAGACTTAGAATTGACAGGTTCCAAATGAAATAAAAGCATGAAAAATGATTTGTCAAATATTAAATTATGATATGAGAAAATCAATGTGCTGAGATGAGTGAATTGCAAGGATACATGAAAAGACAATAGAGTTAGTGTATTACTGTTTAGAGTTCCAAATTGTTTTAATTGTGAAACAATGTGATAGTACACTATTAGTGACCATATTTTTCATACTATGTCCTAGAGATTGAAATAAAATAAGAACAAGTTGTTTTGGCATGACCAACCATTATATTATATTTGTAAAGCAAATGTAATATATATTATTTGTTACACATTTTTACTATATGTAAATGGTCACCACTTTGAAATAAATATTATTTTAGTATTTTACTATACTATGTAACATAACTTATATTTACTATGTAATATATATTACAAAACACCGCAATGAAGTTATTATATTACAAAATATTTTAGTATTATTATTTTGTAAAAGAAATCACTATTATTTATAACGTTGAATGAAAATTATAAATAAAGGTGTAAAAATATTTATTGTACAAAAATATTTGTAAAATATTTTGTAAATGTATCACACTTAATGGGTCGATTCTATGTGATTACTTATTTTCATTTTGAAACCATATAACGTTGTGAATGTATTTACAAATGTTGTAAATAAGTGAAAACGGGGACTATTCTTTATATATTACAATGTTCCCCTAACCCAACGTAGTTGATGACTACCATATTATTCTTATATGGTCATTTTCTTGCCAAATCGTTAAGGTACATAGTTACTACAAAACATGTGATAGACAATTATTTATATAATTTTATTCGTCCCTCTAATTCTTGTATTGTTTTATGAAAATTCTCCTTACAGTAAAAAAAAATATTTATATATAATTAAAATTTACTAAATAAGTATAATGACTTAATTTATATATATATTAACTAGTCATTATCATGGTTGGATATTGGTTAGTGATGCCTTGTTTAAGCATAGGTGATCAGTCCATGCCTAACTAAGGCTAGGCTATCCAATACCTGCTCTTGACAATAACCCTAGTACCTAAAAATAATATTAATTACTACTATTATTAATATATTATTACTAATAATAAAATTATTAATAATAGATAAACTTAAATGAAAGTATACCTCAACATAATTTTTATACATATATATAAAAATATAAATTCTTCACCTCAATGGTTTAACAAAATTTATTGACTCGATATCAAAGAGTCACCGTTTTGAAATAATGCGGTTCACAGTGCAAAAAGCGGAATGATATTTAAGTTTGGATAAAATGACAAATTAGAATGAAGTCCTCCAGTGGTCTTCACAAATCGAATGAACCACATGCGCAACAAACAGTGCATGTGTAACGTGTGGATTTACCAAGAAATGAAATAGATCAATATTCGCTACTATGAAAGAAATCCTCATGGTATGATGACCAAAAGTAGAAACACGAAAGTTAATTTATTATATGCAGAAGTCAGAATTTTCAATGAAAGAAATATAAGAACTTTTATCTGGAATTTCGTGGGATAACTGTTGTTAAGTGACATTACCAAGAAATGTCGAATAAAATGAAATAGGGAATTTGCAAAGGTATGTGACTCCTTTTTCAGTGATAATAATTATGATTCTGATTAAACTGTGCACCGATGGTTGTAAAATCTTGTTACAACATAACTCAGCGAGATTCATGTCGTTTGTAGAATCGCGTGGCAAAGTGCTTCTTAGTAATTCTTCTAATGACGGAATTAGCATTGGTGTCATCGTGCCCAATTTATATTTTTCAAAGGTCTTGCCTTGGAAGTCGTGTGTGATATACTTTGACGTCTGTGGACGTATAATTTAAATTTTCATATGTTTTCTTGTGCACTAGCATAACTTTACATGCTTCTTACTTGCGTTAATAGTTGTCACGGCCCCCGACCCGGTTTGACCCGTTTCAGGAGCCGCGGGACAGAAATCCCGTGGTATTTATTTAATTGAGTTTAACAGCGGAAGTTTAACATCAGGATCGTTTAAAGCTAAATTTTCCCGATTTATTTTATTTCACCATTCGGGATAAAACCCCGATAATTTACAATATTATGTTTTTACTATGAAAGCGTGATATTACAAAATTTATTTCTTTATTTTATAATGAGCCACTATCTTAAGCTTGAATTGCTCCCCAGCACTTTTCCTGAATTACAACAGATCACCTGAAACATGTTTGAAAAAGGTTTTGTCAGCGGAAAATACTGAGTGAATCATTCTATTTACTAAAATGACACATTTGTTATAATTTACAGTATTAAGAGCGATTACAATGTTTCTATTATCAAACCAACTACCCACGGTATTTGTCACTCGACCGAATCTGTGACTATGGTCATATCCCCCAATTGGCTGCCCCAATGGTGACGATTATCAAGTAATGTATACAAAACCCCACATACCGGCTGTAACTTGGTGATTACAAAGACTTAATCCCCGTAATTATAACTTTGAAAATAAACATGATTTGGAAAGTAATTTGATAAAAAGAGAATGACTCACATTGCTGATTTAATACGGACAGAGTCTAGTCTTATGAATTAGCCTTGTTAACCTAATTTAAATAACAATGCACACAAAACTAGGTTAGTAATCAATCCAGCATTTACGATAACTCACGAGATCAAATTCTCACAACGAACGACAAAGTGCAATACTTCATCCATCGAATTAACGATGATCCGTCGAATTAACGACGAACGACAAAGTATAACCCTAATGTGGGCGGCACTTAAACATCCATTGGATATATTGATCGTCGGAAAATGAATCGTAGCAGCGATCGTGCTAATACCCTGTTTTGCGGCAGAATTTCGAGACCCGTGTGTGTTATCAGACTATTTTCACTAGAACTTCGTGTACGAAAGGAATTTAAACGTCAAATCAACGCAGAAGTTCCAGTCCCACTGTCCTCTATTTATAGTTAAAATTTGACTATGAGGCGGCCCGCGTGAGAATTAAGCTTAACCTGAGGCGGGCCGCGTGAGACCTATTTTTAGGCATAGGGTTGCCACGGTTGGCACTAGCTTAGCTGAGTTGACAGTTTTCGTAAATTCCTTGTTGCCAACGTTTTAAGTGGATAATCGTCCATAGGGTTTAACCCCCCCTGAGTTTTAGGGGCCCTAATCCTGATTCTGAAAATTCTGAAAATTTTAGGGTTTGTTCAGAATCACTTGGGTGTCTCAATTAGGGTTTCCTTTTGGACTAATTAATTTAATAATTATGACTTTTGATGAGAGTTGTTACATTCTCCCCACCTTAAGAAAATCTCGTCCTCGAGATTTATTGGAATAATTGAGGATATTTTCTCTTCATTTCTGATTCCAGTTCCCAAGTGTACTCAGCTCCTCTCTTTGAATCCCATCTGACTTTGACTAGAACTAGTCGTTTGTGCTTGAGAAACTTGATCTTTCGATCCTCAATTTGAAGAGGTCTCTCAACGAATTTCAACTTTTCGTTTACCTCTATATCTTGAAGAGGTACTACTAGAGATTCATCTGCTAAACATTTCTTGAGATTGGATACATGAAATACATTATGTACTCCAGCTAATTCTTCTGGTAATTGTAAACGATAAGCAACTGGTCCTATACGTTGAATCACCAGAAATGGTCCTACGTATCTGGGACTTAGCTTTCCTTTCTTACCGAATCTCACAACTCCTTTCCAAGGAGAAACTTTCAACAGTACTCTGTCTCCAACTTGGAATTCTAACGGCTTGCTTCTATTGTCTGCATAACTTTTCTGGCGATCTCTGGCTGTCTTTAATCTTTCCTTGATTTGAGTAACCTTGTCAGTAGTTTCTTGCACTATTTCAGGACCTGATAATTGACTTTCTCCTATTTCTGCCCAACAAACTGGAGTTCTGCACTTTCTTCCATATAATGCTTCAAATGGGGCAGTTTCAATGCTTGAGTGATAACTATTGTTATAGGAGAATTCAATCAATGGTAAGTGATCATCCCAGTTTCCACCAAAATCTATCACACATGCTCGGAGCATGTCTTCTAGAGTTTGGATTGTCCTTTCACTTTGTCCGTCTGTTTGGGGATGATATGCAGTGCTTAGGTTTAGTCGAGTTCCCATAGCTTGCTGGAAACTTTTCCAGAAATGGGAAGTAAAACGACTATCTCTATCCGAAACAATGGAGAGTGGAACTCCATGTAAGGATACAATTTCATCTACATACAATTTAGCCAGTCTTTCCATGCTAAAGGTTTCTTTCATTGGTAAAAAGTGAGCTGATTTGGTTAATCGATCCACAATTACCCAAATCGCATCATTACCTTTTCTGGTTTTGGGTAACTTAGTAACAAAATCCATTGTTATAAGTTCCCATTTCCATACCGGCATTTCTAACTGTTGTAGTAGACCTGAAGGTTTCTGATGTTCTGCCTTAACTTGTGAACAAGTAAGACATTTAGAAACATATCTAGCTATATCCTTTTTCATTCCTATCCACCAAAAGTTCTTTCTTAAATCTTGGTACATCTTATTGTTTCCTGGATGCATGGTATACCTAGATTTATGAGCTTCTTCTAAAATCTTAGGTCTTAAGTCTCCCTGCTTAGGTACCCAAATTCTACTTTTGTGGAATCTCCAAATTCCATCTGCTCCTTGGTCTAATTCTTTGATTCGTCCTTTCATTCCTTCAGCATCATCCTTGATTGCTGTAGTTTGAACATTCTTCAATTGTTCCATTAAATCTATTTGTAGATTTAATCTGAGAGCACGAACCCGTCGTTGTTTCTCATAATACTTACGACTTAAGGCATCTGCAACTACATTTGCCTTTCCTTCATGATACTGAATATCACAGTCGTAGTCGCTTAAGATTTCCATCCATCTCCTTTGCCTCATGTTTAACTCTTTCTGCCCAAATATATATCTTAAACTTTTGTGGTCGGTGTAGACAGTAAATTTACTTCCGTAAAGATAATGTCTCCAAATTTTAAGGGCAAAAATTACGGCTCCTAATTCTAAATCATGAGTCGTATAGTTTTCTTCGTGCTTTTTCAATTGCCTTGATGCGTACGCAATTACCTTCTTGCGTTGCATAAGCACACATCCAAATCCTAATTTTGAAGCATCACAATATACTTCAAAATCTTCAGTTCCTTCTGGTAAGGCTAAGATTGGAGCATGGGTTAGTTTCTGTTTCAAGATTCTAAAAGCTTCTTCTTGTTTGGGTCCCCATTCAAACTTAGTGGCTTTACAGGTTAGCTTAGTTAATGGTACAGCTATCTTGGAAAAATCCTTAATAAACCGTCTATAATACCCAGCTAATCCTATAAAACTTCTAATTTCCATTGCTGTTTGTGGAACCTTCCAATTGGTAATTGCCTCTATCTTAGCAGGATCTACATGAATACCTTCATGGTTCACCATGTGTCCTAAGAATTGCACTTCTTGTAACCAAAATTCACATTTCGAGAATTTGGCATAAAGTTTTTCTTTTCTTAACAAAGTTAAGAGTGCATGAAGATGTTCACAATGCTCTGTCTGACTTTTGGAATAAATAAGTATATCGTCTATGAAGACAATTACAAATTTATCCAAGTACGGTTTACAGATCCTATTCATCATGTCCATGAATGCAGCAGGTGCATTCGTTAACCCAAAGGGCATGACTGTAAACTCGTAATGACCATACCTAGTTCTGAAAGCAGTTTTAGGTATGTCTTCTTCTTGTACCTTCAATTGATGATATCCAGAGCGTAAATCTATCTTAGAAAAATATCTAGCTCCTTGAAGTTGATCAAAAAGATCATCAATCCTAGGTAATGGGTATCGATTCTTAATTGTAACCTTATTCAATTCTCTATAATCGATACACATTCTCATTGAACCATCCTTTTTCTTTACAAACAATACTGGCGCTCCCCAAGGGGATGAGCTAGGTTGTATGAATCCTTTACTTAGTAATTCATCTAATTGCTTTTTCAGTTCTAACATTTCTATGGGTGCTAACCGATAAGGTGCCTTGGCTATCGGTGTAGTTCCTGGAATTAAATGAATCCTAAATTCTACTTCCCTGTCTGGAGGTAATCCCGGTAAATCTTCTGGAAATACATCAGAATATTCTAAAACTACTGGTATTTCCTTAAGATCTTTACCCTTAGTGCTAATGATTACCGAAATCATATACACTATTTCTTGTTTTCGTTCATAATTAGCAACTTTCATTACCGATATGAACTTCATGGGTTTACGTGGTTTATCTCCTGTAATCCTAATCACTTCTCCGGTGGGTGATTGAATTTCTATGGTATTTTGATCACAAAGGATTCTAGCATGGTTGGCTACAAACCAATCCATTCCTAATACAACATCAAATTCAGCCAAATTCATTGGCAATAGTTTTGCAGAGAATTTATGTCCTAAAAGTTCTATGTTTCCTTCTTGCAAAACTTTATCTATTTTAACTGAATTTCCGTCTGCTGTTTCAACTGTAAAAATCTGCCTAATATTGGTTAAAGGTAAACTAAGAGCTTGGCAGAATGAAGTATTTATAAAACTTTGGTTTGCACCAGAGTCAAATAATACTTTGGCGTAAACGTTGTGAACTAAGAACGTACCCGCTATCACATCTGGGATGAGTTATGCTTCTTGAGTGGTCAGCTGAAATGCCCTGGCATTCTTCTTTGTAGTTCCTTCGGTCGTCTTGGGTTTGTTATCTACTGGTTTGATCAATTTAGGACATTCTGTTTTATAATGCCCCGCTTCTCCACAGTTAAAACAGATTACAGTCTTCTTTTTGCAATTTTCTTCACGATGTCCTACAGTTTTGCAAAAATTGCAAGTGATATCGCACCTTCCATAATGTTTCTTTTTGCATTTCCTGCAGAATGACGGAGCTGGAGATTGCCCTGTTCCTTTTCTTTTGAAGCTGTTATTATTACCCACACGAAATCCTTGGGTAATTTTCTGAGCTAGTTCCTTTTTCCTATCTTCATCTCTTGTGCGTACCAGTTCATCGGTTAGAGTATTAGCTAATTCTACCGCATCATCAATAGTGCGAGGTCTCGCAGCTTTAACAATATTGCGGATTTCGCTAATTAGCCCCCAAATATAGCGAGAAATGAGTACCGGTTCTGGCGAAGCCAGTGTTGGTACCACTCTAGCATATTCAAAGAATGTCGAGGTATAACTACGATAATCTACACCCATCATCCGATGATTTAGAAACTTATTCGTCATCTGTTCCTCTTCATACTCGGGACAGAATTTTCTTTCCACCAAACCCTTAAATTCTTCCCAAGTCATAGCATAAGCTATTACTCTTCCTTTCGATTGTAACACAGTGTTCCACCATTCGAGTGCTCCTTCTTTGAAGAGATTCGATGCGTACATGACCTGATCATCTTTACCACATTTACTTATTGCAATGACTGCTTCGGTTTTCTCTAACCAACGCAGTGATGCAGTTGCTCCTTCATTGCCTGCAAATTCAGTGGGTTTACAAGCAAGGAATTCTTTGAAAGTGCAACCAGGCGTTGCAGTTTTCATTTTCTTGGGTAATGGAGCTTGATGTGGTTCCTTATTATGATTAACAAGATTATTGCCTCCATTTACACTATTACTGAAGTTATCTTCAGTAATCTGTTTACTAGGGACAATTTGTTGCGGTTCGATTGGATTCTTTATAGCAGCGACAAATGCTGGAATAGCATTGGCTATCCCTTGAGCAACAATGTTTTCGATATCTTGCCGAGTCATATATTGATCTCTTGAATGTTGTTCAGACTGATTAACTTCATTTATAGGTTCATTACCACTGTTTGCCATCTGATAATATATATAAATTTTATTAGTATCTGCTAAATCACAATTATATACAAACAATCAGAAATTTTACAATACAGGTATAGTCAAAACAATCGATTTCTCGATTTCATTTTATATCTAGTATAGTATGCATCATTACTCGCCAATATCTTACAGAGTTTTATTCGTTATTTACAGACTAACTTTACTATTACTATTATACAAACACCGTTTTATCATACTACTATCTCTCGTCACTTGTCGTTCTAAAAACGCAGTTCCCTCTTATCGTACTTCCAGGCAATTTGTCCCCCTATTTCCCTGATTCTAGTTCCAGCATCAAACAACTCTTCACCAAAGTGGCGAAGTTCAGCCATGTTTTCATTACTCATGGATGGATTAGGTAAGGGTTCTGGATCGAATTGTGGAAGAAAAGAGTAAGGATCGTTGACAATATTTTGGAATTGCCAATCGTTTGTCCACCATTCGTCCATTCCTATGGGTTGGGAGTGGACTATTGGGTCTGGAATTGCTGGTTCCCAATTCATAGGGAGTTGGTTTTCAAGAGGATAATTAAAAATATTATTATTATTATTGACAGGCTGAATAGTTTCACAGCTTACCAATAGGAAATCTATCTCATCTTGAAAGGTCCTTCCCTGGTTTTGATTGGAGCTCTCTCCGATTTCTATCTGAGTTGGTCTAGAGCCTTGCCCAACTTCCATTACTATTTCTTTAGTACCTTCCTCCATCTGTATTCCTATCTCCTTAACCTCCTCCTTGTCTATCTCCTTAACTTCCTCCTTGTCTTCAGTTTCCATTTCCTGTTGTTTAGAACTTTCTTCGGTTACAATTTCTTTTCCCTTTTTCAAAGGATTGTTTATTTTGGGAAGTTTTGTGGCTGGCTTTTTCCTACGTATACGACTTCCCCACACGTAATTCTTCTTTTTCTTTCGTTTTGGCTTGTTCAAAGGTGGAGCCTTGAATTCTACCGGTTGTTCTATATCGGGAAAGTATCCAGTAAATTCTTTGGACACTTCTATATTCACCGGGTAAAGATTAAGGTTCTGAAAGGCTTCAGATATCCCACTCATGCTGATGTAGCATATATGCAAAATGCATAAAATACTAAGTTAAAATTCATAAATAACCTTTTAATTTATTACATACTATGTACTAATTTATTACAAAGATAACTGAAAAACACACTTAGGGTTTCAAATTTTATTTATTGCACAGGGTTTCTAGATTATAAAGGTAAGGTGCTAAAACTTTAAAATATTTAAAGATTTATATTTTCTGCTACTGTGGCTAGCATATATAAATTTGCCCATTTCTCATCTAGCTTATCTTCCCAAGGTGATTTATCAATTAATTCCTGAGTTTCCCGTTTAATCTTCTTTTCTCGGATTTTCTCTTTACTTTTCTTAAGAATCATCTCCCTTTTTCTAGGAGAAAGTGCTTCCTCGTAATGTGCCTTTCGCACAAATATTCCTTCTTCAGGAATTTCAGCCTGATTCGAGGATTTGGTTCGGGATGAACTTCCCTTCTCGTTGGATGATCTATCTAATTTAAGATAGATACTTGACAGCTTTTGTTTACCCATACTGTAACTAACAAATAATCAGTTAATAACACACATAATCACATAATAGTAATCAGGAAAAATTAAGTATTTTTAAATACTTAATTAGCTTAACTCAGTGGCTCTGATACCACCTTATTTCTGTCATGGCCCCCGACCCGGTTTGACCCGTTTCAGGAGCCGCGGGACAGAAATCCCGTGGTATTTATTTAATTGAGTTTAACAGCGGAAGTTTAACATCAGGATCGTTTAAAGCTAAATTTTCCCGATTTATTTTATTTCACCATTCGGGATAAAACCCCGATAATTTACAATATTATGTTTTTACTATGAAAGCGTGATATTACAAAATTTATTTCTTTATTTTATAATGAGCCACTATCTTAAGCTTGAATTGCTCCCCAGCACTTTTCCTGAATTACAACAGATCACCTGAAACATGTTTGAAAAAGGTTTTGTCAGCGGAAAATACTGAGTGAATCATTCTATTTACTAAAATGACACATTTGTTATAATTTACAGTATTAAGAGCGATTACAATGTTTCTATTATCAAACCAACTACCCACGGTATTTGTCACTCGACCGAATCTGTGACTATGGTCATATCCCCCAATTGGCTGCCCCAATGGTGACGATTATCAAGTAATGTATACAAAACCCCACATACCGGCTGTAACTTGGTGATTACAAAGACTTAATCCCCGTAATTATAACTTTGAAAATAAACATGATTTGGAAAGTAATTTGATAAAAAGAGAATGACTCACATTGCTGATTTAATACGGACAGAGTCTAGTCTTATGAATTAGCCTTGTTAACCTAATTTAAATAACAATGCACACAAAACTAGGTTAGTAATCAATCCAGCATTTACGATAACTCACGAGATCAAATTCTCACAACGAACGACAAAGTGCAATACTTCATCCATCGAATTAACGATGATCCGTCGAATTAACGACGAACGACAAAGTATAACCCTAATGTGGGCGGCACTTAAACATCCATTGGATATATTGATCGTCGGAAAATGAATCGTAGCAGCGATCGTGCTAATACCCTGTTTTGCGGCAGAATTTCGAGACCCGTGTGTGTTATCAGACTATTTTCACTATAACTTCGTGTACGAAAGGAATTTAAACGTCAAATCAACGCAGAAGTTCCAGTCCCACTGTCCTCTATTTATAGTTAAAATTTGACTATGAGGCGGCCCGCGTGAGAATTAAGCTTAACCTGAGGCGGGCCGCGTGAGACCTATTTTTAGGCATAGGGTTGCCACGGTTGGCACTAGCTTAGCTGAGTTGACAGTTTTCGTAAATTCCTTGTTGCCAACGTTTTAAGTGGATAATCGTCCATAGGGTTTAACCCCCCCCCCCCCCTGAGTTTTAGGGGCCCTAATCCTGATTCTGAAAATTTTGAAAATTTTAGGGTTTGTTCAGAATCACTTGGGTGTCTCAATTAGGGTTTCCTTTTGGACTAATTAATTTAATAATTATGACTTTTGATGAGAGTTGTTACAATAGTCTATGGTAACGCATTTAGAAATTCTTTATATTTCTGATGGTGTTTCAACTTAAAGGGTTTCCATTGTTTATTTTATCACACGAGCTACGAGACAGATGATCAAACGAAATAATGTTTGATATAGGAAAAGAGATTCCTGATAAAGAAATCTAGACACATATGCTTGTGCTTTATTCCTATTTGGCTTTTGGAATTCCTTATAGATATACATATCTATATAATCATATATTTCACATGCTGTGATGTACATACCCTCTATAAGGTCAATGTATTTAACAGATTCATATTTCCAAAAACAAATCAGATATCAGGTCATGATACTATTTAGGGAAATCTTGTCACTTGTTTGACATTTTATATACCCCGTCTTATCCGGTTCTCGCCAGAGAGGTAACCTCAGTATATCCAGACAATCTGGAGAGTCTGCTACACCATACCCAGTCTTGTCGGAAAAAAAAAATTATATTTCCCATAAATAGTATTTTTAAAAGTGCCTCTTTTATTAGGCTTTTATCCAGAATTAGGGAAATTTGTATTCCCGTAACATATCTTATTCTAGACCAAGTAATATCGATAAACAAGGATTAATAGCAATTAAGTGTTATTGCCTGCAATGTTCTAATTGTCATTCTTACGGTATAAAAATCCATCATACTTTATTTACACAAGTACTTAGCTTATCTCAAAGCTTATGCTAAGGCATCTTTTCTTAAGTTCAAGTCTAAATGCTATCATGTGTGCTACCAGTTAATAGCAATCTCCTAACTCTTTTATATAAGCTTAGGTATTATTATTACAACACCTAAAGGCTTAAAGCAGTGGCTCTGATACCACCTTCTGTCACGACCCCCGACCCACCCTGGACGGAATCGAGAGCCGCGAACAGCCAAGTGGTACCGGTGATTATTTTAAAAACGTTGCAGCGGAAATTTCATCAGGACCGTGAGTTAGGAAAAATATCAGAGTTTAGAAAACACCGGATTTTATTTATTAAATAGATGGGATAAACCCATGTTTTACAATGGTAGCTTTAATTAGGGATAAACCCAATTACATAAACAATATTTCTTAATTTGATTTAATTAATAAAATAAGCCATTTCTTTAAGCCTTTCAGTGCCGTATCCATCTCTTAATCCAATCTACTGTCATTACCTGAAACACGTGTTAAAAAGGTTTTGTCAGCGGGAAATACTGAGTGAGTTCATTCATTTTTACTAAAACGACACGTTTGTTATAATTTACAGTATTAAGAGAGATTACAATGTTTATTTCAACCAACTACCCACAGTATTTGTCACCGACTCGTTTCGGTGACTGTGGTCATATTACTATTGAGTCCGTTCACCCAATAGTAACGAGTATCATTAATTAGGTACGCCCACCTAAAGTGATAAAAACAGTAATGTGCACAATACCCCACATACCGGCTGTAATTTGGTGACTACATATACTTAATCACTGTAATTATAATCTTGAAAATAAACATACTTTTGTAAACCAATTTGATAAAAAGAGAATGACTCACATTATAAGCATGCAGATTCATACGGCCAAAGTTTAGTCTACAGATAAGCCTTGATACAATGCAGATTTATACAGGCAGAGCTTAGCCTATTGATTTAGCCTTGTAACCTAGTGCACACGCACTAGGTAGGTAACTTAATACAGCATTTACGATAACTCACGAGATTAAACCCTCACAACAAATGACAAAGTGCAATCACTTAAACATCCATCGGATTCACAACGAATGACAGAGTATTCCCCGAGTTCGGGTGGTACTCAAACATCCTGTCGGAATCACGACTAATGACAAAGGATAGCGCTTAAACATCCATCGGATAGTTTCAATCGATCGGACATTGAATCGAAGCAGCGATTGAGTTAATACCCGGTATCGTAGCAGAATTTGAGCTAGTGTGTGTTTGGTAGTAAATTGTGAATATCTGGACGTACGAAATGAATTTGGACGTCGAACGAACGCAGGAAATCAAGTCCCACACCCCTCTATTTATACTTGAAAACGGTTCCCCCCGTGTGTCGCGACAGGAACATATGCGCCTGTCGCGTGGCGCGACGGGTTACTTTTTATCATATGGTTGCCACGTGTGTTTGGAGTTCAGCTGAGTCGACGGAAATGATAAATTCAATTTTGACAGCAAAATATATGGATAATCGTCAATAGGGAAAAACCCTCCCTGAGTTTTAGGGGTCCTGATCCTAATTCTGATTGTTCTGAAAATTTTAGGAATTGTGTAGGGTTACTTGGGTGTCTCAATTAGGGTTTCTTTTTAGACAAAATATAAATAATAATAATAATAATAATAATAATAATAATAATAAAAATATAATAGTTTTGGTGAGAGTTGTTATAGTTTAGGACATTTTTGAATATAATTATATTACAAAGAAAAAGGGAATAAAATAATGAGAAAAGAAAATGGACTCACTTTGTAACTTTAGGGTTCAACTAGAAAGTCTCCTGGTATAAATTTTGGGTATAACTTCTGAGCTATTTAAAAATATATTTTGCACTCGTGTTAAGTATAGTACCCCTAATTCAACCTTGTCCCGATGTCCCGAGACAGAACCCCAACAACTTAGTCGGGCAGAGCCCTGACATATGTTATGAGGCTCAGATCAATCGGAAAGGGTAGCGGTGATCGGGAGTTAAAACACTTAAAACGAGGCAGAGCTTTATTATTATTATAGGGTAATAATAAAAATTAAAAATTAAAACTATAGAATTTTGAGGGGGAAAAGTGTCGACATCTGTTGGAGAAGGTATCGAAATTGTTGAGTGTGCCTTCTATAAATACTTGTTGAAACTTGTTGCTAAAGTTTTTAAAGTAGCCACATATACATATACACATACGTGTAGGTCTATTTGATCTTCAATGATATGTGTCAAATTTTCTTTTTATTTATTATTATATTACATAAGTAAGTTGTATTTATTATTATTATTTTAATTTATAATGTAACGTAAATATTCAACATTTCTAACTTCTAAGTTTAATATTATTATTTTTTTATAATTAATTTAACTGTTTCACTTATTTGGCGCGTATAACTTTTAAAATATAACGTTTTACAAAATAATGAATATGTCATTGGAACCAGAATGTTTTTGTCTACATTTGGGTCTAAGTTTCATTAAAAATATAGTAGTTTCAAAATACAATATATTTTATAATTTAATATTTATACGGTTCCTAGGCCCGTCTAGGAACTTCATATTTCTAATAGTCAACTTACCCGTAGACTACTTGTTTAATAATATAAGTTTTTATATACTTTTATTTTATTTAAAAAAAATCACCCATATACAGGTCAATTAATTAATATAATATTTCAACCAACTATATAAAATAGTGTTTAAAACTATTTGGGTTGAATATTTATATTAAAATAAACTAGTTACTAGTTACTAGTGGTTAATAAATTTAACCAAACCTATAATTTATATGATAAAAATAGGAATGTTACAATTCGGGCCAAAACCTCTAAATTACGGCAAGTTTCCAACCAAATCATGTGAATACCAACAATTAATTTTGTATACTTAATGTTTTTGGTCAACACATGTCAGCGATGGAGTATCAAGCCATTCCTAAATATCGGTTAATGATCCCTTTAATTCCAGTTGATGATGAGCCTTACCTACTTTGTCGCAAGGATTGTTTTGATAACTTTGGAGAGCATGTGATCCATTGCAAGGAGTTACCATTCTTTAAAATACAGTCATGACTTGGCACCAGAGATGCCCTATGTGACGTGCTTAAGTGGGCAAAAATCTTCTCCCAAAAGAGGCACCTGTGAATTTCCTAACAGGCCTGCTTGAAGGGATCAAGGTCCACTCTTCGACCAGCAGATGCTCTTGTGTTCGGTTGGGTAGGGGGAAACACGCTTGTTTAAACCTTACCAAAGTGTCACCCCTTGTTAGGCTAAGGGAAAACCGCTTTGTGGTTGGTCAGACAATGCTAAGCATAAAGAAGCTTGTGCTGAGAATCAACATGTCTTCATTTCCTTTGCCTTTGATACTTTTGGTATCATTCCTCCTGAAGCTGTCGGTTTCCTGGACAGAGTGAAGAGGGCCGTGCACAACAATTTCTCGACACCGAGGAACTAGAGTATTGTTTTTGATAGAATTGGATTTGCTATTCAAAAGAGGGTTGCAGCACAACTTGTTCAAGAAAACTGGGGTTTTAGTACGCGCAAAAGCGTCCTAAAATGCTATTTTATAGGACCTTTCATATAATAGAACCAACGGTAAAAGCGTTTCATGTAAATGGGTCGTAATAAGTCCCGGAACTAAAAAAACATCCTAACATCTCAAATAAGATTATGAAACCAATTTTATGGTCGCGTAATATGTCTATGAACAACCAAAATAGTGTCCTAACAAAAATATATTAGGACACTTTTACGATGTTCTAACATGTGCTTACATACTTTTAATCTTTTGGTACACTAACAAGTGTCCTTAGAAATTAATTGATAGGACCCTTATGATATAACATTATAGCTAATTTAGTACCAAGAAAAGGGTCCTAATATACCAAATGAGTTTAGAAAACCAATTTTATGATCGCATAATATGTCTATAGACAACTTAAATAGCGTCCTAAAAAACATATTAGGACACTTTTACAATGTTCTAATATGTGATTACCTACTTTTAATCTTTTGATACACGTACAAGCGTCGTTAAAAATTAATTTACAGGACCCTTATGATGTAACGTTATAGCTACTTTAATATCAAGAAAATGGTCCTAATATCCCAAATAAGATTATAAAACCAATTTTATAAACAGACCATCAACATATAACATCCTAATAGTTAGTGTATAACATCAACTAATGAAAGAAATAAAACTTCATTATATTTCAAATAAGCATGTTCATAACAAAAACACTAACCTTAAATAAGTTATAACATTATTTAACATAAAGTCTTAACATTTAACAAAGAAATAAGAAGCATTTAAAGAAATAAGAAGCATAAAATCTTGAGTCATCATGTGTCCACAATCATCATGGACTACCTACAAATAAACCATCCATGTATAAGCATTAAGTTCCATGATATTAAAATTATTTGTATCACAAGTTTAACAAATACATACCGAGATGAATGGATAGGGCCATGCGATGGATGCACCAATACAATCTTGAATTGTAGAAAATAAACCATATGGCTTGAGCCCAAGCCTAAAAACAAGCTTATTTAATAAATAAGCCTAAGCCCGAAATTCGTTTATCGAGCTCGAGTTCGAAAAATTACCTAGCAGCCGAGTTTGAGCTTTAGAAACAAAGCTTGAATCGAACTGAGCTCGAGCTTTCATAACTTATACGAGCTTGGGCTTGGCTCGGCTCGTTTGCAACCCTATTACTTGAACCCGTTTAGACCATATATCCTTGCTAGTTATGCTCTGCAATATAAAAGATTGTCAAATATGTCAGTCACATACCTCAAGTTCTTGTTTGTCATGTACACACGGGTCATTAATACGAGTATTTCATGGTCACCAATAAAGCAACCAATTCTTACATTGTCAAATCCCAAAACATAATTTCTAGAAATTTCTGGTGCAACTATATATCACACATTCACACAGACCTTTTTGAAGTTATTGACTTATTGTAAAGGCAATTCAGTAACTAAGCTTCCACAGTAAATCCTTTTTTGAATGATCTTACAATAGAACTCTCTACAAATCACACAAATCCAATTCAAATAGAATATGCATACAAAAAAAAAAAAAACACACACACACACACACACAAGATTCAAGCTGTAATTTCACAAAATCAAAATAAATATTGAACAAAAAGTTATCGAAAAGCTTACCCAAAAGGAAGAAGATTAAAGGTTACCCAAGAATTTGATCAATTATGGCAAGAATCACCACCATGTAAGGGTGAGCGGAGTATAAAATCAAATTAGTCTAGCAAGTATTAAATATATTTTTTGCCGAGTATAAAATCAAATTAGTCTAGCAAGTATTAAATCTTTCATGAACCATTTCTAGGCTAAGAGAATGAAATTTACATTGATCTCATACTTTCTAAACCTTAAGGCACATCCTACTTCCTAGCGATGTTTATAACACTTCTCTAAGGTCGAAATCAATGAAATTTGAGCAATCTTGTGGACTTTGTTTGGACCGTAGGAGAGAAACACAAGAACACGCTACACTTCTCTTTCCTTTTCCAACTCACTATACCAAACACTCCATTTTCAAGTATAGGAATTGACTTGCTTTGATTGGTGGTGGATCCAAGATTTTTTTTGACAAGGATTACAACTAACACCGTTGTTTGTATGTCTAATAAAAAGATTTTTATCGGGTCAGGTCACCAAATATTTTTGCCGGGCCGCGTCGGGTCATTAGCAATATTTATAATAATTTGGGTTTTGAGTGTAGGCCTGATATTATTTTTTTGATACTTTACTTAGTATGGGGTTAGAATTGTGAATTCAACTTTTTTTAAGACAGATTTTGATTTTAAAGGTAAATTCAGTTTTAAATTTTTTATATTGTCTAAAATTAATAACTACTCCCTCCGTCCCATTAAAAGTGTCTTATTATGAATTTTCAAAGTCTTTATTTATAAACTTTGACTTTAATTATATATTTTTTGTGTTATATAAAACTTGATAAAAATTAACCCGATAAAAACATTTGTAAAACACACTCAAATCATACAATTTTCATCAAGTATTATCTAACACAAACAAAATTATTTAAGATCAAAGTTTATAAATAAAGACTTTGAAAATTCAAAATATGACACTTTTAATGGGACGGAGGGAGTAACAAGTTTATAGTCTAATATAAATCTGAACATTTTCATGATTAATGAATATATAAAAGCAATGTGCCTCAACAACAAAAATCAAGCTAATTAAAAATCACATTAAAAATGAAATTAATTTGCAACAAAACCAAACCTTATGGCTTATGAAATTCATTTCAACATTCACGCATCTAATATTTTTTTCTTTTGAACTACCGGCATTTATTCCAAAACATAAAAATGCATCTAATATTTAAGTTCAAATCATTCTAAATTTTTTATTCAAACCAATAATTGTTATTATCCTTAAAAGTTCAATACAAATATCAAAGTTCAAATAATTCTAATATCCATATTAAAAGAAAGTAATTTTATCATCCCTAAACAATCAAATTACCCATCTTACACTCTTAAGTTCATCTTCAAATTCAGTGAATATTTATTCTCCTGACAATCAAGTATGAGCAACTAAATTTTAACATCAGAATAATTAAGTATCCAAGTTCTAACGAGTAAATCGTTTTCAAATCGATTCACGGGTTTAGCAGTTAACAATTCAAGTTTCAATATTTCAAGTTTCTAAGTTCAACTATGAAGAATTTGCAAAGCAACTATGATTTGTTTCTATGAAATATCAACAAGTAATTTTGATTTTAAAGTGTCTGAAATTAACCAAAAAAAAAAACACACACACATGTAGATGTGTAATCTCCACTCCGGCCGCCGTCTCTGGCCGGCTACCACCACCGCACATACCAAAATCCAAAAAAAAAGAAGATTAACTTAGCAACCGTGTACAGTCAACAACGTATTTACCCGAAACGAGAAAAAGGAGCACACTCACCGGAGAATCGGCACCCCACCGTCGCTGGCCGTTCTCTCTCTCCCTCCTGCAGCTTCCTCTCCCCTCGTACTCTCTCTTTCTCTCTAACTAACTTCCGGTGGTTGTAGGTTGTAACCGGAGATGCGGCTGGGGGTGTGTATAAGATGATTCGAGATATGATGGATGAGCATCGGAGGTGTTGGGGCGTCTTGTCGGCGAAACCGTCACCGGCAGCCGGTTTTCTTGTGTGCCAGCCAGTGTTTGAACGAGAGGGAGAGGGAAGGGAGATGGAGTGGCAGTGGTTGTTTGGGTTAGGGTTTCACTACAATGAGAAAAAATGAGAGAAGAGTAGTGGAGGGTGTGTGTGTCGGCTGTTCGCCGGAGTTTACTCCGGTCATCGGAGTTGAGGAGGAGACAGGGAGTGTTTGTCTAGGGTTTTCCCCAAGAAGAAGCATACGCAGAGGAGAAATGGAAGGATCTGTTTGTTTTTTTTTTATTTTTTTATTTTATCTAGAGTTTCAATAGGTGAAGTGTTTCTTATATACATAGGGTTTTAGTGAGTGGGTTGGGCACAGGGTCCATTAGCCTGTTTTGAGCGCTCCAATAACCATTCCGAAGCCTGCTTCTCGAAAAATTGTTGTAAACTTTGTCTAAGTGTCAAAACATTCAAAAATTAAGTCGGAGATTTGTAATTGACGCGTTCGCTTGTCGGTTACGTTAAAATCGCGTAACTGCCTTGTTTGAAGTTTCTGATCCGTTTTTCAATCCGATTTTAACTACGGATATTAAAATTTGAAAACCAAACTAAATATATCATAATATTTCAGTTTTTAAGTTAATACGCATCTCTGATGCTTCCGTTTCGTTGTCGATGCGTTCCTGCAGTCACATTTTTCGTTCACGTTTGCGTTTTGTGACGTTTGGAAGCATGATAAATCCGTAAAACCAACTTCATATGTATATAATATACGTATAAAATTCGTATTGGTCGACATTGTCAGTATTTCATACGGTGTTAGTTCATTATTGTTTAACGCTCAACAGATTTCTCGAAAATCACCATACGCGCACTGTAAGGTCGAATAGGCGTTCCTAGGCATACCAAGAGCCTAATTAAGTTAATTCGTGCCACTCACCACCACCACCACTACTCACCACCACCACCACCACTCACCACCACCACCACCACTCACCACCACCACCACTCACCGGCCACCACCACCACGACCTCTCACCACCACCTCTCACCACCACCACCACCACCGTCGGCCACCACCACCACCACCACTCACCACTCACCACCACCACCACCACCACTCACCACCACCACTCACCACCACCACCACCGCCGGCCACCACCACTACTCACCACCACCACTGACCACCACCACCACTCACTACCACCACTCACCGGCCACCACCACTACTCACCACTACCACTAACCACCACCACTCACTAGCCACCACCACTACTCACCACCACCACTCACCGGCTACCTCCACTGGCCACCACTACTACTCACCACCACCACCACCACCACCACTCACCGGCCACCACTACCACTCACGGGTCAAAAACCTAGTGTTATTGTAAAACTCGAGCGAATAAACGTCCTATAAAACTTATCTTTTACGACTCAAATAACAAGTGTCCTATTACGGTGTATTATAATAACACCATAATGATTAAGCGTCCTATAAAAGTTAAAGTTATAAGACCCTAGTGTCAAGTGTCTTTTTAAGTTATATTATAATAAAACTCTAGTGAATAAGCGTCCTATAAAACTAATGTTTTATGACTCAAATATCAAGTGTCCTATTACGATGTATTATAATAACACCACAATGATTAAGCATCCTATAAAGTTTAAAGTTATAAGACCCAAGTGTCAAGTGTCCTATTAAGTTAAGTTCTAATATGACTTCGACTAGAAAGAGTCCTATAACACTAAACATTTATAACTTAAGTACAACGTGTCCTATTAAGTTATGTTATTATAGGACCCCAGATGATCAAGTGTCCTAATACAGTACCACACAATTGGACACTAACAATTAAATGTCTTATAAATTACTTTATTAGGATCTACATTTTAAGTGTCCTATTAAATTATATGATAATAGGACCCCAAAAAATCATCCATCCTATTAAATAGTTTTTTAGGACACCAGTTTAGTAGAGTATATTATAAAAGGACCCCAAAAGTTCATTAGTCCTATTAAATGGTTTTTTAGGACCCTCTTTTACAAGCGTCCCACAGAAAAGGTCTTAAAAAACCATTTTTGTTGTAGTGGCCATTTTTATATAATTTTCCTATGATTGCTTTCTTTAATTAAACATAAGTTTGATAGATAATAAATTATTAAATGTTTATTATTTTAATACATATATATATATATATATATATAGAGGCCGGTTAACGTACAATACCTCTTATCCTACATTATGTACGCGATGCCCTCAGCCGTACGATCTTCAATCGATCAAACGCGGGCGAAACTAATTTAAATGATTAAATTAATCATTTTAATATATCTAATCATACCAGGAAGGTTAAACGTCATTGCGAGGTCATAAATCTCTGTAATTGACCGATGATAGTTCAAAATCAAATTCAAAAACCTGAAAATCTTCTTCCCCAACCTCCCTTCGTTCCTTTTAGTGCGATATCGATAATAAGAAGTACTAATTTGGGAGTTGTAAGGTCAAACGGAAGAAGACTGACAATGATCGACCAACAATCGAAGAAGATGAACAGTAACACACACACATATTTTTCACATGCGATATTCAATTTTCCACATGCGATTCTACACACCCCATGCCATTTTTCACATTACCCATTGCTAGCCATTTTTTCACATGCGATATTCAATTTTCCACATGCGATTCTACACACCCCATGCCATTTTTCACATTACCCCATGCCATTTTTCACATGCGATATTCAATTTTCCACATGCGATTCTACACACCCCATGCCATTTTTCACATTACCCCATGCCATTTTTTCACATGCGATATTCAATTTTCCACATGCGATTCTACACACCCCATGCTATTTTTCACATTACCCCATGTTAGCCATTTTTTCACATGCGATATTCAATCTTCCACATGCGATTCTACACACCCCATGCCATTTTTCACATTACCCCATGCCATTTTTTCACATGCGATATTCAAATCTTCCACATGCGATTTTGTCCATCTACACACCCCATGCCATTTTTCACACTACCCCATGCTAACCATTTTTTTACATGCGATATGTATTAAATTCGCACCAGATCTGCACCTGATCGAACGGCTGGGATGATCGCGTACGTATCGTACGATAAGCGCATTTGTATTTTACTCTTTACCTATATATATATATATGGGAGCCGTTAAAATAAAAAACCACCCCCAGTTGTAAGAACCGAGAGAACCACTCTACACCAATAAGATAATGACACTTATGCAGCATAATTTTAAAACATAAAGGGAAATTTAGTAATTTGCCCTATATGTCAAATCTCTCTCTATGTCTCTGTCTGTCTTTAAATGCCTAATCTCTCTGTCAAATCTCAATCTGTTTCATCTCTCTCTCATCTCTTCAAAAAACCAGAGATGTATCGTGCACACTCCTTCAAAACCTAACCGCCGAAGAAAACCATCACCGTCGCCCCCATTCGCCGCCCCCTTTCTTATCCCATCTCATTTCCCGTCCGACGACATCACCACCGTCCCTTCCGCCGCCACCACCGCCGAAGAAGCAGACTCCAACTCCGGTTGACAGCCCTCAAACCGCCGTGTCGTGGTGGCTGTGGGGTTGGTGATTTTTCTTACAAGACAACAACCTCCCAAAACTAAGTCCGATGAAGTTGTGCATAAGGAAACAAATCCAAAGCGAAACCCATTTCCGGTGAAGGTGCGTAAGATCTGAAAAGCAGGAGAAGTTGGTGAACAACTTTCCGGCTATTTCGTTATCGGGAAGGCGATGTCGTTGTCGGGAAGGCAGATTCTGGCGATGTGTTGGTGGCGGCGGCGGTGGGTTTGGTGATGTGGCGGTAGTGGTGGGTGAAGGTCGAGGGTAGGTCCAACAGAGATGGGGGAGATGATTTGCATCTGGTGTATAGTGATTTTTTATGGGTTTGATCTGTTGTAAAAAATGGGAGTTTCTTGATTTTTTGTGGGTTTGAAAGTGAATTATGTGGGTTTGATCTGTTCTAAAAAATGGGGGTTTCTTGATTCTTGTATGATTTTTTATGTTATGTATGGATTTGCAGGATTTTGGGTCTCTTTTTTTGGTAGATTGAACAGTGAACTATGTGGGTTTTGATCTGCTGGATTTGGGGCGGTGATGATGCAAAAAAAAAAAAAAACGTATATTTTGATGACGATGGCGCGGCAAGGATGGTGGATGGTAGGTTTTTGAACCTGCAACCCCACTTTGCAACCTTTGATTATCGGAAGAACCTGACCCCGTTTTTTTCAAGAATCCACACATTGTTTTGATTTTTGTTGTTGGTTTTTTACATTTTTTTCCAGTCGATAATGATAACAATCTATCTGAGACACCTACCGAGTTGCAATTTCTGGGTGCGTTCGTTTTGTGTTAAAAAGTTTTTGTAAAAAAAAAGTTAAAACCGTAAACTTTTTAACGTAAAATTTAAATTTTGTAACGTAAAACGTAAAGTTTTTAACGTAAAACGTAAACTTATTAACGTAAAACGTAAACTTTTTAAACTTTTAACCTAAAACGTAAAAATTAAAATGTAAACTTTTTAGCGCAAAAATGTAAAATGTAAACGTTTATGTTAAAACTTTTTAACGTAAAACGTAAAAAACGACGCGTAAAAAACCGGTAGAAAAAAGACGCGAAAAACAGAGCGTAAAAACAGGGCGTAAAACGTGCAGTAAAGAAACGCGAACCGCGAGAACTAGGTTAAAAAACAATTTGAATTCAAAAATGTTTTTACACTTATCATTATTATTGGAATAAAATGTTAGAAAGTTAATTTACACGTTTAAATTAACGTGAATTCGTAAATAATGAAAATTTACACATGTGTAGGTTTGCCATTTACACATGTGTAAATTTAACAAACTTTAAACATAACGTGTCGTAAAAAACGCGCTTAAAAACTGGGTTTTTAAAAAACGGCTCTTAAAAATGTTTTTTTAAAAAAATCTTGAAAAAAAAATTATTAAAGAATCTGGTTTTAAACAATTCTTTAATAAAAAAATCTTATTTATAATAAAAAATAATTAACGCAATAGGACAAAAATGTAATAAAAAATAATATATACAATAAGACAAAAAAAAAGCAAATTTACTTAAATACCCTTTAACAATAAAATATTAAAAAACATAATAAGACAAAAATAATTTTATAATAGTTTTTATTACTTTTAATCTCATCCATCCATTTTGAAGATCTAGTGGTTAGAAAATGGTTCTCACGGTTCTTACAATTGGAGGTGGTTTTCATTTTAGCGGTCCTATATATATATATATATATATATATATATATATATATATATATATATATATATATATGGGAATGTTTAAATGAGAACGCTAAATATGGTGAGAATCGTTAATGAATGAAAAAAACCGCGAGAACTTGGTTAAAAAACAATTTGAATTCAAAATTGCTTTTACACTCATCATTATTATTGGAATAAAATGTTAGAAAGTTAATTTACACGTTTAAATTAACGTGAATTCGTAAATAATGAAAATTTACACATGTGTAGATTTGCCATTTACACATGTGTAAATTTAACAAATTTAAACATGTGTAAAAAATCGAATAAGAGTGATTTTGAGAGGAGAAATGAATTGTTTGATGTTGTATTTTAATTACAAAAAGGGTTGTATTAAAAAAAATGGTATTGATTGGTTTCTTCATTCGTTCTCACGGTTCTCGCAATATTTAACGTTCTCAAGATCCCATATATATATATATATATATATATATATACTAGCCGGAACCCGCGCGATGCGGCGGCAACAATTTAAAACGCGGTACTCGTTTTGTGTATGGTACACTGGTTTTCTTATCGGCAGCATTGATGTTTGTCAATGACCCATCTATTATCAACCATTATATAATATACGCAAGCATCTGTAGATGAGCCTCAACCACGTCATTAAGTTGTAAATATATGCACCATAAAACGTATGATGGTAAAGCGGGCGAGTTGAGTCTCAAATCATAAAGCGGGTCGCGATTAAATTCACAAGTCTCTTTTTTTTTTTTTTTTTTTTTATGTCAACTTAATGGCATGATCAAGTAAATTAAGTAATCTTGGGTTAGGGTTGGGCTATATGAACACACCAATTCAACTCACTTTTGCCACCTCTAATTTATAGTATAAGTTAAAATGGGTTGGACCGACTCGCAAAAACTTCTTTTTGTCTTTACTTTATTAAATTATACAAATAATTATTGTGCTAAAATCATTAGAAAAAATAAATATTATTACAAAATAATCTAACTTACTTTTTATAAAACGTTTATAACAATCTACATTGAACATATTTCATCTACATTTACCCATGACAATGTTATAACCACATGACAATGTTTTCACTTTCTTTATACTGTTACTCAAAAAGTTACATCTGTACTTTACTATATTACGATATGATGTTCATTTTAGAAATATACATTTATAATAAATATTTTACCATTTAGAGAGGGGTTCAAATAGAAGTCACAACCATGAATCAAATGTAAATATTGTTAGATTGCAAACACTCCGGTTAAAAAATTATTTGAATATAGTTTGATTATCATTTTTTAGACACGGTCTGAGTCGGACAAAAAAAATATTGCATAGCGGTAATCTTAAAAAAACAGGGGTAATTGCCCGAAGCGCGTTGCGCGATTTACATTGTGGTTAGCATATATGATTATAAAGCATTAAAACGTTTTTTTTCTTTTGGATTTCTTGCGTCACATGTTTGGTTTCTAGGTTTAATGTTTGTGCTAAAATCTTTATCATGCTTCATTTCTAGGTTTTGTTACTATGAATGGACATTGATCCTAATAACCAATAGAAGAAATGGCAACTTTAGTTTGAAAGCGGTTTTTTTTTCTTGTTGGAGATACTCTATCCATAAAAAAACTCCCAAAGATTTATAAAGTTGCTACGTTTCACAAAAGTACATACATATTGAATTTGTTTAGTACTTCAAATGGCCCATTAATTCTAAAAGGGCTTCCACAGTTTCTACCCTCCAGGTTATCCAAGATTCGGTTGAAGAATCAAAATCATTATCTGATTAGTTTGACCCTAAACAATTTTCATATAGCAACTTCATACTTGTTTCTCAAAATATGATTATTTTGACCCTAAACAATTAGATAATCAAAATCAGAATCACTTGTATCCAAACACTCTATATGATCTAGCATGATTAGTCAGTTTAATCACACATCCAAACAATTAGGAGTTCGGTAACTTGCCTTGGAAGTGAGGCATGCTGCCTTAGCAGTGGAGTGGTATTACTACCTCCACCTCCACCTTTACCCATACCCTCTTCAAGATGTGCAAATTGCCTCTTAAACCGATCGACCCCACTGGAATAAACAACAACAAAATAATTTGGTAACAATTACATCAACTAAATTCCACAAAAAAATGTTATACAACATCTTTTTTCGATAGACTTAAGGAAGTGTTTGACCTCGGGTACAAGAAGCTAGTTTGTTCACCACCGTGTAGATACTCTTGTAGCATCTGAGGATGATATTCCAAGATCTGGTTATGTATATGACAAATATTAATGTTAACATAAACATGATAATAATAATAATAATAATAATAATAATAATAATAAATATTTATTGATAACCAAACCTCTCGATAAATTAACTCTCTAACATCATCTTTTCCCAGTTTCCTCCTCTCAAACTCGAATTCAAGTTTTGATATGGGATGAGTGGATGGTTCTCGGTCCACATTTGACAAGCCATTAAAGTAAGGATCGGCTAGTGACTACAACAGAAAGCGCATTATATCAAAAAAAAATAAAGATTCCAAATCGATCATACATTCATACTTCTTTCTAGATGGGTAGGTTTTGGCTGTGTTTTATCTCAGGCCAAATAACAAAGATAGCTGAAATTGGAATGGGTCAAAACGGTTGAAAATTGCCCAAGTCGATTTAATGCATACCTCCTACATCATTTTTATACAAAGGTTTAGATTACTACTGTTATAATATTGTTTTTGTAACCCGACTCTACTTCTTTATAATATTGTTGACCCATACCTAAAATGACCTGTTTCAACAAATCACCCGACCCGACCCGACCCGACTCTACTTCTTTCTGTTAACATATCAATAATTTAAAAACAGTCAAAGAGTCAATGCATTTGGTAGCATACCTCTTCAGCTGATGGATGGTCTTTGGGATCAAATGCAAGTAGGCGTTCCAATAGTTTAAGAGCCAGCGGGTCTACATTACAAAATTTTTGTGTGAAAGGAACGGGCTGCTTTTTCCGCATATTATTAAGATATCTCCTTGCCTTTTCATTGCGAAATTGCTCCTTCAAAACCATGAGTTTGAATCGAATAATTTGTCCGATACTAAAGTTGTCATTTTGATCCGTAAGCAACCTACACATTTTGCAACCATATTCAGCTGAGCAAGACAGTTCAAACAAAAACAATCATTAATTCACACAACAGAAACCTCCAAATCAAAGATTATAAGATCATGATTATACCTCACAAACATTCATTAAATCAAAGCAAATTGAGACCCGAACATGAACGGAGTAGAACCACTAACCTGAAACAGCGACCACCGCCACCGCCGTCGTCATCTCCGGCGGCTACAGCCGCCGTCGTGAAGATCCACCGCCACAGCCGTCGCCGCGGCGGCGCCGAAACCATTCGCCGTCTCTCTCTCTTCTGCTCCTTCTCTCTGATCTCCTTCTCGTTCTACTCTCTGGAATAACCGGCCGGAGATCACCTCCAGTCGCCGGATTCGAGAGAGAGGGAGGGAGTGGTTTTGTGGTGTGGGTATTTGGGTCTTCTTGAAAGAGAGAAATGAAGAAAACGTTGAGTTGGTGTGAGTGTTAGGGTTTCTTAGATGAGAATTGGGTGCAGAGGATGGGGTGTACGTGGATGAAGAAGTGAGGATGGGGTGTACGTGGATGAATATGATGCAAGAACTGTACAATGAAATTACAAAACTGCCCCTAATACTATTCATAAACTTGGTTTATTAATATATATGATAATATCTTGTGCTAGTACTCTAGTAGCAACTATGGTCATAATTAGAGGTGCACAAACCGGTTAATTTTAATAACCCGTTCGGTTAACCGGTTAATTTGACTTTTTGAATTTAACCGGTTAATGCTTTAACCGGTTATTACTTTAACCAGTTATTTTTTTAACTGGTCCGGTTAATTACTTTAACCGGTTCGGTTAATTAACCGGTTATTTTCGGTTATTAACCGGTTTTTTTGCCTTTTTTTTGAATTTTTCGGTTATTTTTTCGGTTAACCGGTCTATCGGTTAAAAAAACCGGTTAAAAAAAACCGGTTAATAACCGGTTACTATACTAAATACTTATAACCGGTTACTAACCTACGGTTAAAAATAACCACTAACCGGTTATTCCTAAATCGGTTATTAACTGGTTACGGTTTCGGTTAATAACCGGTTACGGTTAATTAACCGGTTATTGTGTGCACCTCTAGTCATAATCCTTCTATATTATTTATTTGGGCCTTCGATTGGTTTGAATTCTCACAGTAAATATTGTTGTTGGTTCTAATTTGTGGACCCAACATGTTCCTTGAAAGTGCTCTGTACTATATATGATATATTGATATCTATATCTAAAAGTAGGTTTTCTTTTAACCACGAAAAAAATAAAACAAATAACAAAAACGACCAGGCAGAAACTGGCCTACAAAGTGCGAATTACATCTAAAAGTCACGGACACACAAACGTCAAACTCTCGAATACACATTGGAAACAAGCCACCCAAACGTCAAACTCTCTAATACACATTAGAAACAAGCCAAACTAATACAACCCTCCATTCTTCCGCAATATATCTTCACTGGACATTATGCTCCAAATAACTTATAACAGCTTTCAGATTAATAAAACCAGAATGTTGCTTGATAAAATCTTGAAACTTTCAAATTTACAGAAAATGTAGCCCAATAACATGTCAGCCATAAGATGAAGTACAAGAAAAAACAGATGGTCAGGATATGATAAAAAGGTAAGATTTAAACCAAACTTCCCAATATTTTTTAGCAGCCAGTTTAATAACCCGAATGCATAGCTGACCCGATTCTTTAAACCCAAACACCAATGAAAATTATCATAGATAATAGCTTTAGAGCAAATGGAGAGGAGAGGAGTCACATCACAAGCAACCATCATGTGGGCCTCATTCAAAGACTGCCATTTCTTCACAAGGGATCTCAATTTGTCTGGTAGGCCAGGCCAACAATATGAAAAGTTACAAATGAATTTGCAAAACTGATAATAGTAAGAAAAATAATGTTGAATACCTTCAGACATCTCTACCAATTTTCTTGTTGAATACCTCCACAAGAGACCTTGTTGAGGGAATCTCCCCCTTGTTCAGAGCTTCTAAAATCCAGAAAAAAAACAAACAGTTTTCTCAAATTATTAAAAATTCACATAATAAAAGAAGGGTTCTAAATGCATCCTTGTATTAATTATAACTCAAACCGTACCTGTTTGATCTGTCAGAAAAAAACCCCGTGTTGACCAATTCCCAACAAGCCAAAGTTGCCACACAGTTATAAAAATGAACCGTTTCAAGAAAAGATACAACGTCATTTTCATTTAAATGATTTTCCCTGTACAATCTTCGAACAGATAACAGATTTAACAACTTTCAACTGTTCCCTCTTTTCGACATAACTATGGGTAAGCTCACAACATTTCAAGTCACACAACTTTGTCCTCTGAACAGTGGCGAAGCTTGGATTTTTCGGCCGGGGGGGGTGAAAACATATATACCCAAAAATTTCTATAGAACCGGGGGGGGGGGGGGGGGGGGGGGGGGGGGGGTGAAAACGTATATACCCACAAATTTCTATACGAAAACTACATATATAACACTACTGAGCGAAAAATCCCGGGGGGCGGACGCCCCCCGCCCCCATTAAGCTTCGCCCCTGCCTCTGAAGATGTGGTTGCTAGAAAATGCAGAATAGAATATTAGAATAGGTGAAAAAGAACCAACTTTCTGGACTAATGTGTAGAGCCGTATGTTCATATCGCTAACGGGGTCAAACCGGTAACATAAAAAAATATTAGCTTATAAGAAAATGCTCAAACAGGTTGAAAGTTGCCTAGAGCGTTATTTTTATGCAAAGGAAAAACTATGGCATACCAGCAGGTTTTCCAGCAATCTCAATATTGAATTATACCTTATGAGTCATCTCTGTCAAATCTTTGTTTGATTTCTTAGCCTACAAAGCATATGAAATTCAAATTTCAGATTGAACCATAATCGCCATCTTCTTCATGTAAATAAACGACGCACAGATGACAAACTTAACTAAACTAAAAAAAGGAACTGACCCGTTAACACCTTAGATGCTAAACCATATTATAACTAACCCAAATCAGTTTGTTGACCCGTAACAATTATTTAGATAAACAGTTGTATTCTTTTGACTCGAAACCAAACTAACATGACATATTGGATCAAAATTTGCCCTGTTGACCAATTAATAGCCAAATATAATCTATTATGCAGCAAAAAAGTTGATATTCCAATAATGCCCTTGCACAAAACAACCAGAAACAACGACCCGAAATCAACCAAACCAAACCCATTTACAACTTGACCCGTAAAAAATGAATAACCCATAACTCATTGTTAGAAACAATTTAACCTGAAATGAACAAAACCTCAACCTACCTGAACTGTGACGCTAGCTTATTTGATATTGCATTCTCTATTTGTCCAGAAGCTTTCATTGAATTCCATGTCTGACGGCCACTCGAGACTCACCATAACAGCAGATCTGGAAGAGACAACTACAATCCTTTCGAATTTAGCCCGCATTTAATACGTTTTGTGTTCCTAATATAGCAGGATCCAGAAGTTCCACCTATAAGAACACCACAAGAACATAAACACACCCAAGAATGATTTACTAATGAAGAACAAGACATACACCACAAGAACACACAAACAGTGAGTAACCCTAAACTTTGTAGCATTAGAATTAGCCCTATATTTTAACGAATTTACCTTAATGTAAGGAGAACATGGTGACGTTTGGCACACTTTCCCTGCTCGATCTCCCTTGAAATTAGCCCTAATTGCTACTTCGTGGATCTGAATCCAGTTGAAAGAACGTTCATATTTCAGATCAAACCCTCGCAATTCGTACAACAGTACTAATTTCTCATAACTCTTCTGTAATTATCAAAGCAATGTCGTTACAAACCAATCCACATAACGCATAATAGTAGATCTCAACTCGCAATACAGATAATCGAAAACTAACCTGTTTGTTGATTACGATCAGGTGCACATCTCCATTCAGTATCAACAGTTGTTACGACCTGAAATTTTCCTTTTCGTAAACAATTGAGACCAAAGCTGAAGTGTGTGAGAGCGAAATCAAAGAAGACGTAGGGTTTTGTAAGACCTTGCGTACTGGGGCGCGACCAACCCACATAGCGCCGAGATGGCGCCGGCCACACCGGGACGAAGGGCGCTATGCCCAAAAAAAAATTCAGAGCGCGAAAAATATCGCGGCGCTATCAATTGATCTTTTGGACTTTTGACCGTTGTCAAACGGTCATATTTAAAAAAAAAAAAAAAAATTTCATTTTTTTTAATTTTCACACTATAAATACATTCCAACTCTTCCATTTTTTTTACAAATCAATACATTCCAACTCTCATTCTCTCTATATTTTTTAAAAAGTGTTGAAGCTACTCTCACCTTATTCAAAAAAATGGGTTCCCCGTCGGAAGACTCGTTCACCAATATTTACCGAAGATTTTTTTCGCCCGAAGAAGACGCGGAGGAGGAAGAAGCGGTTACGAGTGTGTGTACTTTTATGATGCAAGCACTTGAGCACGTTCGGCCTACTCCCCCTCCACGACCCATCTTGCGGCGCACCTATGTCTTGCGAGATCGTGAAGCCGCGAACGAGCGTTTGATGAGAGACTATTTTGATGCGACACCGGTTCACGGACCCAATGTTTTTAGACGGCGTTTTCGTATGAGCCAAAGGTTATTTTTGCGCATTTCTAATGATTTGGAAAATACGTATGATTTCTTTAAGCAAAGAATGGACGCGCGAGGATATTTAGGCTTCACCTCAATTCAAAAGGTCACATCCGCGTTACGCATATTAGCATACGGAAACACGTACGACATCAACGACGAGTACTTGAAGATGGCGGAGAAAACAACCCGAGATTGCTTGGAACATTTTTGCTATGGTATTTTTTATTGACTTTTATTTATTTACTTACTTTTATATATTGATTTTTTAGTAGCTTACTAGTAAAACTTTTATATATTAAATTATATTTTAGGTATATGCCAGTTATATGAAAAACGTTATTTGAGAAATCCCACTTGGAACGACCTTCAACAAATATATGAGGTGCATCTAGAAAAGCATGGAATACCCGGCATGATTGGTAGCTTGGATTGTCGTCAATGGCGTTGGTATAATTGTCCAACCGCATGGCGAGGTCAACATACACGGGGTGATAAAAAAGGGCCAACTTTGATATTACAAGCTGTTGCGTCATACGACCTTTGGGTTTGGTCGGCCTTCTTTGGTGTAGCCGGGTGTTTTAACGATATTAATACGTTAGAGGCTTCACCATTAATAGAGGGCTACATTTCTGGAACTATACCAAAGGCCGGTTTTCATGCAAACGGGAACGACTACGAGCATGGCTACTACTTGGCCGATGGTAATCTACCCGGAGTATTCGATTATTGCTAAAACGTTTTCTGAAACGTTCGATGAAAAAAGAAAGTATTTTAAAAAATTACAAGAGTCTTCGAGAAAGGATATCGAGAGGTGTTTTGGGGTTCTACAGCAACGATGGCATTTTATCAGAAATCCTTGTCGCATGTGGCATAAGGATAAAATACGAATGACCATGTATGCTTGCATCATTTTGCATAATATGATCATTGAGGATGATGGAAAAACGATATGCCAAAACTACATTCCGGAAGATTTAGTCGAAGGAACCCAAGCAACAATGGAAGAGAGACTCGCAAATGCTCAACTATTGCGATCTAGGGACATACATAACACGTTGAAGGCAGATTTGGTTGAGCATGCTTGGGCGATTCGCCCAATTGGATACAACAATGAAGACGAAGAAGATTCCGAGGAAGAAGAGGTTGAGGAATTCGAAGACGGGAACTTTGAAGACGTAGGTTTGGATGCTGGAGAAAACGAAGAGGAAGAAGGAGAGAACGAAGACGAAGAAGATTAATCTTTGAAGTGTTGTTTTTTTTTATTTTTTTGGTCCAACTTTTTTTTTTTTGGAACCGTTTTTTTTTTTTTTTTTTTTAGGTTACTGTATTTTTTTTATGTGTAATGTTTTTTTTATTTATTTTAGTGTAATGTTTTTTAATTTAATGAAATGAATTTTAATTTTATAAAGTTAGAAAATAATTATAAAAAATTAGAAATTAATAATTGAGTAATGATTAGACGGGGGCTTTATGACTACGGACTTAAAATGCATAAGGCCCCATAACGCCCCACGCTGACGTGGCGCGCCACGTGTCGCATAACGCCCACAAAGGGGCGTTATGACTACACATGGCCTAAGGCCATGTGTAGTCATAACGCCCTTTTGGGGCGTTATGCGACACGTGTCGTGCCACGTCAGCAAGGGGCTTTATGGGGCGTTATGCAATTTGAGGCCGTAGTCATAAAGCCCATACCCATCATTACCTATTTAATAATTTTAAGTTTTATTAATTAATATAAAAAACTCTTCTATTTTTTGATTGGCCAAATGAATTAACCAAACAAAAATAACGCCGCGAAAAATCTGGCGCCCTCCCCCCATTTTTTGAAACATAGCGCCCGGGAGTTTTGGTGTGGCCGGCGTTTTGGCGGCGCTATGGGGGGTTATACCGCCCCACTACGTATGCTCTAAGAGTGAAGGTGTGTATATGGATGTAGAGAAACATATTTTGAAAACAAAGCTCAACAGAATAGGGAGAGAGAAGGAGGGATTTGTTTCTTGGAAATAGATATCAACATGTTCAGATCTGAAAATAAGGGGTGTTTTGAAATTCGAAATCCCGCTCAAGATTTCAGGAATATTTTGATTTAAAGAAATCCCGCTCAAGATTTCATGAGAAAAGCATTTTCAACATCTTAAGCTTCAAATACTTGTACCATGTGCTTAAAATGGTTGTACAATGGCAAATGACCATTCTTGCCCTTCCTATATGCTTATTAAAGTAGTATAGATATAGATATATATAAGGATGAGCTCATGCGAGAACCACCTTTATTGTGAGAACCGCGAAAACCAATGTGAACACAACCTAAAATAGCTAAAAAAACCTAACCCCCACCCCCCCCCCCCCCCCCAAAAAAAAAAAAAACTAACCCCCCCCCCAAGCTAAAATGCTAAAAACTAAACCCCCAAAAAACCTAAAAAAACCTAAAAAAATAAAAAAAAATCTAAAATTTTTTTTTAATATTTTTTATTTTAAAATCGCTACTTTTAGAAGCCAAAAAAACAATTTTATTTTTTAAAAAAAAAATTAAAATTTTTTTTTATTTTTTTTTGGCATCGAAAAGTAGCGATTTTTTTATAAAAAATATTAAAAAAAAAAAATTTTTTGTGTGATTTTTAGCTATTTTTAGGCATTTTTTGTTGTGTTCACATTGGTTCTCGCGGTTCTCGCAATAAGAGGTGGTTCTCGTATGATCTTCTCCTTATATATATATATATATATATATATATATAGAGGATCGCTAATATGAAAACCACCTCTAGTTGTAAGAACCATGGGAACCACTTTCTGGCCTTTAGATCAACAAGATTGATGGATGAGATTAAAAGTAACAAAAATTAATATTAAATACATTTTGTCTTATTATGTATTTAATATTTTAAGACAAAAGGGTAGTTTAGTAAAGTAACTATTTTTTGTATTTTTGTCTTTAATATTTTTTAATTACTTTTTTGTTTTATTATAATACTTTTTAGTTTTATTATATTACTTTTTATTTTTTAAAAAGATTTTTTTATTAAAAACATTTTTTAAATTCAGATTTTTTTAACAAAGCGAATTTTTTTTGCGCGCCGGTTTTTGGCGTCCCGTTTTACCGCGGCTTTTTTTACGTCCGTTTTTTTTTTGCAGCGTTTTTATGCGCCGCATTCACGCCCCTTGTTTTTTACGCGTTGTTTTTTCAAGCGTCGTTTTTTACACGTTTTTTTAACGCGCCGTTTTACACGTTTTTTTACACGCCGTTTTTTTACATGTTTTTTTACGCGTCGTTTTAACGCGCCGTTTTTTTCACGTTTTTTAACGCGCCGTTTTTTTACACTTTTTTACGTTTTACGTTAAACTTTTTAAACTTTTTACGTTTTAAGTTTTACGTAATTTCACGTTTTTTAACGCGCCGTTTTTTACACTTTTTTTACGTTTTACGTTTTACGTTAAACTTTTTAAAATTTTACGTTTTAAGTTTTACGTAAAACTTTTTACGTAAAACTTTTTACGAAAAACTTTTTACGTTTGACGTTTTACGTAAAACTTTTTACGTTTTATTTTTTACGAAAAACTTTTTATTACGTTTTACGAAAAAAAATTTACGTTTTACGTTTTACGAAAAACTTTTTACGTTTTACGTAAAACTTTTTACGTTTTACGTGAAACTTTTTACGTTTTACGTTAAAAAGTTTACGGTTTAACTTTTTTTTTTTTACAAAAACTTCTTTACGCAAAAACGAACGCACCTAGAAATCACAAACTCGGGAGATGTCTCCGATATATCATTATCATCATCGACTAGGGGGGGGGGGGAATTAAAAACCAACAACATCAAAACAAAGTCTATCTCGAAAAAAAAAACGGGGTTTGGCTCAGAATAACTGATAATCAAAAGGCTGCAAAAGAGGGGTTGCAGGTTTAAAAAACCTACCCTCCGCCGTCCTTGCCGCGCCATCGTCATCAAAATCGACGTTTTTATTTTTTTCATCATCGCCGCCGGAATCCAACATATCAAACCCACAAAAGTCCACTGATCAAAATCACCAGATAAACAAGAACACAGGCAAAAAATCAAAGAAACCCAACCAAAAAATCAAACCATCAAACCCACATAGTCCAGAGAGTTCATCAGACCCACATAGTCCACAAACCCACAAAACCAAATAGTTGACTGTTCGAAATCTACCAAAAAGCACAAGATTCAAACACTCAAAAAGCACCAGCAAACATTAAAAAACATCAGCAAAATATCCAGATTCAAAACATTCAAAGTCACCAGCAAAAAACCTTACCAACAAGCACATGAACATCATCAGCCGTAACAGAAACTAACAAGGAAAGGGAGGCCAAAGATACCGCCACCAACCCCAACCCCAACACAACTGAACAACAGTCGCAGGGGGCGGCGGAGAGGAAAGAGAGACCAAAAACCCACCACTGCCACCACCGTCGCCGTAAAAAACCCCCCCCACCGCCACTACCGTCTTCGTCAATCCTCACCACCACCACCGTCTCCTTCTTCGTCAATCCTCACCACCACCATCGTCTCCGTTTCCGCACCGACTTGAGGATGATGTTGAGGATGATTGTCGCCGAAGAAGATGATTGTTGGCCGGAGAAGATGATTGTTGGCCGGAGATCGTGGTGACCGGAGGGTAGATAACGGTGAGAATGGTGGCTGAGATTATCAGAGATGATGTAGATGATGAAGCTCCGGTTATGTGAATATGGTTGGGGAGACGATCGAAGATGAAAATGGTGGCTTGAAGATGGAGATCTGCTTAGTTTTGTGAAGATGGAGATCTATTTTTTAAAGAGAAATGTCTGGTACATTTAAAGGAAGAGAGAGAAATGAGGAGAGAGATAATGTCAGGCACATTTATGAAGAGAGAGGGTGAGAATTGATATTTGGGGTAAATGACTAAACTACCCCTTTTTCTGATTGGTTGAGAGTGGTTCTCATGGTTCTTACAACTGGAGGTGGTTTTCATTTTAGTGGTATATATATATATATATATATATATATATATGCTTTTGTATTTTAATTACAATGATGGTTGTATTAAAAAAATTGATTCTGATTGGTTTCTTCATTCGTTCTCACGGTTCTCACAATATTTAACGTTCACAAGGTCCCTTATATATATATATAGAAAAAGTATATCCTACATTACGGCTTAACGTACTTCACGTACGACAACGTGCGTGATTTTTTCTATAACATGCGTGATTAATGTTTTCAATATGCGTAATTATTGTGTTTCAACATGCGTGATTTTGGATTTTTTAGGTTATAACGTGCGTGATTTTAAAATGAACGTGCGTAATTACCTGTCGTACGTGATGTACGTTAAGCCTTAATGTACGTTAACCTTCCTATATATATATATATATATGGGACCGCTAAAATGAGAATCACCTCCAGTTGTAAGAACCGTGAGAACTTTTTGATCCGGGGCGAGTTGGACCAATTTTTTTTTCATAAACGTAGATGCTTGTATTATAAACACATTTGTAAAAAAAAATTCAAAAAAAAAATGTCGGGTGTGTAGTTTTGAGCACCCAAAGTTTGCGTTTACGGGACCCGTAAAATAAAATTTACGGGTCCCGTAAACGCAAACTTTGGGTGCTCATAACTACACACCCGACATTTTTTTTTTGAATTTTTTTTTTACAAATGTGTTTATAATACATGCATCTACGTTTATGAAAAAAAATTTGGTCCACCTCGCCCCGTACGGTGTAGTTCTCACGGTTCTTACAACTGGAGGTGGTTCTCATTTTAGCGGTCCCCTATATATATATATATATATATAGGGTGAGATTTGACTACAAAGTTTATTTTTCCTACAAAGTGTACAAAGTCATAAGACACCACAATTTTAGCCATAAAACACACTCAAAACCCACAAATAACATAGTGAATATCACTAAAACACAATATACAAACCCTAACAGTCCTTAAAAACTTCAAACACATCATCGTACAACTATGAATATAAAACACAATATGATAATCAACATAAAACACACTATTATTAGTCATTCGATAATCAAATCCTTCTCATCCAAAACACAACACAAAACCCACAAATATGGTGTTTTAGTAATCTTAACTATGTTATTTGTGGGTTTTGATTGTGTTTTATGGTTGATATTATAATGTTTTATGATTTTTTACACTTTGTAGGAAAAATGGACTTTGTAGCCAACTGTCACACTATATATATATATATATATATATGGTAAGGATCATTTCAGAACCATAAATATTTACAGAACTCGCAGAACTCCTAATAAACAATCTTTTTATATATATATTTTTATGTTTAGGATAGTTTTGTTATTTATTATATGTATTTTTATGATTACATACATGTTAAGAGTAATTTTATCATTTTTTATATATAAATTTATAATTACACATATGTAAACTACTTTTAACATGTATGTAATCACAAAAATACATATACTAAATGATAAAAAGATCCTAAATACAAAAATATATATATAATGATTGTTTATTAGGAGTTCTGAAAGTTCTGTAATTATTTAGTGTTCTGAAAGGAACCCAACCCTATATATATATATATATATATATATATATATATATAGTGTAAGTATATGGAGAAAACCAATTTTATTGAGAAAATTTGGGAAACCAAGAATGTGTGGTCTAGATTAATCCATGTAATATAATATTTGCACATGTTAGAATTGTATATTTGTCATTTTTACACACTCCTAACACATCACATCACCTTTCACCCCCATCACTTTTCACCAATTTCCCCCTAACCTATGTCCTCGTCACCCCCCGCCCCCCCACATCCTCCACTTTCTTCAAGATATCAAGTACAAATTCATATCTTCTAACTCATCCCTTCCAACCTTCTTTCACCCAAAACCACTCTTCAAGATATCAAGTACAAATCCATATCTTCTAACTCATCCCTTCCAACCTTCTAACTCATCCCTTCCAACCTTCAAATCTGAAGATCGAAGCCACCATTGAAGATCGAAGCCACCATCAAAGCTCTAAAAAAAAAGGAAGCTCGGTGTCATTTTAATCACATCTTTGTTTCTGTTTTTTAGAGAGAGAAAGCTAATGTTTTGGAAGGAGAGACAACAATTTTCATGTTGTTCACCTAGACACCAAGAACACACGCACAAGTGTGTAAGAGAGAAACAGGTTTAAAGATCTTACTTTTGTTAATTTATGTAATTTGTTTAGATTTATACTTTGTATAACGTTTGGTAGATTTAAAATCAGAGCTAGTTTGTTTATTTTATTTTTTAAATCAAGATCTAGAAGAAATTTTTGTATGTTGTATTTCTCTCTTCAAAGTGTATTGATTTTTTTTATGAAGATTAAAGTTAAATTTCTAAATTGTTTGTCCAGCGATTTTGAGTTAATGATTGCTTTTAGTTGGATTTTTTGTGTGTGTGTGTGTGGGGGGGGGGGGGTGTGGGTGAGCTGGTTTTTTTTAGGGTTTATGAATTGGATTTGGTTTAATTTATTTTCTGGTTTTGTTTAAATTCAGCATCACCATTGAAGGTAGATAATTAGTTTGAAAATCCATAATTTTTACGATGTATGTTTCAAATTTCTTTGTTGTTTACTTGTTTTTTTGAATAAATTCACTCTGATATTACATTTTCATTACCTTTAGAAAGTTCATAATTTAATCGGATATCGGTTTTGTTTTACAAATAGAAATTCGTGTTTTTTACTGGCATAATTTGCTACATATGTTACATTTCTATCAGCTACATTTATGCGAAGAGTATATTGATATTTTTTACGAAGATTAATGTTGACTTTCTAAATTGTTTGTACAGAGTATATTGTTATTTTTACGAAGATTAATGCTAAAATTTCTAAACTATTTGTCATATATGTTGTAACACGTGTTACACTGCGGGTTACATATGTTGCATACAGGGTGTTACATGTGTTACACCCAGTATATGAGACTAGCTTATTGTTTTTTTTAGATTGGTTGTTAAATGTTAAAATGTATAAACTTCATAATTTATTCGGAATATCTCGTTTATTTTACAAATAAAAAGTCGTGTTTTTTTATGGGATAATTAGCTACATATGTAGTAACAACATTACGCAAGTTACTTATAGTTACCCCAACCCTTTTTTGGACACAAAGGGGGGGGGGGTGCACATATGTAACACATGTTTGTAACATGTGTTACACTAGAGAGGTAACACATGTATAGCCACGTTACACATGTTACATAGAAGATTAATAAGTTTTAACTATAGAATATTAATATTGATGTACTTGTTTTGTTCATAGGTGAAAAGATGTTTTGTGTTCAAGATGAAGATGGTTATCAAGAAGCGAAACCCGTCGAAGGATTACAACACATCATCAGGTTTTCGTGGTGACGATGGTGTGTTTTTGGTTGGCTGCTATGTGTTGTGAAGACCATTTTTAGAAGCATTACAACTATTGATATAAAATTCATTTTTATTTTCATTGTCAGTATGCCAATTTTTGGATGAATACGGATGTTGTTGTGAAGGCAATTTTTTTTTGGATGCAACAACTATATGTAACATGTGTAACCTTGACGTTGTAACACATGTAACACCTATATGTAACATGTGTAAGATTGCTATACATGTGTTACATATGTTACCCCATAGTGTAACATATGTTATAAATATGTTACATATGTCAGCCCCTTTGGTGTCAATTTAAACTTAGCAAAAGTACATATGTAACATCATTACATCATCCAAAATGTTATTAGTAGATAAAAAAAACTGCATTAACGTATATTTTTTTACATTGAACCCAGCTTATTGGTTATAAGTCTTACACATGGCAAGAAGTTCTTCCAGTGTGACGTATGATTTAACAATAATAGGATGATATTGCTCGTTGACATTCGGTGTCCACAATTTAGTGCCATTAGAATACTAGTAAATATGGTAATGTGGAGTATGTTCCAGATCATCTGTGGACATAGGGACGGATGTTAGTATAAGTTTACGTGTGTTATGAACGTTGTAATACGTTTAGCACCCTAGGGTAACAAAAAAAGATCACACATGACACTTGTCGTCATGTTACACATGTTAATTGTGTGTGCACATGTAACATCTTCTCTACAATGTATGTAACATCCTTAAAAGTTGTGTTCCTACTCTGCTTTATATTTTGTAAGTACTTATAGGTAAACATGTTTTAAAGATACAACCTGTAACATGTGTTACACCGAAATGTTACACAAGTGTTTCTAGTTTTACACATGTTACATCTTCTGTAACACTGCTTTATACTTTGTAAGTGTTTCATGTTTCCAATTTAAACATGTTTTAAAGATACAACCTGTAACATGTAAGTACTTATAGGTAAACATGTTTTAAAGATACAATCGTATCACCTTACAAGTTATATGTTTTGCTGACAAACGCCATGTCACACATGTTACACACTATAGAGTGAAACAACAGTATTGAACGTTGCTACATATTTCCCATTCTGTCGTAACATGTGTAACCTTTTTGGGGGTATCGATGTTGTAGGTTTATACAGACTTAAATATATATAAATGATCCAAAAATGATCATACATGTGTTACCCTCTAGTGTAACATAAGTTACAAACATGTCTTACATATGTGCAGCCCCGATTTTTGGTAACAAAGGGGTTAAACATATGTAACACATGTTTGTAACATGTGTTACACTAGAGGGTAACTTCTGTACAACATCAAAGGTACCCACCACCTGCCCTTCATCGACTTCTTGTTCCCCTTCTTCATCAGTTTCTCCATCTACCTTCTTTCGCTTTATGGCCACCTTTTGTCGTATCCGATATTGTGGTTATCTTTCTTCCTGCAAAGATCCCTTCTCGTTTGGTTGCAACTGCTATGGTCAAGTCGTAATAACACAAGTTATAGTCCAGTATTTTAAAGATACAACCGTATCACCTTACAAGTTATATGTTTTGCTGACAAACTCCATGTCACACATGGAGTTTACTATAGAGTGAAAGAACAGTATTGAACGCTGCTACACATTTCCCATTCTGTCGTAACATGTGTAACCTTTTTGTGGGTATCGATGTTGTAGGTTTATACTTAAATATATACAAATGATCCAAAAATGATCATACATGTGTTACCCTCTAGTGTAACATAAGTTACAAACATGTCTTACATATGTGCAGCCCCGATTTTTGGTAACAAAGAGGTTGAACATATGTAACACATGTTTGTAACATGTGTTACACTGGAGGGTAACTTCTGTACAATGTCAAAGGTACCCACCACCTGCCCTTCATCGACTTCTTGTTCCCATTCTTCATCGGTTTCTCCATCTACATTCTTTCGCTTTATGGCCATCTTTTGTCGTATCCGATATTGTGGTTCTCTTTCTTCCTACCAAGATCCCTTCTCATTTGGCTGCAACTGCTATGGTCAAGTCATAATAACACAAGTTACAGTCCTGTATTTTTAATCTACTAATTAAAAAAAATAGTAGTAACATAACTAACACTAGTTACCTTCTACCCAATTATGCCCTAAACTTGAAGACTTTCCAAATTTTGAGTTTTTATCTGCATCATTTCACACATAAAAAAAAAAACTAAGCAAAACCACCCAAAAAAAGGTTACATATGTAAACAGTTACCATACACTTCAAACAACTACTATCCGGTAGAACCAACTCCCTCGCTGCAAGCACTAAACAAACATGTAACATATGTTAGCACAACCTTTCGTATTTGTTTGACGTCGTATAGCTTTTGTTTTTGTTTTGTAGACTGGACAGTTGTGCTCCCCACAACAATTGCTTTAGATGTGTTATCCTCCAGTGTAACACACGTTATAAACATGTGTTACATATGTGTAGCTCCTTTTTGTGTCCAAGAAAGGGCTGGTTTTAACATAAGTAACACGTGTAACATTATTACAACATATGTAGCTAATTATGCCAGCAAGACATTTCAACTAACAACCCATTTAAAATAACATTTCAACCCATTTAAAATAACATTTCAACTTTTAAAAAGATATAGATTTGTAAGCTAATAACAACTGACAATATCAGAAAAATAAAAATGATTTTAATACAAAAACAAAAACCTGTAAACTACATAAGCATTTACCCATTACTAGACCACATTGTGCACACAAAAACATATTAACAACAGCCTTAACAAAAAAAAATCAACTGTGAAATGATATTTCAAAATAAAAAACTCAACAGATTGTTGTTTCTCTCTCTAAAATCATGGTAAATTAGGTTCAAACCTGCTTCTCCCTCACACACTTTTGCGTGTGTTCTTGGTGTTCGAGATGAACACGTTGAAGATTGTTGTTTCTCTCTCTAAAATCATGGTAAATTAGGTTCAAACCTGCTTCTCTCTCACACACTTGTGCGTGTGTTCTTGGTGTTCCAGATGAACATGATGAAGATGGTTGTTTCTCTCTCTAAAAACCTTCATCCCCATTCACTCACCGATCAGAATTTCTCTTTTCTACCAGATGAACACAATGAACATGATGGATATTTTGAACTCTGAAAGAAGAACAGAGAGAATGAGATATGGTTGTTTCTCTCTCTAAAAACCTTCATCCCCATTCTTGATATTTTGAATTCTCAAAGAAGAAGAGAGAGAGAGAGAGAGAATGAGATATGGATGATGATGGTTTGATGGAGATGGTGACAATTATACAGAAGAGAGAGAATGAGATATGGTATTTTTGACACAAATACCCTCCTGGCCCACTCATCAACATAAGTTATGTATTAAATTTAAATCAATAAACCATCAAATTTCCCTAACCCTTAGATGATCAAGATCAATGGTCACAATTGGGTTTCCTTAGTTTTCTCACTAAAAAATGGTTTCCTATATATCCTTGGCCTATATATATATATATAGGATAAGGATCCGTTAGGAAACACTCTTTATTGCGAGAACCGCAAGAACCTATGTGAACACAAACAAAAATACCTAAAACATTAAAAACACACAAAAATAATTTTTTTATAAAAAACGCTACATTTCGTCACTAAAAACTAAACAACAGTACCGCTGCACATGTGCATGTTGTTGTTCTTTTTTTTAGTGACGAAATTTAGCCTTTTATAAAAAAATTGAACAAAAAAGTACGGTTGCACATGTGCATCAGTACTATTAAAACTTTTTTAGTGACGAAATTAAGCGATATTTAATAAAAAAAAATTAGCATTTAGTTGTGGGGTTTAGCTTTATGGTTTAGTTTGTAGCATTTAACTTGGGTGGGGTGGGGGTTAGGTTTTTGGGGGTGGGGGTGAGGGGTTATGTGTTTTTAGGTTTTTGGTGGGTGGGAAGTGGGGGGGGGGGGGTGGTTATGTTTTGGGTGGTGGTGTGTGAGTTTTTTTTTTGTTTTTTTCTTTTTTTGTTCACATTTATAGTCGTGGTTCTTGAAATAAGAGTTGTTCTCAAATAAATCATACCATATATATATATAACATATATATATATATATGTTATATATATACATATACTACTATAATAAGCATATCCAAGGGATATGCATGGTAATTTGCCAATGTGTTGAAAACACACTTAATACACAATGTACAAGACTTAAAGCACAAGAAAACACAAACAATGTACCCTTCACCTGGATCATTATCAACCGTCTATTTTTTCACTTTTTCACACGGATCACGATTTGGACGGCTGATATTCAGTTCACATGGATCAACCTTCCCATTCCCTTCTCCCTCACAACTCACACATCTCACAAAACTTCATCAGACCTTCTAACTCTCTCTCTCTCGGTGACTCAAGAATATCATGCCAGATCTCTCTCCAGATGCCGCTTCATGACCAGATATGTGAGGATTTCACTAGATCGATGAAGGTCTGCAACCCTTGGGGGACGGAAGAGAGTGATGGTGGTGATGATCCGGTTACAGGCTTCTATACGGAGTGACAGTGGTGGTCCTTAACAACCACCATACATTGTTGACGGTTCCATGGTTAAAATGAGGAGAAAGACAATGCCAGAAAACCCTAGCCGCCGCCTCCCGTGGTGGTAGCTAGGGTTCAGGCGAAGTCTGAGACGAAGCTCCGGTAAGTTCTCCTCTAATTACATGTTCCATCGGTTTTTAGTTTGGTTTGTGTAATGAAGATTGTACCATTACTAGTTGTATTGACAATGGTTCTCACACTCGAGCTCAGGTAGAGAAGACTAGGCTTCCAGCGAAGGTAAAACCATCAGAAGCTGAACCACCAGTTCATGTATCATCTTCATCTTCAAGACTTGTAATTTGCTTCTGATTGTTTGTAGGCCAGGTAATTTAATACAAAAGACAAAATAATATGAAGAAGATGACGGTTATTTATTATGTTTATCGACTCATATAGCAGGCCATTGTGCAGTTTAGGATTTATTGCAGAGTTTAAGAGTTTTAGCCTTTGTATAGAGCTGAAGGTGAGATGTGTCTTTGTTGTTTACAGGAGGTTGCATTCGTGTAGTAGGAAAGTGTGAATGCTTTAGGGGTTGTGCAGGTAAAATAGTTTGAATTTCGTAGAAGATTATATATTCTTTGTTACAGGTTTTAACTGATGGAGACTTAATTTTGTAGCAAAGTGCACAAACCTTGGTGTGCTTCATGTTTTAACTAACGTGGTGGTGCATGTAGCCTCCATCAGACCAGTTGGTGCTTTGATTGGCGATGTAGGGCTTTGTTTATCTCAAATTGTAGGTAATTTCATGTTAAACCTAGCTTTGATTTATGATCTACGGCTTTGAATAGCTTTTTAACCAAATCATTTATTTCAATTATGTTGACTGAATCAACTTCATTCCATTCAAAATTGATTTTTTTTATGAGCTATGCCCAATTCATGAAGTGAAACCAGTGTTTGTTGATATGTTTTAATGAATTAGCCATCAATTTTTTTTCCAAAAAAACTGTGATAGAAAATTCTATTATGTAATTAAGTTTTATGTATGTAATTATGTTTCATGTCAGAATAACTTGTATAAATTTTAGGGCTTTCTTGCAGAAAATTTTGATCTGATTGAATGACTTTCTAGCAGAAAAATAAAGTTTAGGACTTTCTATTTGGGTGGGGTTAAGTAATGGGTCAAAGTTTGTTATGGAAAAAATTAGAGGGTTTTTTCTGCCAGGCGTGTAGGTTTGGCCCACAAACACCATAATTTTCGTTTGACAAGCTATTTTCTGAATAATTTATATTAAACTAGTATTAAGTTCCCTCGCGTTGCGGCGTGGGCGAGCACTAATGCCACACTACTGTCAGCGACCACCGACACTGAAGTTGCGGTGTTAATGCGAAAAAATTAAACCGAAACGTAAAATATAGAATAAAATAACTAAGTTGATCTAGGACTCGCGCGTTAGGATGAACCCGTGTCTATTTTTTCCCGTCTGACAGGTTCATCCTAATCTATATCTATATATAATATATATCATTACCACTATACAAACCATAATGCATAAAATACAACAACCATTGCATCAATATGTTGCAAATTATATTTATACAAGATTTTGGCTAAATTAATTAGATTATTATAAATAATAATAATAATTTACAAATAAAACAACACAACTTTGAATGGATCAAACCTACTGAATATAGTAAGATAATGAAATCATTATTTGATTAGGGTACAACCACTTAAGCACAATTTACAACCATACATGCATACAAAACAAATTGGATTTGGTAAGGTAATGAAACCATTATTATTTGATTAAGGTACAACCACTTAAGCACAACTTACATCCTATATTTGATTAAGGTACAACCATTTAAGCACAACTTACAACCAAAGATGCACACAAATGTTTCAAATTAATAGCATATAAATTAATAGTATATAAATGGCATAAGACTAAGAACCCTTTTGGATCTGAGTTTGATTCTGATTGTATTTTGTGTTTGTAATTAAAATGAAAATGGATGAGAGTGCAGCGGAATTATGATGAAAACAAACTTTGCATACAATCAAACGAGAGTAATACTTTGATCAAACATCTTTTCTCAATGAATCGGAAGATTGAATTTATTTCAATAACGATTACAATGATTGATGAATGAATGCAAACTCCCCCTCAGCCAGAGCTCAGTGTTTGTTCGTGCAAAGAAGACGATGATGCAAAGAGCTGATAGAACAGTACAAAGTACTGAGCTATTTATAGGCACTTGCAAACCACTGAGCATCTTAGCTGACGTCACCATGAAAGTGACATCTAACCTCCTAACAAACTCTAACCTCTGATCTATATAAACACTGCTATGTTAACTACTGCTATTACATTACATTACAAACAGATTATAGATCAGCTGCTGCAACCTTCCACTGCTGTGAACCCAGCAGTACTTGTCTGGATCAGCAGTGCTTGACTCAAGGCAGTAGATTGAATCAGCAGGGCTTTAGTCTTTCATCAGGTCTTTACTTGAGCAGCAGTTGTAGGTCAGCAGTTTGCACGATCAGCAGATAGGAGGTCAGTAGATGTTGAAATCACTTTCAAGGGGAGAGACTTGTATGTAAACATCTGCTTATTCTGGATCCACTGCTCTGATCCAGTTTTGGATTTAATTATCTGTTCCTCTGATAGGGTTCAATCCCAACAATCTCCCCCTGGAACAGATAATGCCAAAACTCTTCATTATTGTGGACATTTATTGCCTCATCAACAGTTCCCTTATCTGACCTTTAAATTGTAGTTCAAAGTCTAGGGCATCTGTGTCTTCATCATCCCTGCTAAGTGGAAGATCAAGGAGATCCTGCAAATCTTCAAGACTCAGGCCAAGAGCTTGTTCCCTTGATATTTTCTCCACTTCTCCACCAGACCTGAGCAAAGTCAATACGCAGGTCTGTTTGTCAGTTTCCCACTTTTGTATTTTTGAGCCTGGTGGGTTTCTTGGGAGATGTTTATTTGCAGAGGTATTTGATGAGGCTGGCCTGTTCATGACTGCCTGAGCAGTATTTGCAGGTTGATTCAATTCAAGAGTTTCTATAATCATTTTCTTTAGGCCCTCTTTCACAAGTTCATCTCCTTTCATTAGCTCTTGAATTGATTCAGCTCTCAGTGGTTTTTGTGGCCTTCTTTTGAAGATGGTTGAACCTGCTGGAGCAGTGGATCTCCTGATCTGCAGTTTTGAAGGTCTTTTAAAAACCTCTGCTTCAGGGTAGTCAGGCTTTTGAGGAACATTTGGATCTTTCTTTCTTAGTTCCTCCAACCTTTTGTAGGTGGCTCTGACCACATCTTCTTTCCATCTAGCAATTTGTCTTTTGTTTCCATATTCAGCAGCAACCAGTTCCTCTTTCATTCTTTTCAGTTCTACCTGTTTGTCAGGTACATTCTTTCTAAACTTTGCCCAGTCAGGAGGAGTGTGAGTGACCTTCCTTTTTATCATGTCTTGAATTCTTGCTGCTTCATTTTCAAGCTCAGGAACAGTCCACTCTTTGTACATGTATCTCTCTCCTTTGTACTTCTTGTGAGCTATGATGCTTTCAATGTAGTCTTTCTTCAAAGTTTCAGCTGCTCTTTCTAAAATTTGTTGACTGACATTTGTTGCAAATTGTTCTAGGGATCTGACCTGTGTGAGCAGATATTGATAGTTTCTTGAAATTTCTTTGTCAGATTTCCCTAGTGTGTTTCTTTTTGAGATATCCTCTGCTTGCTTGGCCTTGATTTTCAAATATTTATCAACATTTTTAGGCCAGGGATATCCTTTTATTGATGGCAAACTCCTTTTGGCAGGGTCATCCTCATAGTAAAAAGATTTTATTTCTTCTCTAACAGCTGCTAGTTTAAGAGGAAATTGAACACCTGCAGGAGGTAAGGGCTTGTGCATTTGAACTGAAGAGAGAGGAACAGGTTTTGGAATTGTGACAAGTTCTAAGGATTTTGAAGATGGTTGTGGTGGTAAGGTGTCATCATCTTTGAGAATTAGTCTTCTCCTTTTTGTTTTAGGAGAGACTGATGATGTTTTGGATGAAGCAGTGGTGGTTGTAGCGGCAGTGGTTTGTGATTGACTAACAGCTGTTGGAACAACTGGTGTTCCAACCACTGTTGTCATTACAACAGATGCTGTAACATCTGCCGTCTTCTGCTTTTTGGCAGGAAGTGATGTTGTTGTTGGTGGTGATGTTGGTAAAGCAGTGAATGTAGTGTGTGTTGAAGTGGTGTGTGTTGAAGTGGGAGCAGATGTTGAAACCACTGAAGTACCAACAGTAGTGGGTACAACAGGAGTTACAACAGCTGCTTTAGGTGGTGGTTTTGAAACAGACTTTAAATGTCTGGTTGGAATGGATTTGGGTAGCCTTACTCTTCTTGTAGGCTTCTTCTTTTCATCAACAAGATTTTCATCATCTTTTGACCCTGAAGTACCCTGATCCGGATAATCCACCCTGGCTTTCTTTTTGGCCTCTCTATCCCCTTTTACACTTGCAACTGCTTCTGCCAGTGCATTTGTGGTCACATCAATTTTCTTGCTTCCATCTGGCAGAGGGATCTGTTTGGTCATGTTTGCATTTTCTGGTTCAATGTAGAGACCATCATCTATTCCCTTCTTTTTCCACTCCTGAATTTTCTCCCCCTTTTTGGCATTATCTGGGGGAAGTTGATCAATGAAGAGAACTGTTGGAGGAGCAGTGCCAGTGGTGTGCAGGATCTGAGTTTTGAGAGCCTTTAGATCAGCCTGAGTGTTCTTGAACCTTGATTCCATTGCATTTCTCAGCTGTTGGACATGTTTTTCATGTTGCTGATCTGCTATTTGTGCTTGTTGATGGAGAAAAGGTTGAAATAAATTCCAGAGCTCATTTGTAGCAGGTGCCTGTTGGGGAGCAGGTGCTTGAGATGGAACAGCAGTTGATTGTACCTTTTGTACTTGTAACAACTGTTGTAGCATATCTTTGAGTTCTGCAACAGAGTTATCAAGCTTTTCAACACGATCCGTCAATTTCTGGTACTTTAAACTATCACCCAAGTTAATGGGATCATCTGATTTCCCACTATCAGTGGTTGTGGTAGGGAGTGTACTCCAAACTGTAACCCCTGATGCCCCTTTTTCTTGGTACTGGGGTCTTCTTCCTTCAACACTTGACAACCTTTTGATGTTGCCAGTAGGATAAATAAATCCACTGGGGGTTGGCAGAGGTGCTATGTAAGGAATTGCCTCCAAGGGAGTCTTATTAATGTAACCACTGTCCAACTGTAAACCAGTGGGTTCAACAGTTGTAGTGGCTGCTTCACTTGGACTACCACCAAGAGTTACGTGTAACTCAAGGGGTGTAACCTCCTCAGGTTGTGTTGGTGGGTTAGCAAAGATTGATACAGCAGACACAGTCATTTGTTGAGTTATATTCTCATTGATGGGTGATTGAGAAGCACTGTTTAGTGCCTGGTTCAAATCAATTGCATCCAACAGCAGTTTAGTTGGTGATGGAATTTTGGATGTGAGGTTTGGTGTAGAAATAGGATTTGCTCCGGGCATTGAGCTGTGGAGGATGAAACCAAGTGGTTTCAGAGCATCATGATGTGGTGGCCCTATGTGTACAACCTGTTCTTTTTGTGAAGAAGCAGGAGGAGTTTCGGTTATGGGTTGAGATATTTTTACCAACTGCTGTGAGGAAGTAGCAGCAGTGGTTTCTTGTGACATCTGTGCTGTCACAGGCAGTAGCTCTGGTATCTCATCCTCCAGAGTTGCCTTTTTGATGGGTTTTGGGGGTTTTTGAGTTTTTCTTTTTGGCTTTTTGGTGATTTTAGGTGTGGGTTTCAAAGCAGTTGTGCTGCCACTTTGATCACCTTGAGCAGTGGGCTCAGCAGCAGATACCTGAGGAGCAGTGGTAGCTGCTAAAATCTGCTCAGGCACCTCTGCTTGTGTTTTGCAAGGTGTTAACATTCTTGAAAAAGTTTCAGTTGTTAAACTGTTTATTTGAGTATAATCACCTTGGTTTATTGCAGCTAAATCATCCTTACTGAATTTCTTTTCAAAATAGTAACTTAAAAACCTTGGAAACAGTAAGAATGATTTTGTTTCAACATTATTAACCAAATCTTTAAAGATTCCCGAGAATAGTTAAAATTTTCTTCTTGAAGAATTGCATATCCCATATTTTGAATCTTTAAAGGGATTTCATTGAAAGAAGTGGTTTTGTTTGAAACACATAGTAGGAGGGTATGAAATAAAAATCTGGTTGCAGAAGGAAAATAACCTTTTTGTAAGGTAAGTTTCTTCATCATTGTGGCTTCATACCCTCTCTCAATGAAGTCAGTTTGTAACTCGTTTTTAGTGAAAGAAGTTTTACCTTCTTGATCATCGAGTTGAAAGACCTCTGAAATGGATTGTGGCGTGATTTGGACAGCTTTACCCTTTATAGAAGAGTGTATGGTGGTTGCAGTGTCTCCTTGTTTTTCAAGGGTTGCATTCTTCTAGAACTCTCTTTGGGTCTCCAAATAGATTGGTGCATCGGCGGTGAACAAAGTTTTGTACTTTGATTTTGCCATGATGTCAATGATGGAATCGAAAACATTGGTGGTTCCTGGTTTTGTGAGAAGACCCAGGAGATTGTGAGATAGTTTATATGGGATTTCAGTGGAGATTGCCTTTTGAGAGGCTGTTTTCGATGATGATTTGGAAGTGGGTTTTTCAGATGGCTTCGATTTTGTCATTTTTGAAGATGATGATAGAAGAAATTTGTGAAGGATGAGATGAAAAACTGCTTTGAGAAGAGAATTTTTTGAGAATTCAGTTCGACAGGAAAACCCTGTTTTGGTGGTGAGAGGGGATTTTGATAGGGAAGAAAGTGAATGCTGACATGGCAGCCGTTACAAAAGGTCTGACCACTATGTACTGCCCACGTGACAACCCCTGGTGAAAGTGAAGGACAGTACTTTTATGAAAGTTACTGATGAAAGCAGTGGATGATTTTCACTATCAGTGGATAGCATATCAGTGGATAAGACACTGCTTTTGAACAACAGAGTTTAACAAAGGAATGAGAGAACAGGGGTTGACTTTCAGCAGTGGACAAATTTTTGAAGTAGAGTAGACTTTTGAACAATCAGTGGTTATGGCAGACTTTTAAGGATTTTAATGAAAATTTCATTGTTGGCTATTTTTAAGGATGGATTTTTGATTTTCTGAAAACATTTTGTTGCTTTTATTCATAGTGAAACAAGATGTTGCTTGTTATTCCATGTTCAGCATCCCAATCCTAGAGACCAAGCTTTCAAAAGTGGCTGTATCAAGTACTTTTGTGAGCACATCTGCCAGCTGGTCTTTAGTTGGGACATGATGCAGAGAAATCAAACCTTTTTCATAGCAATCCCTCACAAAGTGATGTCTGATGTCAATGTGTTTGGTGGTAGAATGGGAAACCTGGATTTTTGATGATATTTTCTGCTGCCTGGCTATCCAACATGAGTGGTGTCTTTAAGGCAGTGATACCAAAATCCAGTAACTGATTCGGAAGCCACAGGAGTTGGGCTGTACAGCTTGCAGCAGCAATGTATTCAGCCTCAGCAGTGGATGTTGAAACTGCTGCTTGCTTTTTGCTTTGCCAAGAAACCAAGCAATCACCTAGAAACTGGCACCCTCCTGAAGTGGACTTCCTTGTGGTGTGACATCCAGCAAAGTCACTGTCTGAAAAACCTGAAAGCTTGATGTTCCCATTAGCTGGATACCAGATACCAAGTGTGGGAGCACCTTTTATGTATCTGAAGATCCTTTTTACAGCAATGAGATTTGATTTTCTGGGAGCTGATTGACTTCTTGCACAGACACATGTTGCAAACATGATGTCTGGTCTAGATGCAGTTAGGTACAATAAAGACCCAATCATGCTTCTATAAAGTGTTTGGTCAATCAGCTCATCTTTTTCATCAGACATGACCAGCTTATTTGTTGCCATGGGCGTGCTACATGGTTTACAATCATTCATATCAAATTTGGTCAAAAGTTCTTTAGCATATTTGCTTTGATGAATGAAAGTTCCATTTTGCAGTTGCTGTACTTGGAGACCAAGAAAGCATTGCAGCTCACCCATTGCACTCATTTCAAACTCAGCTGTCATGAGTTCTCTAAACTCTTCACACATTTTGTTGCATGTGCTTCCAAAAATAATGTCATCCACATAAATTTGGACAATCATTAAATCCTTCCCTCTCCATTTAAGAAACAGTGTTTTATCAATGGTACCTCTTTTGAAACCATTTGAGAGTAGAAAGTTGGAAAGAGTTTCATACCAGGCTCTTGGTGCTTGTTTCAAGCCATACAAGGCTTTGTTTAGCCTGTAGACATGATCTGGATAAAATGGATCCTCAAAACCTGGAGGTTGACAAACATATACCTCTTCTTGAATTGTACCATAGAGAAAAGCACTTTTGATATCCATTTGAAACACCTTCATGTTGTGGTTGACAACAAAGGCCAGGAACAGTCTAATGGCTTCCAATCTTGCAACAGGGGTGAATGTTTCATCATAATCAATCCCCTCTTCCTGTCTGTAACCTTGAACCACAAGCATGGCTATATTCTTGACAACAATACCCCTTTCATCAGTTTTGTTCTTGAAGACCCACTTTGTGCCAATGGGACTAACCTCTTCTGGCAGTGGTACAAGCTCCCATACTTGTTGTCTTTTAAACTGTTGGAGCTCCTCTTGCATGGCTTCTACCCAGCTATTGTCTTTCAGTGCCTCTTGGTACTTGACTGGCTGATGGAGTGATAGAAAACCAGCAAAAAGACAAATGTTTTGGGTTTGGCTTCTTGTAAGCACCCCTTCATTGATGTTGCCAATGATTTGATCAGGTGGATGAGATCTCAAGAAGATTAAATCTCCTTGGTATGGTATGATGACATTTGTTGGTGAAGGCTGCAAATGTGTATCATCTGAGCTAACCACTGCTGGTGACTTTGATGATCCAGCAGTGGCTTCAAAAGGTGGTGGAATAGGAGGTAATGAAATGGACACCTGCTGACTTTTATCCACTGTTTGGGGACTTTTGTCAGCAGTGTTTGAGGATGTGGAAGCAGTGGTTGATGGGCTACTTTGGTCAACAACTGTTGAGGTAGCAGTGGTTGAGCTTTGACAGCTGTTTTGAACAGCTGATGCTTTTCCCATTGTGACAGACCTTTGAGGGATGATGACTTCATACCCATAGTCTGGTGTTGAATCCTCTGATGGACCTGCACTGTTAGTCTTGACAGCAATATTTTTAAAAGTAAATATTTCAAGATCAAACAGATCTGCAGGATTTGCTGGGATTTTCATTGATGAAAGTTCATTGAACTTTACATTCAAAGTCTCCTCCACTGCCTTGGTCCGTGTATTGAACACTTTGTAGGCCTTGGCAGTGGTTGAGTATCCCAGATGATAACCACAATCAATTTTGGCTGCAAATTTTGAAATGGAATCTTTTAAGTTCAAAATAAAGCATGGACAGCCAAACACCTTAAAGTAAGAGATTAGTGGTTTGATTTTATACAGAATTTCATAAGCAGTCTTTTTGTGCCTGGGGTTTATTAAAACTCTATTTTGGACATAGCAAGCAGTGTTTACTGCCTCTGCCCAGAAAGTTAATGGCAAACCTGAATCAGCAAGCATGGTTCTGGCAGCCTCAATCAAGGTTCTGTTCTTCCTTTCCACTACCCCATTCTGCTCTGGTGTTCTAGGGATACTGTACTGCCTTACAATCCCTTTCTTCACACAGAAGGCATCCAACTCCTTATTTTTGAATTCTGTGCCATTGTCACTCCTGAAGCTTTTCACTGGAAGGTCAAATTGCTTTTCAACCTGTGTCACAAAGTCTTGCAAAATGCCTGCAGTCTCATCTTTTGAGTGTAAAAAGAAAGTCCATGTAAACCTAGAAAAGTCATCAACAATAACCAAACAATATCTTTTCTTCTTGAGGCTCATGACTTGAACTGGGCCAAACAAATCCATGTGTAGCATTTGCAAACACTGGGTTGTTTTGGACTCTTCAATGGACTTATAAGAACTTTTATGCTGTTTTCCTTTTAAACAGGAAATGCAATGTTCAGGACATGAAAACAATTTTTGTGGTAGGCATCTCACCAAACCATTTTTTGAAATTTCAGTGATTGTCTTAAGATTTGTGTGCCCCAGCCTTCTGTGCCAAAGTTCTGTCTCTTTGTTAGAGGCAGCTGAGAACAGACAGGCATCAGCTCTGGGACACTCTTTTGACATATCAACAACATAAACATTGCCACTTCTTTGAGCAACAAGTTTAGTTTGACCCATTTTGATTATTGCTTCAATCTTTTTGACCATTTCTGGTCCAACAATCCTACAACAATCTTTTGTGAAGAATGAACCAAATCCTCTGTCACTCATTTGGGACACACTCAGAAGGTTGAATTTTAGATTGTCTATCAGATTGACATTTTCAAATTTTACATTTCAAGACTGCACTGTACCAGACCCCAGAACTTTCCCTTTACTATTATTCCCAAAAGATATATCACCCCCTCCATGGATTTTAAAGTCTTTGAGGAGGGCTTTACATCCTGTCATGTGCCTGGAGCCTCCACTATCTACGTACCAAAGACTATCAAAGCATGCAGAAGCTCCCTGCACATGAAGTAAAAGGATTAGTTCATTAGGGTCTCCAAAGCCAGCAGGGCTTTGGATGGGGTCTCAACAGTGTCTGGGATGGATGCAGAATGATGGACAGTGGTTAGGTCAGGGGTTTGGACAGTTTTAGTACTGTTTCTTGCTAACCACTGTTGGGGGTCTTGACCAATCACCTGTTGGTAACCAAAAGGATGCCTGTTCACTTTAGGTTTAGAGGGCCTTTTGTAGGCCTCATAAACGTGTGGAATCCTTTGGTAAGACTGTTTTTCCTTGCCTTTTCTGAATTGATTTGCAGGGGGTGCATCAGTAACCTGAACATCTCTTTTGACAGATGTTTGGTTCAGCTGTTTTGTGACAGCTGTTTGAACTGGCACAAACAGTGGTTGTTTCTTGGTGAATTTGACAGATGTTGATGATGATGATGATGGACTCAAGGATGTTTTAGCAATGTACTCATTCTTTTTCACATCAAAGTTTTTGAGATACACACATGCTTGAGTTTTGTGATTTGTTTTACCACAAACAATGCAACTTTCAGCTGAAACAATGACACTTGTTCTGTTTAAATCATAAGCTTTTAAGTGGAAACAGTCTTTTGTTAGATGATTCCTTTTCTCACAGAATTCACAAAACAAGTTATCAATTTTTTCTTTCTTCTTTCTCTTTTCAGACTCCTTTGCAGCAGAGGTTTTAACCACTGTTGGGATGTCCTTGAGAGGTATGACTTTAGCTTTTGGAGCTTTAACACCATCAGTTGATGTAAAGTCCATTGGCTTGAAATTTTCAAGAATATCACACTCATCAGACCATTTTGGTTTAAACTGATAATCTTCAAGCTCCTCAAAAGTAGAGGATCCCATTGGTCTGTCAAGTGTGATTTTGTTACCAAGTTTGTCAGTGATTTTCACTTCTTGGCCATTCTTGTTTGTGGGGATGAACTCAGTGGTTACATCAATGGTTTGAACAGATTTTCCAAAAGCAGTGTTTTCATCATCATGTTTTCTATAACCAACACCAAATTTCACATTGCTCTTTATCTGTTTTTCAAGCATAACCTCATACCCTTTGCATGATTCCACCCATCTTTCACAGGTGATCTGGGTGGACTCCAACTCCTTTTTGCAAACTTGGTATTTTTCTACCATAGTTTGGAGTTGAGTTTTAGTTATGCTTTGTTCTTCTTTCAGACTGCTGATCTCTTTTTCTTTTTCAGTCAATTTGTTTTTAAGTTCTTTTAAAGACCTTTCAAATTTGACTTCATCAGTTAAGATTTTATCCCTAAGGTTTTCATTTACCTCTTTGATGTTAGCAAAAGCAATAATGCAATTTTCAGAACACAGTTTTTCAAGAACTTGAGGTGATACCTTGGCAGCAGCCATCATTGCACAATCACATTGAGGATTTTCTTCATCATCAGCTCTTTCTTCTTTCTCACCTGCTGTTTCTTCTTTCTTTTCTTCCTTGTTCTCTTCGGACCATGGGTCTGTCAGTGGTTCAATCAGGGTTTCTGAATTTTCTCCCAGCAGTAGTTCACCAGCCACAGCAGTAACCACTGCTTCAGTCACCTCATCCACTGTTTCATCACTTAGCTGTTCACCTTCAGTTTCAACCCCCTCTGGTATTGACTCTAATGCCATCAAACAAAATTCATCATTAGAAGGTTCATTAAAAGCATAGAGTGCAAAATTTTCATCACCAAGCTCATCAGGCATGCTGCTCCAGTCAACAAAGCCTTGAGTGAAGAAGCTTTGCTGATCTGGTTGTACCACTGCTGGAGCAGCAGTTTGAGGTGCAGGTTGCACTTGTGCTTGGGGAACAGGGGTTTGAACATATTGAATCTGTGGAACAGTGGTTTGGACATAATGCACAGGCACAAGGGCAGCAGCATAATGAGCAGTGTTAACATGTGCTGCAGGGGTATATTGGGTATAATGCACAGTGCTTTGATTTTGAGGTCTAGGGTTTGAACTAGGATGAGTAATTATAGGACCAGTTGTTTGACTCCTGCATTCCCTAGCGAAATGACCTAGCCTATTGCACTTATAACATTTGATTTTCGATTTATCCAACCCAACCCTTAGATTCCCATGTAGCCCTGGGAACTTTCTCCCTGTTCTTTTGTAGAATTTGCTTGTTCTCACACTAAGCAAAGCCAGCTGATGCAAAATATCCATCTCCTCTAAGTCAGTGGGATCAAAATGTTGCAAATCATTGAGTTCAAAACACAAATTATCTGACATCTGGTTTTCAGTGTTTGCAGTGAAAGCATAATTTGCAGAGTGAGAATCAGGATTGGTAAAGTTACGACCAGCAGTTATATCAATGAAATGATCATAACCCTGTTCCTTACTGCTGCTACCAGATTCTTCCTGACCAAGAAGAGCTGTGCTACCGAATGAATAATCATCAGTGGCTTTTCCAGACTCTTGCAACTTCTTTTTCTGGTTCAACTCCCTTTCATAAGTCAGGAGTCTACCATGAAGTTGGGTCAGGGTCAGATCTTTGAACTCAATAGAGTTTCTAGTCACAAATGCAATTGTGTCCCATTTATCAGGTAGTGATCTAAGAAACCTGCTATTTTGGGTTGATTTTGGGAATTCAACCTTAACAAGTCTTACCTCACTAATGAGACAACTGAACCGTTCAAATTGTTGGGTCAATGTTTCACCCTTAATGTGACAAAAGGTTTCATACTGCTGATTCAGAATTTCCCGATTGTTTTCAATAACTTCTTCTGTACCCCCAAACTGTTCCTTCAATGCATCCCATAGCTCTTTAGCACTGTTGCAATGCAACGGTCCAGCATAGATCTCATTTGGTAATGCAGATGCTATGATGCTAAATGCTTTGGCATCCAGTTCGAACTTTTGAAAATCAGTTTCAGTATAGTTTTCATAAGGTTTTGGTACGTTCTTCTTTGGATCCTCAGCACTTGGCACCATAGGAACATGGGGACCAAAAACAACAGACCTCCAACATCCAGTGTTCTGTTGAGCAAGGATGTGACCCATCCTTCTCTCCCAGATGTTGTATTCATTACGTTTAAGCATAGGTGGTTTGAAAAGTGAGCCAACCCCATTCTTATCATCTTGTGATTGTGACGTCATCTTGGTTGTTTTACAGGCACTGATTAATCAACTTTAATGGTGATTAAACCTTACTCTGTTTTTCAACAAACCGAACAAACTATCGATATCAATGATTTTGAGCTGAACTATTTATGTCAAAATGATTGTTAAATCAAATTTGACTGTCCAAGCTCTGATACCAATTTTTGGATATGAGTTTGATTCTGATTGTATTTTGTGTTTGTAATTAAAATGAAAATGGATGAGAGTGCAGCGGAATTATGATGAAAACAAACTTTGCATACAATCAAACGAGAGTAATACTTTGATCAAACATCTTTTCTCAATGAATCGGAAGATTGAATTTATTTCAATAACGATTACAATGATTGATGAATGAATGCAAACTCCCCCTCAGCCAGAGCTCCGTGTTTGTTCGTCCAAAGAAGACGATGATGCAAAGAGCTGATAGAACAGTACAAAGTACTGAGCTATTTATAGGCACTTGCAAACCACTGAGCATCTTAGCTGACGTCACCATGAAAGTGACATCTAACCTCCTAACAAACTCTAACCTCTGATCTATATAAACACTGCTATGTTAACTACTGCTATTACATTACATTACATTACATTACAAACAGATTATAGATCAGCTGCTGCAACCTTCCACTGCTGTGAACCCAGCAGTACTTGTCCGGATCAGCAGTGCTTGACTCAAGGCAGTAGATTGAATCAGCAGGGCTTTAGTCTTTCATCAGGTCTTTACTTGAGCAGCAGTTGTAGGTCAGCAGTTTGCACGATCAGCAGATAGGAGGTCAGTAGATGTTGAAATCACTTTCAAGGGGAGAGACTTGTATGTAAACATCTGCTTATTCTGGATCCACTGCTCTGATCCAGTTTTGGCTTTAATTATCTGTTCCTCTGATAGGGTTCAATCCCAACAAACCCATTGTATATATCATCCCATACTATGCAAAAAATCATTGTACAACTTTTAGAGCAAACAATACAACAACTGATGCACAAGATTGTTAAAAATTGATAGTATATAAATAGGAAGGATCCAATAAAAAAGTAGATTTTGCGTAAGCAGACTAAGAAGGATTGTGATAATGCCATGTGACACTCCATATAAGTAGGAAGAAAGAGCATTTAAGTTCTTATAAATAGGAGTGTGAAAATGACATGTGCCACCCTTTTTGTTTTTTAAAAAAATACAACAAAAAAATTCAGTACAAAAAATATAGCACAAAAATCAAGTAGAAAAAAATATAGCACAAAAAATGCAGTACAAAAAATATAACACACAAAAATCTAGTAAAAAAAAATATTGCACGAAAAAATTCAGCACAAAAAAATATAGTTCAAAAAATCCAGCACAAAAAATCGAGAAAAAAAATTTAAGACAAAAAAAATCAGCACAAAAAATTTAGCACAAAAATATAGTACAAAAGTCCAGCACAAAAAATGTTATACAACATAGAAATACAACAAATTTTTGTGGGCTTTTTTAGTCGTCATATTTTATATAGCAATATGATACTCAAATTAAAGATAAAAAACACTCGATTTTGTGATGAAATTTTTATGAAAATATAATTTCGTATAAAAAAGTTACGAACGTTTAAAAAATGAGGATGAAATATGGATATGCCTTGCATGTGTAGAGAGAAAGTCAATAAATAAGTTTTTTCTAAGATACCCTTACACTCCTCTTTTTTCCTACATTTTTAGCTTAACCATTGATTTGAAAAATAAATAGTTAAGATTACTTCTCATCCTACTTAGGCAAAATAAACTTTTCATTTGATCTTACCGCTATATATATATATATATATATATAGACAGACACACTAGTGGGGAACCCGCACGTTGTTGCGGGAGTGATAGTTTGCTTATTTTTTAGTTGAAATGATAGACAATTACGCTACTTACTACCAGTGTGTGACTTACATAAAACTGATAAAAAGTAAAAAAAAAATTATGAAAACTTTCAAAAAGATCAATCTATTCTAACAAATTTGTTGTTGTGACGTGCGTGACAACATGATCTTAATTGATGCATCATCTGTGGTAGAGACATATGCTTACTGAGCTTTTCAACTATATGCTTCTAAACTATTATGTTTTTGTTTTTCTTCATAAAACTCCAACAATTCAATATCTTCATGGGTTTTAACCCTTTCAAACAAAACAAATGGAATTAAAATGGTGTACAATTCAGATCCTTAGCTTTTAGGATTTGTCCAATAATTTATTTCAAGATAAGAAACGACAAATTGATTTTAAAGTTTGAAAGTCTTAAAAGTTAAACTCCAAAGTCATTTTTAGTTTGTTGTTTGCTTTTTTAGCAAATTCTAATCTAGTTCATGTAAACGAAAGAACTAGAACTGTCCATTTTTACCTAAACCCAACCCAACCTAACCCGAATCCAAAGCCACCAAAACCCGACCAACCCGAACCTTATATGGGTCGGTTTTGCATAAGCTCTTGGTTTCCTACTTTCCTCTTGTTATTAGGTTGCAAAACCTCATGTTTTCTAACTTTGGCTGCAACATAATCAAACAATTTATATTCCATAAAGATTTCTAGCATTGGTTATTGTGATGGTGGTGGTGATTTTGAAATTTTCCGGATGTATATAGATGAGTGGAATGATGGACCTTTCAAATTACCGTTGTTAATTTCACAATCTATTTAATTAATTTTTCTTCTTCAATTTAATTATTATATAGAAAGATCACTTTACCCTCAACTAACCTTATTTAGTATTTGTATTGTAAGCATAAAAAAATTTTAATTTTGCAATCATCCTTGTGAAATATATTATAATATAGTATAGATATTATAATCCATATAAATCTATTTATTATATTTATACATACTATTAAATCATGAAAATCTAAAGGTTGCATGTCTAACCTTTAATTTAATCAATTAATTCCTTAAATTTAATCAATTAATGAATTCAATTGAATGCATTATTTACAAAAACTTAAGAGTTCCTTATAATTAATTTATCAAGATAATTAGTGTCATTCTTAAAACTTTTATTTAATTCCTTAATCTAATTCAATTAATGCAAGACATAAGTGGGCATAGATTTCAAGGATCCAATGTCTAAATTGCCCTCAAAGTGTCTTAAAACTTTGGACAATGTCCAAGCTTCTCACATCTAAAATGGCTTGCTTCATTTGTTCATACATGGTGCTTCAAGATTTGTACCTATGACAAAATTACGAAAAGGGTAGAAAATCCAGTTCTCTTAATACATATATAGAGTAGGGTTCCTGCGGAAAGTGTGTTTTTCCTAGAAAGTCTAGGAAGCAATAAGAACGCGACATGTGGCATTGAAGGATTTTAACTAAAAGGGTAATTGTGTAATTTGAAGTCTAGGAAGCGATCTGGGCCATCCGATTGGTGTTTTTAATGGCTTAGATCAAATGGATGGCATTTTCGTAATATCTGAGTTATATAATTAGAGACTTTTAATATAGTGAGGGTATTTTGGTAATTGGAAGTGTTTTAAATCAGTCAAGAAACTGCCATATCAATAACCACTCCCTAAAATCATGGGATTTCCCCTCTTTCTCTCCCTAACCGCAACCGAAGAAGAACCAGCCATATTTCCTGCAAATATTCTTCTACGATTGGTCATATATCGGTTCCTTCGAGGTATAAGCCGATCATGACGTCATCAGGCACGCCTTCTGCTTGACAGTTGATCAGTGTTGTTGATGTTGCTGACAATTGTCGTTCAAACAGTAGTCGGAATCGTTGGTCGGCAGGTGATGTTTCCCTATCGGTTGTTGTTTTTCATACTTGTTTCAATTTTTTTTTATCTATCATTGAATCGGGTTCTTATTTTTAGTCAATGGACCTCAATGCTTGACATCTTAGAGTGGGCTCTAGATGTAATTGGGGTTACCTACAGACGTCTTGATGGCAGTACCTACAGATGTAATTGTGTTTTAAAATGACATCTGAATATGTTGATGATGGCAGTGTGTTTTAAGGTTTATGTGTTTTACCATTTTAATGCTGATGATGACAGTGTGTTGAATACGAAGACACTGACAGTGTGTCCAGCAATCTGCTTACTGCTAAAACACAATGTCAAGAAATATGCTTGCTGTTAAAACACAGTGTCAAGAATCCTCCAGCAATCTGCTTGCTGTTAAAACACAGTGTCAAGAATCCTCCAGCAATATGCTTGCTGTTAAAACACAGTGTCAAGAATCCTCCAGCAATCTGCTTGCTGTTAAAACACAGAGTCAAGAAATCTGCTTGCTGTTAAAACACAGTGTCAAGGAAATCTGCTTGCTGTTAAAACATAGTGTCAAGAATCCTCCAGCAATCTGCTTGCTGTTAAAACACAGTGCCAAGAATCCTGCACATTTGGACCATCCAGGGACAGAGATTTGAAAGGATCTTCTCACCTACCATCCTAGGTATTTTCTAAAAGAAGGTTCTAACAACCATCTTGTCCCTTCCTCTTTTATCCATTGCATTCTTCTTCATCTTTCTTGTCTCAACACCTCCATTGAAGCTTGTTCTCAAGCTTTATTGTGTTGATTATTAGATTTTTTGTCCAAGGAATCTTGTTAAAAATAAGTTGTGCAACCTTGTTTTAAGTTATTTCTGTTAAAAAATGCTTCATAAGTTAGAAAAATAATTTAAAACCCCAAGATTCTTTGTTCCAAAAATCTGCAGAAAAGTGAACACGGGGCCGTGCTCATTGAGCACGGGGCCGTGTCCGATGTACTGTTTCATTAAAATAAACTAATTTTGGTTTGTTTTCGTAAAATGTCTAGTCAAAACAGTGGAACTTCTTCTGCGCACTCCAGAAACAGTCGAAGGGAGAGAAGGTCATCAATCGAAACAACTCTCGTACGTTACGTAATGGCATTACGTGAAGCTCTTGACGAGATGACTTCGGTAGAGGAGGTCCTAATAGACCGTATAAATTATCTTATGGTGGGGTTGGAAAACAGTTTTCAAGAAATAAACCTCTTGCACCAGAGGTTAAACATTCTTGTAACACCTCCCATGGAACCAATCCTCCCTCAAGAGGATTGGAACCTAGCACTTGGAATCAACAATCCTACCGGTTGGGACGACATTCCAGCGGAACCTCCTCTTGAAGATCTACAAGAAGTCCCAGTGGAGGTTGCACCCCCTCAAACCAATGCCAATGAGCCCGCCTTTCTTCTCCCAAGGGAGATAGAAGAGTGGCTCGCCGACGTGTGAGGGACCCATGCCCGGAGAAAGAAGTTTTTCAAGCCGCATCTAACCGAGGGAATTATCTTTTCGGAAATTTTGCTATTAGAATAAGTAGTAGGCTAGAACTTCTTGGTTTAGATTTCTTGTGTTTCTTTGACCTAATTATCTAGAATTTTAACTTTTTAGGATTATTATGTAATTCTTTCTATGACTTAATGAATGATGGTTTTAGTTAATTTGGTGTTTGGATGATGTTGTAATGGATGGTGAAGGATAACAAGGGAAATTTGGATCAGCACCCCATGCACGAAAACAGGGACATCCGACAAAATTTTCTTCAATACAGCAAGTTCAGCACGGGTTGTGCCCGCCCAACACGGCCCCGTGCTGCACAATCTGCAGAAGATGCCCAGTTCAGGTAAACTGGACACGGGCTGTGTTGACCCAACACGCCCCCGTGTCCAGGCTTCTGTTTCTTTTTATAACTTTTTGTTACTGGCGATTGAACACGGGGCCGTGCCCGGACACCACGGGGCCGTGTCCAGACGCCCAGTAACATAAAATTTTACTTTTTCACACCTTTCTACACATTCAATCAACCTAAAAACTTATTTTTGGGACACATTGAGGACAATGTGTAATGTAAGTTTTTTTTGGGGGGGGGGGGGGATGCTAAAACTTTGAATCTTGCAAGTCCTAATTACAAGCCTTACACAAAACTCTATTGGAACCGCTAATCACCCCAAATCTTTTTTTTTAAATTCATTTTTTACTTGTCTAGGTTTAATTTAGGAATTTCAAATTCTATAAAGGTTATATTTTTACAAATTTACAACCGAAAGCGTCGTGATAAAAAGAACCAACATAAGAAAATTATGAAAAGGCATGACAAGTTTAGTTAAAATTTGATTATATATACTTGATCACATAAAAACCCATTCCCACAAAAGTGAGTTTTGAGCCTTTATTGAGCATACAAATACATATCTTTAAACTAAATGCTCATTTTTCGTTTCTTGTGTGAATAGCCGCTTGGTTCTTACGACTCTAGAACTTGCCACGACGATACATTCCCGGTCCTTACCAACTTAAACCCGAGTAAGAAAATGATGGAGGCATTAGGACTAACCCTTTTTATTTCTACACCATTATTTTTCTTTTTTTTTACCACCTACCCAAAACCCCCCTAGTTAACCCCTTTGAGCCTAAACCTTTTCATTTCTTAACCCAAACCAAACGCCATTTCACCCACCAAAACCTTTTTTATTTTTAACCCTTTGTTTTAGTAACAAGCTCGGTTTTTCGTATGACTTTTCAAAAAAAAAAAAATATATATATATATATATATATATATTGATGATGAAGCAAAAGAAATAAACAAGCAAGTTCATCAAAAATAACTTTGTTTGAATAACAGCTTCATCAAAATAAAAAGTGCAAAAATAAAAAGTCTTACGAAAACCGATGTTTTTTACGCTTTTCGCCCTTTTCTACTAACCCAACCATCTACCTTTAACCCAAGCCTAACCCTTCACCTAAAAGTCCTCTTGATATTTACAAAGGTTTATAGTTAAAAAGGAGGAGGATTGATTGCTTGGTAAGCCTATGGTAGGAGTAAGTTCCATGCCGCTCTCGAGTGATTCACTAAAATACATCTTCGGCCGAGTGTTGAGTGATCCCCCGTGAGGTATGTGAACTTGTATATAAATGGAATTTTAAAAAGGCATGTTATGCCCTAATAAGTAATTTATCTTATGTAATGTTTTAAATAAATCATGACGAATAGGATTGTAAATAAATAAAAATAAAACTTGATAAAGAATCTTGGAAATCCCGACACTCTATGACAAGCCCAAAAACCTTCTCTTCTACCAATTCCATTTGGGAGTGTAAAGCCACATTATAAAGAGTTTTGGTTGAGGACAAGCAAAGATTCAAGTGTGGGGGTATTTGATGTGTGCAAAATGCAACATATAAATTACATCAATTGTGGCATAAAACTAACCCTTTTTTAGTACTAATGTTGGAAAAAGTTTGCTTTTGTCTTCCTTTTGTATTTTCAGGATTAAATGAGCTCAAATTAACGAAAGAAGCAAAAAGGCAGCTAAATCTAACATAAATACAAGAAAAGGAATAAACGTGGCATGCCCGACCTCCTCGACAGCATCTTCCCAAGCAAAACAAGAGAACAGAAGGCTGAACACGCCCCGTGCTCAGTGAACACGGGGGCGTGCCCAAGTGCCAACATAAAAGACAAAGCTATAGAAGCTTCTATCGCCCACCACGGGGCCGTGCTCAGTGGACACAGGGTCGTGGTCAACTATAAGATTCGCAGAATACAGGCAAATCTTGATAGTACAGATACGCTTCTGCACACGGGGGCGTGCCCAGCGGACACGGGGACGTGGTCAACTAATGTAGACAAACTGCAATTAATGAAGACAGAGAAGAGGATGGACACGGGGCCGTGCCCACGGGACACGGGGCCGTGCCCGAGCTACTGTTCAGGCTATAAACAGGGGTGCTTGGCTTATTTGCAAACCATCCCTTGGCACACCACCTCTCTCACACTTCACCCACCACCACCCACCACCACCATAACACCATCATCCACCACCATCATAGAGTGTGTGAGTCATCTCGGGATCCAAGATTGATCGTAAGAGTTCTTGACAATCAAAGGCCATGTTTGCCTAAGTCTCTTACATCACTTGGTGAAGATAAGTGTCTAGTGTAATACTTTTTATTTTTAATCTTTTCGAACTTTTTACTTGGTTATGTATTAATGACTTTAATAACTAGTTTCTTATGTTGAAGGTGATTCTTCCTTATCGTTTATCCGTGGTGTCTTGGCATTATTTTACTGTCTATATAAAATAAAAGATTTTCACCATTCATATCTCCACGGTCTATATGGAGGTATGTTGGCTACCTGGTCGGGGGTTAAGGGAACGGTTTGGTAAGAGTCTTGCCTTGTTCAGTGTATAGATCCTGCACGGACCTGGGTCAAATTTAGTAGGACCTCCTTCAATACCCACCGGTATTGGATGGCGGGGGTCCAAACTCTTTGATCCCCTCATATGTAAGCTACTATTAATAATTTAACCCGGCTACTTAGGACTGTATCCCTGCTGACTCAGACTATTTAGCCGAGGGTAATGTCACCTTCAAAAGAGGGGCCTATCACAATACGCATTAATAACTTAATTAATTATCTTTCAATAATCCGACCCTTTAGGATTTTATCCTTGCTGACTCAAACTACTGGGTTGAGGGTAACGTCACCTTCAAAAGAGGGGCCTACTACAATAACTAAGATAATCTCTTAAAAAGTGCAAAAGTGCGGAAATAATCAAAGGTTATACTAAACACGAGTCGGAGCCAAGTGATTCATCTTGTCTATCAGTTTTTATTTTTATTTTATTTTTCAGTATTTAGTTAGTTTTTATTTTTCTTAGTTTAAAACCTTTTTCTAAACTTTTGATTTAATTAGACGTTGAGGATAAACCGGTACTAAAAGCTCTTGTGTCCTTGGACGACCTCGGTATCTTACCAACACTATACTACGCTCACGATGGGTGCACTTGCCCATATGTGTGTTTAGTGTTAGTAAATATCGTGTTTTATAAATTTAAAAGTTGGCTAAAAAGTGTAAAAGGGCTTAAAATATACATTAAAAACCATACACACTACACACGCATCACTGCTGCTGCTGGGGCTCTTGTTTCACAACCCTGTTCGGTCACATTTTTGCAAAGTGGTTGGGATCACCACATGCGAAGCAGACTCGGGCGTTGACCGCGGGTTCCTGAGCCGCTTGTTGGCCTTGCGGGGCTGGGAGTAGAGCTTGATGAGCAATGGCTTGAGCTGGGCCTTGACGAGGACCAGTACAGCAGTTGACAGTGAAGTGGCCGTACATGTTGCAGTGAGCGTAGAAACGACAGGCGAGACCCACCGGATGATGATAAGAACATGTCAGGCAAGCCGGTTGGGGGCCTGTGTATGCACGCTTTGCTGGTGGTGCATAAGTAACTGGTGCTGGTCGGTGATGATGCTGCTGATGGGCCGGTACGGCCTGAAGAGGGGCAGCAGTGGTGGTGACATCTCAGTTCTTGTTGCTGGAGCTGCTATTGTTGTTCTTCTTCTTGCGGCGTGAGGACTTTGACGATTGAGCGGTGGCGGTTTCGGCAGTAGGTGCGGCGGTGACTTGGTGCAGACTCTTTGAAGCTTTATCCCAAACACCAGCTTTTACCCGTTTGTCATTGATTTCAGTGGCAAGCAAGTAAGTTTCTTCAATCGTTGTGGTCTTTGCGGCATGCACAAAATCCGCAACACAGTCGGGTAGAGCTCGAATGTACTTCTTGATTGCCATGTCAGGCGTCTTCACTTGATCGGGATAGATGATGCTGAGCAGCTTAAAGCGAGCAGTCAGGGCAGCGTTGTCTCCATCCTTCTGCTTTATGTTCCAAAACTCGTCCTCCAGCTTTTGGCGTTCATAGGGAGGCCAGAATTCGTCCATCATGATGGCTTTCAACTCTTCCCAAGTCAGCTCATAAGCTGCATCATTCCCGCGTTTGTTTCTCTCGGCCGTCCACCAGTCTAATGCGCGTGACTGGAAGACGTTGGTAGTGTTTAGGGTACGGAGATTTTCAGGACAGCCGCTTTGGCGCAGAGTGACTTCGATGGAATCGAACCATTGAAACATAGCCGTCGGGCCATCTTCTCCAGTGAATTCCTTCGGACCACATGCCTTGAACTGCTTGAAGCTGAAAGCAGTCTTGGTAGCAACTTTAGGAGCTTCGGTTCTAGACTCCACAGACGATTTGCTGACATTCTCGTAAATCTCACTCACGATCTGAGGCACAACCTTGGCCACTTGTTTAGCGAGGATGGCAGCAAGGCGTTTATCCCTCTGTTCTTAGCGAGAGAGTCGTGGGTGACGGGATGATGGTCCAGTTGACATTGTCTGCAACAGACATCGTCATAGGTCTCAGACACATCATAATCGAATCTCACCTCACACGTCTAATAGTTACTCGCAATGTAATATGTATCACATAAACACATAGGCACATAATCACAGATTCACATAGAGACACATAAGCACATACATGTAAAGCACAGAACACATAAGCACGTAGGGCACCGAAGCACAGAAATACATACTCAAGTAATCACAGAGGTAGTCAGAATACAGAAACCTATCATTCACAGTTTGCGAGTGTTCGAGTACAGCGATCGCGTTTAGTATATCGAGTAGTGTAGTAGAAGCGTATATCATAGCATAAGGTCGTCCACAATTCAACGATTTGTTAGCGTGTTGAGATAGAAATGCAATGCGAGTCGTGCATGTCGATCGAAGTGAAAGCAAAAATCGAATAAATCTCCAAAATTTAAACACATAAACAGGTAAACACACATATAGCACATAAAATCGACGAATTATCAGAGTCAGCAGTTGCGGGCTCAGAATCAAACACATAAAAATCGGGAAATAGATCATCTGTGGCTATTAGACATAGACTATCCAAAGTGATTCAACTATTCACAAGGACTTGTCGTACACATTTGACCTCTAGGACTGTGCTTTTGCCTCGATTCTTGGGCGTTTGGCACGCATCCCGTTAGTCATACCGTGACTTCAGGTCGTTGGAGTCCGTCGAGACTTTGGTGAGAGTTTGAAAAATCAAAATGAGTCAGAAACAGCTTATCAAGGTTCGGGTTTCACCCCTGACTTAACAACTTTTGTTCCTGAGCTTTTAATAAAATAGAGACGAAAATCCATGCTAAAGTATGGATTTCACTCCTGGTTCAACGCGAATTCTCGCGTTTATGGATAAAATATGGGTTGATCAAGCAATTCAGTCGAGAGTTTGCGGTTTTCACACCTAATCTCGACTTAATCGCTTATTTATGATCTGAAAATTCGAGTGCGGTGATAGTGTAGCATAGGCGAGAATAGCGAGAAATAGTGGTAAGCATGGTTGTAAAACAAGGTCTCCAAGGCCGAGTACTCCCCGAGTAGTCGCTACAAGGTAGGCTGCCGAGGCAACTTTCTTCAACTCCGACTAATTACTCGGAATCGATCAAATGCGGTCAACATTGGCCAAAATCGGATCTAGTAGGTCAACTTGGGCCGAGTTTGACTTAAAATAAAATAAAACATAATTTCTATGCCTAACATTTTAAATAATGAATATCAATTTCATGTATTTTGTTATAAATATTAGTAAATTTATGTTATTTGACATATATTTAATTTTTGAAAACTAATTTTTTTATAATTTGGCATCTCCGAGTACTCCCCGTGTACTCTCCGCCTAGGTCAAGTACTCTCAACTCCCCAGTCGACCAACTAGGGAGCGCCTAGCGACTTTTACAACCACGGTGGTAAGCTTATACAAAATCCCTAACGGATATGCACAAGTCGGTCTGTTGGTTCCTAACTATAGACTAGATCTCTAAGACATCGACCCGGACTAGGTCGTGTCTTGCCTAATTCCCTATAGTTATGGCTCTGATACCAATCTGTTACACCCCAACCGATGGCGGAAACATCGGGGCATGGCACTGAGCGAAACAGATTGTCTAGAAGTTTCCATAACAATTATTATTACCAGTTAATTTAATGTAACATGTCCCATACCATGTCTCAAAAGGCAAACAAATTATTACAGACAAATCTAGTCAAGTGGTTCTGTTCCGACAACTCAGATTTATACATGAATAGTTTATTTATTGGTTTCTAGGACCTCTTTTCCTAGCCTCGATTTCATCACAGCACAGAGAGCATCCTAGACCTTTCCTAGCCTCAAGTTCACAGCAAGCTAAGCATGTAAACTTCCTAAGCACCTATCACATACGTTAAAATAAAAGTCAATACACATAGTGTAAAGGTGAGCATACAAGTTTGATAATAGCATATAGAGTTCGAAAGCGTTACGCATAACCAGCACGTACACAAAGTGAAATGAGGCATGTTAGTTATCGACATGAACCTATCGATACCAATGACTGTGGGTTGACTGCCCAAGGCAGTTCGTAATACATGATCACCATTGTAATCTATGCAAATAATTGTCCTTAACAACCCCCGAGTGAACGGGTGCTGAGTCCAAACTAATAGTACTATCGTTGCTAAGGCAGGTAGACAGCATTCCATGTGTAAACATAGCAAACAAGCATTCATTAAGCCACGTATAACATGCGGTAACGGTTAGCGTTTAAATAGTATTGAGTAGTGTGTTTGATGTGATTTAGAATAAGTAACGTATGTAACACCCAAAAGTGCGTAAAGCAAAAAGGGATCGAGTATACTCACATCGATGATGGATTGAAGGGAGCGCTAGAGAGTAGGGTTAGCCTGATCAGAACGATAGCATAACGATAAGCGACGCGTAAAACGATGCAAGGTGTAAGTGGCTCGGACAGCAGTTCGATCGGATGGTAATCCGATCGGATGGTCAGTCGTGTGGATGACAATCCGCTCGGATGGTTATCCGGTCGGACGGTAGTCCGATCGGATGACTATTCGAGTGGGTTGTTTCTTCCTATAGGCAGGATGTGTTTGTGTATGATGGCTTGACCTTTGAAGTTTTCGTTGTAGTATTTTGAAAACATTGAAGTATCTCTACCCTTCAAGTCGGTCGATCGGACGGTCAGTCGTGCGGATGACAATCCGCTCGGATGGTTATCCGGTCGGACGGCGACTCGAGTGGCGAGGTTACTTAGTGAGAACAAATCCACAGCAGGTTGTCACTCGATCGGACAGCAGTCCGGTCGGGTGGCATCCTTAGTGTATTGAACATGTTTGAAAATCGTTTGAGTGTTGAAGTCCAAGTATCTCATGATACGAAGGGTAATTCGGTCGGATGGTAGTCCGACCGGATAGTAACTCGTTCAACACTCAGACCTCAGATAAAATTGGTTAAATGGTGGACCCAAGATGTAGGTCGTTCGGACAGCCGGCCGCTCGGATGGCTATTCGTTCGGACAGTAGTCCGGTCGGATAGCACTCCGTCCCGGTTGTTCCGTTCGTCTTTCACTTGGCCGTTTTGATTGTTTGTCGTTTTATCGAGACGTTTTGACAACATGTTAACCAACAGAACCCCATTTTGACCCAAGTGATCCGGTCAGACAGGAATCACCCTAGTTCGACCAGTTAATCGGTTCAAGACGGTTGTTCTTGGTTAACCCGAAATCGTTGGTCTCGTGAGTAGAATCTAGATCTTGAGCTAACACAACACTGAGAATGAGTAGAAGACTAGATCAAGGTCCGATTCTATCGGTTTTGAGTGCATTGAGTGTAAAAGTGTTGAAAGAAAGCTAGAAACCATCTTTCAATCCTTTTTCACCATGAATGTGTTTAGATCTATGCAAGATCTTTGTTTATTTGTGTGGAAATCGATTAGATCTAAGTTGTTCTTGGTGGATTGAGGCCAAAACATGAAGTTCTTCAAGAACACATGATGACGTCATCCTAGAACACCTTGAATCTTGATGATTTCACGGTTAAAAGTTAAGATTTAAAAGATAGAAAGGTGTAGGAGAGCGTGTAGATCAAAGTACAAGATTTAGGACGAGATCTTACCGGGATTGCGAGAAATCAGAGAAAAAGCGAGGAACACGAGCTGGTCGGACGTCACTTGCCAAAAGTGGAAAGAATGAAAGTGACATGGGGTATTTATAGGATACCCGAAGTGGAAAGGGGCAGGTCGGTCGGATAGCATCTCGCCCGGATGACTGTCCGGTCGGATGTCATCTCGGTCGGATGGCAACCTAGCACCATGATCAAGTGGCAGCCCGGTCGGATGACAATCCGGCCAGATGGCACTTGGTTCGGGTGTTTGGCGCGACGATTTTTGCTGTTTCGATTTCGACTGTGAGCGATTTGACGCGATAGAGTTTCCTAGTCAAATTACTTTTAATCCCAACTACTCATATCTCGCGATATCTCTTCTCCACTAATTATCATAGTTCGATTTCGATTGCGATTGAGTTCGATTGCGTTTGAGTTTCGATTGCGATTCGATTGATTACCACACATAACATAAATAAACACGCACAAGTAACACATAAGGCACACACACACGTATAACAATAACCAAAATGCGTATTTCAAGTTGCGAGTGCGATTGCGATTCGATGTTGATTAAATCAGATTGATTAGCGCTTAGTTGACTTTATCGCATTGTTAATTCCTATAGTTCACAGTTGTACGTCGATTAAATAGCGAATAACACACGTCGATTATTGTAATTATTGACACTTACTCCACATAATACAACTAAAATAAACATATAAAAGAAATTCACTACTCGTCAAAACCTCCATGTTTTCCGGCATATCTCCGGCGAACTCGGAGCACCTTATCTACACGATTTCAATGCGTTTTATTTGCAATAAACAACGATAACAAGCAAACGGTCAAAATCATCAACGGTCAACAACCAAACGGTCGGATTTTTGAATGTTTCACACGTTGAAAATACCATTAGTGTTAATGTTCACGCGTGAAGAATTGGGGGTGGCCGTGGTCTGCTTTTGTTTTCACGCGTTATAAACATCCATCACGGGGGAAAATCATTCCACCCCGGGTGCCCTTATATATACACTGTTGACAAGTGATGATAATAAATAGTAACTTTATTTTTATAATACTATATAGTTTTTTATTATTAATTATTTATTATTTAATATATTACAATATAATAGTTTATTATTATATTTACTTTTAATGACATATTTTTTCTTTTTTTTTTCTTTATTTAAAAACATATATTTTCTTTACCATTTTCTAACAATTGTTTTTTCCTTTTTAGAACATATATTAATTTAATACTTCTTTAATAATTTACGTTTATAATTTTTTTCTTAAAACTTAAGTACGTAGTTGTGCTTAATTTTTTACCTGACATTCTGTTATAAGTTTTATTAAAAACGAAGTTGTACTCAAAATAAAGTATTTATTTGGTATCATAAAACGGTACGATAATAAACTAAATCGTTCTAATGGTTTGACTTTCTAAACAACATTCTTTATTTTCAAATCACTTTTGTTTTACATTATCATTTACTAGGTTTCGCTGCAACGCGCGACGTCAAAAAAAACTAGTGCAAAATTAAAATACTGAAAATAACTCAAAGACTAATGGGCCTCTTTTTTAGACTTCTCGATAACAAATGGGCTTCAAAGCCTTTCTTTTGGGCCTGTTCATTTCTACAGCTATGGTCCGAATTGGGCCCGTATAACTGCCCTTCCCTTGACATTAAATTCATCCTCGAGCTGAAGGTCTGGAAACCGTACCCGAACTTCATCATATGGTTCCCAAGTTGCTTCAGCTTGGTCTTGGTTTTCCCATGCAACCAGAACTTCTAACTTTCCGAGCACGTGATGATAATAAAAAACATGACTTGGTGAGGTAGATGACTGTCTTCCAATTGAGGTAACGAAATTGGATCTAGGTTGCCTTTAGCTTCTCGTAAGAGTGAGATGTGAAACACCCTGATAGAATTTGGTGGAAGAGTGTGAATGCTCTAAGGCTTTGGGGTGTGGAGATGGTAGTTTGGGTCATGGATTGCCACATGGGACATGATTCACGTGACACACCACCCCTTCTCAATCCATCCGTGGTGAGAATGGATATTTCCATGCCGAACATGAGCCTCATTGAATTAATTGTGGAATTTGATTGGTGGTGGAGGTCATGGACCACACCATATAGAGTGGTGAATAAGAATGGTGGATGAGGGTAGAGTGATGTGGTGCTGACGTGAAATATGGTAGTGATAATTAGAAACATTAGCACACCACATAGCGTAAGCGGTGAATGTTTCCTCTAGTCAAAGCTCAAGATCTTTTACCTAATATGCAGGAATGCATCATTGGTTGACTTTCATTAATATTTATGGCCCAGCTTTCGCACCGGTCAAAGTAGAGGCCGGCTTTTTTTTTTTTCAAAACCGGCTTAGTTTCAAAACGGATTCCGGTAGTTAAACGAATCGGTTTGGTCAAAACCGGTTGGAGGAAACACCGATTTTTGGTCATAAACCGGTACCGGTATTATAAAAAAAAATATTTTTTAGGTCGGGTTGAAACAGGTTTGGGTGACGAGTGATAGGATATGAATGATATAATAGAGAAAATGAAATCAATAGAAACTGATTGTATTCAATGGAAAGAAATGATCCGAAGATCTACAGGATAACTGCCGCAAGTGGTCCCAGGGCTAAGCCCTTCTCATGCACAAGGCAATGAGCCTAACAACTAGCCAATTCTATTCTCCCCCTCTCTAATATGACTAATGCCTTATTTATAAAAGTATTAGTTACACTAACCCCCTTCCACTATTTCAAAATACTATTTAAGCGAAACTAACATACGATTCCTATCAATACTCCCCCCATAACACAAGCCTTGTCCTCAAGGCTTGGTAGAAAACCCCATAGCTGTGTGAGTACCCCTATCCGATTGTCCATCATCCAATTGTTCCAACTGAAAATGCAGCCCTTCGAATCCATCCGGTTCATCATCACCGAGCAACATCACACGAAGTTTACCATTGGGACAAGTATGAGTAGGACTATAAGGCTGTCCACACTTGTAGCATTGTCCTTTCTTCCGACGTTCCTCCCACTCGGTGCGAGATAAGGAGCGAATACCACGATCATGAGAACCTGCAGCCCCAAATCCACTAACCGAGCCAGAGTTCCCAACAGGTTTGGACACCCTAGTACCCCATGAATGATGCCTGAACCCGGAACCTTCCAATGGCAGCCCGACAGGTTGAGAATACCGAAAACGAGACAACAAAGAACTGGAATCTGATGGCCGAAGCATCAACTCGACATCTTTGGCCAAATACATAGCATCCAAACAAGTAGTGGGACGATGCAAATGAACATGTTGTTTGATATCCTCTTTCAAACCCGCAATGAAATAGCCAAGAGTTTGAGACTCCGGTAAATGAGGGACCAAGGATAACACATACTCAAAATCATCGATGAAGTCATGAATAGAATCACCTTGTTTAGTGGTAGCCAATTGCTCATAGGGATTGTGGATCGCTAATTCGCTGAAGCGTGACAATAATTCCCCTTGGAAATCAGGCCAAGTGATCGCCGGACGCAACTGCGCGAGAATGGTGAACCAGGACTGAGCTACCCCCGTCATACTCAATTGAATGAGTTTGAGACGCAAATTATCCGGCGTCTCGTTGATCTCGAAATACAAACAGGCCTTCGTAATCCACCCGTGAGGATCGAACCCATTGAACTCCGGTAATTTAACCTTCTTCACCGCATAAGGAAGGCCATGCGAAGGACCATGAGATCCATCACCTAAATCGAAAAGTCCAGAGCCTGATGACCCGTCATCTTTCAACTTCGTCTCCTGTTGTCGTACAAAGCCCGCCATCATTTTACGGAACTCAGAATTCTCCAAACGATCCGCATCCAGAGCCGCCGCTATGGAATCCAAACGCGACGACTGAGCGGTCACATCGCCCTGAAGTTTCTGAATCAATTGCTCATGAGCATCCAAACGAGCGTTATGATTCACCATATTGAAACGAAAATTGAAAGGAAATTGGAAACGGAAATGAACAGGAACAGAGAATTGAGACGAGCGATTGAAAATAAATCGGGAATGAAATCCGATAATGAAATCGAAAGAAAAAGATGCGGAAATTGAAGCAGATCTAGAACGAATTGGAATTAAAAAAATGAACGATGTTGAAGCGGAAGTTGGAACTGATTGAAGATAGATCCGAAAATTGAGGGATATCTGATTCAAATTGAGAAATATCTGACGTTTCTGTTGAAGAAATTGGACGTTGGATCTGAAACAAATTGGAATTAGAATTGTGCGATGAGCTGACAGAAACACAGATCCTAAAATGGAAGAGAGATCTGAGTGAGGCAGGAGGTGATTTGAAGTAGAGCTGAAAGGTAGGTCGGACCAATGATAGGATATGAATGATATAATAAAGAAAATGAAATCAATAGAAACTGATTGTATTCAATGGAAAGAAATGATCCGAAGATCTACAGGATAACTACCACAAGTGTTCCCAGGGCTAAGCCCTTCTCATGCACAAGGCAATGAGCCTAACAACTAGCCAATTCTATTCTCCCCCTCTCTAATATGACTAATGCCTTATTTATAAAAGTATTAGTTACACTAACCCCCTTACACTATTTCAAAATACTATTTAAGCGAAACTAACATACGATTCCTATCAACGAGAGGGAGAATCGGTATACAAACTGACAGTTTAGGGAATGTTGAAAATGTTATGGTAACGTGAATGGTGTTGTGTTACAAACCAGTTTTATGTCCATATCTAGGTCACTTTGATAATTGGCTACATAACCGTTCTGGTTGAATCCATTTGAGTCCATGCTTTTGATTGAAATTTTGGACTGGTGAATGGTGATTTTGTTTCTGAGCCACAGTTTACATCATCTCTTTCGTTTATCACTGACTAACTGGAGGTTTATTAGCTATTACAAATCTTTTCATACAACAAGCCTATACCGAAGATTGGGTTCATGGAATTAACATATCATGTCGAGTCGACCACCATACGGGTGGTCACTGAAAACGGTTCTCATCAGCCATCACAAGTTGTCTGAATCGGCAACAATAATGGTTAAACGGTTCTCATCAGCCATCACAAGTTGTCTGAATGGGCAACAATAATGGTTTGGTAGGAGTTTATGCACTACAAGAAAAAACCCCTATAGGGACGACACCTATAGGGACAACACAGGTCCTCTCTATAGATCACCATATAGAGACGACATGTCGTTTCTATAGGGTTTTCGTGCCTTTTAAGATAGGTTACCTTATAGGGACGGCATATCCTCTCTATAAGGTGAAAATACTTTTTTTTTACTTTTTTTTATTCTCTAGTTTGTTGAATTGGAAGCTTTAAAAAACATTTTAACTTATAGAGATGACATGTTGTCTTTATAACTTTAAATATTTTTCTTTTAATTTTATTTTATTAATGATCAATATGTCTGAAAATTAAAAAAAAAACTAAAAAATAATGTTTAACTTTTTTTTATTTTTATAAAGAAAAACCTATAGAAACGATAAGTCATCTCTATATGGCTTATATGTTTTTATTTTTATTTTTTAAAGAGAACCTATAGAGACGGCATGTCGTCTCTATAGGTGAAAATCTTTTTTTTTTATTTTTTATAAAGAAAAACCTACTGAAACGACAAGTCGTCTCTATAGGGCTTAATTGTTTTTTTTTTTTTTTAATTTTTTTAAAGAGAACCTATAGAGACGACATATGGTCTCTATATGGTTTAAAAAATACTAGATAATAAACATTTCTTTTATTTAGTAAATATTAAGTTTAATTTTTAATTTTGTTTTTGCACAAACTTGTAGGGACGACATGTCGTCTATACAAACTCTTCTGTAGTAACGACATCTATAGGGACGACTTTTGTGGCCTATAGGGACGACGCTGTAGAGACAAATTTTATAGAGACGATATGTCGTCTCTATAAGTGAAAAAGACCTATAGAGATAACATGTCCTCCTTATAAGCTGAAAAAATGTCGTCCCTATAAGGTATTTTTCTTGTAGTGGCATTGCGGGTGGAGATGGCATAGGTGAGTCATGAGTAGATTCATCAAATAATATTACAACATCACCTCCACAAACATTGATGGTATGTTTATACAAGTAATTTTTAGTTTTCTTTTATTTCTTTCAAATTACTTGTTAATTCTACCGGATGATTTCCTCATAACTTTTTGTTTATTTACCCAAAAATTCCATTTATTAAAAAGAAATTTGTCGTTCAGAAAAAAATTATTCTAGCTGATATTATTACAAGAATTCTGACATGTTTATAATAACAAAAACGAATTTTATGTACGATATTACAAACCCATAATTGTTATTACGAGAAACTTCATTAATAATCACTAAACTTGTAAAGTAACATATTTACTATGATATCATGTGATAGAGTACAAATGACAAGCACACATTGATTTAGCAAAACAAGAATATTGAACTTTCTAGAAAAACTACAAATAGTATTATGTCTAGCTTAACATAGCAACAAAAAAAATATTGAACAAAAGGAGAGCTCGTATGTATAAGGGGGGTATTAGACGGATATTAGTATTAAGCTAGATCTTATTATAAGATTATATCCGATATAATATAGGTTATATTAAGTTTTCTGTTATTATTATTTTATCCTAAGTTAGGGCAGTTATCTTAAACCCCTGATGTATATATGGAACCGTGTATGTATCATTTAGATTTACCAATTCAATCAAGAACAATATCAAAACATTCTGATCTCTATTATCGAATTCATTCCAACATAGTGGTATCAGAGCCACCGATCTGCAATCAAGTTTCAATTTCAACGATTCACAAATCACACGATTACATCAGACATCAACAAATATGACTTCCAATGGTGGGATTCAAACCCAGATTCCAAAATTACTGGGACAAAATTACTATCACTGGCACATACAGATGAATGTATTACTGGAATCGCAAGACTTGTGGACAATTGTGGAAGAAGGTTATACAGAAATTGCAACGGGAGCACCAGAGAATGAACAGAATGTTTACAAAGAGAAAGTAAAAAGGGACAAGAAGGCACTGCATATTATGTTTCAGGCAGTGAACGAGACGGTGTTTGAACGCATTGCAACATGCAAACATCCAAAGACGCGTGGGAAGTTCTACAGAAAGCCAACAGGGGTGAGAATAGGGTTAAAACGGTAAGGCTTCAAACCCTAAGATGTGAATTCGATAGTTTAAGAATGAAAGAAACTGAAACCATAGAAGATTATGTTAACCGAACTACAATAATAGTCAACCAATTACGCATGAATGAAGAACGAATAGAAGAACAACGCGTAATTGAAAAAATTCTCAGAAGCCTGACTAGGAAGTACGAATCGGTTGTAGTGGCGATTGAAGAATCGAAAGATTTAAATACAATCTCCACCGAGGAATTGCTAGGTATTCTTCTATCGCATGAATTAAGGTTAAAGCAATATGATGATGATGCATCAGTAGAACAGGCTTTCCAAGTCCAAGGGAATGGTTATGATAAATCTAGATTATCTAGATTTGATAATTCCGAAAAGGGACGAGGGAAAGGAAAGGGAAAATTCAACAGGATGATCCGATGTTATAATTGCCAAAGATTAGGGCATACGGCAAGGTTTTGCAATAAACGTGAAGAAGGTGATCGGTCAAATGATGCACTGTTACATAAAGATGATACAGAAGATGAAACTAAAGAAACAATGTTTATGATTTTTAATATGGAAGAAGTAGTTAAGAACGATTGTTGGTATCTTGATAGTGGATGTAGTAACCATATGACGGGCAACAAGAATTTATTCATAAATCTGAATGATTCAGAAAGACGGGAAGTTCGAACCGGAGACGATAAAAGACTAGAAGTCCTCGGTTGTGGTGATGTCAATGTCAGAATCAAAGGTCACGAGAAACGGATTCCAAACGTATTTTATGTGGCAGGATTGAAACACAATCTTTTAAGTGTTGGGCAACTAGTGCAAAAGGGCTATGATGTGCGTTTCAATGACAAAGGATGTATTATACATGACTCGTCTGGATGTTGCATTGGAACTGTAAAGATGACGGGGAACAAAATGTTCCCGTTGAATCTAAAACATGATGTAGTTCCTAGAGTATGTAACATGACTACACAAGACAATTCAACCTTATGGCATCGAAGATATGGGCACATAAATTTTGAAACCTTACACGATATGGGGGTAAATGAAATAGTGAATGGACTGCCAAAGATTGCCAAATCACAACATATATGTGAGGAATGCATTTTCGGCAAACATGCCAGAAAACCATTCTCAAAGAAAGCCACATGGCGAGCAAGTAAACCGTTACAACTTGTTCATTCCGATATATGTGGACCCATGAGAACGCAATCTATTGGAGGCTGCAAGTATTTTATTACATTTATAGATGATTTCTCAAGAAAGACCTGGGTATATTTCTTGAAGCTCAAATCTGAAGCACTATGTTATTTCAAGAAATTTAAACGACTAGTAGAAAACCAAATGGAACTCAAAATAAAAGGCATAAGGACAGATAGAGGAGGAGAATACTGTGGACATGAATTTTAAAACTTTCTAAAGGATAATGGAATACATCATCAACTCACAACAAGCTACACTCCTCAGCAAAACGGAGTGGCCGAAAGGAAAAATAGAACTTTAATGGAATTAAGCAGGAGTATGTTGAAGATGAAAGAACTACCAAACGCTTATTGGGCTGAAGCAGTGACCTGTGCTACCTATCTGTTGAACCGTGCAATTACCAAAAGTGTGTTAAAGTTAACACCACAAGAAGCATGGAGTGGAAAAAAGCCAAATGTAGATCATCTCCGTGTGTTTGGCTGCATTGCCTATGTGCATGTTCCTAAACTAAACCGTTCCAAGTTAGACGATAAGACTAAGCGGGTTATCTTTGTTGGATATAGTGAAAATAGAAAAGCATACAAACTATACAACCCGATAACAAACAAGATGATCATAAGTAGAGATGTGATTTTCAGCGAAAATCAACATTGGGCAACCACTAAAGGAAATGAAGGTGGGTTCTTGATAGAGATAAGTAATACAGGTGAAGATGACAGAAACTTTGCAGTGGAAGATCAAATAGATGTACCTGTGTCAAATGATGCTGATAATGTGCAGTCCAGTAACATAGAAGCCGAAATGCCTGAATTCCACAATGAAAGTACTGGAGATAGTGAAGAAACAGGAAACAATGAAGGTACTGGTTCCTCATCAGATTCCGAAAATGAAGTTATTAGAACCAAGCCGATAACTCAAGTATATCAAGACACAACAGAATTAACCGAAGCACAAGTAAAGGAACTTTATAAGAAGGGTCAAGGCAACTCGAGTGGGGTGGTAAATTTTGTTTTGTATGCGGACACTGATCCAACAACATATGTTGAGGCAAGCAAAGAAGCAATATGGCAAGAAGCCATGGACAAAGAAATGGAATCAATTATAAAGAATGACACATGGGAATTAGTGGATCCACCAACGAACCAAACACCAATCGGTGTTAAATGGATATATAAGACTAAGTATGATGAACATGGGGGAATAAGCAAACACAAAGCTAGATTGGTTGTGAAAGGTTACAATCAGAAATACGGGATAGATTATCAAGATGTTTTTGCACCCGTTATCAGGTTTGATACAGTTCAACTTGTACTTGCACTAGCAGCACATCATGGGTGGCACTTGCACCAAATGGACGTAAAAACAGCCTTTTTAAATGGATATTTAAAAGAACAAGTTTTTATCGAGCAACCGGAAGGATATGTTATCAAGGGGAAAGAAAGAAAGGTGTGCAAGTTAAAAAAGGCATTGTATGGTTTAAAACAAGCTCCGAGAGCATGGTATAGTAGGATAGAAGGATATTTTACCACTCATGGTTTCAAGAAGTGTGTTTATGAACACACTTTATTCACCAAAATATCCAAAGATGAGAAAATAATCATTTGCTTGTACGTAGACGACCTCATTATTGCAAGTGATTCATTATCTAGTCTCGAATCCTTCAAAGAATTAATGAAGACTGAATTTGAAATGACTGATATGGGAATCCTACACTAGTTTCTGGGTATGGAAGTTTCATTCGATAATGGGAACATCATTTTGTTACAACAGCAATATGCAAGGGGTTTGTTAAGCAAGTTCAATATGATGAACTGCACTGGGATTTCAACTCCAATGGAATATGGTTTACGTCTGTCTAAACAAGATCCGGATGATGAAGTAGATCCTAACTTATACAGGAGATTGGTTGGAAGTCTTATGTACTTAACCAATACCAGACCGGACATAATGTTTGCAGTAAACAAACTAAGTCAATTCATGGAACAACCCAACCGAAGTCACTGGGAAGCTGGGAAGAGGATACTTAGATATATAAAGGGAACTCTAAATCAAGGACTTGTATATTCAAAAGGAGGAAAAGGAACACTAATCGGCTTCAGTGATAGCGATTATGCAGGGAATGTTGATGACAGCAATAGCACATCAGGGTTTGTATTTCAGTTGGGAACAGGAACGATAGCATGGCAATCAAAGAAACAAAAGGTAGTAGCTTTATCATCGACGGAAGCTGAGTACATTGCTCTTTCCATGGCTGGTTGCCAAGCACTTTGGCTCAAAGGGATCCTAGACGAGCTTCAAGAAGGAATCAAGGGCCCAGTGATTATTTATTGTGATAACAAATCTACAATATGCTTAGCCAAGGACCCTGTATTTCATGGCAAGAGCAAGCATATAAGGATCAAGTACCACTTCATTCGAGACTTGATCAAGAACAACAATGTAGAGGTTTGTTTCTGTTCCACAGGAAGTCAAATTGCAGATGTGCTCACTAAGGCGCTGCAATTCAAAGTCTTTTCACGTCTGAGGAATCAGTTGCAAGTCAGTGATGGACATACCTGAAGAATCAGCAACTGCTCTGATCTAGCTTACGGGAGGGTATTAGACGGATATTAGTATTAAGCTAGATCTTATTATAAGATTATATCCGATATAATATAGGTTATATTAAGTTTTCTGTTATTATTATTTTATCCTAAGTTAGGGCAGTTATCTTAAACCCCTGATGTATATATGGAACCGTGTATGTATCATTTAGATTTACCAATTCAATCAAGAACAATATCAAAACATTCTGATCTCTATTATCGAATTCATTCCAACAGGGGGTTATTCCTTCCATTAGTTGTAAAGAGCATATATCTGTTCCAAACTCTGCAGAACTGTTTCACTTGAAGGCCTATCCTTGGGTTTGTTTGAAACGCATCTTAATGCAAGTGCAAAACATTCGGAAGCACCTTGTATGGGGTAATTGTGCTCAAGACGTGGATCCATTATTTTATTTTTATCTAGCTTTGTTGTATTTGATTGTATATGAGTAAGCCACTCCAACAACTTTTGCTGCCCTTTAGGCATATTGCGATCTAATGCCCTTCGCCCTGTTATACTTTCCATCAACCCCATTCCTAGACTATAGATGTCACTCTTCATACTCAAATGACCTGTATACATTTTGTCTTTAACCATTAGATTTCAAAATGGAGGCATAATTGACATGTGATTGGCTTTTCCAGGAAAAACAAACAATTGTTCTTTCAAAAATAAAAATTTCAGAAAAAACGTGGAAGCACCATGATTGCTTTTATATCTAAAAATGCATATTCTTATGGATTAATTCACTTCATGATATAATAACACACCAGTCATCAGATACTCTGGGGCTGCATAACCAAGTGTTCCCATAACCGTTGTACTAACATGTGTTTCCCCGGTTTTAGGGCCATATTTCACCAACCCAACATCTCCTAGTTTTGCATTAAAATCCTGGAATATGAAATGGTAAAAATAAATAGTTAGCTTTGATGGCATAAAGAAAAATCTCGAAGTGGTTTCATCAAACACCATTAGGTATAAAGAGCTTAAGAGTACTTCATCTAGTAATATATCACCGCTTTTTAGACCACGACACATGAGTTTTGCGGAATGCAAGCATGTTAGTCCACGGGCAACTCCTATCATTATCAAAAGTCGTGTTCCCCATGAAAGTGGTTCAATAGTATCTGGTGCATATAGAAGATTATTTATCTAACATAGCTATTGTATTTCAATAACTAAACTATGAGGAAAAAAATAAAGAAATAATGGATTCAAAAGATCTGAATATAGTTTACCTGTGAATAAAAAATTATCATAACTTTTGTTTGGCATGTACTCGTAAACAAGTAAGTGCTCAGGTTCATCTCTGCAGTATCCTAGGAGTCTAATGATATTGGGATGAGCAATATGTCCTAAGAAGGTCACCTCTGCCTGAACTCACAAAATTTTAAGTTACATTTAGCAAAAAGATTCATAAAACAAAGAAATTATGGTTGCATTCACAAAATAAAACCCTGATCAATGGAAATAAATGTATTCCCATGTTGGATACCAAATGTTGCATAACAATTTTTACATGTAGCCAACAAATTGATGAAACTTGCAATTTTTTAAATTTGTAGGGAATGCATCACTTCAAAACTTAATAACATTGGGCTTAGACCAAAATACCGAAAAAAGTAAAGCTTGGATTTGTAGTTTTGAGTGTTCATTAGGCATAAAGCACACATCAATTTCCTAGTATGAGCCTGTCATGGTACGACCTTACAGTAGTAATTATAAGGTACTTAGTACATGAGCTATATATATTCTTGAGGTACTCACTAGAACTGGAGTATTTAGAATATTATGTTTTCGTCAAATTTCAAATTGATAGCCTTCATAACAAATATAAGTTGAGGTACATTTGGTGATACTTACTAGCCATTCATCAGGCCCTTGAAAAAAGCCCTTTTGATTGAGCCTTTTAACAGCAACTGCGATTCCAACACCTTTTATTGAAGGGGCTAATGTGTTTTGCTCAACCCAGCCTAAGAACACCTGCCCAAATCCTCCCTCGCCCAAGAGCAAATCTGGACTAAACTTTCTGGTAGCCTTTTCTAAATCAACAAATTTAAATACATATAGACTTGGGCTTGGACTTTGAAAATATGCAGGAACTTCTTTCATCTGTGAAATCATATTGTTATCCGTCCTAGTGCTTAATGACTTTGAATCACGCTGAACTATAATAGATGAACATACAAATAATATGAATGTAAGTTTAAGTTTTTCAAAGAAAAGGAAAACAACAGAATGTTATAACAAATGTTAGTTATGGTGAACTGTGAAGATTCTTATGCTGCGTTATGCAATTTGATCATGTTATGAATCAATTTGAAGGACTAGTATCGAAACGACATATTTAATAGTTTTTGGGAATATTGTGTCTCTATTGTAGGATACGTCCTCCTACGCAACAATCCCTTTGTAACAGCCTAGAACCTTGATGTAGCTGTTATAAACACGAGAAATATGTGAATTTGAAGTATAATTCTCATCTAAATAGCTCATATTTACACAGATTTTATAAATATGAAATATTAAGACGAGTATTTTACTACTAATAATCTTTTGTGTTTTGAAGTTAGGGGCGACATAGCAAAGTCGCACATGTCAGCACAAATGAAAAGGGGTTAGATGTACCAGCTTTTTCTCTTTCTCTGTTGGATGAGAAGGAAAACAAATTAACCATTCTATCAAATATTGTTCTGCCTGCAAATTGCAACGAATTATTGAATTTCACTTGTAAAGCCACTACATACTCCAGACTAAACAAAACCTCAGCCATGGTAGGTCGTTGTTTTGGACTGTTGTGTAGGCATCTCTCTGCAATTCTAACAAATTCTTTTAAACATTTTGGGGATATTTCATTCCTTATATCTGAATCAATTATACGCTTTAAATTCCCTTCTTTGATAGAATCTTGAACCCATGTAACTAAACCCTCATCTAGACTTCTATCATTAGCACGCTTCCTACACAACACTTCCAACAACACCACCCCAAAAGCATACACATCAGACTTCCTTGTCACCTTTCCAGTTGCGTAATAATTGGGATCCAAATACCCAAAAGTGCCTTTAACATGTGTATTGACATAAGTAGATGGTTGATTTGTTGGACCTACTTTTGTTAACCCAAAGTCTGCTATTTTAGCTGCCCAACTTTCATGTAATAAAATATTAGAGCATTTGACATCGCGGTGTATAACACCAGACTCAATTCCAGTACCAGTGTGCAGGTAGTGTAACCCACGACTAGCACCTATGCAAATGTTTAGTCGCACAAGCCAGGAAAGATGGGAACCAAGCTTATGGAGATGATCATCAAGTGTTCCATTGGGCATGTATTCATACATGAGTATCATCTCTTTTTCATGATTACAGTAACCAATCAAAGACACAAGATTACAGTGGCGCAACTTCGAAAGCATTTCAACTTCCGCCCAGAACTCGGTTGCACCTTGGTTGGACATGGAATCCAAACGTTTAATGGCAACAACTAAAAGACTTGATTCATAGATTATGTTACCTTTATAAACCTTCCCGAAACCTCCACTCCCAATTACTAATGATTCATCAAAGTTTTTCGTTGCTAAAAGAATTTCATGAAATTCGAAGTGACGACAAGCTTGTGACCGTTGTATGGAGGAGGAGGTGGAGCGTTCAGACTCCATGACATCTCCGGTAGCCAAGAACATAACTTTTATATGAAATATAAGCGGAAGTTGAAATGGATGACAAGCGAACAAGATGTTATGATGATATTATTTTGTTATAGCAAACTTACAATAATAATTGGAGGTCTTCTTCCTAGAAAAAGAAAAGAAGGTGGTGGGTCCCCAACTTTGATTGAATCAACGTCTCTTTTGAATTATTTCCACTAAAAGGTGAAATTAAATAAGGAAAATGTAAAATAAATGAGTAAAGTTCTGTTTTGCTTCCTGTGTTTTGATCATTTTAACCGTTTTGCCCCAATCATTTAATAATAGTCATTTTTCCTCCAATAGTTTACTATGTTTTTCTCATTTTGCTCCTCGTCTCTAACTCCATCCAAATTGTTTGTTAATTAAAAAGGTATTTTGGTAACTTCAAGTATAAAACTAAGGGTATTATGTTACCAAAATACCTTTTCAGCTAACAAACAATTTGGATGGAGTTACATGCGGGGAGCAAAATGGAAAAAACCTAGTAAACAATTGGAGAAAAATGGCCGTTTTTAAATGATTGGGGCAAAACCATTAAAATGACCACACCACAGGGAGCAAAACGGAAGTTTACTCTAAAAAAGATTGCAAAACTTAACTTTGCATGTTTTGTAAGAAAGAAACATTTTATATATTAATACATTATCAATAGGATCAAGAAACATCAATAAGGAAAGGTATTCAATCTTCACGACATGAGGTATTCAATCAACAGGATCAAGAAAAAGTGGAAAACATAATATAGTTTTGTAAGAAAGAAACATTTTATAATATTAATACTTTATCAAGGAAAAGTGGAAAACATAATATAGTTTGTAAGAAAGAAACATTCAAGCGTGTAACTAATATAGTTTTATTGGTGTGAATTTCACTTTAGATTTTTTTTTTCTTGATTTTCTTTTTCTACTCAGGGGCGGACCCACCCTTGTAAGTTGGCGGACAAGCGCACCCTTTGAAAAAAAATTAGTGCTAATTCTAACCTAAATCCAGACCCCGACCGCATCCTTTGGATATTTTCAACCGCCCCCGTTACAAAAAAAAATGTTACGAACTTATATAAAAAATATTTTTTAAACACTAATTTTTATTAAAATACAATCGAAATTCCCAATTTATATAATTATTCTTTAACCACTCTTACTTAACCCAATCAATTCCACTTAATCTTTAACCCAATAAAGAATACATAACCCAAGCCCACCCAATCAAATTTGAACTAAAATAAAATAACCCAACCTACTTCGGTTTCCCATTCTCTTTCGGCTCCCACTCTCTCTGATCCCAGACTCAAACGCAAACAGCGGCATCATCAACACAATCGGCAACCTTTTTTTGTCGCAGAAACGTGAATTCTGGCCACCATTCCACCCGGAATTCGAAACTACACGGGTATGCTTGGATTATTTATGTTTTTTTTTTCTTGTTTTATTTGGATTTTTAGGAGAAACAGAGTTGTTAAAAAGATTTGAAATTTTAGTTTTTTTGATGTTTTTTGAAACTTTAGAAGGGTGATTTTGTTGTTTTAGTAAAATTTTAGTTTATTTAAAGGGTAAATTGTCAAAATCGTCTCTCAAGTTTGGGCATGTTTTTCATTTTCGTCCAAAATGACTTTTTGTACCATATTGCCCCCCATATTTGCATGTTTTTGCCATTTTCATCAAAACCAACATGAAATAAAACCATAGCACTTTTAAATCCGTTGAAGTGGTCAACTTTCTGAACTTTTACGATTGAATCACGATTATCACATATATTCACACTCCATTGTTGAGAACAATAGAAGTCAATGTTCTATTTTATCATAACTCACCATAAAACAATGAGAAAAAAAGTCGGTGGAGTAACACCATGGAGGAAAAATCATATGGGTCACGATATACTAACAAGTTTTTTTTGCTAGAAATACTATGAAGTAATCTTAACTATCAATTGATTTATCAAAGGTTTAGATTAAATTAGTATAATTGATAATAAAGAAGAAGGCGCGTGAGTTTGTGTAGGGGTATTCTTGTCAATCCAAAGTAATAGTTTCTCTCTCCACCAATTCCCCCACCGTTAACGTTTTTTAAACGTTAATAACTCTTTCATACGACATTATTTTTTTTTATAAAAATTGCATAAAAAAGAGCATTTTTTTATCTTTAAAACGAGTATAATATTGCTATATTTAAAAAAAAATCGAAAACCCAGTTGCGTAAAATCGGGATGAGCAAATGGTACCCGGTACCGGTACCGAACCGGTACCAAATTTACCGAACACGGTACCAAATTTACCGAACCAGGTACACTTTCGGTACCAATTCGGTACCAAATTTACCGGTTTTTACCCTCAAATACCGGTACCGGTACCGAACCGCACCGGGTAAATTCGGTACCGGTACTTTCGGTACTGAGCTCATCCCTAGCGTAAAACGTAATGGACAAAAAACATAAAAGATGACTTTTTTCTAAAACGTAATTGACAAAAAAATACAAAGAAATGTCTTGTTTCTAAAACGGAATAGACAAAAAACACAAAAGAAATGTGTTATTTCTAAATCGCAAAAACTGAAAAACACAAAGAAATGTCTTTTTTTTTTTTTTGTAAAACGCAATGACCTAAAAACACAAGAAAATGTCTTATTTCTAAAACGCAATGACTAGAAAACACAAAGAAATGACTTTTTTTTTTCTAAAACGCAATGGCCAGAAAACACAAAAAAAAAATCTTTTTTCTAAAACGCAATGGCCAGAATACACCTTATTTCTAAAACACAATGGCTAGAAAATACAAATAAGTTTCTTTTTTTCTAAAACGTAATGGCAAGAAAACACAAATAAGGTTTTTTTTTTTTTTTTTTTTTTTTTCTAAAACGCAATGGCTAGAAAACATTTTTTTTTTCTAAAACACAATGGCTAGAAAACACAAAAAATGTCTTTTTCTAAAACGAAATGGACTAAAAACACATAAAATGTGTTTTACCTAAAACGCAATAGACTAAAAAACACAATAAAATGTGGTGCTTCTAAAACGCAATGGACTGAAAATAAAAAAAAAATGTTTTTTACATTCATTTGTAAAACGCAATAACTTAATTCAAAAACACAGATTGTAAAAATGAAATTTAAAATTTTCTTACATAGATCGAAGTCGATTTCTTTATATTTATTCAACGATTGACGAAATTTGAATGCTATAAACACTTATCAGCGATCGAATCGAATCGAGTGATTCGCTTCAAAATCACGGGAAAAATAAGATATTGTTGAAATGAAACTGGGTTTCTTCAAAAAAGTTGAAGAACACATTGATTGGCTGTTTGAATCATTGATTGGTGACGAAATTCGCACTATAATGTAGTGATTATTGAGATAGAAAGTGAAGAAAAGGTTGAAGATGGTGGGTTTTGAAGTTACAGAGAGAGAAGAAGGAAGATATTAGATAAAACTGACTAAAACATCCTTCCATTTATTTTTAAATTTTGCCACATGTAATAATCCTATTGCTTCCTATCATTTCTAGCCAAATTAAACTCCATATTTGATACGAAAACCTATCCTTGTTTATCACAAACACGGTAACGGGTGCGGAATCCCCGTGACGGTGCAAACCAAACACAGTGTAAAACACACGCGTAACCAAAGATTCAATATCTATTGATTAGGGATGAGTACAACCACAAACATATACAAACAATGTTTACAGACTCTCACTAAGTCTCACAGCTCTCTCATACTCATCAGTTTCACACAGAAACTTAAATGAATATATATAGGCAACAGACACAGGTATCGACGAAACACAAAGATGGCACGACGAAACATCAAAAGCGACGAAACCAAAGGGTTTTCGTCACTTAATCATGCCCAAATGTAATGTTGTTTCGTTGATCGTAATTTCAGCCCAATGTGAAGGTCAAAGCCCAACAAAGTTTCGGCCCATGATGTATGTTCCGTTCAAGACTTTCACAAATTCAACAACTATGACATCACAATGATGATGTCATGGTGATGTGTCATCGGGACTTGGTTTGCGGCGCTCCGTGCTTTGCGTGTCGAACTCTGGGGCGCATGACGGAGGAATGTCGTGACGTCGGGCATGAGCCGAACCTAACCGAGTCGAACCAAAACGATTCGAACCGAGTCGAGTCGCGTCCACATATAGTGTACCAACAAACTCCCCCTTGGACGCTACTCGTGAGGTTCGTTCTTCCATGTCTTTTATGTCGGAGGATCTTCAAAATCTTCACGTGTCGCAAATAGGGAGTGTATCAACAAACTCCCCCTTGAACGATGCTCGTGAATCTTTTGAACTTCAAAACTTTAGATCCTTGTGGTGTTGAAAAGTGGTCAACTGCAACCCGATCATCTTGATCTTCTGATTGCATCAACGTCGTGTCTTCACTTTACGGCTTGTCATCTGACACGTTCTCTTTGTCTTTAGCTGATTCTTATGTCGCATCTGCACATACAAGAAAGCTAAACACGTAATGAGAACAACCGCTTGGAATTTAGACAAATTAAACAAATGACACATATGAGATCAAATCTCAATCAAACACCGACCGACAACAGTTTGAAAGTTTAGAAAATGATCAATTTTAATCCTTTAACTTTCAAATCTTGATAACTTCGACTGTTTATGAAGATGCAATTGTTTTCCGGCTTACAATCAGGATTTTGGGTAGGATAGACTCGAGTCCCAACATTGGTCAATCAAAAATAAACTAGAAGCAAAATCTTTTTGGCTTTTATAAAGTTTATATTAAAACACACCTAAAATCTTTTGAAAATTTTCATTTTTCAAATGTAAAGACGGAAAGCAATAAATAAATATATACAAAGATGCAGAAACTGAAAACAGTAAATAAATATTTACGAACAATCTTTTTGCAAGTTTCGAGGGTAAGAGAATCATATCAGTGTACGGTCACGCCAAAACGCTCTTGGTGTTCTATTAGTTAACATTTAGATAAGCATCCTATAACAATTATCGGTATTGTTGTCCACATAAGCTCAACTTATCAGATGTAATAATGGCGAGGGGATACGTTAAGGTATGATTTATACTTACCGACCGGTGTTCATCCACACACGACACATTCCCGTATCAAGGTATGCACGAGAGTTCATCTTACCGGTGAGTATACCGTTTATCATCTGTTTTGCCGTATATGAAAATGTGAGAAACTCACTTATTTTGAAAGAAAACAAGCCCTATGTGATAGAATCACTTATTGATGAGGAACTTGATTTTCAGATGCATGAGGGCACAGGAGCAAGTCCGTGAACAGGTCAGTACTTTCGTACAGCAGAGAGACGAACTTGACTCCCGGATAAATGTGATATATTATCACTTATTTTGTGGACATGTGATTGTTGATCACTTATTGAGGTCGAATGCAATATGTACACGTATGTATAGTATCATGGAAGATCTAGACTTCGTCTCCGTTATTTTTCGGTTTGATACAACCATGTTACCCAGATGATAAGACAGCATAAAGACCGAATATCTCAGAACCTCGGCAATCAATCAAACGAAATTTCGGTACTAAGACCATATGTCAATGAATGGTTCCCACATGGTCTTCAGTCGATTTAGGATTTATATCACCCTGCACACTTTAAAATGATTGTGAGCCTACCGATACATCTTATATGGAGCTGCTTATCGTTTTTCATTTTGCATTTCAGTTCGAAGAGGTTTCGACAGACCACTGATGTACTATCATTTTCTCTTTTTCTCGCCAGGAAACTCATTTTTGATTTTCTAATATTTTTATGTTTTTGAAATTTTTAGATGTTTTTGAATTTTCAAATATTGGATTTACTCCCCCTAAAATCAACATACTATGATAAAATTTAAAAACAGAAAGGTATTTACAAAAATGATTTTTCGGTGTCGGTTAACTCCTGTTTTACCTCAATGTCGTTTACCAAAATTAATTTTAATCAGAAATGATTTTATCGAATTTTGGGAAAATGAGTTGGCACGTCGGTAGGCGGTGCAGACCATGACAACATTGACGAGTTTCACAGTGAAACAATCACATATGAGGTGATATTCGAGTTCAACGTGTCAGGCCAAAGAGTGCTGTACTAGATAATAATTCACAAAGCAGCTTAAATATCGACAAAGATAGGAGAGATTAGAAATTTAAAACCGTAATCCTGTAACTTCTTCATGCATTGGCAGGAATCTGAGCACTCTCCTAAATTGGATATCCACCCGGTGTGGATTTCAAAGTCGATTTTTGGAGCTACTTCAAATAATCCGAGAAAACTCTTCACAGCAACAAGATCATAGACCTCTGGGTCCGGCTGGTCTTCCACATTGCACCAGCGAAGGTCTTTGACTTTCTCTTTGAGAAGTAGTGTGCGGTTGTTCAATCCACGCCAAGGCATCCGCACACCTGGTTGGTTTGTTCAACAACACATTTTCTTCAATCACACCGCGAAGAAATGTACACTGCACGTTCATCTTGATGATTTTGAACATCAGACGTGCTGCAGGTGCGTACATTTTGATTTGAATCTATCCTGGGGACCCGATTAAAGCCTTTAACAATCAAACTTTGAAATGATTTCCATTTTGTTGAAGCTTTCAATTTCTTTCATCAGACATTTTTGTCTTCCTTTCTTTTTCTTCTCTCCATCAAAGGCAACAACTTCTTTGTCGCCAATCTTGTGCATGGACACTCCACTATCAACAATCCGATGACTATCGATAGTTCCTCCTGGAACATCCTGCACACTCACTCAGAGATTAGTTGTAGAGGGGGACCCAAGCCTTCATAGACTTGGGTTGCCCCTGAGAATCAAGAAATGTAATTTCAATTTCTTGATGATTTGGAAATTTCATGCCTCCCCCTGAACCTTCACCCGTATTAGGTTTCCAAAACTGTTTTCGTTTACCAGATTGTGTATCATTTACAGATTTAGAAATCTCCGGTTTTAACGGTTACGACAAAATTGGTTTCCTTTTAACAGTTTCTGGTTTTAAAGCCTTTTCGATCACCTTCACATTTTGACGTCGTTGTTTTGTTTCTTGTTCTTTAATCGTACGTTTGTCATTTTTGGGTGAAACAGGACGACGTTGTTGGTGACCTTGTTCAGAAGGGGCTCTTTCTACAAAATTTGGTTTCGGAGAGTTTGTGCAATTTCTGATAATGTGGCCAAACTCCCCGCATTTAAAGCATGATCTCCTTTCAACAAAATTAGGAGATTCTGTTCGATGACCTGACGTTGAATTTGTAGACCCTGAGGTACTAGCTTCACACCCATTTGTGTGTTGGGTGTAATTGTTATCACTATTACGTTTCAAAATGTTGACTTTTTGAACAAAATCGGTATTTGACTTATTTTCAAAAGTCTCCACTTTATCAGTACCTTTGGAGTCCACAAACTTAACGTCTTTGCATTTCTTCTTGTAACGAGCTCCTTTTGTTTCAGCCTTTGTTTGTGAAACCTTAGGCTTTTGAGCTCGTTGTTTCTTTTGTTTACCTTTAAAAGCGATAGGTTGTTGCTTTGTCGGTAATCTTTGATTTCCAAATTGTCTTCTAACTTCAGCTTTTGGAATAGGATCACACTGAGTTACAGAAACTCTCGGGAACGCTTTTCCCAAAAACTTACTGGTAGTATCTTCAAACACTTTGTCAATCAAAGTTTTATTGACGTTTTTGATTGGAAAATCTTTGTCTGAATATATTTTACTATCACCGACTAAAGTGTACAACACGTTATCACTTTTAGCAGTAGACACAGATTCCTTCACTTCCTTGACAGGATTAATCACTTGTTTGGCAACAGGTTGCACAATAGGAGTTGGAGGATCACAAAGAATATGATTCTCAATCGGAATTTCTACTCCCTTCATCTTATCAAGTGATTCATCCTGATCACTCACATCTGATTCATCATCAGACGAATCATAGTCCTCAATGATTGGAGGACGTTGTTCCGTAACTGATGGCTTTTCTTTCCTATCAGATGAGCCCTCCGAGGAATTGTCCGTTTTGAACCCTAAGCCAGTTGTAACTTCCTCATAATCAAGAGGTACAGTTGGCTCAAAAGACGACATTTCCTCCTCATCGGGCATTCTGGTATAGTTGTGTCTCAAAGGAGGCGAACACGACTTATACCCAACGCCTTTCACATTACCTTTCAGTTTTTGAATGTCTATTATGTGATCAAGCACATATCGGGAGTTTGAGTAACTCTCCAATTTAAGCTTGATCGCATCATGCTCACACTTGGCAACGGCTAGCTCTTTCTTTGTTTCCTCAATGATATTAATGTAGTTATTAATACCAATTTGTTTGTTAAAAATAGTTTTTGTTAATTCGGAAACACTTTTCTTTAAAGTTTCAATTACAGATTTAAAATCCTTTTCGTTTCTAGCTAAAACCATGTTTGCCTCTTTGCACTTTGACAGTTCAATAACCAAACTCTGATTGTGACTATGAACCGTTTCAGATTCACGTTTCAATTCAGCACATTAATGTTTCATATCAGCACAATCACTACATATGCTAGGAGTTTCAGATTTTACCTGACTTGTAGAAGCCGTGACATTAGCCATAAAGGCAGTATGAGAAGAGAAAGATCCATCTTTAGTGAGAATCTTCTCCATTTCTTCTGATGTAGCATCAGCTTTCTTGATTAAATCAGATTTTTGACATTTCATCTCCTTGGCATCATTCAACAAACTATCATCTTCAGAATCCATTCTCTATTTGATATCCGATTCTGAACTGTAATCACTCACACCTGAGCTATCTTCATCAGTGCCACTATATCCTGAACTGTCATCTTTTCCTGAAGATTCACCATCATTGACATTCTTGACAATTTCAGCATAAAACACAGTTCTTGTTTGATCACCGTTTCCCAATTGTATGGCCGGACCACAATTTACACTTGGATCGAATTGAGGTTGTGTTGTGGAAACTTGAGGTTGAGGTTGGGCTTATGATGATGGTTTTGGAATATAGGCATTTGGATCAAGTTTAGGTTGGGGTTTAGGTAGCCACGCACTTATTGATTGTTGAGGCACGGAATTCATTAAATATGCGGCCATCGAAGTCTGATTTTGACCTGGTCGTGGGTCAGTACTCCAATCCCATGGACTTGTACAACTCATGATTGATATATGAAAGTGAAAAAAACCTGGTCACACACTTGAAACAGACAGTTAAATTAGTTTTGCAACACTTCTGTTAAAAATTTAACAAGTTTCGACGAAACCCAAAGCTTAAACAATTGTGCGACGAAACTCCAAGCCTCGGCGAAACTCTTGTGACGTAACTGATGGCGACGAAACTGAATGATATGTGATGAACGACGAAAGTTCTGATGTGTGTTGATCGACGAAACTGGATTCTGAATTATGATCGATGAAACTGTTCTGAATTATAATCGACGAAACTGTTCTGAATTATAATCGACGAAACTGATTTTTTTTAATAAAAGGTTGACGAAACTTAAAAAAGAATTAATGATTCGACGAGACTTCCTTAGCTTTTGACGAAACCTTGGATGAAACAAATGATGTGTGTGAGACGTAACTCCTTTTGATTGTCTTCAGCCAAGATAAGATCAATAGTTGGTGTGGTTGGTGAAAATTTTCAAAGTATCCTTATCTTATGTCTGACACAAGAGTGGGTATGCCAAAATTTTCAAACTTACACCATGCTTTGCTTATATCTTTTTCAGTAAACCATCATCACATCACATGTACCCAATTGTCAACATAATATATTAAAATTCACAAACACCTTAATTCAATTAATAAGCAGATCAAACACACAAGTATATTAAGAATAGTTTGAATATGATGAAGAACACTATGAATATATGAAGAACACTCTTGAGTATTTAGGCAAAAATTTCACCGGATAAACTTTCCGAACACGATTTTGCTTAAAACTTTCAACAAAAACCAAATGCTAACACGTAGACATGCAAAATAATAAGGTTTTCACTAAAACTTATAGCAAAAACAACGATTTAAACACTGATTTTTGAACCTTTTTCAGAAAATATAAAAACTTTTAAAGAACAAAATCTGAAAAATCATAATAACACACTTGTTTCAAACACGAAAATTTTTGGTTTTAAACAAGGAAAAGAGCCATAGCTCTGATACCAATTGTAGGTCCCGTTTTTCTCGTGGTTTCGATACGAAAACCTATCCTTGTTTATCACAAACACGGTAACGGGTGCGGAATCCCCGTGACGGTGCAAACCAAACACAGTGTAAAACACACGCGTAACCAAAAATTCAATATCTATTGATTAGGGATGAGTACAACCACAAACATATACAAACAATGTTTACAGACTCTCACTAAGTCTCACAGCTCTCTCATACTCATCAGTTTCACACAGAAACTTAAATGAATATATATAGGCGACAGACACAGGTATCGACAAAACACAAAGATTGCACGACAAAACATCAAAAGCGACGAAACCAAAGGGGTTTCGTCACTTAATCATGCCCAAATATAATGTTGTTTCGTCGATTGTAATTTCAGCCCAATGTGAAGGTCAAAGCCCAACAAAGTTTCGGCCCATGATGTATGTTCCGTTCAAGACTTTCACAAATTCAACAACTATGACATCATCATGACATCACAATGATGATGTCATGGTGATGTGTCATCGGGACTTGGTTTGCGGCGCTCCGTGCTTTGCGCGCCGAACTATGGGGCGCAGGACGGAGGAATGTCGTGACGTTGGGCTTGAGCCGAACCTAACCGAGTCGAACCAAAACGAGTCGAACCGAGTCGAGTCGCGTCCACATTAAGTGTACCAACAGATACTCTCCCAAAATACTATTCCGTACTATTTGTGTTAAATTATATGGTAATTCATGTTGGGCTAAAGTGAATCTGATTCTTTTCTTGTTGGGCTGGCCTGCACAGTCTTGGCCCATGTGGGTTGTTATTATGTTTGTTTGGTTGTTAAGTCTGTTGTGGCAGGTTGTTAAATGAATAAAAAGATAAAGGGGGCAAAGTGAAAGTTCTCAGGGGTTGCGATCATCACCGTGCATACATTTGGGCTAAAGTGTAACATTGAAAGCTGGTCATATAAAAGGAAAAAGATTTACGCAGATGGTTCATTCTCCCAGTAATTTTCACTCTCATATCCTCTGGTCTTATAGGCGAAATTAGGGTTTGTCATTTGTTTTTCTGTATTGTTCGAAGATCTTCTGAGTTGTTTGAAGATCATTCAGTTGTTACTCTCGGCTGTTTGAGAGATTGTTCTTCATGTGTGGATGATCATCAGACGATGATCATCTAGGTATTTTTTGTATTGTTCTTTGTATGATTACAGATCTCACAAATTGTGAGATCTAGGGTTTGGGGGTTTTTTCAGGTTTGGGTAAATAATAAAGTTTTTGTCGTCGTTTTGTCGCTTCTTCATTGTTATGAGTTGTTGATTGTTTTGTATCGTTGATTTTTCATACCATTTGGCATGGTATCTGTTATGGGTGAAATTCTGAGTCCATATCCTGACATTATATCTTGATTTTATGTTAGCTGTTTATGATCAGGATACCGGACAAGGATATTGGTAACATCCTGAGGAAGTATCTTGGCAGTTACTAACAATTTGTTTGTAGGTTATGGCTACAGGATCTCAACGTTCACAAGGACTTATTCCCCTAAAGACTTGCTCAATATTGTTGGGAAAAATACGTTGAAACCGGAAGAATAGGTCTGCAACGGTCAAGAGGGAATATCCGAAAGAATCCCAAGTTTATAGGATAGTTTGTTTCTTGTTGTAACTATAAATATGGATTGCCAGATCGTAGGACACACACTTCTTCGAGCTCTCTGACTCACACACTCTACTTTCTAGCATCAATCACACTTTAACACTCAGTACTCGCAATCATTGTAACACTTAGTATCGATCTGAGCATTCTCCTGCACTGTATCATGGTTATTCAAGCAATAAGAAGAACAAGGCAGCCGATGATTGTCAGCTCTCGAGGTTTTATGCCGGATATCTAGATTGATCAAGGGCTTTCCTCGTACATCTCGTGTCAAGCTTTACATTTACTGCTCATTGTTTGATTATGGATATAGTTTGATATCCTCAAGCTATATCCTGAAACTATTTTCATACACAATCAACTTAACATATTTTTTTGCAAGCACCAACAGCACGCTACCTCACAAACTAATTTGATCACTTAATTGCTTTGGTAATTTTTTATCAAAACAATTTGGCGTCCACCGTGGGGCAAGTGGCGCTATTTTTACTGAAAACCTTGCTAAAATCATTACTTGGTTTTCTATTTTCAAAACTTTTTACACAACTGTTTTCAATGGCCTCTCAATCAAACATGAGCACTTCTTCAATGCCTACTTCAACCTCTGCTACAACTGGTTTGGTGCTTCCTCCACCTCCATAAGTTCAAGCTCCTCCAAGGAGAAGTGAAAGCCAAATATCCCGAGACACTCCTGCTGCTCATAATGTCTACATATCTGGTGTTTAAGGGAGAACTCCTATTATGGCTTCTAATGATGAAATTTTATCTTTGTTTGGTAATATACAGGATCAAATGAAGAAACAACAGGAAACTAACCAGCTGATAATGAAAGAAATACAACTCTTGAAGTCCAACTCCTAGAGACCTGCTAAGGATACTTTTACCCCTTTGCAGCCCAGGACGTTGAACTTTAGTTCAGCAGTATATACTGAGGATAATTAGGGCAATATCATACCAAGCAGTTCCCAGAGTAATGCTCCTGAGATACCCTCAACGGCCAGGATATCGACTGTGAGGGACCCATGATATGCTCCAGGATATGGCCAGAGTCACCAAGCTGGTAACTTGTCTAATAATACTAATACTCCTGCTACTAACAACCCTGGATCTTCGTAGAATGCAGGTGTAACATCGGCATTGTCCAGAGAACTCCAGAAACTGAAGGATATGATATCAAGTGTACTAGGGATAGTGCAGCCAATATCGGAAGTGTTTTGGCCAAAAATCAAACAAAGACAATGCAACCAAATCTTTTGTTGTGAGGTGTGATTCTTGAATCAATGAACAATATTCAGGATCACTCAGAAATGTAATGAGCGAATGACACAGAGATTTATATGAGGAAAAAGCCCTTGATCAAGAGTTGATCTCCGGCACAAAAAACCTCGGGTGATGGAAACTACCGATCACCAGCTAAGATTAATAAAAAATAAGTTTACAACTCGGGATGATAAGAAGCTTGTTACAAGGATCACTAATGTGCAATGTGCAAAAGAATGTATGAAATTGCCAAGTATTGTATAGAGAGCTTGACTGAGAGCTGTTACGAGTGTGTGTGTATGCCAAAATTAGCTAAGTGTTCTATCAAGCTTGTCATCCCCATTTTTAAATTAGAAATAACCAAGTTAACAAACTATCCGGTAATCATGCAAGCTCCCCACGATCTCCACAACGTCTATAATGGTCAAACACGTGCGGAATCTTTAGAGAATATGCTCCAAGAATTTCGGTGAGACTTGGTCATTTGAAGTTGTTCCTGCAAAACAAGTTTATGTACAAAGAAGACAATTGTTAGTAGTAGGATAACAGTGATCCTGAATCCTGATCCTGCGACACCTGCTGAGGATCCTTAATTCAAACAGAATTGGGGATCCATGATTTTGGTAGCAGTTGAGGACCCGTGATCCTTAGGATTTAGAACATCATCCCCTAAAAATTGCCCCCAAAATATAAGGAGTAAAGTGTAAATTGTCGAGTTATATTTTCTTGATCTTATCCGTAACAAACCAACGGATATATTGCCGTTATGATCGAACTATCCGTTGCAGAGCTTAAGTCATCTGAAGCGACATCCCTGCAAAATCATGATTATAAATTCAAGTTAGAGATAAGGGTCTAGAGGCATTTAAAATCGTGCGTTACATCCTTTAAATCCTCATTTGAAGATCAAGCATGTACTTCTTTCCCCTTTCTCTTCTCTTTCTTACTCTGTTTCTTTTTCTTTTTCAAAATCTTCGAATCACCATGAAGCTAAGATCATCCCCTGCTAAGGATCATCGAAAAGATAGTCCCTTAAAAAGCCAAGGGATCATCGAAGACTCTCCGAAGGAACGTTGCTGCTTTACCGATCCTGAGATCGATAGGATCCGTCATTGCTTTCCAGCGAGCACTGTTTTCAAACCCTTTGACCCTACCATCCGGAGTGATTTTGTCTCTGAAACCTGGGTTGCATTTCCAGTTACCCCTTTCTCGATAGGATACTCCTACCATTTTCCTGATTTCACCCAATCTTTCTTCTCCCGTACCGGCATATCCTACATCCAGGCTATGCCAATGATGTGGAGGGTTCTATTTACCCTTGAGAGGATCATTGAGCAAGAGGATATTGAGTTGGGAATGTCAGAGTTATCTGAACTATACAACCTTGTGAGCCATGGTTCACACCGCTTTCTATTCAAACATAAACCCGGTGAACCACATCCAATCCTGAAAACCACCAAGAACGATAACAAGTGGAAGAAACGTTTTTTCTTCGTCAGGAGGGATTCCATCCCTAACGGGAAGGATCTCCCCAGAACATGGGCCACTCATGGTAGGATAGAGGATACTTATAGAAGGATCATAGGATACCCTATCTCCGCTGAGGATCACTAACCCCTTTGTTTCTATTTTGCAGCTATTTCTATTTCACACATCATTACATCACCTGCAACGAAGGGAAGGCTTGACGCTTTCCAGAGTTTTGATCCTGCTATAAGATCATTCCAAGCATGTACCAAGGATTCCCAAGAAGTATCCTCAGGCTCTGTCACAATGTCAAGTAAGTATCCCTGTTTGTATGTAATTAAATGTTAAAACATAGATAAAACAAGAATACTTATCTTTTGTTTTGGATGGATAGGTGCTGGAAAATCCCCAAGGTCTGCTTCCCGCTTCAGTGTCACCGATCTCACTACTGTTGGTCCCAGGTCTGGGAAGAAGAAGACAGCTGCCAGCCCAAGTGCTGTGGTTCCAAAGCCTACCACCTCCAAGGGGGAAAGAAAAGAAAGGCCTCCGAAACTGACAATCTTGAAGGCTTACCTCTAATTCGCCATCAGTTCCAAGAGTACTTCGCTGATGTAAGGATCACTAACCCTGGCTGATTATCCTGCCCACTTGAGGATCACGTGATCCTGAACTTTACCTTGACTTTTTTGCAGAAATTTGCTGAGGTCCAAATGCTGTTTGACGCTTACCTTAACTTTTTACAGAAATTTACTGAGGTCGAAATGCTGTTTGACGCTTATGTTGAGGAGGCGGAACAAAAGCATCAGGAGTTCCAAAAGTTCTTCCTTGCCAAGGATCAAGCTATCTCCCGCCTTGAGAAGGATCTTGCTCTCGCAAAGCAGGAGGTGGTCATGGCCCAGATAAATGCTGATCATGAGAAGCACGACCTGCTGGAGGATGCTAAAGTCTCCGCTGCCATCACCATGTAAAAGATCAAGCTTTAAATGGATCAGGAGGCGGAGGATCCTGACTTCGACAGGACCACTTGGGACAAGGAGGCATGGAAGGCAAAGCTGGCTGAGCTTGAGGACGAGGAGGAGGCTACTGAGGTCTTGGCGATTGAGGCAAGTGGCAGTGGAAAGGATCAAGCTGGCGGTGATGATGCTGGTGGTGATGCAGCCAAGATTTGAGCTGCTGAAATGGGCGATGATGGATATTTCTAGACGTGGCCGGAGCCCATTTTTTAGGATTTGGTAGTGGTTTTTTGGTTATGGTGTTTTGAAACAATGTTGGGCAGTAATTTGAACAATAGTTTTTAGGATTATGGATCCAGGATCCTTAGACAATAGGTAGGATAATAGGTGGTGGAGGGATCCTCTGTTTGGGGGATGAAGCCACTTGTTATCCTGCCATCTTTTATTTCCTGCACTTGAAAGACCTATTAACAATGGACACCCTTTACCTACCCCAGCGGACGGGCCATGTATTGCTGGTAGATGCTTGGGGTAGGTAATTTTAACAACCTTGAAGGGTTTAACTATGGATGAATAAATAAAACCTTTAACTTTTGGCTATCTCGTGTTGTTATCCTTATGGATTCTTTGTTTTTTAACTGTTGTTGTGTATTTTGTTTGAATTTATTAAATAAAGAAGAAAAGTTTAACAAATCATGTTCAAAAGTTTTAGGATATGATCAAGGATCAAATATCCTATAGTCACTAAATTCAAAAAAGTTATGTACTTAAGGATCATTAGTCATGTTGTCAAAGGATAAGGGTCACTTAGATGAATAATGAATAAAATCAAAGTGATCAAGGATCATGCCTGAGAATCCAAGTTAGGATCCTAACCCTTTTAACATTCATATTCAGGATAACCAAAAGACAAACCTTAGTAAAAGGTAAGGATCAGGGATCCTTAGCTGTTTAACTTCGAAAGCCTGAAACAGAATACAACTTGGGACTAAGCCAATATAAGAGAAAAGTTAGTAACTGGGGACAAGCCCAAAGGATAACTGGGCACAAGCCCAAAGGATAACTGGGGACAAGCCCAAAGGATAACTGGGGACAAGTCCAAAGGATCGTGTGTAAACTGGAGTATGGCCCTCACTGGCGACTATCCAAACTTAGTGACATGAAAATGCCAAAACCTTAGCTAACGTGAAAACGTTAGAAACCTTAGGAACGGATGTATGGTACGTCTACCATTATACGTAGGATCCCAGATACAGCCAGTACAATGAAATTGTCAGCCCCTAAAGCGAGTACTGGTCCCATTGCCATGAACTGTACCAGGATCATCGTGCGCTGCTGGCGATACTGGGGACAGGCCCAAAAACTAGGGACTAGCCCAAATAACTGGGGTCAAGCCCAAATAACTGGATACTTCTGTGGATACCCAATCCTTTATTAAGGATACCTAAACCTTCTGCAAAACTCAGAATCAAGTGAAAGGAGGATAAAGGTTCCAGGATCCTTATCCTTGTATATAAGACAATTAAAGAGTGAAATAGTTTGAAATTAGATCATTACCAAAATGAGGATCCCCTGTCCTGTAAGGATCCTTCGAGGATACTTGTCAGGTAAGGATCATGAATCCTTATTACATGAAGTATTTCTTCAAGTGGACATCATTCCAAGCTCTTGGTAGCAAATCACCTTCCATTGTTAGCAATCGATATGCCCCCTTTCCTGCTTCAGCTTCAATCAAATAGGGGCCTTCCCACTTTGGTGCTAACTTTCCATCAGCAGGATTGGTGGTATTTTGAAATGCTTTCCTTAATACCATATCACCAACTTGGAATTTCCTGATCCTGACATTTTTGTCGTAACCTCCAGCCATCCTTTGTTGGTAACTGGCCATCCTTATCCTTGCCAAATCCATGAGTTCTTCTATAGTATCCAAGTCTTGAACCAAGTTTTCAGCATTTTCTTCAAGATCACGAATGCTTGTTCTTGCAGTAGGAACCACCATCTCTGTAGGGATCACTGATTCTGCTCCAAATACCAAAGAGAATGGAGTTTGGCCAGTAGCATTCTTGGGAGTTGTCCTATCAGCCCAAAGTACATAATGTTAGGGCATGAATTTTATGCTAAGGATCATCTATCCTTAGACTGGGCATGGATCACGGATCCTTAATGGATGATGGAGAGAGTCTGAGGATCCAGAGTCTGAGGATCCAGAGTCTGAGGATCCAGGATCCTTAACAGAACTTTTGTTTTCTAACAATTGTCACGTTTTTAATGTTTAAATGCAGGTAATGGACGACATGGACTCATTCTTAGCTGGAATTTCGGGGAATATTCGTTCATATGGCACATGCTTGATGAAATATAACCGTTTTTGGAGAACATGGGCCATTTCCACCTTTTTAGGAAAGTTTGTTAATTGATATTTCTTATCTTTTTAAGGGGAAACAAGCTCATTTGAGGCATAGGTCGAACACACCACACAAACAACACACAACACTCGAATTCTCTGCAAACACTTAGCAAAAACACACACTTACACTAGCAATTCATTGTATTGAGCTTGTTTTCTTCCGAAGTTGTACAAGGATCACTATTGTTTCAGCAATATATTTGGTGATCGGTAGTTTCCATCACCCGAGGTTTTTTATGCCGGAGATCATTCATTGATCATGGGCTTTTTCCTCGTATAAATCTCGGTGTTCATCGTTGATTTCATATACTTGTCGTTCATACAATTAACCAAGCATCATACCTCACAAAATCAGATTTGGTTGCATTATCCTTGTGTGATTTTTGACCAAAACAGTTTGGCGCCCACCGTGGGGCAATTGGTGCTTCATTTATGAGAAATTTTGTTCATTTCGGTCATTTCGGTTCATCACCTTCAACCACATGGCTTCTCAAGGAAAAACTTCTTCAAGTTCCATATCGGCGGTTACCTCATCATAGGGCATTCCACCATTGCATCATCTTATCCCTGCATTCCAGAAGAATGCTGAGAATGCTTCGAAGAAGACAACCCCCATTTTCACAAAACCAACTGTTGTTTCTTCCTCTACACTTACTAACAGTGATCTTTATGCTTTGATTTTGCAGATGAGATGATACATGCAACAACAGGACCAAACTAATGGCAGGATCCTTCGCGAAATTGATAAAACCAGCAGAGGATCACTCCCCTTTGATGCTGGGGTCGTTGAATTTTGACACTCCGGTCATAACTTCCCGGCACTTTGCAGCTCCAGATGTCCAATACCAGGGTGGATCAACAGGAATGCGTTCTGGATCATCGGCAATGTCTCAGGCTCAAGGATCCTCTTTCCAGCCTTCAGGATCCTCATTTCAGCATCAGGGATTCTTCACCAGTTTAGGAGAATTCATGGGGACGCAACCAATTCAAGGATCCTCTTAGGTTCAAGGATCCTCTCAGGTTCAAGGATCCTCTCAGGTTCAAGGATCCTCTCAGGTTCAAGGATCTTCCTACCAGGTTCAAGGATCCTCATCTCAGGTTTCCGGATACATGGATTATCCTCCATGACCTTCATTCACAGCACATCTAGGATCCAACATCTTCCAGGATCAAGGATACTTAAGGAGTGTGCAACCCAGAAGTTCAGATGTTCATCTAGGAGACTTCATACCAATGCAGACTATTGCTTCTTCTGGTCCCTCAGTTATACCAGAATCCCGTCAATATGGATTCACATCTGGAATTCCAACCTTGAATCCATTAGGAGGTAACACTTTGAATACTTCTTATAATGCTAACCATGGCTTCGCGCAGGATATAGGAATCAACCAAGCTATGGCTAAGGAATTGCAGAAATTCAAAGATATGATATCCAGCGTTCCAGGAGTGGTTAAGCCCATTCCTGAAATTCCAGATGGAAGTCACAAGGGAAAGAATGGAGATCAATCCCATTCCTGAGAGGTTAAAAGAAGCATGTCTATGCAAGGGTTTTGGATCCACACTCACAGGATCTGCTCTTAAATGGCTGCTAAGTCTTCCCCCTTACTCTATTACTCCATTTGCTAATCTAGTTAATCTGTTTAATAGTCAATTTTCATGTAGTAGAAAATTTGAATGATTAACTAGTGATCTATATAAGGTAACACAAGGTCAAAATAAATCACTTAGAGATTACATCACTAATTTTAGTAAAGAATCCTTAGATATCCCTAACCTGGATATAGCTACGACTGTAGAAGCCTTTAAAATGGGTTTACTTAGGGATTCAATATTCTATGATGATCTTGTCATGGCCCCTTGCAGGAACTTAGATGAGGAAAGGAACAGGGCCCTTAGGTTCATCCGTTTAGAGGATGACAAAAGGATCCATGAGAGATTGTCAGGATCCTCAAAGCAAGACAAATAAGGATCCTATCTCAAGGATAACTGATCCAAGCAATACTCCAAGCATGACAACCAGAATGTGCATGCTGTGGAACAAGAGGAAGATGATGAGGATTATCCTCCTATTTCTGAATATTGTTTTTCTGCTGATAATAATGAACTAATCCTTTCTATGCAGAGTTTAGGTGACAAGGTTAGGTGGCCAAGGAAGAATGACAAACCGCCTGCCACCAAAGACGAATCGAAATGGTGTGCTTACCATGGGGATTATGGTCATCTCACAGATGAGTGCATAGCATTAAGGAAGGAGATAGGTTATCTTTTGAGCAAAGGACATTTGAAGGAATTGCTTGGAAGGAAAAAGTCAAGGATCAAGGATCCTGAGAGAGTTCCTGAAAAAGCTCCTCCTTCACCAGCTGATGCTCAAATCATCCATTTCATCTCCGGAGGTTCTCAGCAGCTAAGAGACATGCAAAGGAAACAAAGATGGAGAATAGGGACATACCTATTCGAACTTCCATCCTTACCCAGGAAAAAGTCATATACTTTGATGGGGATGACCGTGTCGACATACATGATCCTCATCATGACGGTTTGGTTATTACATTATTTATATCTAACCATTTTGTTTGCAGGATTCTCATTGATGGGAAAAGCTCAGTGAACATAATCCAGTTGGATGTCCTCAATAGAATGGACATCCTTGAATCCGATATTGTCCAAAGATCATATGTCCTTGTGGGATTCAGTGGAGAGACAAAGATTACATTGGGGGACATCAAACTTCCTATCTATATAGAGGGAGTGAATTATGTTAAAAAAATTCTATGTTATTGATTGCTTATCTTGCTATAATGTTATCTTTGGCAGGCCATGGATACAAGATATGAAGGCAGTCCCCCTCAACATATCATCAATGCGTCAAGCTCCCAACTCTATGAGATATGGTGAAGATAGAAAGTGATCAGTAGGAGGCAAAGAACTGTTACACTTCTTCAATGAAGCCAGCCTCCAAGGAGCAAGACGTCATGGAGGCAAGAGAGCAAGACGTCAGGATATTCTGTTGAACCCAGAGGATCCTGAATCCAAATTTTTTATAGGATCCGGGATCCTAGACAATATTGAGCAGGATTTAGTATCCTTTTTGGAAAGAAGAAAATCTACCTTTGCTTGGAAACATGAAGATATGACAGGTATATCTAAGAATGTTATTACTCACAAACTTTATATTGACAGGTCTTTCAAGCCAATACACCAAAAAAGGAGAAAGTTTGCACTTGAAAGGAATGCCATTATCCAAGAAGAGGTAGACAAATGGCTCAAGGCAAGTTTGAGTGGACTGATAAGCATGAAGCTGCACTCAACATTCTTAAGGATTATCTATCCTCAGCACCAGCCCTGATGAAACCAGAAAATGGAGAATCATTATCCTTATTGTTTCAGCTAAAGTAGTAAGTTTGATCCTAGTTAAGGATCATCAAGGTTCTTAACATCCGGTATACTATGTAAGTAAAATTTTACTTGATGCTGAGGCCAGGTATTCTCATTTAGAGAAATTAATTCTTGATTTAATTATGCCTTTCGCTAAACATAGACATTATTTCGAAACTCACACTATTATTGTGAAAGCTAACTTTCCTATTAAGAATGTTCCCAGGAAAACTGAAATGGCAGGTAGAATGGCAAAGTGGATAGTCAAGCTTAATGCATATGACATTAAGTATAAACCTAGGACTACCATCAAGTCCCAAGCTTTAGCTGACTTTGTGGCTGATTTCAGTAGTGATATAGAAAAGGAAGCTGAATTAGAAGTTCAACAACTTGAGAAGATCAAGGATCCTTAGACACTCTTCACGGATGGAGCTTCAAATGTTAAAGGAACTAGACAAAGCACACTACTAAAATCGCCACAAGGGGGCATTATACTCCAATCCATTGCTTGTGAATTCCAAACCACTAATAATAAGGCAGAGTATAAGGCCTTGATAGCAGGTTTGCAATTAGTTAACAATATGAGGATCAGGTATCTTCAAGTATATGTAGATTCTCTATTAATTACTAATCATTATAACGGTTCTTACACTGTCAAAGGTGAAAAGCTAATCAAGTACTTAGAAATAGTCAGGAAACTGGCAGATTCTTTTGCTTTTTTCAGTCTATCACAGGTACCCAGGGAAGAAAATGCAGAAGCTGATGCTCTAGCTAGTCTTGGATCATCACTGAAGATTCCAGAGGATGTGAAAATACTCATCATCCATGTTTTAACTCCTGCAATTGAGGATCACGTAGCCATGAAGATAGGGGAAGATTCTGCAATCATCCCTAGTGATGATACACAATCTCATTCAGGATCATGGACCCTTCCAGTCATGAGATATATACAACATGGAGAGATTCCTACTGGAGAAAATCCTAGAGCTTTCAAAGTCAAGGTATCTCAATTTACAATACTAAATAACATGTTATATAATGATCTCTTGCAGGTCCATATCTAAGGTGCATTGAGGATCCAGAAATTCAAGAAGTCTTAAAGGATTTTCACGAAGGAGATTGTGGAAACCACACTAGGGGCAGAGTACTGTTCTCAAGGATCCTTAGAACAGGATACTATTGGCCTGCTATGAAGAACGATGCTGTGGATTATGCCAAGAAATGTGATACTTGTCAAAGACATAGCAATATCCTACACCAACCAGCATAACATCTACATCCTAAGCAGAAGCTTTTGCTCAAAGTCAGAGAAAACATGGCTAGTCATCAACAAATAATAGCTGGAGCATACAACAAAAATGTCAGGGTCAGAGAGTTTCAAGTTAGTGACTTGGTATTAAGGAAAGCATTCCAAAATACCATGAATCCTTATGATGGCAAGCTAGCACCAAAGTAGGAAGGCCCCTATCTAATTGAAGCTCAATCTGGAAAGGGGGCATATCATTTACTGACATTGGATGGTGATCTCCTACCAAGATTTTGGAATGTTGTTCATCTCAAAAAGTACTTTATGTAAGAAGGATCAGGGATTCTCAGCGATACAAGTATTCTGATTAAGGATCCGGGATACTCAAAGGATATATGATTCTACATTTGGTAACACATTACTTTCATTTTCATTCATTTTATACTTATTACTTATCATAAGGCAAAGATGTTAAACATTTAACATCTATTTTCATAAAGTTTAAGCTTTTGCAGAGTTATTATCATTTTACAGAAGGTCAAAGTGGTTGGCTAACTCTCCAATGTTTATTTGGGCTTGTCCCCAGTTATTTGGGCTTGTCTCCAGTTTTGGGCTTGTCCCCAGTTTGGGCCTGTCCCCAGTTTCGCCAGTAGCGCATGATGATCCTGGTACAGTTCATGGCAATGGGACCAGTACTCGCTTTAGGGGCTGACAATTTCATTGTACTGGCTGTATCCGGGATCCTATGTATAATGGTAGACATACCATACATCCGTTCCTAAGGTTTCTAATGTTTTCACGTTAGCTAAGGTTTCGGCATTTTCATGTCGCTCAAGTTTGGATAGTCGCCAGTGAGGGCCATACTCCAGTTTATACAAGTTTATTTGGGCTTGACCCCAGTTTACATCCGTTTATTTGGGCTTGTCCCCAGTTTATTTGGGCTTGTCCCCAGTTTGTTGGGCTTATCCCCAGTTTATTTGGGCTTGTCCTCAGTTTGTTGGGCTTGTCCCCAGTTTATGTGGGCTTGTCCCCAGTTTGTTGGGCTTGTCCCCAGTTTATTTGGGCTTGTCCCTAGTTATTATGGGTTCATTCCCAATTATTTGGCTTGGTCCCAAGTTTGTTTTTCTTACAGGGTCTTGGAGCTCTAAAGTTATACAAGTTCTGACAATAAGGATCCTGGATCCTGGAAACTTTACTTTTCACACATTTTATTCAGTATTAGTTTACAAGGATATAGAATCCTAACTTGGATTCTCTGGTATGTTATATTCTAACTTTTTCTAAGCTACAACTTATCTCTTATCCTTTTTGGTTAAAGATCATTGATCCATATTTGTCCCAATACTTCAAGCTTTTTGTTAAAAGTTTAACATTATCATCAGATTTCCAATAACTTTCCAGTTGTTTGGCGATGATATCTTTGGAAATAGAAAGCATACATGAAAAATAAAGAGGAAAGAAACAACAACAGTTGTATCTAAAAAAAAGTTTAATGTTATCACCCATTCATTATGTATCAAATCATCTGGCCTGGACTTCACCAGCAAAACCGTGGACCATCCACCCAGGCCGGACATGGCTATCTAACAGTTAAAGTGTCTATACAGAAATTAAAATGCAGCAAGGTTTATAGCGAACGCTGTAGAAGGATTCATTCTCCACAAACAGAAGGATCTTCTTGTCTGTAAAGGCATTTGAGGAGTTATCTCTAACTCTATATTTTTCAATGATGATTATAGCCGGTCTTATCAGTGACGACAGACAGTATAACGACTAGTTACCAGCAGCAACCTCTAGTCCGTTTCTAACGGAAATATGACAGCTGTAAATCCTTATCACAACTGCCATATTGGGGGCAATTGTTAGGGCATGAATTTTATGCTAAGGATCATCTATCCTGAGACTGGGCATGGATCACGGATCCTTAATGGATGATGCAGACAGTCTGAGGATCCAGAGTCTGAGGATCCAGGATCCTTAACAGAACTTATGTTTTCTAACAATTGTCACGTTTTTAATGTTTAAATGTAGGTAATGGACGACATGGACTCATTCTTAGCTGGAATTTCGGGGAATATTTGTTCATATGGCACATGCTTGATGAAATATAACCATTTTTGGAGAACATGGGCCATTTCCACCTTTTTAGGAAAGTTTGTTAATTGATATTTCTTATCTTTTTAAGGGGAAACAAGCTCATTTGAGGCATAGGTCGAACACACCACACAAACAACACACAACACTCAAATTCTCTGCAAACACTTAGCAAAAACACACACTTACACTAGCAATTCATTGTATTGAGCTTGTTTTCTTCCGAAGTTGTACAAGGATCACTATTGTTTCAGCAATATATTTGGCGATCGGTAGTTTCCATCACCCGAGGTTTTTTATGCCGGAGATCATTCATTGATCAAGGGCTTTTTCCTTGTATAAATCTCGGTGTTCATCGTTGATTTCATATACTTGTCATTCATACAATTAACCAAGCATCATACCTCACAAAATCAGATTTGGTTGCATTATCCTTGTGTGATTTTTGACCAAAACACATAAGGTAGTTCTTCTGCCCATTTTCCTTTCTTGGATCCAAGCTTCTTCTTCAAATTGTTGATGATGATCTTGTTGGATGATTCTGCCTGACCATTAGCTTGTGGGTGGACTGGTGTTGATGTTATCATCTTAATCCCCCAGCTGTCACAAAAGTTAGTAGTTCTGTTCCCAATAAATTGGGATCCATTATCACAAACAATTTCAGAAGGAATACCAAATCTAGTAATAATGTTTCTTTTAATAAAGGATATCACTTCTTTTTCTCTGACTTGAGCAAAGGCTTCAGCCTCTATCCACTTGGAGAAGTAATCAGTCATTGCAAGCATGAACACTTTTCCACCAGGTGCCTTGGGAAGTTTACCAACTATATCCATTCCCCATCTCATAAATGGCTAAGAAGAGGATATAGGATGCAAAAGCTCTGCTGGCTGATGAAAGATATTACTATGTCTCTGACAAGGATCGCACTTCCTGGCATATTCCACAACATCCTTCTTCATGGTAGGCCAATAGTATCCTATCCTCAGGATCCTTGAGAATAATGCCCTGCCCCCAGTGTGGTTTCCACAATCTCCTTCGTGAAAATCCTTTAGAACTTCTTGGATTTTAGGATCCTCAATGCATCTTAGATATGGACCTGCAAGAGATCGTTTATATAACATGTTATTCAATATTGTGAATTGAGATACCTTGATTTTGAAAGCCCTGGGGTTTTTTCCTGTAGGAATCTCTCCATGTTGTATGTATCTCATGATTGGGAGTATCCATGATCCTGAATGAGATTGAGTATCATCACTAGGGATGATTGCAGAATCCTCTCCTATCTCCATAGCTACATGATCCTCGATAGTAGGGGTCAGGATGTGGATAATAGGGATCCTGACATCCTCCGGGATCTTCAAGGATGATCCTAGATTGGCTAATGCATCAGCCTCGGCATTCTCTTCCCTTGGTACCTATGTCAAACTAAAGGAAACAAAAGAGAGTGCCAATTCTTTGACTATCTCTAAATATTTGATTAGCTTTTCACCTTTAACAGCATAGGATCTATTAAAGTGATTAGTAATTAACAACAAATCTACATGTACCTCAAGATACCTGATCCTCATATGCTTAGCAATTTGCAAACCAGCTATCAAGGCTTCATATTCAGCCTCATTGTTAGTAGTTTGAAACTCACAAGCTATGGAGTGGGGTATTATGTCCCCCTGTGGCGATTTTAGTAGTATTCCAAGCCCTGTTCCTTTAACATTGGAGGCTCCATCAGTAAAGAGTATCCAAGGATCCTTAGTTTCTTCTAGCTGTTGGACTTCCAACTCAGCTTCCTTTTGCAAGTCACTACTAAAATCTGCCACAAAGTCAGCTAAGGCTTGGGATTTGATGGCAGTCCTTGGTTCATATCTTATATCATATGCACTAAGCTTCAATGCCCACTTTGCCATCCTTCCTGACATTTCAGGTTTCCTGAGAACATTCTTAATTGGAAAATTAGTCTTAACAATAATGGCATGAGTTTCAAAATAATGTCTTAATTTAGTAGATGCCATAATTAGTGCAAGGATAAGCTTTTCTAAATGTGAATACCTGGATTCAGCATCAAGCAAACTCTTACTTACATAATAGACAGGATGTTGTGTACCTTCGTGATCCTCAAAAAGGACCGCACTTACTGTCACTCCCCCAAAATCCACACGCGGAGTATCACCGCTTGGAGGCGTGACATGACCAGGATCAAGCCACCAATCATATTGAACATATAAGTATAAGTAAAAGTAAATGTAATCCGTCACAATACAATTGGTGTTCAATCAAAAACATAGCATAGGTAGCGGAAGCATAGTATGAAAATCCAACACAAGTGTTTAGTTTAAAGAGACATAAAGTTTTCATCAAAACATCCACAATCCATGCCCACAACGACCGCGCCTCCCGTGCAAGCTCCATGAGTACCTACGGTCCTGCAAGGCATGTAACAGAAAGTCAACAACTAGTTGAGCGAGTTCACAGTAAGTAAGTTCGTTGCATAACTATGCGTTATTAACTAAGCCGTTGTGTAGATTCAATTGGTGGGGGCTTCCCATGTTGTATGTACTATCAGTAGGGACTTCCCATGTTTGTATTTACTATCAGTGGGGGCTTCCCATGTTTGTATTTACTAGACTAGTTGTACCATAAGTGTTCCCCTTAACCCGAGAACAGTAGTACGTACGAGGTTTACATAGGCTTTACGTAAGTGCCCTTCTTAACCCGAGGACAGTGGTACGCGTGAGGTTTACGTAGGTTTTACGTAAAGTGTCCCTCAAAACCTGAGGACAGTAGCAAGCATAAGTATACGTAGGTTTTACGTAAGTGTCCCTCGAACCCTAAGGACAGTAGTAAGCACAAGTATACGTAGGTTTTACGTAAGTGTCCCTCGAAACCTGAGGACAGTGGTAAGTACAAGTTTACGTAGGTTTTACGTAAGTGTCCTGCCTAACCTGAGGACGATGGTAGATAGTCTAGTAGCAGTGTAAGTACGAGTAATTGTTCAATCCCATTATTCAAAACCCATTCCCAGCCCCGGGAATCCCATGCCTTGGTAAGAGTGTGAACTCACCTTGGTTTGCTCGGTATGCTAAGAATTACACGCTCACAATTTATCAGTTACGCCCTATAATACACACGTATATAAAATCAATTTACGTTCATAAAGACTCGCATGAAATCTAATGTCACATATCGTTTGGCAGTTAACATCACGTATCACGTAAGCAATTAATCAATCTCATATACTTCATGTTTCACATATCAGTCTTTCACAGTTTATACTAACGCAGTTATTCATTAATATACTGGACAGGGTTAACAAATTTAACAAAGTTAGCAACTTAGCAGAATTTGATGCATAACAGGAATGACAACCAACACTGTTAATCAACTAACAGAATTAACCAACAGAATTAACAAGAGTTACATGAATCTAACATTGTGAATAAAGTTAACTGAGTTAATAAACTTAACTCAGTTAATAGGCTAAACATAGTTATATACCTAACAGAGTTAACAGGTTACATGCTTTAACAAAAGACACTCCACGAAATCACCTGTGACAAAACACAGACTTTGGCGAAATCACTTGGAATAAAAACACTTTGGCCGAAAACCCTTATGCCACGAAATCCCCTTTGGGCCGAAATCACTTGGGCCGAAAACACCAAGGTGTTTTCGTTGGAGGTAGGGTTTTCATTGGGTTCAACGATCATCAACAACAGTTACAAAGCATAGAAACCCTAATGATCACATCTATCTAACAGTTACGTCGTATGTTAACAATCAATCATCAAGTTTTCGATGTAACATTAACGTGAAGTCAAAGCATTAACAAATCAACTGATCATCATTATTAGGCACACATGGTGGATGATAATATTCCATATACAAGACAGTTTACACATGAAATTCATACAACACTCGATTAACATGTTCATCAATCATCAACTAATATGATCAATGATCTAGACTCATTAGGTCTATTCATAAAATCATCATTCAAATAATCCACCATAGCCGACAAATGTAAATAGATTTCATGTTGCTATTTGACCAAACATCAATCCTATTACAACTCTATTGAACAGAGGTAGTGATCTGACAACCTATTACAATTCGATTGAATGCAATAGCATAATTGGGCCGATTAAAAGTTTGATTACATGCACATGACTGATTTAATATCATCATTGTTTCCTACTATCATCACATGGCCACACAATAGCATGTTATGTCTAATCTATAGGCACACAATCAATTATTTGTTTATTTGACAATCACATGCACATAAGACAATAATGACCCCCAATTTTCATGCTTATACTATGAAATCTCATGAAATGTTAAGTATAGTGGCCGACAAGGAGGTGATGGCTATCTAAATCTCTCATGCATGACAAACACAAGCATGATTTAATCACAACAGTCGATGCTACACATGTATGAAAGGAGGTTCAATACTATATTCATTTTATTTGCACAAAAGCCATCCCTAGATCACATCATAATTGATTCGGTCAACAAGTTAAACAACACAAGAAACACTCACCGAGATTGAGAAGAGGATGATGATGGCGATCACGACGAGGGGGGGGGGGTTTCTCCAGTTGACGCACGATCTCAAGGAGAGAGTATGAGTTTTAGGGTTTTGTGATTTTGTCAAATACTAACTTAATGAGAGGGTTATATTCACTGAATGTGAGCCGAGCCCAACAACTCGGGTTTCGTTTGGGCCGAGGGCTAGCCCAAGATAATTTAAAGAATGTTGTGCGACTCGGGGTGTATTGTGCAAATCGGGTATACATTGTGCGATCCACATATGTTACGAGTATATACATAACACGATACAATTTCATAACACTTATCACATAATTAAATTATAACATTTTATTGCAAACAATCACAATAGTTAATAACATAGCACTCACACCGGTTACTTCAAAATGTACAAAGGGTTCAGAAATACGAGTTGTCACATTATCCCCAAGTTGAAAGAAATTTCGTCCCAAAATTTGGTACGTACTCACTGAGGAAGCTAGTTAAGTTGCATGGTTTTCCTGGTTTTCCTGGGGTGTCACATCCTCCCCCCGTTAATCTGGAATTTCGTCTCGAAATTCCGTAGCTTCAGCCTCAGTAGTGGTTGTACTGTTTGCGAATAGTTGGGGATACTTTTGTTTCATTTGATTGTCGCGTTCCCAGGTGAACTCTGGGCCACGACGGGAGTTCCAACGAACTCGTACAAGAGGTATTCTGGTGTTCTTGAGGACCTTAACATCCCGGTCCGTGATTTCAACTGGTTCCTCGACGAATCGCAACTGCTCGTCGATAGTGAGCTCATTCAAAGGAACTATGAGGGTCTCATCTGATAGACACTTCTTCAGATTCGACACGTGGAAAACGTTGTGAACTGCACTGAGTTCAGCTGGTAGGTTTAGTCTGTAGGCCACCCTGCCTATCTTCTCAATAATTTTGAACGGTTCGACATATCGCGGATTGAGCTTGCCTCGTTTTCCAAAACGAACAACACCCTTCCAGGGTGAGACTTTGAGTAGTACCCGCTCCCCAACCTGGAGCTCGAGTGGTTTCCTGCCCTTATCGGCGTAACTTTTCTGACGGTCACGAGCTGCCGCCATTCGTTGTCGTATTTAAGCAATTCGCTCTGTTGTGTCTACCATAAGTTCTGGACCAGTAATCTGACTATCCCCCACCTCTGCCCAACAAAGAGGTGACCGGCATTTACGCCCGTACAATGCCTCAAATGGAGCAGCTTTAATGCTGGTGTGGTAGCTGTTATTGTACGAAAATTCCACTAGTGTCATATGCTTTTCCCAGCCGTTGCCAAAGTCAATCACACATGCCCTAAGAATGTCTTCAAAGGTCTGGATGGTACGTTCTGACTGCCCCTCCGTCTGAGGGTGATAAGCTGTGCTCATGTCTAATCGTGAGCCGAAGGATTTGTGCATCGCTTGCCAAAGTTCTGAAGTGAAACGTGCATCACGATCGGAAATAATAGAGCTTGGCACCCCGTGCCTCGAGACAACTTCCTTAAGGTATGCGTCTGCTAGAGTGGAGAACTTGCCTGTTTCTTTGATAGCCAAGAAGTGTGCTGACTTTGTGAGTCGGTCCACGATCACCCAAATAGTATCGTTACCACGTTGAGATCTAGGCAGGCCAGTAACAAAATCCATGGAAATTTGCTCCCATTTCCATTGTGGTATCTCTGGTTGTTGGAGTAGGCCTGATGGTTTCTGATATTCAGTCTTGACTCTCGCACAAGTCAAGCACTTGCTGACGTAAGCTGCTATATGAGCTTTCATACTAGGCCACCAATATGTAGTTTTCAAATCGTGGTACATCTTATCCGAACCAGGATGTACTGAGTAGCGAGACTTATGAGCTTCATCCATTACAAGCTCGCGTAAGTTACCATAGAGTGGGACCCAAATGCGTCCTGTTACATAGTAGGTGCCGTCTGCCTTTTGTTCTAACCGTTGCCTTGAGCCGCGTAGGGCTTCAGCCCTGACATTTTCTGGTTTCAATGCTTCTACCTGAGCATCTCGTATCTGTGAAGGAAGACTAGACTGAATAGTGAGTTGCAACGCTCGTACACGCCTAGGTGTAGTATCCTTTCGACTAAGGGCGTCGGCCACCACATAGGCTTTGCCCGGATGGTACTTTATAACATATTCGTAATCGTTCAACAGTTCGACCCATCGACGTTGTCGCATGTTCAACTCTTTCTGCTTGAAGATATGTTCGAGACTCCTGTGATCGGTGTAGATGGTGCACTTGGTGCCATACAGGTAATGTCGCCATATCTTGAGCGCAAAAACAACAGCTCCCAGCTCTAAATCATGTGAAGTGTAATTCCGTTCGTGAATCTTAAGTTGGCGCGAAGCATAAGCAATGACTTTATCTCGTTGCATCAACGCACATCCAAGACCTTGGATAGATGCGTCGCAGTAGACTACAAAATCGTCCGTGCCTTCAGGCAATGAGAGGATAGGTGCGCTACAAAGTCTATCCTTTAAGTGCTGAAATGCTGTTTCCTGTGTATTACCCCAACGGTAAGCAACACCTTTCTGTGTCAGTAGTGTAAGTGGCTGTGCAATCTTTGAGAAGTCTTTGATAAACCGTCTGTAATAACCCGCCAAACCCAAAAATTGGCGTATTTTGGTTGGTGTGTGGGGTGCAGGCCAGTTCTTGATCGAATCTACCTTGGATGGATCAACATGAATCCCATCCTTGTTTACCACGTGGCCTAGAAAGTGGACTTCACAAAGCCAGAAGTCGCATTTTGAAAACTTGGCGTACAGCTGTTCCGTTCGAAGGAGTTCCAAAATAAGCCGTAAATGATGCTCGTGTTCCTCCTGACTCTTCGAATAGATCAGGATGTCGTCAATGAAAACAATAACGAACTTGTCCAGGTAAGGTTTGCACACTATGTTCATAAGATCCATGAAGAATGCAGCACTACAAAAAAAATGATTATTAAGGACTGAAAAATCAGTCTCTAATGCATCAAAATCAGTCCTTGATGGGTATCAGGGACTGATTTGCCAGTCCCTAGCCAGTCTCGGATACCTAATACTAGATAGTGGTTTTAGTAACTAAAAAACAGTCCCCATTGGATGGCACCAACAGGAACTATCATTCAGTCTCTGATACATATAAATTTAGTCCTAAATGTTTACCCTGGTACCACATCATTTCAGTCTCCGAAACATTTTTTCCCTGACTGAAATTCAGTTTCTGATACTACAATATATCAGTTCCCTACACATTTTTTAGGGACTGAAAATTAGTACTTTAAACCATGTCTAGTCCGTCTCTAATAAGATGTTTTGGAAACTAAGAATTAGTCTCTGAAACCACATCATTTTAGTTCTTATTATGATTCTTTTAAAGACTGAAAATTAATCTCAAATATCATGTCATTTTAGACTTCAGTATGGTTTTAGAGACTAGAAATCAATATCAGGTAACATTTACTTTTAGTATCCAACATGTCTTAATACAAAACGAATGATTTTCACTGAGTTCTATTACAAAAACGTTGCTAAACGTATTTTACAGATATTATATTCATAAAAATTTACAACAATGTATAAGTTCTACAAATATATAGAGCTAAAATTGCATAAACAAAGCTGAATATACAGCTTGACTTTGATCACCACATGTGCTTTTGGGCGCACTAGTCCTAGGTTTGGCACAAGACTCATTGCAAGGTCCACAACTTTCATGACAAGTTACTTTGATGTCTTTTTCAACACTAAATATTGCTTCTTTTAAGTTTAAAGCCAGAACGCAACCTTGATATTTGCCTTGTGTAGCTTTCTAAATGAGTTTCTTGCGCCCTTGACGCAACAAATCAAGCAGGTTGCTGATGAACACATTGAAATGAAAATAATGTTAGACTCATGGAGTAAATCATAAGCCATTTGACTACAATTAATTGCTCAAGTCGAACTACTGCAAACGGTCGATTGGTGGTCGCTCGCGGCTAAGCACGGTCAAACAAACATTCTTGACAAGAAAAACCTGGGAGTTCCATCAAATGTCTGACCGCAACTGCAAAATGAGAAGGCGAAAATGAGCAAACAAACATTATGACCGACTTATTAGTTATTACTACTCAACAACACGTATAATGTTTAGATAGCTACCTCCGTTAACATATTTAACCGATTTGAACTCTTCGTTTGAATCAACCGACAAGTCCTCAGATGAATATCCTTCTTTCTTAGAACTCATTGGAGTCACACCTGCAACTTTATGTAAAAATAGTGAATTGCATTAACATAAAAATTATTAAAAAAAACAAATAAAAGGTCACTTAAATAATAACTTACTGTCTACATATATATTCTTGATATCCTTTGTATCATCATCTAGAGATATAATGGACCTTCTTTGAGTCTCGGATTTTGGTTGCACCTTATAAGGTTCAATTTCCTTCACAAACAGAAGAAGTAGATTAGTTATCATATATATTTTTTTTTTGAGTAAAATCTCATTTTCATCCCTGACATTGGTCACTTTTGCGGCTTTTGTCCAAAGGTTTGTTTTTCCGGATCTGGATTCAAAAGATTTGAAATCTTGCCATTTTCATCCGACTCGTTAACTCCATCCATTTTTTTACGTTAAAATAAAAACACTATAAGAAATAAAGACAAAAATACCACTGACTTAACGTTAAAAAATGAATGGAGTTAACGAGTCGGATGAAAATGGCAAGATTTCAAATCTTTTGAATCCATTTCAAGTTAAACTTGAAGCCGTTTTTCAAAGAATTGTAGTTTATGGCCCATTTCAAGGTGTAGATTGAACCATTTTATTCAAAGAATTGTAGGTTTAGTTCATAAACTAAAACCAACATGTATTAAACTTGAAGCCATTTTTCAAAGAATTGTAGTTTAGTGCATAAACTAAAAGCAACATGTATTAAACTTGAAGCCATAGCAGTTAGCACTCAACCTAAAATAGCACTTTGTCCATCTAATCATGTTAATGAAAATACTATTAAGATTCAAGACAAACAATGCATTTGCTTCTTGAACATCTTATAGGCTAACCATAACTCCAACCACGATTTGTATCCAAGTTTCATACACCTAAACACTACAAAACTGACTATCTACTGCTTGAAAACACAATAATGAAATAGTCAAGTTTCATAAAGAAAAGCCAAACAACCCCTTACTAATATAATCTAAAGCATTGGATCTTGCAAGGAAATATTAAAGATTTTATTAATCAAATTAATTAGCCATGCATACACATTCATGTTTCAAACAACAGCATCCGTAAAATCAAAATTTATGCACAAATCTTGTAATTTGCTACTTACTTCATTGGTCTAGTGTTCATCTGAAAAAATACACACATAATGCTCTTCATTTAGTAGGGATGAGCTCGGTACCGACCGGTACCGGAACCGAAAGTATCGTTACCGAAAATCCCCAAAAGTAGGTACCGGTACCGAATATACCCGGTACGGTACGGTTCAGTACCGGTATTTGAGGGTATCAGGGTAAAAACCGGTAAATACCGATACCGAACCGGTACCGAACCAGCATCGAAAATGTCAAAAGTCGTTACCGAAAATGTACCCCGGTTCGGTAAATTCAGTAATCATTGGGTAACACTAATAGGTTAACATACACATACGCATTAGCATACTTGTACTGTACAACTATCAACCTCATGTTTCCTGTCCTAAAAGCCTAAATCAGATCTCAACATCATGTTTAGATACCACCGAAATCTAGAGAAAATATAATAATTTATCATAAAAAGTAAACAAAAAAATAATTCAACTAACATAGTTTTGGGAGATAGAAACAGAAATCGTTTGAACGAACACAAATCATAACAATCATTCCATCAAATTTACTCTCCAATTAAAAAACAGCATGTATCCGATCAATTGAACTGTAAACTCATCACATCCTCATACAGATGAGTGATTACAGATCAATGAACATCATCGCATCGCAACACTTGACCAATTCATGGATCATATCATATCAATTAACTTCTCCAGTCACATGAAAACAGAAAGCATCTGACGAACATGCATCACAAACATCATTCTGTAAAATTTTACTCTCTGATTAAACAACAGCATGCATCAAATCAATTAAACTTTAAAATCATCATATCCTCATACAGATTACAGATCAACAAACATCAACGCATCAAAAAACTCGATCAATTCATGCTTCACATCATATCAATTAACTTCTTCAATCACATGAAAACCTTACAATCGCAGAAGTTCTAAGCACATTTATCCGATCAATTGAACTCTAAAATCATCATATCCTCATACAGATTACAGATCAACAAACCTCTACGCATCAAAACACTTTATCAACTTACGCTTCATACCATATCAATTAACTTCTCAAATAACATCAAAACCTTACGAACAACAACAATCACAGAAGTTCTAAACATCTAAGACACGTATACAGTTTCCAGTATACAGTATATACTACCTGAGAGAGAGTAGGTTACTTCATCAAGCAAAGTTGATCTGAAATTAAATATAGACTAATACAGTCACCATATCGACCAATTTGGTCTAACAATGTCTATTTTTTGTAATTTTCACTAAAACTTGTCTTAATTCTAGATCCAGTTACATAAAACTAAACCAATTACACCAATCAATAAAAACAAATCAATCATCATCATATAATTAACATTAACAATTAACAATAAACAAAGTAACAAACAAACTTACCTTAGCGGTGTATTCCAAAATCTATACGTTGACCTAATTCGAAGATAATTTGACCTAATTCGAAGATAATTTCGATTCAACTGAAGGTTTGTTCAAATCGTTCATCGAAGCTAATTTCGATTCAGCTGACGGTTTATGCAAGATCTATACGTTGTGAATGGGAAGAGATGAGAGGACCTTGCGTTTCCATTTGAGAGCTTAGAACTGGAGGTATCAGATGGAGGATGAGAAGTTTCATAGGTTTTGGTAACGACGATTACCTATAGCCGGCCCTGGTTTTCAATCAAAAAAACCCTAAATAATGAGCGGGATATTAACCCGCCTAGTTAAATTTGGGCATAAAATTTCATTTTGTTACCGCCAAGACGGTAGCAATTACAAAAATAAGCATATATTTGTGATAATCTAGGGAAGTTATTTTTTTTTTCATGAATTTGTCATCAAAAATAGATGGTGGCAAAATTTTCCACGACTTTGCTACCAAACGATGTTGAGTACGCTTAATTTACATATCCGTGGAAAATAGGTGGCTAAATTTGCCACCGATTTTTTCGGTAGCAAATTTTGGTGACAATTGCCAAGTTTTCTAGTAGTGTTTAAACGCGTGCCAACACAAGTGGCGCGAGCTATGAACGAAACTCGATCGTTTTAAAGCCTACTACGACAGCGTCCCGGGCGGTGAGATAAGTCACGAAGACCGGGTAGCGGTGGCCAACATCGAGTTTCGGGGCAAGGAGCGGAAGCCGTTTGACAAGCTCGCCATTTTCGAAATCTATCTAACGCTTTAGGTTTTTTTTTTTAATTTTGTAATCCTTTTTTTTTGTAGAATTTTGTAATGTTTAGGAAATTTTAATAAAATTTTAGGCTTTTTTTTAAATGTTGTGTGTATTTTTTTAATTTTAGATTTTTTTTATATTAATACATTTACGCCATTTTTCATTACACCGGGAACACATTTGACACTAAAATTCAGTAGCAAATAACTGTCCCTCCAAAAAGTTATATGGTGGGAACATATTTGCGACTGAAATTTAGTCTCAAATAAGGTGTCAAGGTATTAGGGACTGATTTTTTGTTACTAAAATATGTGGTGTAGAAATCAGTCCCCAATATTATTAGTGACTGATAAATCAGTCCTAGATATTACGTATCTGAGACTGATATATCAGCTTCTAATAATTTAGTCTCTAATGGTCACTTTTCTTGTAGTGCAGGTGCGTTTGTTAACCCGAATGGCATGACCAGAAACTCGTAGTGGCCATAGCGAGTTCTGAATGCTGTTTTGGGGACGTCCTCGTCCCGGACTCTCAGTTGATGGTAGCCTGACCTCAGATCAATCTTTGAATAGTAGCTCGACCCTTGCAACCGATCGAACAAGTCATCAATGCGTGGAAGAGGATAGCGATTCTTCACCGTCACCTTGTTGAGCTCGCGATAGTCGATGCACATACGAAAGGTACCGTCTTTGTTCTTCACGAATAGCACTGGAGCTCCCCAGGGCGAAGAGCTAGACGTATGAAACCCTTTTCCAAGAGTTCTTGCAATTGCTTAGATAGTTCTTCCAGTTCAGTTGGAGCTAAGCGATAAGGTGCTCGAGCTATGGGTGCTGCTCCAGGAGCTAGCTCGATCTGAAATTCGACCTGGCGATGAGGCGGAAGGCCAGGTAACTCTTCAGGAAACACTTGAGGAAAGTCGCGTACAACTGGAATATCCTCTAACTTCTTCTCTTTCGTCGATGTATCTGTAACGAGTGCTAAAATAGCTGTGTGGCCCTTTCGCAAACACTTCTGGGCCTTAAAGAAGGAGATGATGCCCACTACAGCACCACTCTTGTCGCCTTAAACTTCAAGAGGTTCTTTGCCAGAATGGGGAATACGAATGATCTTCTCCTTACATAGGATCTCTGCTTGCTGTTGGGATAACCAATCCATCCCAATGACGATGTCGAAACTACCCAAGACTATGGGAATGTGGTTGATGGAGAATGTCTGACCAACTAAGATGAGGTTACAACCCTTGACTACCAGAAGATTGCTGACCAGTGCTCTGATAGTCATCAATCTTTCGCTGCCGTGCCTGAGACTGAACTGAAGTTGAACCCTTGCTGAAGGTTCCATCCCACCTTCTCTTGTTGTCACTGGGAATAGCAGTTGTAGTAGTAGTAGCACCAATGCGTCTAGGCAGCTTGTTCTGTTCCACTGCCTGATCTGTGAGGCGATGAGCAAGATGAGTAACATCCTGGATAGTAGCAAAGTTGGCCGATGTCACATGACTTTGAATCTCTGGTACTAAGCATTTGAGGTACAGCTCAATGCACTTGATGGGAGGATCCACCATAGTTGGACACAACACTGCCATTTCGTTGGATCGTTTCGTGTACGCTTCTATCTCTGACCCCGTCACCTTCATGTTAAAGAACTCCACTTCCAGCTTGTGGATGTCATCACGACTACAGTATTCATGTTTGATCAGTTCCTTAAAATCATTCCATGGGGTGGCATTAGCAGCCGCCAGCCCCAGCATCTGAACTTGCGCGTTCCACCAAGTTAGCGCAGTGCCTTCAAGAGTACCGGTAGCGTACTTCACCCTACGAGCCTTAGGGCATTCACACATCTCGAAGACCGATTCGAGCTTCTCAAACCAGTGGAGGAGTCCTACGGCTCCTTCAGTGCCACTGAAAGTACTAGGACGACAGTCCATGAACGTCTTGAATGTGCACACAGGTGGCTGAGCGTGTTGACCTGTCGTGTGCGTAAGAATAAACATACTTAAGCACGAGTGTTGGTTTACGAGAGTAGGATCCAAAGATCCTAGAGTAGGTGGTGATGGCAGGTTATACCTCCTACCTGGGCAGCTGCGAGTGCTGCAGTAACTTGTTCAGTGATCAAAGCCGCCAACTGGACTTGAGTTATGTTAACACGTCCACTCATGATCTTCATAAGTAAGAGAACATAAGTGAGAAGTGCGTCGTATCAATACGCAAGTGTGGAATGACAGTAGAGTGTGAGCACACAAGTATTTTCAAACAATAGGGGTTATGTGTATCTAAGCATACCATGAGCAAAGTTCTATGTAATTCTAGCAAGTAGGCAATAAAACATATACCATATTACCTAGAATGTTGAGTCTTGCACGTGGAGCGAGGCGTCGTTGTGGATCGTTGAGCACTGTACAGGTTATAGTCTGGTTTTAATAAAAACTTTTCCCTTTATTAAAACCAAGTTCTCTATAACCAATGGCTCTGATACCAATCTGTCACACCCCCAAAATCCACACGCGGAGTATCACCGCTTGGAGGCGTGACATGACCAGGATCAAGCCACCAATTATATTGAACATATAAGTATAAGTAAAAGTAAATGTAATCCATCACAATACAATTGGTGTTCAATCAAAAACATAGCATAGGTAGCGGAAGCATAGTATGAAAATCCAACACAAGTGTTTAGTTTAAAGAGTCATAAAGTTTTCATCAAAACATCCACAATCCATGCCCACAACGACCGCGCCTCCCGTGCAAGCTCCATGAGTACCTACGGTCCTGCAAGGCATGTAACAGAAAGTCAACAACTAGTTGAGCGAGTTCACAGTAAGTAAGTTCGTTGCATAACTATGCGTTATTAACTAAGCCGTTGTGTAGATTCAATTGGTGGGGGCTTCCCATGTTGTATGTACTATCAGTAGGGACTTCCCATGTTTGTATTTACTATCAGTGGGGGCTTCCCATGTTTGTATTTACTAGACTAGTTGTACCATAAGTGTTCCCCTTAACCCGAGAACAGTAGTACGTACGAGGTTTACATAGGCTTTACGTAAGTGCCCTTCTTAACCCGAGGACAGTGGTACGCGTGAGGTTTACGTAGGTTTTACGTAAAGTGTCCCTCAAAACCTGAGGACAGTAGCAAGCATAAGTATACGTAGGTTTTACGTAAGTGTCCCTCGAACCCTGAGGACAGTAGTAAGCACAAGTATACGTAGGTTTTACGTAAGTGTCCCTCGAAACCTGAGGACAGTGGTAAGTACAAGTTTACGTAGGTTTTACGTAAGTGTCCTGCCTAACCTGAGGACGATGGTAGATAGTCTAGTAGCAGTGTAAGTACGAGTAATTGTTCAATCCCATTATTCAAAACCCATTCCCAGCCCCGGGAATCCCATGCCTTGGTAAGAGTGTGAACTCACCTTGGTTTGCTCGGTATGCTAAGAATTACACGCTCACAATTTATCAGTTACGCCCTATAATACACACGTATATAAAATCAATTTACGTTCATAAAGACTCGCATGAAATCTAATGTCACATATCGTTTGGCAGTTAACATCACGTATCACGTAAGCAATTAATCAATCTCATATACTTCATGTTTCACATATCAGTCTTTCACAGTTTATACTAACGCAGTTATTCATTAATATACTGGACAGGGTTAACAAATTTAACAAAGTTAGCAACTTAGCAGAATTTGATGCATAACAGGAATGACAACCAACACTGTTAATCAACTAACAGAATTAACCAACAGAATTAACAAGAGTTACATGAATCTAACATTGTGAATAAAGTTAACTGAGTTAATAAACTTAACTCAGTTAATAGGCTAAACATAGTTATATACCTAACAGAGTTAACAGGTTACATGCTTTAACAAAAGACACTCCACGAAATCACCTGTGACAAAACACAGACTTTGGCGAAATCACTTGGAATAAAAACACTTTGGCCGAAAACCCTTATGCCACGAAATCCCCTTTGGGCCGAAATCACTTGGGCCGAAAACACCAAGGTGTTTTCGTTGGAGGTAGGGTTTTCATTGGGTTCAACGATCATCAACAACAGTTACAAAGCATAGAAACCCTAATGATCACATCTATCTAACAGTTACGTCGTATGTTAACAATCAATCATCAAGTTTTCGATGTAACATTAACGTGAAGTCGAAGCATTAACAAATCAACTGATCATCATTATTAGGCACACATTGTCGATGATAATATTCCATATACAAGACAGTTTACACATGAAATTCATACAACACTCGATTAACATGTTCATCAATCATCAACTTATATGATCAGTGATCTAGACTCATTAGGTCTATTCATAAAATCATCATTCAAATAATCCACCATAGCCGACAAATGTAAATAGATTTCATGTTGCTATTTGACCAAACATCAATCCTATTACAACTCTATTGAACCGAGGTAGTGATCTGACAACCTATTACAATTTGATTGAATGCAATAGCATAATTGGGCCGATTAAAAGTTTGATTACATGCACATGACTGATTTAATATCATCATTGTTTCCTACTATCATCACATGGCCACACAATAACATGTTATGTCTAATCTATAGGCACACAATCAATTATTTGTTTATTTGACAATCACATGCACATAAGACAATAATGACCCCCAATTTTCATGCTTATACTATGAAATCTCATGAAATGTTAAGTATAGTGGCCGACAAGGAGGTGATGGCTATCTAAATCTCTCATGCATGACAAACACAAGCATCATTTAATCACAACAGTCGATGCTACACATGTATGACAGGAGGTTCAATACTATATTCATTTTATTTGCACAAAAGCCATCCCTAGATCACATCATAATCGATTCGGTCAACAAGTTAAACAACACAAGAAACACTCACCGAGATTGAGAAGAGGATGATGATGGCGATCACGACGAGGGGGGAGGGGTTTCTCCAGTTGCCGCACGATCTCAAGGAGAGAGTATGAGTTTTAGGGTTTTGTGATTTTGTCAAATACTAACTTAATGAGAGGGTTATATTCACTGAATGTGAGCCGAGCCCAACAACTCGGGTTTCGTTTGGGCCGAGGGCTAGCCCAAGATAATTTAAAGAGTGTTGTGCGACTCGGGGTGTATTGTGCAAATCGGGTATACATTGTGCGATCCACATATGTTACGAGTATATACATAACACGCTACAATTTCATAACACTTATCACATAATTAAATTATAACATTTTATTGCAAACAATCACAATAGTTAATCACATAGCACTCACACCGGTTACTTCAAAATGTACAAAAGGTTCAGAAATACGAGTTGTCACACTTACTGCTTTAGAGGATACCGCCAAATATAAGGATAATTTATCTCCCTTTTCTGGTTTCATCAAGGCAGGGGCTGAGGATAGGTAATCCTTTAGAGCTTTAAGAGCATTTTCATGCTTTTCAGTCCATTCAAACTTCTTGTTCTTCCTCAAAATGTCATAGAATTCCTTGCATTTTTCTGAGGATTTGGATATGAACTTGTTCAAGGCTGCGATCCTGCCTGTCAATCTTTGCACATCCTTAGCATTGGCAGGAGATTTGATATTCACAATAGCCTTAATTTGCTCTGGACTTGCTTCAATGCCTCTTTTTGTCACCATATAGCCTAGGAATTTACCTCTTCCTGGATAATGGCATTCCTTTCAGGTGCAAACTTTCTCCTTTTTTGATGAATTGACTTGAATGACCTGTCAATGCCATGTTTATGAGTAATTATATCTTTAGATATACCTGTCATATCCTCATGTTTCCAGGTAAAGGTAGTTTTCCTCCTCTTGAGGAAGGATACTAGATCCTGTTCAATGTTGTTGAGGATCCCTGATCCTATGAAGACTATGGATTCAGGATCATTAGGATCCATTAGGATTTCCTTCACATCCTGTTCTCTTGCCTCCAAGACATCTCTTGGAGGATGCTTTAATTGCTATTGCTCCCTTGGTCTTGAGGCCGGTTTCATTGATGATGTGTAGCAATTCTTAGCTTCTTGCTGGTCACTCTTAATTTTCACCACCCCCCATGGACTAGGAAGCTTCACGCATTGATGATAGGTACATGGGACTGCCTTCATGTCATGTATCCATGGCCTGCCAAGAATAACATTACAACAGGATAAGCAATCTATGACACAAAATTTTTGATAAGAATGAAGTCCTTCAATATAGATGGGGAGTTTGATGTCCCCCAATGTATTCTTGGTCTCTCTGCTGAATCCCACAAGAACTGAGGATCTTGGGACAATGTATGATTCAGGAATGTTCATCTTCTTGAGGACATCAAGCTGAATGATGTTCACTGAGCTTCCTCTATCTATCAGGATCCTGCGAATAAAGTGGTTAGAAATAAACAGAGTAATAAAAAGACCATCATGATGAGGATCCTGAACATCAAGACGATCGTCCTCATCAAAAGTTATAATTTTATCCTTGTTAACAGTGGAGGTCCGGATGGGTCTGTCTCCATTATCCATCTTGGTTCCCCTGGCATGTCTTTTGGCTGCTGAAAAGGATGTACCACAAATGTCTGATCCACCGGATATGAAGTTTATAACTTGTGCGTCTGCTGGAGGAGCAGGAGCCTTTTCCGGGATCCTTTCAGGATCCTGGATCCTTGACTTCTTTCGTCCCAAAAGCTCCTTCGAGTGCCCCTTGCTTAACAATTAACCAATTTCTTTTCTTAGTGCAATACACTCTTCTGTGAGATGCCCAAAATCCTCATGATATGCACACCACTTGGATTTGTCTTTAGTAGCAGCTGGTTTATCACTTTAACTTGGCCACCTAGCTTTCTCACCTAGATTCTGCATTGCAAGGATTAGTTCATTGTTATCAACAGAAAAACAGTATTAAGAAATCAGAGGATAATCCTCATCATCCTCTTCTTGTTCTACTGCATGCACATTCTGGTTCCCAGACTTGTTGTAGGACTTGTACTTGTTATTCTTAAAGTAGGATCCTTGCTTTTCCTGTTTTGAGGATCCTGCCAATCTCTCTTGGATCCTTTTGTCATCTTCTAGACGGATGAACCTAAGGGCCCTGGTTCTTACTTCATCGAGATTCCTACATGGGGTCATAACAAGATCATCATAGAACAATGAATCCCTATATCCAGGTTAGGGATATCTAAGGATTCTTTACTAAACTTAGTGATGTAATCTCTAGGTGATTCATTTTGACCTTGTGTTACCCTATATAGGTCACTAGTTAATCGTCCAAACTTTCTACTATAAGAGAATTGACTATTAAATAGATTAGCAAATGAAGTAATAGAGTAAGGGGGAAGACTTAGCAGTCATTTAAGAGCTGATCCTGTCAGTGTGGATCCGAAACCCTTGCATAAACATGCTTCTTTTAACCTCTCTGGGATGGGGTTGATCTCCATCCTCTCTCTATGTTGAGCTACATGTTCCTCTGGATCCGTTGAGCCATCATACAGCTTCATAGTTGGAATCTGGAACCTTTTGGGTATCTCAGCATCACAAATAGGTGGTGCAAAACGAGATATCCTATGGCTCCCATCTGCAATTTCAGGAATGGGCTTAACCACTCCTGGAACGCTGGATATCATATCCTTAAGCTTCTGCAACTCCCTAGCCATAGCCTGGTTGATACCTATATCCTGCATAGAACCATGGTTAGTGTTATAATAATTATTGAGAGTGTTACCTCCCGGAGGATTCAGGTTAGGAATTGCATATGTGAATCCATATTGACGGGATTCTGGTATGATTGAAGGACCAGAAGAAGCAATGGTCTGCATTGGAATGAAGTCTCCTTGATGAACATCTGTGCTTGGGGGTTGTACACTTCTCAAGAATCCTTGCTCCTGAAAGATGTTGGATCCTTGAACCTGAGAGGATCCTTGAAGCTGAGAGGATCCTTGAACCTGAAATGAGGATCCTTGAACCTGAGAGGATCCTTAAACCATGGAGGATCCTTGGACCCCGGAAGATCCTTGAACCCCAAAGGATCCTTGATCCTGAGAGGATCCTTGGACAGTGTGTCATCCCAAATATCCTCCTGAGCTGACGGAGGATCCCTGATGCTGAAAAGAGGATCCCGAAGGCTGAAAACTGGATCCTTGAGGCTGGAAGTGAGACCCAAAAGCCTGACTCATAGTTGTTGTTCCATAACGCCTTTCCAATGGTCCACTTTGGTACTGAATGTCTGGAGCCGCAGATTGCAAGGCAGTTACGGTTGGAGTGTCAAAATCCAATGACCTTGGTACCAGAGGAGAGTGATCCTCCCCTGATCTCTTCTGTTTCTTGATGTCACCGATCTCCCGGAGAATCCTTTCGTTGGTTTTGTCCTGCTCCTGTATGTGATCCCTCATCTGCAAAATCAAAGTAAAAAGATCACTAGTAGTAGGATTAGAAGAAACAGAAGAAGTTGGTGGTTTTGGGAAAATGGGGCTCTGTCTCTTTGCAGCATTTTCAGCATTCTTCTGCGATCCAGAAGGTGGTGGAGGCAAAGGAGGAACGCCCTGTGATGAACCCATTGCCGGCATCGAACTTGAAGTGTTCTTTGTTGAGGAAGCCATCCGCTGGTTATAACGAACCGAAATGATCACAAGGACAAGAATTTCTTAGGAATGAAGCACCAATTGCCCCACAGAGATTTATACGAGGAAAAAGCCCTTGATCAAGAGTTGATCTCCGGCACAAAAAACCTCGGGTGATGGAAACTACCGATCACCAGCTAAGATTAATCAAAAATAAGTTACAACTCGGGATGATAACAAGCTTGTTACAAGGATCACTAATGTGCAATGTGCAAAAGAATGTATGAAATCGCCAAGTATTGCTTGAGAGCTTGACTGAGAGCTGTTCCGAGTGTGTGTGTATGCCAAAATTAGCTAAGTGTTCTATCAAGCTTGTCATCCCCATTTTTAAATTAGAAATAACCAAGTTAACAAACTATCCGATAATCATGCAAGCTCCCCACGATCTCCACAACGTCTATAATGGTCAAACACGTGCGGAATCTTTGGAGAATATGCTCCAAGAATTTCGGTGAGACTTGGTCCATGCCCTTGTTCCTGCAAAACAAGTTTACGTACAAAGAAGACAATTGTTAGTAGTAGGATAACAGTGATCCTGAATCCTGATCCTGCGACACCTGCTGAGGATTCTTAATTCAAACAGAATTGGGGATCCATGATTCTGGTAGCAGTTGAGGACCCGTGATCCTTAGGATTTAGAAAATCCTCCCCTAACAGGAAGTATCCCAGGATAGTCACAGGATATCTCGGTTATCTTATCCTATTTCTGATGCTGAGATCCCAAAAAGATTCCAAACTCCCAACATGATGGTTTATGATGGGACAACGGATCCTGAAGAGCATATTGCCTAGTATAGGGAGAGGATGGAGATAAATCCTATCCCGCCGGATCTTAAAGAAGCATGCCTGTGCAAGGGTTTCGGCTCCACTTTAACAGGATCAGCCTTGAAATGGCTTCTAAAGGTTCCACCTCATTCAATTACATCCTTTGCTTATTTAGTTAATTTGTTTAATAGTCAGTTTTCTTGCAGTGGAAGCTTTGAAAAACTAACAAGTGACCTTTACAGGATAACATAGGGACCTCAAGAATCCCTAAGGGATTATGTTAACAAATTCAGTAGGGAATCCCTTGATATCCCACACCTTGATGTTGCTACAGCAGTATAAGCATTCAAGATGGGACTACAGAAGGATTCACAGTTTTATCAGAATCTTATGATGAATCCTTGTAGGAACTTGGATGAAGCTTGGAACAGGGCTTTGAGATATATAAGGCTTGAAGATGACAAGAAAATGCAAAATAGGATGAATGCATCCTCAACATATGAGTCAACAAACAGGAAGTCGGAATCTTCATATAAACCATACCGTTCTAAGCCGTATAGCAAAAATGACCACAAGAGAGTAAATGCTATTGAAGACGAGGATGGAGAAGAATATCCTTAGTTATCAGAATATTGCTTTTCGGTTAATATTCTTGAGCTAATGTATGCCATGCAGGGTTTAGGAGATAAAGCAAGATGGCCAAGGAAGAATCAACAGAAGGCTGATTGGAAGGAAAAGTCCAAATGTTGTGCTTTCCACGAAGACTTTAGGCATATACTGGAGGATTTCATAGACCTAAGGAAGGAGATAATTTACTTGCTGAGCAAAGGCTATTTGAAAGATCTTCTTGGCAGGAAGAAGAATAAGGTTCAGGATACTGACAAGAATCTTGAACAAGCAGCATCACCTCCACCAAACGCCAACATAATCAATTTCATATCTGGAGTGTTATGGGTCATTTTCTGAACGTACATATCTTGACCAATATTCTGCTTTTATTGTTTATTTGTGACCAGGATGCTGGACGAGGATATTGCAAGCATCTTGGGAGATATCCTGAGGTTGATCGAATTAATCACGTGCAGGTTAAAGACTGGGACTTGCCAACGGTCAAATGGACTTCATCTCCTCAAGACTCGGGCGTATTTGTTATGGGAGATACGTTGAACCCGAAAGACTTGGTCTACAACGTTCGACTGAGGAATATTAGCTGGATCCTGGTTATTTAGGATAGTTTGTTACATTTGTTTTACTATAAATAGATGGGGGCGGATCAGATTCAGACACAACGCAACTTTTACACACTCTAAAACACTTTTGCTTTCTAGCTTTCATCAGTCACTACACACAAACACTTGTATTCAAATCACTTTGTAACACCTAGTTGATTTGCTTTACATCCTGCACTGTATCCTGATATTTGAAGCAATAGAAGAATAAGGAAGCTGCGATTGTCAGCTCCCGAGGTTTTATGCCGGCGATCTAGATTGATCAAGGGCTTTCCTCGTACATCACGTGTCAACCTTTACTTTTCTGCTCATTGTTTGATCATAGATACAGCTCTATATCTTGAGCCGTATCCTGAAACTGTTTTTATAACTAGCTTGGTTAACATATTTTCCACACATAATTTTAGCACACTACCTCACTTAACTAATTTGATCATTAAATTGCTTCGGTAATTTTTGACCAAAACAATTTGGCGCCCACCGTGGGGAAAGTGGTGCTACTTTTACTAAAAATCTTTGTGAAATCGTTAATCGGTTTTCTATTTTCAAAACTTTTTGCCACATTGTTTACAATGGCCTCAAGATCAAACATGAGCTCCACCACTATGTCTGCTGCAACCTCTGCTACTACCGGTTCGGTGCTTCCACCACCTCCTCCAAGGATGCCATTTTCTTCACAACCTCAAGATGTTATCCCTACTCGGAGTGTTCAGGGATCTGCTCCCGTTTTAGCCTCTAATGATGAAATTCTAACTTTATTTGGAAGTGTGCAGGAACAAATGAGGCAGCAACAGGAAACTAACCAAATGCTGTTAAGAGAAATACAACTCTTAAAAGCTAGCTCGAGTAGACCTGCTGAATAAACTGCCACTCCTATACAGCCCAGGGCTTTGAACTTCAGTTCCGCAGTTTATACTGAGGATAACAGGGGGAATATCGTCCCAAGCCATTCTCAGAATCATACCCCTGAGATACCCTCCTCGGTCAGGATGTCAACTGTGAGGAGTTCAGGATATGCTTCAGGATATGGCCAAAATCCTCAGACTGGTAATGTGTCAAATAATAATATTCTTGCTACTAACAACAATGGCTCTTTGCAGGATGCAGGTATGACGTCAACATTTACCAGGGAGCTCCAGAAATTGAAGGACATGATATCCAGTGTACCTGGAGTGGTCCAGCCAAGTCCAGAAGTATCCCAAGATAGCCACAGGATATCCCGCTTTGCATATCCTATCTGTGATGCTGAAATCCCAAAAAGATTTTAGACTCCCAACATGAAGCTGTATGATGGGACTATGGATCCTGAAGAGCATATTTCCCAGTATAGGGAAAGAATGGAGATTAACCCTATCCCTCCAGAGCTCAAGGAAGCATGCTTGTGCAAGGGTTTTGGATCTACCCTGACAGGATCAGCCTTAAAATGGCTATTAAATGTTCCTCCTCACTCAATTACTTCGTTTGCTCATTTGGTTAATTTATTTAATAGTCAGTTTTCTTGCAGCCGGAGTTTTGAGAAACTAACCAGTGATCTTTACAGGATAACTCAAGTGCCTCAGGAATCCTTGAGGGATTATGTGAACAAATTCAGTCGAGAATCCTTGGATATCCCACATCTTGATGTTGCAACAGCTGTGCAAGCTTTTAAGATGGGGTTACAAAAGGATTCTTAGTTTTATCAAGATCTTGTAATGAATCCCTGCAGGAATCTCGACGAAGCTCGTAACAGGGCTTTGAGATATATCCGTTTGGAAGATGACAAGAAGATGCAGGAGAGGATGAATTCTACCTCAACCTATGAATCAACTAACAGGAAATCAGAATCCTCATATAAGCCATATCGCTCCAAGCCATATGGCAGAAATGATAACAAGAAAGTGAATGCTGTTGAAGACGAGGATCCTGAAGAATATCCTGACTTATCTGAATACTGCTTTTCTGTTAATATACCTGAGTTAATGTATGCTATGCAGGGTTTAGGGGACAAAGCTAGGTGGCCTCGAAAGAACCAGCAGAAAGCTGATTGGAAGGATAAATCCAAATGGTGTGCCTTCCATGAAGACTTCGGACATATGACCGAGGATTGCATTGCTTTAGGGAAAGAAATAAGTTACCTGTTAAGCAAAGGGTATCTGAAGGACTTGCTGGGAAGAAAGAAGAATAAAGGGCAGGATCCCGAGATGGATCCTGAACGAGCAGCATCACCCCCAGCAGATGCCAAGATAATTAACTTTATTTCAGGAGGATCCGACATTTGTGGGACTTCGTATTCAGCGGCTAAGAGACATGCAAAGGAAGCTAAGAGTGAAAGGGGAGACAAACCAGTCAGGATGACTACCCTCACAACTGATAAAGTGATCACTTTCGATAGTGATGACAGGGATACTGTTCAGGATCCTCACCATGATGCTTTGGTAATAACTTTATATGTGGCTAACCATTTTGTACGCAGGATATTGGTGGAAAACGGTAGTTCTGTCAATATAATTCAGCTGGAAACATTGAAAAGGATGAATGTATCTCCGATGGACATTACTTCGAAGTCCACTGTGCTCGTTGGTTTCAGTGGAGAAGCTAGAAATACTGTAGGAGAGATAAAGTTACCAGTATACGTTGAAGGGGTCAACTCGATACAACGCTTCTGTGTGATGGACTCCTTATCCTGCTATAACATCATACTAGGCAGGTCGTGGATCCATGACATGAAGGCTGTGCCTTCGACCTATCACCAATGCATCAAGATTCCAACCCCTTGGGGGGTCGTCAAAGTTGATAGTGATCAGCAGGAGGCAAAGGAATGCTACACATCCTCAATGAAATCCTCGACCAAGCCTAATCCAACATAGCAATTAAAGATGCGGGCCCGGGATACCTTGGAAGCTTCGAAGCAGGATGTGAAGAAAGTTATCCTGGATCAGGATAATCCTGATATCTCGGTGCTCGTAGGAACCAATATCCCTCGGGATATTGAAAAATAATTAACTGACTTTTTGAAGTGCAGGATGTCAACGTTTGCGTGGAGGCATGAGGATATGACAGGTATATCCAAAGACATTATTACTCACAAGCTTAGAATTGACAGGTCGTTCAAGCCTGTTCAGCAAAAAAGAAGGAAGTTTGCTCCTGAGCAGAATATAATCATCCAAGAGGAAGTTGAAAGATTGTTAAAGTCCAAAATGATCAGAGAAGTCAAGTTCCCAAGATGGTTGGCGAATGTGGTCGTAGTGCAGAAGAAAAATGGGAAATGGAGAGTCTGTGTAGATTACACAGACTTGAATAAGGCTTGTCCTAAAGACCCATTCCCCCTTCCTCATATCGATGCAATGGTGGATGCTACTGCTGGGCATGAAATGTTAACGTTCATGGATGCATCTTCAGGATTTCAGCAGATTCAAATGGAGCCTTCGGACCAGGGGATACTGCTTTCATGACACCAACAGGTATATATTGCTATACTGCTATGCCTTTCGGTTTGAAAAATGCAGGTGCAACATACCAGAGATTAGTGAACATGATGTTCAAAGATAAGCTGGGGGACACCATGGAGGTATATATTGACGATATGGTGGTGAAATCTAAAAAGGCTGAGGATCACCTCCAGGATATCAAGGGAGCATTTGATATACTGGATCAGTATAACATGAAGCTGAATCCTGCTAAGTGCCATTTCGGAGTGGGGGCAGGAAAGTTTCTAGGATATATGGTGACGAAAAGGGGGATAGAGGCAAGCCCGGAGCAGATTAAAGCTATCCTGGATATAAAATCACCCTTGAATATGAAGGGCGTTCAACGGTTAACAGGCCGAGTAGCAGCTTTGAACAGATTTATTTCAAGATCCTCAGAAAAATGCTAGGAATTCTATGATATCCTCAAGAAGAATAAGAAATTTGAATGGGGAGCAAAGCATGAAGCAGCCTTGTAGGATTTGAAGCGATATCTCTCAACTGCACCTCTATTGATGAAGCCTGAAAATGGTGAACCACTATCCCTATACCTCGCTGTATCAGGGAATGCTGTAAGTGTCGTTCTTATAAAGGACCATGAAGGTCAGCAATATCCTGTTTATTATGTTAGTAAAAGTTTGTTAGATGCTGAAACTAGGTATTCTCATTTAGAAAAATTGATACTAGCATTAGTTATGGCATCAACGAAGCTTAGACATTACTTTGAGACACATAGGATTCATGTTAAAACAAATTATCCTGTCAAAAATGTGCTTAGAAAACCAGAAATGTCAGGCAGGATGGCCAAGTGGTCAGTAAAGTTAAGTGCTTATGATTTAGTATATGAACCTAGTAATGCCATAAAGTCTCAGGCTTTAGCTGACTTTGTGGCTGATTTCAGTAGTGACATTCAGGATGAGGTAGACCTAGAAGTTCAACAGTTAGGAGAATCCTCAGGATCCTGGACATTATATACTGATGGTGCATCTAATGTAAGAGGAGTAGGATTGGGAATACTACTAAAATCGCCACAGGGGGACATATTACTCAAGGCTATTAGGTGTGAATTCCCTGCTACTAATAATGAGGCAGAATATGAAGCTTTAATTGCAGGATTAGAGTTGGCTAAGAATATGAGTATCAAGAATTTGCAAGTATATGTTGACTCCTTGTTAATTACTAACCATTTTAATGGATCCTATGCAGTTAAGGGTGAGAAATTAATTGAATATCTCGATATTCTCAAAAAATTAGCAGGATATTTCGATGTTTTTACACTTGAACAGGTACCAAGGGAGGATAATGCTGAAGCAGATGCCTTAGCAAATTTGGGATCATCGATCAGGATACCAGAAGGGACCCAAATACCAATATTACATGTCTTATATCCTGCAACGAATCCTCAGGATAAAGAAGTAGCGGCTATTCAGGATCCTGAAGTAGAGTACCCTGAAAAGGAACCTAAATCCTGGACGGCTCCAATCGTGAGATATCTCAAGGAAGGACACATCCCCGGAAATGAAAATCCTAAGGCATTTAGGATGAAGGTATCACGATTCACTATTATAAATAATATTTTATACAAGAAATCTCTTGCAGGACCGTATTTGAGGTGTTTGGAGGATCCTGTAGCCAAAGAAGTACTTCAGGATATACATGAAGGGGATTGTGGTAACCATACTGGGGGCAGGTCATTATTCTCAAAAGTATTAAGGACAGGATATTATTGGCCGACAATGAGAAAAGATGCCGCAGAATATGCTCGAAGATGTGATGCATGTCAAAGACATAGTAACATATTACATCAGCCTGCTGAACCGCTGTATCCTATTATTTCCCCTTGGCCGTTTATGAAGTGGGGTATGGATATAGTGGGAAAGCTTCCAAAGGCTCCAGGAGGGAAGGTTTTTATGTTGGCAATGACAGATTATGTCTCCAAATGGGTTGAAGCCGAGGCATTTGTCCAAGTCAGGGATCAAGAAGTAGTATCCTTCATAAAGAGAAATATCCTGACCAGATTCGGAGTACCAGCCGAGATAATCTGTGTCAATGGTTCTCAGTTTATAAGCAAGAGAACTACTGACTTTTGCAAGAGTTGGGGAATCAAAATGATAACATCTACTCCGGTACATCCTCAAGCGAATGGACACGCAGAATCCTCAAACAAGATAATTGCCAATAACTTAAAGAAGAGACTTGGAGCCAAAAAAGGAAGATGGGCAGAAGAATTACCCTTTGTTTTGTGGGCTGATAGGACAACGGTAAAGAATGCAACAGGCCAAACCCCATTTTCCTTGGTATTTGGAGCAGAAGCAATGATTCCAACGGAAATGGCGATACCTACTGCAAGATCTATCCTACGGGATCCTGAACAGAATCCTGAATCCTTATGTCAGGATTTGGATACTATAGATGAAAAAAGGGATGCAGTAAGGCTAAGGATGGCAGCATATCAACAAAGAATATCCAGAGCATATAACAAGAATATAAGGACTAGGAGATTTCGAGTTGGTGATTGGGTGCTAAGAAAGGCTTTTCAAAATACCACTAATCCTGCCGATGGCAAGCTAGCTCCAAAATGGGAAGGACCATATGAAGTTGAGTCAGAAGCAGGGAAAGGAGCATATAGACTCAAGAATATAGAAGGGGATATGCTACCGAGATCCTGGAATGCAATACACTTAAAGCTCTATTTCAAGTAAGAATAGAATGTAATTTCTATCTCAAGATGGTATGAATTCTATCTCTTTTTAATATGTTTGATTTGATTTGTTCTTTGGAACCCAATACTAACTTAAGCATCGGAGGGGTGTCAGCCAAGCTAACACCCACCTTAGTTTAAGGATGTTTTGCAGTATATGCTTCAGAATATATCTCCAGGATGCTCACTCAGGATACTTCGGAAGATTAGAGGATTGGCCCCCTCTCTCACGTTTAAGGGATCCCGATCCCTTCACAGGTTTAAAGGTAATCACCTTTCTTCCGAATTGAGTTTATACACTCCCGCCTGGAGCGCAAGTTATTCGGGAATAGTTCAAGGTGGCGGGACCAGTCCATGTGAAAGTGGCTGAGAATTTCGTTACTATTGGCTATATCCTGAATCCTAAAGGTATATGAGGATTGATCACCCTCTCTCGCGAAAGGGTATTTTCATACTCTCTAAGGTTTAAAGGTTTTCACCTTTCTAAGTCTTGGAGTTTATACACTCCCGCCTGTAGCGCACAAAAATTTGGGATTTCCCCCAGAATTCAAGGGATTTATTTCCAGTACATTCTTGGGTTTTACCCCTGTAACATGAAAAATTGTCTATACAACGGGAACTGATATCCAGAAGATTTCTAAGTATTTGAAGACATTGTACACAGGGGACATTCCTACTAAGGCAATGGTCTAAAGCTCAAAGGATAAGGCTCGGAACTAATGCACTAAGTGTCTCAGACAGGGGACATCTTCATTGGAAAAGTTGCAAAGGGATTGAGGTTTGATAATAGGGTTACACCCTATTCCTGGTATGATCTTTCCTTTGTAAACATCGTTTAAGTTTTTAACAGTACTATGTTTGGTAAAAGGTTAAACATCCTGATTAGGATAAATTGTCGGAATATATTTTCAAAATATATTTTCGAAATACTTTTCAGGATATCTGATTAAGTTATTTGACGCTGGTACTGGTTTGAAACTTTGGTCAAGCAAGAATTGTCAAAACAGGTTTTGGAAATTGGACTTTCTTTTATTCTTTGAAAAATTTTCTCTAAAGTTGATTGAATTTTTGGAAGTTTTATTTAATAAAAGTTTTCATAATATATCACTGAGTATATTTTGCAAAGCTAAAATCTACGTTAAGGAATGCATGACAGAAATTAAAAGGCAACAACAAATAAGTCAAGAGATAGTTATATTATTAAAAAGTCAAAAGTTGTGCTTTTGGTTTCACCTCAAACCAAGGCCCATCCGCCAAAAGCACGTTTAGTTTTTACCATGCCTACATAACGGTTGAAGGTTTTATCCCAAAACGAAACCTGTCTACCTTCAACCGTTACGATATTCAAAATGGATTATACTAACTGATGACCAAGGGCTTCATCCTAAAACCTAGGACCCATCCACCTTTGGTCATCATATTGTTCTAATGCAGGAAATATAAATTGTTCAAAGACAGGAAATGTAAATTGTTTTACAGACCATAACCATGAGATTTTAAAAAAGTGGGCTCCGGCCTCAGCACATATATCCATCATCGCCCACGTCGCTGCATTTAAGGGTCGGCTCCCTCCTTCATCGTGACATCTCCACCGGTATACTTTCCAGCATTCCTCTCAGCATCATCAGCAGCATCCTCTCCATCAGCATTTTCTCCAGAGTTACCACCAGCATCCTTTGAAGCTCCAGCATCACCCACTTTCTCAGTTACCTTGGTGGGCTCCTCTGCGACAGGTTTTGAAGGGGGCTCCACAGGATTGCCGCCAAGATCTTTCAATTTCATCTCCCAGGCTTTGATGTTCCATGAGGGGCATTCGACGCCCAGAGCCCTAGCCTCGTAAGCCATTTTCAGTCTGGCCTGGAGGAGGGAGATGATGACTGAATTCTTAAGGCTCTCCCGGTATGAAGCCATGTCTTGTTCGTGATGAACCTAGGCCGCGTCAGACTTAGCTTGAGCCTCTTGGGTGATCTTTTGGATGGCAGCCTGGTGATCTTGAGCCATGGCTTTATACTTAGCTTCGTAGTGTTCAGACTTGGCGGTGGCGATTGCTGCTTGATCCGTGATGGTAGCTTCAGCCTTCTTTAGTTTGCTTTCTAGCATGACATTTAAACCACATGTGTCCTCATAAAGGAATACCAGGCGTTCAAGGCCCTGCAAGGTAAAGAAACAGGTGTTATTCTAAATGTGCGTTTCTATTTAGCATATGGTGCAGGATACGAGTCAGGATACTAGCCTGGTTAAGGAAGCCGGTCATGAATTTGTTGGATTCCATAAACCCGTGGTTCTCGAATGGAAACACGTGAGGTGTAGCGGGAGGTTCAACTTCTTTTCTCTTTCGGGAACTAGAGGCCCGGGTACGGGATGCCGGAGGAGCTTTGGGAGCGGTGGTGGTCTTCGAGCTGGTAGGCTTCGGTGTGACGGATGACTTTGGATTGGATTCTTACTTGGTAGGCGCGAGGCTAGAGTAGCTATCCAACTCGTCGAGTTGGAAGCCTTCGAGGCTAATAACTGGCACTGCACAAGGGAAGATGTTTTAGACTTGTTATATCTCTATACAATAAAATAATAAAAATAATTCCTGAAAATATGCTTACCAGACATGTTGGAACTTGATCTTTGACTTGAGCTTGCGAGTAGCAGGTTAAAGGTTCTTTCACCCTCTGGAAGCTTGTAGATCTCTTTTATTCTTCCTTCCGATTCAGCACTAGGGGGAGCTAGTTCTTTAAAGTTTGCTGCAAGAAAAGAAATAAACACATCAGGATGTCGGTTCAGGATGGAGGTTCGGGATATGATTGGGGATATTCCTAAAACCCTAAATCCTACCGGAAGTCAACCATCTTTTAGGCAGGTCAAAACCCTTATCAATGGAGTCTCTTTTCACAAAGAAGAATTTTCTTGTCCACTTATCCTCGTTCTTGGTAGCTTTGAGGATGAGAGGATCTTTGGAAATAGAGAATAGAAGGAATCGGCTGGAACCATGAGATCTTAAACGATAAGCCTTCGGAAAATCTTCGATGCACAGGTCGGGCATATGGCGAGCCTTAATTCCTTCCAAGGTGACTAATATACGCCAAACCATGGGCATGATTTGGGCAAAGCTAAGGCCAGTAAGTTCAAAGAAACGAGAAATAAAAGGTAAAAACGGGTATTGAAGTTCTATGAAGAAAGGGTAGGCAAAAAAGCAGACCCATTCGTCGGAACAAAAATCCGATCGGACCTCTCGGTCGGATGGACGGAAGATTGTCCCGGCGGGAAAGGCACCGGAAGCTCGTAGGGCTGCAATGTCAGAATTATCGAAAGAACACACCTCCTTTGAAGGTTTCTGAAGCAAATTTTTTTTGTGGAAGGGGGAAACAGAATCCGCCATTTGCGATCTAGTACGGGTCGCCATGGAGGATCACAATCGGAGAACAAGAGATGTAAACACGGAAAATAGAAAAGAGAGAGAAAGAAGTACCTGATATTCGGTTGAAGATAAGGATAATCATAATGAGACGACCCTTGTTTATTATAGGCTAAATGTAGGGGGTAAAGAGTAAATAGCGCCTTGAAAGTTGCACATTGTCATTTCAAGGGTCTCATCATATTGATTGCCTTAATTGATGAGATGAAACTTTTAAAATATATCCGTTGGATTGGTATACCAACCGATATATTTGGGGACAATTGTTATAGGTCATTTTCTGAACGTACATATCTTGACCAATATTCTGCTTTTATTGTTTATTTGTGACCAGGATGCTGGACGAGGATATTGCTAACATCTTGGGCGATATCCTGAGGTTGATCGAATTAATCACGTGTAGGTTAAAGACTGGGACTTGCCAACGGTCAAATGGACTTCATCTCCTCAAGACTCGGTCGTATTTGTTATGGGAGAGACGTTGAACCCGAAAGACTTGGTCTACAACGTTCGACTGAGGAATATTCACTGGATCCCGGTTATTTAGGATAGTTTGTTACCTTTGTTTTACTATAAATAGATGGGGGCGGATCAGATTAAGACACAACGCAACTTTCACACACTCTAAAACACTTTTGCTTTCTAGCTTTCAGCAGTCACTAAATGTTTTGGTCAAAAATTACCGAAGCAATTTAGTGATCAAATTAGTAATGTGAGGTAGTGTGCTAGAAAGTTTATAGAAAATATGCTTGTTGAGTTATTTAGAAAATCAGTATTCAGGATATGGCTCAGGATATTGAGCTATATCTGCGATCAAACAGTGAGCAAATAATAAGCAAAAAGTAAAGGAAACGACACGAGATGTACGAGGAAAGCCCTTGATCAATCTAGATCGCCGGCATAAAACCTCAGGAGCTGACAATCGCAGCTGCCTTGTTCTTCTTATTGCTTTAAACTTCAGGATACAGTGCAGGATATCAACCAGATCGCTAAGTGTTACAATGAATTCGTGTGAGAGTACAAATTGCGAAAGAACAAGTGTTAGTGTGTAGTGAGTGTGATTGCAGTGAAATTGTTGTGTCCTATTTGATCTGGTGTTCCTCCTATTTATAGTAACGAAGTACAAACAAATATTCCTATAAATATGGGATGCTCCGAATATTCCACCACGAACGTTGTAGACCGAGTAATAAGGTTTCAACGTCTTTCTTTGAACGGCCTGGACCGAGTCTTCCGCGGAATAAGTCTTTGTGAACGTTGCCAGCTTCTAACATACGTACCTGCACATAATCCATTAGTAATCCCGAGGATATCGTTCAGGATACTACCAATATCCTGAACCAGCATCCCGGATGTAAACAGATAAAATATAGATCAAGATATTTTCCAGGATATGGGCTCAGAATTTCACCCATAACAATTGTCCCCAAAAATGTTACCGTTTGATATCCTAACGGTTACATTTTTTCACAATGGCCGAGACAATTAAGAGATAAGACTTCTGATGTGACAGCTTTCAACTACCCAGCCTATATTTACTCATCATACCCTATATCTTCTCATCCTCTTCTTCTTTTTTACCCACAGTCGTCAAGAAAAGGTAATATTCTCTCTCTCATCTTCATAACCATTTCTCATTTTACTCCGGCAAGAATTCAGGCGACTAAATGCCTAGGCAAACGAGATCCAGTTCAGGCGACTTGGCTCCCACATTCATCCAACAGAATCTTCTCCAAGAACCGGAGAATGAAACATGCACCTTTGATAGTGCTCATCTGTCGGCTCTGAAATCTTCCGGAATCTTTCCGGATGGAACCATATTCCGACCCTTTGACAGAGAAATCCGGTCAGATATGGTTTCCACCGAGTGGATTTGTTTCAATGCTTTCCCCTTCACCTTAGGGCTACGATTCCCCTTTCCGGATTTTATTACCGAGTTCTTTAACATCACTAACATTTCTTTCAGCCAAACCATGCCAATGCTTTGGCGTGTTTTGTCTGTTCTTGACCAAATCAAGAGAAACCACATACCTGACCTTTCTGTCCATGATCTTCCTTTAGCTTACAAGCTTAGATGCCATGGCTCTTCTAGGTTTCTATTTTACTCTAGCTCCGGTCCCCCATTGATCCTTCGTGCCACCAAAAACGAGGATGGTTGGCAATCCAAGTTTTTCTTTGTAAAAAGGGATTCAATCCCCGGTGGAACGGATTATCTGATGAGATGGTTAAGAAAGGGTAGGAATTAGGGTTTAAGAATGATCCTGTCTCTTATCCTGTCTCATATTCTGAACTAATAAATTTTCATTATTGTGCAGCTGATTTTAGGAAGATTGCTCCTCCTCTTGCTAACTCCCAAGAAAGAATAGACGCCATTAGACTTCTCCCAGAGGCAGAAAGAAGTTTCAATCCTTCTCCACCAACTCCAAGTCCTCTTTCAAGTGCCAACATGTCTGGTAAGGATCCTGCAAGATATCCTGCACACATATGCTTCTTATCTGTTATTTATAGGAGGGATTTAGAATTTACTCCCTGTGTGCAGATTCCAGCAAAGTCCCAGTCTATCTAGACCTGGATGAACTTGACAGCTATCCAACTCTAGCCATAGTCAAGAAGGAGACTCCTGCTACCACCAGCTCCAAGCCACTCCCGGCTCCCAAGGCCAATCCAAGAACCCGTGCTTCCGCAGCGAAAAAGAGAAAGGGCCTTGAGGTCAGTGCTCCAGGCTCAGAAGGGTTCTCCTATGATGAACTCAGCTTCTCTGACTCCTTAGAGCCAATGACATCCTTCCTCAACAAGGTAATATCCTGCCGCATATCCTTCATGTATATCCTGCACATATATCCTGCACGTATATCCTAACAGGATATCCTGGTAGGATGTCTTAGTCAGCATACATTCTAACCCCATACCTGTGATCAATGTGCAGGGCCTCCAGCATTTTCTCCACTTGTACAATGACGCTTGTGGTACTGTGGCACTTCATGAAGCCAGGATCAAGCAGCTCGAGAGCACCGTTGCTGATCAAGGTGCTATTGCCGAAGCAAAGAGCCGGCACTATGAAAGCTTGCTAAAGAAGGTTACCCAAGATGCTGAGGTCAAACTTGCCAGCGTTCAAATGGACCATGATCAGGCCTTGATCAGCTTTCGAGAGGGAATCAAGGCTTCTGCTATTGTCTCCCTGCTACAAGCACGCATCAAGATGGCCTATGAGGCCAAGGAGACGGGCCTTCTTTGTCCATCTTGGCCAGTCGAATCCTGGGTGGCTAAATTGAAGGAGCTCGGAGGCAAAGCTGTGCCACTTCCTGCTGAAGCCGGTGAGTCTTCCAAGTCAACGGAGGTGGTGGTCCAAGCTGGAGAGAAGAAGGATGCTGGAGGTGATGCTGAGATGGACATTGGTCAGGATGCTGCGCAGGATGCTGGTCAGGATGCTGAAGCGGAGAAGTCTGAGAAGGTTGGAGGTGATGCCGCTGTGTGAGGGCATTTAGGTGGGCGATGACGGATATACGTGCCAAGACCAGAGCCCACCTTTTTGAATTTGAATGTTGGTTTGCAGTTCCACAAACAATTTACTTTTCTGCATTTTACTTTTCCGTACCTGAACAATTTATATTTCCTGCATGCTTCTTGAACAATACAACAGTTGAAGGTGGATGGGTCTCGGTTTGAGATGAAGCCCTCAACTGTTGGGTAAATATGGTTATGAACTACTAGTGCTCTTAGTGGATGGGCCTTGTTTTGAGGTGAAACTAAGAGCACATCTTTTGGTATGTTAATAATATAACTACTTTCTTGACTTTATTGTTATTGTCACACAAATTTTACTTGTGAAAATTGTTTGGTTTGAACATTCTTAGGAACACATATCATAAATGTATCCTGGGAGATATCCTGAAAGATATCTTAAAAGGGATATTGAAATATAATCTATAAATTGTCCAAACAAAAAGGAGAGATCATACCAGAGATTCTTAGAGAATCAGTTCCAATCCTTTATCATAAATTTGTCCCCAGTGCATACTTATAAACTTGGATCCATCCTTTGAATCAGAATAACGTGTGTCCCCTGTGTTCGCCAAAAACACAAATGTATTTACATTTTGACTCAAAGAGATTCCGAATGCCCAAGGGCAGAACCCCTGATATCCTGAAAAGAATCCTTAACATACTGGGGATAAACCCTGATATCTGGGGATAAACCCTAAATTTCATGCGCTACAGGCGAGAGTGTATAAACTCCAAGACTTAGAAAGGTGAAAACCTTTAAACCTTTGAGAGTATGAAAATACTCTTTCGTGAGAGAGGGTGATCAATCCTCATATACCTTTAGGATCCAGGATATAGTCAACAGTAACGAAATTGTCAGCCACTTTTACATGAACTGGTCCCGCTACCTTGAACTATACCTAGATAACTTGCGCTCCAGGCGAGGTGTTTAAACCCAATTCGAAAGAAAGGTGAATACCTTTAAACCTTTGAAGGGATCAGGATCCCTTAAACGTGAGAGAGGGGGCCAATCCTCTAATCTTTCGACTTATCCTGAGTATATATCCTGGAGCTATATTCTGAAACATATCCTGCAAAACAATTGTAAACTAAGGTGGGTGTTAGCTTGGCTAACACCCCTCCGATGCTTAAGTCAGTATTGGGTTCAAGATAATAAACAAATATATTTTAAAGAGATAGAACACATACCATTCCGAGATAGAAAACAAATTCTACTCTTACTTGAAATAGAGCTTCAAATGTATTGCATTCCAGGATCTTGGTAGCATATCTCCTTCCACATTCCTGAGTCGATATGCTCCTTTCCCTGCTTCTGACTCGACTTCATAAGGTCCTTCCCATTTCGGAGCTAGCTTGCCATCGGCAGGATTAGTGGTATTTTGAAAAGCCTTTCTCAGCACCCAATCACCAACTCGAAATCTTCTAGTCCTTATGTTCTTATTGTATGCTCTGGATATTCTTTGTTGATATGCTGCTATCCTTAGCCTTGCTGCATCTTTTTTTTCATCTATAGTATCCAAATCCTGACATAAGACTTCAGGATTCTGTTCAGGATCCTGTAGCATAGATCTTGCAGTGGGTATCGTCATTTCTGTTGGAATCATTGCCTCTGCTCCAAATACCAAGGAAAACGGGGTTTGGCCAGTTGCATTCTTCACCGTTGTCCTATCAGCCCACAAAACAAAGGGTAACTATTCCGCCCATCTTCCTTTTTTGGCTCCAAGTCTCTTCTTTAAGTTATTGACTATTATCTTGTTCGAGGATTCGGCTTGTCCATTCGCTTGAGGATGTACCGGAGTAGATGTGATCATTTTGATTCCCCAACTCTTGCAAAAGTCAGTAGTCCTTTTGCTTATAAACTGGGACCCATTATCATAAATGATCTCAGCTGGTACTCCAAACCTAGTCAGGATATTCCTCTTTATGAAGGATACTACTTCTTGGTCTCTTACTTGAACGAATGCTTCAGCCTCGACCCACTTAGAGAAATAATCCGTCATTGCTAACATAAATACCTTTCCTCCCGGAGCTTTTGGTAACTTCCCTACTATATCCATCCCCCACTTCATGAATGGCCAAGGGGAAACTACAGGATATAGTGGTTCAGCTGGTTGATGTAGTATGCTACTATGCCTTTGGCATGCATCACATCTTCGAGCATACTCTGCAGCATCTTTTCTCATTGTTGGCCAAAAGTATCCTATCCTCAATACTTTCGAGAATAATGATCTGCCCCAAGTGTGATTACCACAGTCCCCTTCATGTATATCCTGAAGTACTTCTTTGGCTTCATGATCCTCCAAGCACCTTAAATATGGTCCTGCAAGAGATTTCTTGTATAGAATATTATTTATAATAGTGAATCGTGATACCTTCATCCTAAATGCCTTAGGATTTTCATTTTCGGGGATGTGTCCATCTTTAAGATATTTCAGAATTGGAGTTGTCCAGGATTTAGGATCCTGTTCAGGATATTCCATTCCAGGATCCCGAATATCCGCTACTTCTTTACCCTGAGGATTAGTTGCAGGATATAAGACATGTATTATTGGTATTTGGGTCCCTTCCGGTATCCTGATTGATGATCCCAGATTTGCTAAGGCATCCGCTTCAGCATTATCCTCTCTTGGTACCTGTTCAAGTGTAAAAACATCGAAATATCCTGCTAATTTTTTGAGAATATCAAGATATTCAGTCAATTTCTCACCCTTAACTGCATATGATCCATTAAAATGGTTAGTAATTAACAAAGAATCAACATATGCTTGTAAATTTTTTATACTCATATTCTTAGCCAATTCTAATCCTGCAATTAAAGCTTCATATTCTGCCTCATTATTGGTAGCAGGAAATTCACACCTAATAGCCTGGGGTAATATGTCCCCCTGTGGCGATTTTAGTAGTATTCCCAATCCTACTCCTCTTATATTAGATGCACCATCAGTATATAATGTCCAGGATCCTGAGGATTCTCCTAACTGTTGAACTTCTAGGTCTACCTCATCCTGAATGTCACTACTAAAATCAGCCACAAAGTCAGCTAAAGCCTGAGACTTTATGGCATTCCTAGGTTTATATACTAAATCATAAGCACTCAACTTTACTGACCACTTAGCCATCCTGCCTGACATCTCTGGTTTCCTAAGCACATTCTTGACAGGATAATTTGTTTTAACATGAATCCTATGAGTCTCAAAATAATGTCTAAGTTTTGTTGATGCCATGACTAATGCTAGTATTAATTTTTCTAAGTGAGAATACCTAGTTTCAGCATCTAACAAACTTTTGCTAACATAATAAACAGGATATTGCTGACCTTCATGGTCCTTTACAAGGACGGCACTTACAGCGTTCCCTGATACCGCGAGGTATAGGGATAATGGTTCACCATTCTTAGGCTTCATTAGTAGAGGTGCGGTTGAAAGATATTGCTTTAACTCCTGTAGGGCCGCTTCATGCTTCTCACCCCACTCGAATTTTTTGTTCTTCTTCAGGATATCATAAAAATCTTTGCATTTCTCTGAGGATCTTGAGATAAATCTGTTTAATGCTGCCACTCGCCCCGTTAATCGTTGAACATCTTTCATATTTGAGGGTGATTTAATATCCAAGATGGCTTTAATCTGCTCCGGGCTTGCTTCTATTCCTCTTTTGGTCACCATATATCCTAGAAATTTTCCTGCCCCCACTCCAAAATGGCACTTAGCAGGATTCAGCTTCATATTATAGTGATCCAGGATATCAAACGCTCCTTTAATATCCTGGAGGTGATCCTGAGCTTTCTTTGACTTTACCACCATATCGTCAATGTACACCTCCATGGTGTCCCCCAGTTTGTCTTTGAACATCATGTTTACCAATCTTTGGTATGTTGCACCTGCATTTTTCAAACCAAAAGGCATAGCTGTATAACAATAAATACCTGTTGGTGTCATGAAGGCAGTATCCTCCTGGTCAGAAGGTTCCATTTGGATCTGTTGAAATCCTGAGGATGCTTCCATGAAAGTCAGCATTTCATGCCCAGCAGTGGCATCTACCATTGCATCAATGTGGGGGAGAGGAAATGGGTCTTTAGGACAAGCTTTATTCAAGTCTGTGTAATCCACACAGACTCTCCATTTTCCGTTTTTCTTCTGTACCACAACCACGTTTGCTAGCCACCTTGGGAACTTGACTTCTCTAATCATTTTGGACTTCAACAATCTTTCAACTTCTTCTTGAATAATTGTATTGCGTTCAGGAGCAAACTTCCTTCTTTTTTGTTGCACGGGCTTGAATGATTTATCAATTCCAAGCTTGTGAGTGATAATATCTTTGGATATGCCTGTCATATCCTCATGCTTCCATGCAAACGTTGACATCCTGCATTTTAAAAAGTTAATTAATTGCTCTTCAATATCCTGAGGGATATTGGTTCCCACGAGCACCGAAATATCAGGATTATCCTGGTCTAGGACAATTTTCTTCACATCCTGCTCCGGATCCTCCACGATATCCTGGGCCCGCGTCTTTAATTGCTATGCTGCACTAGGTTTGGTTGAGGATTTCATCGAGGATGAGTAGCATTCTTTCGCCTCCTGCTGATCACTATCAACTTTAACAACTCCCCAAGGGGTAGGTATCTTGATGCATTGGTGATATGTTGATGGCACGGCCTTCATATCGTGAATCCACGGTCTTCCCAATATAATGTTATAGCAGGATAGAGAGTCCATCACACAGAAACGTTGTATCGAGTTGACTCCTTCAACGTACACCGGCAACTTTATCTCTCCCACTGTGTTTCTGGCCTCTCCGCTGAACCCAACAAGCACGGTGGACTTCGAAGTGATATCCATTGGAGATACATTCATTCTTTTAAGTGTCTCTAGTTGGATTATGTTGACGGAGCTGCCATTATCAACCAATATCCTGCATACAAAATGGGTAGCCACATATAACGTTATTACCAGAGCATCATGGTGAGGATCCTGGACAGTATCCCTGTCATCAGCATCAAATGTGATCACTTTGTCTGTTGTGAGTGTAGTCATCCTGACAGGTTTGTCTCCCCTTTCGGCCTTAGCCTCTTTTGCATGTCTCTTTGCTGCCGAATACGAAGTCCCACAAATGTCGGATCCTCCCGAAATGAAGTTGATTATCTTGGCATCCGCGGGAGGTGAGGCTACTCGCTCAGGATCCTTCTCAGTATCCTGACCCTTATTCTTCTTTCTTCCTAAGAGATCTTTCAAATATCCCTTGCTTAGAAGATAGCTTATCTCTTTCCTCAAAGCAATGCAATCCTCGGTCATATGTCCGAAATCTTCGTGGAAAGCACACCATTTTGATTTGTCTTTCCAATCCGCTTTTTGTTGATTCTTTCGAGGCCATCTTGCCTTGTCCCCTAGACCCTGCATGGCATACATCAATTCAGGAATGTTAACAGAAAAGCAATATTCAGATAATTCAGGATATTCTTCAGGATCTTCATCTTCGACAGCATTCACTCTCTTGTTCTCATTCCTGCCATATGGCTTGGGCCGATACGACTTGAATGAGGATTCCGACTTCCTGTTAGTTGACTCATAAGTGTTGGATAAGTTCATCCTTTCTTGCATCTTTCTGTCATCTTCCAACCGAATGTATCTTAGGGCCCTGTTCCGAGCTTCATCCAGGTTCCTGCATGGGTTCATTACAAGGTCGTGGTAGAATTGAGAATCCTTTTGCAACCCCATCTTGAAAGCTTGCACAGCTGTTGCAACATCAAGATGAGGAATGTCTAGTGATTCTCGGCTAAACTTGTTCACATAATCCCTAAGGGATTCCTGAGGCCCCTGCGTTATCCTGTAGAGATCACTTGTTAATTTTTCAAAGCTCCTACTACAAGAAAATTGACTATTAAATAAATTTACTAAATGAGCAAAAGATGTAATTGAATGTGGAGGAACATTCAAGAGCCACTTCAAAGCTGATCCTGTCAAGGTTGAACCAAAACCCTTGCACAAGCATGCTTCCTTGAGATCCGGAGGGATAGGGTTGATCTCCATCCTCTCCCTATACTGAGCAATATGCTCCTCAGGATCCGTCGTTCCGTCGTAAAGCTTCATGTTGGGGGTTTGGAACCTCTTTGGAATCTCAGCATCACAGATAGGATATGCAAAACGAGATATCTTATGGCTGTCTTGAGACACTTCCGGGATTGGCTGGACCACCCCGGGTACACTTGATATCATGTCCTTCAACTTCTGAAGTACTCTGGTAAGTGCTGACGTCACACCTGTATCCTGCAAGGATCCACTATTGTTAGTAGTATGAGTATTATTATTATTTAATATGTTACCCGTTGGAGGATTCTGCCCATATCCTGAAGCATATCCTGAGCTCCTTATGGTCGATATCCTGACCGAGGAGGGTATTTCAGGGGTATGATTCTGAGGAAGGCTTGGCACAATATTCCCCCTATTATCCTCTGTATACACGGCTGAACTGAAGTTCAAAGCTCTGGGTTGTAATGGAGTGACAATATCCTCAGCGGATCTGCTCGAGCCAGACTTCAGGAGTTGTATTTCCCTTAAAAGCATTTGGTTCGTTTCCTGCTGCTGCCTCATTTGTTCCTGCACACTTCCAAACAAGGTTAAAATTTCGTCGTTAGATGCTAAAACAGGGGCAGATTCTTGAACACTGCGGGTAGGGATAATATCCTGAGGTCGTGTAGAGGCTGGCATTCTTGGAGGAGGTGGTGGCAGCACCGAACCTGTAGTAGCAGAAGTCGTAGCAGACATAGTAGAGGAACTCATGTTTGATCGTGAGGCCATTGTGGACAATGTAGCAAAAAGTTTTGAAAATAAAAAACCGATTAGCAATTTAACAAAAATTTTTAGTAAAGAGAGCACCACTTGCCCCACGGTGGGCGCCAAATTGTTTTGGTCAAAAATTACCGAAGCAATTTAGTGATCAAATTAGTAATGTGAGGTAGTGTGCTAGAAAGTTTATAGAAAATATGCTTGTTGAGTTATTTAGAAAATCAGTATTCAGGATATGGCTCAGGATATTGAGCTATATCTGCGATCAAACAGTGAGCAAATAATAAGCAAAAAGTAAAGGAAACGACACGAGATGTACGAGGAAAGCTCTTGATCAATCTAGATCGCCGGCATAAAACCTCGGGAGCTGACAATCGCAGCTGCCTTGTTCTTCTTATTGCTTTAAACTTCAGGATACAGTGCAGGATATCAACCAGATCGCTAAGTGTTACAATGAATTCGTGTGAGAGTACAAATTGCGAAAGAACAAGTGTTAGTGTGTAGTGAGTGTGATTGCAGTGAAATTGTTGTGTCCTATTTGATCTGGTGTTCCTCCTATTTATAGTAACGAAGTACAAACAAATATTCCTATAAATATGGGATGCTCCGAATATTCCACCACGAACGTTGTAGACCGAGTAATAAGGTTTCAACGTCTTTCTTTGAACGACCTGGACCGAGTCTTCCGCGGAATAAGTCTTTGTGAACGTTGCCAGCTTCTAACATACGTACCTGCACATAATCCATTAGTAATCCCGAGGATATCGTTCAGGATACTACCAATATCCTGAACCAGCATCCCGGATGTAAACAGATAAAATATAGATCAAGATATTTTCCAGGATATGGGCTCAGAATTTCACCCATAACACTAAATACGAACACTTGTATTCAAATAACTTTGTAACACCTAGTTGATTCGCTTTACATCCTGCACTGTATCCTGATATTTGAAGCAATAGAAGAACAAGGCAGCTGCGATTGTCAGCTCCCGAGGTTTTATGCCGGCGATCTAGATTGATCAAGGGCTTTCCTCGTACATCACGTGTCAACCTTTACTTTTCTGCTCATTGTTTGATCATAGATACAGCTCTATATCTTGAGCCGTATCCTGAAACTGCTTTTATAACTAGCTTGGTTAACATATTTTCCACACATAATTTTAGCACACTACCTCACTTAACTAATTTGATCATTAAATTGCTTCGGTAATTTTTGACCAAAACATGGAGGATCCGATATATGCGGAACCTCTTATTCTGCAGCTAAAAGGCATGCCTAGGAGGCTAAGGCAGAAAGGGGGGACAAACCAACAAGGATGACGATGCTTACAAACGAGAAAGTGATAACATTTGACAGTGACGACCGAGATAACATCCAGGATCCTCACCATGATGGTCTGGTAATTACTTTATATATTGCTAACCATTTTGTACGTAGGATATTGGTAGACAAGGGCAGCTCGGTCAATATCATCCAATTGGAAACCTTGAAGAGAATGAACATCCCAGAAATGGACATTACCTCGAAGTCCACTGTGCTTATAGGGTTTAGTGGAGAAGCAAAGAATAATGTCAGAGAAATAAAGTTGCCTGTGTATGCTGAGGGGGTAAACTCGATGGAACGGATTTATGTCATGGATTCATTATCCTGCTATAAAATTATATTAGGCAAGCCATGGATTCATGATATGAAAGTTGTACCTTCCACCTATCATCAATGTGTCAAGATTCCTACTCCTTGGGGAGTAGTCAAAGTTGAAAGTGACCAACAGGAGGCGAAGGAATGCTACTTCTCTTCGATGAAGGCCTCAACAAAATCCCAGGAAGGATAGTAACTAAGGATACAAGCCCAAGATATCATGGAAGCTTCGGAGCAGGATGTCAAGAAAGTTATCCTCGATGAGAATAATCCGGATATCTCGGTGCTTGTAGGGGTCGGATATTGAAAGAGAACTTACTAACTTTTTGAAATGCAGGATGTCCACATTTACATGGAAACACGAAGACATGACATGTATATCGAAAGATATCATAACTCACAAACTTGGAATTGATAAGTCTTTCAGGCCTATTCAACAAAAGAGAAGAAAATTTGCTCCTGAAAGGAATGCAATCATACAAGAAGAGGTAGAAAGGGTGTTGAAATCCAAGATAATTAGGGAAGTCAAGTTCCCTAAGTGGCTAGCAAATGTGGTGGTGGTCCAGAAGAAGAATGGGAAGTGGAGAGTCTGTGTTGACTACACAGACCTTAATATAGCTTGTCCTAAACACCCATTCACATTACCTCATATCGATTCGATGGTAGATGCAACTGCCGGACATGAAATGCTGACTTTCATGGATGCATCCTCAGGATTTCAACAAATCGAAATGGAACCATCTGATCATGAAGATACAACATTCATGACACCCACAGGTATATACTGTTATACTACCATTCCCTTTGATTTAAAAAATGCAGGTGCGACATATCAGAGGCTGGTTAATATGATGTTTAAAGACAAACTGGGGGACACAATGGAAGTACATATTGATGATATGGTGGTGAAATCCAAGAAAGCTGAGAATCACCTCCAGGATCTAGAGTGTGCCTTCAATATCCTGGACCAGTATAATATGAAGCTGAATCCTGCTAAGTGCCATTTCGGAGTGGGGGCATGAAAGTTTTTAGGATATATGGTGACCAAGAGAGGGATAGAAGCAAGCCCAGAATAAATAAGAGCTATCCTGGATCTCATATCACCATCTAACATGAAGGATGTGCAGAGGTTAACTGGAAGAGTAGCAGCATTGAACAGGTTCATATCAAGATCCAAAGAAAAGTGGAAGGAATTTTATGATATCCTGAAGAAGAACAAAAAGTTTGAATGGGGAGAAACACATGAAGCTCTCTATAAGAATTGAAGCAAAATCTTTCAAGTGCACCTTTGCTGATGAAGCCCGAAGATGGTGAATCACTGTTGTTTTGGTCAAAAATAACACAAGGATAATGTAACCAAATTTGATTTTTGTGAGGTTGAGTGCTTGGTTTAATGAACAAATGTATGATCAAATATCAAACAAAAATGACAATGAACACGAGGATTTATACAAGGAAAAAGCCCTTGATCAATGTATAATCTCCGGCATAAAAAAACCTCGGGTGATAGAAACTACCGATCACCGAATGTATAGCAAAGAATCACAATAATTCAAGTACAACTTTGGAAGATAATGAGCTTAATACAATGGAATCTAGGGTGTGGTTTGCGAGAGTATCAGAGTGTTATGTGTTTGTGTGTTCGACCTATGCCTAAAATGAGCTCATTTTCCCCTTTAAAGATAGAAAATATCATGTAACTAACTTTCTGAAAAATATGAAAGTCACCCATGTTCTCCAAAACGGCGATATTTCATCAAGCACGTGCTTTATATGAAGCATATTCGACGAGATTGCAGCAAAGAATAAGTCCATATCATCCATTACCTGTGTATAAGCATTAAAACGTGACAATTGTTAGAAATCATAAGTACTGTTAAGGATCCTTGATCCTCCGAGTCCCTGCACCACCCGCTAAGGATAAGTGATCCAGGAAACGCTTCAGGATACAGGATCCATAGTTATAAAAATCTATGCCCTAACAATTGCCCCCAAATATGGCAGATAAGATGTGAATCAAGTCTGTCATATTTCTGTTGGATGCGGACTAGCCATTGTTGCATGTAACTAGCCGTTACACTGCCTGTCGTCACTGGTAAGACCTGCTATAACAATCATTGCGAAATATATGTTTAGAAATAACTCCTTAAGTGCCTTTAAAGATCAGAAGATCCTTAAGTTTGTGGGGATGAATCCTTCTACACTGTCCGCTATTAACCTTCATTCACTTTAATTTTTGCATAGACACCTTAACTGTTAGATAGCCATATCCGGCCTGGGTGGATGATCCACGGTTTTGCTGGTGAAATCCAGGCCAGATGATTTTGATACATAGTTAATGGGTAATAACATTAAACTTTTTTGGTCTGTTGTTGTTTCTTTCCTCTTTATATTTCATTTATGCTGTTTATTTTCAAAGGTATCATCGCCAAACAACTGGAAAGTTATTGGAAATATGATGATAATGTTAAACTTTTAATAGAAAACTCGAAGTGTTCGGACAAATGTGGATCAACGGTCCTTAACCAAAAAGGATAAGAGACAACTTGCAGCTTAGAAAAAGTTAGAATATATAACATACCAGAGAATCCATGTTAGGATTCTATATCCTTGTAAATTATTACTGAATAAAAAAACTGCGAAAAGTAAAGTTTCAAGGATCCATGATCCTTAGTATTAGAACTTATATAATCTTAAAGCTCCAAGATCCTGTAAAGAAAACAAACTTGGGACCAAGCCAAATAATTGGGAATGAACCCATAATAACTAGGGACAAGCCCAAATAAACTGGGGACAAGCCCAACAAACTGGGGATAAGCCCAAATAAAGGGGTGTAAATTGGGGTCAAGCCCAAATAACTAGGGACAAGCCCAAATAAACGGGTGTAAACTGGAGTATGGCCCAAACTGACGACTATCCCAATGTGAGCGACATGAAAATGCCGAAACCTTAGCTAACGTGAAAATATTAGAAACCTTAGGAACGGATGTATGGTACGTTTACCATTATACTTAGGATCCTACATATAGCCAACAGCAATGAAATTATCAGCCCCTAAAGCGGGTACTGGTCTCATTGCCTTGAACTATACTTGGATAATCGTGCACAACTGGTGAGGGTGTCGAAACCCAATTCGTGTGAAAGGTGAAGACCTTTAAACCATAGAAGGTATAAGATACCTTAGCTGGGGACAAGCCCAAAAACTAGGGACAAGCCCAACAAACTGGGGATAAACCCAAAAACTTCGGAGAGTTGGCCAACCACTTTGATCTTCTAGAAACGAGAACAACTCTGCAAAAGCTTGAACTTTATGAAAACAGACGTTAAATGTTTCACATCTTTGGCTTATGATAAGTAATAAGTATACGATAAATGACAATGAAAGTAAAACGTTACCAAAGATAGAATCATCTATCCTTTGAGGATCCCGTATCCTAAATCTGAGTACTGGCATTGCTGAGGATCCCTGATCCTTCTTATATAAAGTGTTTTTTGAGATGAACAGTATTCCAAGCTCTTGGTAGGAGATCACCATCCATTATAAACAAGCGATATGCGCCCTTTCCTGCTTCTTCTTCTATTAGATAGGGGCATTCCCACTTTGGTGCTAACTTGCCATCAGCTGGATTTGTAGTGTTTTAGAATGCTTTCCTTAATACCATGTCACCAACTTGAAACTTCCTGATCCTGACATTCTTATTGTAAGCTCCAGCCATTCTTTGTTGATAGGTAGCCAACCTTATCCTTTCCAAATCCCTGAGTTCTTCTATGGTATCCAGGTCTTTGGTCAAGTTTTCAGCATTTCCTTTAGGATCATGGATGCTTGTTCTTGCAGTAGGGACTACCATTTCTATGGGGATCACAGATTCAGCTCTAAAGACTAAAGAGAATGGCGTTTAACCTGTAGCATTCTTAGGAGTTGTTCTATCAGCCCATAATACATATGGTAACTCTTCTGCCCACTTCCCTTTCTTGGATCCAAGCTTTTTCTTCAAGTTGTTGATGATGATCTTGTTGGATGATTCTGCCTGACCATTAGCTTGTGGTTGGACTGGTGTTGATGTTATCATCCTAATCCCCCAGCTGTCACAAAAGTTAGTAGTTCGGCTCCCAATGAATTGGGATCCATTGTCACAAACAATTTCAGAAGGTATGCCAAATCTAGTAATGATATTTCTTTTGATAAAGGATATAACTTCTTTTTCTCTGACTTGTGCAAAGGCTTCTACCTCTATCCACTTAGAGAAATAATCAGTCATGGCCAGCATGAATACTTTTCCTCCGGGTGCCTTAGGAAGCTTGCCAACTATGTCCATTCCCCATCTCATGAATGGCCAAGAAGAGGATATAGGATGTAGGGGCTCTGCTGGTTGATGCAGGATATTACTGTGTCTTTGAAAAGCATCACACTTCTTTGCATATTCCACGACATCCTTCTTGATTGTGGGCCAATAATATCATGTTCTGAGGATCCTTGAAAACAGTGCTCTGCCCCCAGTGTGATTCCTGTTGGTGCACTAAATGTCTGCTGATTACGTCATAATCAAGTCTTGTGTCTAGATTGTTTGAATGTACACACAACAGGGTCTTAATTAGGGTTTTTATATGTTTATCTTGTGAATTTCGCTTGAAAGTGTTCTTGTGTGATTCAAGCTAAATCAGATTTAGCTTGAACTGGTTTAAGCGAAATCAACAACAGAGATTTAGCTTGAACAGGTTCAAGCGAAATCATGATTTAGCTTGAAACTGATCCAAGCGAAATCATCATAGTATATATAGGGTTGTGTGGTTCATTTGTTAGGAGAGATGGTCATTGTGTGAGAAAGGAAGTGCTGCCGGTTTTGTATCAGAATACCTTGTAAAAGCACGAATATCAATCAGAAAAGAAGGATTAAAAGGATAATAGCTGTTATGACTTTGTTTATGTTGATTCCGCCTTCATAATCAAAGATGAACTGCCTTAACTGACGTTTCAAAGTCGTAGAACGGTCCAACAAGTGGTATCAGAGCTCAGGACGAGGAGTTCATACCATAGCAGCGGATTCTCTTCTTTCTACTCATTTCTTTTTATACTTTTCTGATCTGAAATAGTTCCAACGGTCGAAATGGTCTGATTTTCGAGTATATCGTGTAAAACAGAGTTTTAACAAAGCCTACAAAGATTCGGACTAAAATTCAGATTAAAACTTGTTAAAAATGACCTAAAACTGGATTTCGCTTGAAAAGTAGTTCGAAGGTTATAGATTGATTTCGCTTGAAAACATAAGATTTAGCTTGAAAACAGTCGATTTCGCTTGAAACAGTTGAAGCGAAATTGATTATCAGGATTTCGCTTGAAACTTTTTGACTTGTATTAGAAGATTTCGCTTGAAACAGTTTGAAGCGAAATTGTTGGGTTGGATTTCGCTTGAATCAGAACTGTTCGTAGATTTCGCTTGAATCAGAACTGCTCTTGGATTTCGCTTGAAGATACTGGACAGTTGAAGCGAAATAGTAGTTTTCACTTGAAAAGTGTTTAGATCATATTTCGCTTGAGTTTATTTTTGAGATTTCGCTTGAATAGTTTAAAGTGTTGATTTCGCTTCAAACTATTCAGTTTCGCTTGAACTTGCTGATTTTTCAAAACCTTAAAATTTTCTAAGTGTTTGCTGATTTTGCAGGAACATTCACGATGGATGATCTTTTCATGAACCCGTTTAGCGATATGTACGCGTTCGCTGGAGATTCCGGAAACAATGATACTTCGTCAAGCAATGTGAATGATAACCCGCCAAAAGAGAAGAAAAAGGAAGCTTGGGAATCGGAAAGTGCCTTTGGAACGTTCAATAAACCTCCAAAGCTAATGGCTATTGAGGAATACAGTCGGTGGTCAAGAAAGTTTGAAGACTGGTTGATGGCATTTGCATTTCCCAGCTGGAAGAGTTTGAAAAACGGTTATGAACATGGAAAGAAATATGGTGAAACTTTAAGAGCAGCAGAGGAGATAGAATCGTTTGTAGCTGAACAAAAGTGTGTGGCATTGTTATTTCAGTCAGTCCGGGAAGACATTATTGCCTTGATCGACTATTCAAATGCAAAAGATCTTTGGGAAAAGTTAGAAAAGAAATGTATAGGTAGTGAAGAAATTAAGAAAAACAAAAAGAAACTTCTTAGAAAAGAGTTTGATCTGTTTGGATGTTTAAAGAACGAGTCAGTTTGTAAAATGATAGAAAGATTTGGTCATCTGAAGCTGGAATTAGTAAGACATGATATCGACATTCCTGAAGAAGATCTTATCGACAAATTGTTCGATTCGTTACCTGATGAGATGGATTGGAGATATTATGAGCTGATGCTGAAGAATACTATCAAAGAACCAGAAAAGTTGACATTAGATTTGCTGATTGAGAAACTCGAGAGTCATGAGTTGGAGTTGAAGAAGACGTACAAAGTGAATCACTCATCTTATCAGCAGAATTTGGATTTGTATTATCCAAAGAGCATGATGCCAAAAGAAACTTCTCCAAAAACTGCGTTTTCTGCTGAAAATGTGTCGACAGCTGGCAAAGAAAGTCAAAGCAGTGGAAGTCACAGTGGTTATCACAGTGGATCTTCATCTTCTGGAAATCATTCAGATGCAAAGAATCGTTTTCAATGCAACATTGCAATAGACTTGAAGAATGCTCAAAATTTTGATGAAGAATCGGCCAAGCAGCAGATGATCTTTCTAGCATCGGTGTTGGAATCGTATGAAGGGTTAGTAGCTGGGAAGATAGGTAACACAAATCTGACGAAAGAAGATTACGATCAGATTGATCCGGAGGAAATGGAACTGATCGATATTCGTTGGGCTATGGCAAGTGCTGTTCGCCGAGCACAGCGTTTTATGGAAATTACCGGAAGAAAAACAATTGGTGGTGCATCTACCAAGCTGGGGTTCGATAAGTCCAAGGTGACATGCTTCAAGTGTAAGCAGAAAGGTCACTTCAAACGAGAATGCCGAAACGTTTATGCTGATGAATCGGAGAACCCTTTCAGAGATGATTACTACAAGAAGGCGATTTATCACCAGAATAAATCCGAACCACCTAGATTGAAGCAGGTTGAAGACAACAGAGAGAAATCTAGAGCTCTTGCGGTGATTTACGATGATGAGGGTTATGACTGGAGTCAAGAGGTTCTACCGGAAGAAGATGCAGTTGGTTACGCATTTATGGCGAGAAATGACGATCCTATTCCATGGAAAGACGATCGAACTGAAGAGCAAAAATATCAATACAGAAAAATGATTGCTGAAAACAAAATCATTAGAATATCTCGTATCTTTCTGGAAGCAAGAAGAGCCAATAGATGGGATCCAGACAGAGAGTGCTATCTTGATGAGTATGGAAATATTGCAATTGATGATAGTACACTTGATATTGAAGCCATAATCCAGCAATACAAAGAAGATGATGAGTACTGGCAACACAAATGGTGGGGAACTCCAACCGAGAAAATGAAAGAAGAAGAGAAAGAGAAAGAGAGAAAAGAGAAAGAAGAGATCGAGAAAGCAAAGAAGATTGATACTGGAGTTATTGACACAACGCAGGAGTTGACTGCTGAAAATCTTGGAAGAATGGCTGACAAAGTGCTAGCTGCTAAGGCACTTGAGGTAGACTCTAACTCCGTGTCTGAGTCAAAAAGCCAGGTCAGTTCAGATGTGTTAACAAATGTGTCAGGTAAGAAAATCGATGGAAATGCTGATTGCAAAAATTGCAACAAAGAGTGCAAATTTTGTAGCACAGTCACGTATCTCAACGGGAAGAAAGATGATGATCTGACAGCTAAGGTCAGAAGCGTTGAGAATCAGATTCTTGATCGTGACAAAACAGTTAAAGCTTCAACTGAACGGATAAGAGAATTAACTAAACAAATTGAAAATGATAAAATTGATCATGACAAAATTAAACAAGAAAATGAAAAGTTGATTCTTGAAAACCGTCAGATTTCTGAAAAATTTGAAAAACTCAAAAGCACATTGAAAGATTGTGATGATCGAAATGGTAAAACTTTTAAAGAAAATGAACATCTAAGAGCAGTGCTTAGAGTCAAAGAAGAATCAATCAATCAACAACTGGATGAAATCGCTAAATTGAAACTCAAAGTTCAAGAGGTTGTAATCGAAAATGAGCGAATCCAGTTGAAGCTTAACAGTTACAGCTCCGCAAGCTTTGTTTTGCAACATATCATTCCCAAACCCATCGGGAAAGACAAAGCGGGCGAAGATGTGTATTGTGATGGAACTGGGGTGGGGTTTCATCAAGTTCCACCACCTGTTCTTGATAACTACACGAAAAAGCAATCTGGGTTGGTTGAAATTGAGGAAGAAAAAGAAGTTAAACTTCCAGAAAACATTGATGTTACTTTTACATCATCTGATGATAGTGTTCAGACAGAGATTGTTAAGAGCACAGCTGAAAGTGTTTTAATGTCTGATTCAGCTGAAGATGATGGGTGTTTCTTGGACAAATACATTCAGAAATCAAAGTCCAAAAACAACTTAAGTGATGAACCGAGTCTTGTGATGTACAAGATGGCTGGATCTGATAAGTTGTATTCGGATTCTGAGTTTCCAATTGAGAATGTTAATGTGAAAAAGTTGACAAATGTTTTCAAGTTAGTTGAAGTTGTGTTGTCAGAAGTGAACAGTTTGTGTCAAACAAAAAGGCAAATGAATTTTGAGAAAGATAAAGCTTATTACAAAAAGCCTGTTGTTCCACCACGTTTTTATAATAACAATCGAAACAGTTGGTTGGGTGGTTATCGGGGTGGTAACAGTTATCCGAAGAAGAGTTTTCAAAACAAGAGGTTTGCTGAAAAGAAGGTGTTTGTGAACAGTTCAAGTTCACTTGCTGATGAGGAAAATGAAATTTTTTCAAAATCAAATAAAGAATTCTTTGAGAAAAGAGCTTCACATTATCAGTCTGAAGGCATAAGTCGAGTTGTTGATACTCGTACATGTTTTAGATGTAACAAAGTTGGTCACATTGCAAGAAATTGCACCAACTCCAAGCCTAAGATTGAAAATGTGAAGATTCAACAGAAGAAAGTTGATGTGAAGGGTAAAGCACCAATTGTTGTTGAGAAAAAGAGTGTGAAAAATAACAACATCAAAGTGAAAAATGAACCTGTAAAGAAAGTGGTAACTAAAAACGACAAGTTTTATAAACAGGTTGCATTATCTCAACAAGTTTGGAAACCAAAAACTGAAATGAAAATTTCAACTTCTGAAGTGAAAAAGGCTGAAGAATCAATTTCGGTTGATTATGATGCAAATTTTCCACCTTTGAAGGCTGAAAATTTCAAAATTCAAATTGCTAGAGTCAAGGCTACACCTAAGGCTGATGAGGCCTGGGTGGACACCATGTTCAAATAAGCAGTTTGAATTGCCGGAGCTTCCTGGATCGCGAAGCATGAATCGGCATCTTTATTAAGGTTGGTTAATTTGAAGTTTGTTATGTGCAGGATCTTCCAAGAGCCATTTCAAGATGGATCATGGATAGTGGCGCATCTCAACATATGACAGGAAAAACTGCATTACTCTATGATGTGAAGAATATCAATGGTGGTTATGTGGGATTTGCAGGTCATGAAGGTGGTAGAATTGTTGGTGAAGGAACGTTATCCAATGGGATTGTAACGTTTGAGAGAGTTAACTACATCACTGAGCTGGAGAACAATTTGCTTAGTATCTCGCAGATTTGTGACAATCAGTACACTACTCATTTCACTGATAAAGAATGTTTGATTTTGAAACCTGGTTTTGTTGTTCCTGAAGAATGGATTATTATGAGGGCACCTAGAGTGAATGATTTATATGTGTTAGACATGAGTGTAGCGACTACGACAACTGGTCAAGCACATTGTTTTATGTCTAGAGCAACTGAGAAAGAATCAAGATTGTGGCACCGAAAGATGGGGCATATTCACCTAAGGAAGATGAATCACTTGGTGCACAATGATTTGGTATTGGGAGTTAATATCAAAGGTTTTCATCTGGAAGGGGAGTGCATTAGCTGCATCAAAGGCAAGCAGAAGAAAAAGTCACACCCTACAAAGCAAGTCAATTCAGTTTCGAGACCTCTGGAAAGACTTCACATGGATTTGTTTGGTCCGGTGAATGTCAAAAGCATTACAGGAGATTACTATTGTTTAGTCGTTACTGATGATTATTCCAGATTTTCATGGGTTTCTTTCTTGAAGACGAAAGATGAAACATTTGACAGTTTGATGGGGTTGTTTAGGAAGATTGAGAATTTGTACCAAAGGCGTATCAAAAGAATTCGAAGTGATAATGGTACTGAATTCAAGAACAGCAAGATGGAAGAATTTTGTGATAAAAGAGGTATTTTGCATGAGTTTAGTGCTCCGTATACTCCGCAGCAGAATGGAGTCGCAGAACGCAAAAACCGGACACTAATCGAGACGGCTAGAACTATGCTCGCAGATTCAAAGTTACCGATTAATTTTTGGGCTGAAGCTGTTTCTGCTGCATGCTATACGCTCAACAGGGTTCTCACTGTCAAGAAGTTCAACAAAACATGCTTTGAGCTAATCAATAACCGCAAACCGAATTTGAAGTATCTAGAACCGTTTGGGTCACCTTGTACGGTTATAGAGCCTCATGGAAAGTTTGGTCCGAAGAGCATTGAGGGAATATTTGTTGGTTATTCAAATCCGTTGAGACGTGTCTTCGTTCCAAGTGAGAAGCGGATTATTGAAGCTGCAAATGTTGAATGTCAAGGTTATACTATGCCGCCGCAGAATCCTGGTGATTCATGGCATTATCATTATGACAAACTTTGGGATTCGTTTGACATGAGAGAAGAATCAGAGGATGATGAAGATTTCTTTGATGAGTTGGATATTTTGCATGAATATGAATCGCAGTTAAGGTTCCCAGCTGAGTATTCGAGGAGACCATGGGAAACTTCAAATGATGATGAAGCAGGTCCAACTAATGCTGGTGAACATGAGGATGTCCAACAGAATGAAGTTGCTCAAGATAATCAGTCGGCTCAGAATGATAATCTAGAAGCTGAAAACATGCCAGTATTTGATCATGGTGATTCAGATTCAGATTCTGAGGGGGAGCAAATTCAGATTTCAAGTCAAACAAACCAAGTTGGTGAACAAGATGCAGAGCAGAATGTTACTAATCTGGAGGGAAATGTAGATGTTCCAAGTGAAGTGATGCCGCGAACTTTTTCATATCATCCAGAGGAGTTGATCATAGGAGAATTGCAGACAGGCGTTCGCACTCGAAATCAGATTGATAAAGGGCTTACATGTTTTTATACAAAAGTTGCTCCTTTGCAAACTGAATTTTCATTGAGTTGTTTTATCTCGCAGGTTGAGCCAAGAATTTACAAAGAGGCGCTTACTGAAGACTCTTGGGTCAATGCAATGCAGGAGGAACTTAGTCAATTCGAAAAATTGGGAGTGTGGAAGTTAGTTGATTTGTCGGATGGTCAGAGAAAGATTAACACCAAGTGGGTGTTCAAGTGAAAGAGGGACGATAGAGGAGTTGTTACAAGAAATAAAGCTCGACTTGTTGTTCAGGGCTTTAGTCAACAGGAGGGAATTGATTTTACTGAAGTCTATGCTCCTGTGGCACGACTAGAAGCAATCAGAATTTTTCTTGCATTTGCGTCTTGGAAGAACTTCAAAGTATATCAGTTAGATGTTAAATCGGCTTTTCTTTACGGGAAGGTTAAAGAGGAGGTTTATGTCGGTCAGCCGCCGGGATTTACTGACCCAATCCACAAAAACAAGGTCTACTTATTGGACAAAGCGCTGTATGGTTTACACCAGGCCCCGAGAGCCTGGTACGAGACTTTGTCTCAACACCTACTAGCCAACAAGTTCATTCGTGGAAAAGTGGATGCCACTCTCTTCACTAAAGAGGTCGCTGGTCATCTTCTGATAGTTCAGATTTACGTGGACGATATAATCTTTGGGTCGACAAATGAAAATCTATGCAAAGATTTTGAATCAGTGATGAAGCAAAAGTTTGAAATGTCATCAATGGGGGAGATGAAATTCTTTCTGGGTTTACAAGTTGAACAACTTCCTGAGGGAATTTTCATTCATCAGTCAAAGTATGTTCATGATATTCTAGAGAAATTTGGGATGTCAAGTTCTACTCCAGCTGCTACCCCACTTGCAACAAATCATGGGATTCACCCAGATCTCACCGGAGGCAGGGCTGATGAAACGTTTTACCGTTCCATGATAGGTTCTTTAATGTACCTAACTGCTTCACGTCCTGGTATCATGTACCCAACGTGCCTCGCAGCAAGATTTCAGTCTAACCCGAGAGCATCGCATATGATCATTGTGAAGAGGATATTGCGCTACCTGAAAGGAACTCCTTCATTGGGGTTGTGGTATCCTAGGAAAGGTGACTTTACGCTCGAAGGGTATTCCGATTCGGATTTCGGATGCTGCAAAGTTAATTCAAAATCAACAACTGCAGGATGCCAGTTCTTTGGTCCTAGATTGGTTACCTGGCAGTGTAAGAAACAAACGTCTGTGGCGTTATCTACATGTGAAGCGGAGTATGTTTCTGCTAGCAGTTGCTGCTCTCAGATCTTGTGGATACAGCAACAGATGCGCGACTACGGTTTGCAGTTTCTTAACACATTTATTAGATGCGCGATAGGTTTTTGCACATTTAGTAGATTTATTCGGGATATAAACCTAAAATTTCAAACTTGTGAATTCGTGGGGAACACTACTTGGATATATAGGTAACCCCTGATATCTCGTTTGAAAGGTCCCATATTCTGAGATACTAGGTCTTTATACTCAGTGATATCTGGGGTATTATTCCGGGACTTCTGCTGAAAGAAATTTCTGACCTAGTCCCCGAATAATACTTTCTGCAAATGCTTGAAACATAGCATCGCCCTCAGCAAGCTGATGAAACAATAAAATTGATAGTCGCTGCTGTTGAAACTAAAAGATCCTCTAAAGGGGACACACCGAAAAGTCGAAGCCGTCATCTCTCTGCGTATCGAAAGATCGACCTGAGCTCTCACAGCCCTCGCATTTAACCCCTGACAGATATCATTTGTGGTATACTCACCTGTAAGACTGAATATCTGGGATTCTGGATACGGGAGTATATTCAAGAGGTGGGACACATGAATGAGCTAAGTTCATAATTCATCTAAATCGTATCCTGAATAGATTGAAATTTGTGTGAGAATTTAAGATGGATCAGTATATCGACAATCGAGGTGAATTGTTTAAGTCTGAGTATGAAATGAAGCTTAACGGTACTTGTGATTTGTCTGAAAAGCTGATATGATTCCCTGACACGCTCGCCAAAAAAATATGTTTGTAAATAGTTTACTTTGTTTACTTTCTGAAATTTAAGTTTTCTGTATTTCATTTTTTAGTTTAGATCACTTTGATAAAATCCAAAAAGATTTTATTTCTGCTTTATTTTCTGACAAACCAAAGTGGAGAGTTGATTGTTGGATTCTTAGATGTTTGAAGCAGATCAAGGAGATTCTGGACTGAAGAATGAAGAATGAGGAGAGCTTACTTTGATGAAGTTTGAATTGTTTGAAAAGTCAAAAACAAGTTCATTAATTTGATACTTGTTATTTTCAGAAAATGTTTGAAATTGTTGTTTTAAAATCAGTATTGATTTGTCAAAAGATCAACCAAGGTCATTAATTTGGACTTGGTAGATTAATCAAGTGATCAGGGTCATTAACTTGGACCTGAATATTTGAGTGGATTGTTAAAACTGATTGATCTACCAAGTCCAAATTAATGACCTTGGTTGATCTTTTGACAAATCAATACTGATTTTAAAACAACAATTTCAAACATTTTCTGAAAATAACAAGTATCAAATTAATGAACTTGTTTTTGACTTTTCAAACAATTCAAACTTCATCAAAGTAAGCTCTCCTCATTCTTCAGTCCAGAATCTCCTGCATCTGCTTCAAACATCTAAGAATCCAACAATCAACTCTCCACTTTGGTTTGTCGGAAAATAAAGCAGAAATAAAATCTTTTTGGATTTTATCAAAGTGATCTAAACTAAAAAATGAAATACAGAAAACTTAAATTTCAGAAAGTAAACAAAGTAAACTATTTACAAACATATTTTTTTGGCAAGCGTGTCAGGGAATCATATCAGCTTTTCAGACAAATCACAAGTACCGTTAAGCTTCATTTCATACTCAGACTTAAACAATTCACCTCGATTGTCGATATACTGATCCATCTTAAATTCTCACACAAATTTCAATCTATTCAGGATACGATTTAGATGAATTATGAACTTAGCTCATTCATGTGTCCCACCTCTTGAATATACTCCCGTATCCAGAATCCCAGATATTCAGTCTTACAGGTGAGTATACCACAAATGATATCTGTCAGGGGTTAAATGCGAGGGCCGTGAGAGCTCAGGTCGATCTTTCGATACGCAGAGAGATGACGGCTTCGACTTTTCGGTGTGTCCCCTTTAGAGGATCTTTTAGTTTCAACAGCAGCGACTATGAATTTTATTGTTTCATCAGCTTGCTGAGGGCGATGCTATGTTTCAAGCATTTGCAGAAAGTATTATTCGGGGACTAGGTCAGAAATTTCTTTCAGCAGAAGTCCCGGAATAATACCCCAGATATCACTGAGTATAAAGACCTAGTATCTCAGAATATGGGACCTTTCAAACGAGATTTCAGGGGTTACCTATATATCCAAGTAGTGTTCCCCACGAATTCACAAGTTTGAAATTTTAGGTTTATATCCCGAATAAATCTACTAAATGTGCAAAAACCTATCGACACATCATCAGCGAGACTGTTTAACCTTTTAAACATTACAAATCTTTAGCATACTGTAATCGTCTAGCCGATGTACTATCATTTTCCCTATATACACGAGCTCTTTTTCAGATTTTATTATGTTTTTGTATTTTTGCATTTTTTACTGTTTTTGTATTTTCTGAAAATAAACTATATACAAATATCTACTCCCCCTAAATACCAAAACAAGTAAAAAATCGACAAACCATTGCAGATTGTTTCTCGTCTTCATCCGCAACAGTACTTTCATCAACGCCCACAATTCCATCCGACACCGAAAGAAGCTTCATACCGTTCAGTTTTAACAAATATTTAAACCGATTTTTATCAAAAGCTTTGGTATGTAAATCAGCTTTCTGTTCGTCAGTGTGGATTTTCTCAATTCGTATCAACTTTTTCTCAAAACAATCACGAATAAAGTGATGACGAATTTCTATGTGTTTAGTTTTAGCGTGATGTACTGGATTCTTTGTTATATTTATAGCGGCCTCATTATCAACAAAAAGAGGTGTGTTAAGAAACTGCAAACCGTAGTCGCGCATCTGTTGCTGTATCCACAAGATCTGAGAGCAGCAACTGCTAGCAGAAACATACTCCGCTTCACATGTAGATAACGCCACAGACGTTTGTTTCTTACACTGCCAGGTAACCAATCTAGGACCAAAGAACTGGCATCCTGCAGTTGTTGATTTTGAATTAACTTTGCAGCATCCGAAATCCGAATCGGAATACCCTTCGAGCGTAAAGTCGCCTTTCCTAGGATACCACAACCCCAATGAAGGAGTTCCTTTCAGGTAGCGCAATATCCTCTTCACAATGATCATATGCGATGCTCTCGGGTTAGACTGAAATCTTGCTGCGAGGCACGTTGGGTACATGATATCAGGACATGAAGCAGTTAGGTACATTAAAGAACCTATCATGGAACGGTAAAAGGTTTCATCAGCCCTGTCTCCGGTGAGATCTGGGTGAATCCCATGATTTGTTGCAAGTGGGGTAGCAGCTGGAGTAGAACTTGACATCCCAAATTTCTCTAGAATATCATGAACATACTTTGACTGATGAATGAAAATTCCCTCAGGAAGTTGTTCAACTTGTAAACCCAGAAAGAATTTCATCTCCCCCATTGATGACATTTCAAACTTTTGCTTCATCACTGATTCAAAATCTTTGCATAGATTTTCATTTGTCGACCCAAAGATTATATCGTCCACATAAATCTGAACTATCAGAAGATGACCAGCGACCTCTTTAGTGAAGAGTGTGGCATCCACTTTTCCACGAATGAACTTGTTGGCTAGTAGGTGTTGAGACAAAGTCTCGTACCAGGCTCTCGGGGCCTGGTGTAAACCATACAGCGCTTTGTCCAATAAGTAGACCTTGTTTTTGTGGATTGGGTCAGTAAATCCCGGCGGCTGACCGACATAAACCTCCTCTTTAACCTTCCCGTAAAGAAAAGCCGATTTAACATCTAACTGATATACTTTGAAGTTCTTCCAAGACGCAAATGCAAGAAAAATTCTGATTGCTTCTAGTCGTGCCACAGGAGCATAGACTTCAGTAAAATCAATTCCCTCCTGTTGACTAAAGCCCTGAACAACAAGTCGAGCTTTATTTCTTGTAACAACTCCTCTATCGTCCCTCTTGCACTTGAACACCCACTTGGTGTTAATCTCTCTCTGACCATCCGGCAAATCAACTAACTTCCACAGTCCCAATTTTTCGAATTGACTAAGTTCCTCCTGCATTGCATTGACCCAAGAGTCTTCAGTAAGCGCCTCTTTGTAAGTTCTTGGCTCAACCTGCGAGATAAAACAACTCAATGAAAATTCAGTTTGCAAAGGAGCAACTTTTGTATAAAAACATGTAAGCCCTTTATCAATCTGATTTCGAGTGCGAACGCCTGTCTGCAATTCTCCTATGATCAACTCCTCTGGATGATATGAAAAAGTTCGCAGATTCTGTTGGTGCACTAAATGTCTGCTGATTACGTCATAATCAAGTCTTGTGTCTAGATTGTTTGAATGTACACACAACAGGGTCTTAATTAGGGTTTTTATATGTTTATCTTGTGAATTTCGCTTGAAAGTGTTCTTGTGTGATTCAAGCTAAATCAGATTTAGCTTGAACTGGTTCAAGCGAAATCAACAACAGAGATTTAGCTTGAACAGGTTCAAGCGAAATCATGATTTAGCTTGAAACTGATCCAAGCGAAATCATCATAGTATATATAGGGTTGTGTGGTTCATTTGTTAGGAGAGATGGTCATTGTGTGAGAAACGAAGTTCATGAAAATCCTTCAAAACTTCTTGAATCTCTGGATCCTTAATGCATCTTAAATATGGACCTGCGAGAGATCTTTTATATAAGATGTTATTTAATAATGTGAGTTGAGATACCTTAATTTTGAAGGCTCTAGGATTTTCTCCAGCAGGAATTTATCAATTCTGTATATATTTCTGGATTGGAAGGCTCCAGGATCCTGAACTTGACTGTGCACCATCACTGGGTACAATTGTAGAATCCTCCACTATCTCCATGGCTATGTTATCCTCAATTTAGGGGTTAAAACATGGATGATGGGTGTCTTTACATCCTCTGGAATCTTTTATGGTGATCCAAGATTAGCTAGGGCATCAGCTTCTGCATTCTCTTCTCAGGGTACCTGTGTTAAACTAAAAGATGCAAAACAATCAGCCAATTTTTTGACTATTTCTAAATACTTGATTAGCCTTTCACCTTTGATAGCGTAAGAACCATTAAAGTGGTTAGTAATTGTTTTGGTCAAAAATCAAGCAATGAAAATGTAACCAAACTTTCTGTTGTGAGGTATGATGCTTGAATTGATGAACAACAATAAAGATCACTATGAAGTGTAATGAACAAGTGACACGAAGATTTATACGAGGAAAAAGCCCTTGATCAATGAATGATCTCCGCATAAAAAACCTCGGGTGATGGAAACTACCGATCACCAACTCAAATTAAACATTAAACATAAAACGTATTACAACTTCGGATGATAGCGAGCTAAGTACAAGGATCACTATAGTGTATTGTGTAGAAAATGTGTGTAATTGCCAAGTGTGTTAGCGAGAGCTGATGAGAGCGGTTATATGAGTGTGTGTGTAGCCAAAAATAGCCAAGTCCTCTAAAAAATAGCTCGCTACCCCCTTAAAATTAGAAAATATCTAGCCTAACTAACTGTCCGCAAATCATGCAAGTCCTCCACGACTCCACAACGTCCATTTCTGACCAAGCACGTGCGGAATAGACTTAGAATATTCTCCAGGAATATCGCCAAGACCAAGTCCAAGTTGATACTCCTGCAAAACAATTACGAATTCAAAGTAGACAATCGTTAGTACAGGGATCCTTATAGTGATCCATGATCCTGATCCTGCAACACTTCTGAGGATCACTACTTCAGACAGAATTGAGGATCACTAAACCCAACAGTAAATAAGGATTACTGATTATTTAGAAATCCACCCCTAACAATTGCCCCCAAAATATAAGGAGTAATTATGTAAATAAATGAGTTATATTTTGTTCTTATCCGTAACGAATTAATCAGATAACTAGCTGTTGGAGTCGGACTAGCCGTTACGATCATGACGTCAGTGAGATGACTATCCTGCAGAATCATCATTATAAATAGGAGTTAGGGATAGGGATCATTTCACATTTAAGTTCAAGAGAACTCCCTTTATATTCTCATCCGACGATCAAGCAGGCAACTCTTTTCCTTTTCTTCCTTCTCTTACTCTGCTTTTCTCTCTTTACCATCATCTCGTCAAAAATGATGCTCCGAAACTCACCGGGCAAGGATCACAAGAAGAACAGCCCTCTTAAAAGCCAAGGGATCATCAAAGATTCACTGAAAGAAAGATGCTGTTTCAATGATGCACAAATAGACAGAATTCGCCACTGTTTTCCAGCGAATACCGTTATCAAGCCATTTGACCCCACCGCTTTGAGTGACTATATCTCTGAAACTTGGATTGCCTTTCCTGTTACCCCATTCACCATAGGATACACCTATCCTTTTCCAGCCTTTACCCAATCCTTTTTCTCCCTTACCGGCATCTCCTACATCCAGGCTATGCCGATGATCTGGAGGGTCTTATATACCCTTGAAAGGATCATCGAGCAGGAAGGGATTGACCTAGGAATGTTGGAGTTGGCTGAGATATATGATCTCACAACGTTTGGATCCCGCCGATATTTGTTTAAACGAAAACCTGGTGAAGAACACCCCATTTTTAAAGCCACCAAGAACGATACAAACTGGAAACGACGCTTTTTCTTTCTCAGAAGAGACTCTATCCCAAACGGAAAGGATCTGCCAAGAAAATGGAGCACCCATGGTAGGATAGGAGGATCCTTAGAAGGATCACTAAGTAAGCTCATTTCCGATAATGATTACTAATATGCTTTTGTTTCTTTTGTACAGCTATCACATTCTCACATATTATTCCTTCAGCTACCACCAAGGGGAGACTTGCTGTTTTTAGAAAACTCGGTCCTGAAACAAGATCATTCAAGACAATCACCCAGGATTCTCAAGAGGTATCCTCAGGCTCTGTCACCATGTCAAGTAAGTATCCTGTTCTTTTTATATTCAAATGATTAAATAAATAGTTATATATGAATAGAATAAGGACACTTATCTGTTTTGGGTGTGTAGGCGCTGGAAAATCATCAAGATCTGCTTCCAAATTTAGTGTCATTGAGCTTGACACCGTACGATCCTCCAAGAAGAAGCTTCCTGCCAGACCAACTGCTTCGATCCCTAAGGCACCCGTTAAAGGAAGGGGTGGCAAGAAAAGAAAAGCCTCTGAAGCTGAGGATCTGCAAGGTCTGCCCCTGATTCGCCACCAGTTCCTTGAATACTTCAATGATGTAAGGATCCTTATCCCTGCTTTGGTATCCAGCTTATTTGAGGATCACCTGTTCTTGAACTGTTCTTTATCTTCTTTGCAGAAATTTGCTGAGATTGAAGACTACGTTGGGCATGTCGAGGAGCAGGACAAGAAGATTGCTGACCTCCAACAAGTCGCATTGCTCAAGGATCTTAAGATCGCTGACCTCCAAAAGGATCTCAAAGATGCCAAAGCTCAGACAACTACAATCCTGATTAATTTTGATTATGAGAAGAGCGAGATCACGGAGGATGCTAAGGTCTCCGCTGCCATAGCCATGTACAAGACCAAGCTACAAATGGCCCAAGAAGCTCAGGATCCTGCCTTTGACAGGAGCAACTGGGATGTGGAAGGCTAGAAGGCAAGGCTGGCTGAGCTGGATGACGAGGAGGAGGCTGAGGAGATCCTGACGATCGAGGCTGGAGGCAGTGGCAAGGATCATGGTGGTGAAGCTAGTGGAGCTGGAGATGGTGATGGAGCGAAGGTGTAGGCTGCAACAATGGGCAATGATGGACACTTCTAGACATAGCCGGAGCCCATTTTTTTAGTTTGGTTATGGTTTTTTTGTTTTGATGGTGTTTTGATAAACAATGGTTGGTCTGTACTTGAACAATAGTAATTAGGGTTGAGGATCATGGATGATCCTTTGAACAATAGGTAGGATTACAAATGGTGGAGGGATCCTCTGTTTGGGGGATGAAGCCTTTGTGATCCTGCCGTCTTTAATTTCCTGCACTTGTTAGACCTATGAACAATGGACACCCTTTGCCAACCCATGTGGACGGGCCACGTTTTGCTGGTAGAAACGTGGGTTGACAATTTTGACAACCTTAAAAGGGTTTAAGCTTTTGTGAATAAAATGACTTTAACTTTTTGGCTATATCCTGTGTTGATATCCTTATTGTTATTTTATTTTTCAATCTATTGTGATGTTCATGCCGTTTAAACTTATCAAGTAAGGAAAAATTTTAAGAAATATCCCTTAAGAGTTAAGGATATGATCAAGGATCATATATAAAAAATAATTTAAGGATCATATGTTCAGTTGTCAAAGGATAAGCGTCACTTAAGTACGTAATGAATAAAATCAAAACAGTTAAGGATCATACCTGAGAATCCAAGTTAGGATCCTATCCTTTAACACTTAAAATTAGGATAACCCAAGATACAAACCTTAGTTGAAAGTAAGGATCAAGAATCCTTGGTCATTTATCTTCACAAGCCTGAAATAAGATATTACTTGGGACTGAGCCAATATAAGATGAATGTTAGTAATTGGGGACAAGCCCAATATACTGGGGACAAGCCCAAAAGATAACTGGGGACAAGCCCAAAGTATAACTGGGGACAAGCCCAAAGGATCGTATGTAAACTGGAGTATGGCCCTCACTGGCGACTATCCAAACTTAGTGACATGAAAATGCCAAAACCTTAGCTAACGTGAAAACGTTAGAAACCTTAGGAACGGATGTATGGTACGTCTACCATTATACGTAGGATCCTGAATATAGCCAGTACAATGAAATTGTCAGTCCCTAAAGCGGGTACTGGTCCCATTGCCATGAACTATACCAGGATCATCGTGCGCTACTGGCGAAACTGGGGACAGGCCCAAACTGGGGACTAGCCCAAAGAACTGGGGTCAAGCCCAAATAACTGGATACTTCTGTGGATATTCAATTCTTAGTTAAGGATACCTGAACCTTCAAAACTCAGAATCAAGTAAAAGGAGGATAAAGGACGCAGGATCCTTATCCTTGTAAGAGAATAAAAATAATGAAATAGTTTGAGATTGGAATGTTACCAGAAAGAGGATCATCTGTCAGTGGGGATCCTTCAAGGATACTTGTCTGGTAAGGATCATGGATCATGATCACATGAAATATTTCTTCAAATGGACAGCATTCCAAGCTCTAGGTAGCGAATCACCTTCCATTGTTAGCAATTGATATGCCCCCTTTCCTGCTTCAGCTTCAATCAAATAGGGGCCTTCCCACTTTGGTGCTAGCTTTCCATCAGCAGGATTGGTGGTGTTTTGAAATGCTTTCCTTAATACCATATCCCCAACTTGGAATTTCCTGAGCCTGACATTTTTGTTGTAAGCTCCAGCCATCCTTTGTTGATAACTGGCCATCCTTATCCTTGCTAAATCCCTGATTTCTTCTATAGTATCCAAGTCTTGAATCAAGTTTTCAGCATTTTCTTCAGGATCACGAATGCTTGTTCTTACAGTTGGAACCACCATCTCTGTAGGGATCACTGATTCTGCCCCAAATACCAAAGAAAATGGAGTTTGGCCTGTAGCATTCTTGGGAGTTGTCCTATCAGCCCAAAGCACATAAGGTAATTCTTCTGCCCATTTTCCTTTCTTGGATCCAAGCTTTTTCTTCAAATTGTTGATGATGATCTTGTTGGATGACTCTTCCTGACCATTAGCTTGTGGATGGACTGGTGTTGATGTTATCATCTTAATCCCCCAACTGTCACAAAAGTTAGTAGTTCTATTCCCAATAAATTGGGATCCATTATCACAAATAATCTCAGAAGGGATACCAAATCTAGTAATAATGTTTCTTTTAATAAAGGATATAGCTTCCTTTTCTCTGACTTGAGCAAAGGCTTCAGCCTCTATCCACTTAGAGAAGTAATAAGTCATAGCAATCATGAATACTTTTCCACTAGGTGCCTTAGGAAGCTTTCCAACTATATCCATTCCCCATCTCATGAATGGCCAAGAAGAGGATATAGGATGCAAGAGCTCTGCTGGTTGGTGAAGGATATTACTATGCCTCTGACAAGGATCACACTTCTTGGCATACTCCACAGCATCCTTCTTCATAGTGGGCCAATAGTATCCTGTCCTCAGGATCCTTGAGAATAATGCCCTGCCCCTAGTGTGGTTTCCACAATCTCCTTCATGGAAATCCTTTAGGACTTCTTGAATTTCAGGATCCTCAATGCATCTTAAATATGGTCCTGCAAGAGATCGTTTATACAACATATTATTTAATATTGTAAATTGAGATACCTTAATTTTGAAATCCCTTGGGTTTTCTCCTGTAGGGATTTCTCCATGTTGTATGTATCTCATGATTGGAAGTATCCATGATCCTGAATGAGATTGGGTATTATCACTAGGGATGATTGCAGAATCTTCTCCTATCTCCATAGCTACATGATCCTTGATAGCAGGGGTCAGGATATGGATAATAGGGATCTTGATATCCTTAGGAATCTTCAAAGATGATCCTAGATTGGCTAATGCACCAGCTTCTGCATTCTCTTCCCTTGGTACCTGTGTCAAACTAAAGGATACAAAAGAGAGTGCCAATTCTTTGACTATCTCCAAATATTTGATTAGCTTTTCACCTTTAACAGCATAGGATCCATTAAAGTGATTAGTGATCAATAAAGAATCTACATGTACCTCAAGATACCTGATGCTCATGTGCTTTGCAATTTGCAAACCAGCTATCAAGGCTTCATATTCAGCCTCATTGTTGGTAGTTTGAAATTCACAAGCTATGGAGTGGGGTATTATGTCCCCCTGTGGCGATTTTAGTAGTATTCCAAGCCCTGTTCCATTTACATTGGAGGATCCATCAGTGAACAGTATCCAAGGATCCTTGGTTTCTTCAAGCTGTTGGACTTCTAGTTCAGCCTCCTTTTGCAAATCACTACTAAAATCTGCCACAAAGTCAGCTAAGGCTTGGGATTTGATGGTAGTCCTTGGTTCATATCTTATATCATATGCACTCAACTTCACTGCCCACTTGGCCATCCTTCCTGACATTTCAGGTTTCCTGAGAACATTCTTAATTGGGAAATTAGTTTTAACAATAATGGCATGAGTCTCAAAATAATGTCTTAATTTAGTAGATGCCATAATTAATGCAAGGATAAGTTTTTCTAAATGTGAATACCTGGATTCAGCATCAAGTAAGCTCTTACTTACATAATAAACAGGATGTTGTGTACCTTGGTGATCCTTAACAAGGACCGCACTTACTGCTTTTGAGGATACCGCCAAGTATAAGGATAACACATCTCCCTTTTCTGGTTTCATCAAGGCTGGGGCTGAGGATAGGTAATCCTTAAGAGCTTTAAGGGCACTTTCATGCTTCTCAGTCCATTCAAATTTCTTGTTCTTCCTCAGGATGTCATAGAACTCCTTGCACTTTTCTGAGGATTTGGATATGAATCTGTTCAAGGCTGCGATCCTGCCAGTCAACCTTTGCACATCCTTAGCATTGGCAGGAGATTTGATATTCACGATAGCCTAAATCTGCTCTAGACTTGCTTCAATGCCCCTCTTTGTCACCATATATCCTAAGAATTTACCTGCCCTTACACCAAAATGACACTTAGAAGGATTAAGTTTCATATTATATTTATCAAGGATATTGAACGCTTCCTCCAAGTGTTTAAGATGATCCTCAGCACTCTTGGACTTAACCACCATGTCATCAATATAGACTTCCATAGTGTGTCCAATTTGCTCCTTGAACATCATATTGACTAGCCTTTGATAAGTAGCGCCTGCATTCCTTAATCCAAATGGCATAGCAATATAACAGTATATACCAGTTGGGGTCATAAAGGCTGTATTCTCTTGATCGGATGGTTCCATCTGAATTTGTTGAAATCCAGATGAAGTATCCATAAAAGTTAACAACTCATGACCCGCGGTAGCATCCACCATAGAGTCAATGTGGGGTAATGGGAAAGGATCCTTGGGACATGCCTTGTTTAATCTGTAAAATCGACACATACCCTCCACTTTCCATTTTTCTTTTGAACAACAACCACATTGGCTAACCATCTTGGATACTTAACCTCTCTAATCATACCTGCTCGAAGTAGCTTATCTACCTCTTCCTGGATAATAGCATTTCTTTCAGGTGCAAACTTCCTCCTCTTTTGATGAATTGGCTTGAATGACCTGTCAATGCCAAGTTTGTGAGTAATTATATCTTTAGATATACCTTTCATGTCTTCATGTTTCCAGGCAAAGGTGGTTTTCCTTCTTTTGAGAAAGGATACTAGCTCCCGTTCAATATCGCTAAGGATCCCTGACCCTATGAAGATCTTGGATTCGGGATCATCAGGATCCATGAGGATTTCTTTCAAATCCTGTTCTCTTGCCTCCAAGACATCTCTTGAAGGATACTTTAATTGCTATCGCTCCCTTGGTCTTGAGGCTGGTTTCATTGATGAGGTATAGCAATTCTTAGCCTCCTGTTGATCACTCTCAATTTTCACCACTCCCCATGGACTTGGAAGCTTTACACACTGATGATAGGTGGATGGGACTGCCTTCATATCATGTATCCAAGGCCTGTCAAGGATAACATTACAACACGACAAGCAATCAATAACACAAAACTTTTGATAAGAATGCAATCCTTCAATATAGATTGGGAGTTTGATGTCCCCCAATGTATTCTTTGTTTCCCCACTGAATCCCACAAGTACTGAGGATCTTGGGATAATATCAGACTCTGGGATATTCATTTTCTTGAGAACATCCAGCTGAATGATATTCACAGAGCTTCCTCCATCTATAAGGATCCTGCGAACAAAGTGGTTAGAAATAAACAATGTAATTACAAGACCGTCATGATGAGGATCCTAGATGTCAACACGATCATCCTCATAAAAAGTAATGACTTTATCCTGGGTGACAACGGAGGTCCGGACGGGTCTGTCTCCATTATCCATCTTGGTTTCCTTAGCGTGTCTTTTTGCTGCTGAGAAGGATGTACCACAAATGTCTGATCCACCAGATATGAAATTTATGACTTGTGCACCTGCTGGAGGAGCAGGAGCCCTTTCCGGGATCCTTTCAGGATCCTGGGTCCTTGACTTCTTTCGTCCCAAGAGTTCCTTTAAATGCCCCTTGCTCAACAAGTAACCAATTTCCTTTTTTAGTGCAATACACTCTTCAGTGAGATGCCCAAAATCCTCATGATATGCACACCACTTGGATTTATCCTTTGTAGCAGCTGGTTTATCACTTTTCCTTGGCCACCTAGCTTTCTCACCTAGATTCTGCATTGCAAGGATTAGTTCATTGTTATCAACAGAAAAACAATGTTCAGAAATAGGAGGATAATCCTCATCATCCTCTTCTTGTTCCACTGCGTGCACATTCTGGTTATCAGATCTGTTGTAGGACTTGGATTTGTTGTTCCTGAAGTAGGATCCTTGTTTATCCTGTTTTGAGGATCCTGTCAATCTGTCCTGGATCCTTTTGTCATCCTCTAGGCGGATGAACCTAAGGGCCCTAGTCCTTACTTCATCAAGATTCCTGCAAGGTGTCATAACAAGATCATCATAGAATAATGAATCCCTAAGCAATCCCATTTTAAAGGCTTCTACAGCCGTAGCAATATCTAAATTAGGAATATCTAAGGATTCTTTACTAAACTTAGTGATATAATCTCTAAGTGATTCATTTTGACCTTGTGTTACCCTATATAAATCACTAGTTAATCGTCCAAACTTTCTACTACAAGAGAATTGACTATTGAACAAGTTAACTAAATTAGCAAATGAAGTAATAGAGTAAGGGGGAAGACTTAGCAGCCATTTAAGAGCAGATCCTGTAAGTGTGGACCCAAATCCCTTGCATAGACATGCTTCTCTCAACCTTTCAGGAATTGGATTGATCTCCATCCTCTCCCTGTACTGAGCTACATGCCCTTCTGGATCCGTTGAACCATCATATAGCTTCATTGATGGTATCTGGAATCTTTTAGGTATCTCAGCATCACATAAAGGTGGTGCAAAACAAGATATCCTATGGCTACCATCCGCAATCTCAGGGATGGGTTTAACCACTCCTGGTACACTGGATATCATATCCTTAAGCTTCTGTAGCTCCCTAGCCATGACCTGATTGATACCTGTATCCTGCATAAAGCCATGATTAGCGTTATATAAATTATTAAAAGTGTTACCTCCCACGGGATTTGAGTTTGGAATTGCGGATGTGAATCCATCTTGTCGAGACTCTGGCATGATTGAAGGACCAGAGGAGGCAATGGTCTGCATTGGTATGAAGTCTCCTTGATGAACGTCCGAGTTCTGAGGCTGCATACTTCTCAAGGATCCTTGATTTTGAAGGAGGTTGGATCCTTGAAATTGAGATGATCCTTGAACTTGAAAGGATCCTGGGACCAGGGTGGATCCTTGAACAAGGGAGAATCCTGGGACCAGAGAGGATCCTGGGACCAAAGAGGATCCTGGGACCTGGGAGGATCCTTGGATCTGGGAGGATCCTTGGACCTGGGAGGATCTTTGGACCTGGGAGGATCCTTGGATTTGGGAGGATCCTTGGACTCTGGAAGATCCTTGGACCTGGGAGGATCCTTGTACTTGGGAGGATCCTTGTACTGCATGCATTCCCACATATCCTCCTGACGTGAAGTATCCCTGATGCTGAGAGGAGGATCCTGATGGATGAGAAGAGGATTCCTGCGGCTGGAAGTAAGAGCCAAATGCCTGACTCATTGTTGTTGTTCCATAACGTCTTCCTGGTAGTTCACCCAAGTATTGCACGTCCGGAACTGCTGAGTGTTGGGAAGTTATGACTGGAGTGTCGAAGTTCAGCGACCTTGGCATCAGAGGGGAGTGATCCTCCACTGATTTCTTCTGTTTCTTGATTTCATCGATCTCCCGGAGGATCCTTTCGTTGGTTTTATCCTGCTCTTGTGCATGATTCCTCATCTGCAAAATCAGGGCATAAAGATCATTAGTAGTAGGATTAGTTGAAACAGAAGAAGTAGGTGGTTTTTGGAAAATAGGAGTTGGTTTCTTCTCAGCATTCTTCTGGGATCCAGAAAGTGGTGGAGGCAAAGGAGGAACGCCTTGTGAAGAACTGAATGAGGGCATCAAACTTGAAGTATTCTTCACTGAGGAAGCCATCTGTTTGGTTGTAGCGAACCGAAATGACCACGAAAATACGAATCTTTCTAGGAATGAAGCACCAATTGCCCCACGGTGGGCGCCAAACTGTTTTGGTCAAAAATCAAGCATTGACAATGTAACCAAACTTTCTGTTGTGAGGTATGATGCTTGAATTGATGAACAACAATAAGGATCACTATGAAGTGTAATGAACAAGTGACACGAAGATTTATACAAGGAAAAAGCCCTTGATCAATGAATGATCTCCGGCATAAAAAACCTCGGGTGATGGAAACTACCGATCACCAACTCAAATTAAACATAAAACGTATTACAACTTCGGATGATAGCGAGCTAAGTACAAGGATCACTATAGTGTATTGTGTAGAAAATGTGTGTAATCGCCAAGTGTGTTAGCGAGAGCTGATGAGAGCGGTTGCATGAGTGTGTGTGTAGCCAAAAATAGCCAAGTCCTCTAAAAAATAGCTTGCTACCCCCTTAAAATTAGAAAATATCTAGCCTAACTAACTGTCCGCAAATCGTGCAAGTCCTCCACGACTCCACAACGTCCATTTCTGACCAAGCACGTGCGGAATAGACTTAGAATATTCTACAGGAATATCGCCAAGACCAAGTCCAAGTTGATACTCCTGCAAAACAATTACGAATTCAAAGTAGACAATCGTTAGTACAGGGATCCTTATAGTGATCCATGATCCTGATCCTGCAACACTTCTAAGGATCACTACTTTAGACAGAATTAAGGATCACTAAACCCAACAGTAAATAAGGATCACTGATTATTTAGAAATCCACCCCTAACAGTAATTAACAAAGAATCTACATGTACCTCAAGATACCTGATCCTCATATGCTTGGCTAATTGCAAACCTGCTATCAAGGCCTCATACTCAGCCTCATTACTGGTGGTTTGAAATTCACAAGCAATTGATTGGGGTATAATGTCCCCCTATGGCGATTTTATTAGTATGCCTAGTCCAGTTCCCTTGACATTTGAAGCTCCATCAGTGAAGAGTATCCAAGGATCCTTGGTCTCCTCAAGTTGTTGAACTTCTAATTCAGCTTCCCTTTGTAGATCACTACTGAAATCAGCCACAAAGTCAGCTAAGGCTTGGGATTTGATGGCAGTCCTAGGTTCATACTTAATGTTATATGAACTAAGCTTGACTGCCCATTTGTCATCCTTCCTGACATTTCAGGTTTCCTGAGAACATTCTTGATATGGAAGTTAGTTTTAACAACAACAGGATGAGTTTCAAAATAATGTGTGAGTTTAGTAGATGCCATGATTAAAGCAAGAATGAATTCTCTAAATAAGAATACCTGGACTCAGCATCAAGTATACTTTTACTTACATAGTATACCGGATGTTGAGAACCTTCATGATCCTTAACTAGGACCGCACTTACTGCCTTAGCGGAAACAACCATATATAAGGATAATGTTTCCCCATTTTTTGGTGTATTGGCTTGAAAGAACTGTCAATACCAAGTTTGTGAGTAATAACATCCTTAGATATACCTGTCATGTCTTCATGTTTCCAAGCAAAGGTAGTTTTTCTTCTTTTCAAGAAGGATATTAAATCCTGCTCAATACTGTCAAGGATCCCGGATCCTATAAAAATTTTGTGTTCAGGATCCTCTGGGTTCAACAGAATATCCTTGACGTCTTGATCTCTTGCCTCCATGACGTCCCTTGGGGGATACTTTAATTGCTATGCTTCCCTAGGCTTGGAGGCTGGTTTCATTGAAGAAGTGTAGCAGTTCTTTCCTTCTTGCCGGTCCCTTTCGATCTTCACCACACCCCATGGACTAGGGAGCTTCACACATTGATGATTTGTTGAGGGGACTGCCTTTATATCATGTATCCATGGCCTGCGAAGGATAACATTACAGCAAGATAAGAAATCAATAACACAGAATTTTTGAACATAATTCACTCCCTCTATATAAATAGGAAGTTTGATGTCTCCCGGTGTATTCTTTGTCTCTCTGCCGAATCCCACAAGGACAGATGATCTTGGGACAATGTCAGATTCAAGAATATTCATTCTTTTGAGGACGTCAAACTGGATTATGTTCACGGGGCTTCCCCCATCAACGAGAATCCTGCGACCAAAATGGTTAGAGATAAATAATGTAATAACTAAACCGTCGTGATGAGGATCCTGTATGTCTACACGATCATCCTCATCAAATGATATGACTTTTTCCTTGGTAAGAATGGAAGTTCAAACAGGTCTGTCCCCATTCTCCATCTTTGTTTCCTTTCTGTGTCTCTTAGCTGCTCAGAATGAAGTGCCACAGATATCAGAACATCTGGAGATGAAGTGGATAATTTGAGTATCAGCTGATGGAAGAGGAGCTTTTTCAGGAACTTTCTCAGAATCCTAGATCCTTGATTTCTTCCTTCCAAGTAACTCCTTCAAGTATCCTTTGCTCAAAAGATAACCAATCTCCTTCCTCAATACTATGCACTCATCTGTGAGATGACCAAAGTCCTCATGATAAACATACAACTTTGATTTATCTTTGGTAACAGCTAGCTTGTCACTCTTCCTTGGCCATCTAGCTTTATCACCTAAATTCTGCATAGCAAGGATTAGTTCACTATTATCAGCAGCAAAACAATATTCAGAGATGGGAGGATAATCCTCATCGTCTTCCTCTTGCTCCACAGTGTGCACATTCTAGTTGTCAGGTTTAGTGTATGACTTGGATCTGTTATTCTTGAAATAGGATCCTTGTTTGTCTTACTTTGAAGATCCTGACAACCTCTCCTGGATCCTTTTGTCATCCTCTACATGGATGAACCTAAGGACCCTGTTCCTTACCTCATCTAGGTTCCTGCAAGGTGTCATAACAAGATCATCATAGAATTGAGAATCTTTTAGTAAACCCATTTTAAAGGCTTCAACAGTAGTAGCAATATCTAAGTTAGGGATTTCTAAGGATTCTCTACTAAATGTAGTTATATAATCCCTTAATGATTCATTATGATCTTGGGTGACCCTATACAAATCACTAGTTAACCGTTCAAATCTCCTACTGCATGAAAATTGACTATTGAACAAGTTAACTAAATTAGAAAATGAAGTAATTGAATAAGGAGGAAGACTTAGCAGCCATTTCAAAGCTGATCCAGTCAATGTGGATCCGAAACCCTTGCAAAGGCAGGCTTCCTTTAACCTTTCTGGAATGGGGTTATTCTCCATTCTCTCCCTGTATTGTGCCACATGTTCTTCTGGATTGATGGTACCGTCGTATAGCTTCATATTGGGTGTTTGGAACCGTTTTGGTATCTCAGTATCACATATGGGTGGTGCAAAGTGAGACACCTTGTGACTTCCATCCGGGATCTCAGGAATGAGTTTAACCACTCCCGGGACACTGGATATCATATCCTTAAGCTTTTGTAACTCCTTAGCCATGGCCTGGTTGATTCCTGGTTCCTACATAAGACCATGATTAGTACCATAAGATGTCTTGATAGTGTTACCTCCTGACTGGTTTGGAATTGGAACCCCAGAAGTGTATCCAAAATGAGGCTGCTCTGGTGCTAGAATGGGATCAGATGAAGCAATAGTCTGCATGGGAATGAAGTCTCCCACATGAATCTCGGAACTTCGGGGTTGTTGACTCCCTGAGGATCCTTGATCCTGGAAGATGTTGGATCCAGGATACATTGGTGATGAAGGTCTTGGAGGATATTCCATGGATCCTTGAACCTGCGATGAGGATCCTTGATGTTGAGGGTAGGATCCTTGAGCTGACAGTGTCCCCATGTATCCTCCAAAACTAGAGAAGGATCCTTGATGCTGAAAAGAGGATCCTTGAGGCTGAAAGTAGGATCCTTAAGCCTGTGTCATAGCTGATGATCCATACTGCATACTTGATGATCCTCCTTGATGCTGGACACCTGATGCCTTGGAATGCTGGATGGTTGATGGTGGAGTAGTGAAATCCAACGACCTAGGCATCAATGGGGAGTGATCCTCCGCTGACTTCTTCAATTTCTTGATTTCATCAATCTCACGAAGGATCCTGTCGTTAGTTTCATTCTGTTGTTGCATGTAGCCTCTCATCTGCAAAATCAAAGAGTAAAGATCACTGTTAGTAGGTGTAGAGGAAGAAACAACAGTAGTTGCTTTTGTGAAAACGGGGGTTGTCTTCTTCGCAGCATTCTCAACGTTCTTCTGAGATGCAGAGGGAACAGGAGGCAATGGTGGAATGCGCTGTGATGAGGTGATCACCGACATGGAGCTTGAAGTGGTTTTTCCCTGAGAAGCCATGTGGTTGAAGGTAATGCACCGAAATGAATGAAATGAACAAAATTTTCAAAGATGAAGCACCAATTGTCCCACGGATGGCGCCAAACTGTTTTGGTTAAAAATCACACAAGGATAATGTAACCAAATCTGGTTTTTGTGAGGTTGAGTGCTTGGTTTAATGAACAAATGTATGACCAAATATCAAATGAAAATGACAATGAACACGAGGATTTATACGAGGAAAAAGCCCTTGATCAATTTATGATCTCCGGCATAAAAAACCTCGGGTAATGGAAACTACCGATCACCAACAATAATTCAAGTACAACTTCAGAAGATAACGAGCTCAATACAATGGAATCTACGGTGTGGTTTGCGAGAGTATGAGAGTGTTATGTGTTTGTGTGTTCGACCTCTACCTAAAATGAGCTCGTTTTCCCCTTTAAAGATAGAAAATATCAAGTAACTAACTTTCCGAAAAATATGCAAGTCACCCATGTTCTTCAAAACGACTATATTTCATCAAGCGTGTGCTTTATATGAAGCATATTCGACGAGATTCCAGCAAAGACTAAGTCCATGTCGTATGTAAGACCCTTGCTATTACTAATCGGTTTTCTTTTAATCTTACGAAAATAAACGTGTAATTATGAATACATACACTTTGAAAATACGGGTAAATTAAAACTTTTACAAATTTAAAGAAAATACAACATAATGTAATTGAGTTTGTCTTTTAGAATAACGACGACGCAACATGCGGAAGCTTCTTTTTCGTGCGTGTTCAGTTCTTGTATGGCGCTTGATCTTCATCCGGGAACCCATTGTGACACCTGTGTCATTTCAACCATCAAACAAATACCAAGCCAATGAAATATTGTATTTCATACTTGGGATCTGTATAAATATGTGTATCTTTTGCACATATCAACTCTTGTTCGATTTCAAGCTCTAAATCGCTTTCTGGAAGGTTATACGCGCACTGATGCGTAAATATAACCAGTTTAATGCAACAAACACTCTGGAATAGTGAAATAGGCTTAACATACCTTCAATAACCTTTACATAACTTAGAAATAAGTTGTGAAGGCTTTGGTATGGCAAAAAAATCAAGTTAAATCGCTTACAGGGACTAAAGTTGACAAACTGTGAAAGTATGCCAATCTGAACTGTAACAGACATTTCGGAACATGACCATAAGTTAAGCATACCCTAAATATCCTTCACATAGCTTAGAAATAGGCTTTGAGGGGTTCGGTGTGCTAAAATAAACTTTTGGGTCATTCAGGGACTAAAAGCGTCAAAAAGTGCACAAGTTTGCACTTTCACGCATAACTTACGTTCTGAATACATCCGGACATCCAAAAATTTATGTAAGCACTAAAACATTTTACTTTAGTGTTTGGCATAAGAAAAATCTATTCGTCACGCATTTTGGATCGTTTTTCGCACTTGTGCGCATTCCGTCGTAATTAAGCGAACATCGCATTCGTACGACCAAACGTACTGACATCCGACATATTTTTGAGCATGTTTCATGTCCACAATGTTTAGGCATCATTTTAGGGCCTTAAAGTTGGCTTTACGGGCCTTAGAAGTGTCGGAAATGGCTTAAATACACAACAGGGACCAAAACTGTCATTTTTGAAACTTATTTTCTGATCAGAACCCCCATGCGGCCCGCATTAGTTTTGGTGTATCCGGAAGCGGGCCGCGTCATCCTTCCAGAACAGATAAGATCGATTAGTCAGCTGATTCCAGCTGTTTAATCCACACCCACACATTCTAACTTGCCCTTTCAGCTCATAGGGGATCATTTTTAGTTACCACAACAATTGAACAAGTGTACGCACAAGATTCGAGCACGGTTTCCATGAAACGATCTTAACGGTTACCCGAATACTATAAATACCCAACCCACTTCACTTCATTTCTCACAAGAATCTGATCATTTGTGCTCCAAGTTGAAACCTTTGTTTCATACCTGAGCTATTTTGATCTAGATTAGCATTCGGGGACCCTTCGTAAGTATTCTTTCATTCTTTTATTGCTTTTCGAGTCTTTTTGAGTCTGAAAGTCAAACTTTGTTTGACTTTCTCCGTTGACCAGTTTATGGTCAATGCGAAGTTCGTTTGAACTTCGCAACGTGAGTGTAATCATGTTGGTTATAGTCCTTTGGGACTATGCCTACTGATTACCACGTTGTCTAGGGTCGTAGGGTAAGCGATCTAATAAATCGCTTATACCTTCGAACCCGACCCATTTGGTCGATCATTAGGATCCGACCAAACACATTAGGTGACCATAGTATATAGGGAATAACCTTCCGAGGTTATACCTTATGGTCGCTTCGTTAAGTAGTTGTATGATAGGTAGTTTATATGCCTTAGGTAAATTACCAGAATACCCTTTTCATGTATAATTGGTAATTAAGCATATGTAACCTAAACTTTTGTCACATAACTGATTATGTAACATGATTAGGCATATAACACTTGTCATAGGACTAGTTAGACGGTCCGAACGCGTTTCACGCGAACGACGCGTTAAAGTAGCATAAGCTACCTAAACGGGTCGTAATGGGTCGTAAGCACTTAGGTTAAGTTTCATTTAGTATGTAGGCTTTGTTGAACCATATTACATGAGTCTCCATACTCGTTTGGTTTACAAACCCTCATGCTACCCGATCTTCCGATTTAGGTCCGGTTTATTAACATAGTTACCTATATTAGGTGCCGTTTGATATCCGTGATCTCTAGCATTGTTTGGTTGTCACTCAAGAACTACTGAGCAATCTCAACTGAGTACATAGACCCCTCTTTTACTGTTTTTCCAAACTGTTTTGGGGTGAAACACATGTGCCTACTTGTTACTTTCATGCTTTCCTGTTTTCACATCATATACCCGCTATGTTTGTTAGTACATTATAGTACATGATTTCATTACCTTTCATGCTATGTATGCCCATTATGTGCATACTTAGTACATCGTTTTACATTACATTTTATGCTATGTATGTCCATTGTGTGCATACTTAGTACATCGTTTTACATTACATTTTTGAACCGTTTATAACAATTTGACTATGTGAACCGTTTATAACAATTTGACTATGTGAACCGTTTATAACAATTTGACTATGTGAACCATTTATAACTATTTGACTATGTTAACCGTTGTAAACATTTGACTATGTGAACCGTTGTAAACATTTGACTATGTGAACCGTTTGTATCTGTGAACCGTCTGTATCTGTGAACCGTTTGTATCTGTGAACAGTTTGTATCTGTGAACCGATTGTATCTGTGAACTGTGTGAACTGTATTTGACTATACATAAACATTTCTACAATTGTTAAACATTACATCTAGATGGTTTGGTTTGAGTAAGTGATTTAAGTAACGAGGCGTGTGTAATATGATACAAGCATGGTGGATACGCCGCTGGTACTTCCTATATATAAGTGTTTGTATGGTATTACATATCGTAGCGTTATTTAAATCATTTCAGTTTGAGACATATAACATTTTATACAAATAACATACTTTTTACAATACATTGTTTTACAAGAAACTTATCTTATACAAACTCATTTTACAATGGTTATTCATTTAACCATACATTATTCTCTTATTTATACATATCATCTGATCTTATCGTTTTTCAAATGATTTACAAAACAAGGCAAATTACAAGGTTCATGACTAAACATTTTCTCAAACATAAGTCATGAAACCTATTTTCACAAAACCTATGTATCTCACAGGCATTTTTATGCTGACGTACCTATTTTCACATGTGTTTTTCAGGAGCTGTTGCATAAGATGATCAAGATACACATAGGCAGACTTGGGCTTTAGTGACAATAAAAGATGCAAGACTAGTTAATTATGTTGTATTTCTTTGTTTGTTAAGACATTGTAACACTTTTAATCAATAAAACGAAACTTCAATTGCCATGGATTTGAAACAATTAATTCTGTTACAACACTCCCCGATATTTCCGCCACGTTTTATATGTTCTACGTGGTCGGGGTGTGACAGAAAAGATGGTATCAGAGCCAATGGTTATAGGGAATTAGGTTATTAGTAATGCTTTGACCTAGTCTATAACCTTCTTAGGACCCTAACGCGAGTTTACTTGCGTTTAGTCATGAAACAATACCGTCACCTATCCTTAGGCGACTACCACAACAAGAACATAAATTTCAAAACCGCTTTGAAAACTAATCATCTGTTCTAGGATGATTGATTACTAGGTTTTGAACCCTCTATTGTAAGGTTTTGAACCCTCTGTTATATGGTTTTGAACCCCTTTGAATTTTCAAAATCTCGTCAAGGTTTTGGGTTTTAAATAATGTGAACACGTGCAAACTGGAAGGGTGAATGCCTGTTTTCTGGGTTTTATGTCTAGGCAAGCACTTCGTATACATCTCATCAGACGCGAGACCAGTTGTGCTTACCTGGGAATTCTTGGGATGAGTGTTCACTTATAGGCGAGCATGTCTTCGCGATACATTATTTTTTACCTATTTACTTTGATTAATCACCGAGGTCGTTTGTTGCTTTGTAGTAACAAACATATGACCACTATCCTTGCTTTCATTAGATTTGTTTCATCTCATTCTTTTCGTCTAATTCTCTCACTCGTTTCTTTTCATGTTTCCTCTTTTAGAATGCCTCCTCGACGCGAAAGCCACATAGCGACTGCCGAACTGGCAGAAATCATTGCACAACAAATGGCTGCTCAATTCCCAAACCTCTTTGCTCAATGGAATCAAGCCAACAACAACAACAATGGTCCATGCAATTTCAAGAGTTTTAACTCGGCGAAACCACTCAAGTTTAGTGGTTCTGAGGGAGCGACTGGGCTTCTGCAATGGTTCGAGAGCATTGAGAATACTTTCCGCCACGTGCAGTGTCCTGACAATCGCAAGGTCGAGTTTGCTTCGAGTGTGTTCCAGAAGTGAGCCCTTACGTGGTGGAACGGGGTTATGAGAGATCGAGGTGCAGAAGTTGCTCTAGCACAGACATGGGCTGAACTTAGGGCCCTTATGATGAAGGAATTCTGTCCTCGTCATGAGATCAGGGCCTTGGAAAGGGAATTCAACAATCTTGAGCAAGACAGCGGTGAGCATCGAGCCTACACGGACCGTTATGAGGAGTTAAGTCTGTTATGCCCAAACATGGTCACGCCTTTGGATAAGGCAATCGAAAAGTACATTGATGGCCTCTTTGACTCAATACAAGACATTGTGACTAGCAGCAACCCTACTACAGTTAGACAGGCCATTGAGCTATCTGCAACCTTGACTGAATCAAAGATCAGGAAAGGTAAGCTTTTCCGAAAAGGTGACAAGAAACCGGTCGAGGAATCGAACCCAATCGAGGAATCAAAGACCATGGATGAACAGACTGGATCCCCTAAGAGGTCAAAGAAGCGGAAGGCTTCTCAGAACTTCACCACGGTTACTCACAATGATCAAGCCGTCCCCAACCAACCAGCTCAACCCCCTGCTAGGAAGCCATACAATGGAACTGCACCCTTGTGCAACCAATGTAGCCTCCATCATCATGCCAATGTAAAGTGCCGCAAATGCCAAACTTGTGGACTTATAGGCCATACAGCAAGAGTTTGCCCAGCTGCAGCTGCACCAAACCAAGCTGGCAACAATACCGCTCAAGGTCACTTTCTACCAGGTTCTTGTTTCAACTGTGGCGAGATGGGTCATTTCCGAAGAAATTGCCCAAAGCTTGCTAATGCAAATCCAGCACAGGGATGAGCATCTGACCGAATGGAAGACAACGCTGTTTAGAAATAATCAATCCTTATGTATTATTTTCTTTAGTTGTCAAGGTCCAAGAAACAGTTGTTATCGTTGTTTATAAATAAATCTTTTATATACATTACAATGTATTTATGTGGTGGCATGTATAAACAACATATCTCTTGCAATACCGATAATCAAGGAACCGTATTCCTTGAAGAGCAAACTACCCCCAAACTTTCTTCCCCTTTATGATCTCTTGCATTTTCCACGAAATTCCTAAGTACCCGTTTCCTCTAAGGAAACGAAGTACAAGGCGCAAGATACAACACTGGATGAATACCCAAAGTACCACTATAAATCCTTAATAGGGTACCTATGGGTATTTCCGTGAATCCTAAAATTTGTTGTGTTCCTTAATTCGACTATTACGTTTCTTTGAAAACAAAATCAAAATTTTGGGAGATCTTGCTATCTCTTCAGATAGATCCCAGAGGACATTGAAGTCCATCGACTGATTTCCATATCCGTTCTCAATCGATAACAAATTAATAACAAATTAATAACCAAGTTAAATAACTATGTGATTATGTGCTTATGAACATTACAAAACAAACTGTGCGGACTATGCAAGGAATTACGTAATTATGGATGCATACATAATTATGGAATTTAGTGCACAGAAACCACAGCGAGCTTTGTCATGTGCCTAGAAGTTAACTCTTTTCATTTCCGTTTCTGAGGAAGCACCCGTTGAAAATGACTCCGTTTGTTCATTTTCGTTTCTGAAGATTTGTCCGTTGAGGAAATGAATATCCGTTTGTTTCTCCTTTTTCATTTCCATTTCTGATGAAGCACCCGTTGAAAATGACTCCGTAAATTCATTTTCGTTTCTGAAGATTTGTCCGTTTTGGAAATGAATATCCGTTTGTTTCTCCTTTTTCATTTCCATTTCTGATGAAGCACCCGTTGAAAATGACTCCGTAAATTCATTTTCGTTTCTGAAGAATTGTCCGATGAGGAAATGAATATCCGTTTGTTTCTCCTTTTTCATTTCCATTTGTGATGAAGCACCCGTTGAAAATGACTCCGTAAATTCATTTTCGTTTCTAAAGATTTGTCCGTTGAGGAAATGAATATCCGTTTGTTTCTCCTTTTTCATTTCCATTTCTGATGAAGCACCCGTTGAAAATGACTCTGTAAATTCATTTTACGTTTCTGAAGATTGCCCGTTGAGGAAATGAATCCCCGTTTGTTTATTCCTTCATTACCGCTTCTGAGGAATACTCGTTGAGGAAAATGACTCCGTCTGTTCATTTTCATTCTGAAGAATGGCCGTTAAGGAAATGACAGGATTATGCCTTACATATCTCTGGTGGTTATTTGACACAAAGTCACAAATAGATTCCTACGAATAAATTTCGGGACGAAATTTCCTAAAGTAGGGGAGACTGTGACACCTGTGTCATTTCAACCATCAAACAAATACCAAGCCAATGAAATATTGTATTTCATACTTGGGATCTGTATAAATATGTGTATCTTTTGCACATATCAACTCTTGTTCGATTTCAAGCTCTAAATCGCTTTCTGGAAGGTTATACGCGCACTGATGCGTAAATATAACCAGTTTAATGCAACAAACACTCCGGAATAGTGAAATAGGCTTAACATACCTTCAATAACCTTTACATAACTTAGAAATAAGTTCTGAAGGCTTTGGTATGGCAAAAAAATCAAGTTAAATCGCTTACAGGGACTAAAGTTGACAAACTGTGAAAGTATGCCAATCTGAACTGTAACAGACATTTCGGAACATGACCATAAGTTAAGCATACCCTAAATATCCTTCACATAGCTTAGAAATAGGCTTTGAGGGGTTCGGTGTGCTAAAATAAACTTTTGGGTCATTCAGGGACTAAAAGCGTCAAAAAGTGCACAAGTTTGCACTTTCACGCATAACTTACGTTCTGAATACATCCGGACATCCAAAAATTTATGTAAGCACTAAAACATTTTACTTTAGTGTTTGGCATAAGAAAAATCTATTCGTCACGCATTTTGGATCGTTTTTCGCACTTGTGCGCATTCCGTCGTAATTAAGCGAACATCGCATTCGTACGACCAAACGTACTGACATCCGACATATTTTTGAGCATGTTTCATGTCCACAATGTTTAGGCATCATTTTAGGGCCTTAAAGTTGGCTTTACGGGCCTTAGAAGTGTCGGAAATGGCTTAAATACACAACAGGGACCAAAACTGTCATTTTTGAAACTTATTTTCTGATCAGAACCCCCATGCGGCCCGCATTAGTTTTGGTGTATCCGGAAGCGGGCCGCGTCATCCTTCCAGAACAGATAAGATCGATTAGTCAGCTGATTCCAGCTGTTTAATCCACACCCACACATTCTAACTTGCCCTTTCAGCTCATAGGGGATCATTTTTAGTTACCACAACAATTGAACAAGTGTACGCACAAGATTCGAGCACGGTTTCCATGAAACGATCTTAACGGTTACCCGAATACTATAAATACCCAACCCACTTCACTTCATTTCTCACAAGAATCTGATCATTTGTGCTCCAAGTTGAAACCTTTGTTTCATACCTGAGCTATTTTGATCTAGATTAGCATTCGGGGACCCTTCGTAAGTATTCTTTCATTCTTTTATTGCTTTTCGAGTCTTTTTGAGTCTGAAAGTCAAACTTTGTTTGACTTTCTCCGTTGACCAGTTTATGGTCAATGCGAAGTTCGTTTGAACTTCGCAACGTGAGTGTAATCATGTTGGTTATAGTCCTTTGGGACTATGCCTACTGATTACCACGTTGTCTAGGGTCGTAGGGTAAGCGATCTAATAAATCGCTTATACCTTCGAACCCGACCCATTTGGTCGATCATTAGGATCCGACCAAACACATTAGGTGACCATAGTATATAGGGAATAACCTTCCGAGGTTATACCTTATGGTCGCTTCGTTAAGTAGTTGTATGATAGGTAGTTTATATGCCTTAGGTAAATTACCAGAATACCCTTTTCATGTATAATTGGTAATTAAGCATATGTAACCTAAACTTTTGTCACATAACTGATTATATAACATGTTTAGGCATATAACACTTGTCATAGGACTAGTTAGACGGTCCGAACGCGTTTCACGCGAACGACGCGTTAAAGTAGCATAAGCTACCTAAACGGGTCGTAATGGGTCGTAAGCACTTAGGTTAAGTTTCATTTAGTATGTAGGCTTTGTTGAACCATATTACATGAGTCTCCATACTCGTTTGGTTTACAAACCCTCATGCTACCCGATCTTCCGATTTAGGTCCGGTTTATTAACATAGTTACCTATATTAGGTGCCGTTTGATATCCGTGATCTCTAGCATTGTTTGGTTGTCACTCAAGAACTACTGAGCAATCTCAAGTGAGTACATAGACCCCTCTTTTACTGTTTTTCCAAACTGTTTTGGGGTGAAACACATGTGCCTACTTGTTACTTTCATGCTTTCCTGTTTTCACATCATATACCCGCTATGTTTGTTAGTACATTATAGTACATGATTTCATTACCTTTCATGCTATGTATGCCCATTATGTGCATACTTAGTACATCGTTTTACATTACATTTTATGCTATGTATGTCCATTGTGTGCATACTTAGTACATCGTTTTACATTACATTTTTGAACCGTTTATAACAATTTGACTATGTGAACCGTTTATAACAATTTGACTATGTGAACCGTTTATAACAATTTGACTATGTGAACCGTTTATAACTATTTGACTATGTGAACCGTTGTAAACATTTGACTATGTGAACCGTTGTAAACATTTGACTATGTGAACCGTTTGTATCTGTGAACCGTCTGTATCTGTGAACAGTTTGTATCTGTGAACCGATTGTATCTGTGAACCGTGTGAACTGTATTTGACTATACATAAACATTTCTACAATTGTTAAACATTACATCTAGATGGTTTGGTTTGAGTAAGTGATTTAAGTAACGAGGCGTGTGTAATATGATACAAGCATGGTGGATACGCCGCTGGTACTTCCTATATATAAGTGTTTGTATGGTATTACATATCGTAGCGTTATTTAAATCATTTCAGTTTGAGACATATAACATTTTATACAAATAACATACTTTTTACAATACATTGTTTTACAAGCAACTTATCTTATACAAACTCATTTTACAATGGTTATTCATTTAACCATACATTATTCTCTTATTTATACATATCATCTGATCTTATCGTTTTTCAAATGATTTACAAAACAAGGCAAATTACAAGGTTCATGACTAAACATTTTCTCAAACATAAGTCATGAAACCTATTTTCACAAAACCTATGTATCTCACAGGCATTTTTATGCTGACGTACCTATTTTCACATGTGTTTTTCAGGAGCTGTTGCATAAGATGATCAAGATACACATAGGCAGACTTGGGCTTTAGTGACAATAAAAGATGCAAGACTAGTTAATTATGTTGTATTTCTTTGTTTGTTAAGACAATGTAACACTTTTAATCAATAAAACGAAACTTCAATTGCCATGGAATTGAAACAATTAATTCTGTTACAACACTCCCCGATATTTCCGCCACGTTTTGTATGTTCTACGTGGTCGGGGTGTGACACCCATGATATTTACCTGTGATCAAAACCAACTTAAAAGTTAGTTTTGATGCTTAAATAATAGTTTAAAACAAGTTTTAAACAATCAAACAACAAATAAAAATCAATTTGCCAGCTCTGTAGTCAGTCGCGGGCCGCGACAGACTTGGCCTTGGCTTTAGTGGGGCGCCATATTCTGTGGCGGGGCGTGACCGCTTAATACTTTTCCGTCGCGGGGCACGACGGACCCATTTCGACAGAAGGTTTGTTATTTTGAGTTGCAGATTCCCAGCTCAATTTCTACTAACTTATCATACCCCAAAATGTGCATAACTTTCAATTTATAACTCCGTTTTACACGATTCATTTTCCTATGCGATCGTAATTTAATTCTCCATCACATGGAGTTAAAGTCCGAGATTTGGACTCATAAGATATTAGATTTTAAGCTCTTGGCTTGAAATTGATTTATAAGGACTTTTGACCCGTTCAAGTTTAAAATCACAAACTTGTTTCTAGTTAATCATAAATCATACTCCAATGTGTTTGACCCAAATTCTTTATCTCGGATTCGTAACTTTTGTGAATTACGCGAAAAATGTCCAAGATATGCGCGTAATCTGTTTTGACCCGTTTGGAGGATTTTTATGCATTTAAACATCTAACTCGCTCTTCTCATTTCACACTTCGCATTCCCATATTTTAATAACTAATTATATTCCGCCACCACTATTTTTGTGGTGGATTTAACATATTGAACCCATTATCCTAAGTTTTACCCTTCGTTTAGTCATTTTACGCTAATGACCCATTTTTTGGCATTTGACCCACGAAAGTTTGTGCCTATAACTCTTATATGTATCTAAGGGATACATAATCATAATACAAGTTCCTAAACAACCTCTAAGGGTCGTTTACCCGGTTTACCCATCAATGGCTTTTTGGTCAATTTTAGTCCCTCATTTTACGACGAAGGACTTTCACTAATTATTTGTCCAAAATCGAAATTTTAACTAAAAACTTATTTATGTGTACCTGGCTCGGATCAACATATTTACCCGTTTTAATACCTTATCTCAATAATGGCTAATTCATAAGCCGTTTATCCTGTGTGCATAAAACTCCACAAACACTTATTAGTCGTTAATTATCAAATGGTATCAACATTACCATTTGACCCGTTTGGTGTAAACGACCGTACATTTTGCACTTTTATTTGAATGGTATTTATTTATCATTTCGGTAAGTAACTCATTTCGGATTTTCCCCAATTAGCTAGGTCTCTTAAATCTGTTTTACGCGTTTGCCCAACATGGCTCATGCCACTTGGTGTCGTTTTAAACTTCAACTTTGATCCATTTATACTTGACTAAATCACCATTTTACCCTTTTTATTCGTTTACGCTTACTTAGAAAGTAGCCATTCAAAAACTCATTTTATTTATGTCATCTCATGACCAAATTACCATTTCACCCATTTTTACCATTAAACATGGTTTTTCATCTTTTGATACATTCCGACCCGTATCATTTCGTGTCAAAATCATATTTTGAATATAACCTTGTCGTATTTATAACCTATAAATAAATACATATCTTACGATAAGGGTGTAAGCTTTACTTACCTCGCGGTCACGCAAACATTCTTCGCATCCATGATCCGTTCGACCCGTTCCTTTCCAAGCTCCCTCCTAACTTGTTTAGAGTCAAACTATATCATAACATCCGTAAGATGGTTAGATTGGTCATTCTATACAATGGCCATCACCCTATGGTCTTTTTTTTTACACACTTATCAATCAAAGCATACCATATATTCAACAACTAGTTTTATACCATAATTCTTTTCATTCACTAACCGTTTGACATGTTAGTGAAGTTACTTATACAAACTAGTTAGTAAGTGATTTTAAACACTTTAAGCATGTCACATAAAGTGTTATTTGTTCCCAACAATCAATAGTTCGTGCCTAAATCAAGTATATACAATCCTATGCCTTTTTCTTGGTTAATAAGAACATTATTAATGTGCCGCGATTTTGTATTCGGCTGCTGTAATTGACCATTTTGACCCATTTAAAAGCTGAATTAGATCAACATTTCAAAGATGGATCGTAGAACTCTCAAATACCTTTCTAGGCATATATGGTACGTCTTCTAACGATGTTTCTATCATTTGATATGATTTTTACAAAATCAGGACAGCAGATTATTTTTAGCCCAAACAGCATGCTGTCTTTTCGAAATAGCCACTGAATTCGACGTTTTTGACCCATTTAACATCTGAACCAAGTCATCATGTTAACTTACGAAATGCAGATTACTCAGAGACCTTTCTAGGCATATAAAGTACACACCGAGACGATTTTTCTGTGATTTATTGTAAATTTTCAAAATTCAGGTCTGCATCATATTTATTTAAGCATTTCATTGAACATTTGATGGGTTTCACATTCAAGATTAGTCTCTAACCTATCTCTTGAACACATTACCCCAATTTTATCAACATATCATTACATATACAGATATGTCACTAAGTTTCAGCATCAAAATCAAGCTCCTATATCTTGTGTACATGAACGACATCAAGAACTTGAATTATAACATCAACTTTCATGACTTCAACACTCGATTTCACGTGTTCATCATATTGATATAAAACCCACTTAGCTCATATTTGATTAGTTGACTAATCACTAGTTTTTGGCATAAATTCAACAAGTTTGCATCTAGGATTTGTTCCTAGACTTATACTCACATCAATTTCACTAAAACATTCAACATTCAACATTCATACAAGAATTTCATTCATGCATGTTTATCACAAACTCAAAATATCACCAAACATCAAAATTCAACATACCTTGTGATTTCCCTAGCTTGGTTGATCACGAATTCAGCTTGGTTTCGATCCTAATCCGTTTTCCCCCCTTGGAATTTGATGGAAATTATGAGTTAGGGTTCAAGATGGAGAACCCCCTTTTTCTCTGTGAATATGTGTGTGTTTTTGGTGTAAATTTTCTTTTTTAATAACTACTTTCAAAGTTGTCCATTTTAGTCCTTCCATTTTCTAAGGTTATAAAAAGTTTAACCATATCATGTTTCTTTTATTGTTTTAACATCACTTAAGTAACTAGGTTGATATTCCTAGTTATTTAGTGGGTTCGGGGAATGCATAACCGTTTTATTTTGAAGTATCGTTAACCCGGGCCTCTTACGAACTTTATCTCCTCAAAAGCTTTTATTCTCTTTTTATTAATATTAGGTTTATTTATTAAAATCCTAATATCTACCGGGTTACTTTTTACCACTAATGATATTTTACCCGTTCATTAATATTAACGTGGTTTGACTATCAAACCTGTTTTTGGGGTGTTACAAGTCTACCCCGCTTAAAGAGGTTTCGTCCCCGAAACCTTATTTACGTAGTTAATTGGTTTAGAGCAAATGAACTTAGTTTCGTTTTCAAGGCATTCATTCTTTCGGTCAAAAGTTAACATTTGTATTGATGCGTACGTCTTTAATGCGTAAGGCCTTGTGGGCCGTTACTTTCAGCTTGTATCCGTTATCTTTGTTGATTACTTATCTTGGCGGTTAGACTTATTAGTCTCCGGTTACCTTATACCCCATCGCTCGGGTATATCCACTTTGCCTTCTCGAGGCTTACAAACTTTTATTATCCCCATTTCATAGTTCACGCTATAACGTGGTCATATTCCATATTACTTTTCTTGACCGTGATCACATCACGTTATGTTTAAGTTTATATAAATTTTTCATTATCGAAAATCTCCTTTTCGAATGTATCGCCTTGCACCCATTCTTTTAGTGTTTTCCATTTTCCAATTCCTCTCATAATATTTATAATTGTTAAAACGTTATTTCTCACAAAAACTGAATTTTAGTTTAACGTTTTCTCTTTAACTCATGTCAATTTCTCACATCAAAGAATTTACGACCAAGGATTTATCCCCTTCCATTGTCATTCCGGTAATGACTTCGGCCTTTTTGTGACGTAAGACAATTTAAATATTTGTTAATTCTTTTGTCATTTTCGCCCGTTTAAATGTTTTAGTGAAATCCTTTACTTTTGTCAAACAAACTTTTCATGATCTCTTCGCTTTAACCCATTTAATTTACTTTGCGAAACATGTCGCTTTTATACTAACTTTACCTTCCGTTATTATTTTACGAGGGGAGTTACAACCAGTTTCCCTCGCTTTACATTATTGACCCGTAGGTTCTTTCACTTAGCCTCGCAGGCTTTTTCTTTAGATTTCCACCTTTTTAAGGTAAAACTCCAACAGTTCGTTTCTTTCTATTTGTGACCTAAGGGTCTTTTTGGTCCCGTTAGACCTTAACACTACTTATAATCCCGTAGGTTATGATGATCTCGTAGATAATCTTTTATTCGAGTCTTTATTCAACTGTATATATATCTATGGCGTCAAGGTACCCTTTTTATGTTTAGAATTATTTATTTTCGCTTTTGTATTTCATTTAACCTTGACCGTAGTCTAAGGCTACATTTGTTTTCTTTAGAATTTTTCTTCCGACTCTATGACTTCTTTCGTCATTTACACGTCGGTTTGTTCTTCGCTTACCGTTATCCGGTTCATACTTATATTTCTTTATAGCCCGTTACCCAGGATCTCTATCTTAATGTTTTTAACTCTCCAGTTTCACTGGTTTGCGTTTTCCTTTCTATACTTTCCCATAACCCTTTATATAGATTTGTTAATATCTCGCGCTTTTATTTATTCGGTTCGCACTTACTTACATTATCAAGCGTTATTCTTAATTTAACTCGTTTAACTTGTTCGTGTGAAATTTCATCACTTGTGAACGTCAAACTTTATTCCTTATTCGACCCATTCAACTTTAAAATAGTTGAACATAGTTATCAAAATTTCTGTTTGCAAATTCTCATCGTCTTTTAGTCATGACTCATAATCCGAGTCTTTTGACTTTCTATTCCGCGTTCCCGTCTCTTGGTTTACGCATACACTCAAAATTCTACCCATCTTTCGGGTATTTTACCGATGTCATCATCAAAGCAACCATTCCGGTTTGCATTTATACTTTGTTCCAATTTATTCGGTCGTCTTAGCAAATACATCGCTTTTATTCAACCAAGTCTTTTTTTCTTTATTTAATCCGTTTGAATTGTCCGTGTGAATTTCATCACTTATGACAGTCAAACTTTTATCCCTATGCCTTAGCATTCTCATTATTCGGTTCGTATTCTTATTTTCCTTAATTCTTGTCCCTTCCCTCGGGCTCGTTATTCTAATGTAATATGCTTCCGTTACCCGGCTTGCGTTTACATTTATTATCAAATATTTTACTTATTTGATCCATTTTGGGGTATCTTTTTAATTCTCCCCATTCACCCGTCCTTACTACATCGGACGTAAATGTGTCCATCATAAGAAGTTCATGGTATCATGTGTTCACTACTTACTTGGCCAGAGTAAGCGATCAACACATGACACACATGACCTTTTTATAATTTTCGCATCACGCCCCATGTAAGTAACTCCTCTAATAATTTCCATATTCATAGTTTCAGTTGGTAAAACTTTATTTAATCGTTATTTAACAATTATTAGTTTTACCCATTTTATTCTTTGAACATATAAAATGTTTTCCTTTTTACCTGACTATTATATCATCACATTCGTTAATGTGATTGCTACTTTTCTCAATAGTATTATACTGAGAATTACTCACTTGGATATTTATTCCCATCCAAGATTTCACATAAACTATTTCTATTATTGTCTTGTTATTCACAATCGTGAATAATGCATGTTTCTATTTGTTTTCACTTAGAAACATCATCCTGAATAGATATCATATTCAGGTTTTCCAAGTTTTTATCCTACATATGCAACCGTCAATCTCTACATGTTTGTTTCATATTACTATTCGTGTGACTAAATTTAGAACGTGCACCTGGTAATGCTTGCCCTAAAAGGCTTTCCTTGCCGTTAACCTTGTTCGCGATTATTACTCGATTTTTGTCCTTGGCGAGCATGCTCTGCTTGTCATACTCGGACCGTTTCTCTGTGATATCCGAAATTTGTTACACTCTCGCCATCTTCAGATGCGAGTGTCCTTCAATTAAAACATTTACAAGGATTAGTAATGTTGACTTCAATAAACGCATGTATCATAATACAAGGCTTTTCTACTATACGTGTCAACGCACGTAATTTTGTTAACTACATCGATCCTTGATCGATTTAATTGGGGTAACGTGTATTACACGATAATCCTGTGTGTTATCCACAACACTTTAATCATACAAAACCATTACAATATACATGTACTTACCGGATTTGCGACCAAGCCTCGAACCAAACACTTTATTCTTTTAACCTTGAGCTCTGATTACCAACTTGTAAGACCCTTGCTATTATTAAGCGGTTTTCGTTTAATCTTACGAAAATAAACGTGTAATTATGAATACATACACTTTGAAAATATGGGTAAATTAAAACTTTTACAAATTTAAAGAAAATGCAACATAATGTAATTGAGTTTGTCTTTTAGAATAACGACGATGCAACATGCGGAAGCTTCTTTTTCGTGCGTGTTCAGTTCTTGTATGGTGCTGGATCTTCATCCGGGAACCCATGATATTTACCTGTGATCAAAACCAACTTAAAATTTAGTTTTGATACTTAAATAATAGTTTAAAACAAGTTTTAAACAATCAAACAACAAATAAAAATCAACTTGCTAGCTCTGTAGTCGGTCGCGAGCCGCGACAGACTTGGCCTTGGCTTTCGTGGGGCGCCCCATTCTGTGGCGAGGCGTGACCGCTTAATACTTTTCCGTCGCGGGGAGCGACGGACCCATTTCGACAGAAGGTTTGTTATTTTGAGCTGCAGATTCCCAGCTCAATTTATACTAACTTATCATACCCCAAAATGTGCATAACTTTCAATTTATAACTCCGTTTTACACGATTCTTTTTCCTATGCAATCGTAATGTAATTCTCCATCACATGGAGTTAAAGTCCGACATTTGCAATCATAAGATATTAGATTTCAAGCTCTCGTCTTGAAATTGATTTATAAGGACTTTTGACCCGTTCAAGTTTAAAATCACAAACTTGTTTCTAGTTAATCATAAATCATACTGCAATGTGTTTGAACCAAATTCTTAATCTCGGATTTGTAACTTTTGTGAATTATGCGACAAATGTCCAAGATATGCCCGTAATCCGTTTTGACCCGTTTAGAGGATTTTTATGCATTTAAACATCTAACTCGCTCCTCTCATTTCAAACTTCGCATTCCCATATTTTAATAACTACTTATATTCCGCCACCTCTATTTTTGTGGTGGATTTAACATATTGAACCCATTATCCTATGTTTTACCCTTCGGTTAGTCATTTTACGCTAATGACCCATTTTTAGGCATTTGACCCACGAAAGTTTGTGCCTATAACTCTTATACATATCTAAGGGTTACATAATCATAATACAATTTCCTAAACAACCTCTAAGGGTCGTTTACCTGGTTTACCCATCAATGGCTTTTTGGTCAATTTTAGTCCCTCATTTTACGACGAAGGACTTTCACTAATTATTTGACCAAAATTGAAATTTTAACCAAAAACTTATTTATGCGTACCTGGATCGGATCAACATATTGACCCATTTTAATACCTTATCTCAATAATTGCTAATCATAGATTCGCTAATTCATAAGCCGTTTTATCCTGTGTGCATAAAACTTCACAAACACTTATTAGTCATTAATTATCAAATGGTATCAACATTACCATTTGACCCGTTTGGTCTAAACGACCAAATATTTTGCGCTTATATTTGAATGATATTTATTTACCATTTCGTTAAGTAACTCATTTCGGATTTTTCACCAATTAGTTAGGTCTCTTAAATCCGTTTCTTAAGTGTTTGCCCAACATGGCTCAAGCCACTTGGTGTCGTTTTAAACTTCAACTTTGATCCATTTATACTTGACTAAATCACCATTTTACCCTTTTTATTCGTTTAGGCTTACTTAGAAAGTAGCCATTCAAACACTAATTTTGTTTATGTTATCTCATGACCAAATTACCATTTCACCCATTTTTACCATTAAACATGGGTTTTCATCTTTTGATACATTCCGACCCGTATCATTTCGTGTCAAAATCATATTTTGAATATAACCTTGACGTATTTATAACCTATAAATAAATACATATCTTACGATAAGTGTGTAAGCTTTACTTACCTCGCGGTCACGCAAACATTCTTCGCATCCATGATCCGTTTGACCCGTTCCTTTCCAAGCTCCCACCTAACTTGTTTAGAGTCAAACTATATCATAACATCCGTAAGATGGTTAGATTGGTCATTCTATACAATGGTCATCACCCTATGGTTTTTTTTTACATACTTATCAATCAAAGCATGCCATATATTCAACAACTAGTTTTATACCATAAATCTTTTCATTCACTAACCGTTTGACCCGTTAGTGAAGTTACTTAGAAAAACTAGTTAGTAAGTGATTTTAAACACTTTAAGCATGTCACATAAAGTGTTATTTGTTCCGAGCAATCAATAGTTCATGCCGAAAGCAAGTATATACAATCCTATGCCTTTTTCTTGGTTAATAAGAACATTATTAATGTGCAGTGATTTTGTATTCAGCTGTTGTAATTGACCATTTTGACCCATTTAAAAGCTGAATTAGATCAACATATTCAAAGATGGATCGTAGAACTCTCAAATACCTTTCTAGGCATATATGGTACGTCTTCTAATGATGTTCCTATGATTTTATATGATTTTTACAAAATCAGGACAACAGCTTATTTTTAGCCCAAACAGTATGCTGTCTTTTCAAAATAGCCACTGAATTCGACGTTTTTGACCCATTTAACATCTGAACCAAGTCATCATGTTAACTTACGAAATGCAGATTACTTAGAGACCTTTCTAGGCATATAAAGTACACACCCATATGATTTTTCTGTGATTTATTGTGAATTTTCAAAATTCAGGTCTGCATCATATTTATTTAAACATTTCATTGAACATTTGGTGGGTCTTGCATTCAAGAATACTCTCTAACCTATCTCTTGAACACCTTACCCCAATTTTATCAACATATCATTACAAACACACATATGTCACTAAGTTTCAGCATCAAAATCAAGCCCCTATATCTAGTGTACATGAACGACATCAACAACTTGAATTATAACATCAACTTTCATGATTTCAACACTCGATTTCACGTGTTCATCATATTGACTAATCACTAGTTTTTCGCATAAATTCAACAAGTTTGCATCTAGGGTTTGTTCCTAGACTTATACTCACATCAATTTCACTAAAACATTCAACATTCATACAAGAATTTCATTCATGCATGTTTATCACAAACTCAAAATATCACCAAACATCAAAATTCAACATACCTTAGGATTCCCCTAGCTTGGTTGATCACGAATTCAGCGTGGTTTCGATCCTAATCCGTTTTCCCCCTTGCAATTTGATGGAAATTATGAGTTAGGGTTCAAGATGGAGAACCCCCTTTTTCTCTGTGAATATGTCGACCAGAAACACACACTTGTGTGTGTTTTTGGTGTAAATTTTCTTTATTAATATCTACTTTCAAAGTTGTCCATTTTAGTCGTTCCATTTTCTAAGGTTATAAAAAGTTTAACCTTATCATGTTTCTTTAATTGTTTTAACATCACTTAACTAACTAGGTTGATATTCCTAGTTACTTAGTGGGTTCGGGGAATTCATAACCGTTTTATTTTTAAGTACAGTTAACCCGGGCCTCTAACGAACTTTATCTTCTCAAAAGCTTTTATTCTCTTTTTATTAATATTAGATTTATTTGTTAAAATCCTAATATATACCGGGTTACTTTTTACCACTAACGACATTTTACCCTATCATTAATATTAACGTGGTTTGACTATCAAACCTATTTTTGGGGTGTTACATCATACATTACCTGTGTATAAGCATTAAAAACGTGACAATTGTTAGAAATCATAAGTACTGTTAAGGATCCTTGATCCTCCGGGTCCCTGCACCATCCGCTAAGGATAAGTGATCCAGGCAATGATTCAGGATACAGGATCAATAGTTATAAAAATCTATGCCCTAACAACTTTCCCTATATCTTGCAGTATCAGGAAATGCAATAAGTGTTGTCTTGGTAAAGGATCATGAAGGTCAGCAGTATCCTGTTTATTATGTTAGTAAAAGTTTGTTAGATGTTGAAACTAGATACTCACACTTAGAAAAATGATATTAGTTCTAGTTTTGACATCAACTAAGCTTAGACATTATTTTGAAACACATATGATTCATATAAAGTCTAATTATCCTATTCAAAATGTGCTTAGGAAACCTAAAATGTCTGGTAGGATGGCTAAGTGGTCCGTAAAACTAAGTGCATATGATTTGGTATATGAACCTAGGAATGCTATAAACTCTCAGGCTTTAGCAGACTTTGTGGCTGATTTTAGTAGTGATATTCAAGAAGAAGCTAACCTAGAAGTGCAACAACTAGGTGAAAGTTCAGAATTTTGGATACCGTATATTGATGGTGCATCCAACATAAGAAGCGTAGGATTAGGGATCCTACTAAAATCTCCATAAGGGGTCATATTACCCCATGCTATTAGATGTGAATTTTCTGCTACTAATAATGAAGCTGAGTATGAAGCTTTGATAGCAGGATTAGAATTGACTAAGAATATGAATATTAGATGTTTACCAGTATATGTTGATTCCCTGTTGATTACTAGCCATTTCAATGGATCTTATGCAGTAAAGGGTGAAAAGTTAGCTGAATATCTTGAAATTGTTAAAAAAATTAGCAGGATATTTCGAAATATTTACACTTGAACAGGTACCAAGGGAAGAGAATGCAGAAGCAGACGCTCTGGCAAACTTAGGATCTACTGTCAGGATACCGGAAGGAACTCAGATACCTATATTGCATATCCTGCATCCTGTGATGGAACATCTTAAACCTCAGGATAAAGAAGTAGCAAGTATCCAGGATCCTGGTGATGGATATCCTGAGAAGGATCCTGAATCCTGGATGGCTCCAATTGTGAAGTATCTTCAAGAAGGAGATACCCCAAAGGATGAAAATCCTAAGGCTTTCAGGATGAAGGTATCTTGTTTTACTATTATAAATAATATTTTGAATTAAGAAATCTCTTGCAGGTCCATATCTAAGATGCTTAGAGGATCCTGAGACCAAGGAGGTACTTTAGGATATACATGAAGGAGATTATGGCAACCATACTGGGGGCAGAGCTTTGTTTTCAATGGTGTTGAGAACATGATATTATTGGCCGACCATGAGGAAGGATGCTATGGAGTATGCTCAGAAGTGTGATGCATGTCAGAGACATAGCAACATACTGCATCAGCCTGCAGAACCATTATATACTATCATATCCCCTTGGCCGTTTATGAAATAGGGGATGGATATAGTGGGAAAACTCCCAAAGGCTCTAGGAAGAAATGTTTTCATGTTAGCAATGACGGATTATTTCTCCAAGTGGGTTGAAGCAGAACCCTTTGTCCAAGTTAGAGATCAAGAAGTTGTATCCTTCATAAAAAGGAATATCCTGACAAGATTTGGGATACCAGCCGAGATAATTTGCGATAATGGATCCCAATTCATTAGCAATAGAGCTACAGATTTTTGTAAAAGTTGGGGCATCAAAATGATTACGTCGACACCAGTGCATCCTCAAGCTAATGGACAAGCAGAATCCTCAACAAGATAATTGTCAACAACTTAAAGAAGAGTGTGGGTGCCAAAAAAAAGAAAATGGGCAGAGGAACTACCATTTGTCCTATGGGCTGATAGAACAATTATGAAGAATGCTACTAGGCAAACCCCATTCTCTTTGATATTTGGGGCAGAAGCAGTGATCCCCATAGAAATGGTGATACCTACAGCTAGATCAAGCCTACAGGATCTTGAATCAAATCCTGAAATCTTATGCCAAGAGTTAGATACTATTGATGAAAATGAGGGATGCAGCAAAGCTGAGGATGGCAGCATACCAGCAGAGGATAGCCAAGTCGTATAACAAGAATTTAAGGACAAGGAGGTTCCAAGTTGGAGATTGGATGTTGAGAAAAGTATTTCAAAATACAACCAATCCTGCTGATCAGAAATTAGCCCCGAAATGGGAAGGACCATATGAAATTGAATCAGAATCCGGAAAGGGAGCATACCGGCTCAAGACTATGGAGGGGGATATGTTGCCAAGATCCTGGAATGCCATACACTTAAGCATCAGAGGGGTGTTAGCTAAGCTAATACCCACCTTAGTTTGGAGGTGTTTTATAGGATACGCTTCAGGATGTTACTCCAGGATATTTACTCAAGATGGATCGAAAGATTAGAGGATTGGCCCCCTCTCTGACGTTTAAGGGGTTTATATCCCTTCAATGGTTTAAAGGTATTCACCTTTCTCTTGAATTGTGTTTAAACACCCCGCCTGGAGCGCAAGTTATCTAGGAATAGTTCAAGATAGCGGGACCAGTTCATGTAACAGTGGCCGATAATTTCGTTATTATTGGCTATATGCTGGATCCTTAAGGTATATGAGGATTGATCACCCTCTCTCACGAAAGGGTATTTCATACTCTCTAAGGTTTAAAGGTTTTCACATTTCTAAGTCTTGGAGTTTATACACTCCTACCTGTAGCGCACGAAAATAAGGGTTTATCCCCAGTGAGTTAAGGGTTTATCCCCAGTGAAACTAAAGATTTTGGACAAGATCCAAAGATATGATAAACTATGATTGTGTTTACACACATTTTTGAAAAGTTACAAAGTCTAATCATTAAGTGAAGAAATACTCAAGTATGCTAATGCAACGTCCTGCACAAATAGGGGACATCCATGCTGGGGAGATTGCAAATGATTCAAAGGTTAAGAATGAAGATTATTGCCTAAGTGTTTTTGGTATGGATTCATACTTTTCCTAAGTTTGAAGGCCTTGTCTAAGTGATCTAAGTTTTTTCTATAAAAAGTTGTATTTAAATAAGTTTTTATCAAACATTTTGAATGGAAATGATAAAACTGTTAACATCAGGTCAGTATCCTGATCAGGATATTCAGAACATACTTTTCAAAATGAAACATAACGCAAAGATAGGGTTGAAAGGTTAGTTTATTATTAAGGGTTCAAATGGTTGTATTCTTAGCTTCATCTCTAAACGAGACCTATCCACCAAGAATACAACTAGTTCTTAAAACATATTTACATAAACAGTTGGAGGCTTCGTCCTGAAAATACAGGATCCCTCCACCTCCAACTGTTAAATTGTTCTAAGCATGCAGGAAATTTAAATTGTTCAAGTGCAGGAAAAATAAATGCAGGAAAAGTAAATCGTTCGACAAACATACACCATTCAAATTAAAAAAAGTGGGCTCTCACCTAAGCAATAATCATCATTGCCCACTTCGATGTTCTCCATAGCAGCATCCTCGCCAACCTTCTTCACTCCATCACCACCAGCATTTTGACCAGCATCCTAACTAACATTAGCTCCAGCCTCTACCTTCTCTCCAGCTTCAACCGCCACCTCAGCCGCCTTTGAAGGCTCACCAGACCCAGATTTGGCAGGATGCAGCACAGGATTCCCTCTAAGATCCTTCAGCGTTGCCACCCAGGAATTAACCAGCCAGGCTGGGCATTCTAAGCATGTGTCCCTAGCTTCATACGCCATCTTGATCCTGGCCTGGAGAAGGGAGATGATAGCTGAGTTCTTGACCCCATCTCGGAAGGAAATCATGGCCTGTTCTTGTTCAACCTGGGCAGCGGCTAACTTTACTTCAGCATCCTGGGTGACCTTCTTTAGCTTATCTTCGTAGTACTGGGTCTTGGCGTCGGATATTTTCCCCTGGTCTGAGATAGTGATCTAATCCTTCCTTATCATGGCTTCCAGAACCTTCACCGCCTCACAAGATTCGGTGTAAAGGTTCAACAGATATTGCAGGCCCTATAAGGCAAAGCAGAGGTATCAATTAGTACTAGCTAACCAGGATATTGACTCAGTATATTCCTACGGGATATAGGGGCAGGAAATTTACCTTGTGGAGAAAGGATGTCATGGGCTCAAGGGAGTCGGTGAAACTAAGATCCTCATAAGAGAACCCTTCAGAATTAGGAGTGGCGGTTTCAGAACCCTTTCTCTTTTTTGACGTGGAAGCATGGGCTCTTGGTTGTGGAGTAGGCTTTGGAGCAGCGGCTGGCTTTGAACTTGTAGTGGCTGGAGTCTCTTTCTTGACCTTAATAGGGGTGGGATAGCTGTCCAGTTCTTCAAGAACCAAGAAGACAAGCATCTTGCTGGTGTCTACACAAGGGAGTTATCCTAAACTTTATCATATAAAATCTTAAATAACAGAACCTATGCTGGATATTGAACAGGATCCTTACCAGACATGTTTGAGCTTGAGTGTTGGCTTAAGGATGCTGGATTTGGAACGAAACTTCTTTCGGTATCTGGAAGCTGATAGATGGCTTCAATCCTCTCTGCTGAGTCAGCAAGGGGAGGTGCTAGCTTTCTGAAGTTCGCTGCACAAAACAAAAGAAAGATATCAGTCTAGGATATTGGATAGGATATTTTTTGTGATAATCCTAAAACCCTAAAAATCCCACCCCTTGTTAACCATTTTACCCGAAAATCCGCTCCACCAGGGATTGAACTTCTTTTTACAAAGAAGAATTTATACTTCCATTCCTCTTCATTCCAGGTGGCCCAGAGAACCAGAGGGTTATTAGAGGTGGAATAAAACAGAAACCTGCTAGACCCGTGGGATCTTAGCAAGTATACTACAGGGAGATCATTGACACAAAGCTCTGGGATATGGGAATTCTAGATCCGATCAAGAATGACCAAGACACGCCAAAGCATGGGCATGGTTTGACTGAAGCTGAGGCCGGTGGTGTGAAAGAAATTAATGATAAAATCAGAAAAGGGAAACAGGAGACCCAACGTGAAGGGAAAGGCGTTAAAACAGAGCCATTCTGTTGACGACACATCTGATCGGAGGTCCCGATCATATGGCCGGAAAATTGTTCCGTCCGGGAAGATAATGGAGGAATGAAGATTTGACAGATAGGCATTGTCGAACGTGTACACTTCTTTCTCCAGGTGCTGGAGCAGATTCTGAGGTGTAAAAGTGGGGGTCGAGTTGCCAGTAGAGGACATGGTTTGTCTCGCCATGATCGATCAGAAACAGAGGAAAGGGAAAAGAAAAGGGATAGAGATAAGAGAGTAATTTACCTTTTTGATTTTCTTGATGGCGGTTAAAAGGTAGAAAGAACGAGAAGACATAGGTGGAAGTAATGAGTAATTGTAGCTTGGGTAGTAGCACCATTTCAAATCACATCTCTAATCACTTAATCACCTCGATAAGCTAAAAAATATTACCGTTGGAAAAAGGGATCCTCAACGGCAACCTTTTTTGGGGACAATTGTTATGGGTGAAATTCCAAGCCCATATCCTGACATTATATCTTGATTTTATATAAGATGTTTATGATCAGGATACCGGACCAGGATATTGGAAACATCCTGAGGCAGTATGCTGGCAGTTACTAACAATTTGCTTGTAGGTTATGGCTGCAGGATCACACTTTAACACTCACTACTTGCAATCGTTGTAAGACTTAGTATCGATCTGAGCATTCTCCTTCACTGTATCATGGTTATTCACCAATAAGAAGAACAAGGCAGCCGACGATTGTCAGCTCCTGAGGTTTTATGCCGGTGATCTAGATGGATCAAGGGCTTTCCTCGTACATCTCATGTCAACCTTTACATTTACTATTCATTGTTTGATTACTGATATAGTTTGATATCCTCAAGCTATATCCTGAAACTATTTTCATACACAATCAACTTAACATATTTTTTGCAAACACCAACAGCACGCTACCTCACAAACTAATTTGATCACTTAATTGCTTCGGTAATTTTTTACCAAAACAATATCAGAGCTATGTATTAGCTCATGAGTCTGATTTTTTGGGGTTTTCGTTGTGTACTGAGTTTTTTTTTAGATTTTCTTTGTCTGGTCTGTTTTGATCTCTTTCTTGGAGTGTGTGCAGGTATGAATCTAGTGAGATCTATTCAGTTGTTTTTTGGTGTGACAAAAATCCTAATTAGGGTTTGTTGGAGGTCAAGAAGGAGGTCTATCATTTGTTGTTTTCTGAAGACCTGTGTTGGTCTCTGAACCCTAAAAGGTTCAGGGCAAACTAACCAGGTGTTTTTTATTTATGGCTTGATCAGTTCTAGTAGTTCTCGAAAACTACAGTTCTGATCTATTTTTGGAGCATAACACACCTTCTGTAAGATCTTTCCATTCTGCTCTTATTTTTTTCCTTTGTTTTTGGTTAGTTGAAGTCGGGGTAGTGAGGACTGGCACCTTTGATTGTTTGTTATAGTTGATTACTTGACTATTCTGTGATTACTTGTTTTTTTTTTGTCGCTATTTGTCATCTGTGTTTTTTTTTTGTGTTGATTCGTTTCCCTTCGGTGTGTTCACAGTTGGTGTATTGGTTCTATGTCTTAGATTGTGGCTCCTATATAAGGACCTGTCCAGGCACTATAAGTGATGAACCTGGAATCTGGACACTGATACAGCTTCGCCTTAGGGTATTTTGTTTTGCATCTAAATTGACTATTGTTTCTGTGAGTAGTTATCTGTTTGATAACTTGTGTTTTTTTCTTATTTGTCCTCTGTTTGTATTGTGGTTGTTTATCTGCTTACTTTGTTGGTCTGTCAATATTACTGATGGTAGTACTTCTGTTACACTCATTAGTAAATTAGACATAGGGTCATCCCTTTACTTGCATCCTAGTGACTCTAGTGCATTGACCATTGTTAGTATATAACTTAGAGGTATAGAAAACTATACAATTTGGGCTAGTGCAATGATGCTTGCACTAGAAGCTAAAAATAAGTACGGTTTTATAGATGGTAAAAGTGGAAAATCTGAGGATGATGATGTGTTGTCTGCCTAGTGGGATAGGTGTAACTCAGTTGTGCTTACTTGGTTATTAAACTTTATATATGAGGAACTGTTTCTTGGTCAAGTTTTTTCTAAGTTAGCTTATGAGGTCTGGAATGATCTTAAAGAGTCTTTTTATAAGGTAGATAGTTCTGTTGTATACTATTTGTATAAAAAGATCAATAATATTTCACAAAATGGTGGTTCTGTGGCAGATTATTACAACAGGTTGACAACAATGTGGAAGCAGTTTGATGCAATGTTGCATCTTCCTTCATGTTCTTGTCAAGCTGCCAAGGACTATAATGATTTTTCAACTTTAATAAAACTAATGTAGTTTCTTATGGGACTTGATGATGTGTGTCAACCGGCAAAAAAAAATCTTTTAACAAGAGAACCGTTTTGCTTCGATTAAAGTGGCTTTTTCAATTGTTTCTAGAGAAGAGTCACATAGGTTGTCTAGTGGTGGATCAAAATCACAGAATGTGTGTTTTGTGTCTAAACCTAACCAAACATTTTATCCAAAAAGAAGAATAAGCAGAGCTCCTAATCCTAGTTTAAAGTGTACTCATTGTAACATGATAGGACATATAGTTGATAGGTGTTTTGAAATTGTAGGATACCCCCTGGTTTTAAAAAGAAAGGCTAATGATAATCAGTTAAATAAAACCAGCTTTACTAATAATAATAAGTCAAACAATGTTGTTGGGTCGTCTGTTACTACTAGTGTTCCTGGTTTTCTTTTTACGTTTGAGCAGATTACCATGATGTTTAGTTTAGTTGGTGAGAAAAGTGGGTCTGATACTCAAAATCCTAATGTAGGAGGTGAGTGTTTTAATGTGTCTAATTTTGTAAGTTGTTCAAGTTCAGTCAGTTTTAGTAGTAATGTTGGGTGGATTGTTGACTCAGGAGCTAGTCAACATATGGTTAAATCAGATAAATATATGATAAAAGTTGTTGATGTGTCTGAGTTTAGTATTACTGTTGGTCATCCAAATGGAACTAGTGTAAAAGTTTTAAAAATTGGTGATCCAAAACTGACTGATGATATATTGTTAAGCGATGTTTTTTATGTTCCTGATTACTGTGTAAACCTGTTATCTGTCTATAAATTCGCTAAAGATAATCATGTGTCTGTTGTTTTTAAAGAGAATAGTTGTGTGTTACAGGATTCCAGTACAAAGAGAATCCTGGTGAATGGTAATTAGGATAGTGGTCTATATTTTGTAGGAAATAATGGTAATACTGTTAATGCATGCTTTAATAGTTATGTGAAGTCTTTTACTTGGCATAGTAGGTTGGGGCACGCTTCAGATCAGGTCTTAGCTGTGTTGAAACAAAGTCTTAATGTAAATACAAGTGATCATGGTCCTTGTGATGTGTGTCATAGGGCAAAACAAGTTAGGGTTCCATTTCCTTTTAGTGAGCACAAGTCAAAGTTTGTTGGTGATTTAATACATTTTTAGACTTATGGGGTCCTTATAAAGTAGCAAGTTATGATGGTTTTAAATATTTTCTAACTGTTGTAGATGACTACTCTAGGTCTGTGTGGTGCTATTTTTTTTATTAAAAAAACTGAAGTTTTTAACAACATGAAAGATTTTTATGAACTTGTGTTAACTCAGTTTAAAAGGAAAATTAAAGTGTTTAGGAGTGATAACGGGACAAAATTTGTTAATAACCAAATGAACATGCTTTGTAAGTCTAAAGGTATTTTACGTCAAACCTCTTGTTCCTATACACCACAATAAAATGGTGTAGTGGAGAGTTAACATAGGCATCTTTTAAACACAGCTAGGGCTATGATGTTTCATGGTGGTCTACCTTTAAGATTCAGGTCTGATTGTGTGCTTACTGCTGTGTATTTAATTAACAGGTTACCCTCTAGTGTGTTGAGTGGCAGGAGTCCCTTTGAAATGATGTTTGGCTTTAGTCCCTCTTTGTCTCATTTAAGGAACTTCGTGTGTTTATTCTTTAGTAGAGTTTTAACTGAATATATCATGCCGACAAGTGTGTTTTTCTTGGCAATTCAAACTTGAAAAGGGGGTACAAGTTGTTAAGTTTAGATAATAAAAAAATATTTTTTTTCCAGAGATGTAAAATTTTATGAAAATGTGTATCCGTTCAAAGTTAAATCATTTAATAGTAAAGAAACTGTTTGTGAAAAAAACTTAAATCATATTAATTTTTTTGAAAGATATGCATCTGAAGTTCCTAACATGTCCGATGGTGAAGAGGGTACAAATGGTGCTAATAGTCCTATTAGTGATGATCAGCAGCCATTACATCAGCCCCTGATCCTAGTGTTGATCACAATCAATAGTTAGGACATGAGAGCGATAGTGGTCAGGGTAACAATGGCGGGGCAGAGGACACTTTAGTTTTAAATGTAGACACCAACCTATCTGAGGGCATGTCGCAACCCCCGAACCTACCCCGGGAGCGGGAGCCGCGAACCAATCAAGTGGTATCGGTGTTTATTAAATTGGTAGCGAAAATGAGACATCAGGATCGTAGTTAGGAAATAATTTCAGAGTTTGCAAACACCAAACTTTTATATTAAACAAATGGGATAAACCCAGATTTCATTTATAGTATTTTATAGGGATAAACCCTAGTTTGCTGAAAACATAAATTCTTCGTTATTTAGGTAACTTATAGCCATTTTATTTAAGCATTCAGTGCTCCATAGTTGGCTTCTAATAGCTTCACATCAAGTTACTTGAAACGCGTTTTGAAAACATTTTGTCAGCAAGAGATACTGGTGAGTACATTCCATTTTATAAAAACACATTGTTATAACTTCACAGTATTAAAAGCGATTACAATGTTTACATCTAATCAAAACTCCAAGTACTTGTCACTCGACGGATCTGTGACTATGGTCATATCACACATTAGCTACCAGTGTCCAATTGTGAAAATTATCAAGTAGTGTATACAAAACCCCATAATACCTGCAGTATTTTGTAGAATACAAAGACTTAATCACTATAACTATAACAGAAAACATTTAGAGTTTTGTAAAATAAGTTGGTGAAAAGAAGAATAACTCACATTGTAAACTTAGGTTTTTCTACGGGCTTCTTGGTGATAATTTTCTTGAGTTCCTAAAAAAATACAATGCACTCGTGTTAGTATAGTAACCCAAATCACTTTAGCCATACATCACGAGACAGAACCCCAATGTACTTAGTCAGGCAGAGCCTGGACATGTGTTGTTGGGTTCTAGATCAATCGGGTAGGCTAACGAATTAGTGATCGGGGGTTAAAATACTTACAACGGGGCAGAGTTTCGTGAATTAGGGGTGTACTACTTTGAAAGAAAAGGAGATACAGAAGAACAAAAATTTCGAATTTCGATCGAAATGGTGCAGAGGATCCAGTCCCAAGCCAGGCTTTATATAGCCAAATTTGTTCAGCCCCGCGTGTCGTGACAGGATCCTAGGATCCTTCCGCGTGTCGCGGGAGCGGCCTATTTGGCCTAGACTAGCCTTGTTGTGTTTCTAGCCCTGTGGTGTTGAGATTATCTGGTTTGACACGTCCTAAGTGCCTTTCGCGTGTCGCGGAAGGTTTAGGGGTACCCCCCAATGACCCCTCCTCCCTAAGCCCTAAATCCTGATTTTCGTTTCGGGTCGCGTCGTATATGTTTGGGGGTGTCAATTAGGGTTTCTTGTAATGTGTTTTTGAGTGTTGTTACATCCTCCCCACCTTGTTTTAAATCTAGTCCTTGAGATTCACTGGAATAGGTATGGATACTTCCGTTGCATTTCACATTCTAGTTCCCAAGTGTATTCGGGTCCTCTCTTTGAATCCCATTTTACTTTAACTAGAATTAATCTCTTGTGTTTGAGATTCTTGATCTTTCTATCTTCAATTTGTATTGGTTTCTCCCCAAACTTAAGCTTCTCATTTACCTCTATGTCTTGAAGAGGTATCACCAGTGATTCGTCTGCTAAGCTTTTCTTGAGGTTACATACATGAAATACATCATGTATTCCTGCCATTTCTTCTGGTAACTGTAGCTGATAAGCTACTGTCCCTACTCGTTTGATAATTTCAAATGGTCCATCATACCTTGGGCTTAACTTCCCTCGTTTATCAAACCTTACAATTCCTTTCCATGGTGAGACTTTTAAAAGTACCTTGTCTCCAACTTGAAATTCTAATGGTTTACGTCTGTTATCTGCATAACTCTTTTGACGGTCTCGTGCTGCTTTCAGTCTTTTCTTGACTTGAATAATATTGTTGTCTCTTGCACAATTTCAGGACCTGACAGTTGCTTTTCTCCAATTTCGTCCCAACTACCGGTGTTCGGCATTTCCGTCCATAAAGCGCTTCAAATGGTGCAACATTGATGCTGGTATGATAGTTGTTGTTATAGGAAAATTCTATTAATGGTAAGTGATCATCCCAATTTCCTTCGAAATCATTTACACAAGCTCTAAGCATAACTTCCATTGTTTGGATTGTCCTTTCACTTTGACCGTCTGTCTGAGGATGATAAGCTGTACTTAGATTTAGTCTGGTTCCCATTGCTTTTTGGAAACTTGTCAAAAAATGAGAAGTGAAACGATTGTCTCTATCAGACACAATAGATAAATGAATTCCATGTAATTAAACTATTTCATTCACATACAGCTTGGCAAACTATTCCATACTGAAAGTTTCCTTCGTTGGTAAGAAATGAGCAGATTTAGTCAATCTGTCTACAATCACCCAGATTGTGTCATTTCCTTTTCGTGTCTTGGGTAGTTTGGTAACAAAGTCCATTGTTATCAATTCCCATTTCCAAATTGGCATTTCTAATTGCTGCAGTGATCCTGAAGGTTTCTGATGATCAACTTTCACTTGTGAGCAAGTTAAACATTTAGCAACATAATTTGCTATATCCTTTTTCATTCCTATCCACCAGAAATTCTTTCTTAAGTATTGATACATCTTGTCACTTCCAAGATGCATCGTATACTTAGACTTATGAGATTCTTCTAGAATTCGGTTTCATGTGTTTCCTTGAATCTGTATCCAGATCCTTTTCTTATGGAATCTCCAAATTCCATCTGTTCCTTTTTCTAATTCCTTAATCATTCCTTTCAACCCTTCAGCATCATCCTTGATTAATGTTTCATGAATCTTTTACACTTGTTCATTTAAATCTACCTGCAGGTTTAGTCTGAAAGCGCGTACTCTTTTTGGCTTTTCATGATACTTGCGACTTAAAGCATTAGATACTACGTTAGCTTTTCCTGCATGATACTGGATATCACAATCATAGTCACTAAGAATTTCCATCCAACGTCTCTATCTCATGATTAATTCCTTTTGCCTAAAAACATATCTTAAACTCTTATGATCTGTGAAGATAATGAACTTATTACCTTAAAGATAGTGTCTCCAAATCTTAAGGGCAAAAATTATCGCTCCTAACTCTAGATCATGGGTTCGATTATTCTCTTCATGCTTCTTAGGCTGTCTAGAGGCATAAGTAATTACCTTTTGAGGTTGTATCAACACACGTCCAATTCCTAACTTAGAAGCGTCACAATAGACTACAAAGTCTTCAGTTCCTTCTAGCAATGCGAGTATTGGGGCGTTGGTTAATCTTTGCTTTAAAATCTTGAATGCTTCTTCCTGTTTTGGTTCCCATTCAAACTTAACTAACTTACAAGTTAGTTTGGTTAATGGAATGGCTATTCTAGAAAAATCTTGAATAAAATCTCTATAATATCCTGCTAGTCCAAGAAAACTTCTTACTTCTGTTGGTGATTCAGGGACTTTCCATTTGGTATATATTTTGATCTTTGTGGGATCCACATGAATTCCTTTATGATTAACTAGGTATCCAAGGAATTGTACTTCTTATAACTAGAATTCACATTTGGAGAATTTAGCATAAAGCTTTTCTTTTCTCAATAATGTGAGAAGTATATGCAAATGCTCCACATGCCATTCCTTATTCTTAGAGTAAATTAGAATATCATCTATAAAGACAATTATGAATTTATCCAGGTATGGTTTACATATCCTGTTCATCATGTCCATAAATGCGGCTGGGGCATTGGTTAAACCAAATGGCATGACTGTAAATTCATAATGACCGTACCTCGTTCTGAAAGCAGTTTTAGGAATGTCCTCTTCCTGTACTTTCAATTGATGATATCCTGAGTGTAAATCGATCTTAGAAAAGAATCGGCTCCTTGAAGTTGATCGAATAGATCATCAATTCTCGGTAGTAGGTGCCTACTTTTAATCGTAACCTTATTCAATTCTCGGTAATCAATGCACATACACATCGATCCATCTTCTTCTTGACAAATAACACCGGTGCTCCCATGGTGATGAACTAGGTTGTATAAAACCTTTCTCTAGTAATTCGTCAAGTTGTTTCTTCAATTTCTTCATCTCCGTTGACGCTAGGCGATAAGGTGCTTTGGCAATCGGTGCCGTTCCTGGTATCAGGTGGATTCTAAATTCAACCCCATGATCTGGCGGTAATCCAGGTAATTCTTCTGGAAAAACATCTGAGAATTTAGTTACTACGAGAATATCTTTTGATTCCTTTCCTTTAGTGTTAATGATTATCGAAATCATATACACCATACCTCCTTTCCGTGCATAACTTGCAGCTTTCATTATAGAGATGAATTTCGTTGACCTTGTTGGCTTGTCTCCTTTAATTGCGATCCCCTCGCCAGTTGGCGTACATACCTCTACAGACTTTTGATTACATAAGATTCACGCCTGATTGGCTACCAACCAATCAATTCCTAATACGACGTCGAATCCGGCAAGATCCATTGGTAGCAGATTAGCAGTAAATCTATGATTTATAATTTCTATATTTCCTTCCTGTTGGATTTAGATTACTTTTATAGAAAGTTCTCTGCTGCTTCTTTTGGGCGGTAAATTAGGTGGTAATCATATTCTGCGTCCGGATTATAAACCGCGCGAGTTTTCGGTTTATAATTTGCATGGTCCCGCTGCAGTCGGCTGAAAACGCTTGTGTTATCACCTTCCTGATATGTTTTGTCGTACTCGTCGGTTTGGGTGTCCCGTTTCTGGTAAGAACGCGGGCCCAACCGAGAATGGATTGACTGTCGTCTGTGGGAGTACTGTTCATCATGGTAACCTCTTCGTCGAGACTCTGAGTTTGTAGATTCGTACCTGGTAGGAGATCTGGAGTAGGCTTCTGTATCGTCTGCTGACATTCGCGACGGTGCATCGTAATGTGATGTCCGTGGTGCAGACGGGGCCAGTACATTGGGTGCAGATCTGTAGGATCGTTTTCTGACCCGAATGAGTCGATCAGAAGAGTTTTTGCTCAATACGAGAGGCGGAAACAAACGTATCGAGTTAATTCAGCTTGCAAATCACTTTAAACTGTCTTTTGATTGATTTGACAACGTTTTACAGCGAGTTGACCCTTCAGCAGCACTTCGGTACTGAATCCGGAAAGTTACAAATGACAATGCATCAAAGGTATTTATAGGAGAGCTAATTTCGCACGGAATAGCCCAAGCGAAATTAGTTTCATACGAAATCTAATTTCGTGCGAAATTACCACTTAATTTCGTACGAAATAACCTATGTGTTATTTCGTGCGAAATACCTACAAACACACTTTTCTCATTTTGCATGCCCTGATCTATCTAATACAATCCAAGACTTGATACAAGACGAAGTCGACAGACATATTCACCAACAGACTCCCCCTTGGATGTTGATGAAGTCTTCAGTGTCGAGTCTTCGGTTGTCAAACCTTCAGCCTTTATCAGTTTTCCCGACCACTTTCAAAGTATCTGACAATGTAAAACATCCTCAATCTCTCTCTTCTCTTTATCTTTCAGAATCTCAACCTGGCTTTCAAGCTTTCTAATTCTCTTGATCAGATCTCTTGATTCCTTAAGTTCATTAGCATCAGCAACTAGCATAGACTTCAGTTCCAGGATCAGAACTTGGCTTTCAGGATTGTAACCTGGCTCTTATCCTGTTTTAGCATCAGCGTCTTCAGACTCCCCCTTTCGATAAGCTGGGATCGCAGTCTCGAATTCACTTCTTACAAGTTCTAAGATCGTAACCTAGCTTTTCTCAAACTTCATTCCTGCACAATCTCTTCCACAAACATAAGTTTCACAAATTTAAAATTTATCAAATTTATATCACTTGCAGTAATAGAATGATTTAACATTTAAAATTTTCTAATGACCACTTGTAGGCAAACATTCAAAATTTTTCTCATTTTAAACAAACTTTCCCAAACTTGTTCATCATGTTTAACACTCGGAATTTTGAAAATCAGCTCTTCAACATCAGTTGTCGAAAATATTTTTGAATTTTCAAAATATTATACTAAAACACACTAAAATCTTTTTGGATTTTTGAATTTGAAAGAAAAGGCAATAAGAAATATATACAGACAATATTTTTGTGAGTTTGTGTAAGAGGATCATATCAGTTTATAAGACAAATCACCAACACCGTTAAGCTTTAAACATATTAAGTTCTAAACGATTCACTTAGATTGTCAGTATACTGATCCACTTAAATTTTCACACAAATTTCAACTGTTTCGAGATACGAGATTAATGTTTTAGAGACTTAAACTTATACGCGTGTCCCACCTCAGAATATACTCCCGTATCTAGATCCCAATATTCAGTTTTACAGGTGAGTTTACCTTGATGACATCTGTAAAGGATTAAATGCGAGGGTCATGAGAGCTCAGGCTATTGCTTCCGCAAAATCAGAGAGATGATGGCTTCGACTTTTGGTGTGTTCCATTTAGAGAATCTTTTCTTCAACAGCACATGATTAGCATTTTTAATGTTTCATCATTTTTTATGCTGAGGGGGTTGCTATATTTCAAGCAAGCAGAAAGTATTATACAAGGACTAGGCCATTGCTTTCGCAAAATCAGAAGTCCCGGGATAATACCCCAGATATCATGAGTATAAAGAGACCTAGTATCTCAGAAAGAGGGACCTTTCAAACAAGATTTCGGGGGTTACCCATATATCCAAGAGATGTTTCCCACTAGATAAGTAAGTTTGAATTTAGGTTTATATCTCGACACAATCTACTAAATGTGCAAAAACCTACTGGCACATCATCAGAGAGACCGTTTATCACATATTAACTTTCCAATTCTTTAGCATGCTGTGATAGTCCACTAATGTACTATCATTTCCTCTTTTTCACAACAAAAACTCATTTTTGATTTTATCATGTTTTTGCCTTTTTCAAATTTTTAAATGTTTTTGGATTTTCTGAAATTTCTTACTCCCCCTAAAAAACAAAATCATTTCAAGGAAATTTGAAAATAAACTGTACAAGTAAAGTGACAACTGTTGTGAATTGCTTCAAATCGCCATCCACTTGGCATAAACAATCAGAACTCCCCCTTACAACAAACTATTTTCCCATTAAGATTTCAAAACACTTAAGTTTGTATTAATCACAATGGTTTTTCCGGAAAATAAGTTTTGTTGGTTTTACCACTTGTGGAATGGGGATCAATTCATCACTTTGTTTTCTCAACCACTTGAATGAAAGTTAAATCAAGTTCAATTTAATGACCTTGATTTACCTCTTGAAGGTGTAAACCTTCTTCAACCACTTGTAGGTTCACTTACCAACCATATCATTTGTAAATCAAAACATAACAATTTTAAGAACAACTACCACTTGTAAGTTGAAATACCAGATTACCACCAATATCCACATCTGTGATATTTCTCAAGAAATATGTCGATACCTGCTTCACACTTACCAACCTGGAAGCTCCGGCAAGTCCTGGTTTTCAATCATAATAGGTTCCATCCCAGTCACAAACCTGGGATGACCCATTTTTACCTGCTTTCTTCGTTTTCTTCTCATAAAATTCCTTTACCCCTTTGACTTTCCCATCAATCATTTTTCCAAAAATACTTTGAACTGTGGGGTTAAAGGCTTTTTCAATATCAAATTCTTTCTTTTCTGAGAAAAATTGATTTGAAATCTCAATTTTACCAACTTTTTGTTTAAAATTCTCAGCCCTCAATGGTGGAAAATTAACATCATCCATTGGCGGTACTAATGTTTCCAATTTTAACTCAACATGTGGCTCCTCTGACTTTGTGGAATCAGATTCATCGCCTGAAAACAGCTCCTCTGATTTTGACGAATCAGAATCATTGCTAGAACTATCATCAGATTTTTTAACAACCCACTTGTGATTGTCAAGATTCACATTTCTCTTGTAAAACCTTTTTGAACATTCACCAACCTCAAACTTCGAATTTTTGAAAACTTTGAATTGTTTAGTTGGTGGTTCATTTTCAACCATCTTTTCTTTCTGTTTAAGAAACACTCCCTGTTTTGTTTGAATGGCCTTTGGACAATTCCTGGCAATATGACCAACTATTTTGCACTGAAAACAGGTTCTCATTTCCTTCTTCTGAGCAACTTCCTTCTTTATTTCTTCTTGCTTTTTAGCAAGGAATTCTTTGTTTGTCTGCTTTCTAAACAATTGCTCCTTTTCTTCTTCAGATGATGTTCCTGAAACAAATACAGTTTTTGGTTTATAAGTTTTTTCATTTTTACAATTTTTTGGTGGAATAAATCCAAGACCATTCCTTTTGAAATTACCGTTATGGTTTGGTTTCTTTTGAAAACCTGAACCAGAACTGTAACCCTTTTTCTTGTTTAACGGTTGTTGATTTCTTGAGGTGTATTTTTTAGGTTTTTCAAAAAGATTTACATCTTTTATTTCAGAAATATTAATTTCTGTTAGTTTGAAAACCTTTTTTATCATTTCAGTTTTAACACCTCTTATTGGAAATTCTTCATCAGAATATAATTTGTCAGAATCATTCAAAGTATATGCTACCTTGACTGTTTCATCATTCAAATAAGATTTTGATAAAAAAAACTCTTTATTGTAAACCCGTTTCTCCTTTCTGACGGTTGGACTTGAACTGTTGAACTCAGACTTTGACTCTGAATTTGACTCTAACTTTGACTCCTCGACCTCATCTTTATCCAACACCTAATCGACCACTTTCTTTATTAACTCAGACTCATGATCAGTATCAGACGAAGTGAAAGTGACATCAATGTTATCTGGCAAATTTTCTGAAGACTCAGACTCCCACTGTAAATTGGTTGCCTTTTTGACTCTTTCTGAATTTGGATTTCGTGGAGAATATCCATTTTTAAGCGGAGGTGGACACTTTGTATAACTGAAACCTTTTTTCTTACCAGAATCATTCACTTCAGTATCCTTCTTTTTTTTCTTAAGATATTTCTTCATCAAATGCCTTCGTGCCTTCCACGGTTGGATAAATCCTGTCAATAACATAAGAAGTACATGAGTAACTTTTTAACAATCTATTAACTCTTTCCGTTTCAATTCTTTGTGTTTCCAGTTTTTGTTCCTGAACAGCACACTTCTCGATGTAATTGTTGACCACTTTCTGCTTTGTCATGAAAGCTCCTTGAAGTGTCTTCATAGCTGTTGCTTGTTCATTGCTTATTTGATTATACAGATTCATTGACTTGTTAAGACCATCATAGGATTCTTTCAATCTGTTCATGTTGTGAATCAAAGTACTGTTTTGCTTTTTCACTGCTTCACAATTCTCACATTTCACCTGAATCTTTTGTGCATCAGCTTCTGATTCAACTTTAAAAGCTTGGACTTCTTTTACTTCACTGCTGACTTGTTTCTTAACTTTCTTCTTTTTCTTTTGATTTTTTTCATCATCACTATCACTCTCTTCCATCAATTTTAAATGCTCTTCCATTCTCCTTGCATAATAATCATCATCATCATTATCACTGTCTTCAGCAACTCGAGCAACAAAAGCTTTGTGATTTGGAGTTTTGTTAGGATCAAAGTCATCCTAACTGAAATTTTTCCAGCTAAAACCTTCTGGTAGTCTTTCATCATCTTGATCTATCAGACATGCTTTGTTGTCAGCTGAAATATATTTATCCCAACTGAATCCTTTTGTTGACTTCTAATCATCTTGATTCACCATACAAGCTCTCTTTGATGATTCTTCAATATCCTTCCTGGCATGAGCAGTTTGTGGTTGTTGTTGATGTGGTTGTTGAGCAACTTGATGATAAATTGCTTTCCGATAGTAATCATTGTTGTTGAACGGATTTTGAGCTCCACTTGCTTCACGGTTTGTGCACTCTCTCTTGAAGTGTCCTTTTTCCCTGCAACGAAAACAAATAACTTTAGATTTATCAAATCCTAAAGTAGAAACATTTGCATCACGGAAATCATCTCTTCCCGTAATTTGTTTAAACTTTTCAGCTCTTCTTAACACACTTGCCAAACACCACTTTATATCCATCAATTCCATTTCTTCAGCATCAATCTGATCGTAATCCTCTTTTTTCAACATTGGATTCCCGATCCTACCTGCCACTAAACTCCCATATGAATCCAACACAGTCCCTAACAAAGACATGTGACTTTTTGCAACTTCTTCCGAGAAATTTTGATCATTTTCAAGGTTTAATACAATGTTGCATTGTAACATCTTGCCATTCTTGGTTGCAGAAATGTTTAGATCAAATGATGGATATGAAGAAAAACTTGTTTTGCTGTTTGATCCTTTAGATGACCCTCCTGATGAACTTTTAGCATTGAAGGCAATCTCAACCTTTGGTGACATGTTGGTCTTATCACTAATACCTCCTTTGTAATAAAGACCGATATCTTGTTCTCCATCAAAATCTCTCATTCTTGAAATCTTTCTTTGTTCCATTTCCTGAGCTTCAAGTTTTTCAATGAACTTACTCAGTGTCAAATTGCTAAAATCTTTCTTATTTCTCAACATCATGAGATACGTACCCCAAGTTTCATGTGACAATGCATCGGATAATTTTTCAATCAACTCTTCATTATCTTTTGTGATGCTCACCTTCTTCATGTTGACTAACAAATTGCAGTATCTTTCAATGATCTGCTTGGTACTTTCAGTTCTCAAACCACGAAATAGATCAAACTCTTTTTTCAAAAGTGACTTTTTGTTCTTAATCATTTATTTACTTCCGACAAACTTTGACTTTAATGCTTTCCAAATTGAATATGCAGTTCCATTGTGTTGCAATAAAACCAAGATATCTTCTTTAACAGCTTGATGCAATAGACTTGTCATCATTTTTTCATTTTTGTATTTCTTTTTATCTTCCGCACTAAGATCTTTAATTGCAATAATCTCCTCATCATCATTCATCGGTCTAACATACTTCGTTTCAACACATTCCCAAGCATCCAAGTAATTTGCTTGTACCCAATTCTCAAATCGTTCTTCCCATCCTTTATACTCCTCAATGTTCATGAGCTTTGGCGGTTTTTGCATTGTACCCGTTTCATTTTCTAACATTGTGTTTTGTGCAATACTGATTGGAGTAGCAAAGGCGTTGTAAAATTCCTCTTCCATGTTTCGGTTTTTAAGAATTCACAAATAGTCAATTTCAAACGAAATCAACTTTCACGCGAAATAGCCTTTGGCGCGAAATAACCCTATTCAAATGAAATAACCAATCCTGTGCGAAATCACTGTTTTCGTGCGAAATAACACCCTTTCAAATGAAATAGGTGATTTCGTGTGAAATACTCAAACGAAATTCCAACTTGATGTGAAATAGCTAATTTCGTGTGAAAATCTCAAACGAAATTACAATCTGGTGCGAAATAACGCTTATTTCGTGCGAAATACTGTTGATGTCATCATCTCGAGCTGTTTTTGCCAAAATTGATTAGGTTTTAAACCGTTTTAAGAACTGAAACTTTCAAGGGTTTGTTAAAACACTATTGCGCGTATAATATGTGAAATTCAAGACATTTTGACCGTGAAAACAAGTTTAATTTTGAAAAGAAGATGTAGAAATCAGAATTTTCAGCTAAATTGGTATGAACTCTTCTTCCTGAGCTCTGATACCACTTATAGGATCGTTTTCTGACCCGAATGAGTCGATCAGAAGAGTTTTTGCTCAATACGAGAGGCGGAAACAAACGTATCGAGTTAATTCATCTTGCAAATCACTTTAAACTGTCTTTTGATTGATTTGACAACGTTTTACAGCGAGTTGACACTTCAGCAGCACTTCAGTACTGAATCCGGAAAGTTACAAATGTCAATGCATCAAAGGTATTTATAGGAGAGCTAATTTCGCACGGAATAGCCCAAGCGAAATTAGTTTCATACGAAATCTAATTTCGTGCGAAATTACCACTTAATTTCGTACAAAATAACCTATGTGTTATTTCGTGCGAAATACCCACAAACACACTTTCCTCGTTTTGCGTGCCCTGATCTATCTAATACAATACAAGACTTGATATAAGACGAAGTCAACAGACATATGCACCAACAAGATCTCCTTGTTTGAGTTGCAGTAGGGACAGCTTGTGCACAGAGCTGTGCACAAACTGCATTTAACGCACCCTGAGATCTGACATACCATGAGATCGGGGTCTCCCCAGGAGGTAGAATTGAACTTATCGGGATCTCAGGCTGTGCTCCCGGTGTAACAGGGTCATTAGGATGATTAACGTTGTGCTGAACGTCGTTATCATCAGAAGCTTCTTCCACAATCCCCTCGACACTAGGACTATGAGTAAAATTTGCCGGTCGGGACCCTAATGGACGATTTGACGGAGTCTCTGCCATGGAAAATAGAGTTTGAAGGGAAATGAATCAAAACAAGAAGAAGAGAATAAAAGTTGAAGAATCGGTGGGCGCCAATGAAGAAACAGTGGTTCGAATGACCGGAATCAATCGGACCAGGGGTTTAGTTCTGCATAAAAGGGTGAGCCATCTCGTTTGATTCGGGGTTGTACTGAACTTCTTCTCTGAAAATGATATCTGCAAAATGAACAACCGTTAGACTCGCCACGGGGAGAATGGGGGTTCTCTCCGTGACCACCCTCTGGCGTGAGAATAAGTACAGATCTCAATGAAGAAGAAGAAGTAGTAACGAAAGTGAAGTGAGAGTAGCTTGAGAGATTATACCTGAGTTGCCTTATTTATAACCGGATTTGGGTGGGAAAGTTTGTTGACGGAAGCAATAACGAAAAGCATTTTCCGTAAGCAGTTATCTTTTCTTCCGTTGATCATCATTTTGACGTTTAAGCACGCAGATCGTGGGCGAGATCAACGGCAGGGGAGATGCCACATGGAAAGTGAATGTGAGTGGATCCTTCTCCAAGTTAATGCCATCATCATGACCTGGATTAGCGTCCAGGATGATGCCACATCATCATTCGGTTACAACTGTAACCCCTCATCCTCTTGCCACGTGTCAATTCTGTTACAACAGAAAGGTACTTCTTTTGCTTTAGTCTTGGTTTTAATCGTGCGGAGATGTTTTTGGGTTCTGCTCCCAAATTTATTTATTCCGTTGCGTGAGCCCGCGTAAGGATGTGATATTAGTTCTACCTCGGCGTGCGGACGTTGAAAACTGTTTTCTTTAGAGCTCTCTTCTTTAGAACCGGTGCGCAGCCGCGCAAGGTTTCCTTAAAGGGGTTTATCGTGGTGAAGTTATGGTGTGGTGCAATGTGCCTGCGTGAGGTTTTTGGGACCATACCCCTTCACCACCAGACAGTCTTGGTGAAGTTTAGTTAATGGTTAATTGAGAAGTTTGTAGAAAGAAGTATTTATAAAACTTTGGTTTGCACTAGAGTCAAATAATACTTTAGCATAAACATCATTAACTAGAAACATACTGCAATCACATTAGGGATCATCCTGGCTTCTTCGGCTATCAGAACGAATGCTCTGGTATTCTTTTTGGATCCTTCTACTATCTTTTCTTTGTTTTTTGCCGCTAGAGCTAGTTTCAAACAGTTCGGCTTGATATGGCCAGCTTCTCCACAGTTGTAGCATATTCTAGCACTAGCTTTCTTCCTACAATCTTCTTCCTTATGTCCTGGTAACTTGCAAAAGTTGCAGGACACAACTCACTTTCCTGAGTGCTTCCTTTTACAGAACTTGCAGTAGGGTGAAGTGGAAGAACCTGTTCCTTTCCATGATAGGAATTACCATAACGTAGTTCTTGGGTAATCTTTTGAGCTAGATTCTTTTTCTAGTTTTCCTCTTGTGTACGTACCAATTCATCTGTCAATGTGTTAGCAAGTTCCACTGCTTCTTCTATCGTTTGTGGTCTCGCTGGCTTGACTATATTTCTGATTTCACTGATTAATCTCCAGATGTAACGGGAGATTAATACTGGTTCTGGTGAGGCTAGAGTTGGTACTATCCTTTCATATTCAAACAATGTGGTAGTATATTCCCTGCAATCTAGTCTAATCATTCTATGATTTAGGAATTTATTGGCAATCTGTTCCTTTTCATGAGGAAGACAGAATTTCCTTTCAAATATTTCCTTAAAGTTGTTTCATTCCATGTTATAAACCCTATCACTTCCTCTTGACTAGAGAATGTATTCCACCACTCTCATGCTGCATTCTTAAAGAGATTAGAAGCATACATAATCTTATCTTCATCCGCACATTTACTTATGTTTAAGACTGCTTCTGTCTTTTCTATCCAGCGCAAGGCTGAAATGGCTCCTTTATTGCCTGAGAATTCTATCGGTTTACAGGATAAGAATTCTTTTTAAGAACAACCATATGAGATGGTGCTTCTTCTTTTTGGAATCGGAGCTTAGATAAGTAATCAGTGATTTCCATTTACGCTGTGACTTGGCTCGTTGGGCGTACGTTTACTTCCGATTATAGAATTATTATTTTCTGCCTTTTTATTAATAGTGTCGATAATATATGGCATGGCATATATGATTCCTTGAGCTACTATGTGTTCGATAGCACCTTTATCCACTTGGTTCCTGTTATTATTGTTATTCTGGATTTCCTGATTTACTTCGTTTGACATCTGAATTGCAAACATTATCAGGTATTAATATCACAAAATAAATTAATACAACAAACACTCAAGCATATTGAACCAAAATCGTCGAGCATTGCGACTTTTACTCTTTTAATATATATGCATATATTACAAACTATGACTGGAATTTAAACGTTAGTAATTATTCATCGATATATATATATATATATATATATATATATATATATATAGGTGATATATATTAATTTATATCTATTTTACGTATTTTTTTCTAAGTGATAGAAATTACACATATACATACATATAGTATATTAGGCGTTGATTTTTCTAGTATTGCATTTCCCTCTCGTCGTATTTCCAGATGAGTTTTTCCCTGATTTGGCATATCAGGTTTCCTTCTTCAACCAATTCTTCACCATACTGGCGAAGTTCTTCTATGTTCTCCTGATTCATTGGTGGCATTAGGGCTGGTATGGGATTAGGGTAAGCTAGTACTGGTTCTCCGTATGGCATATATGGGTCATTCATTAGATTTTGAAATGCCCAGTCGTAGTTCCACCATTTTTCTAAAGGATTTGGGGCTAGTAACTGACGTGCGGTCGAAGTCTCAAGCAATTTTAATCCAATTACTACTAATAGCTAGCAGTAAGTGGGTATCGAACGCAGGGAGTTTGTGGAATATGCGTTATCTAAATGGCTTACTAATTAACTCAATTAAACTAAATTGCAAAAGTAAATTCAGAGATTTGGTTGATTGTTTTTAATTATCTAACTTAAACTAATTAGATTGCAAATCAAAGGTTGGTTGTGAAAACAGATTAGGAGAAAATGACCATCGTAGGTTTCCGGTTTCAATTGACACTAGTGTTTAAATCCAACTAGAAAGAACCACATAGACATGGCTCATGTGTAGTTACTTGTTTGTGATGAAAGGGAACTAAGTACTCAGATTACAAGAATGCGAGGTTGTTACCCGATGACCAATTAATCAATATCCAACCCTAATCCCTCCCATGATATCTCGATTACCAACGGCACCAAGAACGTATGGTTTAGACTATGATCAAAACATAAATTAACAATTTACAAGCAAGCATCAACACACCATAATAAACAAACAAACATTGTAAGTCCATTATTCTAGAAATTAGGATAAAAACACAAATGTCTTGAACAAACCTTCAACCTAGGATGATCACCAACAAGTTTAGCCACTCATTCTTTGGTACATCATCATCACACAAAGATTAATGTTCATATGAATCAAAACACAAACCGAATGTTTAGAAATTGTCAAGAACCAAGAACAACAAGCCAAAATCGCCCAAGAAGTGCTCCAAAACTGTCCACAATGATTAAATAATGAAAAGGCACCATCAAAACCCATAAAAATGGGAGTTACATTTTTTTTTCGCCAGGCTCCACCGTAAGCTACAGTGGCCACCGTAGCTTACGGTGGCTTGGAATGGCCTACGGTGGGTTTAAACTGTCATACGGTGAAAAATTTTGTCAAGGTCCACCATATCTTACGGTAGCCACCGTAAGCTACGGTGGCCACAGCTAGGCAATTTTGCTTTCTTCATAACTTTCTCGTTTCAACTCCGTTTTCTTCGCCGTTTTCGCCCACGTTTTGGTAATTTCATCCTCTATCATGTTATCTTCTTAATTCTTCAATTCCAATAATTGATTTTTTTCATGTATTCTTCATCTTTTAATCTCCAATCCAGTCGTGTCAATTCGAAGGTTCATTTCCACACTTTTAAGCTCCGAATGTACCTGAAACCCAAGCAAACGTAGTCATCTAATTCTAGACAATTACTCGATTAAATGTAGAATTAAAATACCATTTATACCACTTAAGGATCATCCTACAGACTACCCGTCACATCCCCACACTTAACCGTTGCTTGCCCCCAAGCCACTCACCATAAACAACTCATAACTCCTACAAGCAATCAACATGAATCAAGCAAACAAATGTCCTCATTTTACTAACTTTTTCTTAAACCCACACAACACACCCCTCACAATGACAATCCTCTCGGTGACAAATAATAACTAGCAAGGATGAGCTAGAACACACTTAAAGCAAATGGGTGGTTATACAATAATAAGCTTGTACTTACATCGGTCCTTCGCCTAAAGAATTTACAAAAACACGCACATGAATCAAAGGGACTTAAAGGTCGGAACGTGGCTAGGCATATGTCTAGGAAATGGAAATATATATGTATTAGCTAATGATTCGACCCGGTCTTTTTATTACTATCTAAACAAATGTAAACATCTATATACAATACATTCCAACATTTTTTCATTTTTTTCATTGCTTTTTCTCTTTTTTTTCTTTTCTTTTTTTTTCTCATTTTTTTTCATTTTCATTTTTTAACAAACAATTGAAACATCACATAACAAACATACTAATATAAAATGCTAATACTACTAGACCGGGTCGAATACAGGTGAATTTTTGAGGAACTAGGCACGAGTTAAGAAACGATCGGTTTAAAGCTCAAAATGGCTACTAAAAGTCCAAACCCCCGCCCCTCTCGCTACCATGCTCATATATATAATTTATGAGGTCCAACCCCTAAATCCCACACTCGTACACACCATGACGAGGCTACCTAAATGTCCTTATCCTTTTCACATACATATCAAGCTAAGGCCTCAAAACGAATTTAAGCACAAGTTCTAATGAACCCCCACCCATTGCCACTCTCATCAAAGAAAATATTTCTAAAAAATTCACAAGGTGGCTCAAACTCTCACCAAGAAAAAGGGATATATGGGGTTGACGGTGTGTCGCGCGGTTTTAATACTTAAGTGTTCAAATTTAGACCATTTTTTCGCTTGATTTTAAAATTTTTCAAAACTTTCAAAAATTTCCCTCATCCCCACACTTGGGATACATTGTCCCCAATGTATGGATTTGAAGGGAAAGATCGTTCAAAAACACACCAAACTTTTTTTTTATAATAAGCAAAAGGAAACAAACTAACTACCAATATTTCAAAGCTAAAGAACATGACAAGTCTAAGGAAATAGTACATATACCTGATGAAGTTTGACACAACAGATGTTGTAAATGATCTGATTTCCTATCACCACCTTCACACAACTATCCGCACATCTTCCCCACACTTGAGTGTTGCCATAGCCCTGAAACATAGAAAAATAAAGAAATAACAAGGTCAGTGAAAAACCCTGGGTTGCCTCCCGAGCAACGCTAAGTTTTCGGGTCTTCAGCCAGACTGTGCCACCCCGGTTTATGGTGGCTCAAAGAAACGATTCCTGCCATCTCTGAAACGCCCTAATTTACGTTTATTCTTATTAACGACGCAGCGGAAAACGAGCCTAAAAAAATCCTTACTTTACTAATGTAACAACCCACACTTTCGTGCGTTGTTACTCTCGCTATACTCGTTATGCCTAGCACCAGAGATTCGGATCATAATGTAACTATATCGAATACATCGCTATTTCACAATATTTTCGCATATTACGCTTACATTATCGTTATATCACATCACAACGCATACACTAACGCTCACGATGACGTCGAGTGAGGACCTATTCTACCCTCCGCGATAGCCGTGATGCGTGGTAACGCAATGCATACTCGAATCGAATAGTTGGAAAGGTGGATATTTATATACGACCCGTTGTGACTAATTATAATATATATATATATATATATATATATATCTATATATATATGTACAGATACGAGTAAACGAACTATCGCAATGCGCAACGCTCAAAACGAAAAAGTCGGAAAACCAACTCGCCAAAGCCACACGATCGAATGACCGTTCGATCGAATGGCCGCCATCCGATCGAAGTGTCATCTGATCCGTTGCACTCCTTGGCCTTCCCTCCTCTTCACCTATAAATACCATTTGTCACATCACTGTTCAAGTGATGTGACAGCTCTCGTCCAATCCAGACGCACTCCGACACTTTCAAGCACTTTTCTCTCGATTCAAGGCCCAAATCGTAAGTATTTCACTCCAAATCTCGTACTTCTATCATCTACACCCACTTACACATAATCTCCACCATCAAATCTTACGTTTTCACCATGAAATCACCCGATTTGGGACTGATTAGTGTTGATGTTCACTTGCTGACGTCATCAAATAGGTGATAACCCGAATCTAAGTGATTTTCATAGTTTTTCTTCAAAACTTAACAAAGATTTCATATTATTTCGTCTATTTCTTTCAACTCTTTTACACCTTTCTATTTCTTTCAACTCTTTTCACTCAAAACCGTTAGATTCCGGACTCGTTCAGGTTCTCTACTCATTCTATAGTAAGGAACCAATCTGAGAATGGATTACTACCGGAGAGATGATCGGGTAACGGGTTAAACATGAACAACCGTCAAGAAAAGTTAGCTGATCAGACGAGGCGATTCCCATCCGATCGGACGACTTGGACTTGATGGGGTTTCTGTTGTTGGACACGTTGTCATAACCGTCTCAATTCGATCGCAAAACTATCCAAACTTAGCAAATTATTACAAGTTTCACACAAACAGGTTGCTGAACGGATCGCCGTCCGACCATCCGATCGGGTGACCTGTAGCTTTCAAACACTTGGTCAAATTCCAAATTCAAGAATGTTAGCCTCCACCCGGATCGCCATCCGAGCGGACGGCCATCCGATCGGATGACCATCCGACCGGATGACTAGAAAGGAAGAGATACTTCTCAGTTTTGAAAATGCTACAACGAAAACTTCAAAGTCATCATACACAAACACATCCATCCCAGACGAATGACGATCCGACCGAATGGCCATCCGACCGGATGACCATCCGTCCGGATTGTCATCCGATCGGATGACCCATCGTCATCTGTTCGCTCGACATGCAATCACACGCAGTTCAACGACTTATGCTACTATTCGCAGGCTAACGCAACGCACTATCATTCAATCTAATCCAGATTGTGTTTACTTGCTGAACACACGCACACTGTGAGTATACTTGAACCCTTTCTGCTTATGCACTTTTGGGTGTAACATACGTTTCTATCAAATCAAGTCACATCAAGCATTTAAACTATTTATCACTTGCGAATGACTGACATGCATAGTTATACGTGATGCTAGTTACATATGTGCTAGGACTTATACTTGCGACGTCCCACCATGACTAGTATAGTACTATTGCGCCCGATGGGGTCTAGTTAGCCATCGAGAAACGAGCATCGTGGACTTAGCTGGTAGTATCGGTTTCGTGAGTATATATGTCGTGTATCCCGTTTGTGTATGTGGAAATTCGCAGCGTTTTTATCTATTATGCTATTATCTATCAAACTTGTATACACGCCAATACTTTTGTATGTTGCAGGGTTAGGAGCAGGCTATATCGAAATCAAGCTAGGAAGTCTAGAAACACACCTAAAATCTAGGTTGTCGGATTTGTATTGTTTGAGAGAACATGAACTTCGTGACAGCTTATGTGATTGTATTTGTTTATTAGTATGGGATAATGAATGCATTAAATATTGTCGCAAGCTAGTTGTTATGGATTCTCATGAGCAATCTGATTCGCCTTGTGTCGTACCCCGATGATTCCGCCATCGGTTGGGGTGTGACAGATTGGGGTGTGACAACAAAATACATTGCTTACATAAAGACTCCAATACAAAATGTTTAACATTTACTAAAAGAATTAACTACTTTCATGATAAACAAAACTACATATGATACATAATCCAAACTAGGTGACCATTCTTCCCATACAATCCTTGCTCCTTGACTCGATCTGCGCCCGCTTAACTTCGTTTACTAAAAGAATTAACTACTTTCATGATAAACAAAACTACATATGTTACATAATCCAAACTAGGTGACCATTCTTCCCGTACAATCCTTACTCCTTGACTCGATCTGCGCCCGCTTAACTTCGTTCATAATAGAGAAAATCCGTGTAATTCCTGTGGACATCATTTACAACTTAACCATTAGTCATCGACAACATCATACAACTTTATTATTATATAAATACAAACGTATAACATTCAATAATATAAACTTAATTCATGTGGTCATCCTCTGAAATTCTCTTGTTCCGAGTTCGACTTCCATTCTTCATGAACCCGACGTTAACATACCTGCATTACATTCCAATCTCAAGACAATCATTAGTATACGTCAATACTAAAATCGTACGGAAACCGTTCCTATAGCAACTTACAACATACTTACATGCATCCCAACATTCATATATATATATATATATATATATATATATATATATATAAATACTTACGAGTTCTTGTCCAACACTTTTATTTTTAACAAACTTATATTAGCACGTCAGAATTCGTGACCTTCCATAATATAAACTTTAAACACATTTTCATATGTCCTAAACACATTTGCCCTCGACTTTCCTTCTCTAACACGTAAGCAAATCCATATTTATAATATTAGGAGAACTATGATATTCGTTCATAAACGAACCATCATTATAAACAGTGAAATAAAACAATGGAAACAGGGTGGTTACACCTACAACTCATAAAAACATAAGTTGGAATAGTCATACGTAGTTTAAAACATGTTTAAACAAGTTCGCGTGACAAAACCGAACAAACAAACGATTTTTGATGAAACAGGTCATCGTCACGTCGCACGACGGCCCCTGCTCCTTGCAGTCGCGTGGCGCGACACCCCCCTTTTTCCAGCAAGTTGCAGCTGCAAAGCTGCATGTTTCAGAATTTCTTGATTTCACCGTAACGAGCATAACTCTTTCAATTTTAGTCCGTTTAACACAAATTTTTTTCGTATGCGTTCATAAATTGATTTTCTATCATGTGAGCTTGTAATATAACATTCGGACTAAGAGCAATCCTAACTTAAAGCCTTCGGCTTTACATACTTGTTTTCAACTATTTAACCCATACAAATTTTTATTGCCAAAACTCGCATAACTTGGACATTCCACAACCAATGGACTCCAAACTTATTTCTATTGTTCAAAAAACATGGCTTTACATTATTAACTAAAAATCTTTACCCCGGGTGCTTAATCCTTACGTGCTTCATTATCATTACAACTTATGCACATTTATTCGACCCGTTCGTATTATTGTCAACAACTCTTTTGTTAAAGGTCAAAAGCTAAGTCTTTTGAATATTAACCTAAGTTCTCATTCTTGATTAGCACGCTTATAAGTAATTCGACCCAATACCTGGTTACAATACTGTAACCATTATTTAGGCATCGACCCGTCATATCAATACGACCTCATATTGTCCCGTTCGGTCTACTCAGCTAAAATCACCGATTTCATACAACCAAAACCATTTTTTTAACTTCAATCGTCATCAGAATTAATTAACTAAACGCTACCTTACTTAAACAAAATAAGAAGTGAATCCAGAAATCACTTACCTCGAGTGCTCGTTTTGTACATGCTTCCTCATATCCTTTCCGCTTTCCATCCATGCTTTCCCATCTAAACATGATCCTATACTTTCTTACCATCAAGGTTACTACTTCATTAGTATAAACGCACATTCTAATATTGCATTCATTTCACATTCGTATTTTATTTAAACTTTACTCGTCAATTTCCAACATCAGAAAGTATAAGCTAGAATCGCATCTTTTCATTCCCTACTCACATAGTAAAACACATATACGACCGTAAGGTCACATATGCACACACAACATAATTTATTCTTTCAATACTACTTATCTCATAATTCCACAACAAACAACATCATCATTCAAGATTAACTAATTAAACACTATCCATGAACCCGACATATATTTTTACTAAAAATCCACATACTTGTTCTCTTAAGCATTTCATCGAACACTTGGCGGGTTTCGCATTAATAGAGCACATTATACAACTAATTTATGCATCATTTTCCCAAGTTCATACATAATTCATCCAACCTTTCTACCAACCAACAAATATCATTTGCATATGTTCATCAAACACAACAAACACTACATTTTCTTCAATTCATCTAACAAGTTTCTAACATACATAACATGGTGAAATATCCTTGTCATGTTCACCATTCCACTAGTGGGTTTTCATTCTTGAACATTATTTTAACTCAAATTATGCTTACACATGCTTCCTAAGATAATACTAACACCTATTCATGCTCAATTTCACAAAATTTCGTGGATGGATCATAACCCACTTCATACAAAGATCATCAAATTCAAAATTACAACTTACCATATGTTTGTTAGGACTAGATGGTGAGAGATCTTCATCCATGCAATGCTTTCCATTCGATTTTGGCTTTGATTTGGCTGAATTGCATTGTTGTTCTTGAGAGCTAGGGTTTTCACCCCTCTGCTCCTTCTCCTGGTCGATCTCACCACATGCACACTTAGTGTGTGTGAGATTTTTATTTTATTTTCTATATAAAATTAAGCCCATTCTCCCAAATTACTCCCTCATGTTTACTAATACTCCCCCTTTTGTCACAACTAAACCCCTACGACATAACTTATACTTTATCTATTTTTAAATAGAATATTTAATAAAAGTTAGTCAAACCACCTTATACCATGTAATATGGGATCATACTAGAGAATTAGACATTTTGGTTTTGGGGGCGTTACAAGTCTACCCCCTTAAAGAAGGTTTCGTCCCCGAAACCTCTTTCATTTCTTCTATAACCCGTCTAGTTTTACTCTTCGTTCGTTCATTCATTCAGGTTACATTGGTCGACTTACATAAGTATGTTGTGAGAAATTGACGTTTGTCAAACATCCCATAATCTATAATTTGAAACTAGCACCCTTTCTAGGTTCTTTCGCTAACACATAAGAATTTGGGCCATTTACATACTCAATTTTACTAACATTCATTAGAATTTAAACATTATCGCTGGATAATTATTATTTCATTCCGCTTATCTAGAGCGAACCACTACATTCTATTACTAACGTTGCTCTTAATTTCTTTCATGTCCCTATGTGAAGTGAGCATATAATAGTACGCATTACCGTAAATATCCAAGTATTAACATTCTAACATAACTATCATTTTTATATCTCATTTTTCCAAACTTGTCATCAGGATTAATCATTAATCTACATTTCTATCGCCACTTGAACTACTTACTACTTTATGTCTAACCTAATATTTAATATTTCACATTACTTCATTATACTAACCCGGCAAGTCGTGCAAGAGCACCATACGAGCATTAGTCAACTAGTTCCAAGTTTTCATTCAAGGTCCTTAAATCTTCCTCTTAATGACATAAATACTTTCTAAGGATGACCATTGCTAGTCGGTTATTTCATACCATACCATATTTTTCCTACCTTTCCTTTCATTCATATGCAGAAACAATTTACAGATTCTTACCCTTCAATCCAAAATTAAACATTTTACTAACCTCGCCTTCATTGCATAAATTAACGATCTGCAAACCGGATTGGCCCGCTTCTGAATGAGTCTGTGTCAAGGTCGGTTCGATCCATTCCTTTCATAAATGGGCTGCCGCTCATGAGCATCCTTCCAACAATATCTTGTTTAAATGAACATGGCCAATAAGCCTAGCATCAAAGTTAGCATTTTCTATCGGTATTTGTCATTATTACATTCTTTCCAATTTATTCTGTTTAGTGTCTTAAACACCCATAATTCTTTCATTTTGTTAATTATTTCACCGACCCTTTACATTTGACTTTTCAAGGTCAAACTGGTGTTTCTTAATTATCATGGAAGTAATTAAGTACATGATTGTACTTCTTTCCATTCATGCTTACATACAAGGACTTTAATACATCCTTTCAGTACTTCTTGCAAAACTTACCCTTCCCGTCCATACTTAAGTTATTGTTCGGGTCGTAGCCCGTCATTCATTTTGACTCGCAAGAGTCATTTAGTAATATATATCTATCACGTAAATTGCTCAAAGCTTATTTCTTTCAACTAAGGTTTCTTACTACTACAATAGCTTCCATCGGTTTTACCTACATAGTAAATCAAATACTTCATGCTAATTTCACTATTACTTTCTTAATAACTATCACTTACTTCGTTTAACTGTTCAGAATCCAATTGTAAAATACATTATGACCATATGTCTACCAACTACCCATTTCTGGCATATCCCTCTCTAGTCTAGCTATAAGCCCCTACTTAAAAGAAAACATAACCTTTGTACATACCTTGCGCGAATCAAAACCTTTGACTTGTTATCCATAACTTATGATGGCTATTTCTTTCCAATTGTGACATTGCGTGCCCAGACATTATGCTCACCTATAAGTATAAAACTTAACAAATGAAAACATTAAATTTCGGGTTCAATAGGGCGATCACCATCTGACCCGTATGACCCATTTATCCTTTCAACAATTCTTGCATACAATACATGAGCATAGTTATATTCATATATATATATACATATATATATATATATATGTGTATATATATATATATAAAAGTTCAAAACATAACTTGAAAAATGTCCACTTCTTAAAGAATATTTACTCGTTCGACCTGTAATTGCTTATAAACATAACTTGAAAAACGTCCACTTCTTAAAGAATATTTACTCGTTCGACCTGTAATTGCTTATAATTTTGAGCCTTTCATTCTTGTCATTCATTCTTACTTATTTGATTCGTACCTATATACGAATTTCAAACTTTTTCATTCTATCATTCATTCCCTTCTATGTTTCGAATCCGTCTCGCGGTTTCTAACATATCATTCATGTCTTTCATTCCTTTCATGTTTCGAATCCGTCTCATGGATAACATATCATTCAGACTTTCATTCCTTCCATGTTTCGAATCCGTCTCGCGGATTCTATCATATCATTCATACTTTCATATGTATTTGGTACTTTCAAATCCCTGAAAGTCTTACATTTCCCTTCACCCTCACGTCCACCTACTACCTAATTCTAACGTACATACCTGTAACAATTACCACGGTCTCACGAACGTCATATGTTTCTTGTGTACTGGCCAGATACACAATCCATATACTAGTTTCGTGTCTTCGTGTAATCATCACCTTATATCCGAAGAATTAGGTTTCGGCTCGTGTGACATTTTCAAAACTTCATTACCATTCTATTATTATTTTTCATTTAAAATTTTTTTTCTTCACTTGACAGATTTACCATTTCATGCACCCACATGTTAAATTTACGTACCTGGGATCAATTTATCTTATTACATGTCGTGATGTCGGTCCTAGACCGCATTCACAGATCAGCCTCTCCAAGCAATTATGCTTACCTTACACATAACATACTGTTAGTCTTCTTCAAATGCATACTTAAGTACATACTTACTTTTGCTTCCACTTTTAGATCTTGATCGAGTCTCGGACTGTACGGGTTCCTTGTCACAAGAGCACACAGGTTTGAGTTCAAGTATTTACCTCCTCGTACTTGATTTCCCTCAAACCTTGACTCTGATACCAACTTGAAACGCCCTAATTTACGTTTATTCTTATTAATGACGCAGCGGAAAATGAGCCTAAAAAAATCCTTACTTTACTAAATACATTGCTTACATAAAGACTCCAATACAAAATGTTTGACATTTACTAAAAGAATTAACTACTTTCATGATAAACAAAACTACATATGAAACATAATCCAAACTAGGTGACCATTCTTCCCGTACAATCCTTGCTCCTTGACTCGATCTGCGTCCGCTTAACTTCGTTCATAATAGAGAAAATCCGTGTAATTCCTATGGACATCATTTACAACTTAACCATTAGTCATCGACAACATCATACAACTTTATTATTATATAAATAAAAACGTATAACATTCAATAATATAAACTTAATTCATGTGGTCATCCTCTTAAATTCTCTTGTTCCGAGTTCGCTTCCATTCTTCATGAACCCGATCTTAACATACCTGCATTACATTCCAATCTCAAGACTATCATTAGTATACGTCAATACTCAAATCGTATAGAAACCGTTCCTACCTGCATTCATAGCAACTTACAACATACTTACATGCATCACTACATTCATATATATATATATATATATATAAATACTTACGATTTCTTGTCCAACACTTTTATTTTTAATAAACTTATACTAGCACGTCAGAATTCGTGGCCTTCCATAATATAAATATTTACAATTCTTTTTCCTAGGTGTTCATAAATTGATTTACTATCATGTGAGCTTGTAATATAACATTCAGACTAAGAGCAATCCTAACTTAAAGCCTTCGGCTTTACATACTTGTTTTCAACTATTTAACCCATACACATTTTTATTGCTAAAACTCGCATAACTTGGACATTCCATAACCAATCGACTCCAAACTTATTTCTATTGTTCGAAAAACATGGCTTTACATTATTAACTAAAATCTTTACCCCGGGTGCTTAATCCTTACGTGCTTCATTATCATTACAACTTTTGCACATTTATTCGACCCGTTCGTATTATTGTCAAACAACTCTTTTGTTAAAGGTCAAAAGCTAAGTCTTTTGACTATTAACCTAAGTTCTGATTCTTGATTAGCGCGCTTATAAGCAATTCTACCCAATACCCAGTTACAATACCGTAACCATTACTTAGGCATCAACCCGTCATATCAATAGGACCTCATATTGTCCCGTTCGGTCTACTTAGCTAAAATCACCGATTTCATACAACCAAAACCATTTTTTTTAACTTCAATCGTCATCATGCTTAATTAACTAAACGCTACCTTACTTAAACAAAATAAGAAGTGATTCCGGAAATCACTTACCTCGAGTGTCCGTTTTGTACATGCTTCCTCATATCCTTTCCGCTTACCTTCCATGCTTTCCCATCTAAACATGATCCTATACTTTCTTACCATCAAGGTTACTACTTCATTAGTATAAATGCACATTCTAATATTGCATTCATTTCACATTCGTATTTTATTTAACTTTACTTGTCAATTTCCAACATCACAAAGTATAAGCTAGAATCGCATCTTTTCTTTCCCTACTCACATAGTAAAACACATATACAACCGTAAGGTTACATATGCACACACAACATAATTTATTCTTTCAATGCTACTTCTCTCATAATTCCACAACAAACAACATCATCATTCAAGATTAACTAATTAAACACTATCCATGAACCAGACATATATTTTTACTAAAAATCCACATACTTGTTCTCTTAAGCATTTCATCGAACACTTGGCGGGTTTCGCATTAATAGAGCACATTATACAACTAATTTATGCATCATTTCCCCAAGTTCATACATAATTCATCCAACCTTTCTACCAACCGATAAATATCATTCGCATATGTTCATCAAACACAACAAACACTACATTTTCTTCAATTCATCTAACAAGTTTCTAACATACATAACATGGTGAAATATCCTTGTCATGTTCACCATTCCACTAGTGGGTTTTCATTCTTGAACATTATTTTAACTGAAATTATGATTACACATGCTTCCTAAGATAATACTAACACCTATTCATTCTCATTTTCACAAAACTTCGTGGATGGATCATAACCCACTTCATACAAAGATCATCAAATTCAAAATTACAACTTACCATATGTTTGTTAGGACTAGATGGTGCGAGATCTTCATCCATGCAATGCTTTCCATTTGATTTTAGCTTTGATTTGGCTAAATTGCATTGTTGTTCTTGAGAGCTAGGGTTTTCACCCCTCTGCTCCTTCTCCTGGTCGATCTCACCACATGCACACTTAGTGTGTGTGAGATTTTTATTTTATTTTCTATATAAACTTAAGCCCATTCTCCCAAATTAGTCACTCATGTTTACTAATACTCCCCCTTTTGCCACAACTAAACCCCTACTACATAACTTACACTTTATCTATTTTTAAATAGAATATTTAATAAAAGTTATTCAAACCGCCTTATACCATGTAATATGGGAACATACTAGAGAATTAGACATTTTGGTTTTTGGGGCGTTACAATCTCCATCACTACATCGTGCCATTGAGTATACTGCATCCATCCCATTTCGATTTGGTGGGTAATCAAATACACTCCTGCTTGATCCCATATGCTTTTCTTCACGATCTGGTGGTTGATTTATTTTCATTCTTTGACACACTTTTTTCATACAATCACTAGACTCACCACCCTTCCCCTCAATGGACTCATAACTAATCACTCTAGTTTGAACATCAAAGCACAACTTACGGTTCTTCTCGGTCATGGTAATAATCCCGTCTCTACAATTGATTTGAGCATTTGCTGTGTATAGAAATGGTCGACCTAAGATTACCCTTTTTTGTGCTGCCATTTTGGTAGAAGCATAGTCTAGGACCAGAAAATCCACCGGGTATTCAAATTCTCCCAACCGAATCATAACATTCCTAACCACTCCCCGTGGACGCCTCCAACCTTCATCCGCCAAGCTCACCATGGTGTCTATATCTTGAAGCGGGCCAAAGTCATGCATATCATATAAATCGCCTGGTAGCACACTCATGCCTGCCTCGTAGTCCAACAATGCTTGAGGAATTTTCAATTTTCCCAATCGGATAGGCACGAGTGATGCTCCATGCTCTTTGTCAATTTCAACTTCGGCGTCCTTTCCTATACCTGCATTCACTTGACACGAAGAGGTTAGAATTGTTTCATTAGATTCACTATTAGGAACGGTGCTTACCACATTGATGTTAACACTTTTGATATTCTTTGGGTTTGTCACTGTGTCACTCGGTAGTTGACCTTTGCTCTTTTTCAAGAGTGCTACCTCACTTGCAAGTTGACCCATTTGAGTGGTCAAAGATTGGATAGCTTTATCATGGATTTCATCTGTTTGCATGCGAACATCGTCCATTTAATTTCTTCGTTGCATCTCTAGTTGCATCGCCTTGAGCAAATTCATGAGTTCATTCCCCCTCGAAACAACTTGACCCGAAGACCCACTTTGATCATTACCTGGTTGTTGGAATTGCCTTTGAAAACCTTGATTATTAAATTGTTGACGAGGAACATAATTACCTTGATTTTCTTGAAAATTTGGATTGACTTGATTTGCCGGATTTCCATAGCGGAAATTCGGATGATTCCTCAAACCGCGGTGATAGGTTTTTAATTTCATATTAAAGTTTCTACCACTTCCCCCTTGATCTTGAATTGCATTCACCTCTTCAAATTGTTCTTGAACACCCAAACATCTATCCACCGACTGGCCCAATTCATTACAATTTGCACACACATCATATATTTGGTTTGTAGTTTGCATATCAACATCCTCCACTGCATGCACTTAAGCTCTAATAATGACTGGTCTCACTCTCCTAGATGATTGAGCCTTTCTCTTTGATGTGACCGCCATTTGCTCCAAAAATGCCCAATCATCTTGCTCATAATTAGTACCAAAAGTACCGTTCGTGATAGACATTAAATCACGAGCATCTTCAGAATTCAACCCTTCATGAAACGCATTCAACAATTCCCACAATTCAATACCATGATGAGGACAATTCTTGAGCATTAAATTAAACCGCTCGAAAGCTTCATGAAACATTTCACCTTCTTGTTGTTGAAAGTTTCTCAAGCTTCTTCTCGCATCATTGGTCTTTTGGGCCGTAAAGAATTCTTCCAAAAACCTTTGTTGCGTTTCAGCCCATGTATAAATTGAAGCCGATGGTAAAGTGTAAAACCATCTCTTCGCTTTATCTTCTAACGAAAACTGAAATAGCATCAATTTGACCTCATCCGACGAAAACCCTTGCCCACCGATAGTATTGAATATTGAATCATATGCCTCTAAACGAAAATAAGGTTCCTCCGTTGCTAGACCCTTATACTTCGGTAAACTTTGAAGGGAATTCGTTCTAACCTCAAATGTTCTCCCTTGATTGTTTTGAGGAATGACTATAGGTGACGGATTATTGGTAATAACCGGCCTAAAATGCGCTTCTATACCCCTCACAGCCTCTCGGTTATGTCTTTGTGGCACACCCAATCGAACTCTTGGACGAGGTAGGCCCATTGGTCTTTGAACTTGTGTTCTTTGAGGCCCGAATTGTTGAGGCGGTGGTTGGTAAATTTTCCCCACATGTTGTTGTTGTGGAATTTGTCTTTGAATTGGTGGACCTTGTGGAGGCAATTGTTGAGGAATTGTTGAGGCGGTGGTTACTTCCTCATATCCATCATCATACCCATCTCTTCTCGCTCCCAAAGTTTATAGAGATTGGGATGTTTGATATTGTACCCACGGTTGTAAAGGTGGTTGAAATGAAAGGGTAACATGAACTATGGATGGACCTGTTTGAAATAGACATGGTGGTGGTATTTGTTGTGATGAAGATGATTGTCCGGGTGATGGGAAGAAGGATGAAAAAGCTGGCACGACTGACGAAGGATTATAGCTAAAGGAATGATCGGTTTGGGTACTTGTGGGTAAGGTGGTGTTGGTTGGTTTAATTTCAGGTGTTGATGTAGGAATGGTAGAATTTGGTGGAGGTGTGGATGGTGTTGTAACAACCCGCTTATTTGCTCTCGTTACTCTCGTTACGCCTAGCACCCGAAATTTGGATCATAATGTAAACTATATCGCTTACTACGGTACTTCGCATATTTTCGCGCTACAATGCTTATCACAACACGCTATATAACAACACTTATGCTTAAAATGCTTTCGCATACACTATTACGCTATTACTACGCTACTCGCAAACGCAAAATCGAAATGCAGTTACTTAAGCTATGACCTATTATGTTATATTATTAGTTATATATATAAATATCTAAGTATTGAAACTTGTTTAGACGCGCAAACGCTGGCACGCGCAACTCAATTTATCGCACTGAAACGCAATGTAACACGATACTACTTATCTCGCTAAAATGCTTAAAGTACTCACAATGTTTAACGCAACAAAACGCACCAAACGAATCCAAGTTGGAAATTATCGAAACATAACTCGGCCGTCCGAATGGGCCATCCGCCCGGATGGAGCCCATCCATCCGGATGAACCAATCCATCCGAATGGACCAAGCTCATCCGTCCTGATGAAGCTCGGCCATCCGGACACAGCCATCCGAAACATGCCATCTGGACATCATCCATCCGGAAGTCGCAGACCTTGCCCGCAACTATAAAAAGGTGCCTTGTGTCCCATTTCAACACTCTTGTTTCTCCAAACGCTCTTAAACGCTCTCAAGGTTCCAGATCATGAACAAGACCATTTTGTAAGCTATCTCTTCTGATTTTCATCTCTATTTCACTTCTACTACATCTTCTTCATCACGCACACGCACACACACTCAAACTTTCTCAAACTAGTGATTCTGAGCATCTCGAAGATGGTTTTCACTCGGTTGGCTTAGGCAAACCGTTGTGGAGCATCACTCCCTCGAGATGGAATCAAAGTCACGAGAGATTTCAATGTTTTACAACCTTTTTATGAACTTCTTTTCAATTTTGTGCAAAGATCAGGGGAATCAGGAACCGATCAGACTCTCGACTCATTCCATAGACGAGAGCCGGCCCTTGAACGGATTTCCACCAAAGAGATGAACCGATTAACGGGTCAAACAAGGATTTCCTCAAGAACAGCGCACCCGTCTGGATGAGCTGACTTGGTTTTTCCGTCGATTTTGATTTCGTTATCACGACCATCTCCATTAACGGAAACATTTTGTCTAGGGAAATTTTACAAAATTCCAATTATAGTCCATCTGTCCGAATGGACTATGTCCATCCGCCCGGATAGACTCTACTACTGTTCTGAATCTTTTCCTTCGGTTTTAAAACATCGTTTTACATCGGACTATCTTCTTTTTACAAAAAGGCAGACCATCCGTCTGAATGGCCTAAGCCATCCGTCCGGATGAACCATCCGTCCGAATGGACCAAGCCTATCCGTCTGGATGCAACTATTGAACAATTAACTCGCTCGACACTCCGTTTATGACCATTCAGCCCTGAGGAAGACTTATACTCCTGTTCCTGTACGCAGGCTGACCCGACGCTCTCTTCAATCCAACCAGATTGTGTTTACTGTTAAGCACGCACTGTGAGTATACTTGACCCTCTTTTAACGCTTTAAACACACTTCGGGGTGTAACATACGTTCGTATCTAAAACATACTTATCAAAACGCAGTACACACTCTAAACTAGTATAACATGCGAATGACTGACGTACATATTTACACGTGATGCTTGATACATATGTGCTAGGACTCTAACTCGTGACGTTCCACCTTAACTAGTATAGTACTATAGTTCGACTCGCACCTTCGCAAACGCACTTCACAGTCATCTCGGAACTTAGATGGTAGTTTTTGTCTTGTAGTGTATATGTTGGTATCTCGTTTATGTATGTGGAAATTTGCAACACTTTTTATCTACTTTATTACTATATCAAACCTGTATACTCGCCAATACACTTTGTATTGACATTATTTCAACGTATGTTGCAGGTGAAACACATATCGACTCAAATCATGATTAGGCTACTTTCGAAACTCACCTAAAAATCTAAGTTGTCGGATTTGTATTGTTTGAGAGACATGAAATCTGTGATGACTTATGTGAAATGTTTGTTGGTTAGTTTGGGATATTGCACTTGTTAAATATTGTCCCAATTAGTTGTTATGGATTCTCTTGAGCAATCTGATTCGCTTAGTGCCGCGCCCCAATGATTCCGCCATCAGTTAGGGTGTGACAGGTGTTGGTTGGCCCGTAGTGGGTGGTGGTGGTGGATCCATTGTGTTAATTGGTGTAACTGGTGTTGTAGGTGTTGGAGGTGAACCACTTATTTTATTCTCTAGAAGTAAAAATCTATTTCTTTGCAAAGTTCGTTCAATCTCTGGATCAAATGCTAATGGTGATAGCTTGTGAGAGCCTCTAGTATGCATGCACCTGTAAATACCTGCACACTAAACACAACCAGTGTAAATCCAAAAAATAACAAACGAAACTTTAAAAGATAACACACGTTGCGCACTACTCCCTGGCAACGGCGCCAAAATTTCACGTGAGGTTGAAGTCTAAATAAAATTTAATCCAATTACTACTAATAGCTAGTGGTAAGTGGGTATTGAACACATGGAGTTTGTACAATATGCGTTATCTAAATGGTTTACTAATTAACTCAATTACACTAAATTGCAAAAGTAAATTAAGAGATTTGGTTGATTGTTTTTAATTATCTAACTTAAACTAATTAGATTGGAAACCAAAGGTTGGTTGTGAAAACAGATTAGGAGAAAATGACCATCCTAGGTTTCCGGTTTCAATTGACACTAGTGTTTAAATCCAACTAGAAAGAACCACATAGACAAGGCTCGTGTGTAGTTACTTGTTTGTGATGAAAGGGAACTAAGTACTCGGATTACAAGAATGCGAGGTTGTTACCCGATGACCAATTAATCAATATCCAACCCTAATCCCTCCCATGATATCTCGATTGCTAACGGCACCAAGAACGTATGGTTTAGACTATGATCAAAACATAAATTAACAATTTACAAGCAAGCATCAACACACCATAATAAACAAACAAACATTGTAAGTCCATTATTCTTGAAATTAGGATAAAAACACAAATGTCTTGAACAAACCTTCAACCTAGGATGATCACCAACAAGTTTAGCCACTCATTCTTTGGTACATCATCATCACACAAAGATTAATGTTCATATGAATCAAAACACAAACCGAATGTTTAGAAATTGTCAAGAACCAAGAACAACAAGCCAAAATCGCCCAAGAAGTGCTCCAAAACCATCCACAATGATTAGATAATGAAAAGGCACCATCAAACCCCATAAAAATCGGAGTTACATTTTTCTCGCCAGGCTCCACCGTAAGCTACGGTGGCCACCGTAGCTTACAGTGTCTTAGAATGGCCTACGGTGGGTTTAAACTATCATATGGAGACAATTTTTGTCAGGGTCCACCGTAGCTTACAGTAGCCACCGTAAGCTACGGTGGCCACAGCTAGGCAATTTTGTTTTCTTCATAACTTTCTCGTTTCAACTTCGTTTTCTTTGGTGTTTTTGCCCACATTCTCGTAGTTTCATCCTCTATCATGTTATCTTCTTAATTCTTCAGTTCCAATAATTTATTTTTTTCATTTATTCTCCATCTTTCAATCTCCAATCCAGCCGCGCCTATTCGAAGGTTCATTTCCACACTTTTAAGCTCCGAATGTACCTGAAACACAAGCAAACGTACTCATCTAATTCTAGACAATTACTCGATTAAATGTAGGATTAAAATACTGTTTATAGCACTTAAGGGTCATCCTATGGACTACCAGCCAGTAAACTGGGTGTATCGTTTAGGTCGAAAGTTGGGATTGGAAATGGGTTTTCCTGGTTTTGTTCTAGGTTCATGGGTTGGTCAGGGTATAAAGGTAGTAATTGTGGTTCTGGTACTGCTACTTGGTTGAGATCGATTTCTCCTTCTGCAATTCTAAGCATATTAAGATTGGCTAGTCTCCTATCCAATTCTTCTTCCCATACAGGTCTAGCTACTGGATTTTGGGTATTTCTTTCAGCTCTATTCAGTGTTGCTTGTTGTTGGATTTTTCTCATTCTTTTTCTCCTTTCCATTTTTGCTCTACTATGCCATCCTCTTTTCTTAGGTGGAAAAGGTTCTTCGGGTTTGGCTTTAAAAACAAAGGTTTCCTCAGAATCAGCTACGTATCCAGAGGTTGGCTGGGATGTTCCTTCATCCATTGGAGAATGAGGTAGGTGACGATAAGCGTCAGAAGTACCCCGATCACTCATACTGTAAACTTAAAAGAAATTATCAAAATGACATAAAATAATAATATACATATTTACACAGAATAACACAGAAGTTGTTTATATAAATTTCCTAACATAAATATAAAAATTTTAGGTATTAAAAGAACACCTAAATGGCTTAAACCAGTTGCTCTGATACCACCTTCTGTCGCAACCCCTGACCCTACCCCGGGAGCGGGAGCTGCAAACCAATCAAGTGGTATCGGTGTTTATTAAATTGGCAGCGGAAATGAGACATCAGGATCGTAGTTAGGAAATAATTTCAGAGTTTGCAAACACCAAACTTTTATATTAAACAAATGGGATAAACCCATATTTCATTTATATTATTTTTATAGGGATAAACCCTAGTTTGCTGAAAACATAATTTCTTCGTTATTCAGGTAACTTATAGCCACTTTATTTAAGCCTTCAGTGCTCCATAGCTGGCTTCTAATAGCTTCACATCAAGTTACCTGAAACGCTTTTTGAAAACATTTTGTCAGCAAGAAATACTGGCGAGTACATTCCATTTTATAAAAACACATTGTTATAACTTCACAGTATTAAGAACGATTACAATGTTTATATCTAATCAAAACTCCAAGTACTTGTCACTCGACGGATCTGTGACTATGGTCATATCACACATTAGCTACCCGTGTCCTATTGTGAAGATTGTCAAGTAGTGTATACAAAACCCCATAATACCAGCAGTATTTTGTAGAATACAAAGACATAATCACTGTAGGTATAACTGAAAGCATTTAGAGTTTTGTAAAATAAGTTGGTGAAAAGAAGAATGACTCACATTGTAAACTTAGGTTTTTCTACGGGCTTCTTGGTGATAATTTTCTTGAGTTCCTAAAAACATACAATGCACTCGCATTAGTATAGTAACCCAAATCACTTTAGCCATACATCACGAGACAGGACCCCAACGTACTTAGTCAGGAAGAGCCTGGACATGCGTTGTTGGGTTCTAGATCAATCGTGTAGGGTAACAAATTAGTGATCGGGGGTTAAAATACTTACAACAGGGTAGAGTTTCGTGAATTAGGGGTGCACTACTTTGAAAGAAACAGAGATACAGCAAAACAGAAATTTTGAATTTCGATTGAAATGGTGCAGAGGATCCAGTCCCAAGCCAGGCTTTATATAGCCAAATTTGTTCAGCCCCGCATGTCGCGACAGGATCCTAGGATCCTTCTGCGTGTCACGGGAGCGGCCTATTTGGCCTAGACTAGCCTTTTTGTGTTTCTAGTCCTGTGGTGTCGAGATTATCTGGTTTGGCACGTCCTAAGTGCCTTTCGCGTGTCACGGAAGGTTTAGGGGTACCCCCCCCCCCCCCCATGACCCCCCCTAAGCCCTAAATCCTGATTTTTGTTTTGGGTCGCGTCGTACATGTTTAGGGGTCTCAATTAGGGTTCCTTGTAATGTATTTTTGAGTGTTGTTACTGGGCACACAAAATGTTAGAAGATCTTCTAGGAGTGTTTCTATGCCTAAAAAAATTGATGAGTTTGTTGTTGAAGGAAGAGTTAAATATGGTATTGAAAAAGTTATTAGTTATGCTAACTTGTCTTATGAAAATAAGTGTTTGGTTGCTTCTTTAAACAAAACTGTTGAACCTACCACGTATAAGGAAACTGTTAAGGATGATAGGTGGGTAGAACCAATGAATAATGAAATGGAAGCGTTGTATATACATAATACCTAGGTTTTGGTTGATCTTCCTAAGGGTAGAAAACCCATAGGTTGTTAGTGGGTGTATAAGATCAAATACAAAGCTAATAGGGAAGTTGAAAGGTATAAGGCCGGGTTAGTAGCCAAATGTTTTAACCAAAGGGAAGGTATAGATTTTAGTGAAACCTTCTCACCCGTTGTAAAAATGGTAACGGTTCGAATTATGTTAAAACTTGTTGTCAATAATAACTGGCCGTTGTACTAAACGGACATAAATAATGCTTTTTTGTATGGCACTTTAACTGAAGATGTGTTTATGACTTTACTTGAAGGTTATTACTCAAAAGATAATACTAAAGTGTGTAAATTAGTGAAGTCTTTATACGGTCTAAAACATGCTCCTAGACAATGGAATGAAAAGTTGACAACTGTGTTAATTTCTATGGGATTTGTTCAAAGTGTTTGTGACTATTCTTTGTTTGTGTTGTCTAAAAATGATGTGTTTATTGTTCTTTTAGTCTATATTGATGATATTGTTGTGACAGGTAAAAACAAAACTGAGATAAAAAAAAAAACAATGTTTGAAAGAAAATTTTCAAATCAAAGATCTTGGTATACATAGATATTTTCTAGGAATAGAAGTATTATATTCTTATGGGTACATATGTCTGTCTCAACGCAAATATTGTCTTGAATTGTCTAATGAGTTTGGTTACCTGGGTTGTAAGCTTGTTATAACTCCTATTGTGCAAAGTTTTCTTGTTACAAATAAGTGTGTCAAAGAACAAAAGTTTTTAGAAAACATTAATGGTTTTTAAAGGTTAATTGAGAAATTTATATACTTATCTTAAATTAGGCCTGATATAAGTTATGTTGTTCAGTTTTTGAGCCAATATATGCATAGTCCGTGTCAATCTCATCTTTATATTGCGTTAAGGTTGTTAAGATACTTGAAAAAATCACCAGGAAGTGATATTAGTTTTAAGAAGTCTGATAGTATGACACTAGCAAGATTTGTTGATTCTGATTGTGGTAAGTGTCTTAAGACCAGAAGGTCTGTTACTGGGTTTGGGATATTCTTGGGAGATACAGTTGTTTCTTAGAAAAGCAAGAAACAAAGTGTAACGTCTGGATCTACAGCAGAAGCTGAGTATAGAGCAATGTGCTCAGCTACTTGTAAAATTATGTGGATCTTAAATGTGTTAACTGAAGGTTAAGTATGGTTTGCCTGTTAAGTTGTTTTGTGACAATAAGTCTACGATTTCTATATCTCAAAATCCCGTATTTCATGAAAGAACAAAACATTTTGAGATAGATCTACATTTTTTGAGTGAGAAAATTAAAGTAGGAATTGTTGAACCTGAGAAGGTTAACAGTGATGTACAAACTGCTGATATATTTACAAAGGGTTTGACTGCAAGTCAGCATCAAACTCTTTGTGAAAAACTTGGTTTGTGCGATATGTTTGCCACATGAATTATGGGGGCATGTTAAATTATATGGTAATTCATGTTGGGCTAAAGTGAATCTGATTCCTTTCTTGTTAGGCTAGCATACACAGTCTTGGCCCATGTCGGTTGTTATTATGTTTGTTTGGTTGTTAAGTCTGTTGTGGCAGGTTGTTAAATGTAAAAAGATAAAGGTTGCAAAGTAAAAGTTCTCAGGGATTGTGACCATCACCGTGCATACATTTGGGCTAAAGTGTAACATTGAAAGCTGGACATATAAAAGGAAAAAGATTTAGGCAGATGGTTCATTCTCCCATTAATTTTCACTCTCATATCCTCTGGTCTTATAAGCGAAATTAGGGTTTGTCATTTTTTTTTCTGTATTGTTCGAAGATCTTGAAGATCTTCTGAGTTGTTTGAAGATCATTCAGTTGTTACTCTCGGTTGTTTGAGAGATTGTTCTTCATGTGTTGATGATCATCAGCCGATGATCATATAGGCAGGGGCGCAGCTTAGAAGGCTTCCGAGGGAACGCCCGACCCCTCGAACTTTTCGATGTGAAGTGTTATGAATAGTACTTTCGTATAGAAAATTTTTAGGTATATACGTTTCCACCCCCCGGTTTCCGAAAAATTGGGGGGGGGGGGCAAAGCTTCGCCAATGCATATAGGTATTTTCTGTATTGTTCTTTGTATGATTACAGATCTCACAAATTGTGAGATCTAGGGTTTGGTGTGTTTTTTCAGGTTTGGGTAAATAATAAAGTTTTTGTCGCCATTTTGTCGCTTCTTCGTTGTTATGAATTGTTGATTGTTTTGTATAGTTGATTTTTCATACCATTTGACAATTTGGCTTCTCCATCAACATCTCATTAAATCGAAAATCCAAATTTACAAGCATCACGTACAAATTCATCATTCATATTCAGATCTATAGATGAAGTGTATGATGCCCCTTACCAATCTCAATAGTGACATTAGTTTAGTATTAAATCGCCAGTGGACGTTAGTTATTTTCTTGAATACATATACTATACACAAAAGAACGATCATCGTTTTTTATTTATATTTAATGATATAATTAATAACATTTTTAGTAGTATCAAAGGTTCAAAAAATAATTGATATAAACATTTGTACGTAAATAAAATTAAAATATTTGTAAATTATATAAGTTTATATATTAAGAAAGGATTCAGAAAAATCTACAAAATAAAAAAAGATTAATAAACCATAAAGTAAATAAGTTCATACCAAATAATATAGTAGTCAAATAAGAAAACCAAGAAAATGTTGATAAATCTACAGAGACATATTATATTGATAAACTTAATAAATTATTAAGCAAAAAAAAATCTACAGAAACATATAAATTAATAAATCATTAAGCGAAAAAATCTACAAAAACATACAATATTGATAAATAATAAATCATTAATCGGAAAAAATGTTGGGGTCAAGATATAATAGAAAGTTTATTTAAATAAAAAACATAGAAAGTAATCTAGTACGTCCAATTGTACAATGAATGGCCAAGATTAAAATCAAATAAAAAACTCTCATTTAAATATGTTGTCCAGGCTTTCAAGGGTATTATCGTCAACTTACAACAATAACCGCTCTTGAATATACACAGAAAGCTTTGTAAAAAAGTTCATTACGTTTTACACTTAAATTGAAAGAACACACACATATTGAAATTTCAGATAATCAAACTCCGTTGAAGTTCATGGCATCATCGAGAGATAATTTGAAGGTTTACCTTCGAGTTAATGAAAAGAAATCCATATCACAAAACCCTAAATCATCAAAGAAGCAAAAAACAACATCAGATGAAGAAAACATCGATCAACAACGAAAAATTAGCGGAAAATCAACAATGAAAGAACAAACTAGTAGAAAACGAAAAGAGATTTCTGATAATGGTAATTTGTTATATTTTTGCTTTTTAAATTGTATTCAAATTACGTTTTATGAAGTGGAATAGACCTAATATAACATATTCAAAAATATTGTTAATGAGTTTTATCTTATCATTGTATATGTTTGCTTAGTTAGGTTTGTTATTAATGATTGCACCACCAAATGTGACATTCCTAAAATGATTATTAATCCCAGTAAATGGTACAAAAACAAAATCATATCTACATAAAATAAATGGGCAACGCATTAGAAAAAATAGAACACAAGAATATATAACGCAATAAGGGTAAAATACTTGTTTGATTTGTAAGTAGCACCAAAACCTACTATATCACCAAATACTGTATAATTTGTTTTTGACTGCTCATCGGCCCAAAAAAGTCCTTTCAATCTACTATCTTCACCAACAACATAATCACATGTATATCCAGGAGAACATTCTTTCTTCCTAATAAGACGCCTAACTACCATGCATTATACTCACCTATGTAAAGATTTAAATCCCTTCTATAGTTCTTACAATCAACTTTTGGTGTGTGCAAAACGTGATATGTTTTTATTAATATTTTAAGCCCATTTTAAGCATTTTTCAAGTTTTAAATTTATAAAACACGATATTCTACTAACACTAGACACACACTTAGGCAAGTGCACCCATCGTGAGCGTAGTATAGCGTTGGTAAGATACCGAGGTCGTTCAAGGACACAAGAGCTTTTAGTACCGGTTTATCATCAACGTCTAATCAATCTAAATTTTTTTTTGAGAAAAGGTTTTGAAATCTAAAATAAAATTAAAAATGCAGAAATAAAAATAAAATAAAAACAGATAGACAAGATAAATCACTTGGATCTGACTCGCCTTTTATGTATCCTTTGATGATTTTTGCACTTTCGGACTTTTTAAGAGATTATCTTAGTTATAGTGGTAGGCCCCTCCTTTGAAGGTGACGTTACCCTCAACCCAGTGGTTTGAGTCAGCAGGGATACAATCCCAAAGGGTCAGAATATTGGAAGATAATTAATTAAGTTTTTAATGCGAAAAGTGGTATGCCCCTTTTTTTAAGGTGACGTTACCCTCGGCTAAGTGGTTTGAGTCAGCAGGGATACAATCTCAAGTAGCCGGTTTAATGTATTAATAGTAGTTTACATATCAAGCCATTCGCACCCCCGCCATCCAATACTAGTGGGTATTGAAGGAGGTCCTAGTAAGCTTGAACCAGATCCTTGCAGGATCTATACATCCTTGCAGGATCTATACACTGAACAAGGAAAGAACCTTACTAAACCATTCCCTTTACCCCCGACCAGGTAGCCAACATGCCTCTATATAGACCGTAGAGACATGAATGATGCAATCTTTTTGCTTTATATAGACAGTAAAGTAACGCCAAGACACCACGGACAAATGATAAAGAAATTCACCTTCAACATAAGAAATTAGTTATTAAAATCATTAATACAAAACCAAATAAAAAGTGCCGAAAGATTAAAAATCAAAAGTAATACATAAAAAGTTTGTCTTCACCAAGTGATCTAAGAGGCTTAACCAAACATGGCATTTGATTGGCAAGAACCCTTACGATCAATCTTGGATCTAGAGACTACTACACACTCTAAAGATGGATGATGGATGATGGTGATGGGTGTTGGTGTTGTAGTGGTGGTGGAATGGTGGCAAAGTGGGAGAGTAGTGGTTTGCCAAGTGATGCCTTTAAAGTGAACCAAGCAACCCCTTTTATAGCCAGTACAGAACTCTGGCCATGGCCCCGTGGTCAGCCTTTTCCCTTCCTTCATTAATTTCAAGTGTCAGGAGAGGGCCCCACATGGCCCCGTGTCCCCTGGGAACGGCCCCGTGGTCAACTTCGTATCTGTACTATCAAGATTTTGCAAGATTCTGCGTATCTTTGCGTTGACCACGCCCCGTGGTAGGCGTAGAAGCTTCTACAGGCTTTGTCTTCTTGTGTCAGGGCAGACCACGCCCCGTGGTGAGCTGACCACGCCCCGTGGTGAGCTGGGAATGCCCCGTGGTCAGCTTCTGTCTTCTTGTTTTTGCTTTGGGAGATGCTGCCGAGGGGTCAGGCATGTCACGTTATTCCTTCTTCTTTTATTTATGTTGGTATTTAGCTGCTTATTTGTTCCTTTTGTTCTTTTAAGCTTACTTGGTCCTGTAAATTCAAAAGGAAGAAAGAAACACGTTTTTTCCAACATTAGTACTAAAAAAATGTTAGTTTTATGCCTCATTTGATGTAGTTTATATGTTGCATTTTGCACACATCAAATACCCCCACACTTGAATCTTTGCTTGCCCTGAAGCAAAATTTTTTAATATGTGGCTTACATACCCAAATGGAAGAGGTAGAGGAGAAGTTTTTGGGCTTATCTTGAGTGTCGGGAATCCAAGATCTTTATTAAGTTTTATTTTTATTTTATTTACAATCCTATTCGTCATGATTTATTTAGAACATTTTGCAAGAAAAATTATTTATTTGGGCATAACATGCCTTTTTAAAATTTTATTTATATACAAGTTCACATACCTAACGGGAGATCACTCAACACTCGGCCGAAGATGTATTTTTGTGAAGCACTCGAGACCGGCATTGAACTTACTTCTACCATATGCTTGCCAAGCAGTCAAACATACTCCTTTTTAACTATAAACCTTTGTAAATCTCGAGAGGACTTTGGGGAAGGGTTAGGCTTGGGCTAAGGGTAGGTGGTTTTTGGTTAGTGGTTAGTAAAAATGGCGAAAAGCGTAAAAAGCTTTGGTTGTCGTAAAGCTTTTTTTTTGTGACATTTATTCAAACTAATCACATTCAAACAAGATTTCTTTAAGGAACTTGTTTGTTTATTGCAAGACTTTCATCAATTATTATTATTATTTTTTTTTTATGTCACAAGATAACCGAGCTTTTTACTAAAACAAAGGGGTTTGAAAAGAAAAAGGTTTTGGTGGGTAAGGGGGTGTTTGTTTGTGGGTATTGAAATGAAAAGGTTTAGGCTCAAAGGGGTAACTAGGTGGATTTTGGGTAGGTGATAAAAAAAATGAAAAATAATGGTGTTGAAAGGAAAAATGGGTTAGTCCTAATGCCTCTATCGTTTACTTACTTGGGTTCAAGTTGATAAGGACCCAGAATGTATGGTTGTGGCAAGTTCTAGAGTCGTAAGAACCAAGCGGCTATTCACACAAGAAACAAAAAATGAGCATTTAGTTTAAAGATATATGCTTGTATGCTCAATAAAGGATCAAAACTCACTTGTTGTGGGAATGAGTTTATAATGTGATCAAGTATATATAATCAAAATTTAATTAGATTTGTCATGCTTTTTCATAATTTTCTTATTTGGTTCTTTTTATCATGATGCTATGGGTTGTAAATTTGTAAAAATATAACCTTTTTAGAACTTGTTATTCCCAAATTAAACCAAGACAAGTAAAAAAAAAGAATTTTTTTTGAAAAAAAATTGGGGTGATTAGAGGTTCCAATAGAGTTTTGTGTAAGGCTTGTTATTAGGACTGGCAAGATTCAAGGTTTTAGCATCCCCCCTCCCTTAAATTGCACATTGTCCTCAATGTGTCCCAAAAATAAGATTTTCGGTTGATTAAATTGTGTAAAAGTGTGTTAAAAACAAGATTTTATGTTACTGGGCAGCTGAACACGGGGTGTGGTGGGCTGAGCACGGCCCCGTTGTCAGACTACCAGTAACAGAAAGTTACAGAAGGTTGACCACGGGGCGTGCCCAGTGGACACGGCCCGTGGTCAGTTACATGTTAGAAAATTTTTCAGCAGAACCCTGGGCACGGGGGCATGTTGGGTGGCCACGGCCCCGTGCTGCACATGCTGAAATGGTAGAAAAGTTGATGAAAGGTTCTGTTTTCGTGCATGAGGTGCGGTTTTATCGTCCCTTTGGCAATATCCACCTTTTCAGGTGTGATTTATTCCTGAAAAGTAAGACTAAACTAGAAAACATAAAAGTTAAACTAATCTAAAACTAAGGATAGTTTCGCAGAATGCCTCCGTGGTGCGCCATGTTTATAAGGGTCCTTGGCTAGACCCACCTTATCGGGTGGTTCTGGCTCATCTTCAATTACGGGGTCGTCATTGCCAATTGGATATTTCATTGATTGTTCAATATCGACATACCTTTTATAGGCCCCTAATTGAATGGGTAGGTTGTTTTGCTTCCGATTGATCAAGGCATGATGGGTTTTCACAAAAGGTTGTCCCAACACAAGTGGAGCATCATCAAGAATGACGAAGTCGGTTGGGACTACTGATTGGTTTGTTTGTACTAACACATCCTCAACTACTCCCGTTGATTTTATTATTTTCTGATTAGAAAGAAAAATTGGGATTTGAAGAGGAGAAAAATCACTAATACTTAATTTTTCGAAAATGTAGTTTGGCATTATATTAACACAAAGATCTTTATCAATTGTAATATTACTAATAAAGGAGTTTTGAAAGAAACATGGAACAGGTGTAATGTTAATTTCAAATGGATCATCTTTTATTAGCATAGTTTGATCATTTGTTAATTTAATGCTTACCATTTCGTCAATTTTAGTGTTAGTGTTTAACTCTTTTAAAAACTTAGCATGAGTAGGTACCAAACAAAGGGTTTTGAAAAGAAGGTGTTAAGAGATTAATTTCTTGAAAATTAGACTCTTTTTGAAGATTAGCGTTTTCGGACTTACTTTCTTCGTTGTTTAGTTCATGCGTCGGTTCTTCACTTACTTGTTCCTCCATTTTTACTTCTTCTACTATTACCTCTTTAGTACAAACTACCTCTTCCCTAGCGCGGGATTCTTTTATATAGCCTTCAATAGTTTTGAGGTGTTCTATTATTCTTTCGGCTTCGGGGAGGATAGTTGGTGGTTCGTCAAATTGAGCGGGATAAGTGTCCTAAAACCTTGAGTGTGGAAGTTTAAACCTTCTTCCTTCATAATACCATATGAGGTAGGTGGTTCACACCATTGTACCTCACGGTAAGTATATGATGGAGATGATTCATACCTTGGTTCCTCAAGATATGAGTATGAGGGGGAAGGTTCATACCTTGGTTCTTCATAGTATGTGTATGAAGTGGTTGGCTCGTACCTAGGTTCCTTATGGTATGTATATGAGGTGGATGGTTCGAAGAGGTCACAATATTGTACCGAGTGAGGATTACCGCAAATGGTACAATACTCTTCTTCGTAATCATCCTCTTCATAGTAGTAATTGTAACCTCCTGAGTATTGATCCATAAGAATCACTCAGCAGACCACAAAAGGGCCTCGGGACCAGAAAACAAAGTTAAACATGAAAACAGAGGCTCACCATGGCCCCGTGGTCAGTGAGCACGGCCTGTGGTCAGGATCTGTATCTGGGCATTTTAAAAATTATTACTGGTTTTGTGCAGCACGGGGGCATGTTCAGTGAGCACGGTCCCGTGTTTAGACTCTGTGTCTGGGTGTTTTAAAATGTTTTGATGTTTTATGCAGCACTGGGGCGTGTTCAGTGAGCACGGCCCCATGTTCAGACTATTGTAATGCAAAAAATTCTTAAAAATGAAAAAGAAAGTGCGCACAGTTTTGAAAAAGGTTTTGAAAAATGATTTGGCTGTCGATTCTAAGCTTTCTTAAAATCCTTGTGTCCCCGGTAACGGCGCCAAAAACTTGGTGTGTGCAAAGCGTGATATGTTTTTATTACTATTTTAATCCCATTTTACACATTATTCAAGTTTTAAATTTATAAAACACGATATTCTACTAACACTAGACACACACTTGGGCAAGTGCACCCATCGTGAGCATAGTATAGCGTTGCTAAGATACCGAGGTCGTCCAAGTACACAAGAGCTTTTAGTACCGGTTTATCCTCAACGTCTAATCAATCAAAAAAAAATTTTGAGAAAAGTTTTGAAATTTCAAATAAAATTAAAAATACAGAAATAAAAATAAAGTAGAAACAGATAGACAAGATAAATCACTTAGATCCGACTCGCCTTTTATGTATCCTTTGATGAATTTTGCACTTTCGGACTTTTTAAGAGACTATCTTAGTTATAGTAGTAGGCCCCTCTTTTGAAGGTGACGTTACCCTCGACCCAATGGTTTGAGTCAGCAGGGATACAATCCCAAAGACTCGGAATATTGGAAGATAATTAATTCGAAAAGTGGTAGGCCCCTCTTTTGAAGGTGACGTTACCCTTGGTTAAGTGGTTTGAGTCAGCAGGGATACAATCCCAAGTAGTCGGTTTAATGTATTAATAATAGTTTGCATATGAGGGGTTCAAGCCATTCGCACCCCCGCCATCCAATACCAGTGGGTATTGAAGGAGGTCCTAGTAAGCTTGAACCAGGTCCTTGTTGTATCTATACGCTGAACTAGGCAAGAACCTTACTAAACCATTCCCTTAACCCCAGACCAGGTAGCCAACATGCCTCTATATAGACCGTAGAGACATGAATGATGCAATCTTTTACTTTATATAGACAGTAAAGTAACGCCAAGACACCACGGACAAATAATAAAGAAAATTCACCTTCAACATAAGAAACTAGTTATTAAAGTCATTAATACAAAACCAAAGAAAAAATGCCGAAAGATTAAAAATCAAAAGTAATACATAAAAAGTTTGTGTTTACCAAGTGATGTAAGAGGCTTAACCAAACATGGCCTTTGATTGGCAAGAACCCTTACGATCAATCTTGGATCCCGAGACTACTACACACTCTAAAGATGGATGATGGTGGTGGGTGTTTGTAAGGACCTTCAAAAATGTCCCAAATTGACCCGTAAGTACGAACCCGGACCCCTGAAACCCCAATCCATATCAAAAATCAAGAAATCAAGAATCTGGTCTTCAGGCGGGCCGCGTAAAGATTCAGCATAGTCTTACGCGGGCCGTGTCAATATGGAGTTGACCAGATAAGCGTCCAGATCCACGTGTCATACACGTGGCCAGGGGCTGTTCACTGGTGTCGAAACCAAAACTTAAAAAACGAAGTTTGGCTGCTCAAATTCGAAATTTACTTTTACAATAGCAAGGCGCTGCTAGGATACAGGGTATTAACTCGATCGCTGCTACGATTCAATGTCCGATCGATTGAAAACTATCCGATGGATGTTTAAGTGCTACCCACATTAGGGCCATACTTTGTCATTAGTCGTGAATTCGACTGATGTTTAAGTATAGCACTTTGTCATTCGTTGTGAGGTTTTTAATCTCGTGAGTTATCGTAAATGTTGTATTAGTTACTGACCTAGTTCGTGTGCATTGTTATTTAAATTAGGTTACAAGGCTAATCAGTAGGCTAAACTCTGCCCATATAAATCTGCAATGTGAGTCATTCTCTTTTTTTATCAAACAGTATTTTACAATACTCCAAGCATTTTCAAAAGTTATAATTACAGGGATTAAGTCATGGTTATCTTGAATCACTGGCTAATGGGGGTATTGTGCACATTACTAATTTCTCACGGTTAGGCTAATAAATCCTAGCAGTGATAATCATCACTACTTGGGGAAGTACCCAATAGTGGTATGACCATCGTCACCAGGTGACACGGCGCCAGATAAAAATAAGATAGAAGCCATTGTAATCGCTCTTATGCTGTAATTGATAACTAATGTGTCGTTTTACATACTCGGTACAATAATTTTAAAACATGTTTCAGGCGACCTGCTGTAAATCAAGGAAAACGTGCTATGGAGCACTAACCAACTTGAAGAGGTGGCTCAGTTAAAATAAATAAACATGTTTTTATAAATCAGGGAATTCCCTAGTGAAATTCCTCTATTGTAAATTACGGGGTTTTATCCCGAATTATGAAATAAAATAATCGGGCATTTCAAGTTTTAAAAGATCCTGTTAAATCTTCCGCTGTCGCATCAATTAGTAAATACCACGGGTTCCTGTCCCGCGGCTCCTGATCGGGTCAAACCGGGGCTGGGGCCGTGACAGGAAAAGGTGGTATCAGAGCCACTGATTTAAGCCTATTAAGTATTTAAAATAGTTAATTTTCTTGATTATCGTCTTGTGATTATATGTTTTAACTGACTATTTGTTAGTTACATAAGGGAACTTCATCCCAATCAAATTCCTCAAGATACTCAGCAGATACTGAGGAAGGTATATTTGTTCGTAAGGCACAGTATGAAAAACCACTTACCCCTAATAAAAGAAGTTTGATTATTAGGAAAAGTCAAGAGAAAATGAGGAAGTCACAACCAAAAGGAGTCATGATCAATAAGGAAACTCAGGAAATAGACACTAAACCACCATGGGAAGATAAGTTAGATGAAAAATGGGAAAATCTCTACATGTTAGCTACTACAGCAGTAAATGCTAACTTATAGTTAAATCACCAAACAAGTACCATCACCTATGCTATCTATAAGCCAGAAACTTTAATCTATTAAATAACCACTAGTATATTTCAAATTTTAGTTGTAATAAATATGTGTTGTTTCAATAAATGGTTTGTATAAATTAGATAATTATAATTAATATTTAAATTTTCTAATTGCCATTATGTAATTATGTGAAAATTCAAGTTACAAAATTTTAACCTAAAATTTTGTGTGTTTCTTCCTAACTGCTAAACAGCATGAATGAATTATCTGAAGCCCTTCAGAATCTCAATCTCTATCCTGTTAATGTGGAAGTTTCCAAAGATTTTACCAGGTATTGTGCTGACATAGAGAAACCTATGGAATTTCAAACCCAACCTCCGGAAAAACCTAAACCCAAGAAGAGAAGAAGAATTGTGGGCTGGAGGCGTGTGCGCAGGAGGAAACCAGGGACACGAAAAGTTACCAAGACGGAGGATCCCAAAGGTAAATCCAAGGAAATAGAGATTGGAGAAAGTTCGAGGCAAGATCAGGAGATGCCACCCAGTGAGGAGTTAGATCATAAACTGGCACTTAGTGACCTCATCGGACCTGCCGGTGAAAATCTTTTTAATTACCCAACGGAAGCACAACTTCCAGTTGACCTAGAGCCTGAAACCCCATATCCTATTATCCACACCCAACCTCTACCTACAGAGTTAGAAGAATGGTGGACCACCGACTGGCAGTTCCAGAATCTCTTGAATAACCCTGATACCTTTTTCCCTCAATTCGACCTAGAACCTCCACTACACCCACCTATGAGCATGGAAAATCTGGCTGAACTCCGCCATTATGGCGAGGAGCTGATTGATGCAGGGAACCGAATTAGGGAAGTAAGGGAAAGGATATATTGGAAATACGACGAAAGGGAACGTCGTTTCTAAGAGGCCAGCTGACGAGGATGGTGTGACTGTGGTGGTATAGTTGTAGGAATATGTGCATTTAATAATAATAATAATATCATAATAAATATAATTATGTGAAAACTTAAAAAAATAAAACTTTGTAAGATAACCAGTTTGTACGGATGCCTAATATATATAAAATATCGAAAGTCGAAAGATCGACAATTTTGGCTATACTTGTTAATGTGATTATGTGCAATTATATTATGTTTGGTTATTAATTATTTTATACTAATCACTTATATAAATTAATTACTAGATGGCAAACGCTGGTAATGAACCCAATAATGAAGTTAATCCATCTGAGCATAACAATGAAGATCAATTTCTGAATAGACAAGATATCAAAAATATCGTTGCTCAGGGAATAGCCAATGCTATTCCAGCATTACTTGCTGCTGCTCGAAATCCAGTTGAACCTCAAATTATTCTTAGCAAACGTACTCATGAAAACAATTTCAGTAATAGTATAAACGGAGGCAGCAACAACAACAATAACAATAATGATAATGTACTGCAAGCCCCAACTCTCAAAAGAATGAAAGCTGCAACACCTGGTTGCACATATAAGGAATTTCTTGCCTGTAAACCAGCTGAATTTGTAGGCAATGAAGGGGCGACTGCGGCGCTGCGTTGGTTGGAGAAAACCGAAGCAGTAATTATGATAAGTAAATGTGTCAAGGAAGACAAGGTCATGTATGCGTCGCATCTTTTTAAAGAAGGGGCGCTAGAATGGTGGAATACGGCACTTCAAGCCAAAGGAAGAAATATTGCCTATGCCATGAGTTGGGAAGAATTCCATCAGCTAGTGGAAAGAAAATTCTGCCATGAATACGAAAAGGAACAAATGAAAAATAAATTCCTGAACCACCGGATGGTGGAGGTAGATTGTCGAGGGTATACTTCGACATTCTTCGAGTATGCAAGAGTGGTACCAACCTTGGCTTCGCCAGAGCCGATACTTATTTCCCGCTATATTTGGGGATTGATTGGCGAAATCCGTGATATCGTTAAAGTTGCGAGACCCCGCACTATTGACGATTCAGTGGAAGTAGCTAACACCCTAACGGACGGACTGGTACACACAAGAGAAGAAACCCGGAAAAAGGAAGTAGCCCAAAAGATTACCCAAGGATTCCGTATGGGTAATCATAGTAATTTCAAGAGAAAGGCAATCGGGCAATCTTCCACTATTCCAATTTGCAATACATGCAAAAGGAAGCATTTTGGAAGATGCAAAGGATATTGCAATTTCTGCAAAATCTCGGGGCACCAAGAAGAAGACAGCAGAAAGAAGAAAGCAACAGTCTGCTACAACTGTGGAGAAGCAGGACACTTTAGGCCAGACTGCCCAAAACTGGTCAAACTGCAGAAGGAACTACCAAGAAGAATGCAAGAGCCTTCCAGTTGACTACTCAGGAAGCAGAACTAATTCCTGACGTAATAGCTGGTACATTCCTAGTTCACGACGTTTATGCAAAAGTATTATTTGACTATGATGCCAACCAAAGTTTTATAAATACTTCATTCTGCCAAGCTCTTAACTTACCCTTAACCAACCTTAGGCAGATTTTTACAGTTGAAACGGCATAAAGGAATTTTGTTAAAATAAATAAGGTTGTGCGAGAAGGAAAGATAGAACTTTTAGGTCATAAATTTTCGGCAAACTTGTTACCTATGAATTTAGCCGGATTTGATGCTGTGTTAGGAATGGATTGGCTAGTAGCCAATCATGCTCGAATTCTTTGTGATAAGAATTCCATAGAAATTCATACACCCTCAGGAGAATTAATGGTGATTACAGGAGATAAGCCACGAAAGCCAATGAAATTCATTTCAGTAATGAAATTGGCCAGTTATTCAAGAAAACAAGAAATGGTGTATATGATTTCAGTTATCATTAACACTAAGAGTAAGGAACTTAAGGAAATTCCAGTAGTATCAGAATACCCAGAGGTATTCCCAGAAGAACTACCTGGATTACCACCTGATAGGGAAGTAGAATTTAGAATTCATCTAATTCCTGGAACTACACCGATAGCCAAGGCACCTTATCGGTTAGCACCCACAGAAATGCTAGAATTGAAAAAGCAATTAGATGAATTACTGAGCAAAGGATTTATACAACCTAGTTCATCCCCGTGGGGAGCGCCAGTGTTGTTTGTGAAGAAGAAAGATGGTTCGATGCGAATGTGTATCGATTATAGAGAATTGAATAAAGTTACAATTAAGAATCGATACCCATTACCTAGGATTGATGATCTTTTTGATCAATTGCAAGGAGCTAGATACTTTTCTAAGATAGATTTACGCTCCGGATACCATCAATTAAAGGTACAAGAAGAAGACATACCTAAAACTGCTTTCAAAACTAGGTATGGTCATTACGAGTTTACAGTCATGCCCTTTGGGTTAACAAATGCTCCAGCAGCATTTATGGACATGATGAATAGGATCTGTAAACCGTACTTGGATAAATTCATAATTGTCTTCATAGATGATATACTTATTTATTCCAAAAGCCAGGAGGAGCATTGTGAGCACCTGCATGCACTCTTAACATTGTTAAGAAAGGAACAACTTTATGCCAAATTCTCGAAGTGTGAATTTTGGCTACAAGAAGTATAATTTTTAGGTCACATGGTGAATCACGAAGGTATTCACGTAGATCCTGCTAAGATAGAAGCGATCACCAAATGGAAGGTCCCGCAGTCAGCTATGGAAATTAGAAGTTTTCTAGGATTAGCCGGATACTATAGACGGTTTATTAAGGATTTTTCCAAGATAGTTGTACCATTAACTAAGCTAACCTATAAATCAGTTAAGTTTGAATGGGGACCTAAGCAAGAGGAAGCTTTTAAGATTTTAAAACAGAAATTAACAAACGCTCCAATTCTAGCCTTACCAAAAGGGATAAAATATTTTGAAGTATACTGTGATGCTTCTAAGCTAGGATTAGGATGTATGTTAATGAAACGCAAGAAGGTAATTTCATATGCATCAAGGCAATTGAAAAAGCACGAGGAAAACTATACTACTCATGATTTAGAATTAGGAGCCATAATTTTTGCCCTTAAGATTTGGAGACACTATTTGTATGGAATTAAGTTTACTGTCTATACAAACCATAAAAGCATAAGATACATATTTGGGAAAAAAGAATTAAACATGAGACAAAGGAGATGGATGGAAATCCTAAGTGATTACGACTGTGAAATTCAATATCACGAAGGAAAAGCAAACATAGTTGCTGATGCCTTAAGTCGTAAGTATCATGAGAAACAACGACGAGTTCGTGCTCTTAGATTAAATCTACAGTTAGATTTAATGGAACAATTGAAAAACATTCAAGAAACAGCAATCAAGGATGATGCTGAAGGAATGAAAGGAAGAATAAAAGAATTAGAACAAGGAAGTGATGGAATTTGGAGATTCCATAAGAAACGAATTTGGGTACCTAAGCAAGGAGAGTTAAGGAAAAAGATTTTAGATGAATCCCATAAATCTAGGTATACCATACACCCTGGTTACAATAAGATGTACCAAGATTTAAGAAATAACTTCTGGTGGATAGGAATGAAAAAGGACATAGCTAGATATGTTTTTAAATGTCTTACTTGTTCACAAGTTAAGGAAGAATACCAGAAACCCTCAGGTCTACTACAACAATTAGAAATGCCTGTATGGAAATGGGAACTCATAACAATGGACTTTGTTACTAAGTTGCCCAAAACTAGAAAAGGTAACGATGCGATTTGGGTAATTGTGGATCGATTAACCAAATCAGCTCATTTTCTACCCATGAAAGAAACCTTTAGCATGGAAAGGTTAGCCAAGTTGTACGTAGACGAGGTAGTATCCTTACATGGAGTTCCACTCTCCATTGTATCGGATAGGGATAGTCATTTCACTTCCCACTTCTGGACAAGTTTCCAGGAAGCAATGGGAACCCGACTAAATCTAAGCACTGCATATCATCCTCAGAAAGACGGACAGAGTGAAAGGACGATCCAAACCCTGGAAGACATGCTTAGGGCATGTGTGATAGATTTTGGTGGAAACTGGGAAGACCACCTACCTTTAATTGAATTCTCCTATAACAATAGTTATCATTCAAGCATCGAAGCTGCCCCATTCGAAGAACTGTATGGGCGGAAGTGCAGAACTCCAGTTTGTTGGGCGGAAATAGGAGAAAGCCAAGTATCAGGTCCCGAGATTGTGCAAGAAACTACCGACAAGATCACTCAAATCAAGGAAAGATTAAAGACGGCTCGAGATTGCCAAAAGAGTTATGCAGATAATCGACGCAAGCCGTTAGAATTTCAAATCGGAGACAACAGTCTCTTGAAGGTCTCTCCTTGGAAAGGAGTAGTTCGCTTTGGTAAGAAAGGAAAGCTAAGTCCAAGATACGTAGGACCATTTCCAGTAATCCAACGTATAGGACCAGTTGCCTATCGCTTACCACTACCAGAGGAGCTAGCAGGGGTACATGACGTATTTCATGTATTCAATCTCAAGAAATGTCTATCGGATGAATCATTAGTAGTCCCTCTTCAAGACATCCAAGTAAATGAAAAGTTAAAGTTCGTGGAGAAACCACTTCAGATAGAAGACAGAAAGATCAAATTTCTCAAGCACAAAAGACTAGTACTGGTCAAAGTCAAATAGGATTCAAAAAGGAGAGCCGAGTACACTTGGAAATTGGAATCAGAGATGAAGCGAAAGTATCCTCACTTATTTCAGTAAATCTCGAGGACGAGATTCTAAATAAGGAGGGGAGAATGTAAGGACCTTCAAAAATGTCCCAAATTGACCCGTAAGTACGAACCCGGACCCCTGAAACCCTAATCCATATCAAAAATCAAGAAATCAAGAATCTGGTCTTCAGGCGGGCTGCGTAAAGATTCAGCATAGTCTTACGCGGGCCGCGTCAATATGGAGTTGACCGGATAAGCGTCCAGATCCACGTGTCATACACGTGGAATACCTACCAGTGACACAGATGCCCTAATCTATGACTAGACCTCCATGCGGGCCGCGTAAAGGTTGAGTAAGGGTTCACGCGGGCCGCGTGAGACCCAAATTTCACCTATAAATAGAAATGGCCAGGGGCTGTTCACTGGTGTCGAAACCAAAACTTAAAAAACAAAGTTTGGCTGTTCAAATTCGAAATTTACATTTACAATAGCAAGGCGTTGCTACGATACAGGGTATTAACTCGATCGTTGCTACGATTCAATGTCCGATCGATTGAAAACTATCCGATGGATGTTTAAGTGCTGCCCACATTAGGGCCATACTTTGTCATTAGTCATGAATTCGACGGATGTTTAAGTATAGCACTTTGTCATTCGTTGTGAGGTTTTTAATCTCGTGAGTTATCGTAAATGCTGTATTAGTTACTGACCTAGTTCATGTGCATTGTTATTTAAATTAGGTTACAAGGCTAATCAGTAGGCTAAACTCTGCCCATATAAATCTGCAATGTGAGTCATTCTCTTTTTTTATCAAACAGTATTTTACAATACTCCAAGCATTTTCAAAAGTTATAATTACAGGGATTAAGTCATGGTTATCTTGAATCACTGGCTAATTGGGGTATTGTGAACATTACTAATTTCTCACGGTTAGGCTAATAAATCCTAACAGTGATAATCATCCCTACTTGGGGAAGGACCCAATAGTGGTATGACCATCGTCACCAGGTGACACGACGCCAGATAAAAATAAGATAGAAGCCATTGTAATCGCTCTTATGCGGTATTTGATAACTAATGTGTCGTTTTACATACTTGAATGACTCGCTAGTATTTCCCCGCTGATAAAATAATTTTAAAACATGTTTCAGGCGACCTGCTGTAAATCAAGGAAAACCTGCTACGGAGCACTAACCAGCTTGAAGAGGTGGCTCAGTTAAAATAAATAAACATGTTTTTATAAATCAGGGAATTCCCTAGTGAAATTTCTCTATTGTAAATTACGGGGTTTTATCCCGAATTATGAAATAAAATAATCCGGCATTTCAAGTTTTAAAAGATCATGTTAAATCTTCCGCTGTCGCATCAATTAATAAATACCACGGGTTCCTGTCCCGCGGCTCCTGACCGGGTCAAACCGGGGCTGGGCCGTGACTGTGTTGGTGTTGTAGTGGTGGTGGAATGGTGGCAAAGTAGGAGAGTAGTGGTTTGCCAAGGGAAGCCTTTGAAGTGAACCAAGCACCCCCTTTTATAGCCAGTACAAAGATCTGGCCACGGCCCAGTGCCCGCTGGGCACGACCCCATGGTCAGCCTTTTCTCTTCCTTCATTAATTGCAAGTGTCAGCAGAGGGCCCCACACGGCCCCATGGTCAACTTCGTATCTGTACTATCAAGATTTTGCAAGATTCTGCGTATCTTTGCGTGCACCACGTCCCGTGGTGAGCTAGGCATGGCCCCGTGGTGGGCGTAGAAGCTTCTACAGGCTTTGTCTTCTTGTGTCAAGGCTGGGCACGCCCCGTGGTGAGCTGGGCACGCCCCGTGGTGAGCTGGGCACAGCCTCGTGGTCTGGGCACAGCCTCGTTTTTGCTTTTGCTTTGGGTGATGCTGCCGAGGGTCAGGCATGTCACGTTATTCCTTCTTCTTTTATTTATGTTGGTATTTGGCTGCTTATTTGTTCCTTTTGTTCTTTTAAGCTCATTTGGTCCTATAAATTCAAAAGGAAGAAAGAAGCACGATTTTTTCCAACATTAGTACTAAAAAATGGTTAGTTTTATGCCTCATTTGATGTAGTTTATATTTTGCATTTTGCACACATCAACTTTACTAGCACCAACTTCACCAAAACCATGATACATTCTTTTCATAATATTGAATGCTTTAACAGGCCCAACATTGATTGCAGACAACCCATATATAAAACTTTCTTTATGAATAATCAATACTTCTGGCCGCAGGCAAGAAATGAATATCTTCATCATCAACAAAGATATGAAAATGTTCTTCTTCAAAACAGTAGATTTTAAAAATATTATTGTTCTCTAAAATTAATTTCCATGAGCATTGCATCCAACTCTTTTTGAACCTCTATTACGTCTAACAATCTTTTTACTATTTTCGTCAACTGAACCAGAGTCTATTGCTTTGCTAACATGAAATCTTTCTTCTGAACAGAAAATATATCTTATTTTCACTAAACCACCATTTTTCCAAGAGGTATTTTTTCTTCCAGAAAAACCTGCAGCAAGTGCATATCTCTGATAAAACGCAAAAGCCCCATCAAATGATTTAAAAAACATTCAAACAGAAGGTCTAATGGATCCACTGACTTTAGGTTTGTAATACTTTCTTCCATTCTTTAAGCGTACACGTTCCTCCCATTTGGAATTGAGATCTGAAACATTTAACACATAATTATAAAATGCAATACTTCTTATATAATCCACAATTTTTTATTTAAACAAATGTAACGCAATAAAAATACATAAATAAAAACTTCAATTAAAACTAACTTATTGATTATAAGGAAATATTATATAAAACGCAATAGTTCTTATTAAAAAAAAGATATATAAAAAACAAACAAATAAAACGCAATTGATAAAACTTTATTATCATGTTTAAAGTGTTAAATCGAAACTTATGTGCTTTATAATAGAACAATTACGATTTAAAAATTGTATATCATATAATGTGGTTAAAAGCCTAAAACGCAATAAGTTCAGTAAAACGCAACAACTGATAAACAAATAAAACAATGAATAAAACGAACAAATTACTGTTAAATTATACAACAATGACAGTTAAACTTATCAAAAATCAATAAAAAGTAACAGAAAGAGGAATTATAAAACGTAATACATTGAATTTCGGCAAAATAACAAAAAAAATTACTTCAAATTGAAGCTAAACTTACCACAGAGTCTGCAAAAGACACTGAAGTTATCGAATTGACAAACGAAAGTAGTTTATTGCTTGAAAAAAAAGTAGAATTTATGATCGATTCCGATTTAGGGTTATACAATCGCAATTCTGTTATCCAATAGATGAACTGAGAGTAGTGGTAACAAATTCTGGTATAATATTAGAACGGGTATATGATCATGTAAAATGACAAAAAAACCTTGCCTCCTAATTTTAAAAATTACAGATAGACGGCTAAGATGACTTCCTATACTTCCTAGCAAAAATAAACTTCCTATTTGATCCTCTCCCGCAAATACAAATCCCCATCTTCTTCACTTTTTGTTTACATAACCACAAAGTAGCCCCAGAGACTAGAAAACATTCCTATCCTATCATAGTTTCTTAGTTTTCGTTTTTTTTTCAAATTTCATCTCAACTATCCTATGTCGATGCCGATAATAACTTGTGGTCAAACTACAAAAAGGCACAAAAGTTATATACCGGTATTATAGAGAATTCGGCTTGCCGGAAGGGAAACCGAGATTGAGAGACATTTGATAACAGCTGTGGAAGAAATTAGGAATTTAACTCGTAGTACTAAGAAAAAACTGGAAGTCAAAAACTGCTAGAAGTAACCTCTTGTCTCTAGAAGCTTTTCTTGATTCATGACGGTCAAGATTAAATCTTGGGCTGATCCAACGGTGCAGATTGAATATTGAAGAGTTTGACTTTAATGGAAACATTAGTATATATAACAACTATAGATACATAACCGAGTCCAGATTACCTTGGAAGGTCGAACGATCATACACCCACCAGGGAACCGGAGGCCTAAATAGGTCGTGGCTATAACAACCCTCCTAAGACACCCTAAATGCCCTAAAATACACCTCGTATATGAGAAACGGCCTTAAATAACCTTAATATTAATAAAAATCAAATAAAAAAATAATAGAGGAGCTCGCGAGCCTCGACCCTCCTGGGCTTGCGAGTTGCGGGACGCGACAACCCGGTGACTTGCCGGTCACCTGTGAAGCCACATGTCCCACTGCGTGTCGAGACTAGTATGCTGACTAGTCAAAGCTAGGACCTAGTCTACCTCTCTCGCGGGCCGCGAGAGTGTGAGCGAGATGGCTCGCGGGGCGCGAGTCGCCCTTCGACCATCCTATAAAAGGAGGCCGAGACCTCAGTTCATTGTTGCTCAATTCTATCTTTCTCTCTCAAAGATATAGTGCTATTATTATCGGGTATAATACCCCTAGAAAGCGAAGATCTGCCTCGTTGTAAGTATTATAAACCCCTATCATGTATTTGTTACCCTACCCGATTGATCTAGGGCGCTGTAATGCATGTCAAGGCTCTGTCTGACTCAGTTCATTGAAGTTCTGACTCGTGTTGTATGGCTAATGTGATTTGGGTTATCTTACTAACACGTGTGCGTTGTTTAATTTTTAATAGATAATAACCAGGAGAATCATCAGGAAGCTATAAGTATTACCTAAGTCTACAAAGTGAGTCCATTCTCTTTTCTCACCGTTTGTGAGTCATTCTACCAAACTGTTTTACCAAAACCTCAAATGTATACTTAACAGTAATTGAGTTTTTGTATTCTATAATTGTTGTCGGTATGTGGGGTTTTGTATACACTACTTGTAATCCGTTACTATTGGATGACGAGTTAGCCAATGAGTAACATGACCACAGTCATGGAACTGTGGAATCAGTGAATATGGCAAATACTGAATGAGTAATTTGGTAGAAATAAACACTGTAACCGCTAATGCTCTCAATAATGTAAAGTTATAAAAGCTGTTTGATTAAACTGGAATGCACTCGCCATTATTTATTACTGATAAAACCTTTTAAAACACGTTCCAGGTTACTTAATTTGAAGCTAATAGAAGCCAGCTGGAGAGCACTGAAGGCTTAAAGAAGTGGCTATAAAAGTTACCTAAATAAAAAAGAGATTATGTTTTAAAGAATTAGGGTTTATCCCTATAAATGTATTGTAATTGAAACTTGGGTTTTATCCCATTTATTTATTAAAAAAAACTTTGATGTTTTAAACTCTGATAAATATTTGCTAACTACGGTCCTGAAGTCTCCTTTCTGCTGCCAAATTAATAAACACCGATACCACTTGACTGGTTCGCGGCGCCCGCTCCCGGGGTAGGGGTCGGGGGCTTTGATAGAGAGTGGTATCAGAGCTACAACCACTGGTTTAAGCCATTTAGGTGTTCTGCTAATACCTAAATTTTAATCGATTGTGTTAGGAAATAATTTTTGTGATTATGTGTAAATATGTGTATATTATTTTGTGTTATTTGACAATTTGTTAGTTTACGGTACGAGTGAGCAAGGTACATCCGACGCTTATCGTCAATTAGCTAGTTCCCCAAAAGATGAAGGAACCTCATCTCAGCCAACCCCGTCAGGATACTCTGCTGATACTGAGGAAGGAATCTTTATCTTTAAGGCAAAATATGAGGAACCATTTCCTCCTAAAAAGAGAGGTTGGTTTAGTAGAGGAGTGTATGAGAGGAGGAAAAGGATGAAAAAGTTACAACAACAGAGAGCACTAGCAAAAGCCAATAGAGAAATGAATACCCAAACCCAGGAAACCAATAGACCATTGTGGGAAGAGTAACTTGATAGGCAGTTAGCTGATTTCCACATGTTAGCAAACACAGCAGCAGACCCTAACCTGAACCAAGTAGCTGAATCAGAATTGTTACCCTTATTTCCCAACCAACAAATGGAGTTAGAACCCAACCTGGAGGACCAATTCCCAATCCCAGCATTTGACCCCAATGAGATTCCTAGAATCCCAGCAACTAACCCCGTAGCGCAGTATACCGACCTGAACCCTTTAGACCCATTTTGGAATGACGACAGGTATATTCAGAGTATATTAGACAACCCATACCCTTACGGACAACCCATACCATGATACCCTGGTCCAGTACCAGCCCCTATGCCACCCATGAGTCAAGAAAATGTGGAGGAACTTCGCCAATGGGGCGATGAGTTAGTTGAAGAAGGAAACAAGATCCGTCAGATAGGAGAGAAGCTCGTTTGGAAGTATGACGAGCGAAAGATACAGTATTGGATGAACAATACCTAGAATAATACATAATAAATATATATATATGTGTGTAATTTTGAACTTTGATAAAAAAAATTATATATATATAACCAACTAAAATAGATAGACTAAAATAAATATCGATGCATATATATAGATATATATAAAAAGAGTAAAGTCGCAATGTTCGACGTTTTTGATCAATCTGCTTGTGTGATTGTTTGTATTAAATCTTATTCTGCCATATTTATCACCTGATAAATGTTTACAATCCAAATGGACAACGAAGTAAATCAGGAAAACCAGATTAATGATAATAACGGGAACCAAGTGAATAACAATGCCATCGAACATATAGTAACACAAGGAATCATAGATGCTATGCCATATATTATCAAAACTATTAGAGAAGTAGAAAATAATAAATCTATAATTGGAAGTAAACGTGCACATACTGAACCAAGTCACAGTGTGAATGAAAATCACATACTCCTTATCCAAGCTCCAATCCCAAAAAGAAGAAGAACCATCCCATATGGTTGTTCTTATAAAGAATTCTTGGCCTGCAAACCAATAGAATTCTCAGGCAATGAAGGATCCATTTCAACCTTACGCTAGATAGAAAAGACAGAAGCAGTCATAAAAATAAGTAAATGCGTAGATGAAGATAAAATCATGTTTGCTTCTAATCTTTTTAAGAATGCAGCCTTAGAGTGATGGAATACCATTCTCCAATCTAAATGAAGTGAAAGAGTTTATAGTATGGAATGGACCAACTTTAAGGATATAGTTGACAGAAAATTTTGTCCTCCTCATGAAAAGGAACAAATCACCAATAAGTTCTTAAATCTTAAAATGATTGGAATAGACTGCAGGGGATACACTACTATATTCTTTGAATATGCTAGAATAGTACCCACTTTAGCCTCACCAGAGCTAGCATTAATCTCCAGTTACATCTGGGGATTAACCAGTGAGATCAGACACGTAGTCATGGTAGCTAGATCCCAAACCATAGAAGAGGTAGTAGAACTAGCCAACACCCTGACTGATGAGTTGGTACGTACGCAAGAAGAGAACCAAAGAAAGAATCTAGCTCAAAAGCTTACCCAAGAATTTTGCTACGGTAATTCCAACCATGGGAAAGGTACAAGTTCTTCCTCTGCACCCTACTGCAAGTATTTCCAAAAGAAGCACTCAGGAAGGTGTTCCATATACTGCAACTTCTACAAGATGTATGGACATAAGGAAGAAGATCGCAGGAAGAAAGCTAGCAATAGGTTATGCTTCAATTGTGGAGAAGGTAGTCATATCAAACTGAACTGTCCGAAACTAGCTCTAGCAACAACCAGCAAAGCCAAGGAAACCGAAGGACCTAAGAAGAATGCCAGAGCATTTGTTCTGACAGCTGAAGAAGCTAAGATGATTCCGGATGTGATTTCCGGTACGTTTTTAGTTAATGATATTTTTTCCAAGGTATTATTTGACTCTGGTGCAAACCAAAGTTTCATCAATACTTCTTTCTACAAACTTCTCAATCAACTATTAACTAAACTTCAACAAGATTGTCTTGTGGAAACAGCAAATGGAGAATCCATTAAGATAAGTTAAATCCTGTAGGGAGCAAGAATAGAAATTCTAAACTATAATTTTACTGCTAATCTTTATCCCATGAATCTAGCCGGATTCGATGTTGTATTAGGAATGGATTGGTTGGTAGCCAATCATGCCAGTATTTTGTGTGATCAAAAGTCAGTACAAGTAAGTACACCAAAAGGTGAAAAGATCACAATTAAGGGAGACAAGCCAACCAGGTCAACAAAATTTATCTCTATGATGAAAGCTGCAAGCTATGCAAGGAAAGGAGCAATAGTGTATATGATTTCCATAATCGTTGACACTAAAGGAAAAGAATTAAATGATAGTACCATAGTAGATGTTTTTCCAGAAGAGTTACCTAGATTATCGTCAGATCGAGAGGTTGAATTTAGGATTCACCTCATACCTAGAACGGCACCAATTGCCAAAGCACCATATCGACTAGCACCGACGGGAATGCAGGAACTGAAGAAACAATTGGACGAACTACTTGATAAAGGATTCATACAACCCAGTTCATCCCCATGGAGACCACTGGTACTGTTTGTCAAGAAGAAGGACGGATCGATGCGTATGTGTATTGATTATCGGGAATTGAACAAGGTTACGATTAAAAATCGGTATCCATTACCGAGAATCGATGATTTATTCGATCAACTCAAAGGAGCTCGATTCTTTTCTAAGATAGACTTACGCTCAGGATATCATCAATTGAAAGTACAGGAAGAGGACATTCCTAAAACTGCTTTCAGAACAAGGTACGGTCATTATGAATTTACAGTCATGCCATTTGGTTTAACCAATGCCCCAACCGCATTTATGGACATGATGAATAGGATATGTAAGCCATATCTGGATAAATTCATAATAGATGATATTCTAATTTACTCTAAGAGTAAAGAGGATCATGCAGAGCATTTGCATACACTTCTGACATTGTTGAGAAAAGAAAAGCTTTATGCTAAATTCTCAAAATGTGAATTCTGGTTGCAGGAAGTGCAATACCTTGGACATTTGGTTAATCATGAAGGAATTCATGTGGATCCCACAAAGATCGAGACAATTACTAAATGGAAAGTCCCTGAATCACCAACGGAAGTAAGGAGTTTTCTTGGACTGGCAGGATATTATAGACGGTTTATTCAAGATTTCTCTAGGATAGCCATTCCATTAACCAAACTGACCTATAAATCAGTTAAGTTTGAATGGGGACCAAAACAGGAAGAAGCCTTTAGGATTCTTAAGCAAAAGTTAACCAACGCACCCATATTCATGTTACCAGAAGGAACAGAAGACTTTATAGTCTATTGTGACGCGTCTAAGTTAAGATATGGATGTGTGTTAATACAACATAAAAAGATAATAGCTTATGCCTCTAGATAACTTAAGAAACATGAAGAGAATTATACAACTCATAATCTAGAGTTAGGAGCCATAATTTTTGCCCTTAATATTTGGAGACACTATCTTTACGGTAGTAAGTTTGTTGTCTTCACAGATCATAAGAGTCTAAAATATGTTTTTGGGCAAAAGGAATTAAATATGAGACAGAGACGTTGAACGGAGATTCTTAGTGATTATGATTGTGATATCCAATATCATGCAGGAAAGGCTAATGTAGTAGCTGATGCTTTAAGTCGAAAGTATCATGAAAAGCAAAAACGAGTTCGCTCTCTCAGATTAAATCTGCAGATAGATTTAAATAAGCGAATTAGGGAGGTACATGAAACAACATTCAAGGATGATGCTGAAGGTTTAAAAGGAATGATTAAGGAATTAGAACAAGGAACATATGGAATTTGGAGATTCCATGAGAAAAGGATCTAGATACCTAAACAAGGAAACCTACGCCACCAAATTTTAGAAGAAGCCCATAAGTCTAAGTATACGATACATCCAGGTAGTGATCAGATGTATCAAGACTTAAGAAAGAATTTCTGGTGGATAGGAATGAAAAAGGATATAGCAAACTATGTTGCTAAATGTTTAACCTGTTCACAGGTTAAAGCTGAACATCAGAAACCCTCAGGGTTATTGCAGCAATTAGAAATGCCAATATGGAAATGGGAATTGATAAAAATGGATTTTGTTACTAAATTACCCAATACACGAAACGGTAATGATACAATCTGGGTGATTGTAGACAGATTAACCAAATCTGCTCATTTCTTACCTATGAAGGAAATTTTCAGTATGGAACAGTTAGCCAAGTTATATGTAAATGAAATAGTTTCATTACATGGAATTCCTTTATCTATTGTGTCTGATAGAGATAGCCATTTTACATCTCATTTTTTGGAGAATTTTCCAAAAAGCAATGGGAACCAGGTTAAATCTAAGCACAGCTTATCATCCTCAAACGGACAGACAAAGTGAAAGGACAATTCAGACAACGAAAGATATGCTTAGAGCTTGTGTAGTTGATTTTGGAGGAAATTGGGACGATCATTTACCATTAATAGAATTTTCCTACAATAACATCTATCATACCAGCGTTAAGCTGCACCATTTGAAGCACTTTATGGACGAAAGTGCCGAACTCCAGTCTGTTGGGCCGAAATTGGAGAAACGAAATTATCTTGACCCAAGATAGTGTAAGAAACAACGGACAAGATTATTCAAGTCAAGGAAAGACTAAAAGCAGCACGAGATCGTCAACAGAGTTATGCAGGATAACAGACGAAAACCATTGGAATTTCAAGTTGGAGACAAGGTATTATTAAAAGTTTCTCCATGGAAAGGAGTGGTCAGATTCTTTAAAAGAGGAAAGCTAAGCACAAGGTATGTTGGAAGTTTTGAGATTATCAAAAGAATAGGACTAGTAGCTTATCCGCTACGACTACCAGAGAAAATGGCAAGAATATATGATGTGTTCCATGTCTGTAACCTCAAGAAATGCTTAGCAGACAAATCATTAGTGGTACCTCTTCAGGACATAGAGGTAAATGAGAAGCTTAAGTTTATAGACAAACCACTACAGATTGAAGATAAAAAAATAAAGAATCTCAAGCACAAGAGACTATTTCTAGTCAAAGTGAAATGGGATTCCAAGAGAGGACAAGAGTATACTTGGGAGCTCGAATCAGAAATGCAACGGAAATATCCACACCTGTTCCAGTAAATCTCGAGGACGAGATTTAAAACAAGGTGGGGAGGATATAACAACCCTCCTAAAACACCCTAAATGCCCTAAAATACACCTTGTATATGAGAAACGGCCTTAAATAACCTTAATACTAATAAAAATCAAATAAAACAAATAATAGAGGAGCTCGCGGGCCGCGACCCTCCGAGGCTTACGAGTCGTGGGGCGCGACAACCCGGTGACTTGCCGGTCACCTGTGAAGCCACGTGTCCCACTGCATGTCGAGACTAGTATGCTGACTAGTCAAAGCTAGGACCTAGTCTACCTCTCTTGCGGGCCGCGAGAGTGTGAGTGAGATGGCTCGCGTGGCACGAGCCGCCCTTCGACCAGCCTATAAAAGGAGGTCAAGGCCTCAGTTCATCGTCGCCCAATTCTTTCTTTCTCTCTCAAAGATATAGTGTTATTATTATCGGGTATAATACCCCTAAAAAGTGAAGCTCTGCCTCGTTGTAAGTATTATAACCCCCGATCACGTATTTGTTACCCTACCCGATTGATCTAGGGCTCCGTAACGTATGTCAAGGCTCTGCCTGTTTCAGTTCGATAGAGTTCTATCTCGTGTTGTATGGCTAATGTGATTTGGGTTATCTTACTAACATGTGTGCATTGTTTAATTTTTAATAGATAATAACCAGGAGAATCATCAGGAAGCTATAAGTATTACCTAAGTCTACAAAGTGAGTCCATTTTCTTTTCTCACCGTTTGTGAGTTATTCTACCAAACTGTTTTACCAAAACCTCAAATGTTTTCAATTATACTTAACAGTAATTGAGTTTTTGTAATCCACAATTGCTGCCAGTATGTGGGGTTTTGTATACACTACTTGTAATCCGTTACTATTGGACGATGAGTTAGCCAATGATGACCACAGTCATGGAACTGTGGAATCAGTGAATATGACAAATACTGAATGAGTATATTGGTAGATATAAACATTGTAATCACTGATGCTCATAATACTGTAAAGTTATAAAAGCTGATTAATTAAACTGGAATGCACTCGCCAGTATTTCTTGCTGATAAAACCTTTTTAAAACGCGTTTCAGATAACTTAATGTGAAGCTAATAGAAACCAGCTAGAGAGCACTGAAGGCTTAAAGAAGTGGCTATAAAAGTTACCTAAATAAAAAAGAGATTATGTTTTAAAGAATTAGGGTTTATCCCTATAAATGTATTGTAATTGAAACTTGGGTTTTATCCCATTTATTTATTAAAAAAAGTTTGGTGTTTTAAACTCTGATAAATATTTCCTAACTACGGTCCTGAAGTCTCACTTTCGCTGCCAAATTAATAAACACCGATACCACTTGACTGGTTCGCGGTGCCTACTTACGGGGTACGGGTCGGGGGCTGCGACAGTGTCCGATAACAAAAAGGCCCATCCCCCTCACCCAACAAAGGACGCGCATCCTAAAGTGTGTCCCTCCGAATGATGTCACTTCAACGCTGTGCGGAATCCAAAGGAAAAAAGCACTCGAAATTTAAACTGGGTTGTGCTCGGAACTTTAATGAATTTATTTTTAACAACGGCTTGTTGGAGTATCCTATGTAGGGTAGACGGTTCACATGTATGGAAGAAAGCTTAGCAAACTAGATCGGTTTCTAGTCTGTTGGGAGTTCTTTAACAAATGTCCTTCCGTATGTGTGTGTGTTATGCCCAGCCGGCATTCTGACCGTTGTCTGGTGCTGCTCTCTTTGATGGATTCTAATTTTGGTCCTCGGCCATTTCGGGTCTACAGTTCGTGGTTAAGGAATCCGAGGCTTAATGAGGCAGGGAAAGCTGCGGTGGATGGATACGGTTCGTTTGAACCGCCGGATATTAGTCTTACCAATAAATTTTCCAACATCAAAACCTTCCAAAAGATATGGAGGGATGAGTTTGTTACCAAAGAAAGTGAAAGTGAAAGATTGGCGTTGGCTGAGCTGGAACATATGGAGGATGAAATGGAATCTAGAGATTTGATAGAGGAAGAGGAGTGGATCATGGAGGAAAACAGGAAAATTGTCAAAGAGATCGAAAATAGGAAAAGTATTGATCTCATACAAAGATCAAGAACCAAATGGGCATTGGATGCGATGAGAATTCAAAATTTTTTCATGCCATGGTAAACAATCGGAAAGCTTCAAATAACATTCACGGTTTAAACATAAACAGGGAGTGGGTTACGAAACAGTCTAAAATAAAGAAGGAGGTTTTTACTTTCTTCTGGGACAGGTGTATTGAAAATATGACAGAGAGACCGGAGTTAAGATCCGAGAATATAAAAAAAATTACGGAGGCAGAAAAAAGTATGGTGGTGGAGCCGTTCTCCGTCTCGGAAATCAAGGAGGCCGTTTTTGCTTGTGGGGATGACCGGGCCCAGGGCCGGCCTGATGGGCTGAACTTTAGATTCATTAAATACTTTTGGGAGATTTTCGAGGAAGATTTCCTTAGAATTTTCACTTGGTTTCATAATGGAGGCGAGATTAGTAAAGGTAGTGGTTCGACATTTAACGCCCTTGTTCTGAAAGTCAAAGACCCAGTCAGCCTTAACAATTAAAGACTGATCAATCTGGTGGGAGTGATTAGTAAGGTTATCTCGAAAGTAATCGCAAATCGTATGAGGAAAGTGTTGGGTAGTGTCATTTTGGAATCGCAGTCGGTATTTCTCAAGGGTAAGTGCATATTGGATGGTCCTCTTATTATTAATGAAATGATTTCGTGGATCAAAAAAAGAAAGTCGAAAGCTTTTTTCCTTAAAATCGATTTTGAGAAACCCTATGACAATGTGAATTGGAAATTTGTGGAAAATATGTAACAACCCAAAATTTATAAGCCATAACATAATATTTTAATTTTGATGCATTAGTAAAAGAAAATGATAAATACAAATTTTACCATATAAAAGTTAAATAAAATACTAGAAAGTAAATTATTGTGAATAAATCAAGTTAACCAACTTAGAATATGGTGTGATAAATGGCATGTTATGAAAGGTTAAGGGCTAAATATATTAGATGGAAGGAAAATGTTATGACAAAACAAAAGTTCAGGAAATTGACTAAGATATATATATGTGTGTGTCATGAGATAGAGAAGAGGGAAAAGGGTTCGTCCTAACTAACAAGAACACACTCAATTTCAGCAAATTGATGATGATTTTAGGCTGGAAATCAGTGCATGGAGCACAATCCATGTTATTTTAGTTGTCCTTAACTCAAGATAAGTCACAATTTGTGAAATGATGAACATTGATGAAATGGGTCTTTGATTAATCCGTGTATATATGCGAAATTAGGATGGTAATGAGTTAGAATCATCTCACGAAACTTGAATTATGCTTGGATTTCGGATTATCTTGATGTTTTTATGTAAACCCACTTGTAGGTAACAATGCCATGGAAATGTTGATGATATGTATGTTAAATTAGTTGTAGTTTTGATATGTAAAGATAAATGTTCTAGATTAATGTTATATGAATCTGAATTAGAGTGGAAATTGTGTGAAAATGTTGAATGTAATGATCTTGATAAGAATTGGTATGGTTGTGCATAAATTTCTTGTACACTATGCTTGGTAGATGGTACGCAGACAATGTGTTCGATGAAATGCCTAGGCTGAATTATTTGGGTTTTAACTTGGGCACTTGTTGAAATTGGATATTAGAATGAAAATGAATATGTTGATGTTTAGTTGGTGCCAAGATAACCAAAGGTATGAACATATGGAATGAAATTTATTTGAAGGCTAAATGTGATGTTACAATGTTTAGGATCGAGAGAAAAGGAAAGCTTGAGTCATAACCAAGATAAAGTGATGCAAAATCAAGGTAAGTTAATATGAACTTCTCTTTAGTTATAATGTTGATTATGGCGTTTGTTTTATGATATAACTATTAATTGCAAGCTGTAAATTAGCATATAGTGATTGTAATGTGTTGGAAGTCTAAATATTGGTTAAGGGAAACCGTATATTGATGTAAGTTTGATGACCCGTTATGAACAGGTCAGAAAGTATGGAAACTAAGTTAAGGGAATGAAAATGAATTTGGCACACTATGTGCGGGTCCAAAAGTATGAAAAGAGATGCTAACAAATGGGTATGTGTTGACCCATACGAATGGGTCAAATAACCCAAGGTTGGTTAACGTATGATGATGATTAAGATTCGACCCATCATGAATGGGTCGGATGGAAATGTAAAGTTTATAACGAAGAAATGGTATGTACGAATTCGTTGTAGGCGAATTCGTTGTACGGACGAGAAATATGTATAATGTATGGTATGAATATGTAGACCTTGTTAATGGGTCAAATAAGATGCACAAATGAAAATTTTAGTTTGATGTTAAATGATGCATACTAACAAATGTAATTTCATGTTGTGTATGACAGGTAAATCGCACGCTTAAAATGGCGAACTTGGAACGAGCACACATTAAAGCCCTCAACGCGCTTCCGGTTATGTTTTCATGTCAAACGGGTTAAAACTAAATTTTTGGGTTGAAGTTGTAAATTTTACACCTGATGTCCATTTGTTAGTACGTTAAAGTGGTAGTCGTTATTTGGTAATTGTACTCATGTTATCAAACGACTTGATGGATGTTTTCTTTTATTTTGTTCGACCCTTTTCGGAAAGCGTATTTCCGTCAACTTTCAAATGTTAGAAGAAAAGCTATTAATTTACGTTGTTTTGGTCGTTTGACATAACGGGCGTTCCAAGTTGGTATCAGAGCCAAGGTTTGAGGGATTCGAGCACAAGTCGAAGTGCTTGAACTCAAACTGACAACTCGCGCAATGGTGTGTTCGCTCCAAGGCCGCAAATGAGGTAAACATTTAAGTTTCAATGAAGATAAATAGGTACGATGTGATATTAGTATAGAGTTTTGTCGCAACCCGTGACCCCTGCCTTGGGAGGCGAGCGACTGCGGCCTACTCAGAGATGGCGGTATCGGTGTTTATCGTTATTTGGCAGCGGAATTTTCATCAGGACCGTAGTTAGGAAATATTTTATCAGAGTAAACACCACATTTTATATTAATAATCATAATGGCATAAAACCCATGTTTTCATTACAAACATGTTTATAGGGATAAACCCTAATTTATTGAATAAAACATCTTTCTTTATTAGGTAACTTTTATATCCACATTTTTCCAAGCCTTTAGTGCTCTCCAACTGGCTTGGCTTTCACATTTTATTACCTGAAACGCATTTAAAAACATTTTGTTAGTGGGAAATACTGGTGAGTGAATCCCAGTACTATTAAAACAAGTTTTATCAATTTACAGTATTGAGAGCGATTACAATGTTTACATCTACACAATTACTCATTCGGTACTGTCAATCCTGACTGGTGGGTCATATTACACATTGGCTATCTCGTTGTCCAATGGTAACATGTTCCACATTTTGTATACAAAACCCCAACATACCAGCAGTAATTGAAGAATTTCAAAGACTCAATCACTGCTAGTCACATTGTAAAATATTTAAGGTTTTGTAGAAAAAACATTTTTCAAAAAGGAGATTACTCACATTGCTACTTTAGACTTTTCCTGTGATTTTCCTAGTTAATCTACTAATTTAAACAATGCACACGTGCATAATAACCCAATATTTACATTAGTTATACCCTCCCCGAGACAGAACTCCAACGACTACGTCTGGCAGAACCTCGACAGCCGTTACGGAGCACTAGATCAATCGGGCAGCGTATCTAATACGTAACCGGGGGTTATAATACTTACAACGGGGCAGAACTTTGTTAATTAGGGGGGGTATTTTAACCGATTATAATGCCTATTCTTCAGAAAAGAGAGAGAGAATTCGAATTTGAGCAACGTAAACTGAAGGCCAATCGTCTCAATTTATAGGGCCTGATTTCGGGTTTGTCGCTCCCCGCGAAGAAGTCCGCTAAGGGCTTCGAGGCCAGCTAGGGTAGGCCCTAGCTTGGCTGATTCGACCCATCGCTTCCACACGCGTCTTGACACGTGGCATCACCGGGAGTGGTCTGGTGGTTGACCTGTCGCGGCCCGCGAGCGACCTTCTTTTTTTGTTTTTATTTTTATTTAATAAAATTAAAGGTATTAGGGACCAGTTTTCGTATATGGGGTGTGTTTTAAGACATATTGGAATGTTATAAATATATTAGAGGTGTCGGTAAATACTTTAGGAGGGTTGTTATATCCTCTCCACCTTGTTTTAGAAATCGTCCTCGAGGTCTACTGGAACAGGTGTGGATATTTTCTTTGCATTTCTGATTCAAGCTCCCAAGTGTACTCTGGTCCTCTCTTGGAATCCCACTTCACTTTGACTAGAAATAACCTCTTGTGTTTGAGATTCTTGACTTTCCTATCTTCAATCTGTAGAGGCTTTTCTACAAACTTAAGTTTTTCATTTACCTCTATATCCCTAAGAGGTACTACTAGTGATTTATCAGCTAAGCACCTTTTGAGATTGCATACATGAAATACATCATGTATTCCTGCCATTTCCTCTGGCAGTTGCAGCTGATAAGCTACAGGTCCTATTCTTCTAATAATCTTAAAAGGTCCAATATACTTGGGGCTTAACTTTCCTCTTTTGATGAATCTGGCAACTCTTTTCCAAGGAGAGACTTTTAATAATACCTTGTCTCCTACCTGAAATTCCAACGGCTTTCGTCTGTTATCAGCATAACTCTTTTGTCGGTCACATGCTGCTTTTAGTCTTTCCTTGACCTGAATAATCTTGTCCGTTGTTTCTTGTACTATTTCTGGTCCAGATAATTGCTTTTCTCCAATCTATGCCCAACAAACTGGAGTTTCGCACTTCCGTCCATAAAGTGCTTCGAATGGTGCAGCATTGATGCTGGTATGATAGCTGTTATTGTAAGAAAATTCTATTAATGGTAAATGATTCTCCCAATTTCCTCCGAAATCAATTACACAAGCTCTAAGCATATCCTCCATTGTCTGAATTGTCCTTTCGCTTTGTCAGTTCGTTTGTGGATGATAAGCGGTGCTTAGGTTTAGCTTGGTTCCCATTGCTTTTTGGAAACTTGTCAAAAAATGAGAGGTAAAATGACTCTCTATCAGAAACAATTGATAAAGGAATACCATGTAATGAAACTACTTCATTTACATATAATTTGGCTAACTGTTCCATACCAAATGTTTCCTTCATTGGTAGGAAATGAGCAGACTTGGTTAACCTATCTACAATCACCCAGATTGTATCATTACATTTTCTTGTTTTGGGTATTGGTAACAAAATCCATTGTTATCAATTCTCATTTCCATACAAGCATTTCCAAATGCTGCAACAAACCTGAGGGTTTCTGATGTTCAGCTTTGACCTGTGAACAGGTTAGACACTTAGCAACATAAGCTGCTATATCCTTTTTCATTCATATCCACCAGAAATTTTTTCTTAAGTCTTGATACATTTTATTACTTCCAGGATGTATCGTATATTTAGACTTATGGGCTTCTTCTAATATTCGGTGGCGTAGGTTTCCTAATTTAGGTATCCACATTCTTTTCTTATGGAATCTCCAAATTCCATCTGTTCCTTGTTCTAATTCCTTAATCATCCCTTTTAATTTCTCAGTATCGTTCTTGATTACTGATTCTTGTGCTTCTCTAATTTGGTCATTTAAATCTACTTGTAGATTTAATTTAAAAGAACGTACTCTTTTTGGCTTTTCGTGCTACTTTCGACTTAAAGCATCAGCAACTATGTTAGCTTTTCCTTCATGATACTGGATATTACAATCATAATCACTAAGAAATTCCATCCAGCATCTTTGTCTCATATTTAGTTCTTTTTGCCCAATAAGGTACCTTAAACTCTTATGATCAGTGAAGACAACGAATTTATTTCCATATAAATAGTGTCTCCAAATTTTAAGGGAAAACGTTATGGCTCCTAATTCTAAATCATGGGTTGTATAATTTTTTTCATGATTCTTAAGTTGTCTAGAAGCGTAGGCTATAACCTTTTGACGTTGCATCAACACACATCCATATCCTAACTTAGAAGCGTCACAATAGACTTCAAAATCTTCAGTTCCTTCTGGTAATACTAGTATGGGTGCGTTGGTTAATCTTTGCTTAAGAATTCTAAAGGCTTCTTCTTGTTTTGGTTCCCATTCAAACTTAATAGACTTACAGGTTAACTTTTTTAAGGGAATGGCTATTCTAGAAAAATCTCGAATAAATCGTCTATAATATCCGGCCAATCATAGAAAACTTCTAACCTCGGTTGGAGATTCAGGGACTTTCCATTTAGTAATTGCCTCAATCTTGGTGGAATCCACATGAATCCCTTCATGATTAACTAAATGTCCAAGAAACTGTACTTCTTCTAACCAGAATTCACATTTTGAAAATTTAGCGTAAAGCTTTTCTTCTCTCCGTAAGTTTAAAAGTGTATGCAGATGCGCTGCATCTTCCTCTTTACTCTTAGAGTAAATTAGAATACCATCTATAAAGACAATTATGAATTTATCCAAATATGGCTTACATATTCGGTTCATCATGTCCATAAATGCGGCTGGGGCATTGGTTAAACCAAATGACATGACAGTAAATTCATAATGGTCATACCTTGTTCTGAAAGCGGTCTTAGGAATGTCCTCTTCCTGTACCTTTAATTGATGATATCCTGAGCGTAAATCGATCTTTGAGAAAAATCGAGCTCCTTGTAGTTGATCAAACAGATCATTGATTCTCGATAATGGGTACCGATTTTTAATCGTGACCTTATTTAATTCACGGTAATCAATGCACATACTCATTGATCCATCTTTCTTCTTGACAAACAAGATCGGTGCTCCCCACGGCGATGAGCTTGGCTGTATGAATCCTTTCTCCAATAGTTCGTCTAACTGTTTCTTTAACTCTTGCATTTCTGCGGGTGACAAACGGTAAGGTGCTTTGGCAATTGGTGTTGTTCCTGTTAGCAGATGAATTCTGAATTCAACTTCCCTGTCTGGCGGTACTCCTGGTAATTCTTCTGGAAAGACATCTGAAAATTGAGATACTACGGGGATATCTTTTAATTATTTTCCTTTAGTGTTAATTATTATGGAAATCATATACACTATTGATCACTTTCTTGCACAACTTGCAGTTTTCATCACAGAGATGAATTTGGTGTGTCTAGTTGGCTTATCTCCTTTAATTGTGATCTTTGCACCTGTTGGTGAATTTACTTGTCTTGACTTTTGATCACATAGAATACTGGCTTTATTGGCTATTAACCAATCCATTCCTAATACAATGTTAAATCCAGCCAGATTCATTGGGTAAAGATTAGCAATAAAACTTTGGTTTAATTTTTCTATTGTTGCTCCCTGCAAGATTTCAGTAATCTTAATGGATTCTCCATTTACTGTCTCTACTAAGCATTCTTGTTGGAGTTTAGTTAATGGTTGGTTGAGAATTTTGCAAAATGAAGTATTAATAAAACTTTGGTTCGCACCAGAGTCAAATAATACTTTAGCAAAAACATCATTAACTAAAAACGTACCGGCAATCACGTCCATGATCATCTTTGCTTCTTTAGCTGTCAGAACAAATGCTCTAGCATTTTTAGTAGTCTTGTTGTTTGTGGTCGGAGCTAGTTTTGGACAGTTCGGCTTGATATGACCTTGTTCTCCACAGTTGTAGCATATCCTATTGTTAGGTTTCTTCCAGCAGTCTTCTTCCTTGTTTCCCGATATTTTGCAAAAATTGCAATATATAGAGCCTCTTTCCGAATGCTTTCTTTTGCCATATTTGCAGTAAGGAGCAGAGGTAGAACCTACATTCTTCCCAAGGTTGGAATTTCCATAGCGAAATTCTTGGGTAAGCCTTTGAGCTAGGTTCCTCCTCTGGTTCTCTTCTTGAGTACGCACTAGTTCATCAGTCAAGGTATTAGCTAGTTCTACAACTTCTTCTATGGTTTGTGGTCTAGCTCCATTGACTATATGTCTAATTTCACTAGATGTAACGAGAGATTAATACTGGTTCTGGTGATGCTAGGGTTGGCACTATTCTAGCATATTCAAAGAATGTAGTAGTGTAACCCTTGCTGTCTACTGCAGTCATTCTAAGGTTTAAGAATTTGTTAGCAGTCTGTTCCTTTTCATTAGGAGGACAGAATTTTCTTTCTACCATATCTTTAAACTTAATCCATTCCATACCATAAACTCTATCATTCTAGAGCTGCATTTTTTAACAGATTGGAGGCAAATATGATTTTATCTCCTTCTGCACGCTTGCTTATTTTTAAGAATGCCTCAGTCTTTTCTAACCAGCGTAGAGCTGCAATGGCTCCTTTATTGCCAGAGAATTCTATGGGTTTGCAGGACCAGAATTCTTTGTAAGAACAACCATAAGACATGGTTCTTCTTCTTTTTGGAATTGGCAATTGAAGTAACGGTCCATTGTTCACGCTGTGACTGAGTTCAGTATGCGTTCGCTTACTTCCAGTATTACTGTTATTATTTCCTGTTTCCCTAACATTTTGGATGATAGCTGGCATAGCATCTATAATTCCCTGGGTTACTATATGTCGAATAGCACTGTTATTTATCTGGTTTTCCCGATTTGCATTGTCGGCCATCTAGATTTTAAACAATTACCAAGTATTTATATCACGAAACAATATTGAATGCGAATAATCACATAACAACACATTGATCCAAAATCGTCGGCATTGCGACCTTTACTCTATTTTATACTATGCATCTATATCTATTACAAACCATAACTGGAAATTAAAATACAATACTAGTATGCATCAATAACTATAGGGTTATCTATCCTAGTTTGGAAAAAATAAAATTTTTTTCAAACATACACACATATATATTTATATTATTATTATTATTATTATTATTATTACTATTACTACTGATAAGGGTTCATCCAGTATTGCATGTTGCGCTCGTCATATTTCCAGACGAGTCTCTCCCCTATCTGTCTCATCCTCTCACTTCCTTCTAATATCTCCTCACCAAAGGTGCGGAGTTCTGTAGGTTCTCCGTACTCATGGGTGGGGCTGGGACTGGGGCTGGTATCGGGTCGGGAAACTGGGGCATGGGTTCTTCCTGAGGTTACAGGTTTTCTAGAATCTCCCTGATATATTGGTCATTATCATAATAGGGGTATAGAGGGTCAAGGTCTGGGTAGGGTCCTACTAGATCTTGCATGGATTCCTCTATGGGAATTGGGTAACGTTGCTGGTAATCCCTGTGGTCATCAAACCAAGGGTCATAGTCTGGAGGATGGGGTGCTGATATTCTAGGGATTTTAGCTGGGTCTAGGTCAGGTAGTGGGTTCTGGTCAGCTGGGTCAATCTCTACTTCCATGGATTGTGTTGGGAATAACTGCAGTGGTTGGGCCGCTATGTGTTGTTCTAGATTAGGGTCGGCGGCTGTGGTTGCTAGTATATGGAAGTTTGCCAGTCTCCTATTGATTATATCCTGTGTTTGAGCGTTCATTTCTCTATTCGCGGCTGCTAAAGCTCGCTGCTGCTGAAGTTTTTTCATCCTTTTTCTATGCTCGTGAGCTCCTCTTGTGAACCGTCCTCTCTTCTTGGGAGGGAATGGTTCTTCAAATTGTGCCTTGAACACGAAAATCCCTTCTTCGGTGTCAGCCGAATACCCCGAGGGGGTAGACTGCGAAGAGGTTCCTTCGTCCCTAGGAGAGTTGGACAGTTGACGGTAAGCGTACAAAGGTCCTTGATCACTCATACTGTAAACTAACAAATTGTCAAATAACACAAAATAATAATCTACACGTATGTACATAGTCTCATTGATTATTTCCTAACAAAATTTATAATTTCAATGTCAGCAGAACACCTCTTTGGCTTAAATCAGTGGCTAAGCTCTGATACCACCTTCTGTCGCAACCCCCGACCCCTGCCTTGGGAGGCGGGCGGCCGCGGCCTACTTAGAGATGGTGGTATAGGTGTTTATCGTTATTTGGCAGCAGAATTTTCATCAGGACCGTAGTTAGGAAATATTTTATCAGAGTAAACACCACATTTTATATTAATAATCATAATGGCATAAAACCGATGTTTTCATTACAAACATGTTTATAGGGATAAACCCTAATTTATTGAATAAAACATCTTTCTTTATTAGGTGGCTTTTATAGCCACATTTTTCCAAGCCTTTAGTGCTCTCTAGCTGGCTTCTATTTGGCTTTCACATTTTCTTACCTGAAACGCGTTTAAAAACATTTTGTCAGTGGGAAATACTGGTGAGTGAATCCTAGTTTAATTAAAACAAGTTTTATCAATTTACAGTATTGAGAGCGATTACAATGTTTACATCTACACAATTACTCATTCAGTACTGTCAATCCTGACTGGTGGGTCATATTACACATTGGCTATCTCGTTGTCCAATGGTAACGTGTTCCACATTTTGTATACAAAACCCCAACATACCAGCAGTAATTGAAGAATTTCAAAGAGTCAATCACTGCTAATCACATTGTAAAATATTTAAGGATTTGTAGAAAAAACATTTTTCAAAAAGGAGATTACTCACATTGCTACTTTAGACTTTTCCTGTGATTTTCCTGGTTAATCTATTAATTTAAACATTGCACACGCATTAGTATAATAACCCAATATTTATATTAGTTATACCATCCCCGAGACAGAACTCCAACGACTACGTCGGGCAGAACCTCGACAGCCGTTACGGAGCACTAGATCAATCGGGCAGCGTATCTAATACGTAACCGGGGGTTATAATACTTACAACGGGGCAGAACTTCGTTAATTAGGGGGGGTATTTTATCCGATTATAATGCCTATTCTTCAGAAAAGAGAGAGAGAATTCGAATTTGAGAAACGTAAACTGAAGGCCGGTCGTCTCAATTTATAGGGCCTGATTTCGGGTTTGTCGCTCCTCGCGAAGAAGTCCGCTAAGGGCTTCGCGGCCCGCGAGGCCAGCTAGGGTAGGCCCTAGCTTGGCTGATTCGACCCATCACTTCCACACGCGTCTTGACACGTGGCATCACCGGGAGTGGCCTGGTGGTTGACCTGTCGCGGCCCGCGTAGCTAGAAGGCAAGGCCTTCGCGGCCAGCGAGCGACCTTCTAACTTTATTTTTTTATTTTTATTTGATAAAATTAAAGGTATTAGGGGTCGGTTTTGGTATACGGGGTGTGTTTTAAGATATATAGGAATGTTATAAATATATTAGGGGTGTCGGTAAATACTTTAGGAGGTTTGTTATAAGTTTTAACATGGTATTTGGAACTTTAAGGTTGGGGGTTAAAACGGAGAATTACGGGGCCTGTATAGTCGAAACCGGGCTCGAAAGGATTGGTAAACGACCAAATTTATAAGTTGCAGCGAAATGGAAATCGGAAGGGGCGTCGCCGACGCCGGTAGGGTGCGTTGCCGACGCAGCCACCCCAGCCGACGTCGTATTCCACTGCCGACGGACTTTTTGGCCGACGCCACTTTTTAGGTGACGTCACCGACGGGTTGTCTAGGCGTCTCCGACGCCACGTGTTACCCCAGTTCGTTGTTTCACTCAATTTTACAAGTTTTAGATCCCTGTACTTTCCGAAGGTCCATTTTATAGCCCCGTAATGTTGTTATAAGACATAATAAGTGATGTAAGTACAAGAATCATAGATAAAAGTAGCGAAAGTCTAATGTATGGTATGGAACGGCATGTGATGAAAAACGAATGCAGATTGTTAGTTCGAAACAAATTAGAGTAAATGAGGAATGAAGTTAGTACCGGGTTTAATAACCCTATGAAGAAAAGTATGCGGTGTGGTCATGAAGTGGCCGTTAACACCAAGAACGAATGGAATGAAAGTATAATAGTAATGAGTAAGAGAATGAAATTCATTAAAATATGTTAAGCTTATTAACATATTACTTAAAATATGTTGTAGAATGTTTCCTAAGGCCAATCTAATAGCTCCATCAAGTTTATGAAAAAGTAACCAATGATAATTAGGGTCCTCTAAATGTTAACCGGGTCATATCGAAATGTTTCGAAGTAAGAATGTACATGATTGGAAAGTTATGAATGAAGTTCTAGCTAGATTCATCAACCCTATGATGAGAAGTATATGGTGTGGTCATAAAGGACCGTTAACACCTAGCATGAAAGAAAAGAAAATATAGAAAATTTAAAAATACTAGAATGAAGTGAATATGACCAAAGAATGAAATTTAGTAATGATCTCGAATGTTATAGTAGATGGCTGATGAGAAGGAAGTGATTGTTAATGAAATACGTTTCGAGTAATGGATGGTGCTAGAAAGTATAAGTGAAATGAAAGTTGTTTAAATATGAGTATGAATGCATGAATGTAACTTGAGGTAACATAAAAAGTATATGAAGTAAATGACGGATGAAAGGGATAGAAACGATAACAAATGGCACAGTAAAAAGGAATAAAAGCAATGATTGCGGAAGAAGTTGGAATGGTCCTAGAATGTAATAAAATGTATGAAAAATGAGTATGGTTACACCAAGAGTGTTGTGAAATGTTTGAATGATGAGTATGATCAAGCTTAGAAGGTACTGAATATGAGAAAATGATAGAATTTTGAGTATAGTATGGTCCTAAGGATGAAAGTCTTGTCAAATGAAAAGTGAATGTTAGTAGAATAAAAAATTTAAAGGAAGATATTATTGTGAAAACACGACACATGAAATAGAATGAAGAATAAAGTGTTGGGAAACAATACTTGAAGTTGAATATAGAAGGTGGCTACGAGACGTGTCACATGAGACGGGATGGAGGATGATGTGATGGAAGAAAGAAATGTTGGAATGAACGGGTTGAACCCATAGGTGAGGGCGAATCAGCATATAAGGAAGAAAGGTACAAAATAAGATATTCTAACCCATAAGCAAAAACGGATCAAACAAACCCGAATGAAATGCCCGTATGAACAGCCAGAACGGAAGGATTGTATCCGGGTGGTAAGCATGGATAGAACCTAAAGAAGGGGTTATAGACGGATAAAAGTTAGAATCTTTAGGAGGGAATGAATCTATGAAAGCAAATGAGGAGATGCTTTTCTCCCCCTAACTAAAGATTAGTATAAACATAATAGGTAAGTGGCACAGGTAGCCTGGTCGGTCGAGCATGATGTTGGACTAAAGGAATGTATATGCATATATATAGGTGATATATATGTGAATGTACTCAAAATAGGTTGTAGCTGGTTGTGGGAATATGAGTAAGGATATGTTGATAGTTAACCACAGTAGACCCAAACGGGATATACGAGTAAGAGTAAAACATATGACAAATGTGGTATCATGTGATAGTATAAGTAATATATATATATATATATACATAGAAAGATGTTGAGGTAATAAAAGATTATGATGGGAGAATTACGCGCTGAATGCGTTACATATTAAGCATATAGAGATCAACACATGAAGATTACAATGAATAATGGGCTAAGAGCTAGAAGGATGATTTAAGCACTTACAAGGATAGGGATTCTGTAAGAAATGGTAAAATAATAGTAAGTATATTTAAATTTGAAAGTTTAAATGATATGAACTAATTTCAAGAATGACGGAGGTGGCCCAACGTGTAAACATAATTACATGATGGACTTATTATTAATAAAGGATATAAAAGAAATGGGATGCAAGAACAACGTTTGCATCCGTATATCCAAAAATCAATGAGGGAGTACAAATGTGTTGCGAGTTAGCCCATACTGTAGGGATAAAAAGGGTAATGACCAAAGGTTATGGACATCAATTGATGAAACTGAACATGTAATATGGCTTGGAAGTATTAACTAGTCAAAGTAAGGTGGATAACTAGATATTACGTACGAAAGGAATTTTGTAAATGATTGAAAGGCATAAGCTAATGTGCAAATCGAAGTGCGATATGAGAAAGGTATGGAATGAATTAGCAAACCACTAACAGTGATGAAGTTACTAAATGTCATTGTGGAAAGATGGTAAGAGTCGACCCACATATCGAAAATAAAAAGTGTAATGGAAAGGGAAGGAAAGTAAGGAACTAGTAAGAAAGCGGAATACATGATTAGTATGCCAAATTTAGAATGATTAGAAAGAATTGTATGAAAAACAAATGTGAAAGGTTAACATTGAAAGAAGTTGGAATGAAAATACTAGAATGCATAACTATTAGAGGGATAGAATGTTACATAAAGAAGGATTGCGTGGAATATAAAATAAAGAATATTTAAATGGAATGTGGCATAAAAGATAATTTACCACAAGTAAACCTTGCAAGGAATATAAGATGGGGTTTCGCTAAGACATGAAATTTTACGACTAATGGAGTAAATGAATGAAAAATTTTATGGATCCTGCCCCTAGTCGGGCTACCTAGCGTATGTGAGGACTTATTAGAAGGTAAACCTCTAAAAAAATGTTCAAGAGCTAGAGTTTGTATACCTAAGATTCATGGCTCGTATTATAAGACGACCCTACAAGGTAGAGTGTAAACTAAATTATCGAATGAATGGTTGTACCGAATTTTTTGTAACTCATATGTGGAATGGTATGGCATGAGTAATAAGTTTATAATATCGTATACGAACCCTTAGTAAGCATATAGGTAAGAATTAATCCATTGTGGTAGATTGTTAGGAATTTGCCTTAGCATTACAATTGCTAGAAGGAATGACGTATGTGTGACGGCTATAGAATGTGATAACAAGTATAGTTGCGTATGACACCTCGAGTGTAATATGAGTTATACAAATGTAAGTATTGATTACTCGATCATATTAATAGCGTGATTAAAGCCTTATGGTGGCCCTTGTAATCAAGGGATAGACGGTAGAGAAGTTAGAGCAAGTTAGTATACACCAGGCTAGTATAAATGTAGGCATTAAATTGCGGTTAACCATGCAAATATGATGAATCATCAATGAAAGAAATATTGGTCTCGGGTAGAGATCACACGTAGGTATCACAAGAAAAGTATGAAAGGAATCATCAAGCAAGCGCCATGAAAGATAGTTTGCTCGATATTGGCCCATAATGGGATCTATGCAGAAGCTAAATAGTTTGCAACTATCAAAATGATGTATGACTTATGATTTTATGTGAATGTCTAGGAATGAACAAGTATGAATATTATGATAATCATTTCCCGTGGCAATTAAAGATTTCAAAACGAAGCACCTCCGCAACAAAGCCATTAGACAAGTTTTGGTCCAATGGCAACATAGGAAAGGATCGGATCTTACGTGTGAAGTGGAGGCTGATATGCGGGAGCACTACCCAGAATTATTTGGTGTGTATTCAGGTTTCGGGGACGAAACCTTCTTTAAGGGGGGTAGACTTGTAACACCCCAAAATTTTATAAGCCATGACATAATATTTTAATTTTGATGCATTAGTAAAAGAAAATGATAAATACAAATTTTACCATATGAAAGTTAAATAAAATACTAGTAAGTAAATTATTGTAAATAAATCAAGTTAACCAAGTTAGAATATGGTGTGATAAATGGCATGTTATAAAAGGTTAAGGGCTAAATATGTTAGATGGAAGGAAGATGTTATGACTAAACAAAAGTTCAGGAAATTGACTAAGATATATATGTATGTGTCATGAGATAGAGAAGGGGGGAAAGGGTTCATCCTAACTAACAAAAACACACTCAATTTCAGCAAATTGATGATGATTTTAGGCTGGAAATCAGTGCGTGGAGCATAATCCATGTTATTTTAGTTGTTCTTAACTCACGGTAAGTCACAATTTGTGAAATGATGAACATTGATGAAACGGGTCTTTGATTAATCAGTGTATATATGCGAAATTAGGATGGTAATGAGTTAGAATCATCTCATGAAACTTGAATTATGCTTGGATTTCGGATTATCATGATGTTTTTATGTAAACCCACTTGTAGGTAACAATGCCATGGAAATGTTGATGATATGTGTGTTAAATTAGTTGTAGTTTTGATATGTGAAGATAAATGTTGTAGATTAATGTTATATGAATCTAAATTAGAGTGGAAATTGTGTGAAAATGTTGAATGTAATGATCTTGATAAGAATTGGTATGGTTGTGCATAAATTTCTTGTACACTATGCTTGATAGATGGTACGCACACAACGTGTTCGATGAAATGCCTAGGCTGAATTATTTGGGTTTTAACTTGGGCACTTGTTGAAATTGGATATTAGAATGAAAACGAATATGTTTATGTTTAGTTGGTGCCAAGATAACCAAAGGAATGAACATATGGAATAAAATTTATGTGAAGGCTAAATGTGATGTTACAATGTTTAGGAACGAGAGAAAAGGAAAGCTTGAGTCATACCCAAGATAAACTGACGCAAAATAAAGGTAAGTTAATATGAACTTCTCTTTAGTTATAATGTTGATTATGGCGTTTGTTTTATGATATAACTATTAATTGCAAGTTGTAAATTAGCATATAGTGATTGTAACGTGTTGGAAGTCTAAATATTGGTTAAGGAAAACGGTATATTGATGTAAGTTTGATGACCCGTTATGAATGAGTTAAAAAGTATGGAAACTAAGATAAGGGAATGAAAATGAATTTGGCACGCTATGTGCGGGTCGAAAAGTATGAAAAGAGATGCTAACAAATGGGTATGTGTTGACCCGTCATGAATGGGTCGGATGGAAATGTAAAGTTTATAATGAAGAAATGGTATGTACGAATTCGTTGTACGGATGAGAAGTATGTATAATGTATGGTATGAATATGTACACCTTGTTAATGGGTCAAATAAGATGCACAAATGAAAATTTTAGTTGGATGTTAAATGATGCATACTAAGAAATGCAATTTCATGTTGTGTATGATAGGTAAATCGCACGCTTAAAATGGCGAACTTGGAACGAGCACACATTAAGGCCCTCAACGCGCTTCCGGTTATGTTTTCATGTCAAACGGGTGAAAACTAAATTTTTGGGTTGAAGTTGTAAATTTTACACCTGATGTCCTTTTGTTAGTACGTTAAAGTGGTAGTCGTTATTTGGTAATTGTACTCATGTTATCAAACGACTTGATGGATGTTTTCTTTTATTTTGTTCGACCCTTTTCAGAAAGCGTATTTCCGTCAACTTTCAAATGTTAGTAGAAAAGCTATTAATTTACGTTGTTTTGGTCGTTTGACGTAACGGGCATTCCAAAATATTATTCTTCAAATGGGTTTCCCTCAGAAGGGGTGCAACTGGGTGTCAAGTATACTAAGATTGGCGAGATCATCAGTGTTGGTTAACGGTTCCCCGGCGTTCCAATTCCAATGTGAAAAAGGGATGAGACAAGGAGATCCTTTTTCTCCTTTCTTATTCTTGGTGGTAATGGAAGCGTTGTCATGTATGCTTGATAATGCTCGGGCTGCGGGAGCGATAAAGGGTATTCAAACTCCTAGCAATGGGCGTTTATCACTCATCTTCTCTATGTGGATGATGCGATGGTTGTGGGGGAATGGAATAAAGATGAGGTTGTTAATGTGGTTAGAGTCCTTAGATGCATTTATGTGTGTTCGGGTATCAAAATCAACATTGACAAATCGAACCTTTATGGGATAGCAGTGGGAGCGGGGGATATTGGGGATTTGGCCAAGGAGGTGGGATGTAAGCCGGATGCCCCCCCCCCTTCAAGTACCTAGGGTTAATGGTCGGGGCTAATATGAACAGGATAAATAATTGGCGTCCGGTTTATGAGATTTTTCAAAATCGCCTTGCGATGTGGCAATCTAACCTTTTATCCATTGGTGGTCGAGTTGTCATTATTAAATCAGAGTTGGAAAGTCTTCCGACTTATTATTTTCTTTATATAAAGCGCCCAAAAATGTGATTTCGGATTTGGAAGCTATGATAAAAAAGTTCTTGTGGGGAGGCTCAAACGAAGAAAGGAATATGCATTAGGTAGCTTGGGAAACGGTTGATTGCCATAAAAAAACAAGGTGGTCTCGGTTTAAGTAAGTTAAGGGAGGTCAATGTGTCGTTATTAACCAAATGGGGTTAGCGGTATAAGACGGATAACAATAACTTGTGGAGGCGGGTCATCGAGGGTCTTCACGAAAGTAGGGTGGGGTGGGAGTGTATTCCGTTTAAAAAACTCTAAGTGGTGCTTGGAACAACATCGCTAAAGTCTTTATTAATACTCTGGCGGATGGAAAACCTATTCGAAACTGTTTTAAAGGGGTGATGGGCAACAGAGAGGATGTCGCGTTTTGGCTCGACCCATGGATTATCAATGAACCGTTAAGGTAGAGATATCCTGGGTTATTTAGACTCGACTCGGCTAAAAAATGTAAAGTTTCGGACCAGATTGTGAAACAGGAGGCTGGATACGGGTTGGAGTGGGCCTGGAATTCACAGTCAATGTCGTAGGAGGATGCATCTAATCTGCAGCAGCTGTGTGGTTTACTAGCTGGGTTTCAACTCTCGGAGTCTTCAGACAGATGGCAATGGATTGCAGGGTCATCGATCGACTTCTCTGTTAAGGCGGTTAAGAAGCTGCTAAACGAAAGTGCAGACGTGAGCAATAGATATGTTATGGAGTGGTGTCGGTGGGTTCCCCTAAAATGTAACATCCATGCGTGGCGGTCTCAAATGGACAAAATTCCAACAGGTTTAGCTCTTATTAGAAGAAACGTTGCGGTAGAAGATGTAACATGTGTGCTATGTAATTCGGGTGAAGAATCAGCGGGCCATATATTCACGTCTTGTTATGCAACCGCAATTATCTGGCAAAACGTTAGTTCGTGGTGTAAAGTGCCAAACATTTTTGCCTTCTCGGTTAAGGACCTCCTGGATGTTCACTCGGGAATGCGGATTTCAGACAAGAAAAAGGAAGTTCTGCATGGGCTAATCATTATTGGATGTTGGAGTCTATGGAGGGCTAGGAATAATTTCAAGTTTTCTAATAGGCCGATCAAGCTTGATTGGATTATGAGTGAGGTTAAGTCTTTGGGGTTCCTTTGGTATTCAACTAGATCAAAAAATAAGGATATTACGTGGGAAAATTGGTGTAATTTTGTAATAATGTAATGTGTTTTGTTGTTGTGGCCGGCCTATTTCGGGTCGGTGGTTTCTAATGAAGTTTTCCTTTAAAAAAAAAGTACACCACAAGTATGCTTTTCAGAACATTCGTCCTCATTCTCTCTCTGCTTTCTCTCTCTGCTTTCTCTCTCTAAGCAAATATTTATCATCACGTCGGAGGGTGATCGCAGAGTAGTCCTCCCACCTCTGCGGCAAGCCTAACGGTTTGTTAATTGTGCAGGTTCAGTCTTTCGAGTTGTGCAAGATCTAATCGTGGTTAGTTCAGAGTACGGCCAATTTTTGGATCTTCAATTAATTAATATGATCAAGAAACATCAATAAATAGGACCAAGGAAAACATAAAAACACTAGCTTCATACTTGGGAATTTTTTTAATGAAATATTTAGCCATTAAAAAATTAAATCGTAGGAAATTATTGTTTTTTCTTTCAAAAGGAAAGAACGTGTCGGCTGAAATTGGCTAGAATTAAAGTATGCTCCGTCGTCTTCTGTTAAAAAGAAAGTGACCATACCTTTTGGTCGGTCACGTCCCACATCCCTCATTCCCACATAAATGTCGGTACCACTAACTAACCCTACCATATGCTATCTAGAAAATGGAAAATGGGCCCAATTTCATCCTTTTAATTAAAGCTATCCACTACAGAGTAACGCCCCTGCCATGTGGCAAGGGGCTCGGCGGGAACCACAGAACACCGTCGGATAGCGCTGTTCAAATTGCTCGGCACTCGACGCTCGTTCGATGCTCGCTCGAAAGTTGCTCGGAATTTGCTTGTTCGATTCAGCTCGATTGAAAAAATGTTCGGTTCGGATCGGTTCGGTTTGTAAACGAACCGAACACGAGTAAAGGTCTGCTCGGTTCGGTTCGGTTCGGCTCGGTTGGCTCGATTTATTTTTTAATATATATATATATATATATATATATATAGGTAAAGGATCCTGTAAAAAAGGCATAAAGTGTGAGAAATGTGAGAAAGAATCTCAGCCATTAGATCATTCCATATTAATTTCATCAGATCAAGGTTATATTAGTAATTACACCAATAAACCTTATTAAGGATCAAATTTTTGTAACCGATTTTTCTGAGTTTTTTTAGGGAATTCGATTTTTGAATTTTTTATCTGATTCATCTAAATCTTTAAAATATCTCGATCTCTAAATCATTATAAAATCGCATTCAATTTCTTTGTTGATCACGCATACAGATTGCATACGCATACAATCGTTAATCTGATTCATACTTTCTTTCTTCATGGAGAACGACGATCAAGGTATTTCTGTTTGTTTGATCTGAAGTTTATTATGTAATTGTAATCAATATTCAAGAACATTGTTCGTTTAATTGTAATTGTCAATTTTTCAATCATCTGGTTTTTTCATTGGAATTTTCATGAACACCAGTTCGTAACCGTGTATGGTGTTTTTTTTTTTTTTTGTATGGGTGTTTTTGCGTATTAGTTGTGGTGTTTTTTTACTCTGGTACACTGTATGGTGTTTTTCCATGTATGTTACTTTAATATACGTAATTTTTTGTGATGACACCACGTGTAACCCTTTCAGGGTGTTTTTATATGTGCATGGTGTTTTTATGTATGTTAGTGAAGTTGAAGCTGGTATGTGTTTTTTATATCAGTTGATAATGAGTCATGGTGTTTTTTTTCATGTGATGTTCCTTACAGGGTTTTTATACGTACATGGTGTTTTTTCATCTAAATATAGGGTGTTTTTTTATAACAGTTGTTTTGTGGTGTTATTTTATTCGTATTATGTTGTATTGTTTTTTTACTGTAGAATCATTCAATTTAATTATTTTCTCATGCTTTCAAACCTATCAGCCGCTTGGGAAACTACATTTGTCTCCAAACTCCGGTAAGAGGACTTATTTACCGGAGGTAGATGAATCGCTTAAGCCGAAGGATAAGATGACATTTGATACGGTGAACCATGCATTCCTCTTTTATCAGAAGTATGCAATGGCTTCAGGCTTCACTGCCAGGAAGTCTTCTCAATACACGCATCATGGTGTTATAAAATCTAAATGGTTCGTTTGCTCAAAGGAGGGGACTAAACCTCTTAAGGCGATCGATACATCTAAAGAGATTGACACCTCAAATAATGGGTCAAAGAGGAAATCTATTTGACGTGTTCCTTCTATAAGGACGGGGTGCGAAGCACGTATGTGTGTAAAGTTAATGCCTTCGAATCTATACGAGATATATTCTTTCAAGGAGGCACATAATCACTTTTTTGTTGCTGAGGAAGATAGGCATTTACTTCCCGCTATCCGAGGTATGAACTATATGCAAGAGCAAGCCGTTAACGCGTTGAGCGTGTTGAACATTGGACCTGTCAAAGCTTTTAATATCATGAGGACATTGTATGGTGGGTTTGACAAGGTTGGGGCAACCAAAAACGATTTTAAAAATTTCAAGCGAGACCTGAACAGGTATATATCTGAGTTTGACGCTGATATGATGATCAAACGGCTTATGAGGAAGAAAGAGTACATGCCAAACTTTTAAATGGAGTATATAACAACGGAAGATGGGGTGTTAAGGGGGTTGTGGGCAGATGAAGATGCCAAAAGGGATTTTTCGATGTTTGGGGACGTTGTTTCATTTGATGCCACATATCGTCGTAACAAGTAAGTTTGGTAATTATTATCTTTATTTTGAGTTTTTCAGCTTATTTTCTTAAGTATATATCATTAAGTTTTTTGTTGTTTTTATTCCGTATTTGTTTATCAGGTACAGCATGATGTTTGTTCCATTTACCGGTATCGACAACCACAACCACAATCACAACGTTACTTTTGGTGCCGCTATAATAGGGAACGAAACGGCTGAAACTTACAGTTGGTTGCTAAAGGTGTTTCATGAAGCATTTGGTCGTGCCCCTCCGGTGATTGTAACCGACCAAGACCTAGCCATGAAGAAGGCTATTGAAGATACATGGCCCGAGAGTAGACATAGGCTATGCATGTGGCACATCATGGACAAGCTTACTGCTAAGGTGTTTAGTTGTTCGTCCTTTTAACCTTTCGTTCTCCTTTTTACATACTTGAATGGTGTTATATATTATTGAATGGTGTTTTAGGTTGGTGCTACAATCTGCAATAATACAGATTTCAAAAGGAGGCTGTGTGACATTGTGTGGACCGATTCAATTCTACCTGTTAAGTTTGAAAGTGAGTGGGCTACCATAATGAACGATTTTAACTTGGTTGATCATGAGTGGCTGCAGTCACTTTATCAAATCAGGGATACTTGGATATCGGCTTATTATGGTGAGGAGGTCATGTCCGGGCTTATGCGTACCTCTTCTCGTTCAGAGAGTGAGAACCATTTCTTTAGACAGTTCTGTAACCCGAGTTGCACACTTGTCGAATTTCTCAGGCATTTTGATTCTGCTATTGAAGCTCAGAGACATGAGCACAGGAAGAATGACCATGACACCAGAAATACCAACGCTGAAATATGGGCTGAAGACTTTGTTTTGGAGGATCAAGCGTCCAGGATATACACACGCTCTATATTTTTTGACCAGTAGTTGGAGATTAAAAACGATTTATACGGATGTGCTATCGGAAAGTGGGAAAACATGGGTGACTTCGTTAACTTTTTTGTGAAGGACTGGGAACAACCATGCACTACTTTCTTCGAGGTATTCACATGATGTTTTGTAGTGTTATTTATGAAAATTGTATAGCTCTTTCCGATTACCAGTTGCATATGGTGTTTTGTAGTGTTATTTATGAAAAATTTTAAATTTCTAATGGTGTTTTATAGGTTATGATGCGGGAGGACGACATGACTGTGTATTGTACATGCAAAAGATTCGAACAGTTTGGGTTGTTGTGCTCACACATCTTTTGTGTGCTAAGGATGCTTGATATTAGGGAGTTTCCACAACGTTATATATTACGACGTTGGACTCGGGAGGTTGTTCCAAATAGTGCCCCTGGTGCTATTTTAGGTATCAATGAGACTGAGGATCGCTATAATGAAGTTAACTGTGTTGTACGTGAGATCACATATTCTACGGAGTCGATTATTAACAAGCTTGTCACCAACTTTGATGCGCTATGCTCGTTCAGGGATCATGTTGTTAACTATTTCAAAACTGCGGATGAGTCGGTCGTCAATGCTCCACCTAAGAGCCGTCGTGAAAGGTTTGCCGAAATTACTGGTAACACAAAACCATCAGATGCAACCGTTTGTGTTCCCATTGGAACAAGATTCAAAGGTATGGGTAAGCCTAAACGGATGAAGTCCAAACGTGAAATTGCTAGAAGTCAGTTGGGTAAAAAGAGCCGTCAGTGTCAAAACTGTTTTAGATACGGCCATAACAGACGTACTTGCAAAAACCCTACCCGGACTAAAGAACAAGCTATGGCCGAGGGGGACGGTGAAGAAGCTGATGCAGTTGACGAGGAGGAAGATGAATGGGAGGAAGTTGAAGAAGATATGGATGAACAAGATGAGGATGCATTAGACGAGGAGGATGGGGAAGAGGAGTAGTAAGTTATTTAGAGGTGTCTAAAGATTTTGTTATTTTTACCGTAATTTCTTCTTGTTTCGTACATTGTTAGGTTTTTTTATCGTTTTTCAGATTTTCATAAACTCATGGTTTTATTTTGTTTGCTTTTGTTCGAATTTCATGTTATCGGTGACAATGTTTTATATATTGCTTCTGTTAAATATGTTTTTTTTGTGAACCAATGGTGTTATATGTTGTTCAGGGTGTTTTTATTATGTATGTTGCAAGTTGAATTGTGTTATTTGTCCTCCCTCAGAAATTTGTTGTTAACCAGTGATGTTAATTTTTATTCAGGGTGTTATATTATGTATTATGTTGTATGCTGCAAGGTTATTGGTGTTATTTGTCTGTACATAAATTTTTTTTTTGTATTTTGTTAACCTGTGGTGTTTTTTTTTTTGTATTTTTTTTTTGTTCTGGGTGTTATTAATGTTGTTCATATGTCATATTACCGGTGACAATGTTTTATATATTGTTTCTGTTAAATATGTTTGTTCTGTGAACCAATGGTGTTATTTGTTGTTCAGGGTGTTTTATTATGTATGTTGCAAGTTGAATAGTGTTATTTGTCCTCCCTCAGAAATTTATTGTTAACCCGTGGTGTTAATTTTTGTTCAGGGTGTTATATTATGTATTATGTTGTACGCTCAAGGTTATTGGTGTTATTTGTCTGTACATAAATTTTTTTTATTTTGTTAACATGTGGTGTTATTTTTTGTTCTGGGTGTTATTAATGGTAAAAAACCATTAGAACATCATTAAAACACCAGAATAAATAAGTGTAAAACAGAAACAACTTACGATTTGTAATCAGGCTTTACATAGTCAAATTATACCATAATCACAACTTTTCAAAAACGCTAACACATCATTTAATCTATATTTCCCAAAATGTTTTTGTCTGTTAACAAAAAGTTTAACTTGTTCTCCTGTCCACCTACACGGCAGCTCCCAACCTTTCAGCAATCCGATCGAGCGCATTATCTTCCATTCTCACCCTTTCATCCTTGTCCAAAAGTGCGTATGCTTGTACTTCTTGTTCCACTTGGCCCCGTTCCGTGTTCACGTCGCTTAGGAGCATTTTTTAGAGGTACTTCTTACGCAGATCCTCGATTTCTTATGCTTGATGAGGCAATACCTCGCCAGAAACGTCCCTCTCATTCGATAAACCACACATCCAATGTCCCACGTGTGTTCCTATTCAATACCAAACCATCAGAATTGTTCATATTTTCGTGTACATGTTTTTTAATTATTTTTTTAATAAACAGAAATTTATACGAGATTAACAGTGTAAGTTTCCATATGCCGCATCAGGAAAATACCACAGTAGATGCCATTGTAAAGTGTTTGCCATGGCAACTCCAGTCGAAGTGGTTGTGTATTCCTTAGCTGTGAGGCGATTTTTGGATGCATCGGTCTTAGATACCGACAAAATGTACTTATCTGCAGTTACACATTATTGATGTTAAGAAATAATTTTTTTTTGTTACAGCAGCCGCATAAATATAAACATTCGCAAACTTACCATCTTCTCCACATTTCCGTGGTATCTTTCTAAGCCCGCATCACCTTCTACGTTGTCAATAATAAAGACATCTCTTGTTCTCAAGTTGAAAAACAGCAGATAGTAATGTTGCCCTGTCAACATAGGTATAAACACCATCTCGAAGCTGCCTTTAAATACTTTTGGTTCTGTTGAAGCCAGCACAGCATTCATGTTTGTCGTAAATTCTGCTAATCGGTCATCTTCAGACAACGCGAAATCTTTTTCGAGCTGTGGTGTTTTTCAGGTAAACAAAAAAACAATGTATGATGTTTATCAGCAATAAAAAAAATTGTAAACTTAAAACAAATTATGGTGTTATTTAAGAATTCAGAAGCATATCATGGTGTTATCTAAGTATACACAAATAAACAATTGTGTTATTATTTCCAGACCTATGGTGTTATTTAAGCAGTCATAAATAATACATAGTGTTATAAACTATGCTCACATGATACGGTATGCTTTTTCTAGCTGTGGTGTTTTTCAGGTAAACAAAAAACAAGTTGTGAAGGTTTTCAGTAATCAAAAATTCGTAAACTTTTAACAAACTATGGCGTTATTTTGGCAGACATAAATAGTACATGGTGTTATTCACTATGCTCATGTTTTCACTTAGTAATATCCAGAAATTAAACTTACCAACATTCCTATGTTGCAGAATAATCTTGGGGATGTCCCCATCCTCCTCTTTTTTTTCTTCATAGTTCAACAATGCGGCCCAGGCACTGATGACATTCACATGTACAGTTACACCAGGCATCATCGACTCAAAAGGCCCCCTCATCACCGACACGTTACCGTTGTCGCTGAACAAAATATCCCTACAAACCGAAACACCATCGACGTGAATGTATAGTTCAATATATGTTCAAAAAACTTATGTATAATACACTACATAAACACATTTTTTTAGGTCCAAATCAGATTCTTACCATACGTTTCCTGCTGCACAAAATATACATCGAGCGAATGTGTCTTCAGCTTTATCACGAACGATTCTCAACATGACAGCCCGCTCGAAGTACGGGGACCGCAGTGCTTCCAGAAGCTTGATTGTTCGTTTCGGCCTTGGCGATCCCTGACGTTGAACATGCTGCAGTACTTCCTTATGTGTTTCATCCGTTGATGCGTCGGCCAGTCTTGTTGACAGGTTCACCGCTTCAATTCCTGAAACATTGAATTTTGTCTGTGGTGTCATTTCACTTTGAACCTTTTCAACAACTTTATCCACTTCTGCGACAAACGAAGACGTCATTGGTGAAAAGGGAGAAGTGTGTTGTGTTATAAGATCTTAATTTTGCTCGTTCGTAGGAGTGTTATATCCCTCTAATGATACACTACCTTTTTGAAGATCAACTGGTTCAGCTGCCTCAGCAGCATCATCCTTCTCAGCGTCATCGTTTTGATCTCCCTTTTCCACTTCATCTTCATCCTTTTTTTTTCTCATCATCAACAACAAGGTGCTTTTTCATTATCTCCTTCCACTCCAATGCTTTCTGTTTAAGCAGATCACTCTCGGGGTACATCAGACCCGATTCTGTTGTGGTGTTTTTGATCTTGTTCACGCATATCTCAAATTCACTAAACAAGTTATCCAACAAATTCGACCGAACCTGTACGAAACCCCGGTTTAATAACATATCATCAGAAATAACATATACTTTCTAGTCTAGTACGACTCATAAGATGTTTACCAGCTCAAAATCGGCGTCAGATGTTCTTGAGCGTGATGGTGTGTCATCGTACTGCGAGACCATCGGAATGCGGACTTCGCCATCCGGACCTACAAATAATGCACATGTTTGGGTGTCAGTTTGTGACAGCAAGTAATTTGCACAGTGTCTGTATATACCCAAGTGCGCATCATCGGATTCGATCTCGATCTCTTCATTTCCTTCATCAATCAGATTCTCCTTTTCCATTCCCTTTTTCTGCCTTTGTTTTTGCTTCTTGATTTGTTTTCCACCACACTCAATCCCTTCTGCTCGTTTGGGTTTTTTATCTTCCCTCGTCTTTGTCTTCTTATTTTGTTCAGCATGCATCCTTTCCATATCACATTCGAGATTGTTCAGAAGATCATCATCTACAAGTTCAATAATATTTTAGAACTGTGTGATGAAGGTATCTTCTTCATCACAATTCCGTAAGCAATCTGCGACAATACTTTGCATTAAGTTTCATTACCAGCATAAGTGTCAAAACAATTGTAAACAAGACAACAATAGTGATCTTATTCAGTTATATAGTGTTATTAAGTAAAATAGGGTGTTATGCAGGTATATAGTATTATTAAACCATATGTGGTGTCATTTACATATACAAAGTGTTATTAAACAATAGTGTTATTAAGTAAAACATGGTGTTATGTAGTTATATAGTGTTATTAAACAATATGTGATGTCAATTAGATATATAAAGATTCATTCTGTCACTTATGGTGTTACTCAGCTAATCATGGTGTTATTTATTACTAGAAGTTAAATACTTACTGCAAGTAACAACAAAGGCCCTCGAAAAGCATCATCGCCACCATGCCACGCCGTTTTCGTTCTTTTGAGACACGAGACCATGTACGCACATCAATTGAGGCTTTTGATATCCACGTCCGGCTGAATATTTGAAATGAATCGCACGTTGACGGAATTGTTCGTCGTGGTTTCTCCTAGGAGTGAGAAGTAAAGAATCCAGAAGTTCATTACAAACAGTCTTCTGTCATCAGCCTGCCAATCCAATATGTAATTCATCAGCTGAACCGGCGACAAGCGGGTGATATCCATATGCTTAAACTAATCTCTGAACGCTTGGACAACAACATCCTTCCTTTTGCTCGCTTTCTTCTTCTCAGCAAGATCTGTTGGACCCATAGGCAGCCCGAAAACACTTTTAACAAGCTCCGACGTTATGTTTACAGTGCGCCCGCCGCCCACGTTTAAAACACCATTGTCTGGGTCGTAATTTGTAACCAACCAGTTTGCCAAAGCAGTAGGCACACCTGTCACATTATAACCAAATATCGACCCAAACCCGATTTCATGCACTTTCTTACGTTGTTCCTCATTTAGGCCGGATGCTAGTGTTATTAGATTGTCGATACCTACTTTTGGCCTGATCCGTGCAACCGTGAATGGCTTATATGGCTGTGTCACTGGTTGATGCATTCCACGAGACGGTCCTCTTTTGGCAGCCGATTTCCGTCGCTTACCCGGTGGTGGGGTGTCGACAAAATCGTCATCCGGGTCTCGCAGCCGATCTACAGCAATTTTTAATATTTGTTTTAGTAAACAAGTACTTCAAAATATAAAATATAAACACTTCAACATAATACCTTTTTTTGATGTTATATGGGCGGAGGGGTGTACGACCAGTTGAATATCATTAACTGCCTGGTCTGCTAATTCAACTATGTCTGTTGTGTTACAAAAATAATTTTTTATCATTTCTTATATGCTAACAAATTATAATCACAACATCATTTTTTTTTTCAAAACGTACCTTGTGTGTTTTTATCGACTGCGGAATAACATCTTCTCTTGTTTTTGCATTACCCGCATCATTCATCCCATCATCACCATCTGTTTAATACAAAGCAAACATCGTCAAAATCAACACTCATCAACAAACATAAACACATATGGCTACTAATCATACTTTATTGTTTTGAAGTTTCTTTATACTTTAAACTACATTTGGAATACCTTTCTCGTCGTTATTTGACGTTTCTGAGTCACTACATACCAATGGTCTGTCAATTGTGTTTTTGAAACGTGATTTGTACATTTTGCCCCTAAGCCGATGGCTTGACCTGACTGTAGAAGAAATTAAAAACTATATTTAAAATAATTCATCACCTACTTCATCTAATACATCTTATCCTAAATCAGCTTGATATGAAAATACATAACACCATTGTTGCAGTGACCATAATAACACTCTTCTTATAGATCAGCATGATAAATAACACCTATCATATAAGTCCAGGCTAAATTACACCTTTCATATAAGTCCAGGATAAATAACACCCTATATAACACCATAGTTGCAATTATCAGAATAAATAACACCCTTCATATAAATCAATATGATAAATAACACCCTACATGTAACTTCAAGATAAATAACACCATTTCACCTAAGTCCATGATAAATAACACCATACATATCAAGAGGTTTATAACACCACTTAAAAAACACCATAAACTACCATATTATGTATAAAAACACCATAAAACACCAAATAGAACTAAACAACAGGTTTATAACACCATTTAAAAAAAATCCTGAACAATTGCCAAAACAAACCAAACTAAACATCTTAAACTGATATAACACCATTATAAACACCAAATCAAACTAAACAGGAACTACATAACACCATTATAACACCATAAGCTACGATATTATGTATAAAAACACCATAAGACACCAAATAGAACACCCTGAACGAATACCAAATCAAACCAAACTAAAAACACCTTAAACTGATACAACACCAAATCAAACTAAACATGAACGACATATCACCATTATAACACCATAAGCTACCATATTATGTATAAAAACACCATAAGACACCAAATAGAACACCCTGAACGAATACCAAATCAAACCAAACTAAAAACACCTTAAACTGATACAACACCAAATCAAACTAAACATGAACTACATATCACCATTATAACACCCTTCATATAAATCAATATGATAAATAACACCCTAAATGTAACTTCAAGATAAATAACACCATTCACATAAGTCCATCATAAATAACACCATACATATCAAGAGGTTTATAACACCACTTAAAAAACACCATAAACTATCAAATTATGTATAAAAACACCATAAAACACCAAATAGAACTAAACAAGAGGTTTATAACACCATTTAAAAAAAACCCTGAACAATTGTCAAAACAAACCAAACTAAAAACACCTTAAACTGATACAACACCAAATCAAACTAAACATGAACTAGATATCACCATTATAACACCCTTATTCAATGAAACCCTAATTTTAACACCATTCGACAACCGATCAGTCCCTTTTAGGTCTTGGTTAACATATACTTCCTTACACTATAAAAAACACCATTAAAATTCAAAAGTATCAAAGAAGACGGACGAACCTTTTTTAAAATCAGATGTTTTCTTGATTTTTGGAAGACTAAGCCGACCGATTGTAGTGTTTTTCCACTTGAATGATCCATCTTCTTCTTCGTCCTTCGTTCCATTGTCTCAGACGACGACATTCGCCTCTTTCGTTTGTATACGACTTCAATTTTAGGGCTCATTGTATCTTATTAAGGTTATAATCTTTGGTGGGAAAAGAACACCCTGTTTTTTCGAGGGTAAGAATCGCAATGGAGAGAGAAATCAGGTACAATAGATACGGTTATTGATTCGAAAGTATATGAATGCCCTATTTTACCCCTATGAAATCAAATCAGTATTTATAAAACACTATTTTAATTACAATATTGCCATTTTAATATTAACCATTAGATCTAATGGTTTATATTCTTTCCTACCTTTCTCACAAAAACTACCTTTTTTACAATAACCTTACCCTATATATATATATATATATATATAAGGTTATTGTAAAAAAGTGTTTTTTGTGAGAAGGGTAAGAAATAATCTAAACCATTAGATCTTTAATATAATGGTTGAGATCTTGATGGCAGACTTGTAAATAGTGTAACAATTAAAATAATTAAATTTCTAGATTAAGGGTATAAAGATAAAATTAACATTTTTAAATTTAGAAAGTCACATGCAATCCACATGCAAGTCCCTCCTCCCCCTTCTTTTTTAAACCTCAATAACTTTTTATACGTAACTCTTTTTTTTTAAATTACACCATAATAACGAGTGTTTTTTTATCTTTAATATAAGTACCATATTGTTATACTTATGTAGAGAAAAAAATTATGTTTCGATTGGATGTTTTAGTCCATTGTGTTTTTTCTATGTTCATACAATGGTGTTTTCATTGTATTGTGATTCAAGGCGTTGTGTTTTATAGTAAAACACCATATGAAAATATACAACTAATGCAGAAAACACCATTCAAAACTAACGATGTGCAAAAAAAGACACTGCAACATAATATCTACAACATAACACCATACGCAACTAATCAAACCGTAGAAAAGAAACAACTGGTATAAAAAACCCCCTTCAACTTCAATAGTATACATCAAAACACCATGTACATATAAAAACACCATGGAATGATTACACATGGTATCATTAAATAAACTCGTATACTAAACGAAAATCACCCATGCAAAAAAGACCATACACTGTAACATGAAAGGGGGAAAAACCATATTCATAAGAAAACTAATCAGATTGAAATTCAAAATTCGAATTCCTAAAATAACTACCTAAATTCGGTTACATTTATTTAATCCTAAAATAACTACCTAAATTCGGTTATATTAATTTAAACCTTAATTAGAATTATTAGCAGAATTACCATTATATCCTTGATTTAATAAAATGGAAAGGGAAAGATCTAATGGCTGATATTCTTTCTTACCCTTCTCATACTTTTGGTCTTTTTTACATACCTATATATATATATATATAGGGTGGGGTTCTATAGTGAACACTAGTGTATTTGCGAACTGAGTGAACAAATCCTGGCCATTGATCTACACACGTGTATGGCCAGGATCTCATCATCAAATCGTAAAATACACTAGTGTATTTCAACATCAAATCCTGGCCATTGATCTACACACGTGTATGGCCAGGATTAGTTCACTCAGTTCGCAAGCTACACTAGTGTTCACTCTTGAACCTAATCCTAAATTTTTATTGAAATGACTAGAGACCAACATCAACAATGTGGTCCAAGATCCAAATAGAGCTCATTTAAGTAAATAAAATTGAAATCCAATACCGATAGTCCATTGTCCAACACTTAAATGTCCATTTGAGTAATTGACTCAAAAATTCAAATACAAAAATGTGAAGCGTCGACCAATACTCAAGTCTCAACCCGCCATTCGATTCAGATGTCCAAGACCCTAATCAACCCCCCCCCCCATTGGCTATCTTTATTCGATTTCTCCATTGCCACTCGCCAAGATGGCAACTCGCTAGAGTTTTGCATCAATCGGTTCATTCAATTTCAAACTTTCGATAAAACAAGGGTATATTTCAATAGGTCAATAATTTATCTTCCCGCTTAACTAATCTTGATAGAACTAGTTGATTGTTTTTGTATTCCTTGTTATTTGTTAAATTTTTACTTGTGTTCTATTGGACGAAAACTGCACTTTATTCTAATAACTAGCACTCCCATCGTCACTTTCCTTGTTTGTTCTGCGACGCTCGATAGTCGCTCGACGTTCGATACTCGCTCGACGTTCGTTCGAAAAATGCTAGGATCGAAAGATGCTCGCTCGACTTTGGCTTGGTTGAAAAAAACGTTCGGTTCGGTTCGGATCGGATCGGTTTGTAAACGAACCGAGCACGAGCAAAGGTCTGATCGGTTTGGTTGGGCTCGTGAACAGCCCTACCGCCGGACAAGGCATGGAAGGGGTGGCGTGGGGTTGGCATGAGAGGTGGAACGACATGGAGAAGGTGATGGTGGGGAGCGAGGATCTTTCTCGACCAATGAGATTATTTCCTTTTTTTTTTTTTTACCTTTTTTACATTTTTAAATTATAAATATTTTAATAGGGCGTATAAATGGGTGAAACCATAACAGGTGTTACTAAAAAAGTGAAGGAAAATGGGTGCTGATGTGTTGTGGGTGTGGGGGACGTCCGCGACCCGTCAGGGAACGTCCACACCGCCCCCCTTAGGCGCATCACGTCCCTTTCGTCCCCCAAAAGACGTTGCCGACGGTCGATTTTTCAAAATCAAGCTAACAAACGACTATAATCTTTACATTTTCTTTCTTATTTTCAATATAAATAAACAAACTCTCCTATTTTTAACCCATTCACAACCAAACTCTCTCCTATTTTCATACATTCTCAACTTTTTATTAAATAAAAGCTCTCAAAATTTCATAATATTTCAACCTCTCTCCAAAAAAAGACACAATGTCTTCATCTTCGTGAAGTTCGTCATCTTCAGGGGAAGGAAATCAGTTTTTTTGTAAACGCCATAATGCAGGCGGCGCAGATGATCATTGAGGGGGAAGGAAAGGAAGAAATCACGTCACAATCGCGGACTAGGCAAGCGGCCATAAACAGAGACCAAGAAGTTAGTTTATATTTGTATTTATTTCTTTATTGTTACTATATTCGTATGTCTTTATTATCTTTTTATGTAGTAATTATTTTTTTACGTTGTTGTTATGTACGTGTAGAAGCCCATAATAGATTGGTGGCCAATTACTTTGTCGACGAACCGTTGTACACAAACGTGATGTTTAGACATCGATTTCGATGCTAGAGGCAAAAGGGGTTTCAACACCTTACATAAATGCACAACGGCAATTCGACAATTGGCGTACGGGACGGCAGCAGATGCGTGGGACGAGTATTTAAAGATGTCCGAAAGAACTGCACGAGAATGCTTGTACGACTTTTGCAAATGTGCGGTGAAGGTGTACAACAAGAAATATTGCGAAAACATAACACCAATGACGTCCAAAAATTGTATCAATTCCACGAAGAAAATCATGGTTTTCCAGGAATGCTCGGAAGTATTGATTGCATACACTGGGCATAGCGAAATTGCCCTAATACATTGCAGGTTCAATTTACGCGAGACGATTATGGACATCCAACAATAATGCTAGAGGTCGTTGCGTCACAAGATCTGTGGATTTGGCATACTTTCCTCGGGTGTTCTTGGTTCGAATAATGACATTAACGTTATCCACCAATCAGAGGTCTTGAACAATGTCCTACAAGACCGGTCCAGACACTCGTGACAATGATATGGAGTGAAATGGCGTGATACCGTAGTGGGTAGCCTAAGAATATTACCACCTCCGTTAAATAACAATATTGCCTTCTATACTTACATGGTTACATTTTAATTTTAAACCTCTTTTTCCTAATAACTATTAGGGTTAATACACGGTACGCGATGGAATTAGATGGGTATCTGTTTAATCTGTTATAGTATTTGCTTTTACGATTACTCCTATCAAACATATGTAAAAGTTAGCACTACATTACCCATTATAAAGTAAAAGTTTTGATTTAATATGATATATAAAATATGTAATAAATTATTATACTTAGTATTCTTTGTAAATCCTAGTGAACAGTTACAAACGAGTGATAAATAATCAACCTCACGAAAATCCTTCAACATTAATCGGTTTAATTGAATTACTTGCAAAGTTGCATTGAAAACAATTTATTGTGCTGGGCCGCTGGGGTTATATGGGCTACGGCTAGGTCCCAAGTCCTAACCACTTAAAACGAGGACTTCCAGCGGACTGGGCCCGGCAGGTCGGTGATGAAACACAGGTTAACACTATGGTTAATCTGTGGGGTTATTTCTTCTGTGGGTTCAATCTCTCCTTCTACTCGTGAGATGGCTCGGTTCCTGCAAAACAGCAACACCGTTAGTCTCGTTAAGAGGGGAATATGGGGGTTTCCCTCTTAACCAGGCTCCGGCGTGAGAATAAGTACTGTTCCGAGGAGGAATAAACAGTGTGTGTTAAGTGTGAGAATAGAGAGAGCAAGATCCTTTAACCTGAATGATGAAGGGTTCTATTTATAGCCGGAGGGTGAGAGAGGGAAGAGCAGCGATGCCAGCTGTGGTTGCGCGCCAGCTGTCCGACCAAGGGGAATATCCTCTTGGTCTCCTCTGCTGTGGTCAGTGTAGTGGTACACGTGGCGTGCTCACATTCGCCCATCTTGGAGACGTCGTACTGGCATTGTCGGGCTGCCCTTAGATTTGTTACAAGCCTACGTGGCGCCTGGTGACTGGTGACACGTTGTGTCCTTTATGTCGGGTGGAGCATCTTTGGAGCCACCTAGATATTTTCCAGAAGCTTCTAGAAGCTTCTGGATGGCTTCGTCGATGTCAGCGCCACGTCTGATGGAAAAAGTGGTGTGGTCATTGCCATGTTGGCAAGGAATTGGGACCATACCTCTTCAAGTCCCCCCAGTCGAGTGTGCCTTCTAGTTGAGTTGATCGTCTAGGAGGGATTCTGGACTTATAAGTGTGGTATTTCGTTATGGCGTGAGGTTTTCGTGAGGGTCCCTGAGAAATCTGCACCTAGTGGGCCCGCGGCGCGTGGAAGTTTGGCAACTTGTATAGTTAAGCCAGGTGGACGCATGGCGTACCGCGCATGGGTTTTGGCCCTTTAAAAAGTTGGGGCCAAATGGACGCATGGCGCACCGCGCATGGGTTTTGGTTCTTTAAAAAGTTGAGCCAAATGGACGCATGGCGTGCCGCGCATGGGTTTTGGCCCTTTACAAATTTGAGCCAAATGGATGCATGGCGTTCCGCGCATGGGTTTTGGCTCTTTAAAAAGTTGAGCCAAATGGACGCATGGCGTGCCGCGCATGGGTTTTGGCCCGTTAAAAAGTTGAGCCAAATGGACGCATGGCGTGCCGCGCATGGGTTTTGGCCCTTTAAAAAGTTGAGCCAAATGGACGCATGGCGCACCGCGCATGGGTTTTGGCTCTTTAAAAAGTTGTCGTCGAGAAGAAGCTTTGTCTGTCTTGGGAAGGGATGACTGATGTGACTGGCTGATGTCAGATGAACAGTCGCCTTTTCAGTCACCGTCAGTTGCTTTTCGGCGAAGTGTCAGGTGTCTGCTCACCTGCTTCCAGAAAAAGAGGTGCCACCCTCTCTCTCCTCTGACGTGTCTTCTCCCTGTTGGTTGCTTTTCCGGATTCTGACGCCCCCACTACCCATCGCATTAAATGCGATGGGTATAAATATATGGTGGTTTTCTCTTTCTTCTCCACTTATTCAAAATTTGAATTCCGGAGATCTCTCTTCTTCCTTTATTTTCTATCTTCTTTTCTTTGAGTTCATCTGCATTACAGTTTGTTTTCCTACCATGTCTTCTGCAAATCCTTCTTCAAGGAAGAAGAGGAACAAGGGAAAAACTCCTCCTGGCCCGGATCAGGCGGTAATAGGGTGGAAAGAGGAGGAATTTCAGAATTTGGTAAGGGAGATGGGTTTTCTCCCTGATTGGGGTGCTCAGTATCCTACTCCTGGTTCCACCGCCATGGATGCTCCTCCCGGTCATATGACTCTGTATGCTGCCTTCTTCCGGGAGGGTAACTTCAGGCTACCAATGACTCGATTTACTGCCGATGTGTTGAGGGGTTACGGTCTGCACATCTCTCAGATCAATGCCATCGGGCTCCCTCGGATTACTCACTTTGAGTTCGTTTGTATGGCGAACCGTTTAGATCCGACGTTTGAGATGTTCAACACCTTCTACACCGTTTCATATACAAGTGGGTTTTACTCTTTCAGTGCTCGTACCGGCGTTTCTCCGATTTGCTCTGTGCCATTGAAGAGTCTCCATGACTGGAAGCAGAAGTTTTTTTACATTCGCCGGGGTGTTGTACCTGTGGACATGCACTACAGATCCGTGGATGAGGGTATCCCCAAAGTTGATGTGGTTGCAAATTTTGCTGATCAAGACTGGTATAAGAGGTTGACTCGTAAAGCCACTCCGATAATCCAGCTTGAGGAGATGGCGTTGGTTGGTGCCGGGATGAGCCTGAGGTGGGTCCCGAAACATCCGTTGGGGGTTCCGGTTTACGGTCATGAGGGCAAGTGTACGTTTTGCTCCGCATCCCTCTCTTTTTTTTTGTTGTATGTTGTACGTTGTATTGTTTGTGCATTGTTCTTTATCTCCGTCTTTTTGTGAAGTAGGTTTCACGTTGTTGAATGTTTTGGATCTTAAGGCACTGGGTGCAATGGTTGAGGCGATACAAAAACCTGATAAACAACCCTGGTTGGATCAGATCCGTGGTCGGTTTCTGCATCCGAGTAATGCGAGTTTCACCGCTTACGTGAACACTGTCTTAGGTGAAGATAGTGAAAATGATGATTATGCATTTGATTCCATTCGAGAGGAAGTTATCGTTCTCTCGAGTGATGGGTCTGGCAGATCTTTGGAAGACCTAACCTCTCGTTCCGCGCGTGCAGGTCCGGCGCAGGGGATTGTGCATGAGCCGGTGAACGAGGCTGTTGGTGATGATTTGGAGATTCCGGTCGAAACTGTTGACCCGTTGGAGATGAGGAGAAAAGCGAAAGCTGACAAGGCGGAAGGGAAAGGGAAAAGGGCTGAGGAAACTTCCACTAAGTCCCCTCGTAAGCGACTTCATACTCCTCGTATCCTTGATTATGTTGTCGTTTCTGATACGTTGTCCGGTTTAGGAGTTGTAGAGAGACGTCCTGCGTCGGACCCTGAGGACCGCGCGACTTTAACAGAGATTATGCAGAAGAAGGCCTTCGATGATAGAAAGCGAAAGCTTGACGAGCAAGCTGCTGCTATGCTTGCCTCGAAGAAGATTAAACTTCAAAAGGAGAATCCTCCTGCCCCTTCTGAATCGGATATTGACATGGGTATTTTCGCTGAAAAACCTAGTGATTTGTTGCAGAAAATCTATGAAGCTTCTGGTATTCGTTTTGTTTTCTCCCAACTTGTCTTACATTTTTTGCTCGTTTGTCCTTCTTTTCTTTGAATGTGCTGCTCGTTTTGGAGCAGGTGCCAAAACAGCCAAGACGGGACACAAGGTTGATATTTCAAAAATTACTCCTCCAGAATCTCCGCCGTCGAGGACATTTGGGTTGTCTCCTCCTCATGAAACTTCTGATGGGAAAAAAAGGACGATGTGAATGTGGAGCAAGTTGGAGAAGGTGGTGGTAAGACAGGTGGTGATGCTGCTGGTGTTGTTGGTGGTGATGATACTGCGGGAGGTGCTGGGGTTGTTGATGCGGGTGGTGCTGGTGGCGTTGATCGTGGTAAGAATGTTGAAACCGAGATGCAGACCAGTGAGACCACTCCGCATCAAACGATATATACCAAACGCCCGCCCGGAGCTGGTGGTGGTGCGACTTCCGGGGCGGTTCGTGACCCTCTGTTTGGGAAGGTGCATGCTGACTCGTTTGATACAACGAATCCTGCTTGTGATGACCTTCCGCATGTCCCTCGTTGGAATCTGACACAGGGTTCCAGGATGAATAATTTGGATAATTGTCATGAGTTTTTCTCTATGTCTCTCCCCCGGCTGAAAGGATGTTCCAGAAGAGGCGCCGCCGGTTGGAGCTTTTGGATGAGCATGTTCAAGCCGGGGTTAACTTCTGGTCCACTTCACAGGAGATTGTCCGTGAGTGGAGAGAAATGGGGGAAGACACTCTGGAGTTTGAGAATGAGAAAAAACTATTTGCGGAAGAGAAGGAACGGTTCAATGTTGAGAAGAAAGGGTTGATCTGGAGGTTAGCTGACGCGGAAGAGAAACTTTCCCAAGAAAAGCAAGCCAATGTTGATAAGCAAAAAAACTGGGAAGTTGCGTGCGAGCGTACCAATGAGGAGCTTAAATCTCAACGTGACGCGATTGTTCGTTTGTCCGGAGAGAAGGCTAAGCTTGCTGATGAAGCCCAAAAGGCGCGTGTTGCATTTGAAGAGAAGGAAAAGGAGTATATTGCGCGTATTGCTAAGCTGGAAGACCTTGCTAGGCAATATGAGACTGCTGATCGTCTTCTTCAAGAGAAGACTGCTGAATGCAAGGCCTCTGAACTCCTTGCTGAGGAAGCGTCCGCTGATTGCAAATGGTTGCTCTCGCGCGCGGTGCCTCTGGTAATTTCTTTTACTGTATTTTGTGACTTTCGTGAATTGTCCCTTATTTGTGTGTTTGTTGTAGATTGCTGATCGCATCGTCAACTCGCACGAGCTTGCCCATTATATGTATGAGTTGGGGCAAGCTGGTTACAGCAGCGGTCGTAAGGATGGGTACAACGAGGGTAGGGCTGCGGCCCTTAATAAGGAGAAAGAACACCATTTCGAGCTGTGGAAAGAGGATTGCACTGCTGCTTACGCCGCGAAAAGACAAGAGTTTTCGTCTGTGGAGTTTGCTGTGGTTAAAGCTGCGAAAAAACTGGCTCGAAGACCTGATGGTGTCGCGTTGTTAAAGAAAGCGCTTGGCGATGAGGGTGGAGCGACTGGAGGTGCTGGGCCCAGTCATCCCGAATGAGGGACTCCGGCCTGCGCGCCGCGTATGACCTTGGTTGGTCTTGTACTTGACAATTGGATGAACAATTTTAACTTCCTTGTTACGCTTGTGGATATTGCGCTATGATTTGACATTTGTTATGCTAATAGTTGTTTGTTTTTATGCGAATTTAGTTTTCGTCATAATATGTGCATGTGTAATTACTTTGATTTAGGTATCACGAATGAATGATGGCGCTGACAGGTTGTGTTGTGTTTATTACAACGTTTTATTCTGTCGTATTTGTGCGCAGGTTGGATCGTGAATACGAAGTGATCGAGTTACAAGTTATTGTGTGTACCCGGCTGTTCTCAGCTTTGGGGGTGCTTACAATGTTTGTTTGTCCTGTGTTCGATGTTTTCGTGTCTATGTGGGCACAAAGTATTTGTTTGGCGTTTGTTAGGCTTTAGTTGTGTGTCTGACCTGGTTGTGCACTTGTTTGTGACAGGCCTTGGAGGTCTACAACGTTTCCTAATGGTCGAGCCAATGATGTTTTCGTGTATGCCCAAAGTAATATATGCAGTTGTGACAAAGAAATTTGCATGATAGAAAGATAGCCAAACACTTCTTGTATAACTATAAATGTGTTGGCGACTTGGCCATTGTGATTACAAGAATTTTCTTCATAGGTAACATTTTCTCAGCTGTTGGGCATTCCATGTGCGAGGAACCTCCCTGTTGTCGATGGTGCGCAGCTTATAGGCTCCTTTTCCGAGCACGGTGTCGATGACATATGGACCCTCCCACTTGGGAGCCAACTTCCTGGGTTTTTCTGCATTTGAGGCCTCATTGTCTCTGAGGACGTATTCTCCCGGGTTGAAGGTGCATACTCGGACTTTAGAGTTGTAATATTTTTCCAGCTTCGTTTTGTACTTTGCTTCGTTGATTGCCGCCATTTCTCTCCGTTCTTCTAGGAGGTCGAGGTCGATCCTCCTCTCTTCTTCATTGTTGATCATGTTCATTGAGAGCATTTTGGGTGACGGCAATCCTATCTCCGCTGGAATTACTGCCTCCGACCCATAAACCAAGCTAAACGGTGTTTCTCCGTTGCTTGTTTTGGGCATCGTCCTGTGGGCCCACAAGATGCTGGGCAGTTCGTCTACCCAACCTCTTCTTTTTTCTCCCAGCCTTGCCTTGATTCCGTCGACAATACTCTTGTTGACGGCCTCAACTTGACCATTCCCCTGCGGGTGCGCGACCGAGGAGAAGGTGTGCTCGATGTGTAATTCCTTGAACCACTGTTGAAGATTGTCTTCGGCAAAGTTGGTTCCATTGTCGGTGATTATCTTGAGGGGTAATCCAAAACGACATATGATTTGCTCCCAAATGAATTTTTTGACAACGGTGGCTGTAGTTGACGCGAGGGCCTTTGCCTCTACCCATTTGGTGAAATAGTCGACTGCGACTATTATGAATTTGACGGCTCCTGGGGCTTCGGGAAAAGGTCCGACCATGTCTATTCCCCATTGTTGAAAGGGCCACGCCGTGGTGACTGGTACCAACTCATTCTTGGGGCGCATCGTTTTGGGGGCATGTCTTTGACATCCACTGCATTTCCTCAACTCTTTGACCGCGTCCAAATGCATTCCGGGCCAATAGTATCCCGCATTCATGACTTTTGCTACCACCATTCTTGGTCCGGCATGTATACCACAGATTCCCTCGTGCACCTCTCTGATCAAATAGCGTGCGTCTTCAGGATCAACACACCTTAACAAAGGCCCGAGGTATGATTTTCTGTACAAGATCCCATCAGCCATCTGGTAATGTTCGGATTTGTACTGGATTTTCCTTGCTTCTGCCTTGTTCTCCGGGAGTATTCCAGATTGGAGGTATGTGATTATCGGAGTCATCCAAGACGTTGTTCCTAGTTGAACGACGCTTACTTCTCGCAGTGGCACTGACGGGTTGCTCAAAACTTCTATGCGTACATCCTTTGCTAGGTGCTGGAAGCTTGTAGAGGCGAGTTTACTCAGCGCGTCTGCTGGCTTGTTCTCGCTTCTATTAATGTGATGCACTTTGTAGGAATAGAAGGTCTGTAGCAGCGTCTTTGCTTGACTCAGGTAAAGTGCCATTGTATCTCCCTTGGCTTCATATTGCCCGTTGATTTGCCCTGCCACCAACATGGAGTCCACATGCGCTTCGATGTGTCGTACTCCCATTTTGATTGCCAACCTTAAACCAGCAAGGAAAGCTTCGTATTCAGCTTCATTGTTGGTGCTTTTAAAATCCAGGCGTATGGCGTAGGTGAACTCATGTTTGTCAGGGCTCACCAGCCGGAGACCAGCACCTGCGCCATCCTCGTTAGACGCACCATCTGTGTATAGTAGCCATGGTTCTTCCACTTGCTGTTTTTCGGCTTTTTCCATTGCCTTGCATTCTCGATCTTTGTCATCCGGTACCTCTGTCATGAAATCTGCAAGTACTTGGCCCTTGATCGCCGGTCTTGGTCTGAACACTACGTTATGACCCCCGAGCTCTATCGCCCATTTTGCTAGTCTCCCTGAAATCTCTGGCCTTGCGAGTATGTTGCCAATATTGTAGTTTGTTAGCACGTGAATGACGTGGTTGGCAAAGTACCTGCGCAGCCTTCTTGATGCATGGATCAGCGCGAGTACTAGTTTCTCCATGATTGCGTACCGGGTTTCTGGGTCGGTTAGAGTTCGTGACACATAATAGACTGTCTTCTGGACCCCCTGTCGATCTACAAGCAACACTGCTCCTACTGCTCTGTCGGAGGCTGATAAGTACAGTACCAGAGGTTCGCCCTTGACTGGTGCAGTTAATTTTGGCAGCTTGATGAGGCAGTCTTTCATCTCGCGGAATGCGCTTTCGGCTTCCGGAGTCCACTGAAATTGGCTCTTCTTCATGCAGTTACGGAGAGTTTTTATAAACGGAAATGATTTAGCTGCGTGATTGGCCAGGAAGCGGTTAAGTGCTGCCAACCGTCCTGCCAATTTTTGCATCTCCTTGATCGTTGAAGGTGACGACATGCGTTCTATTGCTTGTATCTTGTCAGGGTTCACCTTGAAACCATCTTTCGTGACAATGAAACCCAGGAATTTCCCCTCTTCCATGCCAAAAGAGCATGTCGCTGGGTTTAACTTGATACTGACTCCGCGCAAGGTGTCGAAGGTCTTTTGGATGTTCAGCAACATTGCACTCTCTTCTTTGCTCATAATAACCAGATCATCCATATACACTTCTATATACTTGCCGATGGCGTCGTGGAAAGTTTCATTCATGAGCCTCTGATAAGTCACGCCCGCGTTTTTTAAACCAAAAGGCATTTTGGTATAGCAGTATAGCCCTGTTGGTGTGCGGAACGCGGTCTTGTCTTCATCCTGCACGGCCATCTGTACCTGGTGGTACCCTTTGTAGCAATCGAGGAAACATTTCCATCGGAATGTGGCAAGTGAATCGATCTTTTCATCAATGTCTGGTAAGGCGTAACAGTCGCGTGGACATGCCTTGTTCAGATCTTTGTAGTCCACGCACATTCTCCAGGTACCGTTGTTCTTCTGGACCATCACTGGGCTTGCCACCCATGTTTGATACCTGACCTCCCTGATGATTCCCGCGTTTAACAGCTCTATCACCTGCTCTTTCATGGCGTCGTGCTTTATGTCTCCCAAATGGCGTTTAGCGTGTACCACCGGTTTAGCTTCTTCCGAGACGTTTAAGCGATGTTCAGCTATGTGCCATGGAACACCCACCATGTCTGCTGGTGTCTAGGCAAAGACGTCCATATTTTGGAACAGCAGTTTTTTTAGCGCCGCGCGCGTCAGATCGGACATTGCAGGTCCCAAGGTTACTGTCTGTTCCGGATATGCGCTGTTTAGCACCCATTTTTCTGCCTCTTGGCGTGCTTCTGGTTTCCTTGTCTTTGCAGGTCTTAGCTCATCTGTCGCTAATACTTCTTTGCCTGCATAGATGATGGCTACTCTTGTTTCTGTTGGGAATCCCACTGTTGAGTGTGGGCCAGAGCAGATCATGCTGAAATCACCTTGGGATTCTCTTCCCAGCAGAATATCGTGTCTTGAATGTGCTGGAAGCACCATGAATGTGACTTCTTCTGTTCTTGAGTTTCTTCCGTCCGAGATCAACACTGGGAATGATATTTGTCCCAGAGGAAAAACGGCTTCATTGCAGAAACCAGTGAGCGGGTAATCAACTGGTTCTAAGCGCGCTTTATCCTCCTGATCGAACTGATTAAAACACTGTTCGTATATGATATCCGCAATGCTCCCCGGATCGATGAAAATGTAATCTGTTTGGTAATGCCCTATTACGCCCGGGATGACTATGGGCCTTCTTTCTCGTGGGCCTCCTCTTACAACCGGGAAAATGACTTGTTTCTCACGCCATGAGTCGTCTTGCGCGCGCTTGTTGTAGTTTTTTCTTGACCTTCGTGGACCCCCTTGAACCATGTGGGTTTCTAACTTCCGGAGTTTTTTGTTATCCGGCCCTTCTTCTCTTCTTTGAATCTGACGGTAATCACGCCTTCCACCTTTGACCAGGTGAGTTAACTTTCCGTCTCTTAAGGCCCTTTCGATTTCTTGTTTGAGGCTGAAACAATCGTCGGTTAAGTGGCCTGTGTCCTTGTGGAATTCACAGAAAAGATTCGGGTCTTGGCCCCTTTTGTTGCGCATTTGTAGTGGTGGCTTGAACTGGTGGTTCTCGGTTGCCAAGACTTCTGAAGGGGTTTTTGTTAGGGGTGTCCACTGCTTCTCTCTGTTTTCTCTTTTCACCTCTTTTCGGTGTGCTATTTGGTTGATCGTGTGGCGCGCATCCTCTCGTACCGGGCTTCTTTCTCTGTGACCGGATGCTTTCCAAGGTTGGTTTCTGCCTTTCTTGCTGTGCCGGTCGGTATGGTTGTAACTACGCTGACGATGGTCGTCGCCGGTCAACTGTCTATCCGACTGCGCGATGGTTTTGGCTGCTTCAATGAAGGTCTCCCAGTCTTTGGGTCCTCCGTCTCTTCCTTTTACGCGCTTGATGAGATCATCACACTTGACAGCCCTCATGAAGTGTGCGCGCATCATCTTTTCGCCTACATCACCGATCTCCAAACATTCTTTGTTGTATCTTGCAATGAAATCTTCCACGCTTTCGTGGTCTCTGCGCCATATGTTCAAACAATCGGCTGGATCCCTGGTGTGTCGTCGTTGCTGTGAGAAGTGTGCTAGGAACTTCTCTCGGAAATCAACCCATGACTTGATTTTTCCTGCTGGTAAGCTGTCGAACCAGACGCGCACTGCGCCTATGAAGGTTTGAGCGAAGAGATGACACCAGGTTGGTAAGTTCCATCCGCCTGTTGCTCCCGCACCATTGAAAACTTGGAGATGATCGTCTGGGTCTGTCAACCCGTTGTATTTGCCCACGTTGTGTGGCAATTTTGTTTTGTCTATGGCAGCCGTGGCGATCTCTCTGATGAACTTTGAATTCTCAGCCATGTCGTCTGGATGATAGCTTAGAGTGTAGTCATGTTCAGCTTTTGGGTCATAACCCGCGCGCTTTCGAGGTTTGTATGCATCATGCTCCGGTGGCAACCTGCTGAACACTGTGCTCTCTCTGTATGTCTCATCGTCATCTTCGAGTTCGTCGTTTATGTTGCGCGGACCTAAACGACTCTGTATCGGCCTCTTCGGTTGATGAGAATACTGCACATAATTACTCTCTGTTTCGCCGTACGTATCACGCGTGTCGTGCGCGCTTGGTCTTCTAATATGTGGTGGAGGTACTGACTCAAGACGTAGATTAAAAGCATTGGTCTGTTGAGGCATGGGAGCGCTCAAAGGCCTTGGCAGTGGAGTGACAAATGCGGACTGGTTTGCTTGTGCCTGTAGCAGAGCTTGCTGCGCGCTGAGTTGTGTGTAAACAAGGTTTATGGACGCCAGTTGTTCGGCATACCAGGACGCCAGAGTTTTTCCTTCGGGTAGCCCTAATAATGCAGAGAAGTTCAGCTGTGCTTGGTCCGATGGAGCTGAGGGGCCAGCTCCATGGCTCTGAGTTTGCACTGGTGGTGGTGTCTGTTGGACTACCTCTGACGGAGGCTGGAACGTAGCTCCGTTTGTGGTCTGAGTGATGATTCTGGGTGGAGTTTGGAAAGTAGCACCAGGTGCGTTTTGAGTGGCAAACCTGGATGTACTTCCAAAGATGCTTGGAAACTCGTTGTTCATCGGCCCTTCTTGGATAATTTCGTTCCTTGGACCCCGCTGGACGTGAACGTTGTCCGAGACGAGTTCAAAGGAAGAAACGTCTCCATCGACTTGGTGAGAAGGGTTTTGTTCGGCCATGTTGACGAGTGTTTTTTGAAAAGAAAAAGAGATGAGAGTGGTTTTGCTAAAAGCGGATGGCGCCAATGATGAAACACAGGTTAACACTATGGTTAATCTGTGGGGTTATTTCTTCTGTGGGTTCAATCTCTCCTTCTACTCGTGAGATGGCTCGGTTCCTGCAAAACAGCAACACCGTTAGTCTCGTTAAGAGGGGAGTATGGGGGTTTCCCTCTTAACCAGGCTCCGGCGTGAGAATAAGTACTGTTCCGAGGAGGAATAAACAGTGTGTGTTAAGTGTGAGAATAGAGAGAGCAAGATCCTTTAACCTGAATGATGAAGGGTTCTATTTATAGCCGGAGGGTGAGAGAGGGAAGAGCAGCGATGCCAGCTGTGGTTGCGCGCCAGCTGTCCGACCAAGGGGAATATCCTCTTGGTCTCCTCTGCTGTGGTCAGTGTAGTGGTACACGTGGCGCGCTCACATTCGCCCATCTTGGAGACGTCGTACTGGCATTGTCGGGCTGCCCTTAGATTTGTTACAGGCCTACGTGGCGCCTGGTGACTGGTGACACGTTGTGTCCTTTATGTCGGGTGGAGCATCTTTGGAGCCACCTAGATATTTTCCAGAAGCTTCTGGATGGCTTCGTCGATGTCAGCGCCACGTCTGATGGAAAAAGTGGTGTGGTCCTTGCCATGTTGGCAAGGAATTGGGACCATACCTCTTCAGTCGGAGAGCCCAAAAGATTGACAGCCCAGAAAATTATGTTCAAAAAGCAAGGGCTGGGCTTGGCAGGCTGAATGGAAAACCAATGGCCCACCTATTGGTTAAGCCCCATTTGATTAAATTCTTGGACTTTGTTCCTCATGTTACATCATACCTTCGTTTATTTTGTTTTAAATCTTTCAATGTTATTTATGATTTCTACGGAACTATTTTGTCATAAAAAATTATTTATTTAGCTAATTATTTCATTTATTTATTTATTTTTCTTTACAGTTGTTTAACTATTCTAGCTTATATTATTACAAGAGTTCCGATGTTTTATGACCACACAATTATAAGTTATACACTACTTTTATCATGATGTAAATATACATAGTCATATTGTTTGGTTTATTTGCTCGTGAAATACATATTCACTTCATTCTATAGTAACATGCCACATTGGCAATAGTGTAGCTAAGCTTTCACCTTCACTCACTATCTTCATCTCTAACCACCTTCAATGGGTTTTCTAAACCTTTCAAAATGTATCTCATTGGTGGTCTTCTGGCGGGCTTTGGGTTCAGACAATATCTAGCAACAACAGCCACAACCCACACTTCTTTTAATAAATCTCCATCTATGATTAACGAAGGGTCTACGATGTTTTTCATGAGTTCTTTGTCGTATATGTTAATATACGGAAGTATTCCTTCTAGTAATTCTTTTGTGGTTGGATCATTTGATGCACTCATTCCCATTGTGCCCGTTACTAGTTCCAGTAATACCTTTCCAAAACGGTATATATCATACGCACGTGTGTCAGTAGCTAGACCATGAGCAACTTGTTCAGATGTCTCAGCTAATCTGAGCAACCTGGTGGACCGATTTGAAAAATTGTCCTCTTTTTGTAAATACACTTCACTTAAGCTCCCTAACCGCGCCTCATATTTATCATCAAGAAGTATACTGCTAGCTTGAACGTCTGTATGAACATAGGGTGGAGTACATTCATGATGAAGGAAAGAAAGCACTTCAGCTACTCCTATTGCAATTTTCAATCTAGTAATCCAATCCAACGACTGTAAACCGTCATCTTGATCATTTATCCTGTACAAAGAACTCGACAAATCACCATTTGGCATGTACTAGTAAATAAGAAACTTGGCGTTTTCGTTCTCAAAACAATGTCCCAAAAGTGGCACCAATCGGGAATGTGATACCTTGGTGAAGAATTCCAATTCCACCATGAGCTCATCCTCCTTCCCGGACCTCACTTCAAATCTTTTAATGATTGCGGGTATGCCACCCTCAAGAACACCCCTAAAAATCACCCGAGTGACCATGTTTGATCAAATTTGTTGAACTAAAGTCACCAGTGGCCACAAGAATTTGCTGATAAGTGAACGAGTCTCCCAAGTGACTTTAGTTCAGCAAATTCTTGCGGCCATGTTTGATTAAATAAGTTTCGAAAATGATAACATAAGCAAAATCAACTCTTTTTAAAAGAAACCCCACACCAAGGAACGTACACTTAACCTTCTAATATTCGGATTTTGTTTCTTGATTGCAATTTGTTTGGAATAAATCGCATATTGACCTCTTACACCCCTTCATCTATCTCCTACTATGCCTAACAATAATTTCTATAACTAATGAGCCTATTGAGTATAAAAGGTATTACTGGTCGCTTTAACAGAAATTTTCCTGAAAACCGTTTGTTTGGAATAATTGGGTGCCTAGAAAGGTGGGAATTGAGGTGTGGCGTGCACCGAAGGAAAGGTTACCCACAAAGTCCGCTTTGCTCGCCAGAAACGTAAACATGGGGTTGGATTGCTGCATTTTTTGTGGGATTTACGCTGAAACTTATGAGCATATTTTTGTATCTTGCCATTTTGCTCAGATTATCTGGCAATTTTTCACTCTGTGGTGTAAGATGCAGCCCGTTTGGGCCTTCGGTCGTTCGATCATGATAAGGAATGAGTGGCTGGGGTTTATTGTGGGACACTGGGTTCCGGATCGACCAATAGCGGCGACGTATGACGTGTCGCCGCTATTGCCCCATATTCTTGTAGTGAAAGGACATTCTTGATACCCACATGCATGTGTCGGGTTCGTTGAAGAAAAGGAAAGCGATGTATGTTTTGGTTCAGGTTGTCATCCGGAGCATATGGCAGCAGCAAAATGAGGCCGTTTTCAACCAAATAAGTCAGAATTTACAAAGGCGGTCGAGGTGGTGAAGTCGCTCGGGTTTCTATGGATTCGAAACCGATCAAAGGAGCTTGCGATTACCTGGAACGATTGGGAAAGGTTCAATGTTTTTAGTTATTGTTTCTGTGTTTGGTGGCTGTAAGTTTTGTTTGGTGTATTCCTATCTTTGTAATTGTGGTGTAAGCTGCTTACTTGTTTAATAAAATTTTCTTTTGTTGGCCGTAAAAAAAAAAAAAAAAAAAAAAACGAGACTATTGAGTAGCATAAGGTAGTGTTTGGTATGCAAGAATTAGGGGCGGAATGGAATGGACCACCGGTGCCAACACTGACCACCGCCACCATCGATCACCGCCATATTTAGTTACATTTTTTGGTGGCCCTAGGTCTGTTCTAGGGTGGAAAGCCTAACGGGCCAGCCCTGGTAGATTATGTTTAGCAAAACAACAATGTTTAACAAATCGTAGATTATGTCTAACAAAGTAACAAATTAAGACATCAAACATCCAACATAGAGGAGTTCATATATCTGGCCTGAAGTCTGCATAACATCATATCTTTCATTTAGCAAGCTAGTTGGGGATATGCTTAATAACACAGTTCAACCATATATCATGTATATTTGTTGTCTAGCAGCCATCTAGCGCAATTTGTTCCAAACTCATATTTGTTGTCTAACATCATATCTTCCATTTTGTGTAAAGAGCATATATTTGTTCCAAACTCTGCAAAACTTGTATACTTGAAGGCCTATCCTTGGAATGTTTCGCAATGCATTTTAATGCAAGTGCAACACATTCTGAAGCTCCTTGCAAGGGGTAGCTGTGGTCAAGACGTTGATCCATTATTTCCTTTACATTTCTTCTATTTGATTGGACATGACTTGCCCAATCCACCAAGTTCTGCTGCCCTTTAGGCTGATAAAGATCCAATACCTTTCGGCCTGCCATACTTTCCAACAAGATTACCCCGAAACTATAGATGTCAGTCTCCATACTGAAATGACCTGTAACATTGAAGGGTGTTTTGAGTATTACAAAATTACGATGAATTAAATTCATAAAAATATTTCTTGTCGTTTGCCTAATCTGATTCCAAAATTGATTCGTTATCATGAGATAGTGACAAACACCAGGTTTGATTTTATATCCATCCAAATATGCATATTCTTATGTTTGGTTTATTCACTCGCGCAATAACACCTCTACAGCACAACGATCAATACCACTTCACTATATATATAATAACGCACCAGTATAGACCGACTCTTTGTCTACATAACCCAAAGTTTCCAATGCCCTTGTACTAATAAGTGTTTCAGTGACTTCAAACTGCAGCCCAAAATTCCCTAGTTTTGCATTAAAATCCTGGAATAAGGAAGAGTAAAAATAAGTGGTTAACAATTTGATGGCATAAAAGCAAAATCTCAGAGCTGGTATGATCACCACCATCAATCATACATAGCTTAAGAGTACCTACATTATCTAGTAATATATGAGCGCTTTTGAAACCACCGCAGATGAAGTTTGTAGAATGCAAATATGTCAGTGCACGGGCAATTCCTATCATTATCAAAAGTCGCATTTCCCATGTAAGTGTTTGGGCAATATCTGGCGCTGTGAAAAAATATTCATCTTAAATAGCAATATTTTTAATGCAATAGTTAATTAACTGTATAAAGAACCATGGTTTCAAAGAAATCCTAACATATAGTTTACCTGTGAATAAAAAGAGATTAAGACTTTTATTCGGCATGTATTCATAAAGAAGCAATTTTTTTTGTCCATCTATGCAGAATCCGAAGAGTCTAATGATATTAGGATGAGCGAACCGCCCAAAGAACTTCACTTTTTCCTGAACTCACAAAATTTGAAGTTACATTAAATATAACAAACATATTCCTATGTATACCAGTTGAATCATAACACTTTCTACATATTGTTAAGAGTTGAGATGGATTAATCACTAATTCGAAGCGGTATGTTAGTTAATAATGGTAGTCAAGAAAGTCAAGTGAAGTCAACAGTTGTTGATAAGCCATAAGTGAGTAAAAGAAAGTTTAGGTGAGTTTTGACAAGTAGGTGAAATTTCAAGTTAAGTGCCAAAGGTTTAAAGCTACTAAACATGGAGGGGTGAAAGCGTCAAGGCGGCAAGAAGTTTGTTAAATGGTTGTTATGAGTTGTTAATGACCGTTGGAGAATTGGGGGCATAATTAGGGATTTAAAATTCTTTGTTCTGGGATTTTCATTCGTATCAATTTCTTGTAATTCGTATTCAGTTGTTCTTGTGTTTCGTTGTAATCGTTCTGATTGATTCAATTTAGTCTGAATTCCTTTGATCAACTTCTTTCGGTTAATTTCGTGTGATTTCCGCTTTAAAGTTAACACATATGCTCATCTTTAACTCATCTAATAACCACCGTCTATATACCACACAGTTCAAAATTCTATGTGGCAAGGCTTGCCATATGTCTTTAAAGTAGCATTTGGTACGAAGAAATAGAAGGCATAATGAAATGAATTATTCTGATGGAACGAAAAGAAAACATATTTGATTAAAAGTAGTAATAAAGTTGAGTATTACACAAGAAATTTAACTCCTTTCAAATATAACAAAAACAGTTGTTTTTTTTTTCATTCCTTCAATGAATGGAAAAATATATTATTATTAGAGTTAAATGCCATTTTAGTTCCTGTGGTTTGGGCCATTTTGCCAGTTTAGTCTAAAGGTTTCATTTTTAACCTGTGGGTCCAAAAAGGTTTCACAGTTGCCATTTTAGACCACTGGGTTAACTTCATCCATTTTTTCTGTTAACGAGAAGGCCAATTCGGTAATTTAGTATGTAATTTTGTTAACTAAAATGGTAATTCAGTCATATAAAATGACCGAATTGGTCTTCTCGTTAACAGAAAAAATGGATGGAGTTAACCCAGTGGACTAAAATGGCAACGGTGAAACCTTTTTGGACCCACAAGTTAAAAATGAAACCTTTGGACTAAACTGGCAAAATGACCCAAACCACAGGGACTAAAATGGCATTTAACTCTTATTATTATTATCATTTCCAAACTATAAATTTCCAACAAATTTGTGTTGTATATTGTTGTAATATTGGCCTTGAGAGTTTTTCAAAAAACTTTTGCATTTTTTCATTTTTAACCCTAAGATTTAAATCTCTTGCATTTTAACCCTTTGACTTTTTTATTTTTACCAAAAAGCTTTTCATCTTTTACAATTCAACCCCCAACACTTTTTTGTTTTCAACTTTGGTCCCCCCATACTTTTCATCTTTCATAAGTTTTTCGTTATAATTTTTTCGAGTCAACATGCCACATGTGTCTAGGATTCAACGTTTTTTTGTCTGTTTTTTTCCCATTTGACACGCAGTAACAACACGTCTATTTTTCTTCATTTGACAAGTTTGTCGCAACACGCATGTCCTGGGTCGACTTAGTTATTTTTTTCTACGTTTTACATTTATGTCTACTTTTTTTGAATTAACTCGCTGCAACGGGCGTACGTGATTCAACGATTTTACGGTTGTTTTTCGTTCGGTGTTATTTTTTACTTTTTTATTTATTTTATTTTTACAAGCTCCTCTGATGTTGGTGGTTGTTGGCAGTGCTGTGGCATTAGTGCTACTTGGCACGATTTTCCGAACATATTTAACCTATGAAGTTTTTTTACTAATAATTTGTTTCGAGTTTACAACTATGTCTCTTTTACTTAAGAAAAACTAATTTTTATGTGCATATTTTTATGTGCGTGTCGATATAAATTTGATTTGCTCTATGTTTCGACATAAACTTTTTATGGCAACAATTAAGCAGTATGAGGTCTGAACGATTAAGAGACAGTATAATGCTTAACCGTTCAAAGACAAATGTCTGACCAATTCAGATTAGAGGTATTAACCATTGAGACTCGATATAATAATTAATCATTCAGATGCAAATGTCGGAACCATTCAGATATTTACTCACGAAACAAACAGTATGAATCATTAAGTGTTGAACTAGTAAGAGGTCTGAACCATTCAGACCCTCATTAAGAGGTAAACAAACAACCCCTTAATTATTAACTAGCCCATGCCGGCTGAATTTGTAAGCCCCGGCCGCAACGCGGCGGGGTCTTACATCTAGTTATTATTTATTTACCATTATTATTTTTATTATCGTTGTTGTTGTTATTATTATTATGAATTGGTTTTTATAAATTGTGTTTTACTTCATCTTTTTTTATCTATTAAACCATACACAGTAATGATTCATTTTATTCATATATATAGTAACCAAACATTACAATGAAATGGAATGACCCATTTCATTCCGTTGTTCATTCCATTATCTCGTTTGTTTCATTACCTCATGCCAAACAGATCCTAAGACTAAGTCTCTTTGGTATTAAGGTACTTACTAGCAGTACATGTGGTAGAAAAACCCACAGATACATTGCTTACAGGATGGTGCTTAACGTACTCACTAGAACTCAGTATTTATACACGGGTAAATCACACCAAAAAATGTAAAAAAAAAAAAGACACATTACCGTAATATCAAAAGGGTCCTAATATTAACACATAGCAAAAACTTATTTACACATGGTGTGTACGGGCCGTATACTGTTTTACGGCCCGTATAGAATTTAAAAAACTAACAAAGTCTGTGCCAGCAGACTTTGTCAGTTTTTTTAATTCCATACAGGCCGTATAACAGTATACGGCCCGTATACACCATGTGTAAGTATTTTGCCTGATCGTATACAATGTATACGAACGTGTGTACGGGCCATATACTGTTATACGGCCCGTATGGATCGAAAATTAGATTTTTCTCAAAGTATTTAAGTGATTTAAGGTGACAATCACACGAGATATTTTACAGTCGTGAGGTGCTCAAACCTTTCTAAAAGTAGAAAAAAATAAAACATTAACAAGTAACAAAGATTGAAGAACAAAAAAACGTGTCGTATGACTTTAATAAAACGGAAGCTATCAACGCGGGATTACGGGCATGGTGTTGTTCTTTATTTAATATTTACAGAATAAAAGAAAGGGTGAGGCATTTGATGAGAGTTGTAAGGAGTCTGAGTCTTCGGTTTCATTAGCCTGTACCGAAGAAACCAAATTCGCAACAATGAGTCTGAATCCATTGTTGTTCGTGAATGTTTCGAATCATCATAGAAGACGTGTCGGGTTCTTCTGCTAGTGGCCGGGCTTCCAATGCTCACACAGGGTGATAAACAACGTTGATATGAACACAAACCAACTGCTTTATCTTGAGTCGTCGGGAAAACTTTTCCTCAGGGGAGGGTGAGTAGTATGAGTCTGAGTCCATTGTGGTTCGTGAATGTTTCGAATCATCATAGAAGACATGTCAGGTTCTTCTGCTAGTTATTCGGAATGTTTCGAATCATCATTAAAATTAACAATGCGGTCTTGATTGAAGGCGTAATTGCAAGACTGTTTGTCGGGCTTCCAATGCTCACACAGGGTGAAAAACAACCCTTGATGTTGAAACCGGTTTTACCTCATGAAAAGGAAATAAACAATTTTTTTTAGAGAAGCGTTGGGGTTCAAGGGTTTATGAGTCAAAGTTAACATTCAGATTCAGATTCAGAAAGCAGATGATTAGTACTTGGTTTATTCTCTTTAATCTATTAGAACGATCCTTGTTTTGTCACGTACATGCGTTTAATTCTCAACATACTTGTTTTGTCACGTACATTTCGCAAGAAACTTTTCGTGCACTGAACCTTCAGTTGTGTACGCAAATTCACCACTGGTTTCTACAGCACAAGCACATACACAAGGAGAATGTTCTCGAAATTGAAGGAAAAGAAAAAATGATTGCTGATGTTTTTCACTATCAGGATTTTGTTGGTTTGTTTCCAGGTAGGGTTTAGAATGTTTGAAGTATTCTTGGTTCAATACCAACTCTTCTGAAAGACAAGAATACAACGTTCATGTATCACAAGGAATGACCGATCTAAGGCAGAGATCTATATCTTGGTTTGAAATAGGTTTAATACCAACTGCTTGAAATCCCTTTCGTTTTTTTATCGTTCTAATAGATTAAAGAGAATAAACCATTATCACTTCCAGATTCGCTAATTTCACTGTTGGGTCCATTCTTTAGTAGTGTTTGTTTGAGAACCTGATTCAGATACACAAATTCATCACCGGTTTCTACAGCACAAGCACATACACAGTTAGGGTTTAGAATGTTTGAACTATTCGGATTTTGTTGGTTTGTCGGGTTCTATAACTACAATCCTTCCAACATTATTGAAAATTAACGTAAACACCGCATTCGAAGATCCTTGCATTGGATACAATTTGTTGGAATTTGTGGATCAACAGAAATAACTGAAATAACTCGCCATTCTCTTGCATCTTCAACTATGTTGGTTCGGTTTAGTTATTTTCCGACTGTTTCAGTTATGATTCAATAAAAAATATCTGATTGAGAAGCACTAAAACGGTTGCGGTTGTCCAATTCCAAATCGTCTTTAGTAGTGTTTGTTTGAGAACCCGATTAAGATAAACAACGGTTCTCCAACTGCTCGAAATCCCTTTCGTTTTTTGGATCGTTCTAATAGATTAAAGAGAATAAACCAATTTTTACCATTTTTTACTATAAGAATACGGGCCGTATACAATTGTACGGCCCGTATACACAAAGTTAAAAAAAATTACCGTATCGTATACAATGTATACGATCAGTGTATACGGGCCGTATATACTTACACGGATCGTATACTATGGGTAAAAAATGATTGTATCAGACTCTCTCCCCCTAAGAATAAACCATTTTTTACCCTAAGAATACGGGCCGTATACTATTATACGGCCCGTATACACCATGTGAATAAAATTTACCAGATTATTTTTTACCCTTTTTATACGGGCCGTATACTATTATACGGCCGTATACAGCATGTGAAAAAAATTTAACCGATCGTATACAATGTATACGATGATTTTAAACGGGCCGTATAATATATTATACGGCCGTATACAGCATGTGAAAAAAATTTAACCGATCGTATACAATGTATACGATGATTTTAAACGGGCCGTATAATATTATACGGCCCGTATACCATGGGTAAAAATTGGTAAAAAATGGTTTATTCTCTTTAATCTATTAGAATGATCCTTGTTTTGAGAACCCTGATTCTGATTCAATAAATGATATCTAATTGTGTTTGTCTAATTCCAGACCAGTAATATAAGGAGAAGCGTTCAGATAACGGACATCCATCGAATACATCTTTCAAACTTTCAAAATTCAAATCAAACTAACACAAAGTATCTCGATATGGTTGGTGTAAAAGCTCACATTTTACTACGTTGACCATGTTTTTTGACAAATCATCTGCTTCCTGAATCTGAATCTGAAAGTTAACTAGACCCCTCAAGTTGTCATTCATAACAACTAAGCATCTGGAGAAGAGTATGTTGATATGGGAAAGTTGATGCAATTTTCAAGCATTTTATTGTGTGTTGTAATTTTAATGAAGCAATGAAGATTGAATATGCAAACCGCATCCGTTTTGTATACGGAAACAGTGGCTATGGGAAATACAAACCCGACACGTCTTCTGTGATGATTCGAAACGTTCCGAATAACTAGCAGAAGAACCCGACACGTCTTCTGCTAGCTACTCTTTTCTTCAATTTCAACAATGTCACACCCCAACTGATGGCGGAACCATCGGGGCGCGGCACTGAGCGAAACAGATTTGTTCAAGAGACATTCCATAAAAACTACATTACCGAATAGTTAATATTATGTCCCATACCATAACCCATTCAAGCAAATTAAATTATTACAGATAACGATGTCTCAAAAACAAAACATGTTCCGACAACTCAGATTTACAATAGTTCGTTTATTTGTTCCTAGGACCCTCTTTCCCTAGCCTCAATTTCATCACCTAGCAAACAAGGCGTCCTAGGTCTTTCCTCGCCTCAATTTCACAGCAAGCTAAGCATATAAACAACTTAAGCACCTACACATACGTTAAAGAAAAAGTTAATACACATAGTGTAAAGGTGAGCATACAAGTTTGATAGATATAATAAGTTCAAAATTCGTTTACGCATAACCAGCACGCACGCATAGTGAAATGAAGCACGTTAGTTATCGACATGAACCTATCGATACCAATGACTGCTGGTTGACTGTCTGGGACAGTTCGTAATACATAATCACCACTGTGATCCATGAAAATAATAGTCCTTAACAACCCCTGCGAACAGGTGCTGAGTCCAAACTATAGTACTATCGTTGCTAAGGCAGGTAGGCAGCATTCCATGTGTAAATATAACAAACAAGCATTCATTAAGCCACGTATAACATGCAATAACGGTTAGCGTTTAAATTGTATTGAGTAGTGTGTTCGATGTGATTTGAATATTCGTAACGTATACTCACAGCGTTGATGGATTGAAGGGAGCGCTTAGAGCGAGATTAGCCTGAACAGTTAACGATAGCATAACGATAACCAGCGCGTAAAAATAAGAAAAGTACAAGGTACAGAATGGTGATTGGTTGTCCGTTCGGACGACCACTCGTGCGGGTGTCGACCACTCGATCGGATGGCAACTCGATCGGACAGCAGTCCGATCGGACGGCAACCCTTCCCAACGATCAGATCGTGTTCTTACTTGATTTTTCTTGAAGTGTTGTAACTTGAACGAGACGTTGTGATAGCTGGTTTAAACAATGGGAACCCCATCTCCTCCCCAATGACCTGACCGAACAGGAATCACCCTAGTCTGACAGTGCACGGTCCGAGACGGTTGTTCATGTCCAAACCCGAAATCACTATCTTTCAGATGGAACTTGGATCTAGCACTGATACATCACTAAGAACGAGTAGACGATCTGTGTTAGCTCCGATTCCATCGGGTTTGAGTGCATTGAGTGTGAAAGAGTTGAAAGAAAGTTAGAAAAATCATCTTTCAATCCTTTTCACCGTGAATTTGTTCAGATCTATGTAAGATCTTAGTTTATTCATGTGGAAATCCTTCAGATTCAAGTTGTTCTTGGCGGATTGAGGCCAAAACATGAAGTTCCTAAGAACACCATGATGACATCATCCTAGAACACCTTAAATCTAGTGATTTCACGGTTAAAAGTTAAGATTCAAAAGATAGAAAGGTGTAGGAGTGCGTGTAGATCAAGAAAGTACAAGATTTAGGTCGAATACTTACAAGAATCGCGAGAAATCTGAAGAAATGAAGGCTGGAACGAGTGGAGAGAAAAGGAGAGCTGACACTTTCCCAAAGTGGAAAGTGATGGGGGTATTTATAGGGTTTCCCAAAATGGAAAGGGAAGAATTGGGCTGGTCGCTCGAGTGGCAACTCGTCCGGGTGGCAGCTCGGTCGAGTGGCACCTCGATCGGGTGGCAGCCCGGTCGGGTGGCAGCTTGGTAGGCTGGCACTTGGTTCGAGTGCTCGGCGTGACGAGTTTTGTCGTTTCGATTTGCGTGTAGCGCGTTGCGATGCGATTCGAGCGAGCGATGCGATAGAGTTCCTTATCAAATTACTTTTAATCCCAACTACTATATCTAACATACAATCACTATAATTCACTTGCGTTCGCGTATTCGTGTAGATTGCGATTCGATTGAGTTGCGATTGCGTTTTGATTAATCACCACAAACATAAATAAACATGCACAAGTAACACATAAATAGCACATACACGTAAAACAATATCCAGAACGCATATTTCGAGTTGCGATTCGTATCACGATTCGATGTCGATTTGATTAGCATAGTATGATTATCGTTTAGTTAACTTTATCACATTGTTACTTCCTACAGTTCATAGTCGTAAGTCGATTAAATAACGAATAACACACGTCGATTACTGCGATTATTGATAATTACTCCACATAATACAACTAAAATAAACACACAAAAGAAATTCATTACAAGTCGAGTCGCGCGATCGGTCGTTGACTTTGACCTTGACTTTGACTTTGACTCCTTGAGAACACGGGGTGTTACAGCCTCCCCTTGTTGAGGGAATTTCGTCCCGAAATTAGGCTGAAGCTGTAGCAAACAACTGCGGGTACTTCGCCTTCATGTCACTTTCGAGTTCCCAAGTGAACTCTGCGCCTCGTTTGCCTTCCCAGCGAACCTTCACAATGGGAATGCGTGAGCGCCTGAGCTGCTTGGTTTATCGATCCATGATCTCAACAGGCTTTTCCACGAAGTGTAATGTTTCGTTCACTTGGAGGTCCTCAAGAGGTGCATGTAACCTCCGGTAGTTCGAGTCTATAAGCCACTTTGCCGATCCTTTCCAGAATCTTAAAGGGTCCCACATATCGAGGCGCGAGCTTTCCTCTTTTGCCGAATCGGACCACACCCTTCCAAGGTGATACCTTTAGGAGTACATGGTCGCCAACGTCAAATTCAAGGGGCTTGTGTCGTTTATCGGCGTAACTCTTCTGACACTCCCGAGCTTTCACTAGATTGTCTCGAATTTGGAAGATTTGTCTGTCGTTTTTCTTGCAATAGCTCAGGACCGGTTAATTGTGAATGCCCGATCTCGTGCCATACAATAGGCGATCGACATCTTCTCCCGTATAACGCCTCAAATGGTGCCATTTGAATGCTGGAATGATAGCTGTTATTGTACGAGAATTCGACTAAAGGTAAGTATGCGTCCCAATTACCACTGAAATCCACGACACACGAACGAAGCATGTCTTCGAGGGTACGAATCGTTCTTTCAGTCTGACCGTCGGTTTGGGGATGGAAAGCGGTACTTAGATTAAGCGTAGTACCGAGAGCAGCTTGAAATATTTCCCAAAGACGCGAAGTAAACCGACCATCGCGGTCAGAGATGATGTCACGACGCGTCCCATGTCGACAGATAACCTCGTCGGTGTAGATTCGGGCAAATCATTCCACCTTATAGTCTTCTCGTATTGGCAAAAAGTGGGCAGATTTAGTCAAACGGTCAACGATAACCCAAATGCTGTCGTGACCTGATGGCGTGCGCGGAAGTTTCGTTATGAAGTCCATGGCTATACTCTCCCACTTCCACATGGGGATCTCGGGTTGTACAAGTAAGCCAGAGGGTCTTTGATGTTCGGCCTTGACCTTCGAGCAAGTCAGGCATTTCGAAACATAGAGGGCAATATCCCTTTTCATGTCCGGCCACCAGTACTTATAGCGAAGATCCTGGTACATTTTGTCGGCACCGGGATGAATAGAATACCGGGACTTGTGGGCTTCGTCCATCAAAATCTGTCGCAAATTGGTTCATTTCGGGATCCAAATTCGGTCCAGATAATGGAATATCCCGTTCGATTTATTCACTAGCTGAGCTCCATCATTGTAAATCCTTTCCTTCATCAAAGTGCGTTCGGTGAAACAAGCAAGTTGGGCTTCGCGGATAAGGGTTTCGAGATCAAACTGGGCTTGAATATTACGGACGCTATGTAAGTAGCTTCGTCTGCTGAGTGCGTCGGCAATGACATTTGCTTTGCTCGGATGATAACGAATCTCACAGTCGTAATCATTGAGAAGTTCTACCCACCGGTGTTGACGCATATTAAGTTCCTTCTGGTCAAAGATATGTTGTAGGCTCCTATGATCTGTGAAGATCGTACACTTGGTACCATAAAGGTAGTGTCACCAGATCTTTAACGCAAAAACAACTGCACCTAGCTCGAGATCGTGGGTTGTGTAGTTCTTCTCGTGGATCTTGAGCTGACGAGATGTGTAAGCTATAACCTTGTCTCATTGCATGAGGACACAACCGAGACCAAGGTTCGAGGCATCGCAATAGACTATAAAGTCATCGTTCCCTTCAGGTAGCGTGAGGACAGGAGCATTGCAAAGCATATTCTTGAGGGTTCGAAAGGCAGTCTCTTGTTCAGTTCCCCAAACAAAAGGCTTGTCTTTGTGCATGAGGGAGGTAAGCGGCACGACGATTTTTGAGAATCCTTCGATAAATCGACGATAATAGCCCGCTAGCCCGAGGAAAGAACGGACTTCAGATGGGTTCTTAGGTGTAACCCAACTCTTGACAGCTTCAATCTTCGTGGGGTCGACGTGAATACCTTGACTATTGACAATGTGACCGAGGAATTGAACCTTCTCTATCCAGAATTCACACTTGGAGAACTTGGCGTAGAGTTGATTCCCTTGGAGTAGTTCGAGAACCAAACGTAGATGCTGCGCGTGTTCGGTTTTCGACTTGGAATAGATTAGGATATCGTCGATGAACACGATGACGAAACGGTCGAGATAAGGTTTACACACGCGATCCATCAGATCCATGAAAACCGCGGGTGCATTAGTTAAACCAAAAGGCATGACAACGAACTCATAGTGGCCATAACGAGTACAAAAGGTGATTTTGGGTATATCCTCCTCTTGAATGCGTAACTGGTGGTAGCCTGAACGTAGATCGATCTTAGAAAAACACGTAGCACCTTGTAGCTGGTCGAACAAATCATCAATGCGGGGCAGTGGATAGCGATTCTTGATTGTCAGCTTATTCAACTCCCGATAGTCGATGCACATCCGGAACGACCCATCCTTCTTTTTAACGAAAAGGACTGGTGCGCCCCAAGGAGAGGTGCTGGGGTGAATAAAGCCTTTGTCAAGCAATTCCTGGAGCTGACTTGATAGTTCACGCATTTCGGACAGTGCGAGTCGATAAGGGGCTCTAGCAACGGGGTTTGCTCCAGGAATGAGGTCGATACGAAAGTCGATACCACGACTCGGAGGTAAACTAGGAAGATCCTCAGGAAAAACATTAGGAAAATCTCGAACAACAGGAACGTCTTTCACTTCTGTCTTTTTTTCTTTTCATTCTCCGCTACTACAATGTTGGCCAAGAAAGCTCTGTATTCCTTGCGGAGATACTTACTAGCTTGGATACATGACATGAGTTGCTGTTTCTTCGAAGCAACTTCTCCATACACACATAACTGATCTCCATTAGCGAGCGAGAATCGAATCATCTTGTCGAAGCACCCAACTTCAGCTTGGTTTTCGCGAAGAAAGTCCATGCCTACTATGACATCAAAACTACCGAGTTGCATCGGAATAAGGTCGATAGGAAAGATGTGATTGTTAAGCTCAAGAGTACAATCATGAAGAACAGAGTTAACGGCGACAGTTCTTCCGGTGGCGATCTCAACATCGAACGTCGAGGGGAGATGGGCACGCTTACGTTCTAGTAGCTTTTCGAACTCAAACGACACAAAGCAGTTATCGGCTCTAGTATCAAACAAACATGAAGCATAAATACCATTCATAAGGAACGTACCATTGACGATGTTGTTTCCGGCTTGGGCTTGGCGCACATTGGTGTTGAAAGTTCGTGCGAGTTGTTTCTGCTGTTGTTGTTGCTGCTGTTGTTGCTGCTATTGCTGAGGCTGCTGCTATTGAGGCTCTTGTTTCACAACCCGATTGGGGCACATGTTTGCGAAGTGGTTTGGATCACCACACGCAAAGCAGACTCGGGCATTGACCGCGGGTGCCTGAGCCGCTTGTTGGCCTTGAGGAGCAAGAAGTAGAGCTTGATGAGCAGTGGCTGGAGCTGGAGCTTGACCCTGACGACCATGGCAGTTGGTGGTGAAGTGGCCGTACATGTTGCAATTTGCACAGAAACGGAAAGCAACGGTAGTCGGGTGGTGGTAGGTACAAGTAGGGCAAAGCGGGTGTGGCCCAGTATATGCACGCTTAGCAAAAGTTGCATTTGCCACGGGCGCCGCTACTTGATGCTGTTGTTGTTGAGCTGGTACAGCTTAAATCGATGCAGCAGTGATCGCACAGTTCTTGTTGCTGGAGTTGCTGCTCTTGCGCTTGCGGCGGGAGACCTTTGACGATTGCGGTGTGGTGGTGGTAGTCTCAGTGGTGGGTGCGGTGGTTGCTTGGTGCAGACTCTTGGTAGCTTTATCCCAGTAACCAGCTTTGATGCGTTTGTCCTTGATCTCAGCGGCCAGCAGATAAGTCTCTTCGATTGTTGCGGTCTTGGCAGCTTGTACAAAATCTGCAACACAATCCGGCAGAGCGCGGATGTACTTCTTGATTGCGATCTCGGGGGTCTTGACATGGTCGGGACTGATGATACTAAGCTGTTTAAAGTGAGCAGTTAAAGCAGCGTTTTCACCATCCTTCTGCTTTATGTGCCAGAACTCGTCCTCCAACTTTTGGCGCTCATGGGGAGGGCAGAATTCTTCGAGCATGACATTCTTCAACTCATCCCATGTTAAACCATAAGCCGCATCGTTTCCGCATTTGTTCCTCTCGGCCGTCCACCAGTCTAAAGCGCGGGACTAGAAAACGCCGGTAGCATTCAGAGTGCGGAGATCGTCAGGACAGCCACTCTGGCGCAGTGTGACCTCGATCGAATCGAACCATTGAAATAAAGCAGTAGGACCTTTTTTGCCAGTGAATTCCTTTGGTCCGCAAGCTTTAAACTGTTTGAAGCTAAAGGCAGCTTTAGGAGTTTCAGTCCTCGACTCCTCAGAGGATTTGCTCATATTTTCGTACAACTGGCTGACGATTTGAGGGACAACCTTCGCCATTTGTTTAGTGAGCATAGAGGCGAGTCGTTTATCTGCCTGCTTTCGGCGTGCATCTCGCGAGTGACGGGATCCAGATGACGACATTGTCTGCAACAGACATCGTCACAGGACTCAAACACAATGTCGATTATTCCTAGTGTAGTCTAGCGATTTACCATAAAGCTCAGGAACACAATCAAGTAACATCTAGGCACGTGGGCACATAAGCACAGATCCATGTAAGCACAGAAGCACATAAGTACCGAAACACGTAATCAGGTAAAGCACAGAACACAAAAGACAATCAGAATACAGAAACCTATCATCCCCAAGTTCACGCGTCCTAGATTAGCGATTGTGATTATCGAGTACACCGCGAGTAGTATAGCATAGTATATAGCATGTCATGTGATCATCCACAAGTATCAGCTATTCACCGGTGTGTTTTGAGTTGTGTGTGTTTAGGTGGAGCGAGAAGCGAGTAATCAAAATCATCAGTACCATTGTACTGTTTAACTCAAAACGCTAACAAATAAAATTTAAAATAAAATCCATGTAAAAGCGACAAGTATCAGAGTCAGCAGTTGCGGGCTCAGAATCGAAACACATAAAAATCGAGATTGGATTGTCTGCGGCTGTTAGATATTGACTACACAAAGTGGTCCGACTATTCTCAAGGACTCTTAGTACACACTTTGGCCTTCTAGACTATGCTCTTGCCTCGATTCTGGGCAATCGGCACGCGTCCGTCCAGTGATAGTGTGACATCAAGTCGATGGAGTCCGTCGAGGCTTTGGTGAGAGTCTTGTTAAAAACAAAATAGAACACGGATCAAGTTACCAAGATTCGGGTTTCACCCCTGACTTAGTAACTTTATTCCTGTTTTGACAAAAATAGAGAGGAAATTTTGCGACGAAGTACGGATTTCACTCCTGATTCAGCGCAATTCCCCTGTTTGAAGATAAAAATGCGGGTTGAACAAGCGATTTAGTCGAGAGTTTGCGGTTTTCACACCTAATCTCGACCTAATCACTCGTTTGTTCTTGAAAATTCAAATGCAGTGATAGTGTAGTGTAAGCGAGAATAGGGAGAAATAGTAGGTAAGCTTGTATAAAACCCCTACTGGGTATGCACAAGTCAGTCACTTGGTACTTAACTATAGACTAGGTAGTTTCTAAGACATCGACCCGGACTAGGTCGAGTCTTGCCTAATTCCCTATAGTTATGGCTCTGATACCAATCTGTCACACCCCAACCAATGGCGGAAACATCGGGGCGCGGCACTGAGCGAAACAGATTTATTCAAGAGAAATTCCATAACAACTACATTACCGAATAGTTAATATATGTCCCATACCATAACCCATTCAAGCAAATTAAATTATTATAGATAACGATGTCTCAAAAACAAAACATGTTCCGACAACTCAGATTTACAATAGTTCGTTTATTTGTTCCTAGGACCCTCTTTCCCTGGCCTCAATTTCATCACCTAGCAAACAAGGCGTCCTAGGTCTTTCCTCGCCTCGATTTCACAGCAAGTTATGCATATAAACAACTTAAGCACCTGCCACATATGTTAAAGTAAAAGTCAATACACATAGTGTAAAGGTGAGCATACAAGTTTGATAGATATAATAAGTTCGAAATTCGTTTACGCATAACCAGCACGTACGCATAGTGAAATGAAGCACGTTAGTTATCGACATGAACCTATCGATACCAACGACTGCGGGTTGACTGTCAGGGACAGTTCGTAATACATAATCACCACTGTGATCCATGCAAATAATAGTCCTTAACAACCCCTGCGAACAGGTGCTGAGTCCAAACTATAGTACTATCGTTGCTAAGGCAGGTAGACAGCATTCCATGTGTAAACCTAACAAACAAGAATTCATTAAGCCACGTATAACATGCAATAACGGTTAGCGTTTAAATAGTATTGAGTAGTGTGTTCAATGTGATTTGAATATTCGTAACGTATGTAACACCCAAAAGTGCACAAAGCAAAAAGGGTTCGAGTATACTCACAACGTTGATGGATTGAAGGGAGCGCTTAGAGCGAGATTAGCCTGAACAGTTAACGGTAGCATAACGATAAGCGGCACGTAAAAATAAGAAAAGTACCAGGTACAGAATGGTGATCCGGTCGGATGGCAATCCGGCCGGTCGGCCACTCGTACGGGTGTCGACTCGTTCGGGTGGTTGTCCGTTCGGACGGCCACTCGGTCGGTCGAACATCTATTGGCATGGATGTGTTTGTGTATGATGGCTTGACTTTTGAAGTTTTCGTTGTAGTATTTAGAAAACAGAGAAGTATCTCTACCCTTTAGGTCGGTCGATCGAACGGTCGTTCGATCAGACGGCGACTCGAATGGCGAGGTTTCTTAGTGAGAACAAGTTCACAGCAGGACGGTCACTCGGTCGGATGTCCATCCAATTAGGTGGCAACCCTGTTATTGAACATGTTGAAAATTGTTTAAGTTTTGAATCAAGATGTAACCCGATCGGACAGTGGGTCGATCGGATGGCAACCCGATCGGACAGCAGTCCGATCGGATGGCAACCCGTCCCAACAATCAGATCGTGTTGTTACTTCATTTTGCTTGAAGTGTTGTAACTTGAACGAGACGTTGTGATAGTTGGTTTAAACAATGGGAACCCCATCTCGTCCCCAATGACCTGACCGAACGGGAATCACCCTAGTCCGACAGTGCACGGTCTGAGACGGTTGTTCATGTCCAACCCGAAATCACTATCTTTCAGATGGAACTTGGATCTAGCACTGATACATCACTAAGAACGAGTAGACGATCAGTGTTAGCTCCGATTCCATCGGGTTTGAGTGCATTGAGTGTGAAAGAGTTGAAAGAAAGTTAGAAAAATCATCTTTCAATCCTTTTCACCGTGAATTTGTTCAGATCTATGTAAGATCTTAGTTTATTCATGTGGAAATCCTTCAGATTCAAGTTGTTCTTGGCGGATTGAGGCCAAAACATGAAGTTCCTAAGAACACCATGATGGCATCATCCTAGAACACCTCAAATCTAGTGATTTCACGGTTAAAAGTTAAGATTTAAAAGATAGAAAGGTGTAGGAGTGCGTGTAGATCAAGAAAGTACAAGATTTAGGTCGAATACTTACAAGAATCGCGAGAAATCTGAAGAAATGAAGGCTGGAACGAGTGGAGAGAAAAGGAGAGCTGACACTTTCCCAAAGTGGAAAGTGATGGGGGTATTTATTCCCAAAATGGAAAGGGAAGAATAGGGCTGGTCGCTCGAGTGGCAGCTCGGTCGGCTGGCACTTGGTTCGAGTGTTCGGCGCGATGAGTTTTGTCATTTCGATTCGCGTGTAGCGCGTTGCGATGCGATTCGAGCGAGCGATGCGATAGAGTTGCTTATCAAATTACTTTTAATCCCAACTACTATATCTAACATACAATCACTATAATTCACTTGCGTTCGCGTATTCGTGTAGATTGCGATTCGATTGAGTTGCGATTGCGTTTCGATTAATGACCACAAACATAAATAAACATGCACAAGTAACACATAAATAGCACATACACGTAAAACAATATCCAGAACGCATATTTTGAGTTGCGATTCGTATCACGATTCGATGTCGATTTGATTAGCATAGTTTGATTATCGTTTAGTTAACTTTATCGCATTGTTACTTCCTACAGTTCATAGTCGTAAGTCGATTAAATAACGAATAACACACGTCGATTACTGCGATTATTGATAATTACTCCACATAATACAACTAAAATAAACACACAAAAGAAATTCATTACAAGTCAAGTCGCGCGATCGGTCGTTGACTTTGACCTTGACTTTGAATTTGACTCCTTGAGAACACGGGGTGTTACAAACAAATCTTTCAAGGTCTTAAGTGATGGACAATTGGTTAAAAGATGTAGGAGTTTGTGTAGAGATCTTTACATAAATCAAGCATGGTTTCTCGAAAAATGAAGTATTATCTGGCGCAGCAACAAAACTTGGTGTAAATCATTCATGTCCATGTTGGTCCACTTGTACCTCCATTCCATAGAGAGAATACTTGTCCTTGCTGCCTCTTCGGTTGGTAAAAGGCATAGGATGGTTTCTAATACAGGCTTAGTTTCATCAATCGGCTTTGCTATAACTGGACGGAATCTATGAAGAAACTGTTGGAATTTGTGGATTTCGGTTGGTTCAGAAACTTAACAAGAGAAGCAACTAAAAAAATACAACAGATTACTCGGTCGAATAATGGCCAATAATCCGTTCATTATCTGTGGTTCTAAAAAAACACTACTAAAGATGATCTGAATCAGGTAGTTATTTTTAATGAAGCAATGAAGATTGAATAATGGCCATTAAGAAACAAATCATTAAAAATACAACTGTTTACTCCCGAACAAACCATGCCCACCTTGACCAGAATAGATAAGCGTATCACTCGATCCACTTACATTCGAATAACACTGAGAATCCACAACGCTTATGGCCAGATTCTTTCCTTCAATCTTGGCAAAATCAATGCCTGCTTGTTTTATTATTTTCGTCTACATGTGTTTTGAAACAGTACGTTTTGCATCCGTGCCTGCTTGAATTGTAGAAAGCAAAGGATAACGAAGATGAACATTGTATTTATCACGAAAGTACTGAACAACCGAGATAATAGCTCCGGTATTTATCACCAACTCATCTTTAGTAGTGTTTGTTTTGAGAACCTGATTAAGATACACAACGGTCTCTTTGCTTCGTCCACTAGAACTATTTGTGTATGCATGTTTTGGTAGTTAACAACGCTATATCAATTGCTATAATAGGATGAATGTGACACACACAGATAGATAAGCTTTCACAGTTGTCAAGACTGTTTGTCGGGTTTCCAATGCTCACACAGGTTGATAAACAACGCTGATACGAACACATGTGTTTCGAAATAGGCTTTGTTCTTGGTTTAATGAAGTTACACGTAACATCTAGTTATATTCAGATTTAAACAATGCCCGCCTCAACTGAGATAACAGACATCCATCAAGCTCAAAAGGAAAACTTGTGTTTCCCATAGTAAAAAAAGATTGCGGTTTGTATTTCGCATAGCCACCGTTTTCGTAGTAAAAAATGGTTGCGGTTTGTATTTCGCATAGCCACCGTTTCCGTAGTAAAAAACGGTTGCGGTTTGCACATTCAATCTTCAATACTTCATTAAAATACCACTAGTAGAAGAACCCGGCACGTGTTCATGTTACGTAGAATGTTCTAGAAATTGAAGGAAAAGGAAAAGATTTGTTGAAGTCGAATTTGACAATTATGACAGTTTATTAAAAGTAGCAATCACCTCTAATCATTTCCTGGTCAAATCACACAATATAAAGTTTAAAGTTATCGTGTGTTGTAGTTTGGAAAGATGATCGAATAGAGATCTGAATAACAAACTGTGGAGAACTTGTTTGTGTCGGGTTCTTCTGCTAGTTATTCGGAATCGATAAATAGCCAACAAGAAGATCTCTGCGATCGCTAAGGTTTCCATCAATGGACTGATCGGTAACGTTACTCTACCTGTGCTCCAATTTAAGCGGCGTGTTCCGATCAATGTTTATCAACATTGTTAATGCTGATGAAGAGTTTAGAAACCCTAGAATGATTGTGTTTTTGCCGGAAAAAACGTGATACTTGAAAAAAAACACCATTATATACGGCCCATATACAGTTATACGACCCGTATAAATGTGGTAACATCAAAAACCTCCCAAAATAAATCCGTTGAGCCGTATACGTTTTACAAATCGTATACCGATGTATACGGCTCGTATAATTATATACGGGCCATATATAATAAAATAAAAAAACATTCTCTGCGCATTTTCCTATTAAAAAACATTCTATACGGGCCGTATAATTGTATACGGCCCGTATACAATAGGAGGTGTGAAAATAAGATTTAGGGGGTGTGGGAACAAGGGGAGCCTATCAAAAAAGTAACAAACTTTTACTATTAATTTTACAGGAAAAAAAGAAAAGGAAAACATCACAAAAGTAGCCACTTACTTGGATCTTAGAAAATAATGAGATACGTGACATCATGGTTGGGTCTTCTACTTTATTCCATCAATCAATAACCCCTCATTTATTATTTTGTTGTAACACCCAAAAACTCGAATTTTAAATTCAACTAACACATTTTCATATGAGTATATTATGAAATAAAATACTAGGCTAACATCCCATTTCATATGAAGTTATAAAATATTATTTTATAATTCGTTGGAAATTATTAATGAGGAAAAATAACTTGTTGGGTAGCAACATATTGGAATGGAATGTATTCTAGTAATATATGTCGATAAATATGATGGGTTAGGTTTCGGGAAATATGGCTACCTCATATTGTGACTCACCCGAACTTGAAGGGCCATTGTCGTAAAAATCAAACATGAGGGGAGTATTATGTAAATAACCAAAGTCCAAAGTATAAAATCCCCTTTTTGGCTCATTCTGGGCATAATTCTCTCTCAAGTTAGAGAGAGAAATAAGAGAGAGAGAGAACTAGAGAAAGAGGGGTGGCCGGTGGTGGCGTTTAGTGGCGATTTGCGGTGGCCGGAGGTGGTCGGAGTTGTGAGATTCAACATGGAACCAATTATCGATGCTACGAACGCAATGGTAAGCTCCGATTTCCCTAAACCCTTGCTGAAAGTTGTTAAAATTGTATAAATCAAATATGTCCAGAATGTTATTCTATAACCCAGTTACAAAAACCGGACGATCCACGAAATCTAACCGTTGAAACATCTTGATTTTTTATATAAGGTTCATAACACTTAGATGGTCATTTTGAACGGTGGAAGTGAGAAATAGAGCGGTTTAAGCTCGACTTCGGAAGCCATTTTCAAAGTTGTTCGTATTCCCGTTTTAGTTAAAATACAACCTAGTAAAATTGATTTTCCCGAAGATCCGACCGTTGGATTGAGCTGAAATTTTGATTGTAGCTTTTTGAAATATGGATCTTTAATACCTCCGAAGGAAATTCTGATAAAAGGTCGGGAACTATAGTTTTGAAACTGAACAGTTTATAACAAATTTCTTGTACGAAAATAAGAAAGTTAGGTATTTGGAACATATATTGTTATTATTGTTTGGTCTAACCGGGATCATACAACATGTGTTAGTCCGATTATGTCTTATGTATGATGACGTATTGGAATTCGTTGATGTTGAATAATGTGATTATCGATTCATGTCTTGTGCATATTGACGATTGACTAATAAACGTCAATGTAAATAAGGATTTGAAATGAAAGTATTATGAATGAATATGCATCTTAGTGATGTTGTGCATATGATGGCATAAAAGGATAGGAATCACATTAGCATGGACTCAAGCGCGGAAAGCTACGGGTCAAGAAGAGACAAGGAAACAAGCACGAACACGGACGCTTGAGGTAAGTGATTACCGAACTCACTTATTAATTTATTTAAATGAAGTTAGATATGCTTATTACTAGGAATCATAAAAGGATGGGAATGTAGTAGTCGTATCAAGGTAAGAATGACGAAATTTGATTATATGTAGTTAATTATGCTTGAAATCATATAGAATAAGCAAACGGGTCACAAACGCGAAAGTGAGTAACCAAGCTGTAAAAATTAGATGTTGGGAAATGAGAATTAGAATAGGAATGGTTTAGGGACTTAGGAAAATGTCAATTCGTGTTTCAGGACCCTCGGGCTGCGTGAAAAGGGGGTCGAAACACTCAAAGATACGAAATTCGGCGTCGGACCTGCAGGTCATGTCGCCGACGCCCATTGCAGGCCGTTGCCGACGCCATGCCCTTTTTCATCCGACGCCTTAAGTTGCTGTCTACGCGGGTCCGATGCCAAAAACTAGTTTTTCTCATTTTTCTTTGTTTCCAAGGCCCCGTTAAGCTTCCTAAAGGTACCCCAATCCTACTATAGAGTTTTGTAGGGTACAAGTAAGGACAGAACCCGTACAGGAGCTTGCACGAAGATGTAGCATATATGTTGATGCGTGTAAATGTGGATCTCATTATGTGTGTGAGTGATCATCTTAGGAATGATTGTACTTGGATGTAACACATGTGTGAAGGGACGAAACTAGTACATAAGCATGTTTATATACGAAAAAATGGTATGCTTAACAAAGTATGGTGCTTGTAAGAAATTAAATGGATATGATTGTAGGTGTGTATATAAATAAGAATTCATAGTGAGTGTATGTAATATGAACTTATATGTGTATACGTGTGTATGGGAAACGTAAGTATGTGCTCGGATATATGAACGTGTATGTATGTGATGTAATCTAATGAATGTAGATTAATAGAATGTGTTTATGTGAAGTTGTGGGTTTTCAATATGTTTAAGATACATGTTGCTAATCATGTCATCGCTGAGAATGAAATGAAAAGTGCAGGTATGATAACGTTGGGTCCAAGTGAGTTGATGCCGGGAAGTAGTGGATGAGTTTGGAAGGATGATCGAACAAGATATCCTGTGTCGTTAGAATGCAATACGGGCCTTTATCTATATGTTTGTAATATAAGTATGATGTCACCATTTACTAATGTGTCGGTTGTTTATGGTGACCGCAGGTTACACGGATCATCACCATTTATCATGACGGACAAGCGGACGAAGATCGAGTTATGATACATGGATTGTACGAAAGGGTGGTCACTTAGTTTGTATTCGCATGTTATATTTGTTACATTAATTAAAGATAAATGATGTAATTCTTTTAAAGGAATCGTTGTAAACGGTTTTCAAGTATGTTAGAACATTTATAAAGAAAGAAATTTTGAGGTCCTTATTTTACACTGCGACTTTTGGTTAAAACGTATTAGTGTCTAACATTTGTGTACCCTAAATTGTCAGCATAATTTATATTTTCGCTAACAAAATTCAATATGTATGTGAAAGCGACTTGTATTGGTCCCGTTTATATTCATGCATGAAGTTTATACATATCTAAGCATCAATTAGTTTATACATATTTAAAAACCAACTCATAACTCACCTATAAACACATACGGGGAAAGATATCATTGTTCTTGTTGTATATTTATTAATGAACGTGATCTAAACATTTTGGAGGCCTTTAATTTACAATCACAATATTAATGGATATTTGTGGTTGGCTCATATTGGAACATATATTGTTATTATCGTATTACTAGGGTCTATTAGTATTGAGTCCATATGGCCCAGTTAGGTATTTGGAACATATATTATTGTATTACTAGGGTTTATTAGTATTGAGTCCATATGACCCAGTTAGGTATATAAGATTGGCTTCTATCTTTATGTATTGTACTCACCTATTCAATTGAATCAGCTCAAACTTTCATAATCGTACGTGGTATCGGAGCCTATGTGGCTCTCTACCATTTCTGTTGCATCACAGACGTACATGGAAACCCTAGTTATTAACGTGTTTTTCATTTTATTTATTAACATGTTTTTTTTAATATTGTATGATTGTACAGTAAAAAAAAATTTCAAGATACCTCTAAATTAGTGGGCTAGCTCTGCTACTGCTGTAGTGTCACTTACAGATGTACGTACGGAATCACTAACATCAAAGAATATGGATTTTCTGTTATTTTAGCAAACTTAAAGAAAATTGTATATTTTTGGCAGCATTTTGGACCTACAAGTCGTGTACTGAGACCGAAGCTAGTTGTTGGTGTTGTTGTTGTTCAAGTCTCAGTGGGGCTTTGATGGCATGCGGGGAGGACCTTCGCACAAGGCCCGTGATTTCGAGGGGCACGTGATTTAAAAAAAAATCATATATATATATATATATATAGGACAAAGATCCGTTAGGAACCACCCTTTATTGCGAGAACCACGAGAACCAGTGTGATCACAAACAGTAATTCCTAAAAAAATCTAAAAAACACCCCAATTTTTTTTTTTTTACTATTTTTTTTTGAAAAAATCGCTATATTTTGTTAATAAAAAAAAATTCAAAAAAAAAAAAAAAAATCGAGTAATAGTTATCAATGCACATGTGCATATGTATCATTTCTTTGTCAAATTCCGTAATTCATTACAAATAATAGTCAATTGCACTTTCATTTACACTACCAGGTGTAATACACTACTTTTTACGTTAACAATGTTAGAAATGCACATGTGCATCTATGTGTATCAACATGAAATAAGGTGTTTTGGTACACTACTTTCTCTTTCATCTATCATTCCATCCATAATACACAAGCATGCACATGTGCATTTTTGTCATTTCTTTGAAAAATTCCGTAATTCATTACACATATTAGACAATTGCACTTTCATTTACACTACCATATGTAATACACTACTTTTTACATTACCAATATTAGAAATGCACATGTGCATTTATATGTATCAACATGAAATAAGATGTTTTGGTACACTACTTTGAATATACTTTCACTTTCATATATCATACCATCCATAATACACTACCATTACCTCCTACCATCTATAATACAATACCATTACCTCCTACCATTCATAATACAATACCATTAACAATATTTTCACTTTATTACATGTATGTAAACACCATTTATACCATCCAATCAACATATTACATAAAAAATTGACAACTATAACCAAACCATCAACCACTAGATATAACTAACCAAAAAACATGTATATGGGCCTACTTCTCCATTGAAAATCACAAACTTTTTGTACCAAAACACGTTATATCATGGTTATACCTAATGATGCACATGTGCATTTTGAATATTGGTAATGTAAAAATTAGTGTATTACTAATGGTATTGTAAATTAAAGTGCAATTGTCTATTCCTGATAACGTATTACCGAATTTGTTGAAGTAATAATACATATGCACATGTGCATGGATAACTGTTACTCGAAAAAAAAAGTTTTTTTTTTTTTTTTTTTTTTTATGGTAACGAAATATAGCGATTTTTTTTTAAAAAATATTAAAAAAAATAAAAAAAAATTTGAGTGTTTTTTTTATTTTTTTTAGATTTTATTTTATGTTCACATTGGTTCTCACGGTTCTCGCAATAAGGGTGGTTCTCGCATGAACCTTACCCTATGTATATACATATGTATATGTATGTATATAGACTAATTATAATGAAAAACCCACTCCAGTCAAGAAAACTTAGAAAACACATTGTGTGGACATAAGAATGCCACGTGTTACACTTTTTGACAGTCAATTTTTTTTGTTTTTTATGGACACTTTTTGGCAGAAGAGAGGAGAGAGAGAATGTGTGAACCTGTTACATTTTTTTCAGTTTTACATATTTTAATAGCAGTTTTTTTTTTTTCAAAAAGGGGTGTGATAAATATACCGATCACAAGGATTAATATACCCAAAAGTCAAATTATGTAATGATTTTGTAATGATTAACTACTTTATTATATTATTTTATTATAAAGTAAAGAGTAATAATTATGTTTTATTATAAAGTCAAAAGTAATGATTATGCTTTTTATCTTATTTTATAATATGATACTTTTGTTACTTTTTTATATTTTGTTATACTATTATTAGTATTAATATCAATATTAATAAATAAATAATCAAGACACTTTATTATAAATACGAAAGTGAAAAAAGTTAATTATAAATAAATAATGAGTCTCTAATAAAACAGTAAACGTGCAAACATTAAAACATTTAATCCCCTAGATCGACAAAACCGCTTTCACGACGATCAAGTTGGGTATAGAATTCTAGATGCCACCTATACATGGTCTCCCATCCAGCCGCAGACATGCTAATGTTGCGAAAATTCCAATAAGGCGTGATTGTAGGCATTGGGTACCCTCCTTGTAATTCCACCATGACATAATGTTTCTCGTCATTTACTAGGGAAATTGTAAGAGTTCTGTGATGTTGAATCTCTTCTGGACCACTCAAAAACGGGAAAATAGTGAAACTGCCTGACATGCTTAAAGAATGGACGATTACACCAAACTTATTGGCAATAAGAACACCTGCTTCAGGCATTTTCATCCAGTGTTCTCTTGGACAAGGCGACCCAAAGAAACACAAGTCATGATATAATGAATTTACATCCCTGAAAAAATGCCCGCATAGATATGATATCGATTTTGTAACTCTTCTCTCATTTGCTGTCGAATGTACTCATAGTATTCATGTTCATCAAGTCCGAGGCAAACAGCTAGTGCTCGAAATCCACAATTTCCATCGGGTTTAACATTTCGTATATTTGTTATGTATGGATGAAATACTTTTGGAATATCACCCATTATATTCAAGTGATTCATCAGTGGCACTTCGTTCAAGTCTATCATGTATGAACTATGTCTGGCCGGCTTATCTGGGACCTCGTTCCAATCTATCACCGGTTCCATGTTCAAGTCAAATTCGAATGAACTATGTCTGGCCGGCTTATCTTGTTGCGATTTCTTCAAGGTTGGTCGTCCACGAGTTTTTTTTAGCTTGAGGTTCCGACTCCTTTTTGGCACTTTATTGTTGTGATTTCTTCAAGCTTGGTCGTCCACGAGTTTTTTTTTTGAACTTGAGGTTCTTGAATGTCGGGTTTGCCTGGAAAAAGGATATCCTTCAGTTTTCTTAACCAACTTTTTTGTCCATCTTTAGACTGCTTCTTAAAGTATTCTTTAAAAAGTAGTAGTTCATCATCACAGCTAACATCGTCATTTTAAAAAGATACCGATGGTGAAATATCTAGCTTCTTCCAAAAAATATCAATCGAATCCAAGGAAACATATTGATCTGCATGCAAATACAAATACAAATACATATTGTTTTATTGAAACTTTAACATGAAGAGTCTTATTTGATGTACATGAATATACTTACGTGATGTTATATACTTTGAAATTTCGCAAGCACATGGTAAACCATGACTAGTGCGAAGTCGACAATCATAGTGCACCAGGCGATCCTTCCATCGTTCACGATCTTCAAGAATTATTTTGAGAGCCTCATTTGAAACAAAACCATGCAATAGTGTGAAACATCGTAGGTTATGTTGATGAATGCGGACAATTCTACTACTTTCCAAGCTTTCTTTAATTGTTATTTGTTGAGACGTCACGATTCGGTCAATACAACGTAGAAATCTATCCAAACTAGAATTCGAACCGTCCAAATATTTTTTAAGCTTTGCATGCTGACTCTCTACTCTATTGGTTGTGTTATTTCCAAAGTTGAGATGTTGATCAATCCAGACAGAAACAAACCTTTCCTTGTAGTCGTTTAACCAATTTTCATTTACATATGCTAAAACACCTGAAAGTCAAAATTAATCAGTATGAGATATATATAAAAGATATATATATATATATATAGGGTAGGGTTCCAGCGTGAACAACCTCCCAAGAGTGAACTGCGTGAACAGGTATGGACCCTTGATTTCTTTTTTAGTTGTAAAGGGTAGGATTGTAATTATATAAAAAATTAGATTTAAATCATTATTTTAATAATTGAATTAAGTTACATCTTTCCTAATTTAAATTCATTATCCACATTATGTTTATTTATTAATAAGATAATTATAAAAACAAACAACAAATCACCATATTTCAATTTTAATTTTTATTTCAGATTTCATCACCAGAATTCAAATTTTGATTTTTAAGATCCACGTAACATTCATATTTCAACGGTATACACATGTGTAGTTGGATATAAATAGAACAGTACACATGTGTACTCAGCATCGTACATATGTGTACAGTAATTCACAGGTGTACATCAACATTCAATACAAAAAAAATTCTAAGATATCACAAAAACAGACGATATACACATGTGTACATCGCATTAAAAAGAGGGCAAAATCAGAATACACATGTGTACATCGCATTTAAACAAATAATTATTTTAATAATTGAGTTAAGTTACATCTTTCCTAATCCTTGATTTGATTTGTGAGAGATTTATGCAATCAATTTAAGATTGAAATTACACATATACCCTTTTTGTATTTAATTAAATGAAAAAAATTAACCAAATAATTACCATCATGCCACTCACTTTAATCTCAAGATCATAAAAATCAAGGGCCCAGATCAGTTCACGCAGTTCACTCTTGGGATTTTGTTCACGTTTGAACCTAATCCTATATATATATATATATATATATATATATATATATATATATATACTTTTGTGTGATTATGGAAGACATACGTGGATGTTTGATCAACAATGTCTCAAGCTGCCTGTAATTTTCTGTGTAAGATTCCAACGTTGTAGAATTTTCTAGTGACTTCCATAACGAAAGAAATTCTTCCCAAGCCTTTACTGACCTAAAAGATTGCCTACATCTTCTAAAGATATATATATAGAATCACGCTAAAATGAGAACCACCTCGAGTTGTAAGAACCGCGAGAACTTTTTGATCCGGGGCGAGGTGGACCAAATTTTTTTTTCATAAACGTAGATGCGTGTATTATAAACACATTTGTAAAAAAAATTCAAAAAAAAAAATGTCGTGGGTGTAGTTTTGAGCACCACAAGTTTGTGTTTACGGGTACCGTAAATTTCCGGTAGAATTTACGGTACCCGTAAACACAAACTTGTGGTGCTCAAAACTACACACACGACATTTTTTTTTTGAATTTTCTTTTACAAATGTTTTTTTATAATACACGCATCTACGTTTATGAAAAAAAATTTGGTCCACCTCGCCCCGTACGGTGTAGTTCTCACGGTTCTTACAACTCGAGGTGGTTCTCATTTTAGCGGTCCCCTATATATATATATATATACACACACACACACACAAGAACATCCACAGGTTACCGGCGGCTTCACCGGAGAAACCAGCCATCATTACCGAGTTGTTACAATTTTCCGGCGACTTCACCGGAGAAACCAGCCGTCATCCGCCGGTTGTTCATCATCCATATCAAAGACGGTTCCGGCGAAAAGACAAGAAAGAATTCCGGTAAAAAACTTGTTTTTTTTTACGGATCTGGTTGAAAAAAAGTTTGTATTTTTAAAGATCTAGTTGTAAAAAAATTGTTCAATTGAGTTTTTTTGTACCTGATTAGTGAAAAATTGAGGTGTCCTCATGATAAATTCATCTTCTTCCATTGACCGGAGGTGTGCGGTGGGTGGTGGTGGCCGGAGGTGTGCGGTGGGGTGGTGGCCGAAGGTGTGCGATGGTTGGTTTAGATTACATAGTTTAGTTTATATAGAAATATGTATCTGTTTGTGTATGCGGTCTAATTTGACTCATTGAAGAAGATGATACTGTTGGTCCAATAAATTTGCTTTATGGCAAATTGAAATAATAATGAAAAGTTACTGAAATATAGTTGACTTCTGGGTAAAACTAAAAAAGGTTTGATGTAACACCCCGAAAACGGGTTTGGTAATTAAACCCCGTTAATACTAAAAGACGGGTAAAGTACCGTTAGTGGTAAAATTTACCCGGTGGAATATTAGGATTTAAATAATTAATCCTAATAATAAAAAAAAATATGAATGAATAAAAGCTTAAGGAAATAAAATGGATAAAGGGCCCGAGTTAACGGGGCCTAAAATAAACTTAGTCATAAATATTCCCGAACCCGCTAATTTAACTAGGAATATTAAACCTAGTTAATAAGTGAGAGTATTGTTGAAAATAATTAGGTTGTGACCTAATTAATAACTAACCAAACGCGAGGGACCAAAGCCGGGTAACTTGAAACTAGAATTATAAACTTAAAACTAAAACACAACACACACACAATAAGTGTGTGTGCGTGCGTGAAGTAGTCCAGGAGAAGGAGCAAGAAGCTCCAAAAATCTCAACAAATTGAAGGGGCAAATCAAGTCCAAATCAAAATCCGAGTATGAATTAGTGATCTCCATTGAAAAAGGAGTCACGAGGTATGTAAATTTCTTGAAAAATCTCTAGTTGAAATTCTGAGCAAACCTAGAGAATTCGAATCTGAGCTTGCATGTTTGTTGTTTGGATGAAATTAGGGATGAAACTATGTCTAGTAGTAAACCCTAGCCATGTATTTGTTGAATTGATGTTCATTGTTGTGAATTCATAATCATACACTCATGTGTCAAGTGGGTTTTGATTATGTAGAAAAGATGATAATATAGTTGTGTTAGAAATCATCATAAGTGATAGTAGATGCAAGATACTTGAACAATTTGCAAGTTTGAGTATTTGATCATACATGATAATGGTTGAATCTTGATGTTAATCTTGGTAAAAAAATGACTAATTATGAACTAGTTAGCAAATGTGTAGAATCATGCCCATTAGGTGTTTGTTAAAATGCCTAAATGAAAACTAAAGTGTTAAAATTAGAGTGAAAATGTGCAATGAATAAGTTGATAAGTCGATTGACCTTAAAAAGTCAAATCGACCAAGTGTATGATCGGATGGTAAATTCGATATAAGAAGAGTAGGATGGAATAGTCGTAAATGATTATGACTAACCTAACCATCTTACAATTACAATGATAGTTTGACGCTTGCCAAGCTAGGTGAAGGCTTGGGGAAGGAAGCGGGTCAAACAAAGCAAGAATGACGGATAAGCATAATTCGGATGCAAGGTAAGTATAACTTACAATAGTCTTATATTTTAGAGTATTCTCTTATTGTATTAGTTACGAATAAGATAAATACATAATTGAGGTATGATGTTCCGGCGTGTAAACGTACGGAACAAGATAGTCGAGTATGACAAGAAACCATGTTGATGGTTTAAAAGGAGTTAAATCGGTAATTTGATCATTTTATGACAAATGGAAAATAAATTTTTGAATGGTTGCCTTATAGGGTAAACCAAAACAAACAATAAGGGTAAAACGGTAAATTGGTCATGCATCGACCATAACTATTAGCTTTAAAAGACACGTATGAAGTAAGCCTTAATAGGCCGAAAAGTGTTAAGAAATGAATTATAAGTAAAGCGACCGCACGATGTAAATCGGAGCGAGTCATATAGTCGAGATGAAAATACATGTCATCTCGCCAATATAATCGGTCATTTAGACCAAACGGGTCAAAGGATGAAGATACCACCTTTTGATAATAGCGACTAATGATTCTTGTCGAGTTATATGATTTCAGGAATAAATGTAGAAATGATATTTGCATCGCTACTATTTAGCGAATATTATAGCAAGGCATTAATTCAGGTCAATACATTGACCCGAGCCAGGTATGTGTAATAGAGTAATGATTCATTAAGAACGTAAGGTTCAATGAGTATTTAATGAAGTCTTAGATAGACAATGGTTACTTAAGTGGGTAAGCCGAATGTTTTAAAAGAGGGTAGTGGCGTTTTGAAAAGCATATTAACTTTTCGAGCAAGATCATAATTCAAAAGAAGAATCATGGGTCAAACATGCTCTCAAAAGACCTTGTCGTAATTGAAAGACTAAAAAGGACCAAAACGCCCTTGTTAGCTAATTCGAACAAACAACCTTTAAAGGTTGTTTGGAAACAAGTTTTATGATTAAGTAAATACTTAGATTAAGTATAGAAGTTGAAAGAGGTATCATATTAGTCAAACGGTACTATTTGAGTTTTTGCCGTAAAATAATGATTCGAGAGGTAAAATTTGGTTTGTATAGATCACCACATCAAACCCGCCATAAACACAATTGTGGTGGGAGATTATAGGATAAGAAATGTGGTGATGAAATGCTAGAAACAATCGAGAGCGATTTTAGGCTCGAAAGTGCTTAAATACCCTTAACGGGTCAAAATAAGTATACGAGCGAAAACGGGTTTAAATTGTAAAATAAACTTGTGATTAGAACCTAAAATGGTAGTTAATAACAATTTGAGAAGTGTAGGTGATGTAGGAATCAAACAAATATGTTCGTTTGATAAAATGTATAAACGGGTCAAAAGTTGGTTAAAGGGCGATAAGCCGAAGACTTAAAAGTCTAAAATTTTATTATGAAGGTTGTTGGATTTTAACTCCATAAGATGGAGAATTAAATTACGGACGCGTAGGAAAAAGAATCGGGTAAAACGGATCAATAACGAAGAAGTTATGGCCGTTTCCGTGAAATCAGATCGTGCTGGGAATATGCAGCAACATTCTGCTGAAAAGGGGGCCTAGCGTCACGCGACGCCCCTTGGCGTCACGCGACGCCTCCAAACTTGGAAAAATGTTATTTTTTGTCATATTTAACCCCTGTACTTGTTTGAACTTCATATTTAACCCCTGTACTTGTTTGAACTTCTTATTTAACCCCTGTACTTGTTTGAACTTCATATTTGACTATCAAAACTAACTTTTAAGTTGGTTTTGATCATAGGTGATTGCCATGAGTGCCCGGATGAAGATCAAGTGACGAGCAAGAACCGAACACGATCACGAAATAAGCTTCCGCACTATGTATCGTTATTATGTTAAATGACGAATGTCGTTTCATTGTTTCTTTTAAGTGACGAACTTAATTACATTATGTTCTAAACTTTTAAATTGTAAAAGGTTTTAGTAAACCCGTTTTTCTGATGGATATGTAATCTTAATTACATGATTGTTTTCGTAAATAATACGCTAAACCTTGATTTATAAGAACGGGTGTTACAAGTTGGTATCAGAGCCTTGGTTTAAGAGATTCGAGTATGGTGGGGAGGAACCATGCTTGGACTTAAACCTTATGCTCTTGACAAAGAATAGTGTTCGGTTCGAGGCTTGATCGCAATTCCGGTAAGTACAAGTATGTTAATAGCTTAGCATGCTAAAGTGTTGTAAACAACACATAGGGCTATCGTGTGATACACGTTACCCCAATTAAAATGATTGATATAGTTGACGAAAATACGCGCGTTGACGCGTTTAGTAGAAAAAGCCTTGTATTATAATACGGGCAATTATCGAAGTTGACGTTACTAACTTTATGAATGTTTTAATTGAAGGACACTCGCGTTTGAAAACGACGAGAGTCAAACGAATTGTGGATATGATGATGGAACGGTCCGAAGTATGACGAGAGGAGCATGCTCACCGAGGACTAAATCGCGTAACGACCGCGAACAAGGTTAATGGCAAAGAACGCCCGTCGGGGCAAACATTACCAGGTGCACATTTTAAATAATCGCACAAATAGTAACATGCAACAAATAAGTAGAAATTAAAAGTTGCATATGTAGATTAAAAACTTGGAAAAACCCGAATAGAAAATGTATTCGGGATATTGTTTCCAAGAGAAAAAAATAGAGGCGTTACTTACATAGGGCGTGATGTGAAAACTATAAAAAGATCATGTGTGTCATGTGTTAATCGCTTACTCTGGCCAAGTAAGTAGTGGCATATGATACCATGAACTTCTTATGGCGGACACGTTTACATCCGATGTAGTAAGGACGGGGTGAATGGGACTAACTTAAAAGTACCCAAATGAATCAAATAAGCAAAATATTTGATAATAATGTAAACGCACAACCGGGGATGGAAGCGTATTACATCAGAATAATGAGCCCGAGTGAAGGGACAAAGAAGCATGAAAAATGATTTAGACAAGTATTGGGAGGGAGTGTACTTACACTCGAACCCAGAAAACGCAAGCATGAAAAATGATTTAGACAAGTATTGGGAGGGAGTGTACTTACACTCGAACCCAGAAAACGCAAGCATGAAAAATGATTTAGACAAGTATTGGGAGGGAGTGTACTTACACTCGAACCCAGAAAACGCAAGCATGTAAAATGATTTAGACAAGCATTGGGAGGGAGTGTACTTACACTCGAACCCGAAAAAATGCAAATATGTCCCTTAACGGGTCGTTTTTGTAAAACGTCAAACTTAAAGACAAAGTCAGAATATAAAAATGAAGCGAGGTCTTAATGCATACAGGAGGGTTGCAATAATAACGACTTCGGTAAAACACCCGGTTGATGGGTAAGAATTAAACACATGCATAAACCAAGAGACGTGAACGCGGGTTGAAAAATCAAAGGACTTGGATTACGAGATATGACTGTAAAATCTCGTATATAGAAATTGTGAGTAAATATGTTCAACTATTCGAAGTCGAATGGGTTGAATAAAGAATAAAGTTAATTGTTTATAAGTGATGGATTTCACGTAAATAGGTCAAACATGTTTAATACAAAATAATGCCGAATGGCACAAATGAGCGCTAGCCAGATAAAGGTAGCGTTAAATGCAAGAGAATAATGAGCCCGGTAATGGGATATAACCAAATAAGAATAAATTATGGACTGTCAATATCCTAGTATGGATAATTAACAAAAGTTAAAGAGAATATCCTAAAACTAAAACTTCGTTTTAGTAGGAAATAATGTTTTTACAAACATAAATTCTGATAGGAATTTAAATAGTAAGCATGAAAGATACAAGTCTTGACACTGATAGGCGCAAGACGATATACTCGAAAAGTGATATTTTCGAAAATAAAATTTTGATATAAATTAAACAGGGTGTTAACACAATCACGGTCAAGAAATGTAATGTGAAGTAGAATCACATTATAACCAAGCAAGCGGTAAAAAAAAGTAACTGGACTAATAAGTCTAATTAGTGAGACCCGTCAAGGTCATTTAAATAAATTTGGTTTGCTTGTAAGTGGTAGGTTCGGTATGACTGAACCGAATAAATAAATTTGAAGACAAAAGAAATTGCTGCTAAAAGTGAAAGATTTCATCAAAGACCTTTAAACGGGTCAAAATAACGGATTCATAAAGAATTCGATAGTATATGAAAGCGATGGATATCGCTAAGCTAACCAAACTAGCGGAAATAACGAGATTACGTTATTTCGAAGTTACACTATGTCGTATGAGATATGTAGACAATTAGTAACCAAAAAGATGTTACCGTACTTTTTGGGTAATACTAACGATTGGTTAAAAAGTATAAGTAATGTTTAAAATATTTCTCGGACAGAATACATTGAGTTTAAACTCAATGAATTATGTAAAAAAAGGTTTCGAGGACGAAACCTCTTTAAGGGGGGTAGACTTGTAACACCCCGAAAACGGGTTTGGTAATTAAACCCCGTTAATACTAAAAGACGGGTAAAGTACCGTTAGTGGTAAAATTTACCCGGTGGAATATTAAGATTTAAATAATTAATCCTAATAATAAAAAAAAAATATGAATGAATAAAAGCTTAAGGAAATAAAATGGATAAAGGGCCCGAGTTAACGGGGCCTAAAATAAACTTAGTCATAAATATTCCCGAACCCGCTAATTTAACTAGGAATATTAAACCTAGTTAATAAGTGAGAGTATTGTTGAAAATAATTAGGTTGTGACCTAATTAATAACTAACCAAACGCGAGGGACCAAAGCCGGGTAACTTGAAACTAGAATTATAAACATAAAACTAAAACACAACACACACACAACAAGTGTGTGTGCGTGCGTGAAGTAGTCCAGGAGAAGGAGCAAGAAGCTCCAAACCCTAGCTCAAACAATCTCAACAAATTGAAGGGGCAAATTAAGTCCAAATCAAAATCCGAGTATGAATTAGTGATCTCCATTGAAAAAGGAGTCACGAGGTATGTAAATTTCTTGAAAAATCTCTAGTTGAAATTCTGAGCAAACCTAGAGAATTCGAATCTGAGCTTGCATGTTTGTTGTTTGGATGAAATTAGGGATGAAACTATGTCTAGTAGTAAACCCTAGCCATGTATTTGTTGAATTGATGTTCATTGTTGTGAATTCATAATCATACACTCATGTGTCAAGTGGGTTTTGATTATGTAGAAAAGATGATAATATAGTTGTGTTAGAAATCATCATAAGTGATAGTAGATGCAAGATACTTGAACAATTTGCAAGTTTGAGTATTTGATCATACATGATAATGGTTGAATCTTGATGTTAATCTTGGTAAAAAAATGACTAATTATGAACTAGTTAGCAAATGTGTAGAATCATGCCCATTAGGTGTTTGTTAAAATGCCTAAATGAAAACTAAAGTGTTAAAATTAGAGTGAAAATGTGCAATGAATAAGTTGATAAGTCGATTGACCTTAAAAAGTCAAATCGACCAAGTGTATGATCGGATGGTAAATTCGATATAAGAAGAGTAGGATGGAATAGTCGTAAATGATTATGACTAACCTAACCATCTTACAATTACAATGATAGTTTGACGCTTGCCAAGCTAGGTGAAGGCTTGGGGAAGGAAGCGGGTCAAACAAAGCAAGAATGACGGATAAGCATAATTCGGATGCAAGGTAAGTATAACTTACAATAGTCTTATATTTTAGAGTATTCTCTTATTGTATTAGTTACGAATAAGATAAATACATAATTGAGGTATGATGTTCCGGCGTGTAAACGTACGGAACAAGATAGTCGAGTATGACAAGAAACCATGTTGATGGTTTAAAAGGAGTTAAATCGGTAATTTGATCATTTTATGACAAATGGAAAATAAATTTTTGAATGGTTGCCTTATAGGGTAAACCAAAACAAACAATAAGGGTAAAACGGTAAATTGGTCATGCATCGACCATAACTATTAGCTTTAAAAGACACGTATGAAGTAAGCCTTAATAGGCCGAAAAGTGTTAAGAAATGAATTATAAGTAAAGCGACCGCACGATGTAAATCGGAGCGAGTCATATAGTCGAGATGAAAATACATGTCATCTCGCCAATATAATCGGTCATTTAGACCAAACGGGTCAAAGGGTGAAGATACCACCTTTTGATAATAGCGACTAATGATTCTTGTCGAGTTATATGATTTCAGGAATAAATGTAGAAATGATATTTGCATCGCTACTATTTAGCGAATATTATAGCAAGGCATTAATTCAGGTCAATACATTGACCCGAGCCAGGTATGTGTAATAGAGTAATGATTCATTGAGAACGTAAGGTTCAATGAGTATTTAATGAAGTCTTAGATAGACAATGGTTACTTAAGTGGGTAAGCCGAATGTTTTAAAAGAGGGTAGTGGCGTTTTGAAAAGCATATTAACTTTTCGAGCAAGATCATAATTCAAAAGAAGAATCATGGGTCAAACATGCTCTCAAAAGACCTTGTCGTAATTGAAAGACTAAAAAGGACTTGGAAACAAGTTTTATGATTAAGTAAATACTTAGATTAAGTATAGAAGTTGAAAGAGGTATCATATTAGTCAAACGGTACTATTTGAGTTTTTGCCGTAAAATAATGATTCGAGAGGTAAAATTTGGTTTGTATAGATCACCACATCAAACCCGCCATAAACACAATTGTGGTGGGAGATTATAGGATAAGAAATGTGGTGATGAAATGCTAGAAACAATCGAGAGCGATTTTAGGCTCGAAAGTGCTTAAATACCCTTAACGGGTCAAAATAAGTATACGAGCGAAAACGGGTTTAAATTGTAAAATAAACTTGTGATTAGAACCTAAAATGGTAGTTAATAAAAATTTGAGAAGTGTAGGTGATGTAGGAATCAAACAAATATGTTCGTTTGATAAAATGCATAAACGGGTCAAAAGTTGGTTAAAGGGCGATAAGCCGAAGACTTAAAAGTCTAAAATTTTATTATGAAGGTTGTTGGATTTTAACTCCATAAGATGGAGAATTAAATTACGGACGCGTAGGAAAAAGAATCGGGTAAAACGGATCAATAACGAAGAAGTTATGGCCGTTTCCGTGAAATCAGATCGTGCTGGGAATATGCAGCAACATTCTGCTGAAAAGGGGGCCTAGCGTCACGCGACGCCCCTTGGCGTCACGCGACGCCCCTTGGCGTCACGCGACGCCCCTTGGCGTCACGCGACGCCCCTTGGCGTCACGCGACGCCCCTTGGCGTCACGCGACGCCCCTTGGCGTCACGCGACGCCTCCAAACTTGGAAAAATGTTATTTTTTGTCATATTTAACCCCTGTACTTGTTTGAACTTCATATTTAACCCCTGTACTTGTTTGAACTTCATATTTAACCCCTGTACTTGTTTGAACTTCATATTTGACTATCAAAACTAACTTTTAAGTTGGTTTTGATCACAGGTGATTGCCATGAGTGCCCGGATGAAGATCAAGTGACGAGCAAGAACCGAACACGATCACGAAATAAGCTTCCGCACTATGTATCGTTATTATGTTAAATGACGAATGTCGTTTCATTGTTTCTTTTAAGTGACGAACTTAATTACATTATGTTCTAAACTTTTAAATTGTAAAAGGTTTTAGTAAACCCGTTTTTCCGATGGATATGTAATCTTAATTACATGATTGTTTTCGTAAATAATACGCTAAACCTTGATTTATAAGAACGGGTGTTACATTTGACTTGCCGGGTGTATTAACAACTCCCTTTCAAAATAATTGAACTCCAATTTACAAAGATTTTAGTTCTTCCGTGCAAGTAACAATATGTTACATTTTTTTAGTAACTTTGTTTTGTGTAACAATGATAGACATATACACTTTTGAGTCAACCTGTGTCAGATGTAACAAATTCTGACAAAACACTTTTTGCAGTCTTTTACAGTTTTCCAATGTGACTTTTGTACTTGATTTAACCTATACCATAGATTAAATGGATGAATGGTGGAGATGAGGTTTCCTTGGTTTTTTAACTCAACAATGTTTTCAATTTATCATTCCCATATATACATATATATATATATATATATAGGGAAAGGTTAACATACAAAAAGCCTTATCCTACATTATGTACGCTACGCGCGTAACCGTCCGATCAGGGGAATAATCACGCTTTGGACATGTAATCACGCTTTGGACATGTAATCACGCATGGGGGTTAGGTTTTTTGGGAAAATCACGCATGGAACCAAAAATAACGCATGTTATTTTGATAAAAAATGTAATTACGCATGTTATATCCTTTGTCGCGTACGATAATGTAGGATAAGGCCTTTTGTACATTATACTTATTCTATATATATATATATATATAGTAAACACATACCAATTCCAATATAGGCCCATTTACAAATAATTTTTTATGGTTTAGAATTTAACCCACTTGACGTTAGGTTTATTGAGACCAATACTAATTTGATTTTTTTAATAATAATAAAACATTACGGAAGAACACATTTTTCTAGTTCGAAAATGGTACATGAATTCTCAAAGACGTCTCTGAGTCTCAACGTCCGATTTGTTTACGGCATTGTTTACGGCTCTGACAGTAGAAGAGTATTGAAATGTTTATTGTCACTAGGGTATTATTCGTATCGAGTCCCCTTGCCCATATAGGGTTTCTTTCAACTTTTAAATTATTATTATATATTGTAATCAGCTAAGCTAATGAATGGAAATCAGTTTAGTGTCTTTCATAATCTTACAACTCGTAATTCAATAACGCAAGTGGTGTTTTGAAAAAATTTCAACTTATGGTTAAAGCATGACTATTATTGCATTGTAATGCGGTTGCCCATGAAACACTTGAAAAGGAGAAAAGGGGTGTGGCCTTGGTTCAAAATATTTGGTTCAACTTCATTTTCATAATCACTATATGGAATAAATATCTTTATTTTAGCAACAAAAAACTGCACTATATGAACGAAAGTGGATAGGTGATAGTTGATTCGTAAATGTTATTAAGAATATAGTTCATGTGTGACTTTTTCAAAATATCACCAAGCTAGTGAGACTTTCTATGTAAAATGTTGCACCATTAACTTCAAGATTTCGAGTATTACGTTTTCAGTCGAAATATGAATTTGTGGCCTATATTGTAGGTGTAAATTGATGTGCATTTGGTAATACTTACCAGCCATTCATTATGCCCCTGAAGGCTTTCTTGATTGAGCCTTTTCACAGCAACAGGGATTCCAACACCTTGTTTTGAAGGGGCTAATGTATTCTCCTCAACCCAACCTAAGAACACCTTTCCAAAACCTCCCTCGCCCAAGAGCAAATCTGGAGAAAACTCTCTTGTCGCTTTTTCTAACTCGGAAAACATATATTCTTTCACACTTGGGGTTGGAGTCTGGAAATCTGCAGGAATTTCTATACGACTAGAAATTCTATTGTGGCCCTTGTTATTACTTGGTAACTTCGGATCACATTGGACTGATACAGATGAAAATAAACAAATCATGTAAACACAAGTTTAAGTTTTCCATCACCACATAGATAAATGTTAACTCTGATTTGCATGAATATGTAAAGAAAAGGCCACCAACAATAATGCAATATACGAGTTAAAGTTATGAATCGTTTTTTTAGGATGTTCAAACTAGAAAAGGTTCCTCACAACCTAGCATCTCCCTACTTTCACTGATATTCTTCAGATTAATGCAAAGAGTGGTACTTGGATATAAAGAATCTATCTACACAATTCAATAGGAGCTAGAATTACCAGAGTTTTCTCCATTGGAGGGGAAGGGAAGCATATCAGCCATTCTACCCAATATCGTCCTACTACCTGCAGGTCGCAATGAACTACTGAATCTCTTTTGTAATTTCAGTACATTCTCAAGACTGACCACAACCTCAACCATGGTAGGTCGTTCTTTTGGATTGTTATGCAAACATCTGTCAATAAGTTTAACGTATTCCTTCAAACATTTTGGGGATATTTCACCCCTTATATCTCAATAGATTATATGCTTTAGTTTCCCTTTTTTTATAGAATCTTGAACCCATGCCGCTAAACTCAATTGGTCCTCACCAAGACTTTTATCCACTGCACGCTTCCAACACAACGTTTCCAACAACACCACCCCAAACGCATTAACATCAGATTTTCTTGTCAGCATTCCAGTTTGGTAATAACTGGGATCAAAATACCCATAACTTCCTTTAACACGTCTCTTGACACAAGTAGTTGGCTGATTCGTTGGGCATGTTTTCGACAACCCAAAGTCTGAAATTTTAGCTGCCCAACTTTCGTGTAACAGAATATTGGAGCTTTTGAAGTCGCAATGTATAACACCAGAATAAATTCCGGTCTCATTGTGGAGGTAGCGTAACCCCCGAGCGGCACCTATGCAGATGTTGAGTCGCAGAAGCCAATCAATTGAGTTATGGTGCTTATGAAGATGATCATCAAGTGTACCATTTGGCATATATTCATACACGAGTATTTTCTCATTTTCATGATTACAATAACCGATCAAGGACACAATATTACAGTGGCGCAACATATCAGACCAGAACTCTTCTGCCCCTTGATTTGACATGGGATCTAAACGTTTAATGGCAGCAAAAGCAAGACTAGCTCCATGGATTATTTTACCCTATGTTGTTAAAGACGCAAGGCGCAGACGAGGCGCATCGGCCTCGCCCGGAGCCTAGGCGCAAAGCGCAAAAAAAAGCATGGGCTTTTTAAAAAAAAGTGCACATAGATAAAAAAATATAAAAAATATGTATGCTTTGAAAATAAATAAGTCTCCACACATAAAAAAAAAAATAAAACTATTATATATGCCATTTAAGATCATGTAGCTAATAGTTAGTACCAAAAGTTTAGGGCTTATACACACGTAGTGATACCAAAAGTTACTAGGAGTCTAGGACTTATGCAAAAACGTGTGCGGTCACTAAAACATTTAAACTTATGGTTCATCATCAATCATCAAGACCATCATCAAAGTCATCAGAACTTCCATCAACATCAATTGGATATTCAGCTTCGGATTCATTAAGATCATCTTTTTCAGAATCTTCATCCACTAAAGCACTTTAAGATGATGGTTGTGATGATCTTGTTGCCGTACCTCTCCAACCCCACTCGCATCTCCTACAACTTCCCATGTCAAGTCTTCATCCTCAAAAATCCGTTCTTCCATCCTTCGAGCCATCCACTCATTACAATCATCAATGTTTTCTAAAGATGTTGGATCATATACAACCTCTTCATCACGACGGTTCTTGAGTGTCTTGTTGTACTTGACAAACACAAGATCTTGCAACTTCTAATGTTCTAATCAGTTCCTTTTCTTGGAATGGATCTATTATTTAAAATAATATATTTTAAATTATTTAAGCATAAATAAACTTAATATTATCATCAAACTTTGAAAGATAAATTACTTGCTTTCTTTCATATCCTGATGAACTACATGTTAGACTAAGCGCTTTCATAGCTAATTGTTGGATATTTGGGACTTCTTTCCCAAACAAATTCCACCATTGAGCTACAAATGTAAAACTTAGCAAGTATTAATGTAGTATACCTAAAAATCAAGATAAAAAATTCAAACTTTCAAAGTAATGACTCATGTTAACTATAGTATATTTTATACAAGTAATCATGAAAAGAGACGACAGAATCATTTAATGTGATTTCACTTTTTTTAGTGGAATGAAATTCAACAAAAGTGATTTAGTGGATGCCTGGGTCCACCTTTGTTTCCAGGAAGAATACCCCATTGATTACCTGTTTCTAGGAACAATACATAATACCTTAGTGGTTAAGTTAACATTCATCATAATTGGTGGTTTTACATTTCAATTCCCAATACCATTCATCAATAATTATGTTCTCGGGTAACGGAGATGGCATGGAGTTTGATCAACCCTTTTTTTTTGAAACGTATACTTTATTAGACACAGCCGAACCCCAAGACCGGGACGGACAAAACCAAAAACTTTGAATATCCTGAAATTCTTACAGCAACTAAAAACTTTGACAAATCATTAGTAATTGGGGGTGGAGGTTTCAGAAAAGTGTACAAAGGTAAAAGTTTTCAAAGTTTACAGCAACTAAAAATTTTTAGCTTTGTAAACTTTTCCAAACCTCCACCCCCAATTACTAATGATTTGTCAAAGTCTGTGACCATTGTATGGAGGAGCTAGAGGGTTGATCAAACTCCATGCCATCTCCGGAACCGGAGAACATAATCATTGATGAATGGTAGTGGAAATTGAAATGTAAAACTACATTTATGATGAATGTTAATGGATTATAATACTTGCAACTTAACCATTAAGGTATGTATTCTTCATATATATATATGAATATTAGGCTAGTGGGTATGGTGATGGTCCTCCAATGGAGGATGATCCGCCACGTAGGCGCCACGTCATAGTCCTCCCAAGATGGTCCATCCCACAAAACTAGAGGGTATGGGAGGATGATCCTACCCCACAAAACTATGTACAAGTATTAATGCCTAATGTACAAATCCCATTCACAAACAAACAAACAAACAAAGCGGGGCCCACCATTTGGACCGTCCTGAACGTCGATATCCCTACGCTGAAGACGGGGACGGGATGAAGACGGAGGGGGCGGGATGGGCTGACGCGCGTCGCCGAGGGAGGACGGAGGGGGAGACGGACCATACCGTCTAGCCTTAGTTACAGTGAGAAAGTGTTGAATTTAAAGAGAGAAAGTGAGAAGGGACTAGGAAACATCTAATTCACATCCAGGAAACTTCAAGGTGAAAAGAAAATTCTAGAAAAATAACAACGTGACGTCACTCTCGTGCGTCATGGTGATGTGTTCAGGTAAAGTAGGCGTTGTACGGACGGGTAAAAAAGTTTGGTTGTGGTAGTTTTGTAAATATTGAGAGTTTTGAGTCCGATAAGATAGCGGTTCTTTATTTTTTTGGTACATTCAGCATTGCTAGGTTGGTTGTATTCAAGTTTCTATCTACTTTTTTTTCTTGCTAGTGTCGTTTTTTATCTAACTTATTAGTTTATTATATTTTTTGTGAATAACAATAATCGATATGGTATTAATTGGATTTATAAAAATACATGTTTTCTATGTATCTATTTATATAATAATTATTAAATAATCAAGGATACAGATCCCAATAAGAAGAAAATTTTTGTAAGTTTTTTTAAACAAACCAGAAGAATATTTTATTCATCACCAAAAATTCCTCAGCCAACAAGATGCTAACAAGATAAACATACACCAAAATGCTTTAACAATTAAAATAGGTTTACATCATATTTCCACCAACTATCAATTGTTAAGTTCTTCCACCGTATCCTATGTTTTGTGACATTTGTGTTTGTGTGATCATTGTACAGACTCTGAACAATCCATACAATGTATTTGATCCCATTGTTTGTTATTTATGTTCGATATTTTACGCATTTTGATTTTTGATTGATTTTCAAACTCTATATCGCTTTCTGGGAAGTTATACGCAAACTGATGCGCAACCGTAATCAGTTTAACGCGAAAAACACTCCGGAACAGCAACATAAGCTTAACGTACCTTAAATAACCTTTACATAACTTAGAAATAATTTTTAAAGGGTTTGGTATGGCAAAAACAAGTTTATTCACTCACAGGGACTATTTGCGTCAACTTGCAAAAGTCTGCAGTTTCGTAAGGCAACGTACAGTCCGGAACTTGATCATAAGCTAAACATACCATAAATAACCTAAACATAGCTTAGAAATAAGCTTTGAGTGGTTCGGCGTGTGTAAATATGCTTATTTGATCTTACAGGGACTAAAAGTGTCAAAAACGGCGTAAGTTTGCATTTACGCGCATATCTTACGTTCTGACCACATCTGGACATCCAAAATTTTTGTAGACACTAAAATATTTTTATTTTGGTGATCGGCATGCAAAAATACCGTTCGTCGCTTAATTTGGTTCGTTTTCGCGTCCGTTCGAGTTTCGTCGTAATTAACCGAACAACGTGACCGTACGACCAAATGAACCGACATACGAGATATTTCCAAGCATATTTCAGGTCCCCTACACTTTGACGACCTTGTAGAGCCTTGAAAATGGCTTAACGGAGGTTAAAAACGTCGAAAACAAGTTTAAACACGTGCACGGACCATTTCTGTCAATTTTGAAACTGCTGCCCTAAACCCTGGCGTCGCGCGGCGGCCATGTGTCCTTGTGGTCATGTCACACGAGCATCACATCTGGGCAGAAGCATTTTTTCAGCAGCAGATTGATAATTCAGGGGCCAATCTTGCAATTTCTTTATGTGGTAGCCAAGTTAACACCTCTCCAAGCAAAGGATAGCTGTCATTTACACATGTATGGCTATGATTTCTTTCTTGGTGGCCACACGAAACACTTGGAATGATCCTAGAGCCTCACCACAACTATAAATACCCTCCTACTTCTTCCATATTCTTTGCTCATTTCAATTTTGGAACTCTAAGTGGAGGAACACCTGCAAAGGGACCACCTACCTGAGTTCTAAGATCATCCTTCTAGCCTTGAACACCAAGTATGTGTTCTTTCATGGCTTTAGTATTGATTTTCAGCTTTGTAGAGCTGAAAGTCAAACTGTTTAACCAACAGTTTGACTTTCGGTTTTGACCATCAATTGGTCAAGTCAAAGTTCAATTGAACTTTGAAACGTGATTATAATCACGATGGTTATAATCCTTAGCGATTATGCCCACTGATTACCACGTTAACTAGGTGTAGTGACGAGTCAAGGTTTCGGTCAAAATGCGTTTTATCACGCATTTTGCAACGGAACTACTTTTAGGTATCAAAACACTTTGTTTTGATACCAAATCAATTTTCTAAATTAGTTAAACATGAATTGACATGTTTAACTCGTCACTATTAATTTAGTGCTTGTTTAGGGTCATAAGTTAAGCGGTCCAAACAACCGCTTAGACTTTCAAACCCGACCTGTTTGGTTGATCATTAGCATCCGACCAAGCATACTTTGTGATCATAGTTGCATAGGGAATAACTTCTGAGGCTATACCTTATGATCACATAGGATTGGTTAGTTATTTGTTAATTAGCTTATATGCCCATAGGAAATGACCAAAATGCCCTTTTGAAGCATAAATCCGTATTTTTGCCTCTGTGAACATATTTTTGACATATAATCTAATTTAGTAACATGTTTAGGCATAATTGGGCATGTAAGACTTGACATAGCACATAGTTAACCATCCGACCATAGTTTTACGCAAACGACGCATTATAGTGGCTTATACTACCATAATGGGTCGAAACGTGTCAAAAGCACTTAGGTAGACTTCCAAATCAGAATGTTAGCTCTATTAAATCATACCATATGAGTTCAAATACTCATTTGATTTATAGAACATCATTCTATCCTATCTCCCAATTTAGGATCCGATTGTTAACATAATTACCTATATTAGGTGCCCTTTGAATTCGTAATCCTTGGAGCTTAAATTGCTCTTATTCTCAAGACTAATAAGCAATCCTAAGTGAGTACATAGTTCCCCTCTTTTACCTCTTTCAAATACTTTGGGGTGATACTGTAGGTCCACCCGGAGGATCGAGTAACCTTTATTCCCTGTTTTCCGACAAACCCGAAAGTGCGGAATCCAAACGGGTAAGTTACACCAAGTTCGAACACGTAAATGATAGACACGAGACTCAACGATTAACACTCCATTGTATTAATACTTGAAACAGTTACAATACAAGGTTTACAAAATAATATCTGTAAACTCTCTCTGGTTCTCTCGTGTGTGTTCTCTCTGAAATCTATTCAGACTTCTCTAACTGTGTTATGTTCTGTGTCTGTGTATATATAGTAAAGGACATGACGAAATCTGAAAGCCCACGAAATCACACGGACAAAATCCAAGATATGGACGAAATCAGGTGATTTCGTCCTATTTGGTTTTCATGTAAAAGTGTTTTCATCACTTTTGGTTTTCACCAAAAGTGATTTCGTTCAACATGTTGGGCCTTTGTTGTCTTCATGTCATGATGTTGGGCTAAAGCTTGGGCTTTAGGGACTTGGTTTTCATCATGGACTAAGACAAACAAAACTACCAGACACATAAACATAAGCTATACTAAATGCATACTGCACACACGCAGTAGCAATTACAACGAACGTTACAAAATAAATCGCATACCGAGTCAAGACAGGAGGTTGTCTTGACTACGGCCTTCACTTCGTAACCGAGTCGAACCGAGCCGAGCCGTATCCACACGATATGTATCAACAAACTCCCCCTTGGATGCTGCTCGCGAGGTTCGTAATCTCGTTCTCCATCTCTTGATGGTTCATTCATTCTTGTCGTAGGATCTTCAAAGTCTTCACGCGTCGTAAGTAGAAAGTGTATCAACAAACTCCCTTTTCATTTAGGTAGTGTGTTAACAAACTCCCCCTTTGATTATGCTTGGGAATCTTTTGACTTCAATGCTTGAGATCCTTGTGGTGTTGGTGATTGATCAGCGGCAACTCGATCATCTTTATCATTTGAGTGCCTTCACGTCGTGTCTTCATTCCGAAGCTTATCATCAAACATGTTCTCCTTGCCTTTAGCATCTGCACATGCAAGAAAGCTAAACACGTAATGAGAACAAAGCTTGGAATATAGTTGGAATATAGTTAACATTAAACAAGTGACACACATGTGACCAATTCTTATTCAACTACCGTCCGACGGTTTAGTTTAAAAAGTTAAAAGATTTTTCAATTTTGATTATTAACTTTCAAAACTTGCAAACTCTGACCGTTTATGAAGATTCAGTCGTTTTGGTTTTCAATCAGATTTCAGGCAACGAAGACTTGAGTTCCAACATCGGTTAATCATAACTAAAGCAGAAATAAAATCTTTTTGACTTTTATAAAGTTTATATTAAAACACACCTAAAATCTTTTTGGTATTTTGAATATTTCAAATGTAAAGACTGAAAGCAATAAATAAATATATACAGAGTTGCAGAAACTAAGAAAAGTAAATATATACAAACATTCTTTTTGCGAGTTTCGAGGGTAAGAGAATCATATCAGTGTACGGTCATGCCAAAACGCTCTTGTTGTTCTTTTTGTTAACATATAGATAAGCATCCTATAACAATTATCGGTATTGTTATCCACATAAGCTCAACTTATCATATGTAATCATGGCGAGGGGATACGTTAAGGTATGATTTATACTTACCGACCGGTGTTCATCCACATCATGACACATTCCCGTATCAAGGTATGCACGAGGATTCATCTTACTGGTGAGTATACCATTTATCATCTGTTTTGCCGTATAAAAAGATGTGAGTAACTCACTTATTTTGATTTGAAAACAAGCCCTATGTGATAGAATCACTTATTGATGAGGAACTTGATTTTCAGATGCATGAGGGCACAGAAGCAAGTCCGTGAACAGGTCAGTACTTTCGTAAAGCAGAGAGACGAACTTGACTCCCGGATAAATGTGATATATTATCACTTGTTTTGTGGACATGTGATTGTTGATCACTTATTGAGGTCGTATGCAGTATGTACACGTATGTATGATATCATGGAAGATCTAGACTTCGTCTCCGTTTGATTCGGTAAAAGAAACAACCATGATACCCAGATGATAAACAGCATAAAGACCACATATCTCAGAACCTCGGCAATCTCTCAAACGAAATTTCGGTACTAAGACCATATGCCAATGAGTGGTTCCCACCTGGTCTTCAGTCGATTTAAGTTTATATCACCCTGCACACTTTAAGATGATTGTGAGCCTACCGATACATCTTAAATAGAGCTGCTTAACATTTTTCATTTTGCATTATAGTTTAAAGAGGTTTAGACAGACCACTGATGTACTATCATTTTCTCTTTTGCTCGCCAGGAAACTCATTTTTGTTTTTCTATTGTTTTTGGTTTTTGAAATTTTTCAATGTTTTTGAATTTTTCAAATTTTGGAATTACTCCCCCTAAAATCAACAAACTTACAATAATTTAAAAACACAAAGATATTTACAAAAACGATTTTCCGATGTGGATTACTCTTGCTTGACCTTAATGCCATTTACCAAAATTAATTTAATCAGAAATGATTTATCGAATTTTGGAAAAATGATTTGGCACGTCGGTAATCGGTGCGGACCATGACAACATTGATGAGTTTCATAGTGAAACAATCACGTGTGAGGTGATATTCGAGATCCACGTGTCTGGTCAAAGAGTGCTGTATGAGATGATAATAATTCATAAAGCAGCTTAAATATCGACAAGTATAGGAGAGATTAGAAATTTAAAACCGTATCCTGCAACTGCTTCTTGCATTGCAAGGAATCTGAATGCTCTCCCAAAGTCGATGTTGTAGCTACTGAGAAATCTCTTCACAGCAACAAGATTATAAACCTCTGGGTCCGGCTGGTCTTCCACATTGTACCAGCGAAGGTCTTTATCTTTCTCTTTGAGAAGTAGTGTGCGGTTGTTCAATCCACGCCAAGGCATCCGCACACCCGGTTGGTTTGTTCAACAAACACATTTTCTTCAAACACACCGTAGAGAAAAGTATCCTACATGTTCATCTTGTGGACTTTGAACTTCTTGTGGAAGAAAAATCCATGAATCTTCAAAAAGCTTCAGACGTGCTGCAGGCGCATACTTTTCATTGGAATCTTTCCTGTTGACCCGATCAAAAACCATAACAACCAAATTTTGGCACATATTTCATCTAGTCGAATTTTTCAACTTCATTCTTGCATCAGACATTTTTGTCTTCTTTCCCTTTTCTTTTCTCTCCATCAATGGCAACAATATTCTCCTAAATGTAACAATATTTCGGAGCCTTATGTCGTCGATCTTGTGCATGGACGCTCCACTATCAACAATCCTAAGACTATCAATAGTTCCTCCTGGAACATCCTGCACACTCATTCAGAGATTAGTTGGAGAGGGGGACCCAAGCCTTCACAGACTTGGGTCGTCCGTCATCATCGAGAATTGTAACATCCATTTCCCGATGATTCGGAATTGATCTAGCTCCCCCTGAAACAATTTCCGATTTTGGTTTCCAAATCTGTTTTTGTTTTTCATGTTTAACATTTGATTCAACAGATTTTGATTGGACAACCTCTGGTTTTAAAACCTTTTCAACTTCTTGTCGTTGTTTCTTTTTCTGTTTCATTTCCCGTTGTTTAACAAGACGAGGGTCCTGTTTTGGTGAAACAGATCTTTTATGGTAACTGTTACCATGGGGGGCATCAACCTTTGCCTTTCCTTTCGTGAGATATGGACAATTTCTGACAATGTGCCCATACTCACCACATTCAAAGCATGATCTCCGCTCAACAAACCTCGGAGTATCATAACTGTAAGAACTTGATGATGAACTTCGTGATCTTGAGGTACTTGGTCCTACATCACAACAGTTTGTGTGTTGTGTGTAGTTGTTTTGACTGTTTCTTTTCAAAATTTTACTTTGTTTAACAAAATCCGTGTTGGATTTGTTTTCGAAAGTTTCAATTTTATCAGTCCCTCTGGATTTTACGAAGTTTATCTTCTGAATCTTTTTCTTGTTTTGGCTCTGTTTGCCTTTTCCCTTTCCTTGGGCAGCGTGATTTTGCTTTCGTTGATTGCTTTGTTGTTGCAATTTTTGATTCCCATATTTCTTTCTAACTTCGGATTTTGGGATAGGAGCACACTGAGTTACTACAACTCCTGGGCTCGACTTTCCCAAAAACTTACTCGTAGAATCTTCAAAAACTTTATCAATCAAAGATTGATTGACATTTTTTATAGGGAAATCCTTGTCTGAATATATTTTATCAGATCCAATCAACGTGTAAAGCAAGTTCACGCTTTCACAACTTCCAGATGAGGATTCAACAGACTTGGCTGCAGCAGTCACAAACGGTTTTGCAGGTGGATCACAAAGAATGTGATTTTCGAGAGGTATGTTTTCCTCTTTTGTTACCGTTTCTGACTGTTCAGAGTTGGTATCCTCAGATTCATCATCTGACGAATCAGCATCCTCAACAATAACTAGAGGATCCTGATTTCGTTCAGCTGTTGACGCTTTCGCATCTGCTGATTCATCCGAATCTGAGGATACTTCCTTTTTGTAACCTAGCCCAATTGTGAATTCCTCAAGGTCAATGAAACTGAGGGCTCAAAATGAGGTTTATTTTCCTCATCAGGCATCGAAGAATAATCGTGTTTAATAGGTGGTGGACACTTCTTATAACCTATGCATGTGACATCAGTTTTCTTTTTCTGAACATCAATGATGTGATCCAGCACATAGCTAGAGCTTAAATAGCTGTCTAACTTGAGTCGGATCGCCTCACTTTCAGTTTTAACACAAGCCATTTCTTTTTGCATTATCTCGAGCCTATTGATGTAAAGGTTTATTTCAGTTTGTTTTCTTGAAACCATTTTCGTTAGCTCGTTCTTATCATGTTTTAATGTTTCAATTATCTTTTTAAATTCCTTTTCATAATTTTCATGAAACATGTTGGCCTCTGTGCATTTTGAAAGATCCACTATCAACTTTTGATTGTGCATATTTGTCACTTCAAATTTGTTTTGCAAATCCTCATGTTTGCTTTGAAAATCACACCACTTAGCATCAAATGAAACATGTTTGTTTTGCAAGACAGACAATTCAGCATTTAAAGCATCATGTTTGCTTTGCAACTCAGACATATTAGCATCTAAATCAGCACATTTAACACTTAAGCTAACACAATTATCACAATTAAATACAGTTGGTTCATCGACACGTACCTGACTGGAATCACTCTCAGATGTTGACCTATCTGCATCAGAATCAACAACCTCCCTTGATGATTCACATTCAGATCCATCCTCGCTTGAACTTGAACTTGAAGTTATAACATCTTCAACTGAAGTTGAAACGTCTTCAACTGAAGTTGAAACATCTTCAACTGAACTGCTGTCATGTTCAGAACTGTCATCGTTTCGCGATGATTCACCATTGCTGGCATCTTTGACAATTTCGGCATAAAACGCAGTTCCTGTATGACTACAGTTCCTTGGATCAAGAGATAAAGGTGCTACAGTAGAACGATGGCACTGTGAAGCAACTGGTGGTAATGGATTTCCATACAAGTCTGTTGTTGGAGCTGGCTTTACAGGAACTTGTATCGGATTGCCATACAAATATGTGCTTGTGACAAACGCCGTTGGTCTTGAGGAAGCTGGAAGTGGATTTCCATACAGATCTGTTGGTCCAGTAGATCGAACAGGTAGTGGATTTCCGAACATATCAGTTGCTATGATAGATCGTTGGCTTTGCTGTTGTGGAACCGGTTGTAATGGATTTCCATACAAATCGGTGGTTGGGACACGGATTGCTGGCAACTGAGCAACTGGTACTAGATCACCATACATATTTCTTGCCATTTTTGGTTCACTTTGAAGTTGGTTAGTAACCGATGCCCACATTTCTGCCGTAATTTTCGGTGCGGAGGATTCGGACCAAGACCAAACTGAATTCATATTGTATGAATAAACTTGAAACCCTGATAAAAAATCTTAAGACAAAGTGTTATCAATGAGATAAAAGTCTTCTGCTAGAAAAAAAATAACACAAGTATGTGACAAGTGTTTTCGTCTGAAGAATGATCACACAATCAATAAGGGATTTCGGCCAAACAAGACAAAACAAAAGTGATTTCGGCTGAGGGTGATGATTTCGTGGACCAGGTGATTTCGGCGTCCAGAACAGAAGTGATTTCGGCTGAGGGTAACAATTGTTTTCGGCCCAGAAATTGATTTGGGCCCAGGTGGGGTTTTCGGCTACATAGGAGGTGATTTCGGCTGGTGAAGTTGAGGTGATTTCGGCTGGTGAAGTAAAGGTGATTTCGGCTGGTGAAGTAAGGATTTCGACAAGGATGGATTTAGACTAGTGAGTGATTTCGGCCAGTTAAGAGATTTCGACCAGGATGGATTTCGGCCAAAGCTTGATATTGTTGACTGGTTGTTTTCGTTGACTGATAGAGTTCTATGGTGATTTCGGCCAGATAATATGTATCACTGACTATTGAACCATACCAGACAAAAAGATATTTTCTAAAACCTTATCCCTGACACAAGCTTCCTTTTAAAACACTCCTAACCTTTATCTGATTTCGAAGCACCTTATTTTCTACCTTTCATCATGGCACTTGTACACATTTGTCAAACAATTAATATTATATGCAACAACACTTCAACAATAATATTATCAAAGATCAAATACAGAAGTTTATGAAGAACACTTTGATATTCTTATGAACTGGTTTAAGTTTTCTGAGTTTACCAGCCACCGGAAAGATTTCCGATCACAATTTTTGCGCAAATGACCAATAAAAATCCTTTCTTACCATATATAAATGAAACGTAACAAGATTTTTATAAACACAATAAGCAAAAACACAAGATTTTCAAAGATTTAAACCTGATTTTTCTGAAAATATAAACTTTTTGTTTCAAAAATCAAGAACAAATCTGGAAACACATGAAAATCTACTTGGTTTTAACAAGGAATCGAGCCAATGCTCTGATACCAATTGTAGGTCCACCCGGAGGATCGAGTAACCTCTATTCCCTGTTTTCCGACAAACCCGAAAGTGCGGAATCCAAACGGGTAAGTTAAACCAAGTTCGAACACGTAAATGATAGACACGAGACTCAACGATTAACACTCCATTGTATTAATACTTGAAACGGTTACAATACAAGGTTTACAAAATAATCTCTGTAAACTCTCTCTGGTTCTCTCGTGTGTGTTCTCTCCGAAATCTATTCAGACTTCTCTAACTGTGTTATGTTCTGTGTCTGTGTATATATAGTAAAGGACATGACGAAATCAGAAAGCCCACGAAATCACATGGATGAAATCCACGATATGGACGAAATCAGGTGATTTCGTCCTATTTGGTTTTCATGTAAAAGTGTTTTCATCACTTTTGGTTTTCACCAAAAGTGATTTCGTTCAACATGTTGGGCCTCTGTTTTCTTCATGTCATGATGTTGGGCTAAAGCTTGGGCTTTAGGGACTTGGTTTTCATCATGGACTAAGACAAACAAAACTACCAGACACATAAACATAACATTTTCCTATAGGGTTGAGTAATTACTAGTTATTCACCATACATGACATTTGTTTTCACATTGACATTATCACATAGTTTGAGTAGATACTTTCTACTTGCTATGCATTACTTTTGGTTATACATGATACATTTGACACATGACATTGAACATGGTTTACACATAAACATTTTGACATTGAACAAGACATTTTGGTTGGTTATTAATAAGTGACTTATGCAACGGGGCTATGTGTTATATGATAAAAGCATGGTGGATACGCCGCTGGTACTTCCTATATATAAGTGCTTTTATTGTATTATACAATGTTGCGTTATCTAAACCACTTAGTCAAGGACATGAAACATTTTTACAAGAAAACGACATTGTTTTACAAAATACACATTTTATACAAACTCACTTTTACTTGGTTATTTAGTTAACCATGCATATTTCTTTTATATCATATGATTTTCTTATCGATTTTCACATGATTTATTAAAAGAAAACATTTTACAAGGTTCATGACTACTTTTTGTTAAACACTTCTTTTAACTACAAGCCATGAATCCTGCATAAACAAAACCTATGTATCTCATAGGCATTTTTATGCTGACGTACCTATTTTCGCATGTGTTTCAGGTGCTATTGCATGATGATGTTTGTACTACACTTAGGCGGACTCGGGCCTTAGTGACTTAAAAGACAGTTAATTATGTTATTTTAGTTTGAACTCAAAGACAATGTAAACTCTTTATTCAATAATACAAAACTTTAATTACCATGGTTGTTGAAACAATAATTCTGTCGCATCACTCCCCGACGTTTCCGCCGCGGTTTTGTTGTTTTAACGCGGTCGGGGTGTGACAGAAGAGTTGGTATCAGAGCCAATGGTTATAGGGAATTAGGTTATTAGTAATGCTTTGACCTAGACTATAACTTTCTAGGACCCTAACACACGTTTACTTGTGTTTAGATCTTAAAACAATACACGTTACCTATCCTTAGGTGATTACCAAAACATGAACACAACTTTCCAAAATGATTTTGAAATCAATCATCTATCCTTAGATGATTTCTTTTGGTCTTGTACCATCCAAATTTTCAAAATCTCGTCAAAGTTTGGGTCTAAATAATGTGAACACGTGCAAACTGGAAGAGTGAATGCCTGTACCCTGAGTTGTCTGTCTAAGGCTAGAGTGTTCGTACAAATCCGCAGTATCGGACCAGTCACTCTTACCCCGGAACTCTTGGGGTGAGTGTTCACTTATAGGCGAGCATGTCTTCGGTGATACATTATTATGACTCATTTACTTTGATTTGTCACTGTGTGTCGACTGTTTGTTACGAGGTAATAAACAAATGACCACCATCCTTTCATTTTGTCGATTTTTATTGCTGTCTCATTTCTTTCATCACATCATCTCACTCATTTTCTCTCATGTTTACTCTTTTAGAATGCCTCCTCGACGTAACGTTCAGCAACCTGATGTCGAACTGGCAACTATTATAGCACAGCAGATGGCTGCTATGCTACCTAATCTCATAACTCAATTAAACCAAGCCAACAATAACAATAATGCACCTGCTCTGTGCAATTTCAAAAGTTTTAACTCGGCTAAACCACTCAAGTTTAGTGTTTCTGAGGGAGCAACTGGGCTCCTACAGTGGTTTGAGAGTCTTGAGAGCACATTTCGCCATGTTCAGTGTCCTAACAACCGTAAGGTCGAGTTTGCTTCGAGTGTATTCCAAAAGAGGGCTCTTACCTGGTGGAATGGGGTAATGAGAGACCGAGGTGCTGATGTTGCTTTGGGTCAGACATGGGAGGAACTTAGAGCTCTTATGATGAGAGAGCTCTGCCCTCGTCACGAGCAGATGGCACTTGAAAATGAGTTCCATGACCTGAAACAAGACAGTGGTGAACATCGGGCTTATACCGACAGATATGAGGAGTTAAGCTTGTTCTGTCCTACAATGGTCACGCCTTTGGATAAGGCTATTGAGAAGTACATAGACGGTTTGTCAGATCCTGTTCAGGATATTGTCACTGGCAGCAACCCCACTACCGTCCGAAAGGCCATTGAGCTAGCTGGAACCCTTACTAAATCGCAAGTCAAAAAGGGTAAACTCCACAGAAAAGGTGACAAGAAACAGAAACGGTCTAATAACACCAAGGAGCAAAAGGGCAAGAAGGCTGCTGAGTCTTCAAAGAAATCAAGGAAGCGTAAGGCTTCCAAGAATTTCGCTGTCACAGCTCAAACTAACCAGGCAGCAAAGAATCAGCCTGCACAACCCGCTGCCAAAAGGCAGTATGCTGGTAACGCAGCTTTGTGCAACATATGTAACAGTCATCATCAATCACAAGTGCAATGCCGCATCTGCACTAACTGTGGCAAATCTGGTCATCTTGCGAACACTTGCCGTTTCGCTCCTAACCAAAACCAAGCGGTACAAAACCACGCACAAAACCCTGCACGACCCCACTATCTGCCTGGTTCATGTTTCAACTGTGGGGATCTGACCCACTACAGGAACAACTGCCTGAGGTTGGCAAATGCAAAACAGGCACCGACTCATGGTAGAGCTTTTAACTTGAATGCAAATGAGGTGCGTGCGGATAACGAAGTGGTGAACGGTACGTTCCTTGTTAACAACCATACAAATCCGCAGTATCGGACCAGTCACTCTTACCCCGGAACTCTTGGGGTGAGTGTTCACTTATAGGCGAGCATGTCTTCGGTGATACATTATTATGACTCATTTACTTTGATTTGTCACTGTGTGTCGACTGTTTGTTACGAGGTAATAAACAAATGACCACCATCCTTTCATTTTGTCGATTTTTATTGCTGTCTCATTTCTTTCATCACATCATCTCACTCATTTTCTCTCATGTTTACTCTTTTAGAATGCCTCCTCGACGTAACGTTCAGCAACCTGATGCCGAACTGGCAACTATTATAGCACAGCAGATGGCTGCTATGCTACCTAATCTCATAACTCAATTAAACCAAGCCAACAATAACAATAATGCACATGCTCCGTGCAATTTCAAAAGTTTTAACTCGGCTAAACCACTCAAGTTTAGTGGTTCTGAGGGAGCAACTGGTCTCCTACAGTGGTTTGAGAGTCTTGAGAGCACAATTCGCCATGTTCAGAGTCCTAACAACCGTAAGGTCGAGTTTGCTTCGAGTGTATTCCAAAAGAGGGCTCTTACCTGGTGGAATGGGGTAATGAGAGACCGAGGTGCTGATGTTGCTTTGGGTCAGACATGGGAGGAACTTAGAGCTCTTATGATGAGAGAGCTCTGCCCTCGTCACGAGCAGATGGCACTTGAAAATGAGTTCCATGACCTGAAACAAGACAGTGGTGAACATCGGGCTTATACCGACAGATATGAGGAGTTAAGCTTGTTCTGTCCTACAATGGTCACGCCTTTGGATAAGGCTATTGAGAAGTACATAGACGGTTTGCCAGATCCTGTTCAGGATATTGTCACTGGCAGCAACCCCACTACCGTCCGAAAGGCCATTGAGCTAGCTGGAACCCTTACTGAATCGCAAGTCAAAAAGGGTAAACTCCACAGAAAAGGTGACAAGAAACAGAAACGGTCTAATAACACCAAGGAGCAAAAGGGCAAGAAGGCTGCTGAGTCTTCAAAGAAATCAAGGAAGCATAAGGCTTCCAAGAATTTCGCTGTCACAGCTCAGACTAACCAGGCAGCAAAGAATCAGCCTGCACAACCCGCTGCCAAAAGGCAGTATGCTGGTAACGCACCTTTGTGCAACATATGTAACAGTCATCATCAATCACAAATGCAATGCCGCATCTGCACTAACTGTGGCAAATCTGGTCATCTTGCGAACACTTGCCGTTTCGCTCCTAACCAAAACCAAGCGGTACAAAACCATGCACAAAACCCTGCACGACCCCACTATCTGCCTGGTTCATGTTTCAACTGTGGGGATCTGACCCACTACAGGAACAACTGCCTGAGGTTGGCAAATGCAAAACAGGCACCGGCTCATGGTAGAGCTTTTAACTTGAATGCAAATGAGGTGCGTGCGGATAACGAAGTGGTGAACGGTACGTTCCTTGTTAACAACCATCCTGCTTCTGTTCTATTTGATTCGGGTGCCGATAAGAGTTTTGTATCCTTAGCTTTTGAGCCTTTACTTGTGATGACTAGAACAAAACTAGGAAAACCCTTGACAGTAGAAGTAGCTAGTGGTGAACCCGTTGTACTCAATTCCGTTCTTCGAAATTTCCAATTGAACCTTAACAACCATCTTTTTCCTATTGACCTCACACCGATGCAACTCGTGAGCTTTGATGTTATAGTGGGGATGGATTGGTTAGCCAAATACCATGCTGAGGTGGTATGTTTTGAGAAGATTGTTCGTATTCCGCTTTCGACTGGTGAGATCTTAGAAGTTCGTGGGGGAGAAACCTGTTTTTAGCCTTAAACTCATGTCTTGTACCCAAGCCCAAAAATACCTACGAAAGAAATATGTCGCTTTCTTGGCACATGTCGTAGAGGAGAAAGGCAAAAGTAAGACTATCCAAGTTATTCCTGTTGTTCGGGATTATCCTGAGGTATTTCCTGAAGAATTACCTGGTTTACCCCCTGTACGCCAAGTTGAGTTTCGCATCGATCTCGTACCTGGTGCAAATCCTATTGCTAAGTCACCTTACCGTCTTGCACTGTCTGAGATGCAAGAGTTGTCTAAGCAGCTTCAGGAGCTTTCTGACAAGGGATTCATTCGTCCGAGCTTTTCACCATGGGGCGCTCCTGTCCTATTTGTGAAAAAGAAAGATGGGTCATTTAGGATGTGTATCGATTATCGTGAGCTTAACAAGCCTACCATTAAGAATCGATATCCCCTACCTCGCATTGATGATCTCTTTGATCAGCTACAGGGTGCTACTTGCTTTTCAAAGATTGATCTACGTTCTAGGTATCATCAACTTTGAGTTCTCGAAGAAGATACTCCCAAGACAGCTTTTCGTACACGTTATGGTCATTATGAATTCACTGTTATGCCTTTCGGTCTAACAAATGCTCCTGCTGTTTTCATGGACTTGATGAATAGGGTTTGTAAGCCTTATTTGGACAAGTTCATCATTGTAGTCATCGATGATATTTTGATCTATTCTATGACTCGAGCTGATCATGAGCAACATCTCCGTCTTACAATGGAGCTCCTAAAGAAAGAACAGCTTTTCGCCAAATTCTCCAAGTGCGAATTATGGCATAAGGAAGTTCAATTTTTGGGGCACATCATCAACGAACAAGGTATTCATGTAGATCCCGCCAAAATTAGTGCGATTAAGGATTGGGATACACCTACTACTCCTACCGAGATTTGTTCATTTCTTGGTCTCGCGGGTTATTACCGCCGTTTCATTGAAAACTTCTCCAAGATTGTGGTTTCTCTCACTGCTTTAACTCAGAAGAATAAACCATTTGAGTGGGGATCTAAACAGGAAGAAGCATTTCAGACCTTGAAACAGAAGCTCTGCAATGCACCTATTCTATCATTACCTGAGGGCAATGGCGATTTTGTCCTGTACTATGACGCATCTAACTTAGGCCTTGGCTGCGTTCTTATGCAAAGAAACAAGGTCATAGCTTATGCATCAAGACAGCTGAAGGTACACGAGAAAAACTACACTACTCATGATCTTGAGTTGGGTGCTGTAGTATTCGCTCTCAAAATCTGGAGACACTACCTGTACGGTACAAAATGCATAGTGTTTACTGACCACAAGAGTCTCCAGCATATCTTCAATCAGAAAGAACTAAACATGAGGCAACGACGTTGGGTTGAACTCCTAAACGATTACGATTGTGAAATTCACTACCATGCTGGTAAGGCGAATGTTGTGGCTGACGCATTGAGTCGTAAGGAACGTGTCAACCTTCACTGTGTTCAGGTTCGATCTGATATTCAAACCCGCATTTCTCAGGCTCAACATACTTTTGTTACACAAGGCTTGATGGGTAAAGAATTACCGTGTCACATTAAGCCTGAGCCTGAACTGAAAGACTTTGGGATATTCTATTTCATTGGCCGTTTGTGGGTCCCAAGTATAGACGATCTTCACACCTTGCTTATGGATGAAGCTCATAAGTCTCGTTATTCTATCCATCCCGGTGCGGATAAAATGTATAAGGATCTTCGAACCCAGTATTGGTGGCCGGGTATGAAGAAGGACATTGACTTATATGTTTCCAAATGCCTTACTTGTCTTAAGGTTAAGGCAGAACATCAACATCCCTCTAGATTATTGGAGCAACCAGAGATTCCGGTTTGGAAATGGGAAAACATTGCTATGGATCTCATTACCAAGCTGCCACGCACTAAAAGAGGTCATGACGCCATTTGGTTTGTTGTTGATCGTCTTACAAAGTCAGCACATTTCTTGCCGATCCGTGACGATCTATCTGCTGACAAGCTTGCCAAGATATATGTTGATGAGATTGTATCTCGACATGGTGTTCCTTTGAACATTATATCTGACAGAGATGCCCGATTCTCGTCTCGCTTTTGGAGAACCATGCAATCTGTCATGGGTACCCAACTTAATTTGAGCACAGCATATCATCCGCAAACGGATGGTCAATCTGAGAGAACAATCCATACACTGGAGGATATGCTTAGAGCGTGTGTGATTGATTTTGGTGGTAGTTGGGATTCGCATCTACCGTTGATCGAATTCTCCTACAACAATAGTTATCACTCTAGCATTAACATGGCTCCTTTCGAGGCTTTATACGGTCGAAAATGTCGTTCACCGGTCTAGTGGAATGAGATAGGCGAAGCTCAGCTTACTGGACCTGAACTCATTCTAGTGACTACAGACAAAGTCAAGAAGATTCGTGATAACCTTCAGACAGCTAGAAGTCGTCAAAAGAGTTACGCGGATCGACGACGCAAGCCCTTAGAATTTCAAGTCGGTGATCACGTCCTACTCAAGGTATCCCCTTGGAAAGGTGTGATTAGATTTGGAAAGAAAGGAAAACTTGCACCACGCTATGTTGGACCATTCAAGATCGTTGAAAGAATAGAAAAAGTAGCCTACAGACTAGAGCTACCTCCTGAACTTGGAAATGTTCATCCGACTTTCCACGTGTCCAATCTCAAAAAGTGTTTAGCTGATGAAAACCTCCACATACCACTTGATGAAATTCGTGTTGATAACACTATGCACTTCATTGAGAAACCTGTGGAAATCATGGACCGTGAAGTCAAAAAGCTCAAACACAAGCGCATACCTATTGTCAAAGTTCGCTGGGAATCTAAACGTGGCCTAGAATTTACTTGGGAACGTGAAGATCAGATGAAAGCGAAATATCCTCATCTATTCTCACAAGTTTCCTCTAAATAAATTACGGGACGAAATTTCCTAAAGTAGGGGAGACTGTGACATCTGTGTTTGTGTAATCATTGTACAAACTCTGAACAATCCAATATTAATAAAACAATGTATTTTGATCCCAAAGTTTGTTATTTATGTTCGATATTTTGCGCATTAAAGAGAAACTGTTTACAAATTCTTCTAAAAATAATAAAACAAAAACTGTTAATAACCAATATTAATAAAACAAAAACTGTTAATAACCGAAAAAATCAAACTAAATAAAGAGAAACTGTTTACAAATTCTTCTAAAAATAATCACCTTCAACGATAACTGCCTAAACGCCTTTTTAACCTCAAGTTTAAAAGCATCAGGACGAATACTCAAACGGATCTCACGCAACTGGACTGGATGAAACACATGTAACTCCAATCCTAAACCTCTGATCATTCCGATTCATCTTCTTCTTATGCGATTTTTTAATTTTCCAAACGAAGACGCTGATGACGTCTACGATGACACATATCCATTCATCATTCCAGCAATACACGCCATAATATCTCAAATGTAGTAACATCAACACATCCTCCTACACATATAACCATATTAAACATTTAAACCATCCATATGAATTTCATATTCTGAAAGCAAACATTTATAACATTCGCCACACATAAAAATATAATACACTTTATATTCTGAAACACTAAGCGACAACTGATTCAGGATTAAATCTAAACAACAATGAAGTCGATATAAAAATAATAAAAAACTTTTTAGAACATATTCATTCATTTTGTCTTGTGTTTTAAAGCTAATGGTTTTTGTATTATAAGTTAACCAAATCATTAGTTAGTAAAATTGGAAGATATATAGAAAATAACAATGAAGGAAGAGATGATTAAACCTTTTTCACGCTCCAAATCATTAGTCTAGTTCTTGTTATTTGTTGATCTCCTTCTCCATGTCCTCAAAATTAAACAAAATCCAAATAAGACTGCTTCATCATCGAATTCTTCAAAACCATGCTCACTAAGTCACGAACCCCAAAACCTGTAATTCTTCAAAAACAAAACTGAAGAACGCATAACAAATTACCAAACATCCTAACCTGTAACATTGAAGTCGCTTAAGCTTCAATCGTGTCCTTAATAAAGTATTATTGATTACTACACAAAATTGGCACACCTCAAGTTAGTTAAAACTTAAAAGTAGGAAGGTAGTAAATAAATATATAACAAACTCCTTAAATCATCATTGCCAGCAACATCTGAGCTTCTAGGGACCTCATAAGTCCAACCTTTGATGCAGCTGACGACTCAAGTGAGCATGGATTCACCGATCAACATTTTCTTTGATAGTTTGAAGAACCTCTCAGCCAAGCATACGCAGAACATTACGGAGCCAACAACGCAAAGATACATAACATAAGAGACAAAAAAAAAATAGCTCATAAAAATGGTTCAGTTCGATTCTAAAACCGGTTTTAAAAAACGGGTTAAAAAAACTGTTAAAAAACGGTTTCGATAGTAAAACCGGTTTTTTTTGTACATCTCTAATTATTACACGATTAATTGACTACAAACATTAAAGATTACCACTTTTTAGAGAAAAACAAAAACACATCAATTTTTGCAAACCAAATTGTGTAATAACACTTGACCATATACAAATCCAGATTCACCATCACCCGATTAATTGACTAAGACATTAAAGATTACCATTTTTAACATAAAACCCATAACACATAAAGTTTTGCAAACCAAATTTGTAATAATATTTACAGCACACCAAATAACCAAGCAAACACAAATTTATAACAATACCTACTGTTCTCAATAAAAGCTTAACCTAAAACTGCAATTATCATGTCAAATATCTTCAAGAGATATCGACGATTCTATTGCAACTAATCACTGAATAAAACTTCAAATTTTACATTTCGCATAAAAAACAGTCCACTGTAACATTATTCATACACAAACAGAATCAATCTAAAGACAATTTTTGTAAAACTAAACCTAATCGATCATAAGAGTCACGTTGAATTCAAAATCCGAACACATCTATCAACGAATAACATATCAGAGATTCGAAAACTCACCGGGGGTTTCAATCAATTTCATCAAAAACAAAACCCATCTAGGAATTTCCGTCTAAATTTCAACTTCAGTTCTGAATCATTGAGAGTCTCGATTTTGCTTGACTACTATCCGATGGCTTGAGTGCTTCAAATTTAGATTTGGACGGATGGCTTGAGTGCTTCAAAGGTAGAGTTTCACGGTGTGCTTCAAATTAGGGTTTTGTACGGACGAGTACGTGAGCTTGAGTGCTTTGAGCTTCGAATCGATATCATCTACGGCTTTGATCGGAACTATTTTGTGATCTTCTGATGCATCTTCGTAACATTGTAGAGGTTTGAACGAGCAGAGGTTTGAAGTTTGAATTTTGAAAGAGGAAGGGAATAAAAGGTCTGGTGAAAGACATATTTTAGGGGGATATTTAAAACCCTTGTCTTTATTTTGAATTTTGAAATTCAAATAAAGAGGGTTAAACTATTTTAAATAAAGAAAGTAAACATTTTTAATAAACAATTTATGACATCAACAGAGATTACATGGCATATCTAGTTACTTGACACGTATACTTCTCCTTTTATATACAAGTAAATAGATAACCCTCCTACTAAATATTATTTAGTTTAATATCTTATGGATAATTATTATTTAATTTAATCTCTTCAATTAATTATAGATAACCCTTTTACTAAATATGATTTTGTTTAATCTTTTCTACTTAACTATAGATAATTATTATTTAGTTTAAATTTAATGTGTACTTCTCATTTATAATATTAAGAGTTAATTACATAGTTAGTCCTTGTGGTTTGCACAAAATAACATACTTAGTTACTAATAGTTTAAAATCACATTCTAGGGTATTAGCTTTTCATTTTGTAGCGTTTGGAGGTATTAACGTTAATTGTTTGTTAAACTATTAGTACCTAATTATGTTATTTTGTGCAAACCACATGAACTAACTATGTTAATACCCTAAAAGTTAATGCCTCCAAATGTTACAAAATCAAAAGTTAATACCGTGGAATGTAATTTTAAACTATTAGTACCTAAGTATGTTATTTTGTGCAAACCACATAGACTAACTATGTAATTAACTATAATATTAATATTACTTTATATATAAAATTAGATTTATTACGGGTTTTTTAAATATAATTTATATTTTATCACTCAAATGGCTGCTTATTTACTTATTGAATAACATGTTTGACCACTGTATCTTCTTTTCAATAATCATCTTCACAATCACCATATCTATCGCGTACCGAGTATATCCATTAGTTTTTTTAAATATAATTTTCTTATTATTTGGTATATAAAATCATATTTATTTAAGCAGTGTAATACACGAGGGTTTTTAAAGATATAACTTTTTTTTATTATTTGGTAAACAATATTACATTTATTCAACCCGTGTAATACACGTGGTTTTAAAGATATAACTTTTTTATTATTTGGTATATATAAAATTACATTTATTCAACCCGTATAATATGATTCTTATAGATATAACTTTTTATTATTTAATATATAAAATTACATTTATTTAACATGTGCAATAAAAGAGGTTTTTTAAAGATATATTGTTTTATTATTTTGTATATAAAATTCATTGAACCCGTGTAATACACCGGGTTATATCCTAGTTATTTTATATTGTAATCAGCTAAGCTAATGAATGGAAATCAGTTTAGTGTCTTTCATAATCTTACAACTCGTAATTCAATAACGCAAGTGGTGTTTTGGAAATTTTTCAACTTATGGTTAAAGCATGACTATTATGGCATTGTAATGCGGTTGCCCATGAAACACTTGAAAAGGAGAAAAGGGGTGTGGCCTTGGTTCAAAATATTTTGGTTCAACTTCATTTTCATAATCACTATATGGAATAAATATCTTTATTTTAGCAACAAAAAACTGCACTATATGAACGAAAGTGGATAGGTGATAGTTGATTCGTAAATGTTATTAAGAATATAGTTCATGTGTGACTTTTTCAAAATATCACCAAGCTAGTGAGACTTTCTATGTAAAATGTTGCACCATTAACTTCAAGATTTCGAGTATTAGGTTTTCAGTCGAAATATGAATTTGTGGCCTATATTGTAGGTGTAAATTGATGTGCATTTGGTAATACTTACCAGCCATTCATTATGCCCCTGAAGGCTTTCTTGATTGAGCCTTTTCACAGCAACAGGGATTCCAACACCTTGTTTTGAAGGGGCTAATGTATTCTCCTCAACCCAACCTAAGAACACCTTTCCAAAACCTCCCTAGCCCAAGAGCAAATCTGGAGAAAACTCTCTTGTCACTTTTTCTAAATCGGAAAACATATATTCTTTCACACTTGGGGTTGGAGTCTGGAAATCTGCAGGAATTTCTATACGACTAGAAATTCTATTGTGGCCCTTGTTATTACTTGGTAACTTCGGATCACATTGGACTGATACAGATGAAAATAAACAAATCATGTAAACACAAGTTTAAGTTTTCCATCACCACATAGATAAATGTTAACTCTGATTTGCATGAATATGTAAAGAAAAGGCCACCAACAATAATGCAATATACGAGTTAAAGTTATGAATCGTTTTTTTTAGGATGTTCAAACTAGAAAAGGTTCCTCACAACCTAGCATCTCCCTACTTTCACTGATATTCTTCAGATTAATGCAAAGAGTGGTACTTGGATATAAAGAATCTATCTACACAATTCAATAGGAGCTAGAATTACCAGAGTTTTCTCCATTGGAGGGGAAGGGAAGCATATCAGCCATTCTACCCAATATCGTCCTACTACCTGCAGGTCGCAATGAACTACTGAATCTCTTTTGTAATTTCAGTACATTCTCAAGACTGACCACAACCTCAACCATGGTAGGTCGTTCTTTTGGATTGTTATGCAAACATCTATCAATAAGTTTAACGTATTCCTTCAAACATTTTGGGGATATTTCACCCCTTATATCTCAATCAATTATATGCTTTAGTTTCCCTTTTTTTATAGAATCTTGAACCCATGCCGCTAAACTCAATTGTGTTGGCCCAGACACTTGATCACAATCATCATTGTGATTAATCCTTAACTTGTTTACAGCGGAATCGTTTGACATGTTTAATCAATGGATGATACGAGTGAATGACTGGACAAAACAAGAACAGTGTGTAATTGAAATGTCTTGGTACCGAACAATATTGCCGGTTCCTCGTTATTTGTACATAGGGATATGGCGGTTAAGTGTGGCGGGAAAACTGTCATCGGAGAGTTTTTTCGAATTATTTGCTTATCACCCGCCATCACTTATCACCTTGATATGAGTTCTAAGTTATACGAAAATATATATATACAATTACATATCATAAGTAATTAAGTTTAATAAGTCTATTCTATCACTTCCCCCTAAACTTGATTACGTTTAGCAGCATTCTTGAGAACACTTTCGTTGGCTTCTTCGACGGCTTTCCATGCATGATTAAAATTGAACTTCCTCCTATTCTTTTGCATGTTCCATGCACCTTCCCAATCGTTGCCTGCATAAAGTGCATAATGATACATTGCAGTCACCTCCTTGATTACTTCTGCACTTGCACTCCTTCCATGGCTGCATTCCGGAGCGTCTTCTTTCTCCTTCATTCTTTCTAAGTCTTCTGCTTTCTTTTGTACATCTTTAAACCTGTAATAGTACACTAAAACATCCAAGTACATGGCATAAACTACTCGCATGTACTCTCCATCCTTATACTCGTAACCCAAATCTTTGGCAATTATCGGCCAGAGATTGTCTTCGGTCACGTTGCTGTATCCACCGTCTCTTTCTAGAATCATATAAAGACTTAACAAGTCTATCTTTCTGTTTTCTGTCATCACCGACGGCATTGGTCTTGTGGTTATTCCCAAGAAGACTATGATGAACCATGACACCATCTCTTCGAACTTCTTCTCTAATTCATGTTTGTAATAAAATACAAACTTCCCATCTTCTAACATATTTAACAGATTCTTGCAATCACTGAAATCCTTGAAATCCAAGGCCCTTATAATCATCACACTCCAATCCATTTCACAAGAAGAGACATGTAGATCTTCAAAATAAGAATTCAGATATTCTTCCTTATACTTTTCATTTACATCATTCAAACTTATCACCTTTTGCTTTTCTTTTAGACCCAATTCATCTTCCTTGGACAATCCCGTGATTTCATTAACGGTATTAACTGTCGGAGGGGAAAACATGGGAAAGATCTTGCAAGTATCTCCGGCCTTTTTGACCGTGAATCCTTGCAAGGTCAGCTGATTCATACTAAGAACATTCCTGTCTAGTTTAGGCGTGTATAAAACGCTTTGAATCAATAATCTTTCATTATTAGACTTAACTTCTACAACCCCTATGCCCCGCATAAACAGAAATTCATTTTCCCCTGAATTTGTTTCAACCCCCACTAAATGTTTTATTCTTTTAAAAACATTTATGTTACCGGCATAGTGTTGTGTAAATGAATGACTGACATACCATATGTCTCCCCACATACCGCCTTCGGTTCCTGTCACTATCATTTCGTTCCGATCTTCTGCAGATACCTTTTGATTTCGAATTCCTGCATTTACCGCTTGACTGATCAGTTGTGTGTTTTCATCATTTTCTTTTGATTTGCATTCGTAGATGTAATGCCCTGGACGATGGCAGTAAAAACATAATCTTGTTCTTTGATTTCTTTTCTGCAACTTGATTTGTTCTTCATGACAGTGTTGGCACGGAAGGATTGTCGAAGTGGCTCTGATACCACATGTTGGCCCAGACACTTGATCACAATCATCATTGTGATTAATCCTTAACTTGTTTACAGCGGAATCGTTTGACATGTTTAATCAATGGATGATACGAGTGAATGAATGGACAAAACAAGAACAGTGTGTAATTGAAATGTCTTGGTACCGAACAATATTGCCGGTTCCTCGTTATTTGTACATAGGGATATGGCGGTTAAGTGTGGCGGGAAAACTGTCATCGGACAGTTTTTTCGAATTATTTGCTTATCACCCGCCATCACTTATCACCTTGATATGAGTTCTAAGTTATACGAAAATATATATATACAATTACATATCATAAGTAATTAAGTTTAATAAGTCTATTCTATCAAATTGGTCCACACCAAGACTTTTTTCCACTCCACGCTTCCAACACAACGTTTCCATCAACACCACCCCAAACACATAAACATCAGATTTTCTTGTCAGCATTCAAGTTTGGTAATAACTGGGATCAAAATACCCATAACTTCCTTTAACACGTCTCTTGACACAAGTAGTTGGCTGACTCGTTGGGCATGTTTTCGACAACCCAAAGTCTGAAATTTTAGCTGCCCAACTTTTGTGTAACAGAATATTGGAGCTTTTGAAGTCGCATTGTATAGCACCAGAATAAATTCCGGTCTCATTGTGGAGGTAGCGTAACCCCCGTGCGGCACCTATGCAGATGTTGAGTCGCAGAAGCCAATCAATTGAGGTATGGTGCTTATGAAGATGATCATCAAGTGTACCATTTGGCATATATTCATACACGAGTATTTTCTCATTTTCATGATTACAATAACCGATCAAGGACACAATATTACAGTGGCGCAACATAGAAAGCACTTTAACTTCAGACCAGAACTCTTCTGCCCCTTGATTTGACATGGGATCTAAACGTTTAATTGCAGCAAAAGCAAGACTAGCTCCATGGATTATTTTACCCTGTGTTGTTAAAGACGCAAGGCGCAGGCGAGGCGCATCGGCCTCGCCCGGAGCCTGGGCGCAAGGCGCAAAAAAAAAGCATGGGCTTTTTTAAAAAAAGTGCACAAAGATAAAAAAAATATAAAAAATATGTATGCTTTGAAAATAAATAAGTCTCCACACATAAAAAAAACTATTATATATGCCATTTAAGATCATGTAGCTAATAGTTAGTACCAAAAGTTTAGGGCTTATACACACGTAGTGATACCAAAAGTTACTAGGAGTCTAGGACTTATGCAAAAACGTGTGCGGTCACTAAAACATTTAAACTTATAGTTCATCATCAATCATCAAGACCATCATCAAAGTCATCAGAACTTTTCCATCAACATCAATTGGATATTCAGCTTCGGATTCATTAAGATCATCTTTTTCAGAATCTTCATCCACTAAAGCTCTTGAAGATGATGGTTGTGATGATCTTGTTGCCGTACCTCTCCAACCCCACTCGCATCTCCTACAACTTCCCATGTCAAGTCTTCATCCTCAAAAATCCGTTCTTCCATCCTTCAAGTCATCCACTCATTACAATCATCAATGTTATCTAAAGATGTTGGATCATACACAACCTCTTCATCACATCGGTTCTTGAGTGTCTTGTTGTACTTGACAAACACAAGATCTTGCAACTTCTTATGTTCTAATCGGTTCCTTTTCTTGGAATGGATCTATTATTTAGAATAATATATTTTAAATTATTAAAGCATAAATAAACTTAATATTATCATCAAACTTTGAAAGATAAATTACTTGCTTTCTTTCACATCTTGATGAACTACATGTTAGACTAAGCGCTTTCATAGCTAATTGTTGGATATTTGGGACTTCTTTCCCATACAAATTCCACCATTGAGCTACAAATGTAAAACTTAGCAAGTATTAATGTAGTATACCTAAAAATCAAGATAAAAAATTCAAACTTTCAAAGTAATGACTCATGCTAACTATAGTATATTTTATACAAGTAATCATGAAAAGAGACGACAGAATCATTTAATGTGATTTCACTTTTTTTAGTGGAATGAAATTCAACAAAAGTGATTTAGTGGATGCCTGGGTCCACCTTTGTTTCCAGGAAGAATACCCCATTGATTACCTGTTTCTAGGAAGAATACATAATACCTTAGTGGTTAAGTTAACATTCATCATAATTGGTGGTTTTACATTTCAATTTCCAATACCATTCATCAATAATTATGTTCTCCGGTAACGAAGATAGCATGGAGTTTGATCAACCTTTTTTTTTTAAACGTATACTTCATTAGACACAGTTGAACCCCAAGACCGGGACGGACAAAACCAAAAACTTTGAATATCCTGAAATTCTTACAACAACTAAAAACTTTGACAAATCATTAGTAATTGGGGGTGGAGGTTTCGGAAAAGTGTACAAAGGTAAAAGTTTTCAAAGTTTACAGCAACTAAAAATTTATAGCTTTGTAAACTTTTCCAAACCTCCACCCCCAATTACTAATGATTTGTGAAAGTATGTGACCATTGTATGGAGGAGCTAGAGGGTTGATCAAAGTCCATGCCATCTCCGGAACCGGAACCGGAGAACATAATCATTGATGAATGGTAGTGGAAATTGAAATGTAAAACTACCGATTATGATGAATGTTAATGGATTATAATACTTGCAACTTAACCATTAAGGTATGTATTCTTCATATATATATATATATGAATATTAGGCTAGTGGGTATGGTGATGGTCCTCCAAGGGAGGATGATCTGCCACGTAGGCGTCACGTCATAGTCCTCCCAAGATGGTCCATCCCACAAAACTAGAGGGTATGGGAGGATGATCCTACCCCACAAAACTATGTACAAGTATTAATGCCTAATGTACAAATCCCATTCACAAACAAACAAACAAACAAACAAAGCGGGGCCCACCATTTGGACCATCCTGAACGTCGATATCCCAACGCTGAAGACGGGGACGGGATGAAGACGGAGGGGGCGAGATGGGCTGACGCGCGTCGCCGAGGGAGGACGGAGGGGGAGACGGACCATATCGTCCAGCCTTAGTTACAGTGAGAAAGTGTTGAATTTAAAGAGAGAAAGTGGGAAGGGACTAGGAAACATCTAATTCACATCCAGGAAACTTCAAGGTGAAAAGAAAATTCTAGAAAAATAACAACGTGATGTCACTCTCGTGCGTCATGGTGATGTGTTCAGGTAAAGTAGGCGTTGTACGGACGGGTAAAAAAGTTTGGTTGTGGTAGTTTTGTAAATATTGAGAGTTTTGAGTCCGATAAGATAGCGGTTCTTTATTTTTTTGGTACATTCAGCATTGCTAGGTTGGTTGTATTCAAGTTTCTATCTACTTTTTTTTCTTGCTAGTGTAGCTTTTTATCTAACTTATTAGTTTATTATATTTTTTGTGAATAACAATAATCGATATGGTATTAATTGGATTTATAAAAATATATGTTTTCTATATATCTAATTATATAATAATTATTATATAATCAAGGATAAGGATCCCAATAAGAAGAAAATTTTTGTAAGTTTTTTTTTAAACAAACCAGAAGAATATTTTATTCATCACCAAAAATTCCTCAGCCAACAAGATGCTAACAAGATAAACATACACCAAAAAGCTTTAACAATTAAAATAGGTTTACATCATATTTCCACCAACTATCAATTGTTAAGTTCTTCCACCGTATCCTATGTTTTGTGACATTTGTGTTTGTGTAATCATTGTACAAACTCTGAACAATCCAATATAAATAAAACAATGTATTTGATCCCAATGTTTGTTATTTATGTTCGATATTTTGCGCATTTTGATTTTTGATTGATTTTCAAACTCTATATCGCTTTCTGGGAAGTTATACGCAAACTGATGGGCAACCGTAATCAGTTTAACGCGACAAACACTCCGGAAAAGCAACATAAGCTTAACGTACCTTAAATAACATTTACATAACTTAGAAATAAGTTTTAAAGGGTTTGGTATGGCAAAAACAAGTTTATTCACTCACAGGGACTATTTGAGTCAACTTGCAAAAGTCTGCCGTTTCCTAAGGCAACGTACAGTACGGAACTTGATCATAAGCTAAACATTCCATAAATAACCTAAACATAGCTTAGAAGTAAGCTTTGAGTGGTTCGGCATGTGTAAATATGCTTATTTGATCTTACAGGGACTAAAAGTGTCAAAAACGGCGTAAGTTTGCATTTACGCGCATATCTTACGTTCTGACCACATCTGGACATCCAAAATTTTTGTAGACACTAAAATATTTTTATTTTGGTGATCGGCATGCAAAAATACCGTTCGTCGCTTAATTTGGTTCGTTTTCGCGTCCGTTCGAGTTTCGTCGTAATTAACCGAACAACGTGACCGTACGACCAAACGAACCGACATCCGAGATATTTCCGAGCATATTTCAGGTCGCCTACACTTTGACAACCTTGTAGAGCCTTGAAAATGGCTTAACGAAGGTTAAAAACATCGAAAACAAGTTTAAACACGTGCAGGGACCATTTCTGTCAATTTTGAAACTGCTGCCCTACACCCTGGCGTCGCGCGACGGCCATGTGGCCCTGTGGTCGCGCCATGCGAGCATCACATCTGGGCAAACATTTTTTCAGGAGCAGATTGATAATTCAGGGGCCAATCTTGCAATATCTCTGAGTGGTAGCCAAGTTTACACCTCTCCAAGCAAAGGATAGCTGTCATTTACACATGTATGGCTAGGATTTCTTGCTTGGTGGCCACACAAACCACTTGGAATGATCCTAGAGCCTCACCACAACTATAAATACCCTCCTACTTCTTCCATATTCTTTGCTCATTTCAATTTTGGAACTCTAAGTGGAGGAACACCTGCAAATGGACCACCTACCTGAGTTCTAAGATCATCCTTCTAGCCTTGAACACCAAGTATGTGTTCTTTCATGGCTTTAGTATTGATTTTCAGCTTTGTAGAGCTGAAAGTCAAACTGTTTGACCAACTGTTTGAGTTTTGGTTTTGACCATCAATTGGTCAAGTCAAAGTTCAATTGAACTTTGCAACGTGATTGTAATCACGATGGTTATAATCCTTAGCGATTATGCCCACTGATTACCACGTTAACTAGGTGTAGTGACGAGTCAAGGTTTCAGTCAAAATGCTTTTTTGCACGCATTTTGCAACGGAACTACTTTTAGGTATCAAAACAATTTTGTTTTGATACCAAATCAATTTTCTAAATTAGTTAAACATGTTTGACATGTTTAACTCGTCACTATTAGTTTAGTGCTTATTTAGGGTCGTAAGTTAAGTGGTCCAAACAACCGCTTAGACTTTCGAACCTGACTCGTTTGGTCGATCATTAGGATCCGACCAAGCACACATTGTGATCATAGTTGCATAGGGAATAACCTCTGAGGCTATACCTTATGATCACATAGGATTTGTTAGTTATTTGTTAATTAGCTTATATGCCCATAGGAAATGACCAAAATGCTCTTTTGAAGCATAAATCCGTATTTTTGCCTATGTGAACATATTTTTGACATATAATCTGATTTAGTAACATGTTTAGGCATAATTGGGCATGTAAGACTTGACATTGCACATAGTTAACCATCCGACCTTAGTTTTACGCAAACGAGGCGTTATAGTGGCTTATACTACCATAATGGGTCGAAACGGGTCAAAAGCACTTATGTAGACTTCCAAATCAGAATGTTAGCTCTATTAAATCATACCATATGAGTTCAAATACTCATTTGATTTATAGAACATCATTCTTTCCTATCTCCCAATTTAGGATCAGATTATTAACATAATTACCTATATTAGGTGCCGTTTGAATTCGTAATCCTTGGAGCTTAAATTGCTCTTATTCTCAAGACTAATAAGCAATCCTAAGTAAGTACATAGTTCTCCTCTTTTACCACTTTCAAATACTTTGGGGTGATACAAATGTGCATACTTGTTATTTTTATGCTTTTCATTGCTTTTATGACATAAACATGCTAGTTTCACCTAGTACACATATAGTACATGATTTCCCATTGTGTTTTGCTATGTGTGTTTACTTAGCATGCTAGCACATTGATTTCATAAACATCTTTGCTATCTATGTTTACTTAGCATGCTAGCACATTGATTTCATAAACATTTTGCTATGTATGTTTACTTAGCATGCTAGCACATTGATTTCATGAACATTTCTACTATGTATGTTTACTTAGCATACTTAGTACATGGTTTTCACATGATACATTGGTTATGACATTTGGTATGTTTAATCGGGACAATAATACATTCATTAACATTGGCTACGCCACTTGGTAGTATGTAATGGTACCATATGACTTGACAAATCCCGTTTCCGACTTCCTAGGTTTGTTTGGAAGTTGGGAATGACAGAATCTGATATACATAACTTAGATAAACCTTTAATTTGTTTAAAGGTTTGTCGCCACAGTCGCAAGGCTTGAATGTATGCGATTAACATTACTGCATAAATGTTTGTAATCATAAAGCATTGTTTTCTGCAAAACATAACATTTGATTTAAACTTAGGTTTATTCAAAAACTTTGTTTTGTACATTTTCCTATGGGGTTGAGTAATTACTAGTTATTCACCATACATGACATTTGTTTTCACATTGACATTATCACATAGTTTGAGTAGATACTTTCTACTTGCTATGCATTACTTTTGGTTATACATGATACATTTGACACATGACATTGAACATGGTTTACACATAAACATTTTGACATTGAACAAGACATTTTGGTTGGTGATTAATAAGTGACTTATGCAACGGGGCTATGTGTTATATGATAAAAGCATGGTGGATACGCCGCTTGTACTTCCTATATATGAGTGCTTTTATTGTATTATACATTGTTGCGTTATCTAAACCACTTAGTCAAGGACATGAAACATTTTTACAAGAAAACGACATTGTTTTACAAAATACACATTTTATACAAACTCACTTTTACTTGGTTATTTAGTTAACCATGCATATTTCTTTTATATCATATGATTTTCTTATCGATTTTCACATGATTTATTAAAAGAAAACATTTTACAAGGTTCATGACTACTTTTTGTTAAACACTTCTTTTAACTACAAGTCATGAATCCTGCATAAACAAAACCTATGTATCTCACAGGCATTTTTATGCTGACATACCTATTTTCGCATGTGTTTGAGGTGCTATTGCATGATGATGTTTGTACTACACTTAGGCGGACTCGGGCCTTAGTGACTTAAAAGACAGTTAATTATGTTATTTTAGTTTGAACTCAAAGACAATGTAAACTCTTTATTCAATAATACAAAACTTTAATTACCATGGTTGTTGAAACAATAATTCTGTCGCATCACTCCCCGACGTTTCCGCAGCGGTTTTGTTGTTTTAACGCGGTCGGGGTGTGACAGAAGAGTTGGTATCAGAGCCATTGGTTATAGGGAATTAGGTTATTAGTAATGCTTTGACCTAGACTATAACTTTCTAGGACCCTAACACAAGTTTACTTGTGTTTAGATCTTAAAACAATACACGTCACCTATCCTTAGGTGATTACCAAAACATGAACACAACTTTCCAAAATGATTTTGAAATCAATCATCTATCCTTTGGTCTTGTACCATCCAAATTTTCAAAATCTCGTCAAAGTTTGGGTCTAAATAATGTGAACACGTGCATACTGGAAGAGTGAATGCCTGTACCCTGAGTTGTCTGTCTAAGGCTAGAGTGTTCGTATAAATCCGCAGTATCGGACCAGTCACTCTTACCTGGGAACTCTTGGGGTGAGTGTTCACTTATAGGCGAGCATGTCTTCGGTGATACATTATTATGACTCATTTACTTTGATTTGTCACTGTGTGTCGACTGTTTGTTACGAGGTAATAAACAAATGACCACCATCCTTTCATTTTGTGGATTTTTATTGCTATCTCATTTCTTTAATCACATCATCTCACTTGTTTTCTCTCATGTTTACTCTTTTAGAATGCCTCCTCGACGTAACGTTCAGCAACCTGATGCCAAACTGGCAACTATTATAGCACAACAGATGGCTGCTATGCTACCTAATCTCATAACTCAATTAAACCAAGCCAACAATAACAATAATGCACCTGCTCCGTGCAATTTCAAAAGTTTTAACTCGGTTAAACCACTCAAGTTTAGTGGTTCTGAGGGAGCAACTGGGCTCCTACAGTGGTTTTTGAGTCTTGAGAGCACATTTCGCCATGTTCAGTGTCCTAACAACCGTAAGGTCGAGTTTGCTTCGAGTGTATTTCAAAAGAGGGCTCTTACCTGGTGGAATGGGGTAATGAGAGACCGAGGTGCTGATGTTTCTTTGGGTCAGACATGGGAGGAACTTAGAGCTCTTATGATGAGAGAGTTTTGCCCTCGTCACGAGCAGAGGGCACTTGAAAATGAGTTCCATGACCTGAAACAAGACAATGGTGAACATCGGGCTTATACCGACAGATATGAGGAGTTAAGCTTGCTCTGTCCTACAATGGTCACGCCTTTGAATAAGGCTATTGAGAAGTACATAGACGGTTTGCCAGATCCTGTTCAGGATATTGTCACTGGCAGCAACCCCACTACCGTCCGACAGGCCATTGAGCTAGCTGCAACCCTTACTGAATCGCAAGTCAAAAAGGGTAAACTCCACAGAAAAGGTGACAAGAAACAGAAACGGTCTGATAACACCAAGGAGCAAAAGGGCAAGAAGGCTGCTGAGTCTTCAAAGAAATCAAGGAAGCGTAAGGCTTCTAAGAATTTCGCTGTCACAGCTCAGACTAACCAGGCAGCAAAGATTCAGCCTGCACAACCCGCTGCCAAAAGGCAGTATGCTGGTAACGCACCTTTGTGCAACAGATGTAACAGTCATCATCAATCACAAGTGCAATGCCGCATCTGCACAAACTGTGGCAAATTTGGTCATCTTGCGAACACTTGCCGTTTTGCTCCTAACTAAAACCAAGCGGTACAAAACCATGCACAAAACCCTGCCTAGAATCCTGCATGACCTCACTATCCGCCTGGTTCATGTTTCAACTGTGGGGATCTGACCCACTACAGGAACAACTGCCCGAGGTTGGCAAATGCAAATCAGGCACCGGCTCATGGTAGAGCTTTTAACTTGAATGCAAATGAGGCGCGTGCCGATAAGAGTTTTGTATCCTTAGCTTTTGAGCCCGAGGTTGAAGCTTTTAACTTTTGAATGCAAATGCAAGTGGTTAACGGTACGTTCCTTGTTAACAACCATCCTGCTTCTGTTCTATTTGATTCGGGTGCCGATAAGAGTTTTGTATCCTTAGCTTTTGAGCCTTTACTTGCGATGACTAGAACAAAACTAGGAAAGCCCTTGACAGTAGAAGTAGCTAGTGGTGAACCCGTTGTACTCAATTCTGTTCTTCGAAATTGCCAATTGAACCTTAACAACCATCTTTTTCCTATTGACCTCACACCGATGCAACTCGGGAGCTTTGATGTTATAGTGGGAATGGATTGGTTAGCCAAATACCATGCTGAGGTGGTATGTTTTGATAAGATTGTTCGTATTCCGCTTTCGACTGGTGAGATCTTAGAAGTTCGTGGGGAGAAACCTGTTTATAGCCTTAAACTCATGTCTTGTACCCAAGCCCAAAAATACCTACGAAAAAAATATGTCGCTTTCTTGGCACATGTCGTAGAGGAGAAAGGAAAAAGTAAGACTATCCAAGTTATTCCTATTGTTCGGGATTATCCTGAGGTATTTCCTGAAGAATTACCTGGTTTACCCCATGTACGCCAAGTTGAGTTTCGCATCGATCTCGTACCTGGGGCAAATCCGATTGCTAAGTCACCTTACTGTCTTGCACAGTCTGAGATGCAAGAGTTGTCTAAGCAGCTTCAGGAGCTTTCTGATAAGGGATTCATTCGTCCGAGCTTTTCACCATGGGGCGCTCCTGTCCTATTTGTGAAAAAGAAAGATGGGTCATTTTGGATGTGTATCGATTATCGTGAGCTTAACAAGCTTACCATCAAGAATCGATATCCCCTACCTCGCATTGATGATCTCTTTGATCAGCTACAGGGTGCTACTTGCTTTTCAAAGATTGATCTACGTTCTGGGTATCATCAACTTCGAGTTCTCGAAGAAGATACTCCCAAGACAGCTTTTCGTACACGTTATGGTCATTATGAATTCACTATTATGCCTTTGGGTCTAACAAATGCTCCTGCTGTTTTCATGGACTTGATGAATAGGGTTTGTAAGCCTTATTTGGACAAGTTCATCATTGTAGTCATCGATGATATTTTGATCTATTCTATGACTCGAGCTGATCATGAGCAACATCTCCGTCTTACAATGGAGCTCCTAAAGAAAGAACAACTTTTCGCCAAATTCTCCAAGTGCGAATTCTGGCTTAAGGAAGTTCAATTTTTGGGGCACATCGTCAACGAACAAGGTATTCATGTAGATCCCACCAAAATCAATGCGATTAAGGATTGGGATGTAACACCCGTCTTAATTACTACTCGAATTTAACTATAATTCATAAGATTTTATATAAAAGATAGCCCATTTAAATATAAGTTCCAAAAGTAAGGTTCATAGGTAATAAACATTAGTCAACTACCTACTAATTCAACATTCATAAGTTGTTTAGCAATTTAGTTACATCATAAACATTGTCTAAACAAAGTTAATTTACGCGGAAGCTTCAAAAGTTCGTGTTCGGTTCTTCAAAACATGCTTGATCGTCGTCCACATACTTGCTATACCTACAAACTGAAATTTTGTCCAATACTAGTATTAAAGTTCTTGGAATTATTGCTTAATCGAAACTACGCTTAGAAACGGATTCGAATAACCATAATATGTAAGATTTAACCAAGGTTTCTGCACTCTACCATAACTTACGGTATCTACCGTAAGTTACGGTAGACACTAAGTTATACCAGTCCACCGTAACACAGTACTGAACCACCGTAAGCTTTTTGATCTCTACCATAAATTACGGTGAATACCGTAATTTACGGTAGGCACTGCATGTCTATGTTTTGATTGATTTGGTCATTTAGCCCGAACCAAACTCTCAGATTCCTCACTCTTGCAAATCAACATGTTGAATTCTCGTATTTTAATATGTCGATTATCAACATTAACAAAAGACCAATTTATTATACTACAAAGCGTTTGCCACGCATTAATCAATTATTTGACCCGTTTGGCTCATCTACGGAATCCTCCATTATGATGACTACCAACAAGTTCTAACAAAATCTTGGTCTTATTAATCAGTATAGCGAACATCGTCGCTTTAGATCAGCTTAACTTTTGTTCTACGATTCGATTACATGTATGCTAGTTATTAAAATTTACCCAATGTAACAAGTCAAGTTACATACCTTCAAAGTAAGCCTTTCAAACGTGATTCGCCACCTGCTTGTCCGCTTGACGCTCCTGTGTCCTTTTCTATAGAGTTCATTTATAACAAGTTTAGAACTCCCTTTAAACCATATATCGCGTAATACACCGAAACATCATAATTATGCGTTTCAACTTTGAGTTTCAGTTTTAAGCCTTCTTTTAGGCATTTTCACAAACAATTTAAGGGCAGATTTTTACATGATTATATAGCAAGTCCCTAGCTTATCATTTAGCCCGAATTTCACATCGATTAACTCATTTTATATAATTGTTAGCTTCTAAAATTCTGAAGTCACATCACAATCGTCAAATTACACTAGAACAACACCCAATTTCCTAGTGTTTATCAAATTATACATAACCCACTAATCACCTACAATGGTGTTTATAGATTTCACTAAAAATTCACATGATTTCAACTTGTATTTGTCTAGGGTTTGTCCCTAGACACTATATTGTTCCTAATCCATCTTAAAATAAACATGCAACCATAAATTTCAGATTTCCCGAATTTATGAGAATTTCAAGTTAGGGAATTTTCATCAAATTTTACATACCTGATAATCCCCTTGCAATGAGGATCACTAATCTATGCTCGGATTTCGTTTTGTATCAGATTTGGACCTTCAATTCATGAGTTTTGTGGATGTTAGGGTTCTTGGAGAGCTCTGGTCGCCCCCCCTGTTGTCTGGTTCGACCTCAACACACAAAAGTGTGTTTGAGTTTTCATTTTCTTTTGTTTTATCAATATTAGTTTCAATTTAAGCACATTTGGTCCCTTGCCTTTTGTTTTTATTTTATTTTAAGCCTTAACTACTCATATGTCTTTAACTAACTAGGCTAGTGTCATTCCTAGTTAGTTTATCTTACTAATTTATTTGCAAACTAACTGAAATTTAAGAAATTGTATTTTCGGGATGTTACAAGTCCACCCCCCTTAAAAGGGTTTCGTCACCGAAACCAAGTACGTACCAAATAATGTAGGGTAGAGACGTCGCATCTCCTCTTTGGACTCCCACGTAATGTCTGAACCTTTCCTATGCTCCTACTTGATCTTGACTTGCTAGATTTGTTTGTTTCGCAAGTGCTTGACCTTTCGATCTAGAATCTCCAATGGTTTTACCACATAATTCAGGCTATTATCCACCTCGATATCGTCGTAATGGACATAGGCTGTCTCCTCCGCCAGGCATTTCCGTAATTGCGACACGTGAATCGTGCCATGTATTCCACTCAACTCTTCCGGTAGCTCGAGGCGATAAGCCACTTTGCCAACCCGCTCGATGATTTTAAATGGCCCGATAATCCTTGGGCTTAGTTTCCCTCTTTTCCTGAATCTAATAACGCCCTTCCATGGAGAAACCTTCAACATAACCATGAGGTCCATGAAAGCCGTACCACTTCAATCTTCTCATTAGTGGTTCGGATTATATCAGTAGGTGCTAGTCCTCGTGGACCCACTTCTCCCCAACATACCGGGGTGGACACTTTCTACCATATAACATTTCATACGGGGCCATTCTAATGCTCGCATGATATCTATTGTTATATGAAAATTCGACTAAGGGTAGATAGACATCCCAACTACCCCTGAAGTCAATAATGCAAGCCCGCAGCATATCCTCCAACGTTTGTATTGTTCTTTCACTCTGCCCATCCGTTTGTGGATGGTAAGCGGTGCTAATGAACAGTTTAGTTCCCATTTGTTCTTGGAATTCACGCCAAAAATTCGAAGTAAACCGAGTATCTCTGTCTGACACAATGGATATCGGTACCCCATGACGTGCTATGATTTCATTGGTGTACACCTCCGACATCTTTTCGGATGTATAAGTCTCACGAATCGGAATGAAGTGAGCACTTTTCGTCAATCTATCCACGACTACCCATATAGCATCAAACCCGCGGTTGGTTTTGGGCAATTTGGGGAACAAATCCATGGTGATTTGTTCCCATTTCCAAACTGGGATGTCCAATGGTTGCAACTTACCATATGGCTTCTGGTGCTCTGCTTTGACTTGCAAGCAGGTCAAACACTTCTCCACATATTTCACAATATCTCTTTTCATCCCGGGCCACCAATAGTTTTGTTTTAAATCATTATACATCTTGGTCGCCCCCGGATGGATGGAATAACGGGACTTGTGAGCTTCATCTAGTAGAAGCTTTTTAACTCCACATGTGTTTGGAACCCAAATTCTATTGAAACGTGTTTTCAAACCGTGATTGCCTTCTTCGAGATCTTTAACTTGGCCAACAATCCTTTCCTTTCTCCAGTTTTCCGTCTTTACGGCTTCATCTTGTGCCTCTCGGATTCGCTCAAGTAAGCCCGAGGTCACAATGAGCTGCAATGATCGTACTCTTATCGGGACATAATCTGCCTTTCTGCTTAGGGCATCCGCCACCACGTTTGCCCTTCCGGGGTGATAGTGTATTTCACAGTCGAAATCTTTCACCGTTTCTAACCATCGCCTTTGTCGCATATTTAACTCCTTCTGATCGAAGAAGTATTTTAAGCTCTTGTGATCGGTGAATATGGTGCACTTTACCCCATATAAGTAGTGCCTCCATATTTTAATGCAAATATCACCGCAGCCAACTCGAGATCGTGCGTAGGATATTTCTTCTCATGTATCTTTAATTGCCTCGAGGCATAAGCTATAACTTTGCCCCGTTGCATCAAAACGCATCTGAGCCCCGATAGTGAAGCATCCGAATAAACCACCAAGTCTTCGACCCCGTCCGGCAACGTTAATACCGGAGCTTGAGTTAACTTCTCTTTTAGCGTCTGAAACGCCCTTTCTTGATCGACACCCCAAATGAACTTTTCTTCCTTCCGGGTTAGTTTTGTTAGCGGTGACGCAATCTTGGAGAAATCTTGAATGAATCTCCTATAGTATCCCGCAAGCCCTAAAAAGCTTCTAATTTCCGAAGGGTTCTTCGGGGGATTCCATTTTGACACGGCCTCGATCTTTGACGGATCTACCAATACTCCACCGGCACTTCTAATGTGGCCGAGAAATTGCACCTCTCGTAGCCAAAAGGCACACTTAGAGAATTTCGCATACAACCTCTCTCGTCTAAGTGTCTCTAACACCTCTTGTAGGTGGTGTGCATGTTCAGCTTCACTTTTTGAATACACCAAAATATCATCGATAAACATGATGACTGGCTTATCCAGCATTGGTTTGCAAACCCGGTTCATGAGGTCCATGAAAGCCGCGAGTGCATTTGTTAGCCCAAATGACATCACGAGGAATTCGTAATGTCCGTATCACGTGCGGAAAGCCGTCTTCGGCACATCTTCCTTCTTGACCTTTAATTGGTGGTATCCCGATCTAAGGTCAATTTTCGAAAACCAGTTCGCACCTTGTAGTTGGTCGAATAGATCATCTATTCTCGGAAGCGGGTATCGGTTCTTTACCGTGAGTTTGTTTAACTCCCGGTAATCGATACACATGCGCATGCTTCCGTCTTTCTTTTTCACGAACAGTACCGGTGCGCACCAAGGAGATACACTCGGCCTTATGAATCCTTTGTCAAGCAGGTCTTGAATTTGGGACACCAACTCTTGTAATTCCGACGGTGCGAGTCGGTACGGTGCTTTAGCTACGGGTTTTGCGCCCGGAATCAATTTGATCCCGAATTCTACTTCCCGTTCGGGCGGTATCCCCGGTAAATCCTCCGGAAACACATCTTTATAGTCTTGTACTATCGGTACATCTTCAATCTTCAGTGATTCTTTCTCGGGCTCATTTGCGTATATCATGAATGCCATGCATCCTTGCTTCATAAGCTTGTGAGCTTTCAACATTGAGCATATTATGTGGTTACCCCCTTTTTCGCCATAGATAGTAACGTGTTTCCCGCTCGGAGATATTAGCTTTATCTCCTTACGAAAACACACGACCTCCGCGTGGTGTTGAGATAGCCAATCCATCCCAACGACTACTTGAAATTCCCCCATTGACATCGGGATGTCGAATACAAATGAAGGATGTCGAATAAATCTATGCGAAATGAAGGATTTATTCGCACCCGTATCAAACAATACACGTGCTGGAATTGAGTTAATTGTGAATATACTTGGGACCACATCGGGTTCTGTTTTTGCTTCAGCCGCGGTAAGTTGGAAGGATCTAGCCTTCGCCTTAGGAGCTTCTGCTGGAGATTCTTTAACGTCTCTCTTTCCAACTAAGTCCGGGCATTCGGACTTTTTGTGGCCGGGTTGATAACATTTGTAGCAAACTGAGACTTTACCCGGGAATAGCGACACCGTGTGCCCCGTCTTACTACATATGGGGCATGGTTTGTCTTGGAACTGACATTCTCCCTTATGTCCTTTCCCACATACTTTACAACTTGGTGACCCACCTTTAGCATCCACCTTCTTTCCCGATTCTCCGGTTCGAGCTTTCTTTGTAGGGCTTGGATTCACATCATGTGCCCTTCTCTAACCCCTTTCAACTTGTTTCTTCAACTCGATTTCCCGTTCCCGAGCAACGTTTATGATCTCGGTAAGGGTCTCATATTTTGAAGGAGTCATAAACTCCCTATACTCGGCGCTCAACATGTTGTAGTAATAGTATATCTTCGGTTCTTCGTTCGTCACCAATTCACTACAAAACTTCATCTTATCTATAAACGTTGCCGTAATCTTGTCTATGGTCTCGCCCTTGTGCTTAAGTTGCATGAACTCTTCCTTGATTCTATTAATGACCGCCTTGGGACTGTGGTGTTTAAGAAACGGCGTCTTAAACTCCTCCCATGTCATGGCCCTCGCCGCTTCGGCCCCTATTTCATTCTTTTTATTATCCCACCAATCTTTGGCTTGACCTCTCAATTGACCCGTTCCGTAAGCAACAAAGTCACTTTCATCACAATGGGTCCTTTCAAATACTCCTTCAACGTCGCTCAACCATCTTTGACATATTATCGGGTCAACCTCCCCGTTGTAGATTGGCGGTTTACACGCCATAAACTCTTTGTACGAACATCCCTTACGTTCTCCCGATTTATCCTTTATAAGGTTGACACTATCTTCCAACCTTTTGACTCGTTCTTCGACAAGCGACAACACCGTGTTTTGAATTTTGTCTATAAACCCGGATAGACCACCTTCAATTGCCTTTCCCACTTCTTCGGCAATTATCTCTTTCATTTGTCCGGTGCTTGTCGGTACCGGATCATTATTGTTTCCTTTCGACATCTTGAAACTGAAATGTTTACATTAAGCGTTAAACATTTCATTTATAACATTGTTTCATTTGTTTCGGTTTAGCCAAGTTCCTAACTTGCTTTAACCGTTCACATTTGGTGCACTTTCCGGGTCTGAGTGAATTAACACACTCTTCCCATGCACGTCAATTCGCATATCATTTCTTACATAAGATAGGATCTACTAAAATAATAGATTAATTCTTACCGGACGATCGATTAAGCTTGAACCGAACACTTGTTGACAACCTTAAGCTCTGATTACCAACTTGTAACACCCGTCTTAATTACTACTCGAATTTAACAATAATTCATAAGATTTTATATAAAAGATAGCCCATTTAAATATAAGTTCCAAAAGTAAGGTTCATAGGTAACAAACATTAGTCAACTACCGACTAATTCAACATTCATAAGTTGTTTAGCAATTTAGTTACATCAAAAACATTGTCTAAACAAAGTTAATTTACGCGGAAGCTTCAAAAGTTCGTGTTCGGTTCTTCAAAACATACTTGATCGTCGTCCACATACTTGCTATACCTACAAACTGAAATTTTGTCCAATATTAGTATTAAAGTTCTTGGAATTATTGCTTAATCGAAACTACGCTTAGAAACGGATTCGAATAACCATAATATGCAAGATTTAACCAAGGTTTCTGCACTCTACCGTAACTTACGGTATCTACCGTAAGTTACGGTAGACACTAAGTTATACCAGTCCACCGTAACACAGTACTGAACCACCGTAAGCTTTTTGATCTCTACCGTAAATTACGGTGAATACCGTAATTTACGGTAGGCATTGCATGTCTATGTTTTGATTGATTTGGTCATTTAGCCCGAACCAAACTCTCAGATTCCTCACTCTTGCAAATCAACATGTTAAATTCTCGTATTTTAATATGTCGATTATCAGCATTAACAAAAGACCAATTTATTATACTACAAAGCGTTTGCCATGCATTAATCAATTATTTGACCTGTTTGGCTCATCTACGGAATCCTCCATTATGATGACTACCAACAAGTTCTAACCAAATCTTGGTCTTATTAATCAGTATAGCGAACATCGTCGCTTTAGATCAGCTTAACTTTTGTTCTATGATTCGATTACATGTATGCTAGTTATTAAAATTTACCCAATGTAACAAGTCAAGTTGCATACCTTCAAAGTAAGCCTTTCAAACGTGATTCGCCACCTGCTTGTCCGCTTGACGCTCCTGCGTCCTTTCCTATAGAGTTCATTTATAACAAGTTTAGAACTCCCTTTAAACCATATATCGCGTAATACACCGAAACATCATAATTATGCGTTTGAACTTTGAGTTTCAGTTTTAAGCCTTCTTTGAGGCATTTTCACAAACACTTTAAGGGCAGATTTTTACATGATTATATAGCAAGTCCCTAGCTTATCATTTAGCCCGAATTTCACATCAATAAACTCATTTTATATAATTGTTAGCTTCTAAAATTCTAAAGTCACTTCACAATCGTCAAATTACACTAGAACAACACCCAATTTCCTAGTGTTTATCAAATGATACATAACCCACTAATCACCTACAATGGTGTTCATAGATTTCACTAAAAATTCACATGATTTCAACTTGTATTTGTCTAGGGTTTGTCCCTAGACACTATATTGTTCCTAATCCATCTTAAAACAAACATGCAACCATAAATTTCAGATTTCCCGAATTTATGAGAATTTCAAGTTGGGGAATTTTCATCAAATTTTACATACCTGATAATCCCCTTGCAATGAGGATCACTAATCTATGCTCAGATTTCGTTTTGGATCAGATTTGGACCTTCAATTCATGAGTTTTGTGGATGTTAGGGTTCATGGAGAGCTCTGGTCGCCCCCCTGTTGTCTGGTTCGACCTCAACACACAAAAGTGTGTTTGAGTTTTTATTTTCTTTTGTTTTATCAATATTAGTTTCAATTTAAGCACATTTGGTCCCTTGCCTTTTGTTTTTATTTTATTATAAGCCTTAACTACTCATATGTCTTTAACTAACTAGGCTAGTGTCATTCCTAGTTAGTTTATCTTACTAATTTATTTGCAAACTAACTGAAATTTAAGAAATTGTATTTTCGGGATGTTACAAGTCCACCCCCCTTAAAAGGGTTTCGTCCCCGAAACCAAGTATGTACCAAATAATGTAGGGTAGAGATGTCGCATCTCCTCTTTGGACTCCCACGTAATGTCCGAACCTTTCCTATGCTCCCACTTGATCTTGACATGCTCGATTTGTTTGTTTCGCAAGTGCTTGACCTTTCGATCTAGAATCTCCAATGGTTTTACCGCATAATTCAGGCTATTATCCACCTCGATATCGTCGTAATGGACATATGCTGTCTCCTCCTCCAGGCTTGATGGGTAAAGAATTACCGTGTCACATTAAGCCTGAGCTTGAACTGAAAGACTTTGGGATATTCTATTTCATGGGCCGTTTCTGGGTCCCAAGTATAGACGATCTTCGCACCTTGCTTATGGATGAAGCTCATAATTCTCGTTATTCTATCCATCCCGGTGCGGATAAAATGTATAAGGATCTTCGAACCCAGTATTGGTGGTCGGGTATGAAGAAGGACATTGACTTATATGTTTCCAAATGCCTTACTTGTCTTAAGGTTAAGGCAGAACATCAACATCCCTCTAGATTATTGGAGCAACCAGAGATTCCGGTTTGGAAATGGGAAAACATTGCTATGTATCTCATTACCAAGCTGCCATGCACTAAAAGAGGTCATGACGCCATTTGGGTTGTTGTTGATCGTCTTACAAAGTCAGCACATTTCTTGCCGATCCGTGAGGATCTATCTGCTGACAAGCTTGCCAAGATATATGTTGATGACATTGTATCTCGACATGGTGTTCCTTTGAACATTATATCTGACAGAGATGCTCGATTCTCGTCTCGCTTTTGGAGAACCATGCAATCTGTCATGGGTACCCAACTTAATTTGAGCACAACATATCATCCGCAAACGGATGGTCAATCTGAGAGAACAATCCAGACACTAGAGGATATGCTTAGAGTGTGTGTGATTGATTTTGGTGGTATTTAGGATTCGTGTAACACCCCGAAAACGGGTTTGGTAATCAAACCCCATTAATGCTAAAAGACGGGTGGGTACCGTAAGTGGTAAAATTAACCCGGTGAATGTTAGGATTTTAAATTAATAAACGTAATATTAAATAAAAGTAGTATAAAGACTTTTGTTGAAATAAAGTTTATAGGAGGCCCGAGTAACGGGACTTAAAAATAAACTTAGTCATAATTTCCCCAAACCCACTAAGTTAACTAGGAATGTGTAACCTAGTTAATAAATGGGAACATTGTTGGAAATAAGTAGGTTGTCGCCTACTTAATAACGAACCAAACACGAGGGGTTAAGGCGGGATAACTTGAAATATTATTTATTAATAACTAAACAAAACACACACACACAAGTGTGTGTTCTGGATCGAGCTCAGGAGAGCTCCCAAGGAGCCAAACCCTAACATCTAACATAATCATCAAATTAAAGGTCAAAATGAAGCTCAAATTCACAATCAAACATGAATAAACGATCACCAAGTCAAGGGGATCGTAAGGTATGTCGAATTTCTAACATTCATGAAGTTGTGAAAATTAGTTAATCTTGCATGGTGCGATCTATGTATGAATTATAGAAGTTATGGCTGAATTTGAGATGTATGATTGCTTAGGAACAAACCCTAAGTAAAGATTTAGAATAAATTGCTATGATTTAGTTGTTTGATTGAATCACCACACCTAGCTAAGTGGGTTTTATTGTTATGATGAAATTGATGATAAGACTATGTTTAGAATCATCATGCATGATAATGAATGGAAGGGGTTTGATTAAACCATGAAATTGGGTACATGATTATACTTCCATGAAAGGGGTTTAATAAATTATGATGACACTAGTGATTTTGGTTCATATAAATAGGTGTTTGGAATCATGATGTCTACTAATTAATATGTAGAACTTGATTATATTTGATGATCGGATGAATGTCTAATGTTATAATGAAACGGGTTTTACATGTAGATGGAAACCTTTAGTTATTTGCTTAACAAATGAAAGATTAGCTTCAAAAGTCGAGAGCTAAGTTAAATTGGTGCGTAAAGACTAGAATGGTTAAAGAGTTCGGATGAAAATGCCTAAGTGGGTTCAATGTGCCAAATGTGTGTTTGAATATGTTATAGACAAATTGACTTTTAAGAAGTCAAACTGACCAATGGTTTGATTGAGTGATAAATTCGACATAAGACCCGTTAGGTGGGGTAGTCATAATTAATAATGACTAATCTAACCATCTTACGGATTATGATGATAGTTTGACTCATGATAAGCTAGATGGAGGCTTGGGAGGAAGCGGGTCAAACGAAACAAGAAATGAAAGGAAAAGCGTAGTTCGGATGCGAGGTAAGTTAAGCTTACTCCCTTTTTATTTAAATTACAATACCATTGCTTGCAAGTATCTGAATATGAATTATGTTAAGAAATTGAAATACGATGTTCCGGCACGATATAATGCAAGCCGGAACAAGTGGGAATGATAAGAAACCATAAATTATGGTAAAGATGGTAAAAACAATAAACTAGTCTGGTAAAGACTAATAAAAGGGGAATTTTGAACAATGAGTTATGGTGTAAACTGGAATGGGTTCAAGGGACGAGATGGTATTAAGATGCCATCATATTTTGGTAAATGGTCATTTTGACTAAACGGGTCAAATGGTGTGTTAACACCATTGAAAATAATAATTGATGACGGCTTGTTGAGATTTGTGGTCACAGGAAATATCACGCGGACCTTGTTGCTCTTAACTACGAGGTTTATAAGCCAAGAGCTATTTGAACGTGTCAATGCTTGACCCGAGCCAGGTACGTATAAGTAGGTTTATGGTCAAAAGGTGTGGTTTTGGTCAAACATTTGGTTAATGGTCCTTCATCGTGCAAGAGGAGACTAAGGTTGACCAAAATGTCCTTGATAGGTAAATCGGGCAACGACCCTTATAGGTCGTTTAGATACTAGTATTACGATTAGGTAACTCTTAGACACATGTAAGAGTTGTAAGCATAAGCCTTGTGGGTCAAATGCCTAAGAACGAGTCAATCGCGTAAGATGACTATCCAATGGGTAAAATTTACGATAATGGCCCATTATGTTAAATCCACCACAAAAGTAGTTGTGGTGGAATATAAGAGGCTATTTTAAAATGAGAATGTGAAGTGTAGAAAGAGAAGAGCGAGTTTGATGCTTAAAGGCATATAAGACGCTCTAAACGGGTCAAAATAAGATCGTAAGCAAAAACGGGTCAATTATACATTAAAACACGTGATTGGAACCTAATAAGATAAATAATATTGAAATTAAAAAGGTTCATGAGAAATGGGAGGGGGTCAAACAAACTTGTTGTTTGATAAACACACGGACGGGTCAAAAAGTGTTATAATTGAATTTCAAGCCGAAAGCTTGAAATTCAAAATTTTGTGAATTTAGATGTAGGATTTTTACTCCATGAGATGGAAAATTAAATTATGAACGCGTAGGAAGAAGAATCGCGTAAAACGGACCAGCGGACTGAAAGATACGAAAGTTTTCGTATAAAAAACGGCAAAATGGAAGGGTCTGATACAGGGGCCACCGTAACTTACGGTGGTACCGTAAGTTACGGTGGGGGGCTGAAATCAATACGGCAGTTATCTCCTGCCTTACGGTGGAAGTGTATCAAAACAAGGGCCACCGTAACTTACGGTGCCCACGGTAAGTTACGGTGGAGACCAGTTTCAAGTCTTTGTTTCTAGATCAAGATATCAATGTTGGAGTTTCCTGATTTATTCGTTGTACTAGTTATTTAATTATCAAAACTAACTTTTAAGTTGGTTTTGATCACAGGTGAATGTCGAGAGCCCCGGATGAAGATCAAGCGTCGAGCAAGAACCGAACACACGTTAAACGAAGCTTCCGCAATGTTGTTTCGTCGTTATTCTAAAACGGCGAATTAAATCACATTATGTTGTATCACTTTGAATTGTAAAAGTTTTTTTTAACAAACCCGTACTTTCATTGTAATTGTGACTGTAATTACATAATTATGGACTTAAATTATGCGAAAAACGTAAATTAATACCAAGGGTGTTACAAGTTGGTATCAGAGCCTTGGTTTAAGAGTTTCAAGTATGGTGGGAAAACTATGCTTGGACTTAAACCTTATGCTCTTAACAAAGATTGGTGTTCGGTTCGAGGCTTGATTGCAAATCCGGTAAGTACATGTATGTTAATGGTTTAGCGTATTAAGGTGTTGTAAACAACACATAGGGTTATCGTGTAATACACGTTACCCCAATCAAATGATTGATGTAGTTGACGAAACTTCACGCGTTGACGCGTATAGTAGAAAAAGCCTTGTATTATAATACGGGCAATTATTAAAGTTGACATTACTAACTTTTGTTAATGTTTTAATTTAAGGACACTCGCGTCTGAAGATGACGAGAGAAGAATGAATTGCGGATATGATAACGGAACGGTCCGAGGTATGACAAGAAGAGCGTACTCATCAAGGACCTAAATCGCGTAACGACCGCGAATAAGGTTAATGGCAAGAGAAGCCCGTTAGGGCAAGCATTACCAGGTGCACACTTTAAATTTAATTGCACAAATAGTAATACGCAACAAATACGTAGAGATTGAAAGTTGCACATGTAGATTAAAAACTTAGAAAAACCCGAATAGAAAATCTATTCGGGATATTGTTTCCAAGAGAAACAAATAGAGGCATTACTTACATGGGGTGTAATGTGAATATTATAAAAAGGGTCATGTATACCAGGTATTGATCGCTTACTCTGGCCAAGTAAGTGGTGAGCATGTGGTACCATGAACTTTTTATGATGGACATGCTTATATCCGATGTAGTAAGGAAGGGGTGAATGGGACAAATTAAAAAGTACCCAAATGAAACAAATGAACAAAATAGTTGACAATAATGTAAACGCACAGTCGGGCGACGGAAGCGTATTACATTAGAATAATGAACCCGAGAGAAGGGACAAAGATTAATGTAAATGAAAATATAAATGAACGACCTAAGGAAAATTCGCGAAAATAAGTCATCATGGATGAAAGAGTCATGGTGGACCAAAAAGGCGCAAGTAAAACCATAGTATAGGTGACCCGCCGGGTCATAAAAACGAAGGTATTGCCCACATAAAAGGATAATCAAGGTTGTTAATTTTGGTTGTAGCAAGGAAAGGATGATGATGATAATCGTCACTCATAATCTATAAGGGCGTCAAGGACGGTCATATAAAGAATAAGTTGAATAAAAGCGATGGATTTCGCTAAGACAACCAAATAAATTGAAGCGAAGTCTTAATGCACACCGGAAGGGTTGCAATGATAATGACTTCGGTAAAACACCCGGTTGATGGGTAAGAATTTAAACACATGCGTAGACCGAGAAGCGGGAATGCGGTTAGAAAGTCAAAAGACTCGGGTTTCGGATCATGATTAAAAGTCGACAAGATTTTGTAAACATGAATTTTGAAAATTTCGTTCCGCTATTTTAAAATTGAACGAGTAGAGTAAAGAATGAAGTTTGACATCTATAGGTAATGAAATTTCACATGAACAAGTCAAATGAGTTAAATAAAGAACAACGCTTGCTAATGTAAGTAAGCGCGAACTGAATAAATAAAAACGCAAATCATTAATAAACCTATGCAAGGGGTTATAAGCGTTAAAACATTAAAGACAAGAGAACCCTGGGAACGGGTTGTGAAGAAGTATAGGTTTGAACCGGGCAACGGTAAATGTAGAACAAACCAACCTGTAGACGACGTAAGAAGTCGTAGAGTCGGAAGGTTAATCCAAGTGGAAACAAAGGTAGCCTTAGACCACGGTCAAGGTCCATAAAATTTAAGAATAAAAATGAACAATTCTAAACTTAAAATAGTGAAAAGACCTACGGGTCAGTAGCGTAAAGCAAGGGAACTGGTTACGATTCCCGTGTAAAACGAGAACGGAAAACGGATTAAATTATGGGTTGCCAATTTCCATGATATGAGTAATTGACAAAGTTAAAGAGAAAAACGTTAAACTAAAATTCAGTTTTAGTAAGAAACAACGTTTTAACAAATGTGAATACTAAGAGACGAATTCGGAAATGATTAACATCAAAGAATATAGGTCTTAACACCGATAGGTGCGAAACCATACATTCGAAAAGAAGAAGTATGATAAAGAAAAGTCGAGGTAAATTTAAACGCGACGTGACGCGTTCACGGTCAAGAAAGGTAATATAGAAAATGGTCACGTTGTAACGTGAGCTACAGGATAGGAACTCATAAACCCATATACGCCTCGGGAAGGCAAGGTGAATACACCCGAAAGATGGGATATAAGATAATCGGTGACTAATAAGTCTAACCGTGAAAATAAATAAAAAAATAAAGATAGAAGATACAAGCAGAAAGTAACGGCCTACGAGGCCTTACACATGAAAGGCGCATATGTTTAGCAACCAAAAAGATATTACCATACTATCCTGGTAAAATTATTGAATATGAGCAAAGCTCAAGTGATTACCGAAACTAAGTCCATGAAAGTAAACCAAAGGGACTATGTAAGAAAGTTTTCGAGGATGAAACCTCTTTAAGGGGGGTAGACTTGTAACACCCCGAAAACGGGTTTGGTAATCAAACCCTATTAATGCTAAAAGACGGGTGGGTACCGTAAGTGGTAAAATTAACACGGTGAATGTTAGGATTTTAAATTAATAAACGTAATATTAAATAAAAGTAGTATAAAGACTTTTGTTGAAATAAAGTTTATAGGAGGCCCGAGTAACGGGACTTAAAAATAAACTTAGTCATAATTTCCCCAAACCCACTAAGTTAACTAGGAATGTGTAACCTAGTTAATAAATGGGAACATTGTTGGAAATAAGTAGGTTGTCGCCTACTTAATAACGAACCAAACACGAGGGGTTAAAGCGGGATAACTTGAAATATTATTTATTAATAACTAAACAAAACACACATACACACACAAGTGTGTGTTCTGGATCGAGCTCAGGAGAGCTCCCAAGGAGCCAAACCCTAACATCTAACATAATCATCAAATTGAAGGTCAAAATGAAGCTCAAATTCACAATCAAACATGAATAAACTATCACCAAGTCAAGGGGATCGTAAGGTATGTCGAATTTCTAACATTCATGAAGTTGTGAAAATTAGTTAATCTTGCATGATGCGATCTATGTATGAATCATAGAAGTTATGGCTGAATTTGAGATGTATGATTGCTTAGGAACAAACCCTAAGTGAAGATTTAGAATAAATTGCTATGATTTAGGTGTTTGATTGAATCACCACACCTAGCTAAGTGGGTTTTATTGTTATGATGAAATTGATGATAAGACTATGTTTAGAATCATCATGCATCATAATGAATGGAAGGTGTTTGATTAAACCATGAAATTGGGTACATGATTATACTTCCATTAAAGGGGTTTAATAAATTATGATGACACTAGTGATTTTGGTTCATATAAATAGGTGTTTGGAATCATGATGTCTACTAATTAATATGTAGAACTTGATTATATTTGATGATCGGATGAATGTCTAATGTTATAATGAAACGGGTTTTACATGTAGATGGAAACCTTTAGTTATTTGCTTAACAAATGAAAGATTAGCTTCAAAAGTCGAGAGCTAAGTTAAATTGGTGCGTAAAGACTAGAATGGTTAAAGAGTTCGGATGAAAATGCCTAAGTGGGTTCAATGTGCCAAATGTGTGTTTGAATATGTTATAGACAAATTGACTTTTAAGAAGTCAAACTGACCAATGGTTTGATTGAGTGATAAATTCGACATAAGACCCGTTAGGTGGGGTAGTCATAATTAATAATGACTAATCTAACCATCTTACGGATTATGATGATAGTTTGACTCATGACAAGCTAGATGGAGGCTTGGGAGGAAGCGGGTCAAACGAAACAAGAAATGAAAGGAAAAGCGTAGTTCGGATGCGAGGTAAGTTAAGCTTACACCCTTTTTATTTAAATTACAATACCATTGCTTGCAAGTATCTGAATATGAATTATGTTAAGAAATTGAAATACGATGTTCCGGCACGATATAATGCAAGCCGGAACAAGTGCGAATGGTAAGAAACCATAAATTATGGTAAAGATGGTAAAAACAATAAACTAGTCGGGTAAAGACTAATAAAAGGGGAATTTTGAACAATGAGTTATGGTGTAAACTGGAATGGGTTCAAGGGATGAGATGGTATTAAGATGCCATCATATTTTGGTAAATGGTCATTTTGACTAAACGGGTCAAATGGTGTGTTAACACCATTGACAATAATAATTGATGACGGCTTGTTGAGATTTGTGGTCACAGGAAAAATCACGCGGACCTTGTTGCTCTTAACTACAAGGTTTATAAGCCAAGAGCTATTTGAACGGGTCAATGCTTGACCCGAGCCAGGTACGTTAAGTAGGTTTATGGTCAAAAGGTGTGGTTTTGGTCAAACATTTGGTTAATGGTCCTTCATCGTGCAAGAGGAGACTAAGGTTGACCAAAATGACCTTGATAGGTAAATCGGGCCAACGACCCTTATAGGTCGTTTAGATACTAGTATTACGATTAGGTAACTCTTAGACACATGTAAGAGTTGTAAGCATAAGCCTTGTGGGTCAAATGCCTAAGAACGAGTCAATCGCGTAAGATGACTATCCAATGGGTAAAATTTACGATAATGGCCCATTATGTTAAATCCACCACAAAAGTAGTTGTGGTGGAATATAAGAGGCTATTTTAAAATGAGAATGTGAAGTGTAGAAAGAGAAGAGCGAGTTTGATGCTTAAATGCATATAAGATGCTCTAAACGGGTCAAAATAAGATCATAAGCAAAAACGGGTCAATTATACGTTAAAACACGTGATTGGAACCTAATAAGATAAATAATATTGAAATTAAAAATGTTCATGAGAAAACGGGTCAATTGTTTCGTCGTTATTCTAAAACGGCGAATTAAATCACATTATGTTGTATCACTTTAAATTGTAAAAGTTTTTTTTAACAAACCCGTACTTTCATTGTAATTGTGACTGTAATTACATAATTATGGACTTAAATTATGCGAAAAACGTAAATTTATACCAAGGGTGTTACAATTCGCATCTACCGTTGATCGAATTCTCCTACAACAATAGTTATCACTCTAGTATTAACATGGCTCCTTTCGAAGCTTTATAAGGTCGAAAATGTCGTTCCCCGGTCTGCTGGAATGAGATAGGTGAAGCTCAACTTACTTGACCTGAATTCATTCTAGAGACTACAGACAAAGTCAAGAAGATTCGTGATAACCTTCAGACAGCTAGAAGCCGTCAAAAGAGTTACGCGGATCGACGACGCAAGCCCTTAGAATTTCAAGTCGGTGATCACGTCCTACTCAAGGTATCCCCTTGGAAAGGTGTGATTAGATTTGGAAAGAAAGGAAAACTTGCACCACGCTATGTTGGACCATTCAAGATCGTTGAAAGAATCGGAAAAGTAGCCTACAGACTAGAGCTACCTCCTGAACTTGGAAATGTTCATCCAACTTTCCACGTGTCCAATCTCAAAAAGTGTTTAGCTGATGAAAACCTCCACATACCACTTGATGAAATTCGTGTTGATAACACGATGCACTTCGTTGAGAAACTTGTGGAAATCATGGACCGTGAAGTCAAAAAGCTCAAACACAAGCGCATACCTATTGTCAAAGTTCGCTGGGAATCTAAACCTGGCCAAGAATTTACTTGGGAACGTGAAGATCAGATGAAAGCGAAATATCCTCATCTATTCTCACAAGTTTCCTCTAAATAAATTACGGGACGAAATTTCCTAAACTAGGGGAGACTGTGACATCTGTGTTTGTGTAATCATTGTACAAACTCTGAACAATCCAATACTAATAAAACAATGTATTTTGATCCCAATGTTTGTTATTTATGTTCGATATTTTGGGCATTAAAGAGAAACTGTTTACAAATTCTTCTAAAAATAATAAAACAAAAACTGTTAATAACCAATATTAATAAAACAAAAACTGTTAATAACCGAAAAAATAAAACTAAATAAAGAGAAACTGTTTACAAATTCTTCTAAAAATAATCACCTTCAACGATAACTGCCTAAATGCCTTTTTAACCTCAAATTTAAAAGCATCAGGACGAATACTCAAACGGATCTCACGCAACAGGACTGGATGAAACACATGTAACTCCAATCCTAAACCCCTGATCATTCTGATTCATCTTCTTCTTATGCGATTTTTTAATTTTCCAAACGAAGACGCTGATGACGTCTACGAGGACACATATCCATTCATCATTCCAGCAATACACGCCATAATATCTCAAATGTAGTAACATCAACAAATCCTTCAATCAACTTCATCAAAAACAAAACCCATCTAGGTATTTCCGTCTAAATCTTCAACTTCAGTTCTGAATCATTGAGAGTCTCGATTTTGCTTGACTACTATCCAATGGCTTGAGTGCTTCAAATTTAGATTTGGACGGATGGCTTGAGTGCTTCAAAGGTAGAGTTTCACAGTGTGCTTCAAATTAGGGTTTTGTACGGACGAGTACGTGAGCTTGAGTGCTTTGAGCTTCGAATCGATATCATCTACGGCTTTGATCGGAACTATTTTGTGATCTTCCGATGCATCTTCGTAACATTGTAGAGGTTTGAATGAGCAGAGGTTTGAAGTTTGAATTTTGAAAGAGGAAGGGAATAAAAGGTCTGGTGAAAGACATATTTGAGGGGGATATTTAAAACCCTTGTCTTTATTTTGAATTTTGAAATTCAAATAAAGAGGGTTAAACTATTTTGAATAAAGAAAGTAACATTTTTAATAAACAATTTATGACATCAGCAGAGATTACATGGCATATCTTGTTACTTGACACGTATACTTCTCCTTTTATATACAAGTAGATAGATAACCCTCCTACTAAATATTATTTTGTTTAATATCTTATGAATAATTATTATTTAATTTAATCTCTTCTAATTAATTATAGATAACCCTTTTACCAAATATGATTTTGTTTAATCTTTTCTACTTAACTATAGATAATTATTATTTAGTTTAAATTTAATGTGTACTTCTCATTTATAATATTAAGAGTTAATTACATAGTTAGTCCTTATGGTTTGCACAAAATAACATACTTAGGTACTAATAGTTTAAAATCACCTTCTAGGGTATTAGCTTTTCATTTTGTAGTGTTTGGAGGTATTAACGTTAATTGTTTGTTAAACTATTGGTACCTAAGTATGTTATTGTGTGCAAACCACATGAACTAACTATGTTAATACCCTAGAAGTTAATGCCTCCAAATGTTACAAAATGAAAAGTTAATACCGTGGAATGTAATTTTAAACTATTAGTACCTAAGTATGTTATTTTGTGCAAACCAAATGGACTAACTATGTAATTAACTATAATATTAATATTACTTTATATAAAATTAGATTTATTACGGGTTTTTTAAATATAATTTATATTTTATCACTCAAATGGCTGCTTATTTACTTATTGAATAACATGTTTGACCACTGTATCTTCTTTTCAATAATCATCTCCGCAATCACCATATCTATCGCGTACCGAGTATATCCATTAGTTTTTTTAAATATAATTTTCTTATTATTTGGTATATAAAATCATATTTATTCAAGCAGTGTAATACACGAGGGTTTTTAAAGATATAACTTTTTTTTTATTATTTGGTAAACAATATTACATTTATTCAACCCGTGTAATACACGTGGTTTTAAAGATATACTTTTTTATTATTTGGTATATATAAAATTACATTTATTCAACCCTTATAATATGGTTCTTATAGATATAACTTTTTATTATTTAATATATAAAATTACATTTATTTAACATGTGCAATAAAAGAGGTTTTTTAAAGATATATTGTTTTATTATTTTGTATGTAAAATTCATTTATTGAACCCGTGTAATACACGGGGTTATATCCTAGTTGTTATATATTGTAATCAGCTAAGCTAATGAATGGAAATCAGTTTAGTGTCTTTCATAATCTTACAACTCGTAATTCAATAACGCAATGGTGTTTTGAAAAATTTTCAACTTACGGTTAAAGCATGACTATTATTGCATTGTAATGCGGTTGCCCATGAAACACTTGAAAAGGAGAAAAGGGGTATGGCCTTGGTTCAAAATATTTTGGTTCAACTTCATTTTCATAATCACTATATGGAATAAATATCTTTATTTTAGCAACAAAAAACTGCACTATATGAACCAAAGTGGATAGGTGATAGTTGATTCCTAAATGTTATTAAGAATATAGTTCATGTGTGACTTTTTCAAAATATCACCAAGCTAGTGAGACTTTCTATGTAAAATGTTGCACCATTAACTTCAAGATTTCGAGTATTACGTTTTCAGTCGAAATATGAATTTGTGGCCTATATTGTAGGTGTAAATTGATGTGCATTTGGTAATACTTACTAGCCATTCATCATGCCCCTGAAGGCTTTCTTGATTGAGCCTTTTCACAGCAACAGGGATTCCAACACCTTGTTTTGAAGGGGCTAATGTATTCTCCTCAACCCAACCTAAGAACACCTTTCCAAAACCTCCCTCGCCCAAGAGCAAATCTGGAGAAAACTCTCTTGTCGCTTTTTCTAAATCGGAAAACATATATTCTTTCACACTTGGGGTTGGAGTCTGGAAATCTGCAGGAATTTCTATACGACTAGAAATTCTATTGTGGCCCTTGTTATTACTTGGTAACTTCGGATCACATTGGACTGAAACAGATGAAAATAAACAAATCATGTAAACACAAGTTTAAGTTTTCCATCACCACATAGATAAATGTTAACTCTGATTTGCATGAATATGTAAAGAAAAGGCCACCAACAATAATGCAATATACGAGTTAAAGTTATGAATCGTTTTTTTAGGATGTTCAAACTAGAAAAGGTTCCTCACAACCTAGCATCTCCCTGCTTTCACTGATATTCTTCAGATTAATGCAAAGAGTGGTACTTGGATATAAAGAATCTATCTATTCTACACAATTCAATAGGAGCTAGAATTACCAGAGTCTTCTCCATTGGAGGGGAAGGGAAGCATATCAGCCATTCTACCCAATATCGTCCTACTACCTGCAGGTCGCAATGAACTACTGAATCTCTTTTGTAATTTCAGTACATTCTCAAGACTGACCACAACCTCAACCATGGTAGGTCGTTCTTTTGGATTGTTATGCAAACATCTAGCAATAAGTTTAACGTATTCCTTCAAACATTTTGGGGATATTTCACCCCTTATATCTCAATCAATTATATGCTTTAGTTTCCCTTTTTTTATAGAATCTTGAACCCATGCCACTAAACTCAATTGGTCCTCACCAAGACTTTTATCCACTGCACGCTTCCAACACAACGTTTCCAACAACACCACCCCAAACGCATAAACATCAGATTTTCTTGTCAGCATTCCAGTTTGGTAATAACTGGGATCAAAATACCCATAACTTCTTTTAACACGTCTCTTGACACAAGTAGTTGGCTGATTCGTTGGGCATGTTTTCGACAACCCAAAGTCTGAAATTTTAGCTGCCCAACTTTCGTGTAACAGAATATTGGAGCTTTTTAAGTCGCATTGTATAACACCAGAATAAATTCCGGTCTCATTGTGGAGGTAGCGTAACCCCCGAGCGGCACCTATGCAGATGTTAAGTCGCAGAAGCCAATCAATTGAGGTATGGTGCTTATGAAGATGATCATCAAGTGTACCATTTGGCATATATTCATACACGAGTATTTTCTCATTTTCATGATTACAATAACCGATCAAGGACACAATATTACAGTGGCGCAACATAGAAAGTACTTTAACTTCAGACCAGAACTCTTCTGCCCCTTGATTTGACATGGGATCTAAACGTTTAATGGCAGCAAAAGCAAGACTAGCTCCATGGATTATTTTACCCTATGTTGTTAAAGACGCAAGGCGCAGGCGAGGCGCATCGGCCTCGCCCGGAGCCTAGGCGCAAGGCGCAAAAAAAAGCATGGGCTTTTTTAAAAAAAGTGCACATAGATAAAAAAATATAAAAAATATGTATGCTTTGAAAATAAATAAGTCTCCACACATAAAAAAATAAAACTATTATATATGCCATTTAAGATCATGTAGCTAATAGTTAGTACCAAAAGTTTAGGGCTTATACACACGTAGTGACACCAAAAGTTACTAGGAGTCTAGGACTTATGCAAAAACGTGTGCGGTCACTAAAACATTTAAACTTATAGTTCATCATCAATCATCAAGACCATCATCAAAGTCATCAGAACTTCCATCTACATCAATTGGATATTCAGCTTCGGATTCATTAAGATCATCTTTTTCAGAATCTTCATCCACTAAAGCTCTTGAAGATGATGGTTGTGATGATCTTGTTGCCGTACCTCTCCAACCCCACTCGCATCTCCTACAACTTCCCATGTCAAGTCTTCATCCTCAAAAATCCGTTCTTCCATCCTTCGAGTCATCCACTCATTACAATCATCAATGTTATCTAAAGATGTTGAATCATACACAACCTCTTCATCACGACGGTTCTTGAGTGTCTTGTTGTACTTGACAAACACAAGATCTTGCAACTTCTTATGTTCTAATCGGTTCCTTTTCTTGGAATGGATCTATTATTTAAAATAATATATTTTACATTATTAAAGCATAAATAAACTTAATATTATCATCAAACTTTGAAAGATAAATTACTTGCTTTCTTTCACATCCTGATGAACTACATGTTAGACTAAGCGCTTTCATAGCTAATTGTTGGATATTTGGGACTTCTTTCCCATACAAATTCCACCATTGAGCTACAAATGTAAAACTTAGCAAGTATTAATGTAGTATACCTAAAAATCAAGATAAAAAATTCAAACTTTGAAAGTAATGACTCATGCTAACTATAGTATATTTTATACAAGTAATCATGAAAAGAGACGACAGAATCATTTAATGTGATTTCACTTTTTTTAGTGGAATGAAATTCAACAAAAGTGATTTAGTGGATGCCTGGGTCCACCTTTGTTTCCAGGAAGAATACCCCATTGATTACGTGTTTCTAGGAAGAATACATAATACCTTAGTGGTTAAGTTAACCTTCATCATAACTGGAGGTTTTACATTTCAATTTCCAATACCATTCATCAATAATTATGTTCACGGGTAACGGAGATGGCATGGAGTTTGATCAACCCTTTTTTTTTGAAACGTATACTTCATTAGACACAGCCAAACCCCAAGACCGGGACGGACAAAACCAAAAACTTTGAATATCCTGAAATTCTTACAGCAACTAAAAACTTTGACAAATCATTAGTAATTGGGGGTGGAGGTTTCGGAAAAGTGTACAAAGGTAAAAGTTTTCAAAGTTTACAGCAACTAAAATTTTTTACCTTTGTAAACTTTTCCAAACCTCCACCCCCAATTACTAATGATTTGTCAAAGTCTGTGACCATTGTATGGAGGAGCTAGAGGGTTGATCAAACTCCATGCCATCTCCGGAACCGGAGAACATAATCATTGATGAATGGTAGTGGAAATTGAAAAGTAAAACTACCGATTATGATGAATGTTAATGGATTATAATACTTGCAACTTAACCATTAAGGTATGTATTCTTCATATACATATATATGAATATTAGGCTAGTGGGTATGGTGATGGTCCTCCAATGGTGGATGATCCGCCACGTAGGTGCCACGTCATAGTCCTCCCAAGATGGTCCATCCTACAAAACTAGAGGGTATGGGATGATGATCCTACCCCACAAAAATATGTACAAGTATTAATGCCTAATGTACAAATCCCATTCACAAACAAACAAAGCGGGGCCCACCATTTGGACCGTCCTGAACGTCGATATCCCGACGCTGAAGACGGGGACGGGATGAAGACGGAGGGGGGCGGGATGGGCTGACGCGCGTCGCCGAGGGAGGACGGAGGGGGAGACGGACCATACCGTCCAGCCTTAGTTACAGTGAGAAAGTGTTGAATTTAAAGAGAGAAAGTGGGAAGGGACTAGGAAACATCTAAATCACATCCAGGAAACTTCAAGGTGAAAAGAAAATTCTAGAAAAATAACAACGTGACGTCACTCTCGTGCGTCATGGTGATGTGTTCAGGTAAAGTAGGCGTTGTACGGATGGGTAAAAAAGTTTGGTTGTGGCCGTTTTGTAAATATTGAGAGTTTTGAGTCTGATAAGATAGCGGTTCTTTATTTTTTTGGTACATTCATCATTGCTAGGTTAGTTGTATTCAAGTTTCTATCTACTTTTTTTTCTTGCTAGTGTAGTTTTTTATCTAACTTATTAGTTTATTATATTTTTGTGAATAACAATAATCGATATGGTATTAATTGGATTTATAAAAATATATGTTTTCTATATATCTTTTTATATAATAATTATTATATAATCAAGGATAAGGATCCCAATAAGAAGAAAATTTTTGTAAGTTTTTTTAAACAAACCAGAAGAATATTTTATTCATCACCAAAAATTCCTCAGCCAACAAGATGCTAACAAGATAAACATACACCAAAATACTTTAACAATTAAAATAGGTTTACATGGTATTTCCACCAACTATCAATTGTTAAGTTCTTCCACCGTATCCTATGTTTTGTGACATTTGTGTTTGTGTAATCATTGTACAAACTCTGAACAATCCAATATTAATAAAACAATGTATTTGATCCCAATGTTTGTTATATATGTTCGATATTTTGCGCATTTTGATTTTTGATTGATTTTCAAACTCTATATCGCTTTCTGGGAAGTTATACGCAAACTGATGCGCAACCATAATCAGTTTAACGCGACAAACGCTCCGGAACAGCAACATAAGCTTAACATACCTTAAATAACATTTACATAACTTAGAAATAAGTTTTAAAGGGTTTGGTATGGCAAAAACAAGTTTATTCACTCACAGGGACTATTTGCGTCAACTTGCTAAAGTCTGCCGTTTCGTAAGGCAACGTACAGTCCGGAACTTGATCATAAGCTAAACATACCATAAATAACCTAAACATAGCTTAGAAATAAGCTTTGAGTGGTTCGGCGTGTGTAAATATGCTTATTTGATCTTACATGGACTAAAAGTGTCAAAAACGGCGTAAGTTTGCATTTACGCGCATATCTTACGTTCTGACCACATCTGGACATCCAAAATTTTTGTAGACACTAAAATATTTTTATTTTGGTGATCGGCATGCAAAAATACCGTTCGTCGCTTAATTTGGTTCGTTTTCGCATCCGTTCGAGTTTCGTCGTAATTAACCGAACAATGTGACCGTACGACCAAACAAACCGACATCTGAGATATTTCCGAGCATATTTCAGGTCCCCTACACTTTGACGACCTTGTAGAGCCTTGAAAATGGCTTAACGGAGGTTAAAAACGTCGAAAACAAGTTTAAACACTTGCAGGGACCATTTCAGTCAATTTTGAAACTGCTGCCCTACACCCTGGCGTTGCGCGACGGCCATGTGGCCTTGTGGTCGCGCCACGCGAGCATCACATCTGGGTAGAAACATTTTTTCAGCAGCAGATTGATAATTCAGGGGTAAATCTTGCAATTTCTTTGTGTGGTAGCCAAGTTAACACCTCTCTAAGCAAAGGATAGGTGTCATTTACACATGTATGGCTAGGATTTCTAGCTTAGTGGCCACACAAACCACTTGGAATGATCCTAGAGCCTCACCACAACTATAAATACCCTCCTACTTCTTCCATATTCTTTGCTCATTTCAATTTTGGAACTCTAAGTGGAGGAACACCTGCAAAGGGACCACCTACCTGAGTTCTAAGATCATCCTTCTAGCCTTGAACACCAAGTATGTGTTCTTTCATGGCTTTAGTATTGATTGTCAGCTTTGTTGAGCTGAAAGTCAAATTGTTTGACCAACAATTTGACTTTCGGTTTTAACCATCAATTGGTCAAGTCAAAGTTCAACTGAACTTTGCAACGTGATTGTAATCACGATGGTTATAATCCTTAGCGATTATGCCCACTGATTACCACGTTAACTAGGTGTAGTGACGAGTCAAGGTTTCGGTCAAAATGCGTTTTAGCACGCATTTTGCAACGGAACTACTTTTAGGTATCAAAACACTTTGTTTTGATACCAAATCAATTTTCTAAATTAGTTAAACATGTTTTGACATGTTTAGCTCGTCACTATTAGTTTAGTGCTTGTTTAGGGTCGTAAGTTAAGCGGTCCAAACAACCGCTTAGACTTTCGAACCCAACCCGTTTGGTCGATCATTAGGATCCGACCAAGCATACTTTGTGATCATAGTTGCATAGGGAATACCCTCAGAGGCTATACCTTTGATCACATAGGATTTGTTAGTTATTTGTTAATTAGCTTATATACCCATAGGAAATGACCAAAATGCTCTTTTGAAGCGTAAATCCGTATTTTTGCCTATGTGAACATATTTTTGACTTATAATCTGATTTAGTAACTTGTTTAGGCATAATTGGGCATGTAAGACTTGACATAGCACATAGTTAACCATCCGACTTTAGTTTTACGCAAACGACGCATTATAGTGGCTTATACTACCATAATGGGTCGAAACGGGTCAAAAGCAATTAGGTAGACTTCCAAATCAGAATGTTAGCTCTATTAAATCATACCATATGAGTTCAAATACTCATTTGATTTATAGAACATCATTCTATCCTATCTCCCAATTTAGGATCCGATTATTAGCATAATTACCTATATTAGGTGCCGTTTGAATTCGTAATCCTTGGAGCTTAAATTGCTCTTATTCTCAAGACTAATAAGAAATCCTAAGTGAGTACATAGTTCCCCTCTTTTACCTCTTTCAAATACTTTGGGGTGATACTGTAGGTCCACCCGGAGGATCGAGTAACCTTTATTCCCTGTTTTCCGACAAACCCGAAAGTATGTTTACTTAGCATACTTAGTACATGGTTTTCACATGCTACATTGGTTATGACTTTTGGTATGTTTAATCGGGCCAATAATACATTCATTAACATTAGCTACGCCGCTTGGTAGTATGTAATGGTGCCATAGGACTTGACAAATCCCGTTTCCGACTTCCTAGGTTTGTTTGGAAGTTGGGAATGACAGAATCCGATATACATAACTTAGATAAACCTTTAATTCGTTTAAAGGTTTGTCACCACAGTCGCAAGGCTTGAATGTATGCGATTAACATTACTGCATAAATGTTTGTAATCATAAAGCATTGTTTTCTGCAAAACATAACATTTGATTTAAACTTAGGTTTATTCAAAAACTTTGTTTTGTACATTTTCCTATGGGGTTGAGTAATTACTAGTTATTCACCATACATGACATTTGTTTTCACATTGACATTATCACATAGTTTGAGTAGATACTTTCTACTTGCTATGCATTACTTTTGGTTATACATGATACATTTGACACATGACATTGAACATGGTTTACACATAAACATTTTGACATTGAACAAGACATTTTGGTTGGTTATTAATAAGTGACTTATGCAACGGGGCTATGTGTTATATGATAAAAGCATGGTGGATACGCCGCTGGTACTTCCTATATATAAATGCTTTTATTGTATTATACATTGTTGCGTTATCTAAACCACTTAGTGAAGGACATGAAACCTTTTTACAAGAACACGACATTGTTTTACAAAATACACATTTTATACAAAATCACTTTTACTTGGTTATTTAGTTAACCATGCATATTTCTTTTATATCATATGATTTTCTTATCGATTTTCACATGATTTATTAAAAGAAAACATTTTACAAGGTTCATGACTACTTTTTGTTAAACACTTCTTTTAACTACAAGTCATGAATCCTGCATAAACAAAACCTATGTATCTCACAGGCATTTTCATGCTGACGTACCTATTTTCGCATGTGTTTCAGGTGCTATTGCATGATGATGTTTGTACTACACTTAGGCGGACTCGGGCCTTAGTGACTTAAAAGACAGTTAATTATGTTATTTTTAGTTTGAACTCAAAGACAATGTAAACTCTTTATTCAATAATACAAAACTTTAATTACCATGGTTGTTGAAACCATAATTCTGTCGCATCACTCCCCGACGTTTCCGCCGCGGTTTTGTTGTTTTAACGCGGTCGGGGTGTGACAGAAGAGTTGGTATCAGAGCCAATGGTTATAGAGAATTAGGTTATTAGTAATGCTTTGACCAAGACTATAACTTTCTAGGACCCTAACACAAGTTTACTTGTGTTTAGATCTTAAAACAATACACGTCACCTATCCTTAGGTGATTACCAAAACATGAATACAACTTTCCAAAATGATTTTGAAATCAATCATCTATCCTTTGATTATTTCTTTTGGTCTTGTACCATCCGAATTTTCAAAACCTCGTCAAAGTTTGGGTCTAAATAATGTGAACACGTGCAAACTGGAAGAGTGAATGCCTGTACCCTGAGTTGTCTGTCTAAGGCTAGAGTGTTCGTACAAATTCGTAGTATTGGACCAGTCACTCTTACCTGGGAACTCTTGGGGTGAGTGTTCACTTATAGGCGAGCATGTCTTCGGTGATACATTATTATGACTCATTTACTTTGATTTATCACTGTGTGTCGACTGTTTGTTACGAGGTAATAAACAAATGACCACCATCCTTTCATTTTGTCGATTTTTATTGCTATCTCATTTCTTTCATCACATCATCTCACTCGTTTTCTCTCATGTTTACTCTTTTAGAATGCCTCCTCGACGTAACATTCAGTAACCTGATGCCGAACTGGCAACTATTATAGCATAGCAGATGGCTGCTATGCTACCTAATCTCATAACTCAATTAAAGCAAGCCAACAATAACAATAATGCACCTGCTCCGTGCAATTTCAAAAGTTTTAACTCGGCTAAACCACTCAAGTTTAGTGGTTCTGAGGGAGCAACTGGGCTCCTACAATGGTTTTTGAGTCTTGAGAGCACATTTCGCCATGTTCAGTGTCCTAACAACCGTAAGGTCGAGTTTGCTTCGAGTGTATTCCAAAAGAGGGCTCTTACCTGGTGGAATGGGGTAATGAGAGACCGAGGTGCTGATGTTGCTTTTGGTCAAACATGGGAGGAACTTAGAGCTCTTATGATGAGAGAGTTATGCCCTCGTCACGAGCAGAGGGCACTTGAAAATGAGTTCCATGACCTGAAACAAGACAGTGGTGAACATCGGGCTTATACCGACAGATATGAGGAGTTAAGCTTGCTCTGTCCTACAATGGTCACGCCTTTGGATAAGGCTATTGAGAAGTACATAGACGGTTTGCCAGATCCTGTTCAGGATATTGTCACTGGCAGCAACCCCACTACCGTCGGACAGGCCATTGAACTTGCTGCAACCCTTACTGAATTGCAAGTCAAAAAGGGTAAACTCCACAGAAAAGGTGACAAGAAACAGAAACGGTCTAATAACACCAAGGAGAAAAAGGGCAAGAAGGCTGCTGAGTCTTCAAAGAAATCAAGGAAGCGTAAGGCTTCTAAGAATTTTGCTGTCACAGCTCAGACTAACCAGGCAGTAAAGAATCAGCCTGCATAACCCGCTGCCAAAAGGCAGTATGCTGGTAACGCACCTTTGTGCAACAGATGTAACAGTCATCATCAACCACAAGTGCAATGCCGCATCTGCACAAACTGTGGAAAATCTGGTCATCTTACGAACACTTGTCGTTTCGCTCCTAACCAAAGCCAAGCGGTACAAAACCATGCACAAAACCCTGCCCAGAATCCTGCATGACCTCACTATCCGCCTGGTTCATGTTTCAACTGTGGGGATCTGACCCACTACAGGAACAACTGCCCGAGGTTGGCAAATGCAAATCACGCACCGGCTCATGGTAGAGATTTTAACTTGAATGCAAATGAGGCGCGTGCGGATAACAAAGTGGTGAACGGTACGTTCCTTGTTAACAACGATCCTGCTTCTGTTCTATTTGATTCGGGTGCCGATAAGAGTTTTGTATCCTTAGCTTTTGAGCCTTTACTTGCGATGACTAGAACAAAACTAGGAAAGCCCTTGACAGTAGAAGTAGCTAGTGGTGAACCTGTTGTACTCAATTCCGTTCTTCAAAATTGCCAGTTGAACCTTAACAACCATCTTTTTCCTATTGACCTCACACCGATGAAACTCGGGAGCTTTGATGTTATAGTGGGAATGGATTGGTTAGCCAAATACCATGCTGAGGTGGTATGTTTTGAGAAGATTGTTCGTATTCCGCTTTCGACTGGTGAGATCTTAGAAGTTCGTGGGGAGAAACCTGTTTGTAGCCTTAAACTCATGTCTTGTACCCAAGCCCAAAAATACCTACGAAAGAAATATGTCGCTTTCTTGGCACTTGTCGTAGAGGAGAAAGGCAAAAGTAAGACTATCCAAGATATTCTTGTTGTTCGGGATTATCCTGAGGTATTTCCAGAAGAATTACCTGGTTTAAACCCTGTACGCCAAGTTGAGTTTCACATCGATCTCGTACCTGGTGCAAATCCTATTGCTAAGTCACCTTTCCGTCTTACACCGACTGAGATGCAAGAGTTGTCTAAGCAGCTTCAGGAGCTTTCTGACAAGGGATTCATTCGTCCGAGCTTTTCACCATGGGGCGCTCCTGTCCTATTTGTGAAAAAGAAAGATGGGTCATTTAGGATGTGTATCGATTATCGTGAGTTTAACAAGCTTACCATCAAGAATCGATATCCCCTACCTCGCATTAATGATCTCTTTGATCAGCTACAGGGTGCTACTTGCTTTTCAAAGATTGATCTACGTTCTGGGTATCATCAACTTCGAGTTCTCGAAGAAGATACTCCCAAGACAGCTTTTTGTACACGTTATGGTCATTACGAATTCACGGTTATTCCTTTCGGTCTAACAAATGCTCCTGCTGTTTTCATGGACTTGATGAATAGGGTTTGTAAGCCTTATTTGGACAAGTTCATCATTGTATTCATCGATGATATTTTGATCTATTCTAAGACTCGAGCTGATCATGAGCAACATCTCCATCTTACAATGGAGCTCCTAAAGATAGAACAGCTTTTCGCCAAATTCTCCAAGTGCGAATTCTGGCTTAAAGAAGTTCAATTTTTGGTGCACATCGTCAACGAACAAGGTATTCATGTAGATCCCGCCAAAATCAGTGCGGTTAAGGATTGGGATACACCTACTACTCCTACCGAGATTCGTTCATTCTTGGTCTCGCGGGTTATTACCGCTGTTTCATTGAAAACTTCTCCAAGATTGCGGTTCCTCTCACTGCTTTAACTCAGAAGAATAAACCTTTTGAGTGGGGATCCAAACAGGAAGAAGCATTTCAGACCTTGAAACAGAAGCTCTGCAATGCACCTATTCTATCATTACCTGAGGGCAATGACGATTTTGTCCTGTACTGTGATGCATCTAACTTAAGCCTTGGCTACGTTCTTATGCAAAGAAACAAGGTCATAGCTTATACATCAAGACAGCTGAAAGTACACGAGAAAAACTACATTACTCATGATCTTGAGTTGGGTGCTGTAGTATTCGCTCTCAAAATCTGGAGACACTACCTGTACGGTACAAAATGCGTAGTGTTTACTGACCACAAGAGTCTCTAGCATATCTTCAATCAGAAAGAACTAAACATGAGGCAACAACGTTGGGTTGAACTCCTAAATGATTACGATTGCGAAATTCGCTACCATCCTGGTAAGGCAAATGTTGTGGCTGACGCATTGAGTCGTAAGGAACGTGTCAACCTTCACTGTGTTCAGGTTCGATCTGATATTCAAACCCGCATTTCTCAGGCTCAACATACTTGTGTTACACAAGGCTTGATGGGTAAAGAATTACCGTGTCATATTAAGCCTGAGCTTGAATTGAAAGACTTTGGGATATTCTATTTCATGGGCCGTTTGTGGGTCCCAAGTATAGACGATCTTCACACCTTGCTTATGGATGAAGCTCTTAAGTCTCGTTATTCTATCCATCCCAGTGTGGATAAAATGTATAAGGATCTTCAAACCCAGTATTGGTGACCGGGTATGAAGAAGGACATTGCCTTATATGTTTCCAAATGCCTTACTTGTCTTACGGTTAAGGCAGAACATCAACATCCCTCTGGATTATTGGAGCAACCAGATATTCCGGTTTGGAAATGAGAAAACATTGCTATGGATCTCATTACCAAGCTGCCACGCACTAAAAGAGGTCATGACGCCATTTGGGTTGTTGTTGATCGTCTTACAAAGTCAGCACATTTCTTGCCGATCCGTGAGGATCTATCTGCTGACAAGCTTGCCAAGATATATGTTGATGAGATTGTATCTCGACATGGTGTTCCTTTTAACATTATATCTGACAGAGATGCTCGATTATCATCTCGCTTTTGGGGAACCATGCAATCTGCCATGGGTACCCAACTTAATTTGAGCACAGCATATCATCTGTAAACGGATGGTCAATCTGAGAGAACAATCCAGACACTAGAGGATATGCTTAGAGCGTGTGTGATTGATTTTGGTGGTAGTTGGGATTCGCATCTACCGTTGATCGAGTTCTCCTACAACAATAGTTATCACTCTAGCATTAACATGGCTCCTTTCGAAGCTTTATACGGTCGAAAATGTCGTTCACCGGTCTTCTGGAATGAGATAGGCCAAGCTCAACTTACTGGACCTGAACTCATTCTAGAGACTACAGACAAAGTGAAAAAGATTTGTGATAACCTTCAGACAGCTAGAAGCCGTCAAAAGAGTTACGCGGATCAACGACGCAAGCCCTTAGAATTTCAAGTCGGTGATCACGTCCTACTCAAGGTATCCCCTTGGAAAGGTGTGATTAGATTTGGAAAGAAAGGAAAACTTGCACCACGCTATGTTGGACCATTCAAGATCGTTGAAAGAATCGGAAAAGTAGCCTACAGACTAGAGCTACCTCCTGAACTTGGAAATGTTCATCCAACTTTCCACGTGTCCAATCTCAAAAAGTGTTTAGCTGATGAAAACCTCCACATACCACTTGATGAAATTCGTGTTGATAACACGATGCACTTCGTTGAGAAACCTGTGGAAATCATGGACCGTTAAGTCAAAAAGCTCAAAGTTCGTGTTGATAACACGATGCATACCTATTGTCAAAGTTCGCTGGGAATCTAAACGTGGCCCAGAATTTACTTGGGAACGTGAAGATCAGATGAAAGCGAAATATCCTCATCTATTCTCACAAGTTTCCTCTAAATAAATTACGGGACGAAATTTCCTAAAGTAGGGGAGACTGTGACATTTGTGTTTGTGTAATCATTGTACAAACTCTGAACAATCCAATATTAATAAAACAATGTATTTTGATCCCAATGTTTGTTATTTATGTTCGATATTTTGCGCATTTTAATTTTTGATTGATTTTCAAACTCTATATCGCTTTCTTGGAAGTTATACACAAACTGATGCGTAACCGTAATCAGTTTAACGCGAAAAACACTCCGGAACAGCAACATAATCTTAACGTACCTTAAATAACCTTTACATAACTTAGAAATTAGTTTTAAAGGGTTTGGTATGGCAAAAACAAGTTTATTCACTCACAGGGACAATTTGCGTCAACTTGCAAAAGTCTGCCGTTTCGTAAGGCAACGTACAGTCCGGAACTTGATCATAAGCTAAACATACCATAAATAACCTAAACATATCTTAGAAATAAGCTTTGAGTGGCTCAGCGTGTGTAAATATGCTTATTTGATGTTACAGGGACTAAAATATTTTTATTTTGGTGATCGGCATGCAAAAATACCGTTCGTCGCTTAATTTGGTTCGTTTTCGCGTCCGTTCGAGTTTTGTCGTAATTAACCAAACAACGTGACCGTACGACCAAACGAACCGACATCCGAGATATTCCAAGCATATTTCAGGTCCCCTACACTTTGACGACCTTGTAGAGCCTTGAAAATGGCTTAACGGAGGCTAAAAACGTGAAAAACAAGTTTAAACACGTGCAGGGACCATTTCTGTCAATTTTGAAACTGCTGCCCTACACCCTGGCGTCACGCGACGGCCATGTGGCCTTGTGGTCGCGCCACGCGAGCATCACATCTGGGGCAGAAACATTTTTTCAGCAGCAGATTGATAATTTAGGGGCCAATCTTGCAATTTCTTTGTGTGGTAGCCAAGTTAACACCTCTCCAAGCAAAGGATAGCTGTCATTTACACATGTATGGCTAGGATTTCTTGCTTGGTGGCCATACAAACCACTTGGAATGATCCTAGAGCCTCACCACAACTATAAATACCCTCCTACTTCTTCCATATTCTTTGCTCATTTCAATTTTGGAACTCTAAGTGGAGGAACACCTGTAAAGGGACCACCTACCTGATTTCTAAGATCATCCTTTCTATCCTTGAACACCAAGTATGTGTTCTTTCATGGCTTTAGTATTGATTTTCAGCTTTGTAGAGCTGAAAGTCAAACTGTTTGACCAACAGTTTGACTTTCAGTTTTGACCATCAATTGGTCAAGTCAAAGTTCAATTGAACTTTGCAACGTGATTGTAATCACGATGGTTGTAATCCTTAGCGATTATGCGCACTGATTACCACGTTAACTAGGTGTAGTGACGAGTCAAGGTTTCGGTCAAAATGCATTTTAGCACGCATTTTGCAACGGAACTACTTTTAGGTATCAAACACTTTGTTTTGATACCAAATCAATTTTCTAAATTAGTTAAACATGTTTTGACATGTTTAACTCGTCACTATTTGTTTAGTGCTTGTTTAGGGTCGTAAGTTAAGCGGTCCAAACAACCGCTTAGACTTTCGAACCCGACCCGTTTGGTCGATCATTAGGATCCGACCAAGCATACTTTGTGATCATAGTTGCATAGGGAATAACCTCAGAGGCTATACCTTATGATCACATAGGATTGGTTAGTTATTTGTTAATTAGTTTATATGCCCATAGGAAATGACCAAAATGCCCTTTTGAAGCATAAATCCGTATTTTTGCCTATGTGAACATATTTTTGACATATAATCTGATTTAGTAACATGTTTAGGCATAATTGGGCATGTAAGACTTGACATAGCACATAGTTAACCATCCGACCTTAGTTTTACGCAAACGACGCATTATAGTGGCTTATACTACCATAATGGGTCGAAACGGGTCAAAAGCACTTAGGTAGACTTCCAAATCAGAATGTTAGCTCTATTAAATCATACCATATGAGTTCAAATACTCATTTGATTTATAGAACATCATTCTATCCTATCTACCAATTTAGGATCCGATTATTAACATAGTTACCTATATTAGGTGTCGTTTGAATTCGTAATCCTTGGAGCTTAAATTGGTCTTATTCTCAAGACTAATAAGCAATCCTAAGTGAGTACATAGTTCCCCTCTTTTACCGCTTTCAAATACTTTGGGGTGATACACATGTGCATACTTGTTATTTTCATGCTTTTCATTGCTTTTATGACATAAACATGCTAGTTTTACCTAGTACACATATAGTACATGATTTCCGAGTGTGTTTTGCTATGTATGTTTACTTAGCATGCTAGCACATTGATTTCATAAACATCTTTGCTATGTATGTTTACTTAGCATGCTAGCACATTGATTTCATAAACATTTTGCTATGTATATTTACTTAGCTTGCTAGCACATTGATTTCATGAACATTTCTACTATGTATGTTTACTTAGCATACTTAGTACATGGTTTTCACATGCTACATTGGTTATGACATTTGGTATGTTTAATCGGGACAATAATACATTCATTAACAATAGCTACGCCGCTCGGTAGTAAGTAATGGTACCATAGGACTTGACAAATCCCGTTTCTGACTTCCTAGGTTTGTTTGGAAGTTGGGAATGACAGAATCCGATATACATAACTTAGATAAACCATTAATTTGTTTTTAGGTTTGTCGCCACAGTCGCAAGGCTTGAATGTATGCGATTAACATTACTGCATAAATGTTTGTAATCATAAAGCATTGTTTTCTGCAAAACATATCATTTGATTTAAACTTTGGTTTATTCAAAAACTTTGTTTTGTACATTTTCCTTTGGGGTTGAGTAATTACTAGTTATTCACCATACATGACATTTGTTTTCACATTGACATTATCACATAGTTTGAGTAGATACTTTCTACTTGCTATGCATTACTTTTGGTTATACATGATACATTTCACACATGACATTAAACATGGTTTACACATAAACATTTTGACATTGAACAAGACATTTTGGTTGGTTATTAATAAGTGACTTATGCAACGGGGCTATGTGTTATATGATAAAAGCATGGTGGATACGCCGCTGGTACTTCCTATATATAAGTGCTTTTATTGTATTATACATTGTTACGTTATCTAAACCACTTAGTAAAGGACATGAAACATTTTTACAAGAACACGACATTGTTTTACAAAATACACATTTTATACAAACTCACTTTTACTTGGTTATTTAGTTAACCATGCATATTTCTTTTACTTTTTATGATTTTCTTATCGATTTTCACATGATTTATTAAAAGAAAACATTTTACAAGGTTCATGACTACTTTTTGTTAAACACTTCATTTAACTACAAGTCATGAATCCTGCATAAACAAAACCTATGTATCTCACAGGCATTTTTATGCTGACGTACCTATTTTCGCATGTGTTTCAGGTGCTATTGCATGATGATGTTTGTGCTACACTTAGGCGGACTCGGGCCATAGTGACTTAAAAGACAGTTAATTATGTTATTTTAGTTTGAACTCAAAGACAATGTAAACTCTTTATTCAATAATACAAAACTTTAATTACCATGGTTGTTGAAACAATAATTTTGTCGCATCACTCCCCAACGTTTCCGCCGCGGTTTTGTTGTTTTAACGCGGTCGGGGTGTGACATGTTTCATCCAAAGGAACATCGTTTTTTTGATCTCGTCCACCATGTGCTGAATTGGGAACTGCCCAATTACACCAGCTCATGCTAACCTCATTTGAATGCGGGAAAGTGTTTGTGTGGATATCTTCACGGACATATCGACTTCAAAATCTGACCACCCATTCGAGCTCTAACCCCAACGGTCTTTATATATGGTTTTTAATTTCACATTTCTTTAAACAAGTTAAAACAAATCATCTCATTCTTGTGTTGGAGTGGGATGTGAACTCCACTTGCACTCCCATCTTATTTGGTCTCCTGTTTTGTTACAATTTTGTATCACACGAGCATCTTTATCGGTTGCAAGCTTGAAGATATGTGGGAACTTATTACGTAGTAAGTCATCCTCACACCAGTAGTCGTCCTGCCAAAATCTTGCTTAACACCCATCCCCTACCCATATTTTTATTTTCTTACTCAACTCAATGTTGCATTTTGAAAATTCATTACGAACTCATACTATGTTTTTCCTTCTAGGGTCTTTATAACCTTCACCGGCGCCTTGTAAAGAGAAAAGAAGTAGGTAGATAGGCTACCAAGGACCGCTTTGACTAATGTTACTCTACCCGCAAATGAAATATTTCTAGCCTACCAATTGGAAAATTTAGCATTAAATCACTCAATCACCGATCTCCATGAATTTGTTTGGTTAATACTTCCCCGACTAGTAACCCCAAATGTTGGAACGGAAAGGAACCAACACGATAGTTAAGAGCATTGGCTACTCCGGCTAGCACTTCTTCGTTGGTGCATACACCATAAAGTTCACTCTTTGGTAAGCTAACCTTCAAACCTGAAATTAAATTAAAAAAAAACACAAAATATGGTTAAGGTTCTTTAGATTTGATACGTTCGCCTCTCCAACGAATTCCACATTATCTGCATAGTAGAGGTGTGAGAGAACCCCCCCCCCCCCAATTTGGTAGTTGCACCCCTTTGTAAAGGCCAACATTTAACACCCTTGTCATCATTAAATTCAAAGCTTCCATTCCAATCAAGAATAGAAATGGTGATACGGATCACCCTATCGGAGACCCCTTTCCCACTTAAAGTCAACCGTACGTAACCCGTTCACTATAACCGAACTCGACGCATTAAACAACATTCAAATTATCCACCATCGCCACCTTTTTGGAAAAACCATGTGATCGATGTCGTAAGGTCGGTCAGAAATATAAGTGAAAATGTCCTATTCACCTTTTACTAGTAAAGAGCAAGTAGGGTGTCGAATCCACGGGGAACCAGTGGAAAGTATGAAAGTTCGTTGCTTTAATTATCATCTATTCCTAAACTAATTGCTTTTTTTTTTTGCAGTTGTGATGATGATTGTGAAAACAAATATAAATTAGAGTTGTAAACAATTATAAGAGAAAGTACCAATCTCCGGGTTTTCAGGTTATGCAGAAAATCAGGTTACTTAGTTACTACCAGTTGGAAATCACATAGACATGATTTGAAAACTTGTTTTGATAAATAATTAACGGATAAATTGATTGCAATGGCTTTATAGCCGAGTGACATCTTGGGGGTGGGATAAGGCTTTGAGACCAATAGGTCCTGGGTTCGATTCCCACAAAGGGGGTTTTTCCCATATTTATTGGGTTTCCTCCTGAATTGGTGTATAGGCATTATGCCTAGAGGAAATGGTTATGATCGGGTGGTTCCGCTGGTGGAACGATGATACTCCAGTGGTCCGTCAGTGATCCAAAATTTGCCGTTAAAAAAAACACTAAAATAATGCTCATGACTTGCTTTTTGTTATTAAAATAATAATCCTCAAATACCTCCACCTAGCCGCCACTTCTGTTGTGTGATGATGATGTTCTTTTTCAGTAAGTTGATGTGATCTTCTCATTTGCTTTTGTCTTCCATGAAAAACCAATCCCACATGTGCCTCCCATAAATCATATTAATATTGTTGACTCCTTTTTAATATTCCAAGAAAAATTTCCATCAAAAGTCACGTGAATACTCTGCCAATATCTCACAATTTATGAGCATTAGATGTGTTCACATTTTAAGTTACACTTTACACCCTTCCTCAATCCTAAGTTTCAAGACCCATCTGTAAACCACATGTCTCAACCGTAAACCAAGAATCCAACTTGCTGTTTCTTTCATGTGAGAACCCACTACAAACAGTAAGTCACGGTTGTAGAACCGTAACCCACGTTCGCGTTTGGCAGCTCCTTTTTACTTCTCAACTGTACTTTCAAATAATGACAATTCAGTCCCTCATCTTTAGTATACTCTATTTCCTTTGTATTCTCACTATATTAATCTTCCAAACTAATGACCCAATAGCCTCTTTAACTTCATTGCTTCATATTTCTATCGATTCCATGTTATCATTCGACCCGAAGCAGTCCCATATGCTTCCGTTGGCTGCCTTTACCAATCTCACATGTTCCATTTTCTCTTTAAACACCGTAACTGCACCAAATTCACATGTTTTGCCTGCAAGCATTCAAATACTCACAATAAAACAACTCCAAGCATATGATCGTGCAAAACAAGCTAAACCACGTAAAATCAACACTTAAACACCCATGTTTCATACTCTACATCACATCCCCACACTTACCTTTGATTGTCCTCAAGCAAACCGATATGGCACTACTCACCACAGTAACAACACCTCTAAACTCCTTAACCGATGCAACAATTTAAGTCCCAAGTCATACCCGTTCCATAGACTAACACAATGAAGATTGACAGTCCTCAAGCAAACCGATATGGCACTACTCACCACAGTAACAACACCTCTAAAACTTAAGACTTGTCTATTTACAACTAACATGCTTAAGATTCTACACATGCTACACGCCCCTCACAATAAACTCTCCTCTCGGTTTAAAAATATGAACTAGCGTGTAATGTGCTAGCATTTATATCACTCAAAACCAAACATGATATCCTATAATCATACACTTGTATAACAATCATACCTCCTCTGTATCATATAACACGGCACATATCAAAAGGACTTTCGGTTTTTGGGCTTAGGCTAAAGGTAGGAAATTTTTGGCTTAAATTTATATTTTTATGTGGCGAACAACAAACGACGAAACCGAGATGATTTTATTTGCAACATAACAACCTTTGGGATAGTTTCTACCCAAGAACGTAGACACTATTCACAAACTCTTTTTTTTGTCTTTTTTCTTTTTCTATTTATTTTTTCTTTTTACTTATTCATAATCGGTCGTTCACGGTTGGTATCAAAACAATTCACATTAGGTGGACAAACGAAAGGTATATTGGCTCAACAGGGCTACTAAGGGTAATGGTTCGGTAAACATGAAACACCACAATGGGAGTAAGGTGTATCCTAATGCCTTTATCATTTACGTGCACATATCAAACCACAGTCTCAACATGTATCAAATCATACAAGTTCTAACACAAAATAACACGTGGCCTGCTCTCAATAAATGAAGTCATAATATAAATCATTCTATCAGTCTACAGGCTCAAAATTCTCACCAAGAACAGGTAAAAGGGTTACCGACACGTAGCATATGCAATCTAAAGCATGTTACCCCAAAATAAACATCTCATCTCAATTCTTTTACCCTAAAAACACCTGTCGAACCTACTCTCATGAAACTTAAAGGAACGACCATGACAAGGAACTATGTTAGTTTACTACCGACAAGGAACCCATTAGTGATTGAAACATTCGTTTTTCATATCCATTAAGTTCACTTAAGGTGTTGAAATTCTTGAAAATTTTCAAAATTTTCAATTTTTTCCAGTTTTCATCGTTTTCAATCACTTTCCATCTCTTCAAGCTCTTGTTCCAAACCTTCCCTTCCCGGGTTTCCCATATCCCCACACTTGGGTGACATTGTCCCCAATATATCGTGCTTTAAAAACAGAACCCGGGAATACCAACTAACAAACCTCATGAGCGACCATTCCTAAAACAAATAATTTAACGCATTCCCTAATACATAAAGTTTACACCACTAAATACACGAATAGAAATGCAATAAAAATGCGATAATAAAATTGGAACAGACTCCCCTGGTTTAAAACGTAGAATCCTCGTGCCCCTGTTCCACCACGACCGTATAACATTTCATTCGCGGCTGTGTTCCACAAGTACTCTGGTCAATCTCTACAATTAGTATTCAGATCATCCCCGTCCAAATGGAGATTGAGTATGGACAGTTTTGACGGAACTCTAATCCGTGCATTGTCCGGAACTGCAACTAGAACATATTGGGACTTCACCAAACATCCCCACACTTGGACCATTGCACCCGTAGAGATTAATAACCTGATAACCTGCAAAAGTACTCACGCAAACAAAACAAATATACACTACTCTACATCCTCGGGCTGCCTCCCGAGAGCGCTAAGTTTATGGGTCTTCAGCCAGACCATACCTGATATACCCTTATGGTGGTCGAGTGGGATGTTTGTGTCCCATGGCCTCTAAGTATGTACTCCGCCAATGCTCTAGTAAGTCGTCCACTGTATTCCACATTGGACGAATAACTCCAACCTCCTTTTTGCATTATCAAATTCAGGAAGTTTCTTTTCCTTCTTCTTCCCTTGTGGCTTCCCTTTATCTGTATTGAACTCCTCATAAGCCACACCTTCCTTTTTCCTCACCACTTTGCTTACTGCCACTTCAAACCTGTCAATCATAAAACACTCATGTTTGGTTTGAATCTCCTTTGCAGGAGAGACATGCTTATCACCACTTTCAGCTTTTGAGTGTTCACCTGTAACAAGAGGATTAGTGACATTTGAAAACACATTTAACGGCAATTCACGCTCACAAAACTTCATACTAACCGTTCCATCAACACAACTGATATTTGCATGAGCAGTCGCTAAGAACGGTCTACCGAGAATGACTGGAGCTTACGTGTTCTTTGAACTTGTGGTACAATCAAGCATTTAGAAGTCAACTGGGTAATAACACTCTTCTACCTTCACAATTACGTCTTGTACAATCCCCCTTGGACACAGGGGAGTCTGATCAACCAACACCACGGTGGTGTTGACTTTTGTTAGCGGACCAAAATCATATTGGTCATAAAGACTCCCTGGTAAAACACTAACACACGCTCCAAGATCCAACAATGCCCTTTCTATTTTAAATTCACCCAATTGTACTGAAATAATGGGTGCTCCTGGATCTTGGAGTTTTGGGGGAAGGGTACCCAACAAAACAACATTCACATTTGCAGTCAAATCAAGTTTTTTAGGAAACTTGTGAATTTGTTTTTGGGTACTTAACTCTTTTAGACACTCAACTTGATCAGGACTCTCTTTAATCGCATCGAGTAAGGGTAGATTAATTTTAGCTTGTTTAAAACTTTCCCACCTTTCATCCCTTAGTGGGTCCCGATCATGTTGAGAGTCCGACCCATTACAACTATCTTCCACCACCTCCTTAGTTAATTGTGATACTGGGGTAATTGTGACACTACCAATTTCAGAAGTTGGAAGAATACTTACCGTGTGGATGTGCACATTTCTACCATTTTCGAGCTAGACGACTGATGTGCTGAGTTAACTGTGGTAGTGCTCGGCAACTTACCTAGATCTCTTCTCAGCTGGGCTAAATCCTCTGCTAACTGCCCCAGCTACTTCTGCATTGCTTCAGAAGTTTTGTCCCGAACTTCATTATCCTTCTGGATGTCCTTAATAAACTTCATAATAACATCCAATTTGTCATCACTCGTTCCACCACTAGCACTTGAGGAGTTCCCCTGCTGATTACCTTGATTATACTGGCCTTGAGTATGTTAATTACCTTGCGAGTAATTACTTGGACGACTCTGATACTGCTGGCCTCCTTGCATGGGTACATGAAAATTAGGGTTCATTTGATTAGCAGAATTACCGTAACTAAAATTGGGGTGGTTTCACAAACCTAGATGATATGTATTCGATTTCATATCATACTGCTTTCGTTCACCGAATACTTGGTTCACTTCTTCATTCGGAGCCATCCTTGCGAGACACTCTCCAACCTGGTGTCCTAACTCACCACAATCTGTACATACTGCGAATGTATTAGCTGCCCTAACTTCAGCTCCCTTTCCCAACTTCATATGAGCAACCTGTCGCTCTAATAGCAAATTCTGATGTTTCCATTTCTCAACCCGTTCTTCAACTTCATAATAAATTGCTCTCGCTGATGCTGATCTTACTCTCCTGCTAGACTGTGCCTATCTTTTAGAAGTGGCACTCTGTCTTTCCAAATATTCCCAACCTGCAGCTTCTGTATTGGTGAGAAATGTACCATTACTGGTGGCTATGAGATCTCTTACATCATCAGGAAGTAGTCCATCATAAAATGCCTTGATTAGTTCCCACGTCTGAATGCCATGATGTGGACATTTTCTTAACAACTCCTTGAACCTTGTGAACGCCTCATGGAACGCTTCCCCTGAATGTTGCTGGAATGCTCTGATTGCAACCCGAGCTTCACTGGTTTTATTCATGGTGTAATATTCCTCCAAAAACATCTGATGCATCTCTTACCAAGTGTATATACTACCCGGAGGTAATTTCCTGAACCACTGGCATGCTTTGTCTTTGAGAGTAAACTGAAACAACATCAGCTTCACTTCATCCTTTCTAAACCCTGAACTCCAATCGTCTGACAAATCGAATCAAAACTTGCAATGTGCAAGTATGGTTCTTCGGTCCTCTTTCCATAAAACTCTGGCAAATGGCCTAAGTATTGAGGCCTCACCTCAAAAGGTCTGTTATTGTTTCCAACCGGTGTGACTATAGTAGACGAGTTAGGTATTACAAATGGTCGACAGTGACCTTCAATGCCTTGAATTGGTGCCCCATGAACGACATGTGGGACACCATCCACAAACTCTATCTCATCGCCCCCAACCCGATTATTAGCTCTTTGATTTCCCGCATTAAACTAAGGGACTCCAGGTTGAACTTGATTTTGTGGAATTGGGCACGGGATGTGATTTTTTGATTGACCTATTGTTGGACCGGGTATCCTTGATTCACATTATAACCTTCATTGTACCTATAATCTGCGTATCTCCCGTCATACTGATTTTGACAATCATCATCTTCCCAACCGGATTCCCAAGTATGCACACTGCCTACTCTGTCTTGGGAACCCTCATCATACCCGTGTTGATGTTGTGGTTGGTTGTGACGAATGATCTCTCCATGTCGGAGATTTAGTTTCCTCAATTGGTTTTGTCGGCCTGGGTTGAATTGTGGAAATGGTTGTGGTGGTGGTTGATTCTGGTTTTGGTTATTGGGCTGGTTTTGGTTTTGATTTTGAGGGATTGGTGGATCTGGAATAGGGGGGATTGGTTCGTTTTGTGGAGCTTGGTATTGTGGCTCTTGGTCAGCCATCTCGTGAGCTGTGAGCTGCTTGTTCAAGGTCTTGAGCAACTATTGATGACTGAGCTTTAGCTTTCACTGTTGAACGTAGAAGAACGAGATTCTGTCGAGCAGTCTTTTCGATTTCGGGATTAAATAATAACGGTGATGATTTCTTTGAAAACCTGGTATGCATGCAACATGAGAATCACCTACACACAGACAAATAAGAAAGCAAGTGTAATACGGAACAAAACAAATAAACGACAAACAAAAGGAAATATTTTTGGATTTTTGGGTTTTCCTAATTTTTAGGTTTTTTTTTTGAATTTATAAGAAAAACAACTAACGAAACTAAGCGCACCGACTCCCCGGCAACGACGCCATTTTGATCGATGTCATAAGGTCGGTCAAAAATATAAGTGAAAACGTCCTATTCACCTTTTACTAGTAAAGGGCAAGTATGGTGTCGATTCCATGGGGAATCAGTGGAAAGTATGAAAGTTCGTTGCTTTAATTATCATCTATTCCTAAACTAATTGCTTTTTTTGCAGTTGTGAGAATGATTGTAAAAACAAATGTAAATTAGAGTTGTAAACAATTATGAGAGAAAGGACCAATATTCGGGTTTTCAGGTTATGCAGAAAATCAGGTTACTTAGTTACCACCAGTTGGAAATCACATAAACATGATTTGAAAACTTGTTTTGATAAATAATTAACGGATAAATTGATTGCAATGGCTTTATAGCCTAGTGGCAACTTGGGGGTGGGATAAGGCTTTGGGACCAATAGGTCCTGGGTTCGATTCCCACAAAGGAGGTTTTTCCCAGATTTAATGGGTTTCCTCCTGAATTGGTGTATAGACATTATGCCTAGTGGAGATGGATATGATCGGGTGGTTCCGCTGGTGGCACGATGATACTCCAGTGGTCCGTCAGTGATCCAAAATTTGCCGTTCAAAAAAGACACTAAAAGAATGCTCATGACTTGCTTTTTATTATTAAAATAATAATCCTCAAATACCTCCACTTAATTGCCGCCTCTGTTGTGTGATGATGATGTTCTTTTTCAATAATTAAGTTAATGTGATCTTCTCATTTGCTTTTAATATTCCAAGAAAATTTGCCATCAAAAGTCATGTGAATACTCTACCAATTTCTCACAATTTATGAGCATTAGATGTGTTCACATTTGTTCACATTGTAAGTTTCACTTTGCACCCTTCCTCAATCCTAAGTTTCAAGACCTATCCGTAAACCACGTGTCTCAACCATAAACCAAGAATCCAACTTATTGTTTCTTTCATGTGAGCACCAACTACAAACGGTAAGACCCGGTTGTAGAACCGTAACCCACGGTCGCATTTGGCAGCTCCTTTTTACTTCTCAACTGTACTTTCAAATAATGACAATTCAGTCCCTCCTCTTTAGTATACTATATTTCCTTTGTATTCTGACTATATTAATCTTCCAACTAATGACCCAATAGCCCCTTTAACTTCATTGCTTCATATTTCTATCGATTCCATGTTATCATTCGACCCGAAACATTCCCAAATACTTCCGTTGGCTGCCTTTACCAATCTCACATGTTCCATTTTCTCTTTAAACACCGTAACTGCACCAAATTCACATGTTTTTCCTGCAAGCATACAAATACTAACAATAAACCAATTCCAAGCATATGATGGTGCAAAACAAGCCAAACCAAGTAAAATCAACACTTAAACACCCATGTTTCACACTCTACATCACATCCCCACACTTACCTTTGATTGTTCTCAAGCATACCGATATGGCACTACTCACCATGGTAACAACACCTCTAAACCCCTTAACCGATGCAACAGTTTAAGTCCCAAGTCATACCCGTTCCATAGACTAACACAATCGAGATTTATAGTCCGACAAGCAATTGTTGCAATTTCTAAAACTTAAGACTTGTCTATTTAAAACTAACATGCTTAGGATTCTACACATGCTACACGCCCCTCACAAGAAACTCTCCTCTCAGTTTAAAAATATGAACTAGCGTGTAATGTGCTAGCATTTATATCACTCAAAACCAAACATGAAATCCTGTAATCATAGGCTTGTATAACAATCATACCTCCTCTGTATCATATAACATGACACATATCAAAGGACTTTTGGTTTTTGGGCATAGGCTAAAGGTAGGAAATTTTTGGCTAAAATTATTTTTAAGTGGCGAACAACAAACGACCAAACCGTGATGACTTTATTTGCAATATAACAACATTTGGGTTGGTTTCTACCCAAGAACATAGACACTATTCACAGACACTTTTTTTTTCTTTTTTTCTTTTTCTATTTATTTTTTCTTTTCTTTGTTTTTCTTTTTTTTTTCCTTTTTACTTATTCATAATTTGTCGTTCACGGTCGGTATCAAAACAATTCACATTAGGTGGACAAACGAAAGGTATATTGGCTCAACAGGGCTACTAAGGGTAATGGTTCGGTAAACATGAAACACCACAATGGTTGTAAGGTGTATCCTAATGCCTTTATCATTTATGTGCACATATCAAACCAGAGTCTCAGCATGTCTCAAATCATACAAGTTCTAACACAAAATAACACGTGGCCTGCTCTCAACAAATGAAGTCATAATATAAATCATTCTATCTGTCTAAAGACTCAAAATTATCACCAAGAACAGATAAAAGGGTTATCGACACGTAGAATATGCAATCTAAAGCATGTTACCCCTAAATAAACATCTCTTCTCAATTCTTTATCCTAAAAACACCTGTCGGACCTACTCTAATGAAACTTAATGGAGCAACCATGACAAGGGACTATGTTAGTTTACTACCGGCAAGGAACCCATTAGCGATTGAAAAATTCGGTTTTCATATCCATTTAGTTCACTTAAGGCGATGAAATTCTTTAAAATTTTCAAAATTTTCAATTTTTCCAGTTTTTGTCGTTTTCAATCACTTTCCATCTCTTCAAGCTCTTGTCCCAAACCTTCCCTTCCCGGGTTTCCCATATCCCCACACTTGGGCGACATTGTCCCCAATGTATCGTGCTTTAAAAAAAGAACCCGGGAATACCAACTAACAAACCTCATGAGCGACCATTCCTAAAACAAATAATTTAACGCATTCCCTAATACATAAAGTTTACACCACCAAATACACGAATAGAAATGCAATAAAAATGTGATAATAAAAGTGGAACAGACTCCCCTGGTTTAAAACGTAGAATCCTCGTGCGCCCTGGTTAATCTCTACAATTAGTATTCAGATCATCCCCGTCCAAATAGAGATTGAGTATGGACATTTTTTACTGAACTCTAATCTGTGTATTGTCCGGAACTACAACTAGAACGTATTGGTACTTCACCAAACATCCCGACACTTGGACCATTGCTTCCATAGAGATTAATAACCTGATAACCTGCAAAAGTACTCATGCAAAACAAAACAAAACAAAACAAAACAAAACAAAACAAAACAAAACAAAACAAAACAAAACAAAACAAAACAAAACAAAACAAAACAAAACAAAACAAAACAAAACAAAACAAAACAAAACAAAACAAAACAAAACAAAACAAAACAAAACAAAACAAAACAAATATACACTACTCTACATCCTCGGGCTGCCTCCCGAGAGCGCTAAGTTTATGGGTTTTCAGTGAGACCGTACCTGATATACCCTTATGGTGGTCGAGTGGGATGTTTGTGTCCCATGGCCTCTAAGTATGTACTCCGCCAATGCTCTAGTAAGTCGTCCACTATATTCCACATTGGACCCAATAACTCCAACCTCCTTTTTGCATTATCAACTTCAGGCGGTTTCTTTTCCTTCTTCTTCCCTTATGGCTTCCCTTTATCTGTATTGAACTCCCCATTAGCCACACCTTCCTTTTTCCTCACCGCTTTGCTTCCTGCCACTTCAAACCTGTCAATCATAAAACACTCATGTTTGGTTTGAATCTCCTTTGCAGGAGAGACATGCTTATCACCACTTTTAGCTTTTGAGTGTTCACATGTAACAATAGGATTAGTGACATTTGAAAACACATTTAACCGCAATTCATGGTCACCAAACTTCATACTAACTGTTCCATTAACACAATTGATAATTGCATGAGCAATCGCTAAGAACAGTCTACCCAGAATGACTGGAGGTTGCGTGTTCTTTGAACTTGTGGTACAATCAAGCACTAAGAAGTGAACTGGGTAATAACTCTCTTCTACCTTCACAATTACTTCTCGTACAATCCCCCTCAGACACATGGGAATCTGATCAGCCAACACCACGGTGGTGTTGATTTTTTGTAGCGGACCAAAATCATATTAGTCATACAGACTCCCTGGTAAAACACTAACACACGCTCCAAGATCCAACAATGCCCTTTCTATTTTAAATTTACCCGCTTGTACAAAAATAATGGGTGCTCCTGGATCTTGTAGTTTCGGGGGAAGGGTACCCAACAAAACGGCATTCACATTTGCAGTCAAAATCAAGTTTTTTTAGGAAACTTGTGACTTCGTTTTTGGGTACTTAACTCTTTCAGACACTCAACCTGGTCGGGACTCTCTTTAATCACATCGAGTAAGGGTAGATTAATTTTAGCTTGTTTAAAACTTTCCCACCTTTCATCCCTTAGTGGGTCCGATCATGTTGAGAGTCCGACCCATTACCAACATCCTCCAACACCTCCACATTTAATTGTGATGGTGGAGTAATTGTGACACTACCAATTTCAGAAGTTGGAAGAATACTTACCACATTGATGTGCATATTTCTTCCATTTTTCGAGCTAGACGACTGATGTGCTGGGTTAACTGTGGTAGTGCTCGGCAACTTACCTGGATCTCTTCTCAGCTAGGGTAGATCCTCTGCTAACTGCCCCAACTGCTTCTGCATTGCTTCTGAAGTTTTGTCCAGAACTTCATTATCCTTCTGGATGTTCTTCATAAACTTCATAATAGCTTCCAATTTGTCATCACTCGTTCCACCACTAGCACTTGAGGCGTTCCCCTGCTGATTACCTTGATTATACTGGCCTTGAGTTTGGTAATTACCTTGCGAGTAATTACATTGACGACTATGATACTGCTGGCATCCTTGCATGGGTACCTGAAAATTAAGGTTCATTTGATTAGTAGAATTACCGTAACTAAAATTGGGGTGGTTTCGCAAACCTAGATGATATGTATTCGATTTCATATCATACTGCTTTCGTTCACCGAATACTTGGTTAACTTCTTCATTCGGACCCATCCCTGCGAGACACTCTCCAACCTGGTGTCCTAACTCACCACAATCTGTACATACTGCGAATGCATTAGCTGCCCTAACTTTAGCTCCCTTTCCCAACTTCATCTGAGCTACCTGTCGCTCTAATAGCAAATTTTGTTGTTTCAATTTCTCAACTCGTTCTTCAGCTTCATAATCAATTGCTCTCACTGATGCTGATCTTGCTCTCCTGCTAGACTATGCCTGTCTTTTGGAAGTGGCACTCTGTCTTTCCAAATATGCCCAATCTGCAGCTTCTGTATTCGTGAGAAACGTACCATTACTGATGGCTATGAGATCTCTTACATCATCAGGAAGTAGTCCATCATAAAACGCCTTGATTAGTTCCCACATCTGAATGCCATGATGTGGACATTTTCTTAACAACTCATTGAACCTTGTGAACGCCTCATGGAACGCTTCCCCTGAATGTTGCTGGAATGCTCTGATTGCATCCCGAGCTTCACTGGTTCTATTCATGGTGTAATATTCCTCCAAAACCACCAGCTGCATCTCTTGCCAAATGTATATACTACCCGGAGGTAATGTCGCGTACCACTAGCGTGCTTTGTCTTTAAGAGTAAACTAAAACTGCATCAGCTTCACTTCATCCTTTGCAATCCCCGAACCCCCATTCGTCTGACAAATCGAATCAAAACTTGCAATGTGCAAGTATGGTTCTTCGGTCCTCTTTCCATAAAACTCTGGCAAATGGCCTAAGTATTGAGGCCTCACCTCAAAAGGTCTGTTATTGTTTCCAACCAGTGTGACTGTAGCAGACGAGTTTGTGACAACTGTCAAATTTGCATGCATCCGTACAATTATTAAATGATGATTAATGATTGTGCTGATTGACAATTTATGACTTGAATTACTTTCTGATTACTGCATCATACTTACATGTGCATCACATATTTCATAATGCCACATCATTATTACATGCAAACCATATTGACATACATGATGCACAAAGCACAAGTTAGCACAGTTAACGGATAAATCAGGAATATGCTGACGGGGTTCAGTACATAGACAAACATTGTTTTGAGATACAGTGTGAGCCAAAGACTAAGAACTACACTAGTATGGTGTGTAGGGAAGTAAGGACCACAAAACTGCTTTACTAGGTGATAGTTAAAGTGCCGAAAAGTGCCTAAAACTCACCCAAAGTGCAGAATTCTGCACAATTCAACAAAAATCAGCATTTTAACAAGCTAGTATCATGCAAAAATATGACTAAATGGTCCTGAATGCTTTCCTAAGTGTCGGGGATTAAAAGTGTCACAAAAGGGTACATAAAACGAGATAGTTTGACACTTTAACGAACCGGTATCTAACCAAACAACCGGACACTACCCGAAACACCAAAATTATACTAGAAGCATTGTTTTATTATTTCTGAGCTAGTTATGATTCCCGAACACCCTAACACACTAAATAACACATAATGTCCATAACACCCTAACTAACACTTGAGATCTAAACTAGAATGGGACTTAATGGTTTAAACCTATGCTATACCCCCCTACCTATTTACGGCCCAAAGAAAGGCCCCACCATCAAGATCCTAATTGATCTTACTAGATATTACTTAGATCTTGTGAGATTTGCAAAAGATTATGCATTGTACTTTGGAGACATATTAACCCTTGGATATAAGCTAAACATGGTTATAAGATCATAACTCTCATTCATCTCACCACACTTCAACTCACACCACTCACCTCCTCCCCTCTCCTCCCACTCTCGGCCGAGAGCCACCCCCACACCACCATCATCCTTCAATCCTGTTCATCCAATCTCAAGTAAACACAAGGTGTAAGAAGGTCTCTAATGAAGCTCGGTGGTCTCGGATCTTGAAGGACCTCTTTCAATAGCTTTTATCCAACACATTTACCATCTTCTTCATCAAGTGTTCTTCCCTAGCCCTTGTGCTAGTAGTAAGCTTCATATCACTTGCATTTACTTCATATTTTGATGGTTAAAAGATGATGAACATGGTTAATCTTGAAGAACACTAAAGAACATGATCATGAAACTCTAACATAAGCTTAAATAACATAAGAATACATGTTGATTAGTGTTATTTTGCTTCTTGATGATTGATGATTTGTGTTAGTAATGTTAGACATTATAAGAAACCTACTAGATTGTGATTAAACACATGATCTAGTTAGTTAAGGTGATGATCTTGTGAAAGACCAAGATGATCATACCTTGTGTAGACATGAACTTGAATAATAAAAGTTGTTTTCTTATGATGATGATTTAAATAAAATACAAGTCTTGTAAGTGGATGATTTCAAGAATAGTTTTCCAAAGAAACCAAGTTAAATCACAAGATTTACATAAACATTGTTTTTAAAGAAACTCACCATGTTTCTAGTGGTGAAACAAGTATAAGAATACATTGATTACAAGAAAAATTCAAGAGAATGATTTTTGGAAAAATCATCTAGTAAGTTGTAAACACCTAACTCTTCCAAGAATGAGATTTTTAAAGAAGTAAACCCACTTTAGAGGGTAACTAAACCTACTAAAAACACTACCAAGTTACTACAAGTTTTTGTGAAAGTTCAAGTTCATGTTGTTATGTAAATAGTATAGTGTTGGCACTCGGTAAGTGTAGAATTGATTGTTGATTGGTTGTGATGATTTTTGAAAAGAAAATGATATGCTATGATAGCATGGACACCTCCATTTTTAGGGGAAACTATGGCAAAATTTTCTAAAAATATAAACACTTAGAAAAATATTTTCTAACAAATATTTACAAGTGTATTTTAACTATGGATTTTCAATATAAACTTTGCCATAGATTTTGTTACATAAATACAAGTACTGGAGGTTGGATTTTAGAAATAAAAATGGACAAATATGTATTTAGAATATGTATTTACATTAAAAACACATTGTGTGTGATTATTTGTATACTTTGTGTAGTAGTTATATTATTTTAGGGTTAAAATAATATAACTTAACAAAATACCAAGAATTTACAATCCAAAATAATACCAAAAATCACGAGGAATAAATGTATGTAAGTTACGCACTTAACATTGTGAAACCAAACACAAGAATGTAACTTACAAAATATTCTGGAAAATACTGTTATAAATATATATTATTGGTAAATGATATTTTTGATGCAAGAAATGAAAATATGATTTTTGTAAATATTACCAAGTTATATCATATTTTCGACAAGGAGAAAATATATTATTTTTTAGAAGTAAAAATATATTTTCCTAGAGTTTTTAGAAGATGTATGATTTTTGGGAAAAATATACGTTTTCTTGGATAAACATGTATGAGATACCCCATCCTTGGGAAGGAAATACGAATATGAATACTTGAGAAGTATTGTTACAAAATATTGTTTAACGATTATTCCAAAATTAGAATATAATTTAAAGTTAAGATAATTATTATTTTAACAAGTGATTATAACTTGGAATAATATTGAAGACATAAAAGAGACGTAACTCAGAAACGTTAACACTAAGTCAAGGCACGACCCGCTCGTCTAATAAGACCATAGTACATTGTAGGTAGTCGTGTACGCCAGAGGAAACTTTGAGTTACAGGCGAATTCGAAGAACGCAAAACCGTGAGTTCATGTCCCCCTTCCTTTTACTGTTTTCAGTTTTATACTTCGGGGGTGAAATACATGTTACAATTGTTTACAAACGTTTTATACATGGTAAGGTTAGCTAAGGAAGGGCACTACTTGATCATGTGAGTGGTGGGTATAACACTTAAGGCCATTAATCCTCGTCGTATGACCGAGGTACATGAGTGATAGATCTATTTGGGTGTAGCGAGCCCCACCCCTGAGTCCGTTGAGTGGACCATGTGGTGACTATGTCTTACTGACTAAATCTGCTAGGTTTGAGTTTTCCTGCATCACGTCACACATATCAATGGCCTTGCAAACCATTGGTGATCTGTTTTTTCCTTTTTGCTTTCATACCGATATTTATAAACTTTCATACATACTTACAACGATTTTAAAGGTTTATACATACACACAAACGAACACATGAACTCGCTCAACTTTTGTTGATGTTTTCAAACTACATGTATTTCAGGGAAATTGTAAGTGGATCTGGCGGGCGTCGGAAGTTTTTATGTTGCGTTAGAAATAAAGGTGTCATCCATGGTTTTTGAGATTGGTCAATGTGTCTTATTCCTGGACGAGACACGTCTTCCAAACCTTGGTGTTATTCAATATCTTTTGAGGAGTCCTTAATGAACTCTTAAACAATTTGTACGATTTGTAAAACTTGAATATGGAGTCTACGTTTTAAAACAATGTTGTTATGTTTCAAACTTATTTAATGGATGACGAAGCTATGGTTTTTATCATATAGTTGATGTTATGATTGAATGCAATGATATTAAGAAAGTCACACCATAATCATGCTTTCGCAAAAATCAGGGTGTGGCAGCTTGGTATCAGAGCATCGATTGTAGCGAACTAGGATTCTTTCTCAAGTCTAGACTACGATCATTAGGGCTCTCACGAAAATGTTTTCACAACATGTTTTCATTGCATACATGAAACGCCCAGATCCAGGAAACAAACATTTTTACAAACAAAAGACACAAAACACATTTCAAAATTTATGATTCAGTCTGAGAGACTGGGAGTTTAATCTGAGGGATTCAGTCTGAGAGACTGGGAGTTTAATCTGAGAGATTCAGTCTGAGAGACTGGGTAGTTCAGTCTGAGAGACTGGGTAGTTCAGTCTAAGAGACTGGTTAGTTAGTCTGAGAGACTAGTTGGGACAGTATGGGAAACTGGGAAGTTTAGTCTGAGAAACTAGGGAGTTCAATCTGAGAGACTGGGTGTTTCAGTCTGAGAGACTGGGTGTTTAGTCTGAGAGACTGGGTGGGAGACTGGTTAGTTTAGTCTGGGAGACTAGGTGGGTTAGTCTGGGAGACTAGGAAGGATAGAAAGTTTCATGAAGAATAATGTGAATACATGATTGCATGATGAATTGTCTTTGCTTACGATACACTAAGTGTTAGTAATTATTATGGATATACATGCTATGATTATTATGTACCGGCACACATGTCACCTTCGTCAGAGAGTGAGTTATCAGACGTTGATGACCCCATGGCCACTGCCACAGATAATGAGATTGCACCTGCGCCGGAGATATTTACGTCACACACTAAGAGTGATCCTGACATAGGGCGAGGACGACTTCCAACCGTTCGCGCTACCAGACTTTGGTGATGATTTACCCTTGCTGATGGCTTCCTTGACGAGGATCCCTCTGTCATTCTTGTTTCGGTCCATGACCACCATATCTTTGGTTACCTCGATGGCGAGCACATCGTAACTCCGATCCTCGATGATGCGCCTCCTGTGGGCATTCCTCCCGAAGGTTGGCTACTCGACGAATAGTTGACGATGACGTTGACATGTTTATTGATGGTCCTCCTGATGACGCCCATAATGATGGAAAGTTAGACGAGAACGTTATTACTAATTTCACTTCTTGAGATCCCTGTTAACAAGCTATCCCCTGATTCTAGTATATAATCGATTTCAGACTCCTTTGAGTCTGTGACATCTGCAGCCTTACAGACGGCCAGATTGCAGCTTTCTACTACCGACTCAGACGACGATACCACTATGACTGCTGCACCATCACCTGCTTGAGATCCCACACCTTTACCCGACCCAGAGCCTACTCCTGGGCCAGCTCCTGTTCCTTTTGGGTCAGCTTGATGTTGCACCTGCTGATCCTAAGCCCTTGCTTGATCATGACCCTATTTCTTTCGGTTTACCAGACATTTCACTCCCTATACCGGACCCAGTACCTGCACCTGATGGTCTTCTCTTTTGCTGAGACATTTGTTCCTGCACCCGCACCCGCACCCGCTGATGTTGCTCCTTTCCCCTATGGCGACCGACGTCCATTGCACCGACATGCCTAGCGCTTTCTTTCAGGACATACCCGCATACCGAGAAGGTACTCCAGGTCGGCACCCACATGACGATCCTCTTGCTACTGCAGCATTTTCCCCGACCTCACATGCCGCACCGTTTGCTACTTTCACCTCTACACCACTGGACGAGCCATTTCGATGGTTCCTATAATACACTATGTTGATTTTAGACCCTTATCATCCCTCACATTATGGAGGCTACACACGGGATGAGTGCTCCCGTAACATCAGCTATAGTTTGAGGATATAAGTCGCTGAGTTTTGGAGCTTGAGCTGACACCACGTCCTCCACCCTGCCTATTGCCAGTATACTTTGATCCTCCACATTTATCAAAGATTCCTTTTGCACTCTCACCTGCTGCTATTACACCTTTCCCAGGTTTTTGATGCTCGTTCCTTTACTGTCGAGCAGCATATCAGTTAACTACTTCGACGTATATACAAGCTTGAGGAGGAGTTCATGCATGTTAGCAGTTTACTTTTCTTCCCTCCTCCATCTCAGTCACCAGTATAGTTGGTTTCTGGATTATGCGGATTGCATTATTTTCGAGTAAAGACACTACTAATGAGTCGAGATCGTGGAGACTTTTGAAGACCACTTTGACCACGTGATTTTGATACACCAATAGACTTATTGGACAAGTGTAGGGTGACCCTGTGTCCCTTTTGATATACTTTGTAGACAAAGTGATTGTGGGCGGAAAATAATGAAAGCCCAATCCTCATATTCCTCATTAAACGTACGACAATACTTTGGGGCCAATAACCAATGAAAGCTCAGTCGCTATGTCTTTGTTAAGCACGTTATTGATCTATATGTGTGTGCTATAATTATAATGCTACGTGCTTGCTTGCTATGCTCTCATTAAACATAATTCCCAAATTACATGGTTATGCTATGATTATGCTATTGCTTGATTGGTTGATATGATAATCTATTATGTGTATGTACATATGACCTCTAAACAACTATATACACTCCCTAAACAAATAAGACCTAACCTAACCGATCTTCTTCTTAGAAGATGTCGATACAAGGGAACATCGATAATTGCATAAGCAGTCTCTAAGAACGGTCTACCCAGAATGACTGGAGGTTGCGTGCTCTTTGAACTTGTGGTATAATCAAGCACTAAGAAGTGAACTGGGTAATAACTCTCTTCTACCTTCACAATTACTTCTCGTACAATCCCCCTCGGACACATGGGAGTCTGATCAGCCAACACCACGGTGGTGTTGACTTTTTGTAGCGGACCAAAATCATATTAGTCATACAGACTCCCTGGTAAAACACTAACACACGCTCCAAGATCCAACAATGCCCTTTCTATTTTAAATTTACCCACTTGTACTAAAATAATGGGTGCTCCTGGATCTTGTAGTTTCGGGGGAAGGGTACCCAACAAAACGGCATTCACATTTGCAGTCAAAATCAAGGTTTTTTAGGAAACTTGTGACTTCGTTTTCGGGTACTTATCTCTTTCAGACACTCAACCTGATCGGGACTCTCTTTAATCACATCGAGTAAGGGTAGATTAATTTTAGCTTGTTTAAAACTTTCCCACCTTTCATCTCTTAGTGGGTCCGATCATTGTCACACCCCCAAAATCCACATGCGGAGTATCACCGCTTGGAGGCGTGACTGACCAGGATCAAACCACTAATCATATTGAACAAGTAAATAATTAAATGTAAAAGTCCAACCAGCACGTTTAGTGTCCAAAACAAACATAGTTAAGTTATGAGCGGAAGCATAATGTTTAAAACCAAATCAAAAGTTCCAGTATCCAAATGTTTAACATGGCACCCAGCTGTCCATGTCCCACAACGACTCTTCCTTGTGCAAGCTCCAGCTAAGAACCTAATGACCTGCAAAGCATGTAGTAACGAGTCAACAACAAGTTGAGTGAGTTCACGTTTGGTTGTCCAGTTTATAGTTGTTCCGAAAACACAGTTTGTTCTTTACCAGCTATCCAGCCGTGGGGGTTACCCCATAGTTCGAAAATCGTTTATTAGTTACCCGTTCTTACGTTGGCTATTCCAGCCCGGCTCTATGGCCGTGGGGGCTACCCCATGTTTAATTCACCAGACTCGTTACCATATCGACTACTAACGTTCGTCATGTTTAAGTGCCCTAACGTCTGTGTCTATCATCACTGACGTGCCATAGTCCATTAGTCCACGCCCGTCCTCTGCGGCACGGTGTGAGGTTTGTTAAACCTAATAGCGCTATTTAACTAATGACCCGTTCGCCATTGGCCTCGGCGATTAAGTCGATATAAAAAGGAGGGACTTCGTTGATAGAGTTCTAGTCTAGTATAGTTAAATCCGTCTCATACTGGACGAGGAATCTATGTTCCTGAATTACGTCTCAACAGGACGAGGAATCTATGTTCCTGATTACGTCTCTTACAGGACGAGGAATCCCTATTCCTTAACCCATTCCCAACCCCTGGGAATCCCATGATTTGTAACGAAGTGTGAACTCACCTTAGTTTGCTCGGCAGATTACACAGAAAGGTCTAGTCTAGCAGCTAGTGGTCAACCACGTCCTAACATGGTTATTATACAAGTCAGGTTTTGGTTTCACAGAGTGCACATAAGTATCACGTAAGATAGCATGTAAGAACACACACAGATCATGGCAACACATATCATTACGTTTAACAGTTAGATCGTACTCAACTGGTGTAATTAAGAGATTGGGCTCGCACAAGCTTTATAGCCTTGTGCGAGTCATATGTCGGAGCCCACTATACCCGGCCCAAAACCAAAATACCCAATAAAACTATAAACATGAACGTAGTTCTAACCACATGTCTTGTACGATTCAATAATACACCCGGCCCAACAAACAGCATATCATTCCTAACATGTATCGGCCCAAACTAACAATATAAGTCTTGTGCGGTCCGAGGGGATTGTGCGACTGGATTTGGGCTTTGAGGCCCAACAGTTAAACGTATTACATCTAGTGCGATCCAGCAAGCCTTGTGCGACTGGAGGTATCTTGTACGACTGACAAGGCTTGTGCGAATGGTCTCCTTATGCGACTAAGGGTCTTGTACGATTGGTTTTTATTATCCGAATATTTTGCTATTCGGTTACAACCAATTATCTATTTCCAAAATTACAATTAATCAATCAACAGTTTCATAAATCAAAACCCTAATGATGTCTAACTGTTACCTCGGTTTCATCGTAACATCATCATTCACCCATCATACTACCAGAATTATCACAACACTAGCATGCAACCTAGATTATATAGTACCATGTGTGATCTATATTGATTCACACATTCCTATGAGACTCACATGGCACTGACTAATAATCACATGAAAGTCTGACTAGCCGATCATATGGTTCTTATATTTATTTGCATAACATCACTAAGAATCAAAAAGGGTTTACGCATAAAATGGCCGACAACTAATAAATTCATTCAACAACCTCTGACAATCCATTAACAAGCATTAGCCCAAGAATGATATATGTATGATCTGTTAATGTATTCGGTCCAATCAAAAATCCGAATCATGTATACAATGTTCATATCAGTATCATGCACGCATATATTATAATCACAAATATTACAATTCAATCACATAATACTAGAAACAGTCATCGGTAACATAAATGATCACATGGCCGCCATTTTTGATTGTCATGGTTATCCACTTTATCAACTATTGACCTTAATCTATTGAATCATCAAAGCCTATTGCTATATCAACATGTGTCATCATAGATCCGATTGCATATAAGCAGAATCATCATTCAATATTATAACAACTACAATATCAAGTATCAATTATTAATAAGTTAACAAATTATGAGACACTAACCGAAAGATAGAGGGTGATCCGATTCGAGGAATGATCTTCAAGGGAAAGGGGATGCTTGTCGTCGGCTTAGAGAGAGAGAGGAGAGCACTAGGGTTTGTGTGTGTGTTGCAAGTTGTGAGTGATAACCCTATCTCCTAAGTGGTATGCGAAATAAAAGAGAGTGGGCCGAACCCTCCACTTGGGCTGCCCAATTGAGATCCGAACACAAGGTGTAGCCCAAATGGCTTGTGCGGTCGAGTGTGTGTTGTGCGCTTATAACATACATACATTACACAAGCACGTAATACATAACATTCACATAAATATTCACTTTCATAAAAGTCACATATCGTACACATACGTTACATCAAAGTACAAGGATCGGTTTGGAAATACGAGTTGTCACATTATCCCCAAGTTGAAAAAAATTTCGTCCCGAAATTTAGCACGTACTCACTGAGGAAGCTAGTTAAGTTGCATGGTTTTCCTAGTTTTCCTGGGGTGTCACATCCTCCCCCCGTTGATCTGGAATTTCGTCCCGAAATTCCGTAGCTTCAGCCTCAGTAGTGGTTGTACCGGTTGCGAACAGTTGGGGATACCTTTGTTTCATCTGATCTTCGCGTTCCCAGGTGAACTCTGGGCCGCGACGTGAGTTCCAACGAACTCGAACGAGAGGTATTCTAGTACGCTTGAGGACCTTAACATCCCGGTCTGTGATTTCAACAGGTTCCTCGACGAATCGTAACTGCTCGTCGATCGTGAGCTCCTTCAAAGGAACTACGTGGGTCTCATCTGACAGACACTTCTTCAGATTTGACACATGGAAAACGTCGTGAACTGCACTGAGTTCTGCTGGTAAGTTCAGTCTGTAGGCCACCTTGCCTATTTTCTCAATGACTTCGAAAGGTCCAACGTATCGTGGGTTAAGTTTGCCCCGTTTGCCAAAACGAACCACACCCTTCCAGGGTGAAACTTTGAGTAGTACACGCTCCCCAACCTGGAGCTCTAGTGGTTTTCTGCCCTTATCGGCGTAGACTTTCTGACGGTCACGAGCCGCCGCCATTCGTTGTCGTATCTGAGCAATTTTCTCTGTTGTGTCCACCACATGTTCTGGACTAGTAATCTGACTATCCCCCACCTCTGCCCAACAAAGAGGTGACCGGCATTTACGCCCGTACAATGCCTCAAACGGAGCAGCTTTAATGCTGGTGTGGTAGCTATTATTGTACGAAAATTCCACAAGTGGCAGATGCTTTTCCCAGCCGTTGCCAAAATCAATCACACATGCCCTAAGCATGTCTTCGAGGGTCTGGATGGTACGTTCCGACTGCCCATCCGTTTGCGGGTGATAAGCTGTGCTCATATCTAATCGTGAGCCAAAGGACTTGTGCATTGCTTGCCACAATTCTGATGTAAAACATGCATCTCGATCCGAGATGATAGAGGTGGGCACCCCATGCCTCGAGACAACTTCCTTGAGGTATACTTCTGCTAGAGTGGAGAACTTATCCGTTTCTTTGATAGCTAAGAAGTGAGCAGACTTTGTGAGTCGATCCACGATCACCCAAATAGTATCGTTACCACGTTGTGATCTAGGCAGGCCAGTAACAAAATCCATGGAAATCTGTTCCCATTTCCATTGTGGTATCTCTGGTTGTTGAAGTGGGCCTGAAGGTTTCTGGTATTCCGCCTTGACTCTCGCACAAATCAAGCACTTGCTAACGTAGGTTGCTATGTGGGCCTTCATGCTAGGCCACCAGTAGGTAGTTTTGATATCGTGGTACATTTTATCCGAACCAGGATGTACTGAGTAGCGAGACTTGTGTGCCTCATCCATCACAAGCTCTCGTAGGTTGCCATAAAGTGGGACCCATATGTGTCCTGTTACGTAGTAAGCACCGTCTTCCTTCTGTTCTAAGCGTTACCTTGAGCCGCGTAGGGCTTCAGCCCTGACATTCTCTGGTTTCAATGCTTCTACCTGAGCATTTCGTATTTGAGAAGGAAGGTTAGACTGTATAGTAAGTTGTAATGCTCGTACGCGCTTAGGCGCAGTGTCCTTTCGACTGAGGGCATCAGCCACAACATTGGCTTTGCCCGGGTGGTATCTGATCGAGCATTCGTAGTCATTCAGTAGTTCGACCCATCGTCGCTGTCGCATATTGAGTTCCTTCTGTTTGAAGATATGCTCGAGGCTCCTGTGGTCGGTGTAGGTGGCGCACTTGGTACCGTACAGGAAATGTCGCCATATCTTAAGTGCAGAACAACAGCTCCCAGCTCTAAGTCGTGTATAGTGTAGTTCCTTTCGTGAACTTTGAGTTGGCGTGAGGCGTAGGCTATAACCTTATCCTGTTGCATCAGTACGCAACCAAGTCCCTGAATGGATGCGTCGCAGTAAACCACGAAGTCGTCTGTGCCCTCTGGCAATGAAAGAATAGGGGCGCTGTAAAGCCTATCCTTTAAGTGTTGAAATGCTAATCCTTGTGCATTTCCCCATCGATAAACAACGCCCTTCTGCGTTAGTGAAGTAAGAGGCTGAGCAATCTTAGAAAAATCCTTGATAAATCTCCTGTAATAACCTGCCAATCCCAAGAATTGGCGAATTTCCGTTGGCGTACGAGGTGCAGGCCAGCTCTTGATTGACTCTACCTTGGATGGATCAACGTGAATCCCATCCTTGTTCACTACATGGCCTAAGAAATGGACTTCACGAAGCCAGAAGTCACATTTTGAAAACTTGGCGTACAACTGTTCCTTTCGAAGGAGTTCCAAAATAAGTCGTAAGTGTTGCTCGTGTTCCTCCAGACTCTTCGAATAGATCAGGATGTCGTCTATGAATACAATAACGAACTTGTCTAGGTACGGCTTGCACACTCGATTCATCAAGTCCATGAAGACCGCTGGTGCGTTTGTCAGCCCAAAAGGCATTACCAGAAACTCATAGTGGCCATATCGAGTTCTGAAGGCTGTTTTGGAGACGTCCTCTTCTCGGACTCTCAGCTGGTGATACCCCGATCTCAAATCGATCTTTGAATAGTAGCTCGACCCTTGCAGCTGGTCGAATAAATCTTCAATGCGTGGAAGAGGATAGCGATTCTTCACAGTTACCTTGTTCAGTTCACGGTAGTCGATGCACATTCTAAACGTACCGTCTTTCTTCTTCACAAATAGCACTGGAGCCCCCCAGGGCGAAGAGCTAGGACGATTAAAACCCTTATCTAAGAGTTCTTGTAATTGCGTAGATAGCTCTTTCAACTCTGATGGAGCTAAACGATACGGTGCACGAGCTATGGGCGCCGCTCCAGGAGCTAATTCGATTTGAACTCGACCTGACGATGAGGCGGGAGGCCAGGTAATTCCTCAGGAAATACCTCAGGATAGTCGTGTACAATCGGAAAATCTTCTATCTTCCTTTCTTCTTCGAGGTGTCGGTAACGAGAGCCAGAAAGCCAGTGTGGCCCTTACGCAAACACTTTTGAGCCTTAAAGGAAGAAATGATGCTCACAACAGCACCACTCTTGTCACCATGAATTACCAAAGGTTCTTCACCAGCACGAGGAATGCGGACGATCTTTTCTTTGCAAAGAATTTCTGTTCGATGTTGAGGTAGTCAATCCATACCAATAACGATGCCGAAACCATCACAACGTGGGGGGTCATTCCTAGCATCACCCTGACCAATCACGAGCACTCGACCCCTGGCACCATTGCCGTTGTTATTACCCCCGTTGTTGTCTCCATTATTGTTCCTGTTTCCTTGATTGTGGTTTTGATTTTGGTTCTGGTTCAACTGTGGGCAGCGTCTCCACACTGATAACATCCCTTGTTACCCTGTTGTTGCTGCTGATTCTGTGGAGCTTGGGGTTGTTGTTGTCGGTTCTGGTTTGCAGGACGTGAGATTCTAAAATCTTTGGCTCCATGACCAAGCTTGTTGCATCTCTGACAACGATCTCTGTTGCATTGCCCGCTGTGATGCAAATTACATCGATTGCACTTAGGGTGGTTTCCCCTGTATCCACTCTGACTTCGATTACCAAAAGACTGCTGACTGGAGCTCCTGTGCTGCGGCTGAGGCTGAACCGAAGTGGGACCCTTGCTCGAATTTCCATTCCACTTGCGTTTGTTGTCACTGGGAGTAGCAGAAGTGGTAGTAGTAGTACCAATATGCTTAGGCAGCTTGTTCTGTTCCACTGCCCAGTCGGTGAGACGATGAGCAAAACGAGTAACATCCTGGATAGTAGCAAAGTTAGCAGAAGTCACATGACTTTGAATCTCTGGTACTGAGCCCTTGAGGTACAGCTCAAAGCGCTTGATGGGAGGTTCCACCATAGTTGGGCACAAATTGCCAGTTCGTTAGACCGCTTCGTATACGCCTCTATCTCCGACCCCGTTATCTTCAAGCTAAAGAACTCCACTTCCAGTTTGCGGATGTCATCACGACTACCCTATTCACGTTTGATCAGTTCCTTAAAATCATTCCAAGGGGTGGCATTAGCAGCCGCCAGTCCTAGCATCTGAACTTGCGCGTTCCACCAAGTTAGCGTAGTGCCTTCGAGAGTACCGGTGGCATAATTCACCCTGCAAACCTCAGGGCATTCACACATCTCTAAAACAGACTCGAGCTTTTCAAACCAATGGAGGAGTCCAACAGCTCCTTTAGTGCCACTGAAAGTACTAGGATAACAGTTCATGTACGTCTTGAATGTGCATACAGGTGGCTGAGCATTCTGACCTTGTTGCGCGAGGAAGAAGAGACAGAGTTAAGCGCGAGAGTTAGGTAATGAGAGTAGGATCTAACATCCTAGGGTAGGTTAGTAATAGCAGGTTATACCTCCTGCCTGGGCGGCCGCGAGTGCTGCCGTAACTTGTTCGTTGAAAAGAGCCGTCAGCTGGCTTGAGTTAGGTTCACACGTTCCCTCATGATCTCACATCGAAGGAAACACAAATAAGAAAGGTGTCGCAAATGTGTGTAAGTGTGGAGTGATAGTAGGGAGCAAGCACAAATGTGTTTTCAAACTATAGTTGCTACGTTCATCTAAGCATACAATAAGCAAAGTTCTATGCAATCTAGCAAGTAGGAAATATAAAACGTAAACCATATCACCTAGAATGTCGAGCCTTGCACGTGGAGTGAAGCGTCGTTGTGGATCATAGAGCACTGTACAGGTTATAGTCTGGTTTTAACAAAAATGTTTTCCTTTATTAAAACCAAGTTCTCTATAACCAATGGCTCTGATACCAATCTGTCACACCCCCAAAATCCACATGCGGAGTATCACTGCTTGGAGGCGTGACTGACCAGGATCAAACCACTAATCATATTGAACAACTAAATAATTAAATGTAAAAGTCCAACCAGCACGTTTAGTGTCCAAAACAAACATAGTTAAGTTATGAGCGGAAGCATAATGTTTAAAACCAAATCAAAAGTTCCAGTATCCAAATGTTTAACATGGCACCCAGCTGTCCATGTCCCACAACGACTCTTCCTTGTGCAAGCTCCAGCTAAGAACCTAATGACCTGCAAAGCATGTAGTAACGAGTCAACAACAAGTTGAGTGAGTTCACGTTTGGTTGTCCAGTTTATAGTTGTTCCGAAAACACAGTTTGTTCTTTACCAGCTATCCAGCCGTGGGGGTTACCCCATAGTTCGAAAATCGTTTATTAGTTACCCGTTCTTACATTGGCTATTCCAGCCCGGCTCTATGGCCGTGGGGGCTACCCCATGTTTAATTCACCAGACTCGTTACCATATCGACTACTAACGTTCGTCATGTTTAAGTGCCCTAACGTCTGTGTCTATCATCACTGACGTGCCATAGTCCATTAGTCCACGCCCGTCCTCTGCGGCACGGTGTGAGGTTTGTTAAACCTAATAGCGCTATTTAACTAATGACCCGTTCGCCATTGGCCTCGGCGATTAAGTCGATATAAAAAGGAGGGACTTCGTTGATAGAGTTCTAGTCTAGTATAGTTAAATCCGTCTCATACTGGACGAGGAATCTATGTTCCTGAATTACGTCTCAACAGGACGAGGAATCTATGTTCCTGATTACGTCTCTTACAGGACGAGGAATCCCTATTCCTTAACCCATTCCCAACCCCTGGGAATCCCATGCTTTGTAACGAAGTGTGAACTCACCTTGGTTTGCTCGGCAGATTACACAGAAAGGTCAAGTCTAGCAGCTAGTGGTCAACCATGTCCTAACATGGTTATTATACAAGTCAGGTTTTGGTTTCACAGAGTGCACATAAGTATCACGTAAGATAGCATGTAAGAACACACACAGATCATGGCAACACATATCATTACGTTTAACAGTTAGATCGTACTCAACTGGTGTAATTAAGAGATTGGGCTCGCACAAGCTTTATAGCCTTGTGCGAGTCATATGTCGGAGCCCACTATACCCGGCCCAAAACCAAAATACCCAATAAAACTATAAACATGAACGTAGTTCTAACCACATGTCTTGTACGATTCAATAATACACCCGGCCCAACAAACAGCATATCATTCCTAACATGTATCGGCCCAAACTAACAATATAAGTCTTGTGCGGTCCGAGGGGATTGTGCGACTGGATTTGGGCTTTGAGGCCCAACAGTTAAACGTATTACATCTAGTGCGATCCAGCAAGCCTTGTGCGACTGGAGGTATCTTGTACGACTGACAAGGCTTGTGCGAATGGTCTCCTTATGCGACTAAGGGTCTTGTACGATTGGTTTTTATTATCCGAATATTTTGCTATTCGGTTACAACCAATTATCTATTTCCAAAATTACAATTAATCAATCAACAGTTTCATAAATCAAAACCCTAATGATGTCTAACTGTTACCTCGGTTTCATCGTAACATCATCATTCACCCATCATACTACCAGAATTATCACAACACTAGCATGCAACCTAGATTATATAGTACCATGTGTGATCTATATTGATTCACACATTCCTATGAGACTCACATGGCACTGACTAATAATCACATGAAAGTCTGACTAGCCGATCATATGGTTCTTATATTTATTTGCATAACATCACTAAGAATCAAAAAGGGTTTACGCATAAAATGGCTGACAACTAATAAATTCATTCAACAACCTCTGACAATCCATTAACAAGCATTAGCCCAAGAATGATATATGTATGATCTGTTAATGTATTTGGTCCAATCAAAAATCCGAATCATGTATACAATGTTCATATCAGTATCATGCACGCATATATTATAATCACAAATATTACAATTCAATCACATAATACTAGAAACAGTCATCGGTAACATAAATGATCACATGGCCGCCATTTTTGATTGTCATGGTTATCCACTTTATCAACTATTGACCTTAATCTATTGAATCATCAAAGCCTATTGCTATATCAACATGTGTCATCATAGATCCGATTGCATATAAGCAGAATCATCATTCAATATTATAACAACTACAATATCAAGTATCAATTATTAATAAGTTAACAAATTATGAGACACTAACCGAAAGATAGAGGGTGATCCGATTCGAGGAATGATCTTCAAGGGAAAGGGGATGCTTGCCGTCGGCTTAGAGAGAGAGAGGAGAGCACTAGGGTTTGTGTGTGTGTTGCAAGTTGTGAGTGATAACCCTATCTCCTAAGTGGTATGCAAGTTGTGAGTGATAACCCTATCGCCGAACCCTCCACTTGGGCTGCCCAATTGAGATCCGAACACAAGGTGTAGCCCAAATGGCTTGTGCGGTCGAGTGTGTGTTGTGCGCTTATAACATACATACATTACACAAGCACGTAATACATAACATTCACATAAATATTCACTTTCATAAAAGTCACATATCGTACACATACGTTACATCAAAGTACAAGGATCGGTTTGGAAATACGAGTTGTCACAATCATGTTGAGAGTCCGACCCATTACCAACATCCTCCAACACCTCCACATTTAATTGTGATGGTGGAATAATTGTGACACTACCAATTTCAGAAGTTGGAAGAATACTTACCGCGTTGATGTGCATATTTCTTCCATTTTTCGAGCTAGACGACTGATGTGCTGGGTTAACTGTGGTAGTGCTCGGCAACGTACCTGGATCTCTTCTCAGTTGGGCTAGATCCTCTGCTAACTGCCCAAACTGCTTCTGCATTTCTTCTGAAGTTTTGTCCCGAACTTCATTATCCTTCTGGATGTTCTTTATAAACTTCATAATAGCATCCAATTTGTCATCACTCGTTCCCCCACTAGCACTTGAGGCGTTCCCCGGCTGATTACCTTGATTATACTGGTCTTGAGTTTGATAATTACCTTACGAGTAATTACCTTGACGACTATGATACTGCTGGCATCCTTGCATGGGTACCTGAAAATTCAGGTTCATTTGATTAGTAGAATTACCGTAACTAAAATTGGGGTGGTTTCGCAAACCTAGATGATATGTATTCGATTTCATATCATACTGCTTTCGTTCACCGAATACTTGGTTAACTTCTTCATTTGGACCCATCCTTGCGAGACACTCTCCAACCTGGTGTCCTAACTCACCACAATCTGTACATACTGCGAATGCATTAGCTGCCCTAACTTCAGCTCCCTTTCCCAACTTCATCTGAGCTACCTGTCGCTCTAATAGCAAATTTTACTGTTTCAATTTCTCAACCCGTTATTCAGCTTCATAATCAATTGCTCTCACTGATGCTGATCTTGCTCTCCTGCTAGACTATGCATGTCTTTTGGAAGTGGCACCCTGTCTTTCCAAATATGCCCAATCTGCAGCTTCTGTATTCGTGAGAAACGTACCATTATTGATGGCTATGAGATCTCTTACATCATCAGGAAGTAGTCCATCATAAAACGCCTTGATTTGTTCCCACATCTGAATGCCATGATGTGGACATTTTCTTAACAACTCCTTGAACCTTGTGAACGCCTCATGGAACACTTCCCCTGAATGTTGCTGGAATGCTCTGATTACGTCCCGAGCTTCACTGGTTCTATTTATGGTGTAATATTCCTCCAAAACCACCTGCTGCATCTCTTGCCAAATGTATATACTACCCGGAGGTAATGTCGCGTACCACTAGCGTGCTTTGTGTTTGAGAGTAAACTAAAACAGCATCAGCTTCACTTCATCCATTGCAAACCCCGAACCCCCAATCGTCTGACAAATCGAATCAAAACTTGCAATGTGCAAGTATGGTTCTTCGGTCCTCTTTCCATAAAACTCTGGCAAATGGCCTAAGTATTGAGGCCTCACCTCAAAAGGTCTGTTATTGTTTCCAACCAGTGTGACTGTAGCAGACGAGTTAGGTACTACAACTGGTCGACAGTGACCTTCAACACCTTGAATTGGTGCCCCTTGAACGACTTGTGGGACACCATCCACAAACTGTATCTGATCGCCCCCACCCCGATTATTAGCTCTTTGATTTCTCGCATTAAACTGCGGGACTCCAGGTTGAGCTTGATTTGGTGGGATCAGGCGGGGGATGTGTAAGGACCTTCAAAAATGTCCCAAACCGACCCGTAAGTAAAAAACCCGGACCCCTGAAACCCTAATCCATATCAAAAATCAAGAAATCAAGATTCTTGGTCTTCAAGCGGGCCGCGTAAAGGTTCAGCATAGTCTCACGCGGGCCGCGTCAACATATGTTTGACCGGATAAGCATTCCCAATCCACGTGTCACCCACGTGGCATGCCTACCAGTGACACGGATGCCCTAATCTACGACTAGGTGCCCTCACGGGCTGCGTAAAATTCGAGCTAAGGTTCACGCGGGCGGCGTGAACCTCATTTTTCACCTATAAATAGATTCGACCATGGCCTGTTCACTGGTGTCGAAATCTCAATCAAAATCACAAAAGTATACTGCTCAAAAGTAGAAATTACAATTCACAGTAGTGAAACGCTGCTACGATGCAGGGTATTAACTTGATCGCTGCTACGATTCAATGTCCGATCGATTGAAAACTATCCGATGGATGTTTAAGTGCTGCCCACATTAGGGCTATACTTTGTCATTAGTCGTGAATTCGACGGATGTTTAAGTATAGAACTTTGTCATTCGTTGTAAGGGTTTTAATCTCGTGAGTTATCGTAAATGCTGTATTAGTTACTGACCTAGTTCGTGTGCGTTGTTATTTAAATTAGGTTACAAGGCTAATCAGTGGGCTAAATTATGCCCGTATAAATCTGCAATGTGAGTCATTCTCTTTTATCAAAAGTATTTTATAATACTCCATTTTCAAAAGTTATAATTACAGGGATTAAGTCGTGGTTATCTTGAATCACTGGCTAGTGGGGTATTGTGCACATTACTAATTTCTCACAGTTAGGCTAATAAATCCTAACCGTGATATTCATCACTACTTGGGGAAGGACCCAATAGTGGTATGACCATCGTCACCAAGTGACACGACGCCAGATAAAAATAAGATAGAAGCCATTGTAATCGCTCTTATGCTGTAATTTATAACCATGTGTCGTTTTATGCAAAATGAATGATTCACCAGTATTTCTCCGCTGATAAAATATTTTAAAACATGTTTCAGGCGACCTGCTGTAAATCAAGGAAAACGTGCTACGGAGCACTAACAAGCTTGAAGAGGTGGCTCAATAAAATGAATAAACATGTTTTGTAAATCAGGGAATTTCCTCGTGAAATTCCTCTATTGTAAATCATGGGGTTTATCCCGAATTATGGAATAAAATAATCGGGCATTTCAAGTTTTAAAAAGATCCTGTGAAAATCTTCCGCTGTCGCATCAATTAATACCACGGGTTCCTGTCCCGCGGCTTCTGACCGGGTCAAACCGGGGCTGGGGCCGTGACAGGAAAAGGTGGTATCAGAGCCACTGATTTAAGCCAATTAAGTATTAGAAACACTTAATTGTCCTGATTATCATTTTGTGATTATATGTTTCTTTAACTAACTACTTGTTAGTTACAGTATGGGTAAACAAAGACTTTCGGACATCTATCGTCAATTAGATAGTTCACCAAAAGATAAGGGAACTTCGTTCCAATCAAATTCCTCAAGATACTCAGCAGAAACTGAGGAAGGAATATTTGTTCGTAAGGCACAGTTTGAGAAACCAGCTACCCCTAATAAAAGAAGTTGGATTATTAGGAAAAGTCAAGAGAAAATAAAGAAGTCACCACCAAAAGGAGTGATGAGCAATAAGGAAACTCAGGGAATTGGCAATAACCCACCATGGGAAGATGAATTAGATAAAAAATGGGCAGATCTATATATGTTAGCCAATACAGCAGTAAATGCTAACTTCTAATTGCCAAACTAGTAATAGTACCCATATCATCTATAAGCCAGAAACTTTGTCCATTAAATAAACAACTTAGTAAGAAAAAAAATAATAAAAAATATATATATATATATAGACTAAAATAAATTATCCCTAGTATATTACAGTTGTAATGTGTAATAAATATATATATATGCAAAATTCGCAGTATTTTATTTTTGTCAATCTGTTTGTATAACTACTTAAATTTTCTGATTGCCTTTCTGTGATTATATGAAAATTGTAACCTAGAATTTTATATGTTTCTTCATATCTGCTAAACAACATGAATGAGTTGTCTGAAGCTCTTCAGAATCTCAATCTCTATCCTGTTAATGTGGAAGTTTCTAAAGACTTTACTGGTTACTTGGCCGATGTTGAGGAACCAATGGAATTTCAAGCTCCACCTCCGAAGAAATCAAAGCCTAAGAAAAGAAGAAGATTTGTGGGATGGAGGCGTGTGCGCAGAAGGAAACCAGCAACTAGGAAAATTCCCAAGATAGAAAATCCCATTGATAAAGGAAAAGGGATTAAGATTGGGGAAAGTTCTAGGCAAGCAGGAATAGAAATTGGGGAAAGTTCTAATCAAGCCGAGGAATTGCCACTGCAGGAGGAATTGGATCATATACTGGCAAGCTGTGATATCCTTAGGCCTATCAATAACAACCTCTTCCCTTATCCTGCTGAAACCCAACTTCTAATAAACTTGGAACCGGCTATCCCAGACCCTTTGATCCACACCCAACCTCTAGGAGAAATGGATGAATGGTGGACCAACGACTGGCAGTTTCAAAACCTTCTCAATAACCCTTATACCTTTTTCCCTCAGTTTGACCCTGAGCCTGCACCAAACCCACCGATGAGCAATGAAAACTTAGCTGAACTCTGCCATTTTGGTGAGGAACTGATGGATGCAGGGAATCGAATCCGGGAGGTGGGAGAACAGATCTCCTGGAAGTACGACGAGAGGGAACGTCGTTTCTAAGATGCCAGCAAACATGGATGATGTGACTGTGGTTATGTGGTTGTAGGAATATGTGTTTAATAATAATAGTAATAAAAATATAAGTATGTGAAATAACTTAAAAATAAAACTTTTGTAAGATAAACAGTTTGTACGGATGCCTAATATATATAAAATATCGAACGTCGAAAGATTGACAATTTTGGCTATACTTGTTAACATGATTATGTGCAATTATTTTGTTATGTGTGGTTATTAACTATTTTATACTAATTACTTATATAAATTAATTACCAGATGGCACACGCTGGTAATGAACCCGATAATGAAGTTAATCAATCTGAGCATAACAATGAAGATCAAACCAGCTGAGAAGATTGCAGGAAGAAGAAAGCAACAATCTGCTACAACTGCTGAGAAGCTGGACATTTTAGACCAGACTGCCCAAAATTGGCCAAACCAGCTGATAATAAAGCCAAACCTACAAAATGAACTACCAAGAAGAATACAAGAGCCTTCCAGTTGACTACTCAGGAAGCAGAACTAATTCCTGACGTAATAGCTGGTATGTTCCTAGTTGACGACGTCTATGCAAAAGTATTATTTGACTCTGGTGCAAACCAAAGTTTTATAAATACTTCATTCTGCCAAGCACTTAACTTACCCTTAACCAACCTTAGGCAGATTTTTACAGTCGAAACGGCAGATGGGAATTATGTTAAAATAAATAAGATTGTGCAAGAAGGAAAGATAGAACTTTTAGGTCATAAATTTTCGGCAAACCTGTTACCTATGAATTTAGCCGGATTTAACGTTGTGTTAGGAATGGATTGGCTAGTAGCCAATCATGCTCGAATTCTTTGTGATAAGAATTCCATAAAAAATTCATACACCCTCAGGAGAATTAGTGGTGATTACAGGAGATAAGCCACGAAAGCCAATGAAATTCATTTCAGTAATGAAATTTGCTAGTTATTCAAGAAAACAAGAAATGGTGTATATGATTTCGGTAATCATTAACACTAAGAGTAAGGAACTTAAGAAAATTCCACTAGTATCAGAATACCCAGATGTATTCCCAGAAGAACTACCGGGGTTACCACCCAATAGGGAAGTCGAATTTAGGATTCATCTAATTCCTGAAACTACACCGATAGCCAAGGCACCTTATCAGTTAGCACCCACTGAAATGCTAGAATGGAAAAAGCAATTAGATGAATTACTGAGCAAAGGATTTATACAACCTAGTTCATCCCCGTGGGGAGCACCAGTGTTGTTTGTGAAGAAGAAAGATGGTTCAATGCGAATGTGTATCGATTATAGAGAATTGAATAAAGTTACAATTAAGAATCGATACCCATTACCTAGGATTGATGATCTATTCGATCAACTTCAAGGAGCTAGATATTTTTCCAAGATAGATTTACGCTCAGGATATCATCAATTGAAGGTACAAGAAGAAGATGTTGGTACACTTTATGTGTACGCGACTCAACTCGGTTCGATTCGGTTCGACTCGATTAGTTTCGGCTCAAGCCCGACGTCACGACATTTCTCCATCGTGCACCCCAGAGTTCGACACGCGAAGCACGGAGAGCCGCGAACCAAGTCCCGATGACACATCACCATGACATCATCATGATGATGTCATGAATTTGTGAAAGATTAGTCAACAAAACTTCTACACTGGGCCGTAACATTGATGTTGGGCCGTAACTCCATTTGGGACAGAAACATATCGACGAAACATCAATGAATTAAAATGTATGTCGACGAAACAGAAAGCGTTTCGTCGACTTTGGTGTTTCGTCGTGCCCTCATTGTGTTTCATCATGGTCTGTGTCTTGTACCCTATAAATACCCCTCATAGTTTCTGTGTGAAACTGATGAGTATGAGAGAGCTGTGAGACTTAGTGAGAGTCTGTAAACATTGTTTTTATATGTTTGGGTTGTACTCATCCCTAATCAATAGATATTGAATCTTTGGTTACGCGTGTGTTATTTACTGTGTTTGATTTGGCATCGTTACGGGGATTCCGCACCCATGACATTGTTTGTTATAAACAAGGATAGGTTTACGTTATCGATCCTCAGATTTCGGGACCTACAAGTGGTATCAGAGCTTTGGCTCTTATCCTTGTTTAAAATTAAACATAGTTGGATTTTTTATCAAGTATTGGAAACTGTTATTCATGATTTTCTGGAAATCTTGTTCTTGAAAAACTAATATTTTTCTGGAAATGTGTTGAAAATCTGCTTGAATAGTGTTGTTTGTTAAAGAGTTTTATCAAAAACCTTGTTAGATTGATTGTTCAAGTGATAAACCGGGTTTTTAGTGAAAGTCTTGTCAAATTTCGTGTTTCGGAAAGTTGTTAAGTTACCAGAAAACTCATACTTTCTGGGCTTGTTCTTCATTCCTTCAAAGAATCTTCAAACTGTTCTTAAGATATTCTTGGAATTTAGAATTAAAAGAAATTGAAAAGAATTAAAATCAGATAAATATTTTTCACCCATACTATTAGACTTAACAGGCATGATGTATGTTGAAAATTTTGTACTGTGTCAGTAACTGATATGATTTAAGTTGAAAAATTTTACCAACTATCACCCACTTGACCCACTTGTCTGAACCTTATCCATGACGAAAAGCACAAGCGACGAAACAAACCCCGTTTCTTCATAAGGCATTTCGACGAAACTGAATTGCGTTTCATCATAAGACTTTTTGACGAAACAAATTGCATTTCGTCATAACACATTTCGACGAAACAGGAGTGTTTCGTGGAAAGTGTTTCGTGGAAAGTGTTTCGTCGTCATCTGTTGTCAATTTTAAACAGAGGACTTGCAAAACTGTTCTAACCTTGTGTTTTCAAGTGTTTTATCAGGTACAGTTCTTCTAATATCAAATATGAGTAGTACAAGTCCGTGGGATTGGAGTACGGACCCACGACCAGGTCAAGATCAAAACTCTGCAGTGGCATGGGTAAAGAATGTTTTTGGTCAGCAATCTATAAGTGCAACTCAATGGGCTTTGGTATCAAATCAAAATCAAAACATTCAGAATCTTTTGCTTAGAGAGAGCGAAACGGGCAGCAACAATCGCCCTCCAAAGTTGAATCATATGAACGAATTTCCATCATGGAAAGGTCGTTTCCACACATACGTTCAAGGGCAAAGCACCGATCTTTGGAGGTGTTTCATTACTCCACGCAACAATGCCCTCGAAGTAGCAGCATCCACTGCAGCGGGTTTTACTAATATGCTTGAAATTGACAAGAAAGCCTATGACTTAGAGAAAAAGTCGTTTGCTATTCTTACCCAAGCGCTTCACAAAGAAATCTATCATCAATTCGCTTACTGTAACGACACGAAAACATTATGGGATTCTTTGGTAGCAAGAGGTCAAGGAAATGCAGCTACTAGGAAGACACGCCATGATCTATTGAAGAAAGAGTTTGAATCATTTCAGTTTTTGGAAAAATGAAACTCTAAATGATATGACTACACGTTTTTATCATTTGATTAGTGAACTGTTTGCTTATAGTGTTACTACAACTCAACCGGAATTGGTTGCACGGTTTGCTGATGCTCTACCTCCAAAGTGGAGCCCATATGTTGAGCTTTTAAAGCATACGGGTGTTCTAGATGATGCAAATGTCAATATCTATGAATTCATTCAGAAACTGGAACACAAAAATGATGAAGAAATTCGGAAAGCTAAACGAATTCCTGCTCCTCAAAATACTGAAATGTATCTTGCAGGTTTTAACCAGTTAGCTAGTTCCAGTTCCAGTTCAGTTCAGCAACCAAAGTTACAAACGGCGTTTGTATCAAATACAAGCTCTTCTCCGTTTCCACAATCAGCTCCATCTTCGGTCTTCGATCTGAGTGCCTATTTTCCGCCAGCGCATTTGAGTGCTCAAGCTCAGGCTTATTCTAGACCTCAATTTGGTAATGCTTTTATTCCCTTTACACCTCAAGTTACCACTACTCAACCTCAATTCGATCCGAGTGCTTATATTCCTGTCCCACCACAATAAGCTCAACCACAACAACAACAAGCCCAACCACAACAACAGCAAGCTCATTATACCAACAATTCTCCACCCCTAAACCCTAACACAGTCAAAGTTGATACATCAAACCTCTCAAATGTTAGCATTGAAGTAGCGAAGGAACATATGAAACTCATTAATACAATGGTCAGTGCATACTGCGGTTTGGTCACAGGTCAAATTGGAAACATTAGTTTGACCAACGAAGATTATCTACAAATCAACCGTGATGAAATGGAGTTGATGGATATAAAGTGGGCGTTCGCATGTGCTGTTAGAAGGGCGAAGGACTTTATGGTTCGAACAGGGAGAAGTTCTTTGGAAAATAAACAGGATACGAAGTACGGATTTGATAAAGAAGCGGTTACATGTTTCAAATGTGGCGAAAAGGGGCACTTCAAACGTGAGTGCACCCGACCAAGCAAACAAGGCAATTAGAACCCATTTAGAAATCAGACGAGTACTTCAAATGTCAATGTCAATCAAGACAATCATGAAAGAAGGATGGTAGCGGGGAACAACAATCAGAACCAGAACCAGTCTGGACCATTAAACACCAATCGAGCTTTGACCGTTCAAGCTGATGAAGGGTGTAATTGGTCTATACTACTTGGGGAAGGTGATCTAGATAGAGGAGGAACAGCGTGTTATGCAAAGATCATCAATCACATCAAGCACGTTCATAAGGAAGAATTTTCTGAAAGTGACGACAGTTCGGGTTATACCGGGAGTTCTGATGAAGAAAGTTCTACTGCGGGTGATTATCATTCTGCATCTGATGTGAAGGAAGAATCAAGTTCTGATCTTGATGACTTGTTGAATGAAGCGGAGGAGTTGAAGAGTCAGAAATCTGTTCTGATAAAAAAGGCTGTTGTAGCATCTAAAGAAATGGAGAAATTCTTCTCTGAAGACGGATCTTTTTCTTATCAGACTGCCTTTATGGCAAATGTCTCAGCCTCTACGAGTCAGGTAAATTCTGAAACTCTTGCTCCTAGTGTTTGTAATTCTTGTGCTGTTTTGAAGCTTGAATCTGAAAAGCTTCATAGTCATAATCAAAGTTTGGTTATTGAAATGTCTAAGTGCAAAGAGGCAAATATGGCTCTAGTTAGAAATGAAAAGGATTTTAAATCTGTAATTGAAACCTTACAGAAAAGTGTTTCCGAAGTGACCAAAACTGTTTATCATAAACAAGTTAGTATTAATGATTACATTAACATTGTTGAGGAAACCAAAAAGGAACTAGCCATTGCCAAATGCGAGCATGATGCGATCAAGCTCAAGTTGGAAAGTTATTCTAGCTCCCGATTTGTGCTCGATCACATTATTGACGTTCAACAACTGAAGGGAAATGTGAGAGGTGTTGGGTATAAGAAGTGTCCGCCCCCTTTGAGACAAAATTATACTCGAATGCCTGATGAAGAGGATATGCCTCGATTTGAATCCAGTGTACCTCTGGATTATGAGGAAGTTACTACTGGCATAGGGTTCAAATCAGACAGTTCTTCAAGTACATCATCTGAGCAAAAAGAAACTTCAACATCTACGAAACTAAGTCCTCCAATCATTGAGGACTATGATTCGTATGATGATGAATCAGAATCAGATATGAATGACCAGGATGAATCACTTGATAAGAAAAAGGGAATAGAAATTCCAATTGAGAATCATATTCTTTGTGATCCTCCTATTCCTGTTGTGCAACAAGTTGTCAAACAAGTGATAGATCCTGTCAAGAATGACAAGAATTCTGTGTCTGCCATTAAAAGTAATAACGTGTTGTACACTTTGGTTGGTGATTCTAAAATCTATTCAAATCACGATTTTCCAATTAAAAATGTCAATCCATCTTCGATTGATCAAGTTTTTGAAAATAATACAAACAAGTTTTTGGGAAAGACAATTCCAGGAGTCATTGTAACTCAATGTGACCAAATTCCAATAGCTGAAATCAAGAAACAATTTGGAAGTAAAAAATCACCATCAAAACAACAACCTATTGCTGCTAAGGGTAAACAACCAGAAAAGCGAGCTCAAAAGCCTAATGTTTCTAAATCTAAATTTGAAACAAAAGGAGCTCGTTATCAGAAAAAAACAGTAATGTCAGATTTGTAGAATCGAAAGGTACGGATAAAATTGAGACTTTTAAAAACAAGTCAAACACCGATTTTGTACAACAAGTCAAAATTTTAAAACGTGATAGCCAAAACAATTACACTCAACATACAAACGGGTGTGATGAAAAAGTAAGTACCTCGGGTTCTACGGGTTCGACATCTGTTTGTCGATCAGATTCTCCTACGTTTGTAGAAAGGAGAACATGCTTTAAGTGTGGGGAGTTTGGACACATCATTAAAAATTGTCCAAACACTCCCAAGGATAAATTTGTTGAGAAAGCACCACCTGAAAAGACTCACCCTCAACGTCGTTCCGTTTCACCAAAACATGATAAAAGAACTGTTAACGAACAAGAAACGAAGCAACGACATCAAAACGTCAAAGCTGTTGAAAAGGCTTTAAAATCTGAAGTTTCAGAATCTTTTCATAAAAATATATCTGGTAAAACAAATCAAACTTGGAGACCTAAGACAGGTGAAAATTCAGGGGGAGGTGTTGTCTTACAAAATCATCAAGAAATCGAGATCATCTTTCGTGATGCTCAGGGACGACCCAAGACCACTAAGGCTTGGGTCCCCATCCTCAACTGATCATTGATGATATGTGCAGGGTGTTCCAGGAGGAACTATTAATAGTCATTGGATTGTTGATAGTGGAGCATCTAGGCACATGACAGGCGACTTACGGCTTCTATATGATCTGAGAAATATTAGAGGAGGCTATGTCGCTTTCGCTGGAGACAAAGGCGGGTACATCACTGGAGAGGGAATGATCTCCAATGGTGTTGTATGTTTCGATAAGATCAATTATGTTCGTCAAATTGATCACAATCTTCTCAGTGTTTCGCAAATCTGCGATAAGAAGTTCACCGTGCATTTTGATGATGCCGGTTGTTATGTGCTGAAACCTGGTTTCAAGATTCCAGAAGAATGGATTCTCTTATCGGCTCCAAGAGTTAATGATCTTTATATTCTTGATATGAGCCAAGCGATTACGACTTCTGCACAAGTCACATGTTTTGTCTCAAAAGCCACAGAGAAGGAGTGTATATCTTGGCACAGAAGAATGGGGCACATTCACTTAAGAAAAATGAACCATTTGGTGAAAAGTAATCTTGTGAATGGCGTGGCTGTGAGAAGTTTTCATCTACAAGATATCTGTGTTTCGTGCCAGAAAGGGAAACAAACGAAGAAGTCTCACCCTCTGAAGAAAATCAACACTGTTAGCATGCCTCTCGAACGTCTTCATATGGACCTCTTTTGACCTATGAGACACAAGACAACGTTCGGGGATGTTTATTGTCTAGTGGTTACTGATGATTACTCTAGATTTTCTTGGGTAGCGTTTATGGCACACAAGAGTGATACTCCTGGCATCCTCAAGGATCTTCTTACAATGTTGGAAAATCTCTACACGTTGAAAGTTAAGAGGATCAGAAGCGACAATGGAACCGAGTTCAAGAACCGAGTGATGGATGAGTTCTGTACTTCTAAGGGCATTCTTCATGAATACAGTTCTCGATACACTCCACAACAAAACGGTGTCGCGGAGAGGAAGAATCGGACAATAATCGAAACTGCAAGAACAATGTTGGTAGAGTCGGAGCTTCCTGTTCAATTCTGGGGGGAGGCTGTGTCGACTGCATGCTACACTTTAAACAGATTTCTTACAGTTAAGAGACATGGCAAGACTTGTTTCGAACTTCTACTGAAAAGGAAACCGGATCTTTCATTTCTAGAACCTTTTGGCAGTCCATGCACTATGATTGAGCCGGATGGAAAGTTTGGTGCAAAAGCTATCTAGGGTTTCTTCCTTGGATATGCTACTCCGAATTTTCGCATATGGAATCTGGCTACCAAAATGATTGAGCTATGGAATGAAGTAAGGGTTCAAAGGTATACAAGTCCTGTTAGGGCTCCAGGTGATCCTTGGATGTTTGATTACGATGGGCTATTCGACTCCTTTAATCTACCAACCTTTGACGAAGATTCTGCAGCTGCTAGAATGTTATTTGATAGTGACAAAGCTGCTGACTCACCATTGGTTAGACCTGTTATTGTTAACCCACAAGATTCTAATTCGGTTAACAACACAGTTCAAAATGAGGTATTTGAAGATGCTACTGATTACAATGATTCATCGGAAGATGATGAATATCTTGATGCGACTGAAGTCACTTCAGCTCCAGTTGCTCCTGTTCAAGGTACTTCTTTAGAAACTCCTCATGTGTAGGATGTTGATACTGCTGAAGGAAATGCATCCACTTCTACGCATATTCCAGGTGTAGAGTTGGTTGTTGATCTTAATATTAATAATTTGGGTGTTAATGCTCGTGTTCCTGAAAATCCGGAAATGAGAATTCATGATACCCATCCACAGCAGAACATTATTGGAGATGTCCAACGCGGGGTGCAGACGCGTAATCAGCTGAGAAACAACCAGAGTGCTGGTTTGTATTCAGCCTTTAGAGAATCTGGTTTTCAAATTGATTGGTCCTTCGCGTGTTACGTTTCACAAGAAGAACCAAAATCTTGGAAAGAAGCCGTAAAAGATAATTCTTGGGTTGAAGCCATGCAGGATGAACTACAGCAATTTCAAAAGCTAGGTGTTTGGAAGCTTGTTGAAAAACCGGAGAATTACAAGAAAATTGGCACACGCTGGGTTTATAAATGTAAGAAGGATGATCGTGGAGTGGTCATTCGCAACAAGGCGAGATTGGTTGTTCAGGGCTTTCGTCAAATTGAAGGCATTGATTACAACGAGGTTTATGCACCAGTTGCTCGTCTGGAGGCTATTCGGATCTTTCTAGCTTATGCTTCTTTTAAAGGATTCAAAGTCTATCAGATGGATGTCAAAAGCGCATTCCTACATGGTATTGTTGAAGAAGAGGTGTATGTCGAACAACCTCCAGGTTTTAAAGATCCTATCCATCCCGATCGGGTTTGGTTGCTCAACAAAGCTCTCTACGGGCTACATCAAGCACCGAGGGCTTGGTATGCAACCTTATCTACTTATCTGCTGGAGAACGGTTTTCGCCGGGGTCTTATAGACTGTACTCTTTTCATCAAGGAACATGATGGAGATCTTTTGTTGGTACAGGTATACGTTGATGATATCATTTTTGGTTCTACTAATGATGCTTTGTGCAGGCAATTTGAAAGTGTTATGCATGAAAAGTTCGAAATGAGCGCAATGGGAGAGATAAATTTCTTTTTGGGCTTACAAGTTCAACAAACTGTGTCTGGGATATTCATCCATCAGACTAAATATATTGGTGACATCTTGAGCCGATTCCCGATGTCTGACGCAATGGCCACTGGTACCCCACTTCTGACTAATCACGGGAGTACTCCGGACTTGAAGGGTGAAAGTGTCAACTCTTCTTATTATCGCGCTATGATCGGATCTCTCATGTATCTCACAGCATCAAGGCCTGATATCATGTATCCAACGTGCCTGCTTGCAAGATACCAAGCCAACCCAAAAGCATCTCATCTTGGAGCTGTTAAAAGGATTTTTCGCTATCTGAAGGGTTGCCCGGACACCGGTCTATGGTACCCTAGGGATGATGGTTTTGACTTGGTTGCTTTTAGTGATTCAGATTTTGGCAGATGCAAAATAGATGGGAAATCCACAATGGCTGGATGTCAATTCTTAGGAAGTCGCTTAGTCACGTGGCAGTGCAAGAAGCAAACTTGTGTTGCTACATCAACTTGTGAAGCTGAATACATTGCTGCCTCAAGTTGTTGCTCTCAGGTTCTATGGATCCAGCAACAAATGCGCGACTACGGTTCTGAATTCCTATCTACCTCTATCTTTGTTGATAATAATGCTGCTTTATCTATCACTAGAAATCCTGTTCAACACTCCAAGACCAAACACATTGAAATTAAATATCACTTCATACGTGATTGTTTTGACAGAAGATTAATCGATGTTGTTAAAATCCACACTGATGAACAGCGTGCTGACCTGGTTACAAAAGCTTTTGACAAATCTCGTTTTGACTATCTTTTATTGGTCAATGGTATTAAGGTGAAACAAGAGTAAACTTCTGTTGGCTGATCGTTTTTGTAAATATTTTCTTAAGCGTCAAAAATCCAAAAAGATTTTTAGTTTACTTATCTTTTCGCATTTTAGGGGGAGAAATTTCAGAAAATACAAAAACAGGTGAAAATTCAAAAATCCAAAAATATGTCGTTTACTTTCTGTCTTTAATTTTGAAAAATAAAAAATTCAAAAACAATAGAAAACCAAAAATGAGTTTCTTGGAGAAAATAAGGGAAAGTGATGACATACACTGGTGTGGTCTGTCAATATGGTCAAAAGAAAAAGGAAAATTGAAAAATGATAAGTAGCTTTACTAACGATGTATCGGTAGGCTCACAATCAGACTAAAATGTGCAGGATGATATAAACCTAACAGACTTCATGTCAGGTGGGAACCATTCATTGGCATTTGGTCTTGGTACCGAAATTTCGTTTGATTGATTGCCGAGGTTCTGAGATATTCGGTATTTATGCTGTCTTATCATCTGGGTATCATGGTTGTATCAAACCGTAAAAATAACGGAGACGAAGTCTAGATCTTCCATGATACTATACATACGTGTACATATTGCATTCGACCTCAATAAGTGATCAACAATCACATGTCCCTCAAACAAGTGATAATATATCACATTTATCCGGGAGTCAAGTTCGTCTCTTTGCTGTATGAAAGTACTGACCTGTTCACGGACTTGCTCCTGTGCCCTTCATGCATCTGAAAATCAAGTTCCTCATCAATAAGTGATTCTATCACATAGGGCTTGTTTTCAAATCAAAATAAGTGAGTTTCTCACATCTTTTATACGGTCAAACAGATGATAATCGGTTTACTCACCGGTAAGATGAACTCTCGTGCATACCTTGATACGGGAATGTGTCGTATGTGGATGAACACCGGTCGGTAACTATAAATCATACACTAATCGTATCCCCTCGCCATGATTACATCTGATAAGTTGAGCTTAAGTGGACAACAATACCGATAATTGTTATAGGATGCTTATCTAATTGTTAACTAATTGAACAAAAAGAGCGTTTTGGCGTGACCGTACACTGATATGATTCTCTTACCCTCGAAACTCGCAAAAAGAACGTCTGTAAATATTTATTTACTGTTTTCAGTTTATGCATCTTTGTATATATTTACTTATTGCTTTCCGGCTTTACATTTGAAAAATGAAAAATTCCAAAAAGATTTTAGGTGTGTTTTAATATAAACTTTATAAAAGCCAAAAAGATTTTATTTCTAGTTTATTTTTTATTGACCGATGTTGGAACTTGAGTCTATCCTACCCAAAATCCTGATCGTAAGCCGGAAAACAATTGCACCTTCATAAACAGTCGAAGTTGATAGATTTTGAAAGTAAAGCATAAAAATTAATCATTTTCTAAACTTTCAAACTGTTGTCGGTTGGTGTTTGATTGAGATTTGACCTCATATGTGTCGTTTGTTTAATTTGTCTATATTCCAAGTGGTTGTTCTCATTACATGTTTAGCTTTCTTGTATGTGCAGATGCGACATCAGAATCAGCTAAAGGCGAAGAGAACGTGTCAGATGACAAGCCGTAAAGTGAAGACACGACGTTGATGCAATATGAAGATCAAGATGATCGGGTTGCAGTTGATCACTCATCAACACCACAAGGATCTGAAGAATTGACGATCGAAAGATTCACGAGCATAACTCAATGGAGAGTTCATTCCAAGGGGGAGTTTGTTGATACACTTTCTTCTTACAACGCGTGAAGACTTTGAAGATCCTCCGACATGAAAGGCATGGAAGACGAACCATCACGAGTAGCGTCCAAGGGGGAGTTTGTTGGTACACTTTATGTGGACGCGACTCGACTCGGTTTGATTCGGTTCGACTCGGTTAGTTTCGGCTCAAGCCCGACGTCACGACATTCCTCCATCGTGCACCCCAGAGTTCGACACGCGAAGCACGGAGAGCCGAGAACCAAGTCCCGATGACACATCACCTTGACATCATCATGATGATGTCACATGGTTGAATTTGTGAAAGATTAGTCAACAAAACTTCTACACTGGGCCGTAACATTGATGTTGGGCCGTAACTCCATTTGGGCCAGAAACATATCGACGAAACATCAATGAATTAAAATGTATGTCGACGAAACAGAAAGCGTTTCGTCGACTTTGGTATTTCGTCGTGCCCTCTTTGTGTTTCGTCATGGTCTGTGTCTTGTACCCTATAAATACCCCTCATAGTTTCTCTGTGAAACTGATGAGTATGAGAGAGTTGTGAGACTTAGTGAGAGTCTATAAACATTGTTTGTATATGTTTGGGTTGTACTCATCCCTAATCAATAGATATTGAATCTTTGGTTACGCGTGTGTTTTACACTGTGTTTGGTTTGCATCGTCACGGGGATTCCGCACCCGTTACCGTGTTTGTGATAAACAAGGATAGGTTTTCGTATCGGATCCACCGAGAAAAACGGGACCTACAGAAGACATACCTAAAACTGCTTTCAGAACTAGGTATGGTCATTACGAGTTTACAGTCATGCCCTTTGGGTTAACAAATGCTCCTGCAGCATTTATGGACATGATGAATAGGATCTGTAAACCATATTTGGATAAATTCGTAATTGTCTTTCAACGACGATATACTTATTTATTCCAAAACTCAGGAAGAGCATTGTGAGCACCTGCATGCACTCTTAACCTTCTTAAGAAAAGAAAAGCTTTACGCCAAATTCTCAAAGTGTGAATTTTGGCTACAAGAGGTGCAATTTTTAGGACACATGGTGAATCATGAAGGAATTCACATAGATCCCTCTAAAATAGAAGCGATCACTAAATGGAAAGTCCCTCAATCAGCTATGGAAATTAGAAGCTTTTTAGGGTTAGCTGGATACTATAGGAGATTCATTAAGGATTTTTCTAAGATAGCTGTACCATTAACTAAGCTAACTTGTAAAGCAGTTAAGTTTGAATGGGGACCTAGGCAAGAAGAGGCCTTTAGAATTTTAAAGCAAAAGTTAACAAATGCCCCAATTCTAGCCTTACCAGAAGGGACTGAAGATTTTGAAGTATACTATGATGCTTCAAAGTTAGGATTAGGATGTGTGCTAATGCAACGCAAGAAGGTAATTGCGTATGCCTCCCGACAATTGAAAAAGCACGAGGAAAACTATACGACTCATGACTTAGAATTAGGAGCCATAATTTTTGCCCTTAAGATTTGGAGATATTATTTGTATGGAAGTAAGTTCACTATCTACACAGATCATAAAAGTTTAAGATATATATTTGGGCAAAAAGAATTAAACATGAGGCAAAGGAGATGGATGGAGATTCTAAGTGACTACGACTGTGATATTCAATATCATGAAGGAAAGGCGAACGTAGTTGCAGATACCTTAAGTCGTAAGTATCATGAAAAGCAAAAGCGAGTTCGTGCTCTTAGGTTAAGTCTACAACTAGACTTAATGGAACAACTGAAGAACATTCAAGAAACAGCAATCAAGGATGATGCTGAAGGAATGAAAGGAAGAATAAAGGAATTAGAACAAGGAAGTGATGGAATTTGGAGATTCCACAAGAAAAAGATTTGGGTACCTAAGCAGGGAGAATTAAGAAATAAGATTTTAGAAGAAGCCCATAAATCTAGATATACCATGCATCCTGGTAACAATAAGATGTACCAAGATTTAAGGAATAACTTCTGGTGGATAGGAATGAAAAAGGACATAGCTAGGTACGTTTCTAAATGTCTTACTTGTTCACAAGTTAAGGCAGAACACCAGAAACCCTCAGGTCTACTACAACAATTAGAAATGCCTGTATGGAAATGGGAACTCATAACAATGGATTTTGTTACTAAATTACCCAAAACCAGAAAAGGTAATGATGCGATTTGGGTAATTGTGGATCGATTAACCAAATCAGCTCATTTTCTACCTATGAAAGAAACCTTTAGAATGGAAAGGTTAGCCAAGTTGTATGTAGATGAAGTAGTATCCTTACATGGAGTTCCACTCTCCATTGTATCGGATAGAGATAGTCGTTTCACTTCCCATTTCTGGACAAGTTTCCAGGAAGCAATGGGGACACGATTAAATTTAAGCACAGCTTATCATCCTCAGACAGATGGACAAAGTGAAAGGACAATCCAAACCCTGGAGGACATGCTTAGAGCATGTGTGATAGATTTTGGTGGAAATTGGGATGACCACCTACCTTTAATTGAATTCTCCTATAATAATAGTTATCATTCAAGCATCGAAGCTGCCCCATTCGAAGCACTATATGGACGAAAGTGCAGAACTCCAGTCTGTTGGGCAGAGATAGGAGAAAGTCAACTATCAGGTCCTGAAATTGTGCAAGAAACTACCGACAAGATCACTCAAATCAAGGAAAGACTGAAAACGGCTCGAGATCATCAGAAAAGTTATGCCGATAATCGACGCAATCCGTTAGAATTCCAAGTGGGAGACAGAGTACTATTGAAAGTTTCTCCTTGGAAAGGAGTAATTCGGTTCGGTAAGAAAGGAAAACTAAGTCCAAGGTACGTAGGACCATTCCCCGTAATTCAACGAATAGGACCAGTTTCCTATCGCTTACAACTACCAGAGGAGTTAGCTGAAGTACATGATGTGTTTCATGTATCCAATCTCAAGAAATGTCTATCTGACTAATCCTTGGTAGTACCTCTTCAAGATGTAGAGGAAAATGAGAAATTAAAATTTATTGAGAAGCCATTGCTGATAGAAGACAGAAAGGTCAAGTTTCTCAAACATAAGCGACTAGTGCTGGTCAAAGTCAAGTGGGATTCCAAGAGAGGACCCGAATACACTTGGGAGCTGGAATCGGAGATGAAGCGAAAGTATCCTCACTTATTTTAATAAATCTCGAGGACGAGATTTTAAATAAGGTGGGGAGGATGTAAGGACCTTCAAAAATGTCCCAAACTGACCCGTAAGTAAAAAACTCAGACCCCTGAAACCATAATCCATATCAAAAATCAAGAAATCAAGATTCTTGGTCTTCAGGCGGGCCGCGTAAAGGTTCAGCATAGTCTCACGCAGGCCGCGTCAACATATGTTTGACCGGATAAACGTTCCCGATCCACGTGTCACCCACGTGGCATGCCTACCAGTGACACGGATGCCCTAATCTACGACTAGGTGCCCTCGCGGGCCGCGTAAGAGTCGAGCTAAGGTTCACGCGGGCCGCGTGAACCTCATTTTTCACCTATAAATAGATTCGACCTTGGCATGTTCACGGGTGTCGAAATCTCAATCAAAATCACGAAGTATACTGCTTAAAAGTCGAAATTACAATTCACAGTAGTGAAACGCTGCTACGATACAGGGTATTAATTCTATCGCTGCTACGATTCAATGTCCGATCGATTGAAAACTATCCGATGGATGTTTAAGTGCTGCCCACATTAGGGCCATACTTTGTCATTAGTCGTGAATTCGACGGATGTTTAAGTATAGCACTTTGTCATTCGTTGTGAGGGTTTTAGTCTCGTGAGTGATCGTAAATGCTGTATTAGTTACTGACCTAGTTCGTGTGCATTGTTATTTAAATTAGGTTACAAGGCTAATCGGTAGGCTAAATTCTGCCCGTATAAATCTGCAATGTGAGTCATTCTCTTTTATCAAAAGTATTTTACAATACTCCATTTTCAAAAGTTATAATTACAGGGATTAAGTCGTGGTTATCTTGAATCATTGGCTAGTGGGGTATTGTGCACATTACTAATTTCTCACGGTTAGGCTAATAAATCCTAACCGTGATATTCATCACTACTTGGGGAAGGACCCAATAGTGGTATGACCATCCTCACCAGGTGACACGGCGCCAGATAAAAATAAGATAGAAGCCATTGTAATCGCTCTTATGCTGTAATTTATAACCATGTGTCATTTTATGCAAAATGAATGATTCACCAGTATTTCCCCGCTGATAAAATATTTTAAAACATGTTTCAGGCGACCTGCTGTAAATCAAGGAAAACGTGCTACGGAGCACTAACAAACTTGAAGAGGTGGCTCAATAAAATGAATAAACATGTTTTGTAAATCAGGGAATTTCCTCGTGAAATCCCTCTATTGTAAATCATGGGGTTTATCCCGAATTATGGAATAAAATAATCGGGCATTTCAAGTTTTAAAAAGAACCTGTGAAAATCTTCCGCTGTCGCATCAATTAATACCACGGGTTCCTGTCCCGCGGCTCCTGACCGGGTATCCTTGATTCACATTATAGCCTCCATCGTACCTATAATTTGCGTATCTCCCGTCATATTGATTTTGATAATCATCATCTTCCCAACCGGATTCCCAAGTATGCACACTGCCTTCTCTGTGTTGGGAACCCTCATCATACCCGTGTTGATGTTGTGGTTGGTTGTGACGAATGATATCCCCATATCAGAGATTTAGATTCCCCGGTTGGTTTTGTGGGCCTGGGTTGAATTGTGGAAATGGTTGTGGTGGTGGTTGATCCTGGTTTTGGTTATTGGGTTGGTTTTGGTTTTAATTTTGAGGGATTGGTAGATCTGGAATAGGAGGGATTGGTTCATTGTGTGGAGCTTGGTTTTGTGGCTCTTGGTCAGCCATCTCGTGAGCTGCTTGTTCAAGGTCTTGAGCAACTGTTGATGACTGAGCCTTAGCTTTCACTGCTGAACGTTGAAGAACGAGATTCTGTCGAGCAGTCTTTTCGATTTCTGGATCAAATAATAACGGCGATGATTTCTTTGAAAACCTGGTTTGCATGCAACACGAGAATCACCTGCACACAGACAAACAAGAAACCAAGCGTAATACGGAACAAAACAAATAAACGAAAAACAAAAGGAAATATTTTTGGGTTTTTCTAATTTTTAGGTTTTTTTTGAATTTTTAAGAAAAACAACTAACTAAACTAAGCGCACCGACTCCCTTGCAACGACGCCATTTTGACCGATGCCGTAAGGTCGGTCAAAAATATAAGTGAAAATGTCTTATTCACCTTTTACTAGTAAAGGGCAAATAGGGTGTCGAATCCACGGGGAATCAGTGGAAAGTATGAAAGTTTGTCGCTTTAATTATCATCTATTCCTAAACTAATTGCTTTTTTTTTTTTTTTGCAGTTGTGAGAATGATTGTGAAAACAAATGTAAATTAGAGTTGTAAACAATTTTGAGAGAAAAGACCAATCTCCGGGTTTTCAGGTAATGTAGAAAATCAGGTTACTTAGTTACTACCAGTTGGAAATCACACAGACATTAATTGAAAACTTGTTTTGATAAATAATTAACGGATAAATTGATTGCAATGGCTTTATAGCCTAGTGGGATCTTGGGGTGGGGTAAGGCTTTGGGACAAATAGGTCCTGGGTTCGATTCCCACAAAGGAGGTTTTTCCCAGATTTATTGGGTTTCCTCCTGAATTGGTGTATAGGCATTATGCCTAGAGGAGATGGATATGATCGGGTGGTTCCGCTTGTGGCACGATGATACTCCAGTGGTCCGTCAGTGATCCAAAATTTTCCGTTCAAGAAAGACACTAAAAGAATGCCCATGACTTGCTTTTTATTATTAAAATAATAATCCTCAAATACCTCCACTTAGCCGCCACCTCTGTTATGTGATGATGATGTTCTTTTTCAATAATTAAGTTGATGTGATCTTCTCATTTGCTTTTGTCTTCCATGAAAAACCAATCCCACATGTGCCTCCCATAATCATATTAATGTTGTTGCCTCCTTTTTAATATTCCAAGAAAATTTGCCATCAAAAGTCATGTGAATACTCTACCAATATCTCACAATTTATGAGCATTAGATGTGTTCACATTTGTTCACATTGTAAGTTTCACTTTGCACCCTTCCTCAATCCTAAGTTTGAAGACCTATCCGTAAACCACATGTCTCAACCGTAAACCAAGAATCCAACTTGTTGTTTCTTTCATGTAAGCACTACAAACGGTAAGTCACGGTTCTAGAACCGTAACCCACGGTCGCGTTTGGCAGCTCCTTTTTACTTCTCAACTGTACTTTCAAATAATGACAATTCAGTCCCTCATCTTTAGTATACTCTATTTCCTTTGTATTCTCACTATATTAATCTTCCAACTAATGACCCAATAGCCCCTTTAGCTTCATTGCTTCATATTTCTATTGATTCCATGTTATCATTTGACCCGAAACATTCCCAAATGCTTCCGTTGGCTGCTTTTACCAATCTCACATGTTCCACTTTCTCTTTCAACACCGTAGCTGCACCAAATTCACATGTTTTGCCTGCAAGCATACAAATACTCACCATAAACCAATTCCAAGCATATCATTGTGCAAAACAAGCTAAACCACGTAAAATCAACACTTAAACACCCATTTTTAGACACTCTACATCACCATGTGCTTGATGACCAACACTAAGAATTTCCGGTTGAGGCTATCGTACGCTTTTTCAATATCAATTTTAAAGAACACCATCGAAGTATTTGACTTTTTACCCGACGAGCAAAGCTCTTTTAGTATAAGTGGACCATCGATAATATTCCTCCCTACTAAGAACACTGATTGACATGAGAATATAAGCGAACCGATAACTTTCACAATCATGTTCAACAAAACTTTTTGAAATTATTTTGTGGATCGCACCAATTAATGAGATTGATCGATAACGGCTGCACTTTTAGGATCGTCACACTTTGGTATAAGTAGTGAGATAAATAAAGAGGCACTTCCTTTATAAACAGCACCATTCACATAAAACTCATCCAGAACCTCCATCATCATAGAATCCAATTTCGGCCATTACTTATAAGGAATGTAGATCATAATTGATATAGTCAAACTATTACCCAATATCAAGGAGCAAATCATGCGGTCAAAGAAGTTACCCAATCTCAAGGAGCCAATCATGTTATGCAACATTGCTAGTCCCTTTATTTCCACAATTCCCTCATACGTATTAAATGTACAGATTTACTTAGCTTGTATTTTCCTCTATATATATTTGCTGTAAAGTAGTTGTAATATATAACAAATCAATACACACATCCGTACATTATCAAATTCTCATATGGTATCAAGAGCTCACACTCCCCTTTGAGAATTTCGATCTTGTCCACATCATTTCTTTCCTCTCTTTTTTTTTTTGAAAACCTGCTATAATGACAACATCCAATACAATCATCCCACTATCCACAGCCACAAATTTTCTGATTAAACTCACCGGAAGCAACTTCCCGACATGGCGTAAACAGGTTATGTCCACACTGGTTGGCCTTGACCTCGATCCGTTAGTTTGTTGACGGACTCACCTTACCACCACCGGAGGTTTTAGAAGGCTAACCCAGTCCAGTCTACCGCCTCTGGCACCAGGAAGACCAGATACTTCTCAGAGCCCTTCTTGGCAGTTATTTGATCTCGTCCAGCCGATTGTCTCTTCCGCCGCGAACTCTCATGAATTGTTTTAGAGGCTCATCAAAACCTACGCTAGTGCCTCTAGGTCACGTGTAATCTCCCTAAAAACACAACTCGCCACCCACAGTAAAGGTTACAAACTGGTTGCTCAATTCCTTAATGAGATGAAAGCAATTACAGACGAATTGACATTTGCTCAGAGCCCCATCAAAGACGAAGACCTAATTATCCACATCATTGCCCATCTGGGAGATGACTATTAACACATTACTGCTGCTGCCAAGATGCGAGACACACCAATGACCTTTACCGTTATATATGACAAGTTAGTAGATCATGAAAGGATCTTGCTTTCCTCCCAACCAACTCCTGCCATTTCTACTATGAATCTAACACAGAGGCAAGGGGCGGCACCCCTTCAGGTATGGTAACAAAGCCAGAGTCTCTAACAGACCCAATAACTATGGATCAAGGTACAACAAGGCCCAAGGACAAACCAGTGGACCAGCCAACTTTTCGTGCGGTAACCATAACTCGTTTTTTTTTTGTCAGTATTACAATATTCCCGGTCATGATACTAAAGACTGCAAGAAGTTAGCACGTTTTTTACAAAACAACAATATCACCATTGCCTCGGCATCATCTTCAAATCCACAAGTGAACTCATATATGGCAAGTTCCTCTTCCTCACTAATGTTTGATACCGGCGCCTCTGATCATACCGCACCCGACCAAGCCTTCATGCACAACCTCTCCGAATACGGGGGCCCGATGTAATACCCTTTTCCGTTTCTTACATTGGTCACTCTTCTATTCCTACGTCATCTGGTTCTTTACTACTTCAAAATGTATTGTGCATTCCAAAACTACTCAATCGTCTTATTTCAGTTGCTAAACTTTGCAAAACTAACCAAGTTTCTGTTGAATTCTTTCCTTTTCATTTTTTGGTTAAGGGTCTTCGCATAGGGGCGCACCTAATGCAGGGAGCGAACCTTAATGATGTCTACTATGCAACACCCAATCCTCGACATCCTCCTATACAAGTTCATTCAAGCACCAAGTAACCTACTTCTCTCCTTTCATGACATCACATATTTGGAGACCCATCCATTCAAGTTCTAAAGCGTCTACTAAATAAATTAGGATTTGTTTACAATAATTGTTTTAGTCAAAAATCAAACAAAGGATAATGTAACCAAATCTGATTTTGTGAGGTATTGTGCTTGAATGATGAACAATAATGCACATACTTTATTTGAAGCATATTCACCAAGATTCCAGCATAGACAAAGTCCACGTCGCCCATTACCTGCGCATAAACATTAGAAACATAGAGAACAATTCTTAGATAACATAAGTAATAATAAGAATCCTTGATCCTCAGAATCGCTGCACCATCCGCTGAGGATAAGTGATCCAGGCTAGGTCTCAGGATACATGATCTAGACTTTATAAAACCAATGCCCTAACAGTTTCCATCACCCGAGGTTTTTTATGCCAGAGATCTTCTAAAGATCAAGGGCATTTTCCTCGTATAAATCATTGTGCTCATTGTCATATTCGTTTCATATTCGAGTACATTATTGTTCAACATTTAAGCACTCTACCTCACAAATCAGATTTGGTTACATAATCTTTAAACCGATTTTTGACCAAAACTGTTATGAAGTGAACGTGTGATATGGGATTTGCTTTTAAATTGCAATAAACTTAAACCTTTGTCAATAATCTCTTCATAGTTAATGATTTTAGATTGAAGATATTCAATAACTTTATTGCCTGAAAATCAAGTACGTATAATACCTGGGTGCATGTTGTTGGTATTGGAGATATTCTAGGTTGTGTTTACTTTCTAGGCTGTGTTTTCAGACCCAGACTAGCCGGTCGGACAGAGAACCGGAGGTTGAGCCGGTCCGGGTCATGGTATCGGGCCGGAAATGCATTGAACCGGAGTTGAACCGGCGACCCGGCGGTTGGAACGGGAAATCGGCCGGTCGGACCGGTTTTTGGAAGGTTAGACCGGTTTTTTATATATTTTTTCAGATTTAACCCTATTAAATTTTATAATATTTACGATACATTCCGGTTCTTATGTTCGGTCCGATCGGTCGGACGGACCATTGAACGGGTAAGAAGACCGGTTCGACGTCCGGTGCTGAAAACATTGTTTCTATGCATGATAACGAAATTTTTGTGAAAAACAAAACAATAATACTGTAATACCTTATGTATAAAAAATACATAATACATAAACATAAATAAATAATCCAGAGGTGACTCTGAGATTCAAGAACCGAATATGCAACAAAATTTAAATATATTTCGATGAGACGCATAAACACTTTTAATTCAAATTTTGCTATATACACACCTATCTTTGAGGCTAGAAAGACAACAATATTAGAGCCTACATTGTTGATATTCTTGTCTCACTCTTTGATAGGGATGGCAAAAATACCCGAGTCCGACGTGTATACACAAAACCCGACACAAATGGGTCGGGTATACCCGATACTCGATGGATATTGGGCCAGGTATGATATTAGTTTTAAAAATTTTCACGGGTATGGGATTAGGTGATACCTGACCCGATTACCCGAAACCACATACCCGTTTACCCGAACTATATACCTGATCATATACCCAATTTTTTTAATTTATATTGTTATTTTTCATTAACCTTTATCTATTAGTGATTTGTTTTATTATGTTCATAATGTGAAAAAATAAAGTGTCTTTTAGTATATGTATTTGATAATAGTATTTATATTTTGTATGATGTGAAGTATATACATATAGTGGAGAGTTCAAATGAGAAGAAATTTTTTGTAAGAAGAAAAAAGAAGAAATTTCAACCAATAAGAATGCTTTATTTTACTTTATTTAATATAAGTATTTAATGTTACTATAAGGGTACATTGGTAAATCTATATAGGTCATTAATTTGTAGTCTTTCTCTTTAATAGCTAACTACATTAAATTTTTTGTAACTTATCTTCAAAATATAAATTTTTTTCAAAAAAATAAAATAAAATAATCTAAAGTGTAGGATAAATTACGAGTTGTGTAGGATAAAATACGAGTTGTGTAGGATAAATTTCAACGTGTAGGATGAATTTCGAAATATGTAAGATAACTTTTTATGTGTGTAGGCAAAAAAAGTTGGTGTGGAGGATACTAGTCTTTATGACTAATTAATTAGTAAAAAATGATAATAAATGGGATAAGTGAAAAAACTATTTAATGTTTTACAAAATTACCCTTTGTTCTTTTACTTCTCAATAAAATTTTCTTCGCAAATGAACCTTTCCCTATACATATAATAGTTGTTGTATAAATAAAATTATATAATGATTATAATAGTAAAGACATGTATTTGGAAATTACAACATATATCTTTTAACATACTAATGGGTATACCCGATACCTGACGGATATTAGGTCGGGTATAGGATACAATTTTACAACCTAGTATGGGTATGAGATTACCAATACTCGACCCGAACCCAACCCAACCCATTGTCATCCCTACTCTTTGATCAAGAAAGGGCAAACTTATTATAACCACAAAATCATTCCCAAGTGACTGTTAAAGAAGAGAGAAATCTGGAAGAAGAAATCCTTTGCGAGATTGAGAAAGACAAGAAGATTAGAGACCACATTATTATGTCTTCGCCATTTGTTTGACTATAAGAAGTCAGACAATATTTCAACCATTTAGCCTTCCAAGTTTTCGTTTTAGCATAACGAGTCCCTCAACTTTTCAAAGATTTGTAATCTAGCCAAACATCAACTCCTTGATCTTGAGTGCTTCCAGCTTCATGCCCAGAACATAACTTCTCTCACGATCTCAACAGCGTCATTCCATCATCATGTAAACAACCAATACCAACACCATATGAGAACTATTTTATGAATCACATGTATGACATTGAATTGAAGCTATGTATATATCTCAACAGTTTTTTTATGTTGCACACAATTGCATCCGATCTTTTGTTTACAAACTTAGTTCCGAAACAATTAATAATAACTTCCACCGAATTTCATGTATATTTGTTTTTTGGAGGCGATGGTGGGCAGTTTTCCATTACTTGTGAAGAACATATATTTGTTCCAAACTCTTCAAAACTTGATCACTTGAAGGCCTATCCCTGGCTTTGTTTGTAACACATCTTAATGCAAGTGCAAAGCATTCAGAAGCACCTTTTAGGGGGTACTTGTGCTCAAGACGTGGATCAATTATTTTCTGTAGGTTTCTTCTGTTTGATGTGATCTGAGTGACCCAATTCACCAAGGTGTCCTTCTCATCAGGCCGAAGGAGATCAAGTACCTTTTGACCTGTTATACTTTCCAACAACACCACTCCAAAACGATAGATGTCGGCCTTCATAGTCAAATGACCTGGAAAATTAAAGGGTGTTCACTATATCAAAAGGGTCTACATATTTACACACCCTATGGCCTATTTGGACACCCTTCAAGACGCCTCGTATAGACCTATACGAGGCGTATAGCCTTTTTCAATTTCCAAGAGAATCTCTGATTATGTCATATTTTGTCTTATTTGCCACGTATACGCCTCGTATAGGCCTATACTGGGCGTCTAGGCGAAAAAGACCATTTAGCCCCTGATTTAGGCCTATACTGGGGGTAAATTGGTCTTTTTTGCCTCTCTTATATGCCTAGTATAGGCCTATACTAGGCGTATATAAGGGTTTTTTTTTTTTTTTTTTTTTTTTTTTTTTTTTTTAACAAACATTTTATACAATATTAATCGTTTTAGCAAACTTTTATACAAAAACAAGTTTTTTTATTTTAAATAATTAATATTAGGACCCCTCGTTGGTTTTTTTTGAGTTGAAAAATGGATGTTTTGGTAGCGTAATTTGATTGTTTTTGGAGGGTGATGTTTTTTTAGTAAAAAAATGGGTATTTTGGTGGGGTAATTTGAGTTGTTTTTTAAGAAAAGTTTTATTTTTTTATAAAAAATATTTTACCGTTTTCAAGATCGGCCTTGTATTAATTATTTAAAATATTTTACCAAAACATCCATTTTTCAACTCAAAAAAAACCAACGAGAGGTCCTAATATTAATTATTTAAAATAAAAAAACTTGTTTTTGTATAAAAGTTTGCTAAAACGATTAATATTGTATAAAATGTTTGTTTAATAAAAAAAAAAAAAAAAAAAAAAAAAAAAAACCCTTCAAGACGCCCAGTATAGGCCTATACGAGGCGTATAAGGGGCAAAAGACCATTAAACCCCTGAATTAGGCCTATACTGGGGGCAAAACAGGGCTATAATGGTCTTTTGGACCCCTCGTATACGCCCAGTATAGGCCTATACGAGGCGTCTATTTTTATTTTTTTTTTGTTTTCTCTTTTTAATATTTAAAAAAAGAAAACAAAAAAAAATAATAATAGACGCCCAGTATAGGGCTATACTGGGCCTATACGAGGGGTCCAAAAGACCATAATAACCCTGTTTTGCCCCCAGTATAGGCCTAATTCAGGGGTTTAATGGTCTTTTGGTCCACATAGACGCCCAGTATAGCCCTATACTGGGCGTCTTGAAGGGTTTTTTTTTTTTCTCTTTTTAAATACCAATAACACTAATATTAACTATAAAAACTCATATTAATTATAATAAACTCATATTAATTATAATAACACTTATATTAATTATAAAAAACTCATATTAATTATAATAACACTAATATTAATTATAAAAAACTCATATTAATTATAATAACACTAATATTAACTATAAAAAACTCATATTAATTATAATAACACTAATATTAATTATAAAAAACTCATATTAATTATAATAACACTAATATTAACTATAAAAACTCATATTAATTATAATAAACTCATATTAATTATAAAAAAACTCATATTAATTATAATAACACTAATATTAATTATAAAAAAACTCATATTAATTATAATAACACTAATATTAACTATAAAAAACTCATATTAATTATAATAACACTAATATTAATTATACGATGCCTATACAAGACCTATATGAGACTTATACTATACTATACGATACGATACAACACGATAGGCTTATACAAGACCTATACGAGACTTATACTACACTATATTATACGATACGATACGATACGATGCGATACAACACGATACTATAGGATACGATACAATACAATACGATATTAGACTATTGGATAAGATACAACACTCGTATAGGACTATAGGTGTGGTTTAGGTCCCGTTTAGGCCTATAGGCTTATACAAGACCTATATGGGACCTATACTAGACTTATACTATACACTATACGATACGATACGACACCCGTATACGTCGATAGGCCTATACAAGACCTATAAGGGACCTATACTACACTATATGATACGATAGTATCGTATTGTATTGTATCGTATAGTATGGTATCGTATAGGTCTATACGGGAGCTATACGAGACTTATACTACACTATACGATACAATACGATACGATACTATAGGATATGATACAACGCCCGTATACGTCGATAGGCCTATACAAGACCTATAAGGGACCTATACGAGACCTATACTACACTATATGTTAAAAACAATGTAATATTTCTACGATCGAATATTTTTTAAAGGCCGATCTTGAAAACGGTAAAATATTTTTATAAAAAAATAAAACTTTTCTTAAAAAACAACTCAAATTACCCCACCAAAACACCCATTTTTTTACTCAAAAAACATCACCCTCAAAAAACAATCAAATTACCCTACCAAAACATCTATTTTTCAACTAAAAAAAACCAACGAGGGGGTCCTAATATTAATTATTTAAAATAAAAAAACTTGTTTTTGTATAAAAGTTTGCTAAAACGATTAATATTGTATAAAATGTTTGTTAAAAAAACAAAAAAAAAAAAAAAAAAAAAAAAAAAAAAAAAAAAAACCCTTCAAGACGCCCAGTATAGGCCTATACGAGGCATATAAGGGGCAAAGGGTCATATATGAGGCCTATACGAAGGGTCCTATACGCCCAGTATAGGCCTATACGAGGCGTCTTGAAGGGGTCAAACCAGAAGTGACATGAGTCAGGCACTGATTTTGATGTAACCCTATACGCCTCGTATAGGCCTATACGAGGCCTATACGAGGCCTATACGAGGCAAAGGGTGTCCAAATAGGCGCAGAGGGTGTCCAAATATCTCCACCCTATCAAAATTACGAATTTCAAAGTTATAAACATTGTCTTTCACCAGTAGGTTTCAAAATGGAGCATTGACCTTTGCATACGTGAACTTGGTTTATCTATTAAAAACAAACGATTATGTTGTACAGATAAAAATCTTAGAAAAAAAGGTGGCAAGCACCATGTTTGCTTTTATATTTGAAAATGCACATTCTTATTGATTAATTCACGTCATTATACACTAACATACCAGTCAAGATGTACTCCGGGTCTACATAGCTATAAATTCCAATCACCCTTGTAGTAACATGTGTTTCCCCTGTTTCAGGACCGTATGCCGCCAATGCAAAATCCCCTAGTTTTGCGTTAAAATCCTGGGATAAGAAAGAGTAAAATAAGTAATTAACTAACTTGATGGCATAAATAGCAATATATATAAAAGTGGTTTGGTCACCAACATCAATCTCAAATAACTTTAAAGTACATACTTCATCCAGAAGTATACTAGAGGGTTTTAAATCACGATATATGATATTTGCGGAATGCAAATATTTCAGTCCACGAGCAACTCCTATCATAATCGAAAGTCGTGTTCCCCATGAAAGTGGCACCGCAATATTAGGAGCATCTGTAAAACAATTCACCTTACATTGCCGCTTTATCACAATAACTAAACTATCAAGAAAAATAAAATAAATAAATGATGATTCTAGAGAAATCCTATTGTAGTTACCTGTGAATAAAAAACGATCCAAACTTTTGTTTGGCATGTGCTCGTAAACAAGTAAGTGCTCAGGTTTTTCTCTACAGTATCCGAAGAGTCTAATGATATTTGGATGAGCCAAATCTTCTAAGAAGTTCACCTCTAACTGAACTCATACATTTGAGTTACATTTAGCAAAAAAGATTCATAAAAGAATTAGTCTTGTTTTATGCAGTATGCTAGAGACTCAGTTGAATTCACAAAATAAAATCTAGATAAGGAAAAGAAGCATATTCCTATATTGTAAACCAGCCGAGTCATACCATTTTTTGAACTATGCGCGTCTCTCAACTCATCTAATCGCCACATCCTAAATAGTACTCCTCTTAAATAGTGCAAATGCTATAATACTTGTTTTATGGTAATTTAAAGCTTTAATTGCAAAAAGGAACCAACAAATTGCAAGACCCAGTATTTTTATGACGTTACATTTGTGTGGTAGAAATCAGACATCATTGCCAAGCATAGGTCTGTTTGTTATTAAGGTACTTGAGATGTATACATGTTAGTGTAAGCCAAAAGTAAATTTCATACATAATTTTGCTTGAGGTGCAAGTCAATGCTACACCACGAACATTAACATTTAAAGTATTACGTTATCGGGTAACATCAAATAAAAAGTTTATTTTGCCTAAGTAGGATGAGAAGGAATCTTAACCATTTATTTTTCAAATCAATGGTTAAGATGAAAGTGTAGGAGAAAGAATGAGTGCAAGGTTATCTTGGGAAAATCTTATTTATGGACTTTCTCTCTCCACATGCAAGGCATATGCATATTCCACCCCCATTTTTTACACGTTCATAACTTTTTTATGCGACATTATTTTTTCATAAAAATTTCACTGTAAAATCGAGTGTCTTTTTATCTTTAATTTGAGTACCATATTGCTATATAAAATATGAAGATTAAAAAAACCAACTAAAATGTGTTGTATTTCTATGTTGTATAACATTTTTTTTGTGCTGGATCTTTTTACTATATTTTTGTGCTAAATTTTTTGTGCTGGATTTTTTTATCTTAAATTTTTTTTTCTAAATTTTTTGTGCTGGATTTTTTTGTACTACATTTTTTTGGTAAATTTTTCCGTGCTATATTTTTTTGTGCTATATTTTTTTGTACTAGATTTTTTGTGCTATATTTTTTTGTACTAGATTTTTTGTACTAGATTTTTTGTGCTATATTTTTTTGTACTAGATTTTTTGTGCTATATTGCTATATTTTTTTGTTGTATTTTTAAAAAACAAAAGGGGTGCCACATGTCGTTTTCACTCCTATTTATAAGGTCCAAAATGCCCTTCATTCCTACTTATTAGGAGTGCCTCATGTCATCATCACAAACCTTCTTAGTAAGGCTGGCAAATCGTGTCTTAACAGGTTTAACAGGTTTCTGACAGCGCGCACAACATAAGTTTCAAACATGATTACGACTCGTTTAACTACTTTCTACCTCATGTTTATAAAACAGTTTTATGTTTTATGTACAAAGATGAATAAATGATAGATCCTAACATTGTAATTTTAATTATTTTAAAAATTAAAAAAGTCAAAGGGTGTATTTTTCAGTCAAACAGGTCTAATCGTGTCTTAACAGGTACCCAATTGCCAGCCCTACTTCTTAGGCTACTTAGGCAAAATCCATTTTTTAGTGGATACTTCCCCATTACGTTGTTCCTTCAAGAATCAAATTCTGGCCCTCACTATATGTGCAAGATGATTTACATTTGAGTTACTTACCTGCCATTTAACAAATTTTAGACGGCTTTCAATAATGAGTCTTTTAACATCAACAGCAATTCCATCACCATGCTTTGAAGGGGCTAATGTGTTCTTGTCAACCCAACCTAAGAATACCTTTCCGAAGCTTCCCTCACCTAATAATAAATCTGGACTAAAGTTCCTTGTAGCTTTTTGTAGTTCATCAAATTTAAATTCTTTTAAACTTGGGCTTGGTCTTTGGGAGTCTGCAGGAACTTCTTTCGTCTCTGAAAACATATTGGTGCCCTTGCTATTACTTGAATCACGTTGGACTATAGAAGATGAATACAAACATATAATATAAAGGTAAGTTCAAGTTTTCCAATGCAAAGGCTACCAACAAGATGCTACACGTATGAATTATTATGAAGATTGTTATGTTGCAGTATGCAATTTGAGGTTATGAATCACTTTAAAGGATCACCCCCAACGACATATTTAGATGTAAAACTTTTATAGGTAATATGGCGTCTCTGTTCTAGCATCCTCCTCCAATGTAGGAGTCCAGTGGTTATATCCTCTAATTAATTATAGGAAACCAAATAGAACACATTACAGAAATTTTGTTACTACACCCTGTAACTTTTTTAAGAGAACTATGCACAATTAAAAACAGTTAAAAAACTATGGCCTTTAAAAGTTTCCAATTAATCATATTAATCGTAAAAGAACCCCAAAATTCATGTCATTATTGCATGTAATACACTAATGAGCGAGCACCTTTCTTAAGATTTTATAAAACATAACACAAAATCAAATTAAACAATATAAGGGTAATGTATACGATTTTGAACTATAAAGAATGTATGATTATATCTATGGATGTAATAGATCAGAGACATGTTAGGGGCTCAGACTGATGGCTATATCGATTTATGTAAAAGTCATGAAATTGTTGTGATTTATTTTTTTAGGATTTTGATGCTCTACAAGGTTCTATTCTAACAACTCGGGTAAAGGCAGGAAATATGAAAGCCAAAAATATTGTTTTTATAGGGTTTCATACGAGCTTTATAAAGTTGGTTTTTAAAGTTAGGATTGTATTTCCATATTTTTCACTATTATTATGCTAATATATACAAAGATAGATTTGTCTACACACAGTTCAAAAGATGTTAGAAGTACCAAAGTTTTCTCCATTGCGGGTGAAGGGAAGCATATCAACAATTTTACCAAAGAGTGTTCTACCTGCAGCTTGCAATGAGTTATTATATTTCTCTTGTAAGGTTAGTATAGACTCAAGAGTGACCACAACTTCAGCCATGGTAGGGCGTTGTTTTGGACTGTTGTGCAAACATCTTTGTGCAATTCTAACAAATTCCTTCAAACATTTTGGGGATATTTCACCCCTTATATCTGAATCAATTATATGCTTTAAATTCCCTTCTTTGATAGAATCTTGAACCCATGTCACTAAACCCTCATCTAGACTTCTATCCGTCGGACGCTTTCTACACAGCACTTCCAACAACACCACCCCAAAAGCATACACATCAGACTTCCTTGTCAACTTTCCAGTTGCGTAATAATTAGGATCCAAATACCCAAAGGTTCCTTTAATATGTGTATTAACATAAGTAGATGGCTGATTCGTTGGGCCTATTTTGGACAACCCAAAGTCTGCTATTTTAGCTGCCCAACTTTCATGTAATAATATATTAGAACTTTTAACATCGCGGTGTATAACACCACACTCAATTCCGGTACCTGTGTGCAGGTAGTGTAACCCACGACCAGCACCTATGCAGATGTTTAGTCGCTGAAGCCAAGAAAGAGGGGAACAAAGTTTATGGAGATGATCATCAAGTGTTCCATTCGGCATGTATTCATACAGAAGTATCATCTCTTTTTCATAATTACAATAACCAATCAAAGACACAAGATTACAATGGCGTAACATCGAAAGCATTTCAACTTCCGCCCAGAACTCTGTTGCTCCTTGATTGGACATGGAATCCAAACGTTTAATGGCTGCAACTACAAGACTCGATCCATGGATTATGTTACCTTTGTAAACTTTCCCACAACCTCCACTCCCAATTACTAATGATTCGTCAAAGTTTTCTGTTGCTACCAAAATATCAGGAAATTCGAAGTGAAGACATGGTTGTGACTGTTGTATGGAGGAGGTAGGATGATTCGGGCTCCTTGACATTTCCGATAGCAATGAACATAACTATTGATGAAATGAATAACAAGTAAACAACATATGATGATGTTAAAAGATTATAGTCAACTTACAATAATTAGAGGCCTTCTTCCTGGACAGAGAGGTGGGCCGTCCCCGACACTGACTGAATCAGTATTGAAAAGGTGAAATCAAATAAAAATAAACCTCTTCGTCTGAAATCAAATAAAAAAAAAATCCTCTTCGTGTCTTTTTTAATAATTTGTCATGATTACTTGTATATTTAAAGATAACAAAACTTGACTGAACATGTTAAGTAAAAAACATTCAATAATATTAATTCGTCCATACTAAATAATATTATAATTTACACTTGGCCATTCGTGTTTGATATCTTCGAGTTTCTTTAAATAATGCCAACTAGTTAAATGATCTCCCTCACTAAATACTTTTGAACCCATTCTTCACCATCCATTATTACAAATATAATCAATGGCCACTTCATAAACAAACTACCAGTGACCTACAACTTGCCTCTTTAATGTTGAGGCTTTCTAAATAATCAAGTATTTTTAATACACAGATTTTGTTTCTTGATTAGTTTATGACAAAAATAAATGTTGTGACAAGTTGGTTTTTCTCATTGAGGTACCAAGTTTAACTGCCACTAGCATCACTTTAAAGGACATTGGTGGTGGCAATGAAGTTTAGAACTAGGGCTGTTCAAATTGTTTGGCGCTCGACGCTCGTTCGATGCTCAGTCGGAAAATGCTCGGAATTTGCTCGTTCGATTCGGCTCGAATAAATAAATGCTCGGTTTGGATCGGTTCGGTTTGTAAACGAACCGAGCACGAGCAAAGGTCCGCTCAGTTGACTCGATTTATTTTTTAATATACATATATATATAATAGTTAAATGATGAAATATGAATGATTTAATAATAAAATAAGAAATATACTCACCAACACATTACACCACAACCCATATAGACATGACAGGTCCAGTTTGGGTCTGTTTTTTACGGTACACTTTACAACCCGGGCAGTTCTCATACTTGCTCCAAAATCAATTCGTTTACTTAAATTTGGGAATAAAGAGTTGGAGAAGGCTTCGAGCTTCATTTAATAATAGAGCCAATAATATAGCAAGAGTAAACTACAACAAAGTACACGAATATTTTTTAATACAACTTTTATCCTTATTTAGAGACCATTAGAAATCGGAAATAAAAAACGAAACATGGTCATTATCCAACATAAATACATAATTCGTTGTAATGAATAATTAGATGAACACACAACATTTAGGTGTTGAAACTTAAAAAAAATAAGAGTTGGGGGAGAACACAATAAAATCAATTTCAAACTGAATCTATGCTATTAATCCGGATGATTCTTCTATCAAGATGAGAGTCATTTTGATTATGCATGAACGTGAAAAGAGCAAATTAATAAGAGTGATAAGATATAATTTAGTTATTTATTTAGCTTATATAATTGTTGGAAATTTTAAATAACTCCATAAACTCTAAAATTCATTCCTTCCAAAAGCTAGAAAGTTAAAGGTGCCATGTGGCAACCTAAAATCCTCATTTATTAGATAGGATAGATAGCGTTACATAGTGTTACATGGTGTTATACGGTGTTTATATGGTGTTATATATAGTGTTATAAATTCCTTTTCTCTCCCCGTTCTCTCTCTCAAATCCCCGATTGCCGGTGGCTCGACGAAGAGGTGTTCTTTGAGTTTAGTGTGCGAGGTCGCTATTTCCTGGCTTGACCTCTCATCCTAACTTCAAATTGTACCGATTCCATTCGCCTTCCGGGGTCGGTCTTCGTTTTCTTTTTTCATTCCTGTTTTGTTTGTTCTTTCCGGTGAGTAGTCTTGTGGATCTAACCTATCCTATTTCTCTATATTGGATTCATCTTTCTGTCCATTCGCTTTCCGGGTAAGATCTATCTCCATCATGGATGGGCCTTGGTTAGACCCACCCCATTTGAGGAAGAAAGGAAAATATAAAAGTCGCAGTAATCTCCCCAAGGAAAATATCACGAAGTTCTTCATATCCAATTTGCCGGACGGGTGTAGGCCTTGGGACGTAGCAGATTTTGTGAGACATCTGGGTGAGGTGGCTGGAATGTACATTGCTAGAAAGAAGGGCAAGGAAGGCTAGAAAATTCGGTTTTTTGAGTCTCAGAAATGTCAAAGACGTTAAAGATACGGAACGGGAGCTGAATAGCCTGAAGATGGGGGCTATCGCCTTCGAGTTAACATAGCTAAATTTGCTGAAGAAAATATGGAATGGTGGGACGTTGAAGGTCATAACAAAAAGGATGTTTACACTACCTCAAAACATAACTCCGGAATCCGAGGTGATTATGAACACAATTGTGGTGTTGGCAGTAATGAAGGTTGAATAAGAGAAGGTATTTATTTCAAAGATGTGGTGAGTAAAGATAGTAGTGGGAGTAGGGACGATTCAAAGTTAAAGGAGGTGGAGGTCCATAGTGAAACGGCGGCATTCTTTGATCTCCAAGGTAGAGCAGTATTTGGTAGAGCTATCGACTTATTATCTTTGAGGAAGATGTTTAGTCTGATTAAGGAGGCTGGTTACTCCGACTTCAAGATACAATACCTCGGGGGGCTTAGCCTTCTAGTATCGTTCGATGATGATATTGAGGCGGCAGATTTTTTACTGGATGTTAATAAGTGGAACAAATGGTTTTCGTCCTTAGATATGTGGGCAGGTCAATCGATGCAATACGAAAGGGTGGCATGGCTTAAGTTCCACGGTCTGCCTCTCCATCTTGCTGAAAACAAAGTGTTCGATGATGTTGCCGGATTATTTGGAAAAGTGATTCACGGTTCTCAATTGTCCTTATCGGATAAGGATTTGTCAGTTAACTACGTTGGTATTCTTGTCGATCACGGTAAAAGAATACAGGAATCTGTTGTTTTAAAATGGAAAAACAAAAAATATAAGGTGTGGATAACTGAGGAGAGGGATGAATGGGCGCCGGATTGTGTTTCGGAGGAAATTTCGTCAGAGATGTCAGTGGACGAGGAAGAATTCAGGGGACCTCAGGTGCCGGAAACCGAAAAGACGGATGATGTCATTGGGGAAGTGATTAAATCGCAGGAAACTACGGCTGGAAACGGGAGCCCCGAGGAGAATGTTTTTAATATTAGTGGGGAGAAGTCAAAGGGTTTTTTTAATCCCCAAGATGGTGACAGCAGAGGTAATATGTTTACCTCGGTTTCTGGTGACTTTAATATTAAAAAGAAAAAGTCGTTTAATATTTATAAAGTTAAACATAAAGCTGTCCCAAAGGGGTTAAGTCCAGAAATATTAAATAGGCCCAACAAAAGGGACCGGGTAGATTTGGAGGATAATTTTGAAAGATTTGGTAGATTGGGCCGGCCAGCCGAAGATAAGATTTTGGGGGAATCAGACTTGGCCCGTGAGACAAAAAAAGGTTTTAATCCCCTGGTGGATCTGAACTTAAACGGTGCCCCTTTGGAGGAAGGAACTGGAGCTGATGGTTTCTTTAGTTTGAATCATCAGGCTCAACTCCCCAGGGGCTAAGAGGAATCAATAGATAAGGATATCAGTGGAGAGGAACTGTTGAAGGAGATCGATGTCACGGTGAATTTAGGAAGAAGAATCGGGGTGGATCTGAGGAATCACTACGATCTAGTAGAGGAGGCGATCGGGAAAGAAGGTAACAATGTTGTTTTATCATGAACTTTTTATCTATTAACGCTTGTGGTATTGGGGGGGCTGGTAAAGCCGATTGGATCAAGGGTCTTAAAAAGGAGCACGACATCGATGTCTTGTTGATTCAAGAAACTAAAAAAGAGGATATTTCTAGATCGGGTATGTCTAATTTCTGGGAAAATAAGGAGTTTGAGATGGAATTTGTCAGTTCGATTGGCATGTCAGGAGGGTTATTGTGTATGTGGGATCCGGTTTTGTTCGAAGCTTCTTCTAATGTTAAGAAATCCATTTTTTTGATTGTGTCGGGTAAAATCAAGGGGAGTGGGTTGATTCTGAATATAGTTAACGTTTACGCCCCTCAGTCTGTGTCAACGAAGAAAGATGTTTGGGTCGAATTATCGAACTCCCTGGAAGATCTCCCTGGTATGTGGGTTATGGGTGGAGATTTCAATGCGGTCAGGGACCCTATTGAGAGGAGAAATTCCAGATTTAATAATTCTTGTGCCGCTAATTTTAATAGTTTTATTTTTAACTCGGGGCTCCGCGAATATGACTTGAAAGGTTGTAGATTCACCTGTGTTCGAGGAAACGGAAGAAAATTAAGCAAAATCGACAGATTCCTGGTTTGTTCGGATTTTTTTAATTGATGGCCGGATGCTACTTTCAGGGCCCTCCCGGTTAGCTTCTCAGATCATGGTCCTATTTTACTCATCTCCCAAAAGAAGAATTTCGGTGCTAAACCTTTTAGAGTGTTTAATTCTTGGCTGGAAAAAGATGGTTATAAGGAGGCGGTGGAAAAATCTTTGGAAGGTTTTAACATCTCGGGCCTGCCTGACTATTAGAAAAGGGATAAAGGAGTGGAGAGATGAAGTAAATAAGAAAGAAGGGGAGATTGCTAGTAGAGCGTTGGAAGAATTGAAGGACTTGGAGAAGTGTATGGAGGTTAGATCCTTATCGGAAGAGGAATAATGGGCATTCTTGGAAAACAAAAAAGCTCTGTTTGAAGTTGAGAGAAATAAAGCATCGGACTTGAGGCAGCGGGCTAGAATGAAATGGACTCTTGACGGAGATGAAAACTCTAAGTTTTTTCATGCTCTGGTCAATGCTCGTAAAGCGGTCAATGGTATTCCGGGTCTTATCTTAGGATCGAGCTGGGTCGTTAAGCCTTCGGTGGCCAAGTTCGAAGTCATGAAATTTTTTAAATCCAGATTTACGGAAGAGGTTTCCAATAGGCCGGTTATGGATTGTCAAGGTATTAAGCAATTAGCCGAGTTGGATAAATCTAGTCTTATCAGGCCGTTTTCTCTAATGGAAGTCAAGGAAGCTCTAAAAGAGTGTGGAGATGATAAAGCGCCGGGTCCGGATGGTCTAAATTTTAAATTCATAAAAGCCTTTTGGCATCTATTTGAATCGGATTTTATGAATATTTTTGACAGGTTCTTCGAGTCTGGGAAATTTAGTATAGGATGTAATTCGTCCTTTATCACGCTTATCCCGAATATCAAAGACCCGGTGGAGTTAAAGAATTATAGGCCCATAAATCTTATTGGATCTATTACGAAATTAATATCGATGGTGCTGGCGAGTAGATTAAAAAAGGTTATCGGCTCGGTGATATCCGAATCTCAATCGGCTTTTTTGAAAGGTAAGTTTATTTTAGACGGCCCTCTGATTATTAATGAGTTATTCAACTGGGGTAAAAAGTTCAAGAAAAATTATTTTTCCTTAAGATCGACTTCGAGAAGGCTTATGACAATGTGAACTGGAAGTTCTTACTATCTATTATGTCTCAAATGGGTTTTCCGGATAGATGGTGCAACTGGATCAAAGGATGTTTGGAATCGACTAGGTCTTCGATTTTGGTTAATGGGTCGCCCACTTTTGAGTTTAAGTGCTCAAAAGGGATTAGACAAGGGGATCCGATTTCTCCCTTCCTTTTTACTCTTATTATGGAGGCTTTATCTTTCTTGATTGATAAGGCGAAAAGCGAAGGAATTGTCTCTGGTATTCAAACTCCTCATAACGGGCCAAATGTTTCTCATTTGTTTTACGCGGACGATGCTTTAATCTTAGGGGATTGGTCGGAAACTAACATTTATTGTGTGGTCCGAATCCTAAGGATTTTTCATTTATGTTCTGGATTGAAGATTAATATTTTTAAATCCAATTTGTTCGGGGTTGGTGTCAATAATGGGGATCTAAATTCTATGGCAAACATTATTGGTTGTAAAGTGGAATCTTTCCCGTTTTTATATCTTGTCCTAACGGTCGGAGCTAACATGAATAGAGTTTCCAATTGGAGACCCGTTTACGATATCATCGATACTAGGCTTACGAAGTGGAAAGCGGTGATGCTCTCAATGGGGGGAAGAATAACGTTGATCAAGTCGGTTCTTGTGAGTTTACCGAACTACTTCTTCTCTTTATATAAAGCCCCGGTTCAGGTGATTAAAGATACTGAATCTAAAATCAGGAATTTCTTATGGGGTGGAAATAATGAGGCGAAAAAGATTCACTGGTCGGCTTGGGAGCGGGTGGCTGGCCCGATTGACAAAGGGGGATTGGGCCTTTCTAAACTTAATCACATTAAGATTTCGTTATTGTCGAAATGGGGATGGCGATTTGTATCGGAAAAGGACAAACTTTGGGTGAAAGTGATTGATTCAGTCCACAAGTCGAAGTTGAATATGGAATGTTTTCCGGTCAAAAAGTCTTTGGGGGGAGTGTGGTCTAATATTGCCAAGTTACTGGACAGTTTCCAGATTGATAATAAACCGATAAAAGATTTTTTTAAAGGTAGTCTGGGCAACGGGGAATCTTTAAAATTCTGGATAGACCCTTGGATGTCTGTTGGTCCTCTAAAGCATCAGTTCCCTTCTCTATTCGAGCTGGAGTCAAAGAAAGATTGCAAAGTCTCAGAAAGGTTATCTAGTAGTGGTGCTATATCGAGATATAGTTGGCAGTGGAAAAGGGTTATCATGGCTGGGCAAGAGGTGAGTGAATTGATTAATCTGTGCAGTTTACTCCTAGAGGTGAAGTTAAAAGAAGTCCCGGATAAATGGATTTGGGAAGGCTCGGCTGATCGTTCTTTTAGCGTGGGTTCAGTTAAGGGTCTTTTGTCCCAAAAATTTAACCCCCAGTGGAATTACGTCCCATGTTCTTGCAGGTGGCTCCCTCGAAAATGCAACGTCTTCATATGGCGTCTTGGTGTTAATAAATTGGCTACTATGGATGCTCTTAAGGCTAGAAATATTGATTGGGGGGATCAAACATGTGTGTTATGTGGTGACTGTGATGAATCGGTCGAACACCTTTTTGTTTCGTGTAGTCTTTCTTCTTCGGTTTGGTCTTTAATCTCCTTATGGTGCAAAATCCCGTGCATTTGGGCATTTTCGGTAAAGGATTTATTAGAATCTCATGAGTTTGCTGGTATCAATGGTAAGAAAAAAGTTATAGTGCAAGGTATTATTAGAATCGGTTGTTGGGTCATTTGGAAGGCAAGGAATGAGGCTAAATTCAATAATAAGCAGGTGAAGATAGAGGATATTATCAGGGAGATCAAATCATTTGGTTTTTATTGGTTTAATGCTAGAGCTAAGGATAGTGAAATTAAATGGTTAGATTGGTGTAATTTTGCTATTATGTAATCTGTTCTGTTTGTTTGTTTTGTTGCCGCCCTTTCTCGGGGTTTTGACTTGTGGTTTAATGAAGTTCTCCTTTCAAAAAAAAAATATAGTGTTATAATACACTTCTCACACTTCTGGATTAATGTACAGGATCCTCTACCTATATATATATATATATATATAATGTACAGGATCCTCTACCTATGTATATATATATATATATATATATATATATAGAAATGGGATCAGGAGAAAACGCTCAAAAGTGTGAGAACGGTGAGAACGCATCATGGCCCAACACGTGTCGCGTGGCATTAAGAAGGGCGGAGGGGCTTTTTTGTCTTTTCATTCTTCTTTTATTTTCACAACACGGTATAATATTTTATGGCGTCTAAGTTTTTTTTTGGCGTTAATTGTATTTATTAAACTTTTTGGCGTTTAATTAATTGTTTTTGTGTCACATATATAATTTTTTGACGTTATATCGTTTCTGGTTAATTTTTTTGGCGTTTGTGATGTTTTATATAATAATTAACTACGAGTAATTAATGTTTGCATAAGATTAAAATAAGTCCAATTTTTCTTTTTGGCGTTTAATGATTTTTTTGGCGTTTTAATACCCTTTTTACAAGGTGCTTTGCCAGCAGCTGTTCTCCCGGTTTTCCTTCTCCTAGCGTTTTGGTGTTTGTAGTTATTGGCGTTTTATATAATAATGTATTTTATTTATAGAGAATTAGATAACCAAACAACATATAACTTGATATCAATACAATATAAAATGAAAACAAAAATAATTAAAAATGGTAATCTAATTTTTCTTTCCAATCTTCAATGTCGTCAGCCTCTTCCTTCTTGAATTTGTTTTTTGGCGTTTTGAACCTTTTTTGAATAATTTAGCTAGATGCCAACTTTCCTTCATAAACCCCGTCTTTTTCAGAAGAAGCTGCTTACTGGCATCCTGTTTTTTGGTGTGATATTCTTGTTTGTTGGCATGTCAATAAAGATCAACTCTTGCTTGATGCTATTTGTAATAATGGAGTTCAAAATTTTTTTTTATTCTTGTGTTGAACCCTTTCTTCCATGCCTATAATCATCAAGAACAAAGCTCACATGATGGCATATCACTGTCATTAGTCTCTTTTTCTTGAATATTTGTCCATCTCATTCAGCAAAATATTATTGAGTTAACCCCCTCAGAAAAAGGATCCATTTCAGTGAAAGCTTTGCCATCTGTGGCGTTTTAAAGGGAGTGGTTTCTAGAGGATATGGCGTTTTTTGTGTTTTTTCTGGGTGATTAATTTCATTGTGCATAGACCCCTCTCTTATAAGAGTTTTTAGCGCGTAGTTTAGGCGGAACTTTTTTTGTAACAAATGATAGTAATAAAGTAACTATCTTTTAAGTTACCGTTTTTGTATTTACTGTGTTGATCAGCTTTTATCAGTTTTATAGGTTATAGACGTCCCATCTTCTAAGTTTGGCGTTTTTTTTAAATGGCCTTATGCAGACCAACATGACAAAATACAATAACGGAGTAAATAAACTATTAAGCGTTTTTTTTAAATTATCTTAAAAAAAAAGATTACATAGAAGAAAAAAAAAGAGGAAAAAAAATTAAAATCCTTCGTCAGAAGGTACTTTATCTGAATAGTATCCATCACTTGTGTCATCTTCTTCCTCCTCGGAGTCTTTATCTTGATCTTCATCCATGTCATCACATTCACCTTCATCAGCTTCTTGTTCCTGAAGATTCTGAAGCCTCCACCTGAACATGTCTTGCATTAACTCCAATTTTGAGTCTATTTCTGTGTTGGCACAAGTGGCATTATGCAATTCTTCCATGAAACCCAGTCGCTGCTTTGTCATGATGTTCTCTAGCCAGTAGACTTCCTGCTCTCCGCTCTCGTATGTAACCGTCACCATGTCTGTTTCATCATCAAAACGCCATGATGTCATTACAGGGTCTGGCTTCACATCTCCTTTGATTGGTCCAAATTTGCTGGTTAATGCTTTCATAAGCCTATGCGTTTCATGGCATTCGTTGTCTTGAGCGATGCCAATGGATAAGATTTGCCTCTGTATCTCTTCTTCCATATTCAGAATTGCCCTGACCGTCTTAACATACACCCTCCTTCTGTTGTCAAAATAGAGGACGTATAGCCTGATTCCCAGAGTGTATCTCCATGAAACGATTGTTGCCATTTTTGGCGTTTTGTTTAAGTTGCTGTTTTTTGTTAACGATTTTTATGCAGGAAATGGATAGATTGAAGTGATTATGGAAGCTATGTTTTACCTTTGTTTATATAATGATGTTTTTGGCACGTAATTTAGGAGGGAATTTCTTCTAATAAATGTAAATAACTAAAATTCAGTTATTTGTGTTGTTTCATCTTCCTGTAATATTCAACGCGTTTTATTTTTAATTTTTTGGCGTTTTTGTTTTTAATGGCGTTTTATTTTTTGTATGGCGTTTTATAATTTTTGGCGTTTTGAATATGAGCTGTAAAAGACCCTTTTACCCTTAATGAAGCGCGTCCCACATAATAATATTGATGTTATTTACGAAAACGCCACCGCGCAATCTAGTCCATGGATTGTTTTGATCGGATGATCCATAAGTGTTCTCACCATTCTCACACTTTTCACCGTTTTCTCTAAATCCTGACCCTATATATATACACATATATATTTTTGTTTGTGTGTGTATAATTTTTAATGAAATGACTAGAGACCAACATTAACAATGTTTGGTCCAAGATCCAAATAGAGCTCATTTAGGTAATTAGAATTGAAATCCATTACCAATAGTCCATTATCCAATACTACTTAGTAAAGTCAAGAACTTAGAAGACTTTACTAGAGACCTGAGTAAGAAAATGTCAAATCTGCCACCAAATGCTGAGCTTCAAAAGACATTAAGGGATGATTTCTTGAACATTATCATGGATACCAAGCCCTACAAAGCCTACAGGTCTGATTTCAGAAACTGGCCTCTTGAAGCTCTTAAAGAGGAAGTTGATAGAATTGAAATGATGAACAAAGATCCTCAATTGCAAAAATCTGCTCCCAACTGGAAAAACATACAAGAAGGTTGAAGTGGATGAGGCATTGAAGTATAAGAGAATGAAGGCAGAACTTGTAGCAGCTAAGTATGAGACTGCTAGGGCCATTGCAAGATGGTCTAGTCAGTATATTGATCAAGCTTACAAAAAGTTAGAATAGAAAAGAAAGTCAGATCCATCCCTTGCTAGGAAGCCCGTATACAAAGATGAAACCAATGTTAGACCTCAGCAGACCCTTCACTCTAAAAAGTTGTTCTCATCAGCAGATGTATCCATCAGTGTCTTGAACCAAAGAAAAAGAAAACAACTGATTGATGAGGAAGATGAAAAGAGAGAAGAAGAAATCAGAAAAGAGGCTATCAGAAATCAATTAGATTTTGGATTGGATGAGGCTTCCTGGCAACTTCAAGCTTATGTTGCTGCAACAATTCAAAGGTTGGAAAGCAGACCTCAATCCCCTAACTCATCAAAAATAAAACTTCTCCTAAGAAACCAATCAGACCCAAAAATACTAAAGTGGAAGTCTGACAGAAAGACCCGCGTATTGACTCTGCTCAAGTCTGATGGTAGTGTTGAATATATATCAAGGTAGGATGCACTAGGTCTGAGTGCAGGTGACCTCCAAAATCTTATGAACCTTCAACTTCAAAGGGATGAAGATGACACCGACTCCTTGAATTTTGAGCTCTAGTTTAAAAGGCAAATCAGGGAAAGGTTGATGAGAGAATAAAGATCAAAATAAGGAAGTGTGTTGGCATCATCTGTTCTAGGGGGAGATTGTTGGCCCATGTAATCCTTCCTTGAAGAACAGATGATTTAAAAGCCAAAACTGGTTCTCAACAGTTGATCCACAATAAGCAGTGTTTGATAATAATTCCCTCCGATGGCAGTGGCTTCTAACAACTGATGATCGTAAAGACTGTTACTTTGTAAAGACTATTGGTTGCAAAGACTGTTGAAGACCGAAGAACTGCTAATGTGAAAGTGCTGCTGATTGTCAAAGAACTGCTGGAATTAAAGGCCTGATCAACCTTAGAGGAGAGTACTGCTCAGCCTCATCAGAGTTTAAGCTTCATCAGTGGATTACTTCATCAGTGTTTTGTTATTCATTTATCAATGTAACAGTGTTTATGTAGCATCAGTGTTTAGAGGTTGTTATAACTGCTAGCTGTCACTCTCTAGGTGACGTTAGCAAAGATGCCACATTGGTTAGGATTTGTATTATAAATAGAACAGTATCTGTACTGTTCTATCAACTCTTTTGCACACACACATATTGTACGAACAACCATAGTGAGCTAAGGCTGAGGGGGTGTTAGTGTTTCATGCATGCATAAGTCTGAATATTGTAATCTTTCAATCTTTTGACTATGAAAGCATTGTATGATCAAAGCTAATCTTTCCTTGATTGTGTTACAAAGTTTTACATTCATTTCCGCTGCAATTATTCTCTATTTATCTTCTTTCATTACCATTTTAATTAAAACAACACAATCAAGTCAAACTCTGATCCTATCATTTTCAATCTAGAGCGGAGTGTCATGGTCGATTTCGGAACTGACTCGGTTATAGTCTGGTTTTATGTTGGATCTGAGTTTGGTTTTGATTGTATTTTTAGTTTGAATTTAAAATGAAGATGAACGAGTTGTGCAGCGGAATTAAGATGAAAACAAACTTTGCATACAATCAAACGAGAGTATTGCTTTGATTAAACATTTTTCACACAGAACCGAAAGATTGAATTTAATTTCAACAACGATTACAATGTAATGCTTAATACAAACTCCCCCTCAGCCAGAGCTCAGTGTTTGTTCGTGCAAAGAAAACGATGTTGCAAAGAGCTAATAGAACAGTACAGAGCAATGTTCTATTTATAGGCACTAGCAAACCACTGAGCATCTAAGCTAACGTCACCATGAAAGTGACATCTAACCTCCTAACAAACTCTAACCTCTGATCAATACAAACACTGCTATGCTAAACTACTGCTATTACATTTCATTACATAAAGACATAATAAACTACTGATGCATCCTTCCACTGATGTGAACCCAGCAGTACTTATCCGGATCAGCAGTACTTGACTCAAGGCAGTAGATTGAACAGCAGAGCTTTAGTCTTTCATCAGGCCTTTACTAGATCAGCAGTTTGTAGGTTAGCAGTTTGCATGATCAGTAGATAGGAGGTCAGCAGATGTTGAAAACCACTTTCAAGGGGAGACACTTGTATGTAACATCTGCTTATTCTGGATCCACTGCGCTGATCCAGTTTTGGCTTTAATTATCTGTTCCTCTGGTAGGGTTCAATCCCAACAATCTCCCCCTAGAACAGATAATGCCAAAACTCTTCATTATTGTGGAACTTTATTTCCTCATCAACAGTTCCCTTATCTGACATTTAAGTTGTAACTCAAAGTCTAGGGCAACTGTGTCATCTTCATCCCTACCAAGTGGAAGATCAAGGAGATCCTGCATATCTTCAAGACTCAGGCCAAGAGCTTGTTCCCTTGTTATTTTCTTCACTTCTCCACCAGACCTGAACATAGTCAATACATGGGTCTGTTTATCAGTTTCCCACTTTAGTACTTTTTAGCCTGGTGGGTTTCTTGGGAGATTTTTATTTGTTGAGGAGTTTGGAGATGTTGGCCTATTCATGACTGGCTGAGCAGTACTTGCAGATTGTTCCAATTCAGGATCTTCTTTGATCATTAATCTAATACCCTCTTTTATAATGGCATTTCCAGCATTTAGATCTTGAACTATTTCAGCATCTGACTGGTTTTGACTCCTTCTTTTGTAGATAGCAGCACCAGTTGGAGCAATGGCTCTCCTGATTTGCAGCTTTGTTGGTCTTTTTGAAACCTCTGCTTCAGGATAGTCAGGCTTTTGAGGAATTTTGGGATCTTTCTTCCTCAATTCTTCCAACCTTTTGTAGGTAGCCCTGACAACATCTTCTTTCCATCTTGCTATTAGTCGTTTAGACCCATAATCAGCAGCAACCAATTCCTCTTTCATTCTCTTCAACACAAGTGATTTATCAGGCACATTCTTTTTGAATTTTGACCATTCTGGAGGAGTGTGTTCGACCTCATTCTTTATCATTTCTTGAATCCTGGCTACTTCTTGTTTAAGCTCAGGAATGCTCCACTCCTTGTACATGTGCCTTTCTCCCTTGTATTTCTTTGTTGCCATAATGCTTTCAATGTAGTCTTTTCTCAGAGTCTCATCTGCTCTTTCTGAGATTTTCTGACATACATTTTTTGCAAATTCTTCCAGGGATCTGACTTGTGTGAGCAAGTATTGATAGTTCTGCTGTATTTCCCTATCAGATTTCCCTTTTGTGTTTCTTTTTTAGATATCCTCTGCTTGCTTAGCCTTGATTTTCAAATACTCTTCAATATTGTTAGGCCTGGGATATCCTTTTACTGATGGCAGCTTCCTTTTAGCAGGGTCATCCTCATAGTAGAAAGATTTGATTTCTTCTCTGACTGCTATGAGCTCAAGAGGAAATTGAACACCTGCAGGAGCTAAGGGCTATTGGACTTGTGCTGATGAGATAGGAATAGGCTTGGTTATTGTGACAAGTGACAAGGATTTTGAAGATGTTGGTGGTGGTGAATAGTCATCATCTTTAAGGATTAGCCTTCTCCTTTTTGTTTGAGGAGGGACTGATGATGTTTTGGGTGGAACAGTGGTGGTAGATTGGGTGGCAGTGGTTTGTGATTGACTAATAGCTGTTGAAACAACTGGTGTTTCAACCACTATTGTCATTACAACAGATGTTGTAACATCTGCTGTCTTCTGCTTTTTGGCAGGAGATGGTGGTGAGTTTGTTTTTGGTGGTGATGGTGGTAAAGCAGTGGATGTGGTGTGTGTTGAAGTGAGAACAGATGTTGAAACCACTGAAGTACCAGCAGTAGTTGATACAACAGGAGTTACAACAGCTGTTTTGAATGGTGGTTTTGGAGCAGACTTTGAACGTCTGGTTGAGATGGATTTGGGTTGCCTTACTTTTCTAGTAGGCTTCTTCTTTTCATCAACAGGATTTTCATCATCCTTTGACCCAGAAGTACCCTGATCTGGATAATCCACCCTAGCTTTCTTCTTGGCCTCTCTATCCTTTTTGACACTTGCAACTGCTTCTGCCAGTGCATTTGTGGTCTCATCAATTTTCTTGCTACCATCTGGCAAAGGGATATTTTTGGTCATGTTTTCTCTTTCTGGTTCAAGGTAAAGACCATCATCTATTCCCTTCTTCTTCCACTCCTGAATTTTCTCCCCCTTTTTGGCATTATCAGGAGGGAGTGGATCAATAAAGATGACAGTTGGAGGAGCAGTGCCAGTAGTATGCAGGATCTGGGCTTTTAGAGCCTTGAGATCAGCCTGGGTGTTCTTGAACCTAGACTCCATTGTATTTCTCAGCTTTAGTACATGTTTTTCATGTTGCTGATCTGCCATTTGTGCTTGTTGATGGAGAAAAGGTTGAAATAGATTCCAGAGCTCATTTGTAGCAAGTGCTTGTGGTGGAGCAGGTGCTTGAGGTGGAACAGCAGTGGATTGCACCTTTTGTACTTGTAACAACTGTTGCAGCATATCTTTGAGTTCTGTAACAGAGTTATCAAGTTTTTCAACATGATCCATCAATTTCTGGTACTTTAAACCATCACCCAATTTAATGGGATCATCTGATTTCCCACTAGCAGTGGTTTTATCGGTGGTTGAGGTAGGGAGTTTACTCCAAACATTAACCACTGATGCCCCTTTTTCTTGGTACTGGGGTCTTCTCCCTTCAACACTTGACAGTCTTTTGATGTTGCCAGAGGTCAAGAAAAGTCCACTGGTAGATGTCATAGGTGCTATGGAAGGAATTGCCTCCAAGGAAGTCTTATTAATGTAACCACTGTCCAACTGCAAACCAATGGGTTGAACAGTTGTAGTGGCTGCTTCACTTGGATTACCACCAAGAGTTACTTGTAACTCAAGGGGTATAACCTCCTCAGGTTGTGTTGGGGGGTTAGCAAAGATTGATACAACAGACCCAGTCATTTGTTCAGGCATGTTCTCATTAATAGGTGATTAAGAAGGACTGTCTTGTGCCTGGTTCAAATCAATTGCATCCAACAAAAATTTTGTTTGTGGGGGAATTGTGGATGTGAAGTTGGGTGCAGAAAGAGAATTTGCCCCGGGCATTGGGCTGTGGATGATGGAAACGAATGAGTCCAGAGCATCATAGTGTGGAGTCCCTATGAGTATAACCTGTTCTTTTTGAGAAGAAGCAGGAGGAGTTTCGGTTATGGTTTGAGATATTTTAACCAACTGCTGTGAGGAAATAGCAGCAGTGGTTTCTTGTGACTTTTGTTTTGTCACTGGCAGTTGCTCTGGTATCTCATCCTCCAGAGTTTCCTTTTTGATGGGTTTGGGGAGTTTTTGACTTTTATTTTTGTGTGGCTTTTTGTGGATTGTAGGTGTGGGTTTCAAAACAGTTTTTCTGCTACTTTGATCACCTTGAGCAGTGGGCTCCGCAGCAGATACCTGAGGAGCAGTGGTAGCTACGAAATTCTGCTCAGGCACCTCTGCTTGTGTTTTGCAAGGTGTTAACATTCTTGTAAAAGTTTCAGCAGTTAAGCTGTGCATTTGAAAATATTCACCTTGGTTTATTGCAGCAATATCATCCTTACTGAATTTCTTTTCAAAATAATAACTTAAAAACCTTGGAAACAGTAAGAATGATTTTGTTTCAACATTGTTAACCAAATCATTAAAGATTTCCCGAGAAAAATTAAAATTTTCTTCTTGAAGAATAGCATATCCCAGATTTTGAATCTTTAATGGTATTTCATTAAAAGAAGTGGTTTTGTTTGAAACACACATTAGGAGGGTATGGAATAAAAACTTTGTTGCAGAAGGAAATAAACCTTTTTGTAAGGTAGCTTTCTTCATCATTGTGTCTGCATACCCTCTCTCGATGAAGTCAATTTTTAACTCGTTTTTAGGGAAAGAAGTTTTACCTTGCTGATCCTCGATTTTAAAGACTTCTGATATAGATTGTGGCGTGATTTGAACAGCTTTACCCTTTAAAGAGGAGTTAATGGCTATCACAGTTTCACCTTGTTTGTCAAGGGTTGTGTTTTTCCAAAACTCTCGTTGGGTTGCTAAGTAAATTGGTGCATCGGCTGTTAACAAAGTTTTGTACTTTGATTTAGCCATTTTGTCGATGATGGAGTCGAAAGCATCTGTGGTGCCGGGTTTTGTGAGAAGACCCAGAAGATTGTGAGATGGTTTGTGTGGAATTTCAGTGGGATTGGCATTTTGAGAGGCCGCTTTCGACGATGATTTGGAGGTGGGTTTTGCAGATGGCTTTGATTTTGTCATTTTGAGGATGATGATCAAAGAAATTTGTGAAGAAATGAGATGGAAAAAATGCTTTGAGAAGAGAATTTTTGAGAATTCAATTCGACAGTAAAACCCTGTTTTGGTGGTAAGTGGGGTTTTATAGAGGAAAAAGTGAATGCTGACATGGCAGCGGTTACAAAAGGTCTGACCACAATGTACTGCCCACGTGACAACCCTGATGAAATGAAGGGCAGTACTTTTATGAAAGTTACTGGTGAAGGCAGTGGTTATGGAAGCAGTGGATTATTTTCACTATCACTGGATAACATATCAGTGGATAAGGCACTGCTTTTGAGCAACAGTTTTTATCAAGAAATGAGGGAACAGGGGTTGACTTTCAGCAGTGGACAGACATTGAAGCAGAGCAGACTTTTGAACAGACAGTGGTTATGGCAGACTTTTAAGGATTTTAATGAAAATTTCATTTTTAGCTATTTTTAAGGATGGATTTTTGATTTTCTGAAAACATTTTAATGCTTATATTCATAGAAAAACAAGATGTTGCTTGTTATTCCATGTTTAGCATCCCAATTCTAGAGACCAAGCTTTCAAAGGTGGCTGTATCAAGTGCTTTTGTGAGCACATCTGCCAGCTGGTCTTTAGTTGGGACATGATGCAGAGAAATCAAATCTTTTTCATAGCAATCCCTCACAAAGTGATGTCTGATGTCGATGTGTTTGGTGGTTGAATAGGAAACTGGATTTTTGATGATATTTTCTGCTGCCTGGCTATCCAACATGAGTGGTGTCTTTAAGGCAGTGATACCAAAATCCAGCAACTGATTTTGAAGCCACAAAAGTTGGGCTGTACAGCTTGCAGCAGCAATGTATTCAGCTTCAGCATTGGATGTTGAAACAGCTGCTTGCTTTTTGCTTTGCCATGAAACTAAGCAATCACCTAGAAACTAGCACCCTCCTGATGTGGACTTCCTTGTGGTGTGACAGCCAGCAAAGTCACTGTCTGAAAAACCTGAAAGCTTGATATTCCCATTAGCTGGATACCAGATACCAAGTGTGGGAGCACCTTTTATGTATCTGAGATCCTTTTTACAGCAATGAGATTTGATTTTCTGGGAGCTGATTGACTTCTTGCACAGACACATGTTGCAAACATGATGTCTGGTCTAGATGCAGTTAGGTACAGTAAACACCCAATCATGCTTCTATAAAGTGTTTGGTCAACCAGCTCATCCTTTTCATCAGACATGACAAGCTTATTTGTTGCCATGGGTGTGCTGCATGGTTTACAATCATTCATATCAAATTTATTCAAAAGTTCTTTAGCATATTTGCTTTGATGAATGAAAGTTCCATTTTGGATTTGCTGAACTTGGAGACCAAGAAAGCATTGCAGCTCACCCATTGCACTCATCTCAAACTCAGCTGTCATGAGTTCTCTAAACTCTTCACACATTTTGTTACATGTGCTTCCAAAAATAATGTCATCCACATAAATTTGGACAATCATTAAATCTGTCCCTCTCTATTTTAGAAACAGTGTTTTATCAATGGTACCTCTTTTGAAACCATTTGAGAGTAGGAAGTTGGAAAGAGTTTCATACCAGGCCCTAGGTGCTTGTTTCAGGCCATACAAGGCTTTGTTTAGCCTATAGACAGGATCTGGATATAATCGATCCTCAAAACCTGGAGGTTGATAAACATACACCTCTTCTTGAATTGTACCATAGAGGAAAGCACTTTTGATATCCATTTGGAACACCTTCATGTTGTGGTTGACAGCAAAGGCCAGGAACAGTCTGATAGCTTCCAATCTTGCTACAGGGGAAAATGTTTCATCATAATCAATCCCCTCTTCCTGTCTGTAACCCTGAACCACAAGCCTGGCTTTATTTTTTACAACAATGCCCCTTTCATCAGTTTTGTTTTTTGAAGACCCACTTTGTGCCAATAGGACTTACATCTTCTGGCAGTGGTACAAGCTCCCATACTCCCATGATTTACAACCCATTGATCTTAACAGTTTGAAAACCGTTTTTCAATCTGATGAAAGTAATCATGTTTGTTCAGCCGTGAGGGTTTCGGCGTATTCAATCAACACATATTTTTGTATTTTTGAATATTTGACAGAAATTAAAAACAAACATATTTTTGGTTTTTCAAATTTTAACAAACTAAAAACATATTTTTGAGTTTTTAATTTTTCAATTTTTAGGGTTTTAGAAATATTTTTATTTATGTACAGAATGAAAATAAACTTCCTGTTTTAACCAACACAGGATTCAGCAGCCTCCTCTCCTCGTTGTGTCAGGCTGCTCCAATCTCCAATTTCACAATCTTTGATATTCTTGAGCACCTGCACATTCAGCTAACTGAATTACTTGAACAATTTAGCCCAGGTCTGTTGAACCTTAGGCATTTCAACACAATAATTTTCATTCAATTTCGGAAAATCTTTGTCATTTTTCTCAAAAACTTTTTCAATTTTAACTTCAATTTTCTCATCTTTTACCAACTCAACATGTTTCTTAACACTCCATGTTTGACCTTTTGGTGTTCCACGTTTGTAAAAATGTGAATCTTTTTGAACACTTTGATTTTGAACAACTTTTGGTTTCCAAAATTCTTGTGGTTTTGTCATATCAACTGTTGTTTTCCAACCTTGAGTTGTTCTGAATCTGGGTGTGTGAGAATTCCAAATTTGTCTTGAATCAAACTTGTTCTGGTTTGATTTCCAGTTTTGATTTGAAGCAAACTTGTTTGTATTGTACCTCCAAGTTTTTTTCGAATCAAATTTTGTTGACCTTTGTCTCACATTCTCAGATTTTTGTTTCTCAGAATCAATCTTCTTTTTGTCAACATCCACAGGTTTTTGATTAGGACACTTGCGTGCAAGATGTCCTTTTTGATCACATTCGAAACATGTTCTCATGGACACATCTTTGATTTGTGGTTGTTGCTTTTTCTTTAAAGCAAAAAATTCATCATTAGACTGTTTCATTTTGAGTTCTTTTTCTTTTTCTAAACTGCCTCCTTGAACAAAACTCATTTTTGTTTGAAAATTCGGCATTTCATTTTTGTTTCGATGTTGTTTCTTCTTATAACCCAACCCAGCCTTCATGTTTTTTTTTTGAAACCAGGTTTGTTATACGAACCTCTATGACTCTTACCGACAAACTTTGAAATCTTAGACTTCTCAATCTCAACCATTTTGAAAACTTTGTCAACCTTTTCTGAAATCACATTCTGAATCGGGAATACAACATCTAAGAACAATTTGTCCGATCCAATCATGGTATAAACCAATCCTTTTGAATCATCATTCAAATTTTCCTCGGATTTTGTATTTTTCAGATAACCATCATAAATATTTCCTTCATCTTCATCCTGTGATTCAGATTTACCTGTAACAACCAACTCTTCTTTCAACACACTTTCAACGACTTTACCTACCACCTCTGAATCATGAGAATCATCAGATTTGGAATAGGTTATGTCAATGTTTTCTGGCAATTTGTCTACCATGTTGAAAGCTTTTTCGACCTTTTCCTCATCATAAAATGCAAATTTTCCCGGTGGTGGAACTTGATGAAACTCTGAGCCAATGCCTTTCTTGTTCTGCTCAGACTCACCATCACCCGGTTTTATATTGAAAATTCGTTCAAGCACATATGACGACACGTGGTAACTTTTTAACTTGTTGTTATCCTGTTCTAAATCAGCAATCTGTCGCTTTAGCTTAGCAACATCCTCAATATAGGAATTAACAACATCTTGTTTTATAGAATACATTCGTTTAAGTTCTTTAGTTGTTTCAGACATATAATTCATTCTAGATTGAGCATATTTCATTTCATCTTTCACTTTGTTGTATGACTCTTTCATAATATCAAATGCTAATTTCATTGAGTCATATTCCTTTTTCATTTCTTGACAAGCAATTTCTTTTTGTTCACATTCATTTGTCATTTTCAAACCATTTTCTTTCAAAACTTCATTTTCTTTCTCTAATTTGTTACATTTTTCTGAAAGTTTTTCATCATTTTCTTTAAAAACTTTTTCTTTTTCTAGCATTTCTTTGCATTTTTCTTTGAAAATGTTTTCTATTTTTGTGAACTCAAGATCTCTTGTTCTAAATTGCTCATCTTTTTCAGTACAAGCTCTGCACAGTTCCATGCATTTCTTGCACTGATCAATCTGTTTCAAGTTTTTAGAATCAGAATTTACCTCAGTGATTGGCACTTCGGTGTTTTCAGCTACATCTATCTGCTTCTGATCAGCATCTTCTTGCTTCTTTTCAACACTTACTTCATCACCAGCATCACCAACTTCCAAATTCTCATTCTTTTCTTCTATCTTCACCTCTTCTTCAATCTGCTGTTCTTCAGTAACAGCTTTCTCAACCTCTTCATTCACAACAACTTCTTCAATTTTGATTTTCTTCACATCTTCAACTTCAACCTTTTCAGCATCTTTCTTCAGATTGTTCACCATTTCTTCAACATTCTTCTTCATCCTCTCTTCATCCCTTTTTCTCAGACATGATAACATAGCATATCTGATATCCTTTTCATATTGCTTCGCATATTTATCATCTTTCAATACTCTTCTATAGTATTCAGCTCTTAACGGGACAGCAAGAAGAACATCATCGAAGATTATGTCTTTCTTGGGAACAACCGGTTCTCCTTCTCTGTTATAGTAACATTCTCTCTTTTTATCCCATCTTTTGCTACTGACAGCACTCTCATATTCTTCCTGCATGTCATCCATTCTGTTGTGGACCACGTTCCATTCTTTGTAAGTCTTCTCACTCAAGATTTCTTCTCGAGTTTTCTCTTTGATCTCAACTTTTTCTTCATGGACTTCAGCAATGTCTTTGTCTTTGTTTTCCTCTTGAATCTCAGCAACAAGAGCATAATGTTTACTTAATTCTTCCTGTTTGGCTTTAGCTTTGAACTTTTCATCAACAATGTCATCTATTGGAAGAACCTCACTCCAATCATATCCTTCATCCTCGTAAATTACAGCATAAGCTCTTGATTTTTCTCTCGGCTTATCTTCAATCAACTTTGGTTCTTCTCTGCTTCGATGGTAAATCGCCTTTCGATAATAATCATCGTTGAAAGGACGTTCACTACCTTCACCAACTTCAGAATTTCTGCATTCTCTTTTGAAATGACCCTTTTGCTTGCATTTGAAGCAGGTCACTTTGGATTTGTCGAATCCAAGTTTTGTTGAAGCACCTCCAAGCGATTGTTTTCCGGTAATCTCCATATACCTCTGAGCTCTACGAATACAACTGGCTAAACACCAACGGATGTCAATGAGTTCCATCTCTTCCGGATCAATCTGGTCGTAGTCTTCTTTGGTCAATTCGGAATTTCCAATTTTGCCAGCTACAAGACCTTCATATGACTCCAAAACAGATGCAAGAAAACTCATTTGCTGCTTTGCTGCATTGATGCTCATTGCAGGAGAATTCTTTAGTTTAAGAGCAATGTTGCACAGAATTTCTTCAGATTCATCAGAATTTGTCTTTGAAGATGAATGATATCCAGAATGATGACTTGTTGAAGTTGTTTGTGGTTCTTTCATCCTTTCACCACTAAATGCTGTTTTTGGTGAACCAACGCCTTTGTCAGAAAGCACACTGCTTTTGTAGTACAAGCCAACGTTCTGTTGATGTGAAGAATCAGTCATCTTGTTTTGCTTTTGTAGCTCCAGATCATGACTTTCAATCTTTTCAAACAAAGCATCAAGAGTAATATTATCATACACAGCATCATTTTTCAAAATAAAAACAAACGTTTGCCACTGATCAGCTCGTGGTAACGCTTCAATCACTTTATCTATCAATTCCTCTCTTGTTTTGTTTATCTCTAATCTTTCCAATTCAATTTTTAGATGACAGAATCTCTCAATCATTTGCCTCACCGACTCTCCTTTTATGTTATCAAACAGATCAAATTCTTTCTTTAATAAAGCGATTTTGTTCTTTTTAATCTGTTTACCCCCTTCAGCTTTAACACGTAAAGCTTCCCAGACAGACTTAGATGACCCGTCATGAGTTAGTAAAGCAAAGATATCGTTTCTGATTGCGGACTGGATCAATGCTATCATTCTCTGTTCAGCTCCAAATTCAGCTTTTTCTTCTCTGGTAAACTTCTTGAATACAAGATCTTCGCCTTTATCATCTTTAGGTTTTTCATACCCATATTCCAGGCAAAACCAACTTTCATGAGCATATGCCTTTGCCCAGTTGAGAAAGCGTTCTTTCCACCAGGTATAATCTTCAATGCTATCAAGAGCTGGTGGCTTTGAATGAGTTCCATAGAAATTATCATGCTTGATATTTTCATTTAGTGCCTTTGTGATAGTTTTTGGTGTAAGATTTGTAGCCTCAGACGATTCGGTTGCGAATGCGTTGTAAAACGTATTGAAAAATTCCTCAGCCATTAAGCAAACCTTGAATCACCTTGAATCACACAAATAAACACAATCAGTACAATCAATATCAAATAAACTGAAAATAGACTGACACTCGGTATCCGTGAAATATTCTCGACACGAAATTTCACTTTTCAAGCAAAATAGCAAACTCAAGCGAAATCTCAAGTTGAATCAAAATCAGACTTTAAGCGAAATCTCTTGACCAACAACTTCAAGCGAAATCAATCAGTTAATCAGTTTGAAGCGAAATCTGATATTTTTCTGTTCAAGCGAAATCCCACAGTTGTTTGTCTTGAAGCGAACCAGTCTTGAAGTGAAATCAAGAGTAAATCAGTTCTGAAGCGAAATCAACTATTCTGACTTGAAGCGAAATCAGATGTTAAGTCAGTTCAAGCGAAATACCACAGTTGATTTGAAGCGAAATCACATGTTCTTCTGTTCAAGCGAAATCTTTGCTGAAATAAGGTTTTTCAAGCGAAATTAACTATTTCGCTTCAAACAATCAATGTGTTCAAGCGAAATCAAGACCAAAACATCTGGTTCAAGCGAAATCCAGCTGAAAGTTACGAACTCAGACGGAAAAATTCGAAAATCTCCTAAACGACAACGAATTACGATCTGAAATTTGGTAGGATTGTTTATCAACTATTTTCGCACAATATACTAAAAAATCATCCAATTCGGACCGTTAAATCCCGTTCAATTTGTCGAAAATCCATCAAAAACGTGAAAGAAATAGTAGATGAAGAAGAAAAGTTGCGATTCAGATCTGAAAACGTTGAAATCTGGTACGAATCTTGTTGTTTGATCAAAGCAATCGAATTCCTGCTCTGATACCACTTGTTAGGACCGGTTTAAATCCGATACGATTGCTAAACGAACGTGAAACGTGCGGAATCCGTACACGAACGTGACCATAACACACAAGATGTAATATAATTGTGATTCTATTGATATATCTGAAACGTACAATGAACCTTGAATCACTTGACAACTTTCTCTCTCTAGTTTCTCTCTCTAGAACTAGAGCTCTCCAAAAGTCAAATGGCAAAAGTGTTCTTCAAGCTTTTTCATGATTTAGCTTGAAGCCTATATATAGTGTTGAGGTTTAGCTTGAAGCTGTTCAAGCTAAATCATGATTTCCCTTGAACAAGTTCAAGCTAAATCATGATTTCCCTTGAAATGACATGTGACACTTTCAAGCTAAATCATCACTTTCAAGCTATATTATCCTATTACATGATACAAGACGCAGTCAATAGACATAGTGCACTAACACTTGTTGTCTTTTAAACTGTTGGAGCTCTTCTTGCATAGCTTCTACCCAGCTGTTGTCTTTCAGTGCCTCTTGGTACTTGACTGGCTGATGGAGTGATAGAAAACTAGCAAAAAGACAAATGTTTTGGGTTTGGCTTCTTGTGAGCATCCCTTCATTTATGTTGCCAATGATTTAATCAGGTGGATGAGATCTAAAGAAGATTAAATCTCCTTGGTATGGTATGATGGCATTTGTTGGTGAAGGCTGCAAATGTGTATCATCTGAGCTAACCACTGCTGGTGACTTTGATGACCCAGCAGTGGCTTCAAAATGTGGTGGAATTGGTGGTAATGGTGAGGACACATGCTGATTTTATCCACTGTTTGGGGACTTTTGTCAGCAGTGTTTGTTGATGTGGAAGCAGTGGTTGATGGGCTACTTTGGTCAACAACTGTTGAGGTAAGTGGTTGAGCTTTGACAGCTGTTTTGAACAACTGATGCTTTTCCCATTGTGGCAGACTTTTGAGGGATGATGATTTCATACCCATAGTCTGGTGTTGCATCCACTGATGTACCTGCACTGTTAGTCTTGACAGCAGTATTTTCAAAAGTAAATTTTTCAAGGTCAAACAGATCAGCAGGATTTGCTGGGATTTTCATTGATGAGAGTTCATTGAACTTCACATTCAAGGTCTCCTCCACTGCCTTGGTCCGTGTATTAAACACTTTGTAGGCCTTGGCAGTGGTTGAGTATCCCAGATGATAACCACAATCAACTTTGGCTGCAAATTTTGAGATGGAATCTTTTAAGTTCAAAATGAAACATGGGCAGCCAAAGACTTTGAAATATGAGATCAGTGGTTTGATTTTGTACAGAATTTCATAGGTAGTCTTTTTGTGCCTGGGGTTGATTAAAACTCTGTTTTGGACATAGCAAGCAGTGTTTACTGCCTCTGCCCAGAAAGTCAAAGGCAAACCTGAATCAGCAAGCATAGTCCTAACAGCTTCAATCAGTGTTCTATTCTTTCTCTCCACAACCCCGTTTTGCTCTGGTGTTCTAGGGATGCTGTACTGCCTTACAATCCCTTTCTTCACACAGAAGGCATCCAACTCCTTATTTTTGAATTTTGTGCCATTGTCACTCCTGAAGATCTTTACTGGAAGGTCAAATTGCTTTTTAACCTGTGTCACAAAGTCTTGTAAAATGCCTGCAGTCTCATCTTTTGAGTGTAAAAAGAAAGTCCATGTAAACCTAGAAAAGTCATCAATAATAACCAAACAATATCTCTTTTTCTTGAGACTCATGACTTGAACTTGGCCAATCAAATCCATGTGCAGCATTTGCAAACACTGGGTTGTTTTGGACTCTTCAATGGACTTAAAGGAACTTTTATGTAGTTTTCGTTTTAAACAGGAAACACAATGCTCAGGACATGAAAATAATTTTTGTGGTAAGCCTCTTACCAAACCATTTTTTGAAATTTCAGTTATTGTCTTGAGATTTGTGTGCCCCAGTCTTCTGTGCCAAAGTTCTGTCTCTTTGTTAGAGGCAGCTGAGAACAGACAGGCATCGGCTCTGGGACACTCTTTTGACATATCAACAACATAAACATTGCCACTTCTTTGAGCAACAAGTTTTGTTTGACTAGTTTTTATTATTGCTTCAATCTTTTTGACCATTTCTGGTCCAACAATCCTACAACACTCCTTTGTGAAGAATGACCCAAACCCCTTGTCACTCATTTGTGAAACACTCAGGAGGTTGAATTTTAGACTGTCTATCAGATTGATATTTTCAAATTTTACATTGCCAGACTGTACTGTTGTCACACCCCCAAAATCCACTGCGGAGTATCACCGCTTGGAGGCGTGACCGACCAGGATCAAACCACTAATCATATTGAACAAGTAAATATTTAATGTAAAAGTCCAACCAACACGATTAATATCCAAAACAAACATAGTTAAGTTATGAGCGGAAGCATAATGTTCAAAACCAAATCCAAAGTTTAATTATCCAAAAGTTTAACATGGCACACAGCTGTCCATGTCCCACAACGACTCTCCCTTGTGCAAGCTCCAGCTAAGTACCTATAGACCTGCAAAGCATGTAGTAACGAGTCAACAACAAGTTGAGTGAGTTCACGGTTGGGTGTTCGTTTTAAGTTGTTCCAAAAATAGTTTCCTTTAACTGGCGTTCTTGCCGTGGGGGTTACCCCATAGTTGAAAACGTGATATGTTTAACCCTTTGTTTAACCCATTTACTCTGGCAATCCTGCCGTGGGGGCTACCCCATGATAGTTATCTGGCATTTCGGCCGTGGGGGCTACCCCATGTATCCACTAGACTCGTTACCATATCGACTACTGACTGAAGTCATGTTTAAGTGCCCTGAAACTGTCAATGTCTATCAGCATTGACGTGCCCCAGATCCATTAGTTCACGCCCGTCCTCTGCGGCACGGTGTGAGGCTTGTCAGACCTAAATAGCGCTATCTAACTAATGACCCGCTCGCCATTGGCTCGGCGATTAAGTCGATATAAAAAGGAGGGACTTCGTAATAGAGTTTTGGTCTAGTAAAAGTTATCTGTCCGTGAGGACGAGGAATTACATTCCTGAACCATTACTGTCCTACCCAAGAAAGGACGAGGAATCCATGTTCCTTAACCCCATTCCCAACCCCTGGGAATCCCATGCTTTGTAGAGTGTGAACTCACCTTGATTTGCTCGGCAGATTACACAGAAAAGTCAAGTCTAGCAGCTAGTGGTCAACCACGTCCTAACATGGTTATCATACAAGTCAGGTTTAGGTTCAAGCAAAGCACGTATGGTTACATAGAACTAACAGGTTGCTAACACGTAACAATCATGGCATACCCCAAAGAACACGTTACACGATAACTATTGCATACACAAGAAACCCAAACATCACTCGGCCCAACATGTTGTGCGGTCAGCACAACCTTGTGCGACCCACAGCATGTTGTGCGATCCAACATGAACCCGGCCCAAACTATAGATAAGCCCAACAACTTGTGCTACTCAATAAACTAATTAACATTTAACTTGTGCGGTCCATGTTGTCTTGTGCGATTCCATTTGATACCCGGCCCAAGTAACAATAAGCCCAAATAAGCAATATTAGTTCCACAAGTAACCGGCCCAACAATTAAACAAATAAACATCTTGTGCGACTGATGGCCCTTGTGCGACCGAAACCTTGTGCGTTCAGATCAGGTCTTGTGCGACCTGATCTTGTGCGACTCAAGTACTTATGAAATCAGCTCTTGTGTGACTAGGGTCTTGTGCGATCGATTTATTTGGGTAAACAGTTAAGATTTCCAAATTTTATGCATATCAGTTACATTCCTAATTTAAGGCAAACAGTTATTCAATTTCCATGTTTATAGATTATCAATTAACAACTTCCAACTAAGACATATATCGATCAAACAAGACTTTTTATCACAAACTTCTTATGAACCCTATCTTGTGTGTTCATCAACATATCAAGATCATCATCATCATTAAATTAATCAACAATGGCCGACAATCTACAACACCTCTTGATAATATTGGACCGATTTTTATATAGTAATTATGTAATTGGATAAATGTTTACTATCATCATGTTACCATTATCAATGCACACCACAAATGGCCAACAACTGTTATATCACTACCGATTAAAGTCACATGCGTACATCAGCCCAACAAACATCCAATTCCTTTGATTACATGCCATGTTTATCTACACAACAATCATTCACATATAGGCACATCACACCCGATTGACACATGTTCAGTTTAAAATACTTATGTGAGCCGATTAACATATCAACACATCCATTTATCATCACATGCTAACCTTAACTATTCTGACAATCACATTGACTATGCACATGCTTTGATTTTTGTCACTACTACAATCACACACCCACATGGCCAACAATCTCATTAAATCAAAGTTATCCTCTATTAGCTAATCATTATTCTACAACATTCATATTTATAACAATATATAAATCATTCGAAACATGTTACAGCCGATCCAACAAACATTCGGTTTTCATTCATTATCATCAATTCCAATTCCTACTAGCACAATATCAAACCATTCGGGTCTAAACACGTGTATGGTCGATTTCATATATTCAAGATCTAACTCATATCATTCAAAACAATCATAACAATACATCATCCATTATATCGAGCATATGTAACACACATCATAAAACCATCACACAATAATTAACATACTAACCGAATAGAAAAGGAACAAGAATTGATCCGGACACTATGAACTTCGATGATGTGTGTGGCTGTCTTCAAGTTCGTGAGAGAGAGAGAGAGGAGAGCTAGGGTTTGTAGGTTTGTTGTGAGATTGCAAGTAATGAGAAAACAATTCCCTAAAGGTGTGTGTAAGCGAATAAGAGGAGTGGGCCGACCCTCACTTGGGCCGCCCTTGATCCGAATACAAGTTGTGGCCCGAATGGGCTTGTGCGAGTGGGTTGTGTTGTGCGTTTACATAATTCATACTCTCACATAACATATAACACAAAGTCGCATATAATCTCATTAATTCCACATATCAACTAATTATACCAAGTTCAAATACGTTACATCAAGTACGTTGATAAGTTCGGAAAATACGAGTTGTCACATTATCCCCAAGTTGAAAGAAATTTCGTCCCGAAATTTAGCACGTACTCACTGAGGAAGCTAGTTAAGTTGCATGGTTTTCCTGGTTTTCCTGGGGTGTCACATCCTCCCCCCGTTGATCTGGAATTTCGTCCCGAAATTCCGTAGCTTCAGCCTCAGTAGTGGTTGTACCGGTTGCGAACAGTTGGGGATACTTTTGCTTCATCTGATCTTCGCGTTCCCAGGTGAACTCTGGGCCGCGACGTGAGTTCCAACGAACTCGAACGAGAGGGATTCTAGTATGCTTGAGGACCTTAACATCCCGGTCCGTGATTTCGACAGGTTCCTCGACGAATCGTAACTGCTCGTCGATCGTGAGCTCCTTCAGAGGAACTACGTGGGGCTCATCTGATAAACACTTCTTCAGGTTTGACACGTGGAAAACATTGTGAACTGCACTGAGTTCTGCTGGTAAATTCAGTCTGTAGGCCACCTTGCCTATTTTCTCAATGACTTCGAAGGGTCCAACGTATCGTGGGTTAAGTTTGCCGCGTTTGCCAAAACGAACCACACCCTTCCAGGGTGAAACTTTGAGTAGCGCTCGATCCCCAACCTGGAATTCGAGTAGTTTTCTATCCTTATCGGCGTATGCTTTCTGACGGTCACGTGCTGCCGCCATGCGTTGTCGGATTTGAGCAATTTTCTCTGTTGTGTCTACCACATGTTCTGGACCGGTAATCTGACTATCCCCCACCTCTGCCCAACAAAGAGGTGACCGGCATTTACGCCCGTACAATGCCTCAAACGGAGCAGCTTTAATGCTGGTGTGGTAGCTATTGTTGTACGAAAATTCCACAAGTGGCAGATGCTTTTCCCAGCCGTTGCCAAAGTCAATCACACATGCCCTAAGCATGTCTTCGAGGGTCTGGATGGTACGTTCCGACTGCCCATCCGTTTGCGGGTGATAAGCTGTGCTCATGTCTAACCTTGAGCCAAAGGACTTGTGCATTGCTTGCCACAATTCTGATGTAAAACGTGCATCTCGATCCGAGATTATAGAGATGGGCACCCCATGCCTCGAGACAACTTCCTTTAGGTATACTTCTGCTAGAGTGGAGAACTTATCCGTTTCTTTGATAGCCAGGAAGTGAGCAGACTTTGTGAGTCGATCCACGATCACCCAAATAGTATCGTTACCACGTTGTGATCTAAGCAGGCCAGTAACAAAATCCATGGAGATTTGCTCCCATTTCCATTGTGGTATCTCTGGTTGTTGAAGGGGGCCTGAGGGTTTCTGGTACTCCGCCTTGACTCTCGCACAAGTCAAGCACTTGCTAACGTATGTTGCTATGTGTGCCTTCATGCTAGGCCACCAGTATGTGGTTTTGATGTCGTGGTACATTTTATCCGAACCAGGGTGCACTGAGTAGCGAGACTTGTGTGCCTCATCCATCACAAGCTCTCGTAGGTTGCCATAAAATGGGACCCAAATACGTTCTGTTACATAGTAAGCACCGTCTTCCTTCTGTTCTAAGCGTTGCCTTGAGCCGCGTAGGGCTTCAGCCCTGACATTCTCTGGTTTCAATGCTTCTACCTGAGCATTTCGTATTTGAGAAGGAAGACTAGACTGTATAGTAAGTTGTAAAGCTCGTACGCCCTTAGGCGCAGTGTCCTTTCGACTGAGGGCGTCAGCCACAACATTGGCTTTGCCCGGGTGATACCTGATCGAGCATTCGTAATCATTCAGCAGTTCGACCCATCGTCGCTGTCGCATGTTGAGTTCCTTCTGTTTGAAGATGTGCTCGAGGCTTCTGTGGTCAGTGTAGATAGCACACTTGGTGCCATACAAGTAGTGTCGCCATATCTTAAGTGCAAAAACAACCGCTCCCAGCTCTAGATCGTGTGTAGTGTAGTTCTTTTCATGTACCTTGAGTTGACGTGAGGCGTAGGCTATAACTTTATCCCGCTGCATCAATACGCAACCAAGACCCTGAATGGATGCGTCGCAATAAACCACAAAGTCGTCTGTGCCCTCTGGCAATGAAAGGATAGGTGCACTGCAAAGTCTATCCTTTAAATGTTGAAACGCTAACTCCTGTGCGTTTCCCCAACGATAAACAACGCCCTTCTGCGTTAGTGAAGTAAGAGGCTGAGCAATCTTAGAAAAATCCTTGATAAATCTCCTGTAGTAACCTGCCAATCCCAAGAATTGGCGAATTTCCGTTGGTGTACGAGGTGCAGGCCAGCTCTTGATCGATTCTACCTTGGATGGATCAACGTGAATCCCATCCTTGTTCACCACGTGGCCTAAGAAATGGACTTCACGAAGCCAGAAGTCGCATTTTGAAAACTTGGCGTACAACTGTTCCTTTCGAAGGAGTTCCAAAATAAATCGTAAGTGTTGCTCATGTTCCTCCTGACTCTTCGAATAGATCAGGATGTCATCAATAAAGACAATAACAAATTTGTCTAAGTAGGGCTTGCACACTCTATTCATCAAGTCCATGAAGACCGCCGGTGCGTTTGTCATCCCAAAAGGCATGACCAAAAACTCGTAGTGTCCATAACGGGTTCTAAAGGCTGTTTTGGAGACGTCCTCTTCTCGGACTCTCAGCTGGTGATACCCCGATCTCAAATCGATCTTTGAATAGTAGCTCGACCCTTGTAGCTGGTCGAACAAATCGTCAATGCGTGGAAGAGGGTAGCGGTTCTTCACAGTCACCTTGTTCAGTTCGCGGTAGTCGATACACATTCTGAACGTACCGTCTTTCTTCTTCACAAATAGCACTGGAGCTCCCCAGGGCGAAGAACTAGGACGAATAAAACCCTTATCTAGGAGTTCTTGTAATTGCGTAGATAGCTCTTTCAACTCTGATGGAGCTAAGCGATACGGTGCTCGAGCTATAGGTGCCGCTCCAGGAGCTAACTCGATTTGAAACTCGACCTGACGATGAGGCGGGAGGCCAGGTAGTTCCTCAGGAAATACCTCAGGATAATCGCGTACAACTGGAAAGTCTTCTATCTTTTTCTCTTTCTTCGAGGTGTCAGTAACAAGAGCCAGAAAGGCAGTGTGGCCCTTACGCAAACACTTTTGAGCCTTAAGGGAAGAAATGATGCTCGTAACAGCACCACTCTTGTCGCCACGAATCATAAGAGGTTCCTCACCTGGGCACGGAATACGGACAATCTTTTCGTTGCAAAGGATCTCGGCTTGATGTTGGGATAACCAGTCCATCCCAATGACAACGTCGAAACTACCCAGAGTAATAGGAAGGAGGTCGATCGAGAAAGTGTGATTGGCAAGTACTAGGTTACAACCTTTAACTACGTGTGTGACCTCTATACTTTTACCATTAGCTAACTCTACAGCATGTTTGGGATTCAAAGGTGTTGGGGTACGCTTAAGCAGTTGACTAACGCTTTGAGACACATAACTAGTATCAGCACCCGAATCAAATAAGACAGTAACGTAAAAGTCGTCGAGAAGGAACTTACCCGTCACAACATTGGGATCATTCCTTGCTTCTCCATTGCCAATAACAAACGCACGGCCCCTTGCTCCATTACCATTGTTACCCCCGTTGTTCCCATTCCCCTGATTGTTGTTATTATTGTTGTTCTGGTTCCTGTTCAGCTGGGGACAATCTCTCTTGAAGTGGCCTTCAGCTCCACACTGAAAGCACCCTTTGTTGTTACCCTGCGGCTGTTGTTGCTGGCGTTGATTCTGTTGATCTTGCTGTTGCTGGCGATTCTGGTTTGCTGGGTATAAGCTTCTACAATCCTTTGCCGCATGGCCTGGCTTGTTGCACCGATGACAGTTACCCCTGGTGCATGGCCCGCGATGATGCAAGTTGCAACGATTACACTTGGGGTGATTTCCCTTGTATCCACCCTGACCTTGGCTACCTGACGATTGCTGACTAGGACTCTTATACTCTTCAGTTCTTCTCTGCTGCGACTGGGATTGAACAGAAGTCGAACCTCTGCTTGAAGCTCCATCCCATTTACGTTTGTTATCACTGGGAGGTTCAGAGGTAGCTGTAGCACTAATACGTTTTGGTAACTTGTTTTGCTCCACCGCCTGATCAGTGAGACGATGAGCCAACTGAACAACCTGCTGGTAGGTGGCGAGATTTGCTGAAGTCACATGGCTTTGGATTTCTGGTTTCAGACCCTTGAGGTAGAGTTCAATACGCTTAATTGGAGGGTCCACCATAGTAGGACACAGTAGTGCAAGCTCATTCGATCTCTTAGTATATGCCTCAATTTCCGACCCCGTCATCTTGAGGTTGAAGAACTCAACTTCCAGCTTATGTATATCGTCACGACTGCAGTATTCTTCCTTGATCATCTCTTTGAAATTGTTCCATGGGGTGGCGTTAGCAGCAACCAACCCCAGCATTTGCACTTGGGCGTTCCACCATGTGAGGGCTAAACCCTCGAGAGTGCCGGTAGCATATTTCACCCTGCGTGCCTCAGGGCATTCGCACATCTCGAATACAGACTCTAGTTTCTCAAACCAGTGGAGGAGACCTACTGCTCCTTCTGTGCCGCTAAAAGTAGTGGGTCGGCAGTCCATGAAAGTTTTAAAGGTACACACAGGTGGCTGAGCATGCTGACCTGTTGCGAGTGTAAGAAAGGACAAAGTTTAACACAAGGATATGTTCACGAGAGTAGGGTCTAAAGATCCTAGAATGAGTTATAAACTGCAGGGTATACCTCCTGCCTGTGCGGCTGCAAGTGCCGCAGCAACCTGTTCGTTAATCAGAGCCGTCAACTGGGCTTGAGTCATGTTGATGCGTCCAGACATGATCTTCATATCAAGAGAAGTATGTGTGAGAGGGGTTCGCGAAAGTGCGATGGCAGAAGAGAGTAAGCACACACGTGTTCAGGCAAGAGTAGCTATACTAGCTAAGCATATCATGAGCAAAGTTCTACGTAATCTAACATGTAGGTACTATAACATAAACCACATCACCTAGAATGTCAAGTCTTGCACGTGGAGTGAAGCGTCGTTGTGGATCGTAGAGCACTGTACAGGTTATAGTCTGGTTTTAACAAAAACGTTTTCCCTTATTAAAACCAAGTTCTCTATAACCAATGGCTCTGATACCAATCTGTCACACCCCCAAAATCCACCTGCGGAGTATCACCGCTTGGAGGCGTGACCGACCAGGATCAAACCACTAATCATATTGAACAAGTAAATATTTAATGTAAAAGTCCAACCAACACGATTAATATCCAAAACAAACATAGTTAAGTTATGAGCGGAAGCATAATGTTCAAAACCAAATCCAAAGTTTAATTATCCAAATGTTTAACATGGCACACAGCTGTCCATGTCCCACAACGACTCTCCCTTGTGCAAGCTCCAGCTAAGTACCTATAGACCTGCAAAGCATGTAGTAACGAGTCAACAACAAGTTGAGTGAGTTCACGGTTGGGTGTTCGTTTTAAGTTGTTCCAAAAACAGTTTCCTTTAACTGGCGTTCTTGCCGTGGGGGTTACCCCATAGTTGAAAACGTGATATGTTTAACCCTTTGTTTAACCCATTTACTCTGGCAATCCTGCCGTGGGGGCTACCCCATGATAGTTATCTGGCATTTCGGCCGTGGGGGCTACCCCATGTATCCACTAGACTCGTTACCATATCGACTACTGACTGAAGTCATGTTTAAGTGCCCTGAAACTGTCAATGTCTATCAGCATTGACGTGCCCCAGATCCATTAGTTCACGCCCGTCCTCTGCGGCACGGTGTGAGGCTTGTCAGACCTAAATAGCGCTATCTAACTAATGACCCGCTCGCCATTGGATCAGCGATTAAGTCGATATAAAAAGGAGGGACTTCGTGATAGAGTTTTGGTCTAGTAAAAGTTATCTGTCTGTGAGGACGAGGAATTACATTCCTGAACCATTACTGTCCTACCCAAGAAAGGACGAGGAATCCATGTTCCTTAACCCCATTCCCAACCCCTGGGAATCCCATGCTTTGTAGAGTGTGAACTCACCTTGATTTACTCGGCAGATTACACAGAAAAGTCAAGTCTAGCAGCTAGTGGTCAACCACGTCCTAACATGGTTATCATACAAGTCAGGTTTAGGTTCAAGCAAAGCACGTATGGTTACATAGAACTAACAGGTTGCTAACACGTAACAATCATGGCATACCCCAAAGAACACGTTACACGATAACTATTGCATACACAAGAAACCCAAACATCACTCGGCCCAACATGTTGTGCGGTCAGCACAACCTTGTGCGACCCACAGCATGTTGTGCGATCCAACATGAACCCGGCCCAAACTATAGATAAGCCCAACAACTTGTGTTACTCAATAAACTAATTAACATTTAACTTGTGCGGTCCATTTTGTCTTGTGCGATTCCATTTGATACCCGGCCCAAGTAACAATAAGCCCAAATAAGCAATATTAGTTCCACAAGTAACCGGCCCAACAATTAAACAAATAAACATCTTGTGCGACTGATGGCCCTTGTGCGACCGAAACCTTGTGCGTTCAGATCAGGTCTTGTGCGACCTGATCTTGTGCGAATCAAGTACTTATGAAATCAGCTCTTGTGTGACTAGGGTCTTGTGCGATCGATTTATTTGGGTAAACAGTTAAGATTTCCAAATTTTATGCATATCAGTTACATTCCTAATTTATGGCAAACAGTTATTCAATTTCCATGTTTATAGATTATCAATTAACAACTTCCAACTAAGACATATATCGATCAAACAAGACTTTTTATCACAAACTTCTTATGAACCCTATCTTGTGTGTTCATCAACATATCAAGATCATCATCATCATTAAATTAATCAACAATGGCCGACAATCTACAACACCTCTTGATAATATTGGACCGATTTTTATATAGTAATTATGTAATTGGATAAATGTTTACTATCATCATGTTACCATTATCAATGCACACCACAAATGGCCAACAACTGTTATATCACTACCGATTAAAGTCACATGCGTACATCAGCCCAACAAACATCCAATTCCTTTGATTACATGCCACGTTTATCTACACAACAATCATTCACATATAGGCACATCACACCCGATTGACACATGTTCAGTTTAAAATACTTATGTGAGCCGATTAACATATCAACACATCCATTTATCATCACATGCTAACCTTAACTATTCTGACAATCACATTGACTATGCACATGCTTTGATTTTTCTCACTACTACAATCACACACCCACATGGCCAACAATCTCATTAAATCAAAGTTATCCTCTATTAGCTAATCATTATTCTACAACATTCATATTTATAACAATATATAAATCATTCGAAACATGTTACAGCCGATCCAACAAACATTCGGTTTTCATTCATTATCATCAATTCCAATTCCTACTAGCACAATATCAAACCATTCGGGTCTAAACACGTGTATGGTCGATTTCATATATTCAAGATCTAACTCATATCATTCAAAACAATCATAACAATACATCATCCATTATATCGAGCATATGTAACACACATCATAAAACCATCACACAATAATTAACATACTAACCGAATAGAGAAGGAACAAGAATTGATCCGGACACTATGAACTTCGATGATGTGTGTGGCTGCCTTCAAGTTCGTGAGAGAGAGAGAGAGAGAGGAGAGCTAGGGTTTGTAGGTTTGTTGTGAGATTGCAAGTAATGAGAAAACAATTCCCTAAAGGTGTGTGTAAGCGAATAAGAGGAGTGGGCCGACCCTCACTTGGGCCGCCCTTGATCCGAATACAAGTTGTGGCCCGAATGGGCTTGTGCGAGTGGGTTGTGTTGTGCGTTTACATAATTCATACTCTCACATAACATATAACACCAAGTCGCATATAATCTCATTAATTCAACATATCAACTAATTATACCAAGTTCAAATACGTTACATCAAGTACGTTGATAAGTTCGGAAAATACGAGTTGTCACAACTGTACCAGACCCCAGAACTTTCCCTTTACTGTTATTCCCAAAGGATATATCGCCCCCTCCATGAATTTTGAAATCTTTGAGTAGGGCTTTACATCCAATCATGTGCCTGGAGGCTCCACTATCAACATACCAAAGGCTATCTAAGCAGGCAGAAGCTCCCTACACATGAAGTAAAAGGATTAGTTCATTAGGGTTTCCAAAGCCAATAAGTCTTTGGATGGGGTCTCAACAGTGTCTGGGATGGATGCACATTGATGGACAGTGGTTAGGTCAGGGGTTTGGACAGTTTTAGGACTGTTTCTTGCTAACCACTGTTGGGGGTCTTGACCAATCACCTGTTGGTACCCAAAAGGATGCCTGTTCACTTTAGGTTTAGAGGGCCTTTTGTAGGTCTCATAAACGTGTGGAATCCTTTGGTATGACTGTTTCTCTTTACCTCTTCTGTATTGATTGGCAGGGGGTGCATCAGTAACCTGAACATCTCTTTTGACAGATGTTTGGTTCAGCTGTTTTGTGACAGCTGTTTGAACTGGCACAAACAGTGGTTGATTTTTGGTGAATTTGACAGATGATGTTGATGGACTCAAGGATGTTTTAGCAATGCACTCATTCTTTTTCACATCAAAGTTTTTGAGATACACACATGCTTGAGTTTTTTGGTTTGTTTTACCACAGACAATGCAGCTTTCAGTAGGAACAATGACACTTGTTTTGTGTAAATCATATGCTTTTAAATGGAAACAGTCTTTTGTTAGATGATTCCTTTTCTCACAAAATTCACAAAACAGGTTATTGATCTTTTCTTTCTTCTTTCTCTTTTCGGATTCCTTTGTAACAGAGTTTTTAACCTCTGTTGGGATATCCTTGAGTGGAATGACTTTAGCTTTTGGAGCTTTAACACCATCAGTGGTTGTAAAGTCCATGGGCTTGAAATTTTCAAGAATGTCACACTCATCAAACCATGTGGGTTTAAACTAGTATTTCTCAAGCTCCTCGAAAGTAGAGGATCCCACTGGTCTGTCAAGTGTGATTTTGTTACCAAGTTTATCAGTGATTTTCACTTCTTGGCCATTCTTGTTTGTGGGAATGTACTCAGTTATTTCATCAGTGGTTTGAACAGATTTTTCAAAAGCAGTGTTTTCATCATCGTGTTTTCTATAACCAACCCCAAATTTCACATTGCTTTTAATCTGTTTTTCAAGCATAACCTCATACCCTTTGCATGATTCCACCCATTTTTCACAGGTAATCTGGGTGGACTCCAACTCCTTTTTGCAAACTTGGTATTTTTCTACCATAGTTTGAAGTTGAGTTTTGGTTATGCTCTGCTCTTCTTTCAGACTGCTGATCTCTTTATCTTTTTCAGCCAATTTGTTTCTAAGTTCTTTTAATAACTTTTCAAATTTGACTTCATCAGACAAGACTTTGTTCCTCAGGTTTTCATTTACCTCTTTGATGTTAGCAAAAGCAATAATGCAATTTTCTGAACACGGTTTTTCAAGAACTTGAGGTGATACCTTGGCAGCAGCCATCATTGCACAATCACATTGATGATCCTCTTCATCATCAGCTCTTGCTTCTTTCTCACCTGCTCTTTTCTCTTCCTCTTCTTCTTTGTCCTCTTTGGACCATGGATCTATCAGTGGTTCAATCAGGGTTCCTGAACTTTCTCCCAGCAGTAGTTCACCAGCCACAGCAGTAACCACTGCTTCAGTCACCTCATCCACTGTTTCAGCACTTAGCTGTTCACCTTCAGTTTCAACCCCCTCTGGTATTGACTCTAATGCCATCAAACAAAATTCATCATTAGAAGGTTCATTAAAAGCATAGAGTGCAAAATTTTCATCACCAAGCTCATCAGGCATGTTGCTCCAGTCAACAAAGCCTTGAGTTAAAAAGCTTTGCTGATCTGGTTGTACCACTACTGGAGCAGCTGTTTGAGATGCAACAGGTTGCACTTGTGCCTGGGGGACAGGGGTTTGAACATACTGAATTTGTGGAACAGTAGTTTGGACATAATGCACAGGCACAGGGGTTGCAGCATAGTGAGCAGTGTTAACATGGGCTGCAGGGGTATATTGGGTATAGTGAACAGTGCTTTGATTTTGTGGTCTAGGGTTTGAGCTGGGATGAGTAACTATAGGACCAGTAGTTTGACTCCTGCATTCCCTAGAAAAATGACCAAGCCTATTGCACTTGTAACACTTGATTTTAGATTTATCCAGCCCTACCCTTAGATTCCCATGTAACTCTGGGAATTTTCTCCCTGTTCTTTTGTAGAATTTGCTTGTTCTTACACTAAGCAAAGCCAACTGATGCAAAATGTCCATCTCTTCTAAGTCAGTGGGATCAAAATGTTGTAAATCATTTAGTTCAAAGCACAAGTTATCTGACATCTGGTTTTCACAATTTGCAGTAAAAGCATAATTTGCAGAGTGAGGATCAGGGTTGTTAAAATTTCCACCAGCAGTTATATCAATAAAGTGATCATAACCCCGATCCTTACCACTGCCACCAGATTTTTCCTCACCCAAAAAAGCTGTGCTGCCGAATGAATAATCATCAGCAACTTTGCCAGACTCTTGCAACTTCCTTTTTTGGTTTAACTCCCTTTCATAGGTGAGGAGTCTACCATGAAGTTGGGTCAGGGTCAGATCTTTAAACTCTGCAGAGTTTCTAGTGACAAAAGCTATGGTATCCCATTTTTCTAGTAGTGATCTAAGGAACCTGCTATTTTGAGTTGAATTTGGAAATGTTACTTTAACAAGCCTTAGTTCACTAATGAGACAACTGAATCGCTCAAACTGCTGAGTCAATGATTCACCCTTGATGTGACAAAATGTTTCATACTGCTGATTCAGAATTTCCCTATTGTTTTCAATGACTTCTTCAGTCCCCCCAAACTGTTCCTTCAATGCATCCCATAGCTCTTTGGCACTGTTACAATGTAACAGTCCAGCATAGATCTCATTTGGTAATGCAGATGTTATGATGCTAAATGCTTTGGCATCGAGTTCGAACTTTTGAAAATCAACTTCGGTATAGTTCTCAGTTGGTTTAGGAACGAACTTCTTTGGATCCTCAGCACTTGACACCATAGGAACATGGGGACCAAAAATAACAGACCTCTAACATCCAGTATTCTGTTGAGCAAGGATATGACCCATCCTTCTCTCCCAGATGTTGTATTCATTACGTTTAAGCATAGGTGGTTTAAAAAGAGAGCCAATGTTATTCTTATCATCTTGTGATTGTGACGTCATCCTGGTTGTTTTACAGGCACTGATTAATCAACTTTAATGGTGATTAAACCTTACTCTATTTTTCAACAAACCGAACAAACTATCGATATCAACGATTTTGAGCTGAACTATTTATGTCAAAATGATTGTTAAATCAAATTTGACTGTCCAAGCTCTGATACCAATTGTTGGATCTGAGTTTGGTTTTGATTGTATTTTTCGTTTGAATTTAAAATGAAGATGAATGAGTTGTGCAGCGGAATTAAGATGGAAACAAACTTTGCATACAATCAAACGAGAGTATTGCTTTGATTAAACATTTTTCACACAGAACCAAAAGATTGAATTTAATTTCAACAACGATTACAATGCAATACTTAATACAAACTCCCCCTCAGCAAGAGCTCAGTGTTTGTTCGTGCAAAGAAGACGATGTTGCAAAGAGCTAATAGAACAGTACAGAGCACTGTTCTATTTATAGGCACTAGCAAACCACTGAGCATCTAAGCTGACATCACCATGAAAGTGACATCTAACCTCCTAACAAACTCTAACCTCTGATCAATACAAACACTACTATGCTAAACTACTGCTATTACATTTCATTACATAAAGACATAATAAACTACTGCTGCATCCTTCAACTGATGTGAACCCAGCAGCACTTGTCCGGATCAGCAGTACTTGACTCAAGGCAGTAGATTGAACAGCAGAGCTTTAGTCTTTCATCAGGCCTTTACTAGATCAGCAGCTTGTAGGTCAGCAGTTTGCATGATCAGTAGATAGGAGGTCAGCAGATGTTGAAAACCACTTTCAAGGGGAGAGACTTGTATGTAACATCTGCTTATTCTGGATCCACTACGCTGATCAAGTTTTGGCTTTAATTATCTGTTCCTCAGGTAGGGTTCAATCCCAACATTTTATAAAAATGTTTTAAAACCTAGTTCACTATAATCAGTGGCTCTGATAACAAACTGTCACACCCCCAAAATACCACATGCGGAAACCCCTGCGAGGTGTGTGACGTACCATGATCTAGCCACTAATCACATTGAACTAATAGTAATATAATAACTCGAAATTTCATTCAATGTGAAAAGTGTAATTCAAAACATCTGTTTAAAAACCAAAATACGTTCAGCGGAAGCATTTGAAATTGTTCTCGGTATTTGAAAGTAACTTGTTCGCAAAACATAGCATAACATCTAATAAGTTATTAACGACACGACCCATGACATCCACAACTCCTACGATTGCAAGCTTCGTCCCTGATATCGTCTAGCTACCTGCAGGCATGCAGAAAAAGTGTATCAGCATAAAGCTGTCGAGTTCACAGTTTTGTTTAATGAAAATCATGTTAAGTGTTTTAGTTTAAAGACATGCCAATAATAAACTCCATACCGAAGTGATTTATCTTTGTTTGCCCTCATCAATTCCTATCAACATTTTCCATGTGTTTAAGGTCATTAGTTCACGCACGTCCTCCCCGGTACGGTGTGAGGTTGTCAAGCCTAGTAGCGCTATCAACTAATACCACATTGCCTCCCCGGGAACTAGTTCGGTAGTAAGTAGGGACTTTGGTGATAGAGTTGAGTTTATTAACTAACATCAAAATTAAACCAAAGTAATAAGAGTATTCCTCCCTGTAATATTAGTTTGTTTGTCCCTCCCCGAGACGCATGAATTTGTGAAAGAGTAGTGAACTCACCTTAGTTTGCTTGGTAATGATTAACGTATCCTTACTCATTAAATGAGTGTTAGGTCCGTTACACGCGACCTAATGTTCGTTAAATGTAAGTAAGCATGTTCACCAGTAGAGTGTTTGCAATACCCTAATCATCCAAACATCCTAGTGTTTGATGTGATCGGATGTAATACATTACATACCCCAGCCCTACTATCTCAACTTGAACCCATTTTAATAATAACACTTGACTACATACTGAGCCTTCCATGTAACACATATACGGACATGTTGCCATAATTATCATTCTTTGCGTATCGAGATTATTACACAAGTTCATGGTGAATGAATTATAAACTTGAAATGAAGATTTACATAGTTCAGTGATTCATTAAAGAAATGAAGATATTTATTAAGGTGATATTACTTTATTTAATTAAAGTAAACTTTCATTGTGATGTTTTGTTTTGAACGGCCACAATTACTACATAAGTTAACTAAAGTAAACTTCCAAGCAAACTTTCATTGTGATGGTTAATTTTTGAACGGCCACAAAGTCTGACCATCTTTAAGTTCGGACTCCAAGACAAAAGGTCCTACAAGTACTCTGACAAAGCATTTGATAAATTTAATTCCTTAAAGCATATGCGGACATCTTAAATTATATACATATGCGGACGTTTAGATATATTAAAGCATATGCGGACAGAATCAAGATACCTAAGTTCGGACCTCTTTAAATCTCTACATGTGCGGATACTTTAGAATATAAGTCCTGAGCTTTATTTTTTTCTTAAGTTCGGACCACTATACAGAATCATATGTGCGAACTCTTTTTCATCACACAAGTGCGGACACCTTTAAAAAATCATAAGTGCGGACATGATGTTGATTAACAAGTGCGGACAAGACGCTTTTAACAAGAACCGACACTTTGTGACTTCATAAGTCTGGCAATCAGGAATTTCATTTTCACAGTTTCCACAAACAAAACCCCCAAATGCACAGAAATCAATCATGTCAGGCATCAAATCAATCAATCAATCAGTGTTATTATTATACAAACATCAACAATCATCTAGCAATAGTCACACATTCATTCACTATGAAACAAAAACTCAGATTGTTTGGATGTCTAGGGTTTCGCATTGAAATTATCAGAACAACAAATCAAACAACACAAACACATAGCTTGGATGGATATAGAGATGATTATATGAGAAACGAAGAGATCAAGATTGATGATTTGTGTGATGTGCAGCCCCAACGATTAGAGAGTTATTAGGGTGGAAATGATTTGCAACTGCCGTATAATGATTTGAGAGAGATGATTAGGGTTAAGGAGTTCTGTTTTATTTCCAATATTAACTCTAAACACCCTTAACTTAATAACTTTCATACAAAGCACTATCATCTTGTAATTTACAAATAAGGCATATAATTCATGTGTTTGTCATGTAACGCATAAGTTAACGTGTTTGTCATGTAACTCATAAGTTATCATGTATGTGTTCCGGTAATTCCCTGAATTACCAATGTAAACTCATTTAACTAACCTTAGTTAATGTAGTGCTATAGATGTATTGTTAAATTAATTGTGGTTAGGTTAAAGTAGTAACCTGAAGTTGCGGGTTGTCAGATGACGCGGATTAGTATTGGAGTTCTTGATTTCTTTCAGTCGTATTCTACGCCAGGTCAGTTTGGTTTGGTTTGGGTGGTGAATGAGGATCAAGTCAGCCGGTTGGGCACGGATATGGATCAGGACAGTTTGGATATGTGGATCCGAATCTCGATTTTACTACATATGGATAGGGTGGTGGTGCTGAAGAGGAAGAAGAAGAAAATGATGATGAGTAGGGAGTTAGGGATGCTGATGGAAGACGCAGGGGAGCGTAAAGAGGAGTATCTTTTTATGATGAATTTGATTTTTTATGTTGTTTTTAGTCTTCCATCGTCTGTATTAGTATTTGATATTTCAAATTGTGGTTGGTACAGTTGGGTTGGTGATGGATGTTTGTAGACACTATTATCTATTAGTTATTCTGTTTTGGTATATTTGCTTGTTTGATAGGTATGGTGTATTTGTTGTCGCTTTCGTTCGCATGTGAGAAATTAGGAATTGTTTGCTGAGCGTGTTCGAAGTGGAGGGCAAATGTGGAATTGACTGGCACATTGATAGTCTCGCATATCAGCTAAGTTGTTTCCACTTTATTTTTGTATATATATTTATTTATTATATAGTTAGTATTTATTATTTATTTTAGTTTTAGTTTAGTTTAGGTAGTTTTGAGTTGTATTCTATGCCTGTATTAGGGACAATGCAAATCTTAAGTGTGGGGATGGGATATAGTATTGTAGTTTGAGTTTTGTGTCATAAAATTTTTTGAAAAATACAAAAAAAAAATAGAAAAATCCAACAAATCCAAAAAAAAAATTGAAAATTTGAAAAATAGAAAATGTCCTGGTTTTAGAAGTTTCCCAAATAAAGACCGAAAATGATAGAAAAGTCGGATATGTTCATGTTTCAAATAATAATAATATGAGTTAATAAGTTAAACTAGTGTCTAGTTTGGGATGTGTAAGTAGGCCCGATCCGGTTTCTAGGCTCCTTTGATACTAAAAAATACCTTAATTGTTAGTTTACTAGTGGGTTCTCATCTAGGAGAAGTAGGAAGCCGAAACCGCCAATAATAGTATAAGGAATGTCGTTGTAAGCTAAAATTGTTAAAAAAAAATTTATCGAAGAAAAAATATAACAATTGAGCTAGATTGAAGAAAAACGAGGCCTATGTAATCTTTATTAGGGATGGTGACTCTGATTTAGATTGCCTCTAAACTGAGTTAAAAAGAAAAAAATTGCAAAATTACCGACGCTTACGTTGTCACACTCAGGGATGGTGACTCTGGTTGAGACAACCTTTAGGTTAGGTATGCAAAGTCTAGTGCTCAAGAAGAGAAAAAAAATAATAAGGAAAAAATTGATGATAAATTCTCTTAATTTTGGTATAAAAAGGTTGGGAAAGAGTTAATTGATTTGTTCCTTTTGTTTCATGAGCTTGAGGTGGGATTAGGTGAAACTGCGGCTTTTGGTGTGAGACCCTAGGTAGATTGACCGAACTTAAATATAAACTGCATGATAAGGGCTTGTAACCGGGTTTGGGTTTAAGTGGACAGGTATACTTACAATCGCGGTTAATATGAGTTTTGATTTTAGCAAGTAATCTAAATTTTGAACCCAGATTTTTTGCTTTGACTATGATTCGGTTTACATAGATCTTTTCCGTGGATTAAAAATATAAGTGTGGGGATATTTGATGTATTGCAAAATACATACATTTATCATGTAAAGTTTGTATATTTTTCATTTCATTTGTTTCGGTTTTTAGTTAGAAATAATTTCTATTGATAGTTTGTTTGTTTGCAGGTCTTGGTTGCTGAAAAGTCGGAAAACGCTTGAATTATGCGGAAAAGGTGTTAGCAACGAGAACCGGGTCGTGACTCAGCTGAACGGGAACAAAAAACGAGGAAATCTGGAAAAAGATCCCGTGGCGTCACGCCACCAAATCCTGGAAATATCTTGGCGTAGCGCTAAGATATAAAATAATAAACTTCAGTTTATTAGCGCCACGTCGCGCGACCGATTCGGGAAGTCCCCTTCGCGTGACGTGAATGGGTTGAAGTCGTCGACAAATTTGTGTTGCAGCTAGATTCTTGTTAGAATATCATATAAATACATCATTAAACTACAATTCAACCCTAATTACGAATCTGCATTAATTTGGACGAATTCTCACCTGAAGTTGGAGCTTTTTGGAGCGTTTTTGAGAGCTTGAAGCAGTCGGTTTGTATCAAACGGAAATATAATTGGGTAAGAGCCTTCCTCATCGACTAACAGATCCTCCTGCTCACCACCGTCTCTCTGGTCTGGATAGTCTTGCTGTACAAATTTTTGTTCACCACCAACTCCCTGGTCCGGATGGTCTTGCTAGACAAAGCCCTACTCACTACCGTAACCGTGGTCGGGATAGTCTTATTATACATAGCTCTGCTGACCACCGTAACCGTGATCGGGATAGTCTTGTTGTACATAGCTCTGCTCACCACCGTAACCGTGGTCGGGATAGTTTGGCCGACCGTACGGATATTCAGCCTGAGGATATAGTTCACCTCCGTATCTATAACTCGAATAGCCGTGTTGTGCGTACGAGTCTTCCACAGGGATATTCAAGTCCAGCTGCACCGTATTGTTACGATAACGATTTCCAGAGACAACCTCCCCCTCCCTCATGTTGGACGAGGTCGGTTTCTCGTACGAGCCAGATATAGCGGTTCCCTCGTAAGAATCTGGAACAACGGACTCGTTAGAGTATTCACCAAAAAGGTAGTTGCTAAACCACGACATCGTATTTTGAAGAAACGCCACTAAAATAACAAAACACGTGTTTGTTTAAAACACTTTTGCAATTTGGAATTTGAAGGAAATGTCGAATGCATGGCCTGCCTTCTTAAAGCACCAGAAATTGGGACCCAAGCGCCGCGCTTTAGCCTAGCGCAACGCTTAGGGTTTCTCGTGACCCGACTGATAACATAGTACCGAATCAAACCTCGTATCAAGTCGAATCAAGGTCACATTTGCTTTTGTCTGTAAAAGAACCCTAAACGTGGCGCTTTGGCTAAAACGCAACGCTTTGGGAGGTGTGAAAATAAAAATGGGTGTGTGAGTATCATGATCCAATATAAATTCAATCAAACCAGGTTTATGACGTCGCCACGTTGCGGCGAACTTCTTTTGTTATCTAGTCTGTGTTTACATGTGTTTTGAAATTATTATGAGCTCGTTGTGCACGGAACCGCTAACAAGAATAAAAAGAAAATATAGAAAAAAACACTAAAAGATAACCGAAATAAAATCAACCAAAAAGTTTTATGGTAATGATGTTGTTCGTATGAAACCTGTGGTCAGAGATGAGTAAATGGTACTGGGTACCGGTACTGAATTTCCTAAACCGAAAGATCTTAAGTACCAGTTCAGTACGACTTTTGACATTACTGGTACCGGTTCGCTACCGGTTTTTACCTTCATATAACGATATAACAAAACTATATATAATATTATAATATTAAAGTTATTATTCATTAGCTTCTATTTTTAGTATATATATAATGAACCGAAAGAACTTAAGTACCAATTCGGTATCAACTTTTGACGTTACTGGTACCAGTTCGCTGCCAGTTATTACCGTCGTATAACTGTTTTGGTCAAAAATCACATAAGGATAATGCAATCATATCTGATTTTGTGAGGTATGATGCTTGATTAAATGGTCAAATGTATGAACAACAAGTATGTGGAATTAATGATGAACACAAGGATTTATACGAGGAAAAATCTCTTGATCAATAAATGATCTCCGACATAAAAAACCTCGGATAGTGAAAACTATCACTATCAAGTATATTGAATAAACAAGTTTACAACTTCGGAAGTATTGAGCTTGATACAATGAATTCTAGTGTGTGTGTGTATTCGAGAGATAACAACAGAAATTATGTGTGTTCATCGGAGTGCAAGTGGTTTCTAAAAATAAGCTCAACACCCCTCTTAACATAGCTAAAAATATCCTAACTAACTATCCGAAAAAACAGCCATTCACCCACGATCACCACCAACGGTTCTCAGCTTATACACATGTTGAAAATAAAGAGCATATTCCCCTGGTATCTCGGATGGAATAAGTCCTCTTCGAAAAATACCTGCAAAACAAGCCAAAAGGTGATGGAAACAATTGTTAGTCTAGAATAATAATGAGGATCCTGGATCCTTATTCTCGCAGCGTCTACTGAGGATTCTTAATTCAAACTAAACTGAGGATCCGTGATCCAAGCTATACTTGAGGATCCGTGATCCATAAGCTGTGAAATTCTATCCCTAACAATTGCCCCCAAACATGACTAGTTGATATCTAATTAGATAGTCATGTTTTAGCTTAATTCGGACTAGCCGTTACTTATGGATATAGCCGTTACAGGCTGATGTCAGCAACATTCATCCCTGTAACAAACAATCATTATAAATAGGATTAGAGATAGGGATGAAAATTGCATTTAAATTCGAGACTCCTCTCCTTTAAATCCTCATTCGAATATCCCAACAGGTATTCTCTTCTCTCTTTTCTTTGATCTTCTCTTCCCTGATCCTCTGTTCTCCAAATATTCATGGCGAAGATGAGCACTCGTTCCTCCCCTGCCAAGAATCCAGATCATAACAGCCCATTGAAGAGTCAAGGTATAACCAAAAACCCTTCAATGGAGCTCTGTCGATTCACTGATCCTGAAGTTGATCAGTTCCGATCATGCTTCACTGACGGCACAATATTCAGACCCTTCGATTCTTCTACAAAGAGTGACTGTGTGTCAGACACATGGATCACTTTCCCTGCTGCTCCCTTCCAGATAGGGTTCACCTATCCCTTTCCTGTTTTTACACAAAGCTTCTTCACACTTACCGGCCTGTGCTACATCCAAGCCATGCCGATGGTGTGGAGGGTCTTATACACACTTGAGCACATAATAGAACAGGAAGGCTTAGACATCGGGATGCCTGAATTGAGCCAACTATACAACCTTGTGAGTCATGGTTCCTACCGATATCTTTTCAAGTCCAAACCCCAGAAATCTCACCCAATCTTGAAAACCACCAAAAACGACACCAACTGGAGGAATCAATTCTTCTTCGTGAGGTGGGATTCTATTCCAAATGGGAACCAACTTCCCAAAAAGTGGAACACTGATGGTAGGATATAGGATCCTAAGACTAGGATAAGTGGTAAGAATTTTCTTTTCTGTTGAGGATAACTGATCCTTTATCTTTGTCTATGCAGCTATACCTTTGTCACATATTCAAGAATCACCTGCCACCCAAGAGAGAATTGAAGCTTTTTGGAAGCTTGACCTTGCAATCAGAACTTATCCACCGAAATCAAAGGATCCAGTAGAGGTTTTATCCACTTCCTACACCATGTCAAGTAAGTATCCACACATATGTATATATAAATGTTTGATAAAAATATGAACACTTATCTGTTTGTTATGCTTGTAGGTGCTGGAAAATCCTCAAAGTCTGCTTCAAGTTTCAGCGTGAATGACCTCCAAGAATATGCATCCTCCCACTCCCTCAAGAAAGAGCTGGCTGCAAGTCCAAGCATCCCGGAGCCTAAGGGCATGAGCACTAGGGGCAAGGGTGCCAAGAAGAGGAAGACTGCTGAGCCCACTGAAGGCCTCCCCCTCATGGAACGTCAGCTTCATGAATACGTCTCTGAGGTAAGGATCTTGTATCCTTAAGTCTGAGCTTTCCTTTCTGAGGATAAAGGATCCTGATTGTTAACTTTCTTTGTGTAGGAATTTGCTGAGGTTCAGATCCTCCTTGATCAACATCTGGCAGAAGTCGAGTAGAAAAATCTGGACTTTCAGCAGATTTTCCTTGCCAAGGACAAAAAGATCTCTTCCCTTGAAAAAGAGGTCAACATGCTGTAGAAGGAACTGCTCCTGGCTGAGATCACAGCCCAGAAAGAGAAGGCAGAAGTCATGGATGGGGCTAAGCTTTCTGCTACTATTGCCATGTTGAAGATCAAGCTGCAAATGGCTAAGGAGGCTGAGGATCCTGCCTTTGACAGGTCTGAATGGGACCAGGAGGCTTGGAAGCAGAGGCTGGCTGAGCTGGATGATGAGGATGAATCTGAGGGAGCAGCAGCTGGTGAAGCCGGAGGCAGTGGACCGAAGGATCCTCAGGAGGCAGCTGGAGGCAAAAGTGATGGTGAAAAGGTGGTGAAAGCAGCGAAGGTGTAAGCTGCATCAATGGGCGATGATGGATATTTCTAGACGCAGCCGGAGCCCATTTTTTATCGTTTTTGTGTGATGGTGTTTTAATTTCAAACAATTATGGTCTGTAATTAAACAATAGTCTTTAGGGTTAAGGATCATGGATCCTTAGGACAATAGGGGGTAGCAAAGGTGGATAGATCCTTCTGTTTGTGGAGGATGAAGCCTTTGATGCCCCTCATCTTTTGATTTCCTACACTCAATAAACCTTATGAATATGGACACCATTTGCCTACCCAAGCGGACGGGCCACATATTGCTGGTAGATGTTTGGATAGGCAATTTTGACAACCTTTTAAAGGGTTAACTATGATAAATAAATAAAACTTTAACTTTTGGCTATCTCTGTGTTGTTTACTTTCTGTACATTTGCTTGTCAACTGTCATTATACAAATCTAGAATTTACAAGTTATTGATAAAAGTATAAAAATAAGTTTATGTCAAAGAATTTAGGATATGATCAAGGATCAAATATCCCTTAGTCATAAAGTTTGAAAAGTGACATAATTTTAGGATCACATATCCTGTTGTCAAAGGACAAGGGCAACACTGATAAACCAAGAATAAAGTTAAAGTAAATAAAGATCATACCAGAGAATCCAAGTTAGGATCCTATATCCTTAACACTTATAACTGTGACAATCAAAAGATAAAATCTTGTATAAAGTTAGGATCCAGGATCCTTAACTGTTTAGCTTTGGAAACCTGAAACAAGACATAACTTGGGTCTAAGCCTATTATAAAGAAAGACTTAGTATCAAGGGACAAGCCCAACAATCTAGGGACAAGCCCAATAAACTGGGGACAAGCCCAAAGGATCTTGTGTAGACCGGAGTATGGCCCATACTGGCGACTATCCAAACTTAGTGACATGAAAATGCCAAAACCTTAGCTAACGTGAATGTCACACCCCCAAAATCCACCTGCGGAATACCACCGCTTGGAGGCGTGACTGACCAGGATCCAGCCACCAATCATATTGAACGAGCATGTAAGTGATTATAAGATCCAACCAATACAATTGGTGTCCAAACAAAAACATAGTTTAAGTTGCAAGCGGAAGCATAATGTTTAAAACCAAAACATGAGTTCAATTGTTTCAAAGTTTAACATGGCACACAGCTGTCCATGTCCCACAACGACTATCTTCCATGCAAGCTCCAGCTAAGTACCTATTGACCTGCAAAGCATGTAGTAACGAGTCAACAACAAGTTGAGTGAGTTCACGGTTGGGTGTTCATTTTAAGTTGTTCCAAAAACAGTTTCCTTTAACTGGCTTCTTGCCGTGGGGGTTACCCCATAGTTGAAAACGTGATTTGTTTTACTCATTTACTCTGGCAATACAGCCGTGGGGGCTACCCCATGTTAGTTATCTGGCATTTCGGCCGTGGGGGCTACCCCATGTATACACTAGACTCGTTACCATATCGACTGCTGACTGTAGTCATGTTCATTTGCCGTGAACTGTCAATGTCTATCATCATTGACGTGCCCAGATCCATTAGTTCACGCCCGTCCTCTGCGGCACGGTGTGAGGCTTGTCAGACCTAAATAGCGCTATTTAACTAATGACCCGCTCGCCATTGGCCCGGTGATTAAGTCAATATAAAAAGGAGGGACTTCGTGATAAAGTTTTGGTCTAGTACGAGTTATCTGTCCATGAGGACGAGGAATTACATTCCTGAACCAATACTATCCTACCCAAGAAAGGACGAGGAATCCACGTTCCTTAACCCCATTCCCAACCCCTGGGAATCCCATGCTTTGTAGAGGGTGTGAACTCACCTTGGTTTGCTCGGCAGATACACAGAAAGGTCAATCAAGCTATATTGTGGTCAACCACGTCCTAACATAGTTGTACCATACAAGTTAGGTTCGTATTTAGGTAGTGCACGTATGTTTCTACACACATTTGCATACACGTATTGTTCATGGCACACACGTACAATACTTCAGTAAATCAACAGGGCATAAACACATCCAATAGCCTCATCTACGTAAATAAGCAAAGTCCAAGTATGCGGCCCAATTAGTTGGGCTCGTAACAGCATGCAAGTCCAAAACAGTGTGCACGTGTATATGGTCTCGAGTCGAGACTAGCGATTCCGAGTCGAGACTGTGCGGTCTCGAGTTATACCTACGAGTTCTCGAGTCGCAACTGTGGAGGTCTCGAGTTATGCATGTACTTAGTCGAGACTAGGCGGTCTCGAGTCGCAACCGGACCCGCAACCGTGGTCTCGAGTTATGCTGCTTGTGCGCTGATAATGTGGTCTCGAGTCGAGACTAGGGGTTCTCGACTCGCAACCGGTGTCGCAACCGTGATCTCGAGCTGTCACATACGTGGTCTCGAGTCGAGACAGAGGGTCTCGACTGGCACACCTGCTAAATGCCAGCACATGTACTAACCAATAGAATTTCGATTTCATGATATGATGTACTATCCAACCACAATACTCAAACATGTTTTCTTGTCTAACATTGATTCAAAACAGATCAAACAAGCATTTTCAAATGTTCATAACATGTTCATATCATATTCAAATATTCATATTATCATTCAAACTTGTTCATCATTTTAGGGTTTTCCACATTTTGCAATATGATTAATCAAACAACCCTATCCTATCATATATTCTAACCATGCACATCATCTAACCCACATATGCAAAAATCCGGTTTCATGAGTAATAAACCTCCTAAACATAATCAAGCCATTCGGATTCAACCATATAGAGCCGATTACAATCATTCATGATCCATCACATATTATCTATACTAAGACGACATTACATCATCATATAACAACAATCTTAATACCGTCTATTCAAGAAGGATGTATTCATCATGCATAAAACTTAACAAGCAAACATATTATCAAATAACTTCATCATACATCATCATCAACCGAAATACAACACATTATCATCAACCGAGATACAATACATAACATGAATCACTAACCGGTTAGGTTTTCAAGATGCGAGGATATGAAGAAATCGATGAATAAGCTTCCAATCCGAGAGCCCTTGTTGTCACCGGTTGAATCCGAAAGAGAGGAGAGAAGGCTTGTGCTTCTAGGGTTTTAGTGAGAGAGAATGTAGGAGAGTGTGTGTGAGAGTGAGTGTGAGTTGCCCAAAGAAATGGCAAGGTTGGTTATCATCAAGGATTATATACTTGTTCTAAATTGGTGCACCCTAGTGGGCTTTCGGGTAGACTAAAGGGGGTGTATGGCCCAACCGGCCCAACTGTTGCACAGTTCACTCGAGACCGCATGGTCTCGAGTCGGGTCCTTGTGTCTCGGGTTACATAAACACACGCATACATACAAGCACAACACATAATCACATAAATTCACTTATATCATTCATTAAACCAACAAGTCAATTAGTCACATAACGTTCAAGCATGTTACATCAAGATACAACGAAGGGTTCTAAATCACGAGTTGTCACATTATCCCCAAGTTGAAAGAAATTTCGTCCCGAAATTTGGTAAGTACTCACTGAGGAAGCTAGTTAAGTTGTATGGTTTTCACTGGTTTTCTTGGGGTGTCACAGTGAAAACCTTAGAAACCTATGAACGGATGTATGGTACGTCTACGATTATACTTAGGATCCTAAATACAGCCAGTACAATGAAATTGTCATCCCCTAAAGCGGGTACTAGTTCCATTGCCTTTAACTGTACTAGGATAATCGTGCACAACTGGCGAAGGTGTAAGAACCTGATTCATCGAAGGTAGTAGATACCTTAAACTGGGGACAAGCCCAAAAACCAGAGACAAACCCAAAGACTTAGGAGACTCCAATGGATACTCAATCTCTTGTCAAATATGTATCAACTTCTGTAAAACTCAGAATTTCGTAAAGAAGGATAAAGGATCCTGGATCCTTCTCCTTGTAATAAAATAATTTAAAGGATTAGATAAATTAAAATCAAATCATTACCAGAATGAGGATCATATATCCTCTAAGGATCCTTTATGTATACCAGATATGAGGATGGCCAAGGATCCTGGATACTTCTTACATGAAGTATATCTTTAAGTGGACAGCATTCCAAGCTCTTGATAATAGATCACTTTCCATTGTTAATAAACGGTATGCCCCCTTTCCTGCCACAGCTTCAATCAGATAGGGGCCTTCCCACTTTGGTGCTAATTTGCCATCAGCAGGATTTGTGGTGTTTTGGAATGCTTTCCTCAGCACCATGTCACCAACTTGAAATTTCCTGATCCTGACATTCTTGTTATAAGCTCCAGCCATCCTTTGTTGATAGCTAGCCAACCTTATCCTTACTAAATCCCTGAGTTCTTCTATGGTATCCAAATCTTGAACCAAGTTTTCAGCATTTCCTTCAGGATCACGGATGCTTGTTCTTGTAGTAGGGACTACCATCTTCGTGGGGATCACATATTCAGCTCCAAACACTAAAGAAAATGGAGTCTGGCCAGTAGCATTCTTGGGAGTTGTTCTATCAGCCCATAACACATAAGGTAGCTCTTCTGCCCATTTTCCCTTTTTGGATCCAAGCTTATTCTTCAAGTTGTTGATGATGATCTTGTTAGATGATTCTGCTTGACCATTAGCTTGTGAGTGGACTGGTGTTGATGTTATCATCTTAATCCCCCAGCTGTCACAAAAGTTAGTGGTTCTATTCCCAACAAATTGGGATCCATTATCACAAACAATTTCAGAAGGTATGCCAAATCTAGTAATGATGTTTCTTTTAATAAAGGATATCACTTCCTTTTCTCTGACTTGTGCAAAGGCTTCAGCTTCTATCCATTTGGAAAAGTAATCAGTCATAGCAAGCATAAACACTTTTCCTCCTGGTGTTTTGGGAAGTTTGCCAACTATATCCATTCCCCATCTCATGAATGGCCAAGAAGAAAATATAGATGCAGGAGCTCCGCTGGTTGATGAAGGATATTGCTATGTCTCGGACAAGCATCACATCTCTTTACATAATCCACAGCATCCTTCTTCATGGTAGGCCAATAGTATCCTGTTCTAAGGATTCTTGAGAACATTGCTCTGCCCCTAGTGTGGTTTCTACAATCTCCTTCATGAATATCCTTCAAGACTTCTTGGATTTCTAGATCCTCGATACACCTTAGATATGGACCTGCAAGAGATCATTTATATAACATGTTATTTAGTATTGTAAATTGAGATACCTTGACTTTGAAAGATCTAGGATTTTCTCCAGTAGGGATCTCTCCTTGTTGTATATATCTTAGGATTGGAAGGATCCAGGATCCTGAATGTGACTGTGCACCATCACTAGGTATGATTGCAGAATCCTCCACTATCTCCATAGCTGTATGATCCCCAATAGCAGGAGTTAAGATATGGATAATTGGTATCCTAATATCCTCCGGAATCTTCAATGATGATCCAAGGTTGGCTAAAGCATCAGCTTCTGCCTTTTCTTCCCTGGGTACTTGTGTCAAACTAAAAGAAGCAAAAGAGTCTGCCAGTTTCTTGACTATCTCTAGATATTTAATTAGTCTTTCACCTTTAACAGCATAAGAACCATTAAAGTGGTTAGTAATTAACAATGAATCTACATGTACCTCAAGATACCTGATCATCATGTGCTTAGCAATTTGTAAACCAGCTATTAAGGCTTCATACTGATGTGTGTAAAATGCAACATGTAAATTACATCAAATGAGTCATAAAACTAACCCTTTTTAAGTACTAATGTTGGAAAAAGTCTGCTTTTGTCTTCCTTTTGTATTTTCAGGATTAAATGAGCGTAAATGGACAAAAGAAGCAAAATTACAGCCAAATCTAACATAAATACAAGAAAAGGAATAAACGTGGCATGCCCGACCCCTCGACAGCATCTTCTCATGCAAAAACAAAGTGAACAGAAGGCTGAACACAGCCCCGTGCCCAGCAGACATGAGGGCGTGGTCAGTGTCTGCAGAAAGGACAAAAGCATAGAAGCTTCTATTTCCCGACACGGGGGCGTGCCTAGCTCAAAACGGCCGTGGTCAACGCTAAGATTCGCAGAATCCAAGCAAATCTTGATAGTACAGATACGCTTCTGCACACGGGGTCGTGCCCAGCGGACACGGGGGCGTGTGGAGCTAATGCAGACAAATTGCAATTAATGAAGAAAGAGAAAGTGGATGGACATGGGGCCGTGCCCAATGGACACGGGGCAGTGTCCGGGCTTCTGTGCAGACTATAAATATGGGTGCTTGGTTCACTTCAAAGGCATCCCTTGGCAAACCACCTCTCTACCACTTCACCTACACTCCACCACCACTACAACCCACATTCACCACCATCATCCATCATCTATCATAGAGTGTGTGTAGTAATCTCGGGATCCAAGATTGATAGTAAGAGTTCTTGACAATCAAAGGCCATGTTTGCCTAAGTCTCTTACATCACTTGGTGAAGACAAGCATTTAGTGTAATACTTTTGATTTTTAATCTTTTCGCACTTTTTATTTGGTTTTCTATTAATGACTTTAATAACTAGTTTTTTATGTTGAAGGTGAAACTTCCTTATCATTTGTCCATGGTGTCTTGGCGTTATTTTACTGTCTATATAAAATAAAAGATTTACACCATTCATATCTCTACGGTCTATATAGAGATATATTGGCTACCTGGTCAGGGGTTAAGGGAATGGTTTGGTAAGGTTCTTGCCTTGTTCATTGTATAGATCCTGCAACGACCTGGGTCAAGCTTACTAGGACCTCCTTTAATACCCACTGGTATTGGATGGTAGGGGTGCGAATAGCTTGATCCGCTCATATGTAAACTACTTTTAATACATTAACCCGGCTATTTGGGATTGTATCCCTGCTGACTCAAACCACTTAGCCGAGGGTAACGTTACCTTCAAAAGAGGGGCCTACCACATTACGCATTAATAACTTAATTAATTATCTTTCAATAATCCAACCCCTTAGGATTGTATCATTGCTGACTAAAACTACTGGGTTAAGGGTAACGTCACCTTCAAAAGAGGGGCCTACTACTATAACTAAGATAATCTCTTAAAAAGTGCAAAAGTGCGGAAATCATCAATGGTTACACTAAAGGCGAGTCGGATCCAAGTGATTCATCTTGTCTATCTGTTTTTTATTTTAGTTTATTTTTCAGCATTTTTAGTTTTTTTTTCATATTTAAAACTTTTCTAAACTTTTGATTTGATTAGACGTTGAGGATAAATCGGTACTAAAAGCTCTTGTGTCCTTGGACGACCTCGGTATCTTACCAACACTATGCTACGCTCATGATGGGTGCACTTGCCCATATGTGTGTTTAGTGTTAGTAGAATATTGTGTTTTATAAATTTAAAACTTGACTAAAGTGTTAAAAATGGCTTAAAATATAACTAAAAACATATAACGCTACACACGCATCAAGCTTTTGGCACCGTTGCCGGGGACACAAGGATTTTAAGAAAGCTTAAAATCGACGGCCTAATCAGTTTTTCAAAACCTTTTTAAATCGCGAGCACATTTTCTGCATTTTAGTTAGTTTTTTGCATTTACAGTAGACTGAACACGGGGCCGTGCACGGGGCCATGCTGCATATTTTTTTCAAAACTCCCAGATACAGAGTCTGAACACGGGGTCGTGCTCACTGAACACGCCCCCGTGCTGCACAAAACCAGTCACTTTTATTAAAACGCCCAGATACAGGACTTGAACACGGGCCGTGCTCACTGAACACGGGGCCGTGTCCAGCCTCTGTTTCCATTTTCATTTTTTTTTCTAGTCCCGAGACTCTGTTGTGGTTTGCTGAGTGATTCTTATGGATCAATACTTAGGAGATTACAACTACCACTATGAGGAGGATGATTATAGGGAAGACTATTGCACCATTTGCGGTAACCCTCATTCGGTACAATATTGTGACCTCTTTGAGCCATCCACTTCATATACCTACTATGAGGAGCCCAGGTACGAGCCGTCAACTTCATATACACCCTATGAAGACCCAAGGTATGAACCTTCTCCCTCATACTCATATTTTGATAAACCAAGGTATGAGTCTTCATACTCATACTTTGTGGAACCAAGATATGAGCCTTCACCATCATATGCTTACTATGAGGAACCATGGCGTGAATAACCCACCTCATATGAGTATTGTGAAGAACAAAGTTACGACCCTTATTCATCATATACTTACAATGAGGAACAATGGTGTGAACCATCTACCTCATATGAGTATTATGAGGAACCAAGGATCGAACTTCCGACTTCAAGCTTTGATGATACTTATTCAACTCAATTTGACGAACCACCAACTATTTCACCTGTAGCCGAAAAAATAATAGAACACCTTAAAACTATAGAGTGCTATATAAAAAGAAGCCCGCACAAGGGAAGAGGAATCCCGCGCAAAGGAAGAATTAACTTGTAAAAAAGAAGAGATAGTTGAAAAGGTAAAAATGCAAGAACAAGTAAGTGAAAAACCGACACATGAGTTAAACAACGAAAAAGGTGAGTCTGACAATGTTAAAATTCAAGAAGAGTCTTATTTTAAAGAAATTAATCTCTTGTCACTTTCGAAAATCGTTGTTTAGTTCTCACTCATGCTAAGTTTTTAAAAGAGTTAAACACTAACACTAAAATTGACGAAATGGTAAGCATTAAGTTAACAAATGATCAAACCATGCTAATAAAAGAAGATCCATTTGAAATTAAAATTACACTGGTTCCATGTTTTTTCAAAATTCCTTTATTAGTAATATTACAATCGATAAAGATCTTTGTGTTAATATAATGCCAAATTACATTTTCGAAAAATTAAGTATTGGTGATTTTTCTCCACTTCAAATACCCATTTTTCTATCTATTCGAAAAACAATAAAATCAATAGGGACAGTTGAGGATGTGTTGGTCCAGTCCAATCAATTGGTAATCCCAACCGACTTTGTCATCCTTGATGACGCTCCACTAGTGTTGGGACGACCTTTTGTAAAGACTCACGAAGCTTTTAAAAATCAGAAGTATAACAATCTACCTATTCAATTAGGGGCATTAAAAAAAAGTGTCGATCTTGAGCGTTCAATGAAATATCCATTCGGCAATGATGACCCCCTAATTGAAGATGAAGATGAACCACCTGATACAAGAGAAGAAATTGACCACTTTGTTGAAGAAGAGGTCGCCATAGAACAACTGTAGGTCCCTATCCTGTATGGATCGTAACAAAACTGACAATCTATCAAGGGTGCGGAATCCCCTTGATAAACCTATCAAACAGAAACAAGAACACAAGATGATTTACCAACCGATCTTCTATGATTATCCAACGAAAACGTTTACAATCACTCAAGATCTTCACGAACTCACAGCCAATAATCTGTGTATTCGAACTCTCTCTCAATTGCCTAAAAGTCTCCAAAAGTCTAACCCTAAAACTCTAGGTAAAGGTTGTTTATATACACACAACCATACAATTCGACCTGGGCCAAGCCCATACGCATTCTAGATACAATTCAGGCTAAACTAGATGGACTTTAACTTTAACTTGAACTTGGATGATTTGGGCTTTAACAAACTCGAATTCCTTTCAGTCTTCATAAGTCTTCGTGGCCCAAACTCGTTTAATATCCAAAGACCAATCCAACGCTGTTGTCACATAACATGCACCAACAAACTCCCCCTTGACAATAGCTTGCAAAGGAAACTTTAGTCTTCAGAATCTCACAGTCTTTTGGTCTTTGGATAGCGTCAGCTTCAACATGAACTCTGTCAGCAACAGACTCCCCCTAAGCTGATGTATCCAATCACCAAATCTTCCAAGTTGTGATTCAGCATTCTCAGTAAGTCTTCACAGCATCCACTCTGCATTGTAGAAGGAGGACTCTACCAAGCAGCAACAAACTCCTCATCTCTTCAAAGCAACTTCTCATCAACAAACTGCTTCAATCTGTATACTATAAAACAAACATCTCGAGAAACCATAAGAATTTTTCAACATAGTTAAGGAATTATTATTATTCAAGAGATAGTTAAACTGTATAACAGATTAAGCACCTTCCAATACAACACCAACACGCAACAATTTTTAATCAAACACCTTATAACCTGCATCATTTCAAAATTTTGAACCCACTTACTAACACCGTCTCCCCCTATCAGTAACAACTCCTCCACGAATAACAGTTTTCCGTACATTAAGAATTTTAAACAGAAAAAGAACTCTATTTTTGTATTTTCTGAAATCAAAGAAATATGAAAAGCAATAAACACTCTATTTTTGTGAGAATCACCGGTAAGAAGATCATATCAGCACAATCAAACTGTTTCACACTATTAGATAATTCTTTATTTAATTTTTCGTGAAAAGCAGTTCAAGACGATTACCAGTATGTTTGTCCATCTAAACAAAATGCATGAACATTTCAAGTACCATTACCATATGATACGTTAAGGTAATTTGATATCTGATATACTAGTGTGTCCCACTTCAGGATATACCCCCACGATCAAGGTATGCACAAAGATTCATCGTAGTAGGTGAGTATACTGATGTCATCCTTTAAGATATCATGACAGTGTCTAGGTCTGCATATAATCTGTTTTATCATGTTTTGATTGCTTAACAATGAACACCCAAATAAATACTAATCAAATCCTGGAAATATAAACAACACACTCTATCATGCAAGTATCTTCCCTACCACATATTTCACAAGTCCAATCCAGATTTCTGAAATCCTAACTGGGAATAGGTTGAGAAGAGAACAGAATAGATCTTTAGCAGAGATGGTATAATATACAGATCAAATGAGTTTTCTCAGTTTGATATAGGTTTATTGGGTTTCATTTGGGCACTTGAGGGCCTCTTTCGGGTGTATTAGATCTATAGTGCGACAACGTACAGCTAGGTCAGCATGTATCTGGATGCAGCAGAAGCTGTCGTTGCCTAGCACCTCCAGGTCAGCATATATCTGGATGCAGCAGAGGAGGTACACGATTTTTTCAGAGAAGATTTCAGAATCAGATCAAAATTGTGTGTATCGGGACAACATACAGACATTCAAATAGAAATGAGCTAATTCCAAGTGACTTTCTTTCCGGGGGTCATGTACAATTTTAGTTGTTAACAGAATGACAGCCAAGATATCCCCAGATGAAATAACAGTATAAAGACCCAAAACTTCAGATTTTGGCAATCTATCAACGCAAGATTTAAGGTCATTAAACCATACACCACTGATGTGTTCCCCACTCATACTCAGTGCTTTTATGTTTATATCACTTTGGTAAGTTGATTATTTCATGCTTTTGCCTACTGGTATATCATATGATGAAACTGCTATCACACTTAAGCAATTTAATTCAGTTCGAGTGTGACAGTCTAACTTGCTGATGTACTATCATTTCTTCTTTTTCACACAGTGAAAACTCATTTTTGATTTTCTATTTTTTTTTATATTTTTGATTTTTCAATGTTTTTGTATTTTTGATTTTTGAAAAAAAACAGTAAACTATTTACAAAATTCTTATGAAAAACCAGTTATTCAGGATTCCTCATCCCGTTGAGTTCGACTAAGTGTTCAAAGCGAGCTCGATCAAAAGCTTTTGTGTAAAGATCAGCAAGGTTATCTTCTGTGTCGACTCGATGTAATTCAATTAGTCGTTTTTCAGCACAATCCCGTATAAAGTAATGACGTATGTCAATATGTTTAGTTCTACTGTGCTTTACGGGATTGTTTGTGATTGATATGGTGGCATTATTATCTATCATAATAGGAGTACGAGTGAAATCCAAACCGTAATCGCGCATCTGCTGTTGTATCCAGAGAACCTGAGAGCAACAGCTACCCGCAGCAATATATTCAGCTTCACACGTAGATGTAGACACACGGGATTGCTTCTTGCATTGCCAAGACACGATCCTGCCTCCCAAGAACTGACAACCACCTGTTGTAGACTTCCTATTTGATTTGCATCCTCCAAAGTCTGAATCAGTGTAAGCAATGAACCTCAAATCACTATCAGCTGGATACCATAACCCAAGTTTAGGTTTCCCCTTCAAGTAACGAAGAATACGCTTCACTGCTTTCATGTGTGAATCTTTCGGATTCGCCTGATATCTGGCACACAAGCATACGGCAAACATGATGTCAGGTCTTGAAGCAGTCAAGTACATTAGAGAACCAATCATCGCCCTGTATTGAGTAGGATCAACATCTTCAGTACTTTCATGATCTGGGCCGAGATTGTGATTTTCGCAAATGGGTGTTTTGAAAGTAGAGCAATCATTCATTTTGAACCGATCCAAAATGTCATACACATACTTTGTTTGGTGAATAAACATCCCATCCTCCTTCTGTTCAACTTGTAATCCCAGAAAGTAAGACAGCTCACCCATAGCACTCATTTCAAACTTGCTCTTCATCACCTGTTCAAATTCCTTACACATGTTTTCGTCAGATGACCCAAAGATGATGTCATCCACATATACCTGTACCAGCAGAAAATCTTCCTTCTTCCTCTTTGTGAACAGTGTACTGTCTATCTGACCCCTTTCAAAACCATTCTTGAGCAGATGTGTAGACAGTGTCTCGTACCACGCCCTGGGAGCTTGATGTAACCCATACAAAGCCTTATCAAGTTTGTAAACTCGATCTGGATAGTCTGGATCAACGAACCCATCTGGTTGTGAGACATACACCACTTCTTGGACTTTACCGTAAAGAAATGCACTCTTCACGTCTAGTTGGTAAACTTTAAAGCCCTTGAATGAAGCGAAAGCTAGAAACAACCGAATTGCCTCCAACCTTGCCACTGGTGCAAACACCTCATTATAATCTATCCCTTCTTGCTGATTGAAACCTTTAACAACCAACCGAGCCTTGTTGCGCGTGACAATACCTCTATCATCCTTCTTGCACTTAAACACCCACTTAGTGCCAATCTCTCTTTCACCTTTAGGAAGGTCCACTAACTCCCAAACCTTCAACTTCACAAACTGGGCCAATTCTTCTTGCATAGCTTCAACCCATGAATTGTCTTTAAGAGCCATGTGAATGTTCTTCGGCTCCTCTTGGGAAATAAAGCAACTATACAAGCATTCATTCACTATCCCAGTCTTCTCAATCGAAACAAATAACCCAGAATTCGCTGCTATGCTTCTTCTCGTCTGAACACCTGCAGTAGGATCTCCAAGTATCATGTCAACCGGATGATCTTTATTTTCTCGTGTAGTAGCAACTATATCGACTTCTAGATTATCACCCAGGTTTGATCCAATCTCCCCCTGAATATTCTGATTTGCAAACGGATTAATGAACTCCTCCCCCTGAATAGGTTCAGAGTCACTATCACTTGAATCAGGATCAGCAGCACCTTGGGAAATTTCCGGAGCATCTGAAATATCAACATTCGATCTAGGCATGAATTCGCCTTCATCGTCTTCACATACCACTGTTTGAATCAGCTGAGAATCATCTGCATCAGAAACCTCAGGAATATTAAATGATTTAAACACATTTTCATAATCATACAGTATAGCAGGACCACTCGTTGATTGTTGAGGTTTGTAGGAAGTAATTTCCACATTAAAAACAACCTCAATTTTACCAGTTTTGAGATTAAAAACCCTTTTATTCGGTGTGCCAGGCACGTAACCCAGAAAGTAGGCTTCGTCAGCCACTTCACCGAATTTTTGTTTATCTTTGTTTCGTACAATGGTGCAGGGTAATCCAAATGGTTCAAAGCCTGTTAAGTTTGGTTTTTCGTTAAACATCAACTCATGACAAGTTTTGTTAAAACGTTTAACAGTTAAAACTTTGTTTAGGACATAGCAAGCTGTATTCACAGCTTCTCCCCAGAAAAGAACTGGTAGCTTTGAATCTGAAAGCATCGTCCTAGCGGCTTCAATCAACGTCCTGTTTTTCCTCTCAGCGACTCCATTTTGTTGAGGTGTATAAGGAGCAGAATATTGATGTTCAATTCCTTTTCGAAGACAGTAGAGATCCAGAATCCGATTCTTGAACTCCGTGCCATTATCACTCCTTATCTTCTTGATCCTTGCATCATGGACGTTTTCCAATTTTGTAAAAAGATCTATCAGCAACTCTGCTGTCTCATCTTTTGAACCTAAAAAGAAAACCCATGAATAACGTGAATAATCATCAGTGACAACAAGACAATAGTACTTTCCACCTATGCTCCTCACATTCACTGGACCGAATAAATCCATGTGAAGTAATTCATAAGGGGCATTAATGGAATTTACTGTTTTAGACTTATGAGGTTTCTTGTGTTGTTTTCCCTGTTGACATGGAAGACATTTATCTTCCACTTGAAACCTCAGCAATGGAACCCCTTTCACCAGCTCATTTTTTATGATATAATTCATTTTGCGATAGTGAATGTAGGCCATGCGTCTGTGCCACAACATAGATTCAGCTTCAGATGCTTTTGACAGTAAACACGCCACCGCAGCAGTTGGATCCTTGGCACCCATGTCCATGACATAAGTATCATTTTTCCTCGGTGCACGCATCACTATCCAATCGTCCGGAATAACCAAACCCGGTTTCAACACCAATGCCTCAGTATTTGTAAAATGGACCGAGTGACCCTTGTCGCAGACTTGTGACACGCTCATCAGATTGTGTTTAAGCTGCTCAACATAGTTCACTTTGTCCAAAGTGAGCTTCCCATTCGTCACTTTTCCTCGTCCAGTTATCCTACCACCTTTAGCACCAGCAAAATTTACATGTCCACCATCATATTCTTCAAATTCAGAAAACAACCTCGCATCCCCCGTCATGTGCCTAGAGCAGCCACTATCAACATACCATAAGTTGATAATCCTCCTTAGCAGCTCCTGCACACACCACCCAAAGGATTAGTTAGCTTGGGGGACCCAAGCCTTAATGGTCTTGGGTCGTCCAAATTCACCAACTATTTGAACGTCCATCCAACATCCATCACTCCTAACTTGAGTCTTGGATCTTGGACCTGTTGATGGAAATTGGTTTTGATTTCCATAAGGTCTCTGGTCCTGAGGGTACCTATTTGTGTTTGGACTATGTGACCTTTGAAAACTTTGATTTTGATTCCAAGAACCTTGATTGTTGTAATTTCGAAAGCCATTGTTATAAAAAGTTCGACCACCATTATTTTGGTATCGATTTTGATATTGACCTTGACTTCTAAAATTATTTGAATTTTGGTTGTTCATTCTTGGTGAACTACTTCTTGGTCTTTCATATCTGCCTGATGTAGATTCAGGCTGAAATCTTGGTTGATTTCTTTGGAAACGAGGAACTTGTGGAGTTCCTTTTTCAGCCATTTTTACACCACCAGCAACACCAGGTTGTTGCTTTGGAGCAGATTTCTTTGGAGAATTTGAGACTTCCTCCTCATTATCACCTTTCTTCTCTGGTGATTTCCCTCTTTGTTTCTCACTAACTTGTGCTTCAACCTTTTTGTTAGGACAACAGCTAGCTACATGTCCCTTGGTGTGACATTTGAAGCACGATCTCTTATTCGAAGACTTCTTAGCTGAAGCCTTTGAACTAGATTCTGGTTTAGATGATGATGCCTTAGAAGAATTTGGTTCAGTTTGCTTAGTTTCAAGATTTTCTATGTTTTTGTTTTTAGCAAACTCTACATTTGATTCATTTTCTATAACAGCTGTTTCGTTTTTCATATCACTTCCTTGAACAAAATTAACCTTTTTAACAAAAGTTGGATTTTTATTCGTAGGATTTGAATTTTTCTTTTTCAAAACAGGTTTGCTGTTATTGACCTTCTTAGCATCATTATCTTCAAACACATCACCTTGACTAGATGTGAAACTACTTGGTGATGTTGACAGAAAGTCTGTGAACTCATCTTCATCAGGTAAGAAAGAATAGTCATGACTAAGAGGAGGTGGAACTTCATTGAAGCCCTTGAATCCCACACTTGTCTTGTCATTACTCTTCTTTAACCCACCCATCATGTGTTTCATAACAAAAGTAGAATCCCTGAATTGACCTAATTTCTTTTCGAGTTCAACAATTTTGAGTTGTGCATCTGACAACTCTTTGCATTTTTCAGAAATTTCTTTTGTTTTCTCAGCCATCATGTCATGAGCTAAGTCTATGACTTGAAGTTTTTCGTTTAGTTTACAGGTTAAAACTTCAATTTCAGCTTCATAGCCTTTTATCTTTTTCAAATATGATGACTCATTTCTTTTTGCAAAGAAATTTGATTCTTTTACGTTAGATATTTCGCTCACCAGACTTTTGTTTTGAGTTGACAACCTGTCAACTTCACCCTGTAATTCACGACACTTTAAGCAAACAGAAGTAGCAGAGTTACTTACCTCTCCTGTCGATTTGTCTGAGTTGGCCATAAGAGCAGCAAGTTGAGCTTCCATTCTTTTGATGATTTCATCCTTCTCTTCAGCTTCCTTTTCATGCTCAGACTTTGGTGTTTCTTTTTCAGCATCTGTTGTCTGATCAGCCTTATCTTCCTCAGCTTCACTTTTCTTCTCAACTTCAGCATTCATGTTAGCTTCAGCTTCATCAACGGGAACAATCTCTGCCATAAATGCTTGAGTGACATTCTCATCATTTTCCAAGTGAATACTCCAGTCATATGAACCTTCTCTTGCAGTAGAGATCAGCGCTCTTGAGTTAGAGTTGTTTGATGAATTTCTATTGTTTGAACTCTGACTTGAAGTTTCATGCTTTTGTTTCTGACATTCCCTAGCAAAATGACCATAACTTTGACAGTTAAAACACCTGACTTTGGCCTTATCAAAACCAACACTCTTTCCTACGAACTTTCTTCCAGTTCTGTTCATGAACCTCTTCACACGTCTTGAAATCATGGCCATCTGCCATTGCAAATCCATCTCTTCTAGATCATCAGGGTCAATCTGATCATAATCTTCATCTAAAGTAGCAGGATCAGATATCTTCCCCTGAATGTAGTTCTCATAAGACGCAACAAACGAAGCAAGTAGAGCAAGATGTTCTTCAGCAGACTTCACACTCATTGGCATCGACTTTGCACTACTACTTTGCTTAGCGGCTGATGTTCTCTTGACTCCTGTTGATCCTCCTGAAGCAGCTACAAAACATACATCACCATCCTCATTTACTGTGACTTGCTCATTATCACATGAAAGGAATGCAGTAGCAGAGTCGCTAGAAGCATCATGAGATGAAGAAGATGCAAGCCCATTGTAAACCCCTGGATCTTGAACCTGATCATAACCAGTGTCCTTCTTCTTCTTCATGTTGAGCTCATAAGCTCTTAGCTTTCCAACCACTTCTTCCAGTTCCTTTGTTTCATAATCAGCTTCTCCCTTTATCATGAGAGTGTAAATATCCCATTTTGCAGGTAGAGCATCCAGCAGCTTGTCATTTTTCTCTATGTCAGTATAACAATCTATATCATAATTGTCCAATTCTGACATCAGATGGTAGTATCGAGTGATGACGTCCTCAAGTGACTCATTTTTCATGTACTTGAACACAGCAAACTGCTTCTTCAGTAGATCAATTTTGTTCTTTTTGACATCAGAATTCCCTTCATATCTCTTCTCTAACGCATCCCACATTTCTTTTGAAGTAGTGTACTTCTTAAAGGTGTGTTTGATGCTATCAGGTAGGGACATCTTGATAGCTGCCAAGGCTTTCTTTTCAGCCTCATACATCCTTTTATCATTTTCTTGCATGTTCACATAGGCTGTGACACGCGGTCTGCCTTCAAAGTCATGTGTAGGGTTTGTGTACCCATCTTCAATACAAATCCACATGCGTGTGTCATGATATTCAATAAAGGATTGAAACCTATCCTTCCATGTCAAGTAATTCTCCACCTTCATCATCTTAGGTGGTTTGTTCGTTGTGCCTACCTCGTGTTCCATCCTTAAAAGCTCGTTCAATTTAGACATGTTCGACATTTTAACTTAAGCAGACTGGTTAAACCGTACAATTTTAGTCCGAAACCTGTTTTTACTAAATTAAAACCTGTTTTTTTTTTTTTTTTTTTTTTTGTCCTAAAAATCCAAGGAGTCCAACGGTGCAAGCGGTTTGTCCAGATGAGTTACGGATAATTATCTAAACACGAAACTGTGAAATTTTTCCTACGATTGCCTAGAAAAATTCCACCACTTTCTAACTTGCAACTACTCAGTCCAATCGAGACCACACAGTCCAGTCGAGACCACTTGTTGCGAGTCGAGACCTTTGTTTCGAGTCGAGACCACAGTTGCGAGTCAAATCAGCACAACTCGAGACCACTAGTTACGAGTCGAAACCACTGTTGCGAGTCGAAACCACTGTTGCGAGTCAAATCAGCACAAACCGAGACCACTAGTTAGGAGTCGAAACCACTGTTGCGAGTCAAATCAGCACAAACCGAGACCACGGTTGCGAGTCGAGACCACTGTTGCGAGTGAAATCAGCACAAGTCGAGACTACAGTTGCGAGTCGAGACCAGCTATTTTCCAATCAAAATCCCGAAAAATCAGCACCTTTTACACCGTAGAATCTTCTGATTGATAACTTTCCAACTAGAACTCCAAAAAATCAGCAAACAACTTCCAAATAACACCAAAACCGATCAAAATCACGAAAATTTTGACTGTTCTTCGATGTTCTTCGAGAATTCAAACTGCAACCCAAAAACTTGTTTCTTTCCGATCAGTTTTGAACCGTACAAAAGAGCAAACGCTCTGATACCAATTGTAGGTCCCTATCCTGTATGGATCGTAACAAAACTGACAATCTATCAAGGGTGCGGAATCCCCTTGATAAACCTATCAAACAGAAACAAGAACACAAGATGATTTACCAACCGATCTTCTATGATTATCCAACGAAAACGTTTACAATCACTCAAGATCTTCACGAACTCACAGCCAATAATCTGTGTATTCGAACTCTCTCTCAATTGCCTAAAAGTCTCCAAAAGTCTAACCCTAAAACTCTAGGTAAAGGTTGTTTATATACACACAACCATACAATTCGACCTGGGCCAAGCCCATACGCATTCTAGATACAATTCGGGCTAAACTAGATGGACTTTAACTTTAACTTGAACTTGGATGATTTGGGCTTTAACAAACTCGAATTCCTTTCAGTCTTCATAAGTCTTCGTGGCCCAAACTCGTTTAATATCCAAAGACCAATCCAACGCTGTTGTCACATAACATGCACCAACAACAACCCTTTGTAGTTCTTGACCGAAATGAGCCACCAAATAAGGAGTCTCCTAAAGACCCACCTCTTGAGCTCAAAGAACTTCCAAAAGGTTTGGAATATGCTTTTCTCGACAAAGATGGTAAATCACCTGTAATTATTTCGTCAAAATTAACTAGTTTAGAAAAAGAAAAATTAATCACACTTTTGAAAAAACACAAAACGCGATCGCTTGGAAGCTTGTAGATATTAAAGGAATAAGTGCTTCCATGTGTACGCACAAAATTTTAATGAATGATGACTACAAATCGGTAATACAACCGCAACGTAGAGTAAATCCAAACGTCCAAGAAGTGGTTAAAAACGAAGTCATCAAATTACTTGATGCCGGACTTATTTACTCAATCTCCGATAGTCCTTGGGTAAGTCCAGTCCAAGTAGTTCCAAAGAAAGGAGGTATGACGGTAATAACTAACAAGAAAAATGAATTAATACCAACAAGGACCGTCACATGATGGAGAGTATGTATAGATTATCGTCGATTAAATGAGGCAACAAGAAAATATCACTTTCCTTTACCTTTTATTGATCAAATGTTAGAAAGATTATCCGGTCACAAATTTTATTGTTTCTTAGATGGTTTTTCAGGATACTTTCAAATACCGATAGCACCCGAAGACCAAGAGAAGACAACATTTACATGTCCATACGGAACTTTTGCTTATCGACGCATGCCTTTTGGTCTATGTAATGCCCCCGCAACCTTTCAATATTTCATGGTGGCCATCTTCCATGACATGATAGAAAAGAAAATAGAAGTCTTCATGGACGACTTTTCTATCTTTGGAGATTCATACGACCAATGCCTCGATAACCTTGAACGAATGCTATCCCGATGTGAGGAAACTAACCTCACCCTTAACTGGGAAAAATGCCATTTCATGGTAACGGAGGGAATAGTACTCGGTCACAAAATCTCAAGCGAAGGAATGGAGGTTGATCGAGCAAAAATAGACACTATTTCTCGATTACCACCCCCATCCTCCGTTAGAGCTATCAGAAGTTTCCTAGGGCATGCCGGATTTTATAGGCGATTTATCAAAGACTTTTCAAAATCTCAAGACCTCTAACTAAATTACTTGAAAAAGATGCCTCTTTCATCTTTAACAAAGATTGCAACCAAGCATTTCTAACACTAAAAGAAATGCTAGTCAATGCACCAATCATGATAGCACCCGATTGGAAATTACCCTTCGAAATCATGTGTGATGCAAGTGACTTTGCAGTTGGAGCTGTCTTGGGACAAAGAAAAGATAAGCATTTTCACCCAATTTATTACGCTAGTAAAACACTTAATGATGCACAAGAAAATTACACAACAACAAAAAAAGAATTGCTAGCTGTGGTATTTGCTTTTGATAAATTTTGTTCTTATCTAGTTCTTTCTAAAACGATAGTTTATACAGACCATGCAGCCATTCGATATCTCTTTAAGAAACAGGATGCAAAACCACGTTTGATTCGGTGGATTCTACTCCTCCAAGAATTCGACATTGAAATAAAAGACAAAAGAGGAGCAGAAAACACCGCAGCATATCATCTTTCCAGCTTGGAAGACCCGGCTTTGGAGGCAACCAGGGACGAGCTAATCAATGAAAAGTTCCCAACGGAATCCCTAGAAATGGTGGAATACCGAAAAGAGCCATGGTACGCCGACTATGCTAACTACTTAGCTAGCGGTATAGTCACAAAGGGATGGCCACATCATCAAAGAAAAAAATTCTTTGCTGATGTAAGGCATTATTTTTGGGAAGATCCTTATCTTTTCAAAATGTGTGCCGACCAACTCATCCGTCGATGTGTACATGGTAGTGAAGCAAGAAGAATTCTCCGCCATTGACATGAAGGTTCATACGGATGGCATCATGGTGCCGCTAGTACCGCACGAAAGGTATTTGATTCAGGATTTTATTGGTCAACCATTTACAAAGACGCTCAAAGTCTTATCAAGACATGTGACGCTTGCCAAAGATCAGGTAATATTTCTTCCAAAAATGAAATGCCACAAAATGGCATTCTTGTTTGTGAAATTTTTGATGTGTGGGGACTCGGCTTTATGGGACCTTTCCCACCGTCAAGAGGAAACAAATATATACTTATGGCGGTAGATTATTTGTCTAAATTGGTCGAAGCCGAAGCACTTCCAACAAATGATGGAAGAGTTCTGGTAAGATTCCTGAAACGATTATTCTCTCGTTTTGGAACTCCAAAAGCATTAATAAGTGATAGAGGTACCCATTTTTGTAACCATCAACTTGAAAAAAATTTAACAAGGTATGGAGTCTATCACCGGGTCTCAACAGCATATCACCCCCAAACAAACGGACAAGCCGAAGTGACTAATTGAGGTTTAAAAAGAATACTCGAAAAAACCGTAGGGTTAAATAAAAAAGAATGGGCTGATAAATTAGACGATGCTTTATGGGCTTTTCGAACAGCGTACAAAACAACAATAGGTACAACCCCATATAAGCTTGTCTATGGAAAAAGCTGTCATTTGCCGGTAGAAATAGCACACAAGGCCTACTGGGCAATTAAAAACGTAAACTTAGACTTAGAAATTGCCGGTAAGAATCGATTTTGTCAATTAAATGAATTAGACGAATTAAGAAATCAAGCATACTCTAACTCCGAAATTTATAAGGAAAGAATGAAAAATTTGCATGATAAACACATTAAACCTAATGAATTTCGGGTAGGAGATCAGGTTCTATTGTTTAATTCACGACTTCGATTATTTCCTGGTAAATTAAAGTCTAGGTGGTCAGGACCTTTTTCCATCACCCACATTTTCCCACACGGTGCAGTTGAAATTAAATCTCGGAATGGAATCCCATTCAAAGTCAATGGCCAACGGCTAAAACTCTATCATGGATTTATTAAGGATGAAGAGGAGGAAATCTCGCTTCAAGCGGCCGAAGAATGAAACGAAGGTTCAAGCACCAACATCATACCTTGTAAGTTACGAATATCGGGAAAGCATCTAAATCGGTAAGATTTCTAAAACCAAGCTTCGGGAAACAGGGGCACTCACACGAGCACATAAAAAAAAAATTTGCCCGCCCACTGGGCCGTGTCCGCACAACTGTCGGGGATAAAACCCCTTTTTCTTTCACTTTCTCATTTCAACACGCCCCGTTTCCCCAAGAACTCTCTGGTTCCAGCGAAATTTTTCAAAGATTTCAACGTTTACCCTTCTTCTAACAACGTCAAGGTATGATTCTATCCTCATAATTAGTTAGTTTAAGTACTTGCATGTAGTTTAACATCAAAATTTGGGGGAAAATCTAGGGTTCTTCAACTTGAACCGGCTCAAACCCTAAATTTTTGCTTAGATCTGTTAGTATTAGTATAGATACATGTTATAGGAAGTAAATCAACTTGTATTGTTTGTAGATTTGCTCGATTTCTCACAAAAACCTCAAACCCTTGTTTTTGAACCCAAAAACTTGTTTTTGAACCCAAAAAGATGAAATTGAAGGGGTAAACGGTTTGTTTTGGGAAAACGGCACTTGGGGTTTCATTTTCGGGGAAAACCGCCCCTACTGGACCAAAATTTTTCAAGTTTTCGGGACCGGGTCGAAAAATGGGATTTTTGGGAAACAGACGTCTGAGCACGGGGGTGTGTCCAGATAATTTCAGGCGGACATAGGGCGTGTCCGCTGAACACGGGGTCGTGTTCAGCTGACTGTTTTCAGTTTTCTTCGAAAATTTTACTGTTTCGTCCTAATTGTTTGGTGTTTTCTTTCAGATGGCCAAGAAATTTACCATATTCAACGCAGGTGAGTTGGCTGCCAAAGCACGATTCGAGGTACTCAAGACTAGGCCGGAAGAAAATCCCCGACAGGTGTGCATGGACACCCTAGAAGCAGTAAACCATATAGACCGCTTCAACAACATTGTTACTGGTCCACTACGAGCAGCTCTTTGCACTCAGCTTCATTCCGTGCATGAATATAACATGGAATTTTACAGCACGTTTGTCTTCAAGACAAGAGCGGATCCGTTTGACAATGAGGGGGTAGAATTTCGTTGTGCAGGGGTTATGTACTCAATCTCAATCGCACAATTTGGGGCAATTGTCGGGTTATACTCGGAAGAGGATGGTGGAGAGGAAGAGAACACCGGCGGTCTCCGCGAGCTTCAAGAAGCCCAACGCCAAGCTGCTTGGGCTCAGATCAGGGAGGGCCACTACAACCCGAGCCGAACTAAGAGCACACTGTTGACGGATCCTCTCTACCGCTACATCCATAAGGTCCTCAACTACTCTCTTTGCCAGAGACACGAAAGTGGTGGTGTTGTAGGGTTGCGAGATCTACTAGTCCTCCATTGCATTCACAACCGTATCAACCTCGATGTTCCATAACTGCTACTCCGGAACATGCACTTGAACCAACTTGCTACTCCCCCGACTCCTATCCTTTTTGGAGGGTGGATCTACCGCCTTTTCAAACACTTTGTGCCAAGGATGCCGAGGTCCTTTCAAAAGGGCCCATGGTCGGGAAAGGTGGACCTTGTCATATGCCGCTCCATGAACTTGATCAACGAAGCAGATGACGGGACAATCGGGTTTCAAACAGTTCAAGGGCATGCATGAACCCTCAAGAAGCTCTCGTCCTACACGCTCCACATATCCGTCCTCCTCCCCATTACCACTACCAGCACCATGGTGATGCGGTCAATCCTCCTCTCAAGGAGGTGGTTTTCCTAACTTTCAAAGTTTACATGATTTATTGCAGGAAAATCTCATGTGTACCCGGAATACCTACAATATGGCCAGCAACACATACGCCCGGGTCGGAGTTATAGAGAGAAACATCTCCGACATGCAAGATGATATTGGCAACATCCGGGAGTATATGGCAGGCCAAAGAGGGGATAATGATGATGATGATGAGGACATGGATTGAGCGGGAAGAGTTGGAGGTGGTATTACACGGTTGAAGGTCGTCTCAGGTTAACCTTTTATCTCTCGAAAACAATCTAATGGACTGCGTGCCACTTGGTGAACAATTTACTTATCTTAACACTTTCTAATTTCCTGCATTTCTTTTCTTTTTAGTTTGTGTTGTGGATGATGAAACTTTGGTAAATTAGGATGTTTGTTATTTTGTTTGGTGTGGTATTTATTAGTAAAACAGGTACCTACAAGGCTTGAAGCACTAAATATTAGTGCTACTAAAGCCGGGAAAGCAGAACCAAAAGACAAAACCTGTTTTCAATGATTGTAGTTTGCCCACACGGGGCCGTGCCCAGCTGGCACGCCCCGTGTCCACCACCCAGACCTGCTGTTTGTTTAATTTCTGCAGATTGTTGTTTAAATTCTAGCCAACACGGGGTCGTGTTCACCAGACACGCCCCCGTGCCCACCTTCTGTAAGTTCTCGTTACTAGCAATCTGAACACGGGGTCGTGCTCATCCAGCACGGGGCCGTGTCCAGATGCCCAGTAACATAAAATTTTGCTCTTTAACACCTTTTTACACATTCAATCAACCTAAAAACTCATTTTTTGGACACATTGAGGACAATGTGTAATTTAAGTGTGGGGGGGATGCTAAAACCTTGAATTTTGCAAGTCCTAATAACAAGCCTTACACAAAACTCTATTGGAACCACTAATCACCCCAAATTTTTTTCAAAAACTTTTCATTTTTTTTACTTGTCTTGGTTTTTTTTGGGAATAACATGTTCTAAAAAGGGTATATTTTTACAAATTTACAACCGATAGCGTCGTGATAAAAAGAACCAACATAAGAAAATTATGAAACGGCATGACAAATCTAGTTAAAATTTGATTATATATACTTAATCACATTAAAAACTCATTCCCACAAAAAGTGAGTTTTGAGCCTTTATTGAGCATACAAATACACATCTTTAGACTAAATGTTCATCTTTCGTTTCTTGTGTGAATAGCCGCTTGGTTTCTTACGACTCTAGAACTTGCCATGACGATTCATTCCCGGTCCTTACCAACTCAAACCCAAGTAAGTAAATGATGGAGGCATTAGGACTAACCATTTTTCTTTTCAATACCATTATTTTTCATTTTTTTACCACCTACCCAAAATCCTCCTAGTTAACCCCTTTGAGCCTAAACCCTTTCATTTCTAAACCCACAAAACAAACACCCTTCACCCACCAAAACCCTTTTTATTTTTAAACCCTTTATTTTAGTAAAAAGCTCGGTCTTCATGTGACATTCCTTATCAAAAAGAAGAATAATAATAATAATAATAATAATAATAATAATAATAATAATAATAATAATTTTGAAGTATAGCAATAAACAAACAAGTTTCTCAAAAGAAACTTTGTTTGAAAATGCTTTGTTTGAATAAAAGTCACAAAAATAAAAGTTTTACGACGACCGACGCTTTTTACGATTTTAGCCCTTTCTACTAACCACTAACCCAAAACCACCTACCTTTAACCCAAGCCTAACCCTTTCCCCCAAGTCCTCTTGATATTTACAAAGGTGTATAGTTAAAAAGGAGGAGGATTGATTGCTTGGCAAGCATATGGTAGAAGTAAGTTCCATGCTGGTCTTGAGTGTTTCACAAAAATACATCTTCGGCCGAGTGTTGAGTGATCTCCCGTGAGGTATGTGAACTTGTATATAAATGGAGTTTAAAAAGCCATGTTATGCCGAAATAAGTAATTTATCTTATGAAACGTTCTAAATAAATCATAACGAATATGATTGTAAATAACATAAAAATAAAGCCTAATAAAGATCTTGGATTCCCGACACTCAAGACAAGCCCAAAACTTCTCTTCTACCCATTCCATTTGGGAGTGTAAGCCACATTGTAAAGAGTTTTGCTTGAGGACAAGCAAAGATTCAAGTGTGAGGGTATTTGATGTGTGTAAAATGCAACATGTAAATTACATCAAATGAGGCATAAAACTAACCCTTTTGAAGTACTAATGTTGGAAAAAGTGTGCTTTTGTCTTCTTTTTGTATTTTCAGGATTAAATGAGCGTAAATGGACAAAAGAAGCAAAAATACAGCCAAATCTAACATAAATACAAGAAAACGAATAAACGTGGCATGCCTGACCCCTTGACAGCATCTTCCCAAGCTAAAACAAAGTGAACAGAAGGCTGAACACGGCCCCGTGCCCAGCGGACACGGGGGCATGGTCAGTGTCTGCAGAAAGGACAAAAGCATAGAAGCTTCTATTTCCCAACACGGGGGCGTGCCCAGCTCAACAAGGTCGTGGTCAACCCTAAGATTTGCAGAATCCAAGCAAATCTTGATAGTACAGATACGCTTCTACACACGGGGCCGTGCCCAGCGGACATGGGGGCGTGTGGAGCTAATGCAGACAAATTGCAATTAATGAAGAAAGAGAAAGTGGATGGACACGGGGCCGTGCCCAATGGACACGGGGCCGTGTCCGGGTTTCTGTGCAGAATATAATTAGGGGTGCTTGGTTCACTTCAAAGGCATCCCTTGGCAAACCACATCTCTCCCACTTCACCCACACTCCACCACCACGACAACCTACATCCACCGCCATCATCCATCATAGAGTGTGTGTAGTAGTCTTGGGATCCAAGATTGATAGTAAGAGCTCTTGACAATCAAAGGCCATGTTTGCCTAAGTATCTTACATCACTTGGTGAAGACAAGCATTTAGTTTAATACTTTTGATTTTTAATCTTTTCGCACTTTTTATTTGGTTTTGTATTAATGACTTTAATAACTAGTTTTTTATGTTGAAGGTGAAACTTCCTTATCATTTGTCCGTGGTGTCTTGGCGTTATTTTACTGTCTATATAAAATAAAATATTTACACCATTCATATCTCTATGATCTATATAGAGATATGCTGGCTACCTGATCGGGGGTTAAGGGAATGGTTTGGTAAGGTTCTTGCCATGTTCAGTGTATAGATCCTGCAAGGACCTGGGTCAAGCTTACTAGGACCTCCTTCAATACCCACTGGTATTGGATGGCGGGGGTGTGAATAGCTTGATCCCCTCATATGTAAACTACTATTAATACATTAACCCGGCTATTTGGGATTGTATCCCTGCTTACTCAAACATTTTTAGTTTTTTTTATTTTATTTTATTTTTCAGCATTTTTAGTTTTTTTTTTTCTTTTCATATTTAAAACTTTTCTAAACTTTGATTTGATTAGACGTTGAGGATAAACCGGTACTAAAAGCTCTTGTGTCCTTGGACGACCTCGGTATCTTACCAACACTATGCTACGCTCACGATGGGTGCACTTGCCCATATGTGTGTTTAGTGTTAGTAGAATATCGTGTTTTATAAATTTAAAACTTGACTAAACATATAACGCTACACACGCATCAATACTCAGCCTCATTATTAGTAGTTTGAAACTCACAAGCAATTGAGTGGGGTATTATGTCCCCCTGTGGCGATTTTAGTAGTATGCCTAGTCCAATTCCTTTGACATTTGAAGCCCCATCTGTGAAGAGTATCCAAGGATCCTTAGTCTCTTCAAGCTGTTGAGCCTCCAATTCAGCTTCCCTTTGTAGATCACTAATGAAATCAGCCACAAAGTCAGCCAAGGCTTGGGATTTGATGGCAACTCTTGGTTCATATCTGATATCATAAGCACTAAGTTTGACTGCCCACTTTGCCATCCTTCCTGACATTTCGGGTTTCCTAAGAACATTCTTGATTGGAAAGTTAGTTTTAACAATAATAGCATAAGTTTCAAAATAATGGCGTAATTTAGTAGATGCCATGATTAAAGCAAGGATAAGTTTTTCTAAATGAGAATACCTAGATTCAGCATCAAGCAAACTTTTACTTACATAATATACAGGATGTTGAGTACCTTCATGATCCTTAACAAGGACTACACTTACTGCCTTAGAAGAAACTGCCAAATATAAGGATAATATATCCCCTTTTTCTGGTTTCATTATGGCTGGAGCTGAGGATAGGTAATCCTTAAGGGCCTTGAGAGCATTCTCATGCTTTTCAGTCCACTCAAATTTCTTGTTCTTTCTCATAATGTCATAGAATTCCTTGCATTTCTCTGATGACTTTGAGATGAACCTGTTCAAGGCTGCGATCCTTCCTGTCAATCTTTGCACATCCTTGGCATTGGCAGGAGACTTAATATTCACGATTGCCTTGATTTGTTCTGGACTTGCCTCTATCCCTCTTTTTGTCACCATGTAACCTAGGAACTTGACAGCTTTAACACCAAAGTGGCACTTGGAAGGATTCAATTTCATGTTGAATTTATCAAGGATATCAAATGCTTCTTCCAAATCTCTAATGTGATCCTCAGCTCTCTTGGACTTAACCACCATGTCATCAATATAGACTTTCATTGTGTGTCCAATTTTTTCTTTAAACATCATATTAACTAGCCTTTGGTAGGTAGCACCTGCATTTCTTAGTCCAAATGGCATAGCAATATAACAATAGATACCAGTGGGGGTCATAAAGGCTGTATCCTCTTGATCAGATGGTTCCATCTGAATTTGCTGGAATCCAGATGAAGCATCCATGAAAGTCAACAACTCATGGCCCGCGGTAGCATCCACCATGGAGTCAATGTGGGGTAATGGGAAAGGATCCTTGGGACATGCCTTATTTAAATCAGTGAAATCGACACATACCCTCCACTTTCCATTTTTCTTTTGAACAACAACCACATAGGCTAATTAACCACCTTGGATACTTAACCCCTCTAATCATACCTGCCCTGAGCAGTTTATCTACCTCCTCTTGTATGATGGGATTCCTCACAGGTGCAAACTTTCTCCTCTTCTGGTGTATGGGTTTGAATGACCTGTCAATGCCAAGTTTATGAGTAATAATATCTTTAGAAATATCTGTCACATCCTCATGTTTCCAAGTAAAGGTAGCTTTTCTCCTCTTTAAGAAGGATACTAAATCCTGTTCAACATTGTCTAAGATCCCGGATCCTATGAAAACTTTGGATTCAGGATCCTGAGGATCCATGAGGATATCTTTAACATCTTGTTCTCTTGCCTCCAGGACATCTCTTGGAGGATACTTTAATTGCTATTGCTCCCTAGGTCTTGAGGCTGGCTTCATTGATGAAGTGTAACAATTTTTGGCTTCTTGTTGGTCACTTTCTATCTTCACCACACCCCATGGAGTAGGGAGTTTAACACATTGATGATAAGTAGATGGGACTGCTTTCATATCATGTATCCATGGCCTGCCAAGGATAACATTGCAACAAGATAAGCAATCTATAACACAAAATTTCTGAAAAGAATTAACTCCCTCTATGTAAATGGGAAGTTTAATGTCCCCCAATGTGTTCTTGGTTTCTCCACTGAATCCCACAATAACTGATGATCTTTGGACAATTTCTGATTCAGGGATGTTCATCTTCTTAAGGACATCTAGTTGGATGATGTTCACTGAGCTTCCTCCATCTATAAGAATCTTGCGAACAAAATGGTTAGAAATAAACAATATAATAACAAGACCATCATGATGAGGATCATGAATATCTACACGGTCATCCTTATCAAAGGATATGACTTTATCCTGTGTAAGGATTGAGGTTCGAATGGGCCTATCCCTATTCTCCATCTTTGTCTCTTTAGCATGCATCTTGGCTGCTGAAAAGGAAGTGCCACATATGTCTGATCCACCAGAAATGAAGTTGATAATTTGTGCATCAGCTGGAGGAGCAGGAGCTCTTTCTGGAATCTTTTCATGATCTTGGATCCTTGACTTTTTTTCTTCCAAATAGCTCTTTCAAATGTCCTTTGCTTAACAGGTAACCAATCTCTTTCCTGAGTGTTATGCATTCTTCAGTGAGATGGCCGAAATCTTCATGATAGGCACACCATTTGGATTTATCTTTTGTTGCGGATGGCTTATCACTTTTTCTGGGCCATCTTTCTTTTACACCTAAATGTTGTATTGCAAGGATTAGTTCATTATTATCAACAGCAAAGCAATATTCAAAAATGGGTGGATAATCTTCATCATCCTCTTCTTGCTCCACTGCATGCACGTTTTGATTATCAAACTTGTTGTATGATTTGGATTTGTTGTTCCTGAAATAGGATCCTTGCTTTTCCTGCTTAGAGGATCCTAACAGTCTCCCCTGGATCCTTTTAGCATCCTCTAAACGGGTGAATCTAAGGGCCCTGGTTCTTACATCATCAGGGTTCCTGCAAGGCGTCATGACAAGATCATTATAGAATTGTGAATCCTTAAGTAAACCCATTTTGAAAGCTTCTACAGCTGTAGCAATATCCAAATTAGGAATCTCTAAGGATTCTCTACTGAATTTAGTTATGTAATCTCTAAGTGATTCATTTTGACCTTGTGTTACCCTATATAGGTCATTAGTTAATCGTTCAAATCTCCTACTGCATGAAAATTGGCTATTAAACAAATTAACTAGATTAGCAAATGAAGTAATTGAGTAAGGGGGAAGACTTAGCAGCCATTTAAGAGCTGATTCTGTCAGTGTGGATCTGAAACCCTTGCATAGACATGCTTATTTCAACCTTTCAAGAATGGCATTGATTTCCATTCTCTCCCTGTATTGAGCCACATGCTCTTCTGGATCAGTTGTGCCATCATACAGCTTCATGTTTGGTGTTTGAAACCTCTTTGGTATCTCTGCATCACAAATAGGTGGTGCAAAACGAGATATTCTATGACTCTCATCTGGAATTTCAGGAATGGGCTTAACCACTCCTAGAACACTAGATATCATATCCTTGAGTTTTTACAATTCCCTAGCCATAGCCTGGTTGATTCTTGTCTCCTGCATAGAGCCATGGTTAGCATTATAAGAAGTATTTAAAGTGTTACCTCCTGATGGATTCAAGGCTGGGATTCCAGATGTGAATCCATATTGATGTGATTCTGGCATGATTGAGGGACCATATGAAGTAATAGTTTGCATAGGTATGAAGTCTCCCAAGTGAATCTCTGAGCTTCTGGGTTGTACACTCCTTAAGGATCCTTGATCTTGAAAGATGTTGGATCCGGTATGCATTGGAGCTGAAGGTCTTGGAGGATACTCCATGGATCCATGAACCTGAGATGAGGATCCTTGAGCCTGAGATGAGGATCCTTGATACTGAGAGTAGGATCCTTGAACCGACTGCGTCCCCATGTATCCTCTCGAACTAGAGAAGAATCCTTGATGCTGGAAAGAGGATCCTTGAGGCTGAAGGGAGGATCCTGAAGGCTGGTGTAACACCTCGAAAATTTACGTCCAATAATGTATTGACACGTGTCATGGACTTTGAATATGTGAAAACATACTTTAGAGGGACTAAAGTTGACAAACAGTGAAACTATGTGAATATAAGGGTTCAAAGTGTCAACAATTGATAAATAGGCTCTAAAATAACCCTACATGATGTTTATAATCTTAAACGGATAAATCATGGATCATACGAAGCGGAAAATAAAAGGAAGTGAGGAATTACAAACTACATGGGCTAAATGTGTCGACATGTTGAAAGTATACCTCTGAGTGATCTTTTGGCAGACCCGAAGCTTTGTAATGATAAGATATACTCACTAGAATATGTGACAAAAAAAATTCATCAAGTTTCGATATCGTATGAGAAAGATATGATCAAAACCGTGCACGAAGGGTTAAATACATTAACGTTGATTTCGAGACTTTTCGGTTAAGCACAAAGTTGTTCGAGGACTTTACCATGTTTGTAAAAGTCCCAAGGCCCTTAAAAATCAGATTTTTGGGTCTAATGTGCAAGAAAAATAAGTAAAAACACGTTACAAAAGGACAAGGACTGAATTGCAAATCAATGAAACTTGGAGACCTGGTCGCCACACCCTCGCGCCACGCGAGGGGGGTCTCGCGCCATGCGAGCCACCTGCCAGCGCAGAATACATGCGCAGCTACCAGTTATGTCTGTTTTGCGAGTTGTTAACAGCTGTTGTCGACTCCAGAACCTCACCAATCGACTTTCATGCATTTAGGGACACTTGTATACTTCTTACTACAATCCTAGACCTCTGTGGCAGCCTCATATGTGATCAAAATCTGCATAAAAGGATCTTAAAGTTGCAAACTATGAACACTTGCTACTTCAAAATTCACAAGATCAATTCCTGGAGCTCTCTGGACGACAAGGCATTTTCCTAGTGATCTCTAAGCTTATTTAGGACCATTGTAAGTGTTCATAACTCTTTCAAATCCGTTCTAGCTTAGTTTATTAACCGAAAGTCAATCCATCGTAAATTTAGTTTGACTTGGTGATTAAACGAAATGTGCTCAGTCTTTTCTCAAATTGAAAGTACCTACAAGTTGGTATTTATGTGGGTAACAAACCCTCAAAAGGGTATTTTCAGATTCCCACTCTAAGTATGTTAATTGTCGAGTCAAAGCTTTTCTTAAAAAGTCAACAGAATGTGTTTTTGCAAATTTAAGCATGATTAACAATGTAGGCTACATGCAACCTGTTTGATCATCAAAATAACTTTGTAATTAATGTAAGAACATGTTTCAACATGATCAACTCGACAATTTTCAGTTTAAACCCGAATCGGAACCGAAAGTCGCATAAATTGACTTTTTCTGTGACTTTCAGTTCTGATCCGTTCATGCATGTTTGAGATCTGCATTAGAGCATATTTTGGACCAATTTTTATATAAGTTTAATTCTCTGAGATTTTACAACTTGGTTCAACACTTATCCGGTCCATATGCATGTTTCCGATTTATGCTTAAAAGTTGACTATTATGCCCTTTTTACTATAAAACGTGATTTTTGAAAAAGTGAAAGAGTAGAAACATTTGTTACTGATTTATAAACTTGCACCAAAAATTTGATATCAGTTTGAGGTCCAGATTAAGAGTTATGCTCAATATCGTAATTTGAAAGCCTTATGTTACTTAAACGACGTAATTAGCATATAACCTATTTAAACCCATTTTTTGATACCAAACTGTTTACCCACTGATGTTATATAATATTTTGGGATTTTTAAAGATTTTTATTTAATTTTTGGCTGATCATATCATAGGTCTCTAAGTTTAATTCGGTAAATACCGATTTTGCCCTTTTAAGCCATAAAATGAGTTTTACAAATCCTTTTGACTCCAAACCTTTTTCTACTGATTTTATTTGTTAAATAAAATATTTTGAGCATTCTGGAAATATAAAAATATCAGCTTTCTTTTAAAACCCGGAAACGGCTCTAAATCGCCTTTTTAAGCGTTTTTAACGCATAGTATGTACTATAACCATATTAAACATATAAGGTTGATACCTACTGATGTTCTTAGCATATTTTTATAAAATAACAGTAAGTACAAGTTTATAAACTCAGGTTTCCAATTTTGACATTTTTAGCCCTTGTGAAATTACCAAAATACCCCTAAGGTGCATAGTTTGGTTTTAAATGATAAGTTTCACATATGGGTCATACCCTACTGTTATAACATGTTAAATTAAGTATACTTACTGTATAAATCAGACCCATAACTCAGATTTACAAATAAACTCTTTTATAATCTTTTAAATGACCAAAATGCCCTTATGAGGCCTAATTTGTGTTTAAATCCGTTTTGGGCATAATAGAAAATAACTTACTGATATTATGACATATTTAGAGCATATTATCTCAGGGAACTTGCATATGACTCTTACGGTTACCCGTAACGCTCTTTTCGCGTTCGGTTCGGTTTATGTAACTAGCTGCATAAATTGACCGAGACGGGTCAAACATTATCATTTTGTCTCAAAATCCAGAATGTATTTAGTATACCCATATTATACAAGTATTCAAACTTGTCGGGTCTAAATCACATTCTATCCGGTCTTCGCTTAATCGTGCGTTTGAACCGTATCGTCCTTTAAAACTAGCCGGTCTAAGCTTAAGCTTAAATAAAGACCCGTTAGAAATCTAATAGGTTATTAAAAACCTTTGTTCCAGAATAGAAGAACCGGTAAAAGCTATCTGTACTTGCTTGATGGTATACGGCTGAGATTGAATTTATATTTAGCTCAGGTAAATACTTTTAACTTATTTTCCCTATACGGGCTTGGGTTACGGTATATAGAATACCGCTTGATCGAGCATCAAATCTTACATCTCTGAATGGTTAATTGAATAATTTGATCGGCTCGTTTAAACAGTCTTGTTCACTTAAAGCCTTTGGGGGGTTAATGACCATGTCCCGGATATCCTTGGCATCATCTTACGAGATGGCCACGACCTGAGCACGGGGTGTAGGCGTACACCTGTCAGTGTATAACTCTAATGTGGAGGGTCTATTGATCTTTAACCCGGGACGCACCGGGCTACTGAACGCACAAGTAACATGTAATACGTTCACAAGATTATATTACATAATTATCCCAAGTTATAAAATGTTTTGTGCCATGTGCATTCAAATCAATTTTCAACCTTTTCAAAATGAGTCAGTTAAATTGTACTTACCAGTGTAAACTGACGTATTTTTCCAAAAAGATTAAGTGCAGGTACTACTCATACTAGGCTGGCGGTCTTCTAGAGCGTCCACAATAAGTCTCGCAAGCTTGGATAACAATAAAGCTGTTGAACAATATCTTATTTTATTTTGATCCGCCTGTGGATCCGTTTCAACTATTTGTGATATTGAATATTACGCTTTATTCAAGTTGAAATGAATCTATCTTTGCTTCCGCTGTGCATTTATATATTGTGTTGTTGTCTATGATGATACCAACTACGTCACGATACTTCCCACCGGGCCCACCGGTGACACGTGGAAAATAGGGGTGTGACAGGTTGGTATCAGAGCCAACATTGAGTGAATTAAACACTAGTTTTTTGTGTTTAATCTCAATGACACGATAGCACATTCTTTGACCTTCTGAGTCTAGACTTAACATAGGAATATTCTCGTCTCTTTGGAGGATTATTACTTTCAATTATATATTTTAATATGTCACCAAGCGAGAAGATGTAATGAAATTCTCCCCATATGAAGCCTAGGAAAGGCCGAGCTTCGTGTTGCGACTAAGATTAACGTACGACCAAGGAGAGGACATTCAGAACTAAAATGAAGAAGAGACTCCTTTTACTGAAGATCGTTTCCTTAAAAGTCTTTATAACGATATTTATCTTTTGGTCCCTTTGAGGACAACATCATTTCTTTTAAGTCCCTTTTTGGGCAATTCAATACCTCTTTTAAAACCATTGGGATGTTTTATCTAAATTTCAATTATATCATTATATATGAATATAATATATAAAATAAATTAAAATAATAATTCTGTTATAAGATCTACCATTATAATAAAATGGCAAAATCTAAAAAGGACAAGACCTAGCCTCGTGTCATTATTGAGACCCGGCCAAGACGGCAGATCCTCAATTTAGGTTCAGATCCTTATTAACATCCCGAGTTAGGATTGTTCTGCATTAATTATTAAAAAGGAATCTTAAGGGTAAACCTAGCCTATATGACGAGGTCAAGATGGTAGGACCTATTCAAGAGATTCAAATCCTTGTTAACATCCGTAATATGTTAACACTCCTGACAAACGTGGTTCGATAAAATCACGTAAGTCATCCTTAGAATGGGTTATTCCAATCCTTCCTTATTAAAATAATCATCCCTTAAGGATGAAGTGCCACGGGCTATAATACACTGTCCGATTGCGACATCGACAGTTGTGATCTTTTGAGATTCCTCATCCTAAGGGGGGTGAGCTATGCTCAAAGCCCTCTAGACGATAATCTGGTCGTCATGTCATTATTATGACCGCTGAACAACAATTGATTTAAATTAAAGTACTAATCCTGTCGTTATGTCATTGTTATGGCCGCTGAATGACAGTTGACTTAAATTAAAGTGCTAATCATGCCGTCATGTCATTATTATGACCACTGAACGACAGTTGATTAAAGTAATGGCACTGATCATGTCGTCATGTCATTACTGTGACCGCTGAACGTATCATCAGTGCAATGACTATATGTCTTAACATCTTACGAGATGTTAATTGATAGGCCCACGGGCCAGAAATTTTAATAAAGACAGTGGTAGCCTACAACTCCCTGTCAAGAAAAGGTAATGAACTTTGATTCAAGCCTTAATACCTCGATTTTTGTAACATCCTGGTTTATAAATTAAATCTGTCCATGTGACTAGGCTGTTGAGCTATTACAAAATTATAACTAGGGATATACTGCCTACGGGCTATACTCATTGTCATATAAGACAAAAGACAGTCGTAGCCTACAACTCCTGTCATGAAAAGGTAAGAACACGTTCAAGCCTAAATACCTTAATTCTACAAAATCAAGGTTGATAATATAAAGTTATCCCTGTGTTTTGGTCTTTTGTGCCATAATTATATTTATATTAAATTTAGGATAATTATAATGAAAATCCTGAATAAAATAGATATCATTCTTTTCCTACCAGTATAAATATTAAAAGAGAATCTTAAAAGGTTTGACCTAGCTTGAATGTCATTGAAGACCTAGCTAAAATGGTAAAACCTGTTTAAAAGAGATTCAGATCCTTACTAAACACTTGAAAACGTGTTAACACTCCCGACAACAGTGATGCGATAAAATCACGCTTGTCATCTTTATATTAGGAACTTCCAAACCCTTTAATTAGCCTATATAATCAATAGGAATCATGGCTAATAAACATCAAACATAATGTACACATCTAAACATCCACCTGGGATGTATACCTACGGGCAAAGATGCATACATGAAAACGATAGTTTTATTTCATAACTTTTGTCAAGACAATCAATTATGAAATTTTCCGATCCAACGGAATCATTGATTATCTTTTAAAATTTCCCTAGTGACAAGGCATCTGTGCCATCGAAAAGTCCTTTGGAACAAGTCGTTGTGCTATATGAGATGTCAGTATGACATTGACAGTCGTGACTTATGTCCCCTGTCTAGTAAATATGAAAGATTATATTCCGTTTAAACGCCAAAGATGGTTTATTTAAAAACTTAGGCAAAACATAATCAAATAAATTAAATACTATCTGTTGGCCCATATGGTTTATTCGCACCATGGTTACTTAATTATCAAGTTCGACAATTCGCTATATAATTAAAACCGATTTATTGTTACTTGGTTTGTAGTCTTCAAAGCTTCACCATGGCTGACTCCTCTGAAGCACACAATCGTCCGGTTGATCAGAATGATGATGTAAGACTGAATTTAACAAGCACCGAGTTACAGGCTATGATAGATACAGCCGTAAACAACGCTGTGGACGGTGCGTTGAAGGATCATAAGCGAAAGTGCGATGATACCCCGAATAAGGGTTGCAAAAAGGGTAAGACCGGTTCAAACTATAACCAGTCCAAGCCAAAGGAGGCAAAACCCAAATGTAAAACCTGCAAGAGGAAGCACTTCGGAAAATGTTTCTATGAGCAGACCGGGGGATGTGTCATCTGCGAGGAGATGGATCACAAGACCCACAAGTGCAAGGACTTGAAGGACGCCACATGCTATGATTGTGGCGAGAAAGGGCACATAAATACCCGTTGCCCAAAGAAGGCAACTAAAGGGAAATGCACTCTGGAGTCACAAGCTAGGTCTTGTGGGATTTGTAACAAGAAAGGGCACAAGACCTTGGAGTGCCAAGACATAAAGGACGCAACCTGCTATGGTTGCAATGAAATAGGGCACATCAAGACAAATTGCCCAAATAAAACCAAGAAGCCTGGGGAGGCTAAGGAGACCAAAGCTGGGAGCTCTCAAATGGACGCTCAAGAGGCTATTCAGGATGACAATGTCACAATAGGTACTTCTTTATCAATAACGCTCCTGCTAGAGTATTATTTGATTCAGGTTCAGATAAGTCTTTCGTAGACAATAGATTTTGTAAATCATTAAATCTGCCTGTTAAAAACTCTAAGCGTTAAGTATAAAGTAAAATTTGTAGATAGTACCTCAGAAACTGCTTCAGCAATATTAGGTGGATGTTTTATGTCCATTAAGAATCATTTTTCCGATGTCCTATTTTTCCGTTAAAATATAAGGACACAATATAGTTATAAAATCGATTAGTTTTCTGAAAAAAATCAAGCCCATATTGTGGGTGATAAGAAGCAATTAATTATCAAGACTCCTTATGAGACAACCCTCATAATTACATGCATCCGTACGATTAATAAATATAAAACATAAAAAAAATGGTGGAATTGGCCGTCTCCGGAATCGAACCTGGGTCTAGGCCGCACCCTTTCGCGCGCCTAGCCAACCGAGCTAGGTGCTTAGTTTGTGAAATCTCCATTTTGATTAAATATAAGCACATGTACAATCAAATAACACTCCTTAGGAATGTTCATATGGTTTAATAATACCATGATCGATGTATGATAAGTCGTCAGGATGACGACTAGCTGGGAAATGCACTTAATTTATTATTAAATTGGTATTTAATACCAAAAGAATTGAGTATGGAAAACTCAGAAGAGACAACAGTCGCGATGCTAAGAGATGCGATCAATGTTAATAGTGCATCAAGTATGAACCTCAATGTTAACGGAGTTAATCTCCAAAACTATAATTGTCACTGCTGAGAAGGGCTATGAGAAAAGCGATGAAGAGCCAAACGATGCTTACTCTAAAACACATGACACTGCTCATGAGAAGAGCTTTATTCATATTCCATATGCGAAGGATAACCCAAATAAAATCATATGTGGCAAGGAGCCCATTTTTTTTAGGATGTACTTAAAAAGTACAACGTCTCTTGGAAGTCAAGAGACTTCAATGATTAAAAAGGGGCCCTTGATTGCAAGGAATTGTTGAGAGAAGTAGAAACCATTAGGTATATCAGTGGTTATGCTGGAAAGCACACGGTAAGGGGTGCGTCACAATCATTCGGTGGTAATACCCTTGATTAGTGAGGACTCTAATGGAGTCCACAAGAAAGATCCCCTTATACAGTATGGGATGGTCCAAATTTTAAGGACCTTATTAGAAAACCTATTATACGCGTCACGGAATAGGAAAAGATTGAGTAATAATTTTCCGAGTCCCCCATAAGATTTATAAACTATCGGCAGTGTGCTGCAGACCTTGGATCATTGATGGAAATAGTGCCCTTATTCGGTTAACCTATAATTTAAGCATAATGCACCATATATATCTTATGATTTAGCATCGGCAATAAGAGGGCACATTAAGATTTCAAAGCCTGCTTATCATGAATCCACTATGGATCCACCTCAACTACTCACGTTTTATAGATTAAGAAATAACCAGTCAAGGTCAAAACTGCCCTACAAATTGTCAAAGATCTTATAGCTAAGTTTAAAAGGTTTAAGAATGGAGGCGTTTAGCCCTCCTGATGAATGACTAGAGGTAGTTCACATTAATAATGACACTAGATAAATCCTTTATTGTGATTATTGCTAAGAGTTATGTTTGGGTTCAGATACCGCTAAGTCTCTCATAAAACCATAAGCTTAGCAAACTTTTAGAAATCTTTCCCGTAAGAACCTCAGATATCAAGTATAAGGTAAAACTTACAAGTAAAATCATGAGAACCCTTTTTCTTCTGTTCCTATCAGAAACCTCCAACCGTAGGAATTATAGAAGTAACCTCTCTCTAGAAGAAGGGCGTCAGCATATATAGTTGATATCTCTTTGATCTCTATAGATTACGAAAACCAGACAGTATGATAAAAGCGCCATATGAGGATTGATGTATCTTAATAAGTTCCATAGATTGCTTCCATGCCTGATCAGTATGGAGGTTTAATGCATGGAACCGCAAGGATATTCTGATAGTCATATGGTACTACAGTCAACTAATGGTAATCAAAGAAGATATCCATGATGGAAATTGTCCAAGTAAATGTTCCCGATTAAGGAATTCTTGGACTTGTGACGTAAATGTGTCACTTATCTGGCCCAGAATATGACAGTTGAACTGGAGCCTGAGATTTGGAAAATCTCTATAGCCTCATTGTATCTTGATTATTTTTCCTAAGATTACCTGTTTACCTCCTGAGAGGCAGGTAGAATTAAGAGTTATATCCCATTTAGGGTTGTATTTTAAGAAATCTCCAAGACGGCTAGTGCCATTATTGGAAGAATCAAAACCCAATTAAATAAGTTTTGAAAATAAAGAATTCATATAGCCTAACCCTATATTCTAAGAATTCGGTATTGTTAATTAAGAAAGACGGTTCATTTTGCTTATGCATTGATTACCGCAACCCAAATTAGGCAACAATTAAAAATTTCCATCAGCTGCCCTGGATCGTTGATTTGTTCGACTAACTGTGAGGATTAACTATCCCTTAAGATTAGTTTTAAGTAATTGTTGGAATAACCATTTCACATTGAGGTAAGCTTTTCTATAATAGTTGATGTATAAGTATCAAGGCTGCTCCTTTGGAGACCTGGCTTAGATGGAATGTTGGATATCTATTTATGAGTAGAAGATCGGTACGTCCAATCAGCAGGATCTGAAAGTTGCCTTGGAAACAACGAATAGGATCATACAAATCCGTGAACATTTGTAAATTGTCAGTTTTGGCAGAAAATCAAAGATTAATGAGAATAGCAACCCTCTTAAGTCCTTGATTAAGGAATAAGGTTCAACAAAGAAATCACCCTGGAAGGGTGTGCCAATTTGTTAATTATCAGACTAGTTAAGCTCTGAATATATAAAATCATTTGAAGAATCGAATGTATCAAAGATCAAATAGCTTATGAGCTAAAACCTATTTAAGGAGCTTGACGGAGTACGCAATGTATTACCCACTAAAGGATTTAGGGATGTGTTTCGCCAATAAGTCAAGAAGCATTATCACATATTGATATGCAGATTTATGATATGATGAGCAACCTATATCGATTAAGGATCGACAGGTTAAAAAGCTCCAAAAGGATACATGTACCAAATATAAAGGTCACTTTGGGAGCTTGGAGAGATTCCTGATATGTTATAGGAGTTAAGTCCATTATGCGACAAAAAGTACTTCCAGCATCTTAGCAAATCTCGAGGTCGAGATTTCTTTTAAGGGGGTGCGGATGTAACACCTCGAAAATTTACGTCCAATAATGTATTGACACGTGTCATGGACTTTGAATATGTGAAAACATACTTTAGAGGGACTAAAGTTGACAAACAGTGAAACTATGTGAATATAAGGGTTCAAAGTGTCAACAATTGATAAATAGGCTCTAAAATAACCCTGCATGATGTTTATAATCTTAAACGGATAAATCATGGATCATACGAAGCGGAAAATGAAAGGAAGTGAGGAATTACAAACTACAGGGGCTAAATGTGTCGACATGTTGAAAGTATACCTCTGAGTGATCTTTTGGCAGACCCGAAGCTTTGTAATGATAAGATATACTCACTAGAATATGTGACAAAAAAATTTAATCAAGTTTCGATATCGTATGAGAAAGATATGATCAAAACCGTGCACGAAGGGTTAAATACGTTAACGTTGATTTCGTGACTTTTCGGGTAAGCACAAAGTTGTTCGAGGACTTTACCATGTTTGTAAAAGTCCCAAGGCCCTTAAAAATCAGATTTTTGGGTCTAATGTGCAAGAAAAATAAGTAAAACCACGTTACAAAAGGACAAGGACTGAATTGCAAATCAATGAAACTTGGAGACCTGGTCGCCACACCCTCGCGCCACGCGAGGGGGGTCTCGCGCCACGCGAGCCACCTGCCAGCGCAGAATACATGCGCAGCTGCCAGTTATGTCTGTTTTGCGAGTTGTTAACAGCTGTTGTCGACTCCAGAACCTCACCAATCGACTTTCATGCATTTAGGGACACTTGTATACTTCTTACTACAATCCTAGACCTCTGTGGCAGCCTCATACGTGATCAAAATCTGCATAAAAGGATCTTAAAGTTGCAAACTATGAACACTTGAAACTTCAAAATTCACAAGATCAATTCCTGGAGCTCTCTGGACGACAAGGCATTTTCCTAGTGATCTCTAAGCTTATTTAGGACCATTGTAAGTGTTCATAACTCTTTCAAATCCGTTCTAGCTTAGTTTATTAACCGAAAGTCAATCTATCGTAAATTTAGTTTGACTTGGTGATTAAACGAAATGTGCTCAGTCTTTTCTCAAATTGAAAGTACCTACAAGTTGGTATTTATGTGGGTAACAAACCCTCAAAAGGGTATTTTCAGATTCCCACTCTAAGTATGTTAATTGTCGAGTCAAAGCTTTTCTTAAAAAGTCAACAGAATGTGTTTTTGCAAATTTAAGCATGATTAACAATGTAGGCTACATGCAACCTGTTTGATCATCAAAATAACTTTGTAATTAATGTAAGAACATGTTTCAACATGATCAACTCGACAATTTTCAGTTTAAACCCGAATCGGAACCGAAAGTCGCATAAATTGACTTTTTCTGTGACTTTCAGTTCTGATCCGTTCATGCATGTTTGAGATCTGCATTAGAGCATATTTTGGACCAATTTTTATATAAGTTTAATTCTCTGAGATTTTACAACTTGGTTCAACACTTATCCGGTCCATATGCATGTTTCCGATTTATGCTTAAAAGTTGACTATTTTGCCCTTTTTACTATAAAACGTGATTTTTGAAAAAGTGAAAGATTAGAAACATTTGTTACTGATTTATAAACTTGCACCAAAAATTTGATATCAGTTTGAGGTCCAGATTGAGAGTTATGCTCAATATCGTAATTTGAAAGCCTTATGTTACTTAAACGGCGTAATTAGCATATAACCTATTTAAACCCATTTTTTGATACCAAAATGTTTACCCACTGATGTTATATAATATTTTGGGATTTTTAAAGATTTTTATTTAATTTTTGGCTGATCATATCATAGGTCTCTAAGTTTAATTCGGTAAATACCGATTTTGCCCTTTTAAGCCATAAAATGAGTTTTACAAATCCTTTTGACTCCAAACCTTTTTCTACTGATTTTATTTGTTAAATAAAATATTTTGAGCATTCTGGAAATATAAAAATATCAGCTTTCTTTTAAAAACCCGGAAACGGCTCTAAATCGCCTTTTTAAGCGTTTTTAACGCATAGTATGTACTATAACCATATTAAACATATAAGGTTGATACCTACTTATGTTCTTAGCATATTTTTATAAAATAACAGTAAGTACAAGTTTATAAACTCAGGTTTCCAATTTTGACATTTTTAGCCCTTGTGAAATTACCAAAATACCCCTAAGGTGCATAGTTTGGTTTTAAATGATAAGTTTCACATATGGGTCATACCCTACTGTTATAACATGTTAAATTAAGTATACTTACTGTATAAATCAGACCCATAACTCAGATTTACAAATAAACTCTTTTATAATCTTTTAAATGACCAAAATGCCCTTATGAGGCCTAATTTGTGTTTAAATCCATTTTGGGCATAATAGAAAATAACTTACTGATATTATGACATATTTAGAGCATATTATCTCAGGGAACTTGCATATGACTCTTACGGTTACCCGTAACGCTCTTTTCGCGTTCGGTTCGGTTTATGTAACTAGCTGCATAAATTGACCGAGACGGGTCAAACATTATCATTTTTGTCTCAAAATCCAGAATGTATTTAGTATACCCATATTATACAAGTATTCAAACTTGTCGGGTCTAAATCACATTCTATCCGGTCTTCGCTTAATCGTGCGTTTGAACCGTATCGTCCTTTAAAACTAGCCGGTCTAAGCTTAAGCTTAAATAAAGACCCGTTAGAAATCTAATAGGTTATTAAAAACCTTTGTTCCAGAATAGAAGAACCGGTAAAAGCTATCTGTACTTGCTTGATGGTATACGGCTGAGATTGAATTTATATTTAGCTCAGGTAAATACTTTTAACTTATTTTCCCTATACGGGCTTGGGTTACGGTATATAGAATACCGCTTGATCGAGCATCAAATCTTACATCTCTGAATGGTTAATTGAATAATTTGATCGGCTCGTTTAAACAGTCTTGTTCACTTAAAGCCTTTGGGGGGTTAATGACCATGTCCCGGATATCCTTGGCATCATCTTACGAGATGGCCACGACCTGAGCACGGGGTGTAGGCGTACACCTGTCAGTGTATAACTCTAATGTGGAGGGTCTATTGATCTTTAACCCGGGACGCACCGGGCTACTGAACGCACAAGTAACATGTAATACGTTCACAAGATTATATTACATAATTATCCCAAGTTATAAAATGTTTTGTGCCATGTGCATTCAAATCAATTTTCAACCTTTTCAAAATGAGTCAGTTAAATTGTATTTACCAGTGTAAACTGACGTATTTTTCCAAAAAGATTAAGTGCAGGTACTACTCGTACTAGGCTGGCGGTCTTCTAGAGCGTCCATAATAAGTCTCGCAAGCTTGGATGACAATAAAGCTGTTGAACAATATCTTATTTTATTTTGATCCGCCTGTGGATCCGTTTCAACTATTTGTGATATTGAATATTACGCTTTATTCAAGTTGAAATGAATCTATCTTTGCTTCCGCTGTGCATTTATATATTGTGTTGTTGTCTATGATGATACCAACTACGTCACGATACTTCCCACCGGGCCCACCGGTGACACGTGGAAAATAGGGGTGTGACAGCTGGAAGTAGGATCCTCGAGCCTGAGTCATTGCCGATGATCCATAGTGCATACTAGACGATCCTCCCTGATGCTGGACACCTGATGCTGTGGAATGCTGGACAGTTGTGGCTGGAGTATCGAAATTCAGTGACCTCGGCACCAATGGAGAGTGATCCTCCACTGATCTCTTCAATTTCTTGATTTCATCAATTTCTCGAAGGATCCTGTCATTAGTTTTGTCCTTCTGCTGCATGTAATCCTTCATCTGCAAAATCAAAGAATAAAGATCATTGTTAGTAGGACTAGAAGAAACCGCAGTAGTTGCTTTAGTGAAAACGCGGGTTGGCTTCTTCGCAGTATTTTCAGCATTCTTCTGGGATCCAGAAGGAACAAGAGGCAAAGGTGGAATGCCCTGAGAAGAGGTGATTGCCGGCATAGAGCTTGAAGTGTTCTTCGCGTGAGAAGCCATGTAATTGAAAGTAATGAACAGAAATGAACGAAATGAACAAAATTTCTCTAGATTGAAGCACTGATTGCCCCACGGTGGGCGCCAAACTGTTTTGGTCAAAAATCACACTTGGATAATGCAACCAAACTGATTTTGTGAGGTATGATGCTTGACTAAATGGTAAATGTATGAACAACAGGTATGTGGAATTAATGATGAACACAAGGATTTATACGAGGAAAAATCCTTTGATCAATGAATGATCTTCGACATAAAAAACCTGGGATAGTGAAAACTATCACTATCAAGTATATTGAATAAACAAGTTTACAACTTCGGAAGTATTGAGCTTGATACAATGAATTCTAGTGTGTGTATTCGAGAGATAACAACAGAAATGATGTGTGTTCACCGGAGTGCAAGTGGTTTCTAAAAATAAGCTCAATACCCCTCTTAACTTAGCTAAAAATAACCTAACTAACTATCTGAAAAATCAGCCATTCACCCACGATCACCACCAACGGTCCTCAGCTTATGCACATGTTGAAAATAAAGAGCAGGTATCTCGGATGGGATAAGTCCTCTTCGAAACATACCTGCAAAACAAGCCAAAAGGTGATGGAAACAATTGTTAGTCTAGAATAATAATGAGGATCATGGATCCTTATTCTTGCAGCGTCTACTAAGGATCCTTAATTCAAACTGAACTGAGGATCCGTGATCCAAGCTATACTTGAGGATCCGTGATCCATAAGCTGTGAAATTTTATCCCTAACAACAACGATATAAAAAAACCATATAAAATATTATAATATTAAAGTTACTATTCATTGGCTTCTAGATGAGCAAACGGTATTGGGTACGAGTACCGAATTTCCTACCGAAAGATCTTAAGTACCAATTCGGTACCGACTTTTGACGTTACTGGTTTTTACCTTCATATTACGATATATAAAAACTATATATAATAATATAATATGAAAGTTACTATTAATTGGCTTCTATTTTTATAATATATAATATTCATTGGCTTCTAGATGAGCAAACAGTACGGCATACCGGTACCGAATTTCCTTAACCAAAAGATCTTAAGTACTAATTCAGTACCGACTTTTAACGTTACTGGTACCTGTTTTTACCTTCATATAACGATATAAAAAAACTACATAACAATATAAAATAACTAAATATAATATTATAATATTAAAGCTACTATTTATTGGCTTATAATATATATATATATATATATATATATATATATAATGCTCCATAGGAAACCCTTATATTTTTAAAAAACCCTAGAAAACCTAACCTCCGGACATTTTTTTTTTTTTTTGAAAAAAATAACACATGTAATATACATGTTTTTAAGAGTTTTGGGTCAAAAAAAACAAAAAAGCGCCGAATGAATTTTTTTTTTTTTTAAATAAACAATTTTCAGCATTTTTTGTCTAACACATGTTAGTCACAAAAGTTGCTGAAATTTGGTTTTTTTTTTTTTAAATAATCCTTCAGCGCTTTTTTGTTTTTTTTTTTTTGCCCAAAACTCTTAAAAACATGTATATTACATGTGTTATTTTTTTTTTTTAAAATGTCGGGAGGTTGGGTTTTTTAAAAATATAAGGGTTTTCTACCTAGCCCTACCCTGTATATATATATATATATATATATATATATATATATAAAATGCATGGGGCACCATATATGCTCCATAGGAAACCCTTATATTTTTAAAAAACCCTAGAAAACCTAACCTCCGGACAATTTTTTTTTTTTTTTGAAAAAAATAACACATGTAATATACATGTTTTTAAGAGTTTTGGGTCAAAAAAAACAAAAAAGCGCCGAATGAATTTTTTTTTTTTTAAATAAACAATTTTCAGCATTTTTTGTCTAACACATGTTAGTCACAAAAGTTGCTGAAATTTGGTTTTTTTTTTTTTAAATAATCCTTCAGCGCTTTTTTGTTTTTTTTTTTTTGCCCAAAACTCTTAAAAACATGTATATTACATGTGTTATTTTTTTTAAAAAAAATGTCGGGAGGTTGGGTTTTCTAGGGTTTTTTAAAAATATAAGGGTTTTCTACCTAGCCCTACCCTGTATATATATATATATAAAATGCATGGGGCACCATATATGCTACTAGGTTTGTGCTTTGACTTCTAGGCTCTAAGCCAATGGTATGTGTTTTTCGTATGTATTTTGTTAGACCATGTGTAGTGGTACATATGAATAATGTTTCATCCTAGGGTGTTTTGCGTTATGTGGCAGTACAGTCAGCAATGAGGCATTTTTCATAAATGGGTATAGTGGGGATGTGCGGCGTTATGTTAAAAGGGGTTTTAAAATAGAATTAAATAAAAAAAAACTATCAAAAATGTTATTGGACAAAAAACTTCAAAAAATGGTGATTGGTCAACACACAAGGGGCCATGGTGTTGTATATAAAACGCCTTTCAAAATTTTCGAACAAAAACGACCAGGGGGCGACGTCGGGGCGTGGTTGGGCGAGTTTGGGCAAAAAACGCCCACTTTTTTTACGACTACGCTTGGTCTTAGGCCGGAAGTTTCTTGGGCCGCCCAACCTGCCAAGCCCATCCCCCTGGAAATACTCAATTAGTCAATTTAACCCAACTGTACTATTAGTATTGCCCAATAAATAGTTTATATATGATTTAGGTAATCTAAATATTCACTCAAACTAATCAAGTTTTGTGTAATTCATTATTTACTTAGTTGTAAAAAAATGTAACGTTTGGTATGAAGGAATTGAAGCCGGAATACAATGGATTATCTTGATAAATTGAAAATAAACATGTTTGCTTATGATGTTGTAATAGAATGGATCATTTCAAGGAATGTGATCTTTACCGTTTTAAGAATTTACATTCCTTGATAAGAAGGTTTTTTTTTTTTTTCATTTCTTCAAGGAATTGAAAGACTTATACAATCATAATAATAATAGTGATAATAATGATAATAATAATAATAATAATAAAATTATTATTATTATTATTATTATTATTATTGAGCCGATTATATTTATTTTGGTCTTATAAATTGTAATCCATTACTTAATCTTTTTTCACATATGGATAACTAAACATTACAGTGAAATGATAATGATCTATATCATTACCTTGTCAAATTCATTCCTTTGTCCATCTTATTCTCTCGTTCATTCCATTACCTCGTACCAAACACTCCCTATCAATTATGATTTCTAATTCGACACACACTTGTACCTTTCGCAATAGATGTTGGTCTTGTATTGTTATGCCAGTTCAGTTATTTGATTTAATATCTCTTTTATAATATTGATCTTTATGATTGTGGTCTTGATATTTATGATTATATTAAGTTTCCAGTTCAACTGGTTGGGCATGTAATTAACTGTTAAAAGAAGATGAGTTTTTATATTTTATCTTTGTTTCGATTCAATTTGGTTCTACTAATGATTTTTGGTTTAATTGTAGAATAAGAAAGTCAACTAGTCAAGGGGCTGTTTATACATTTTCTGTAAAGCTCAAGGATGCTGTGTGCTAGGATGGTAAGGGTAAGGACTGACGTATAAATTTACAGGTTTTGTCTTGTCTCATTGTCATCTACCCTTGAGTCTAATCCAAAGAGTTGTTAGGGTTCTTTGTCTGCTTATATTGCAGCTAGTACCAATGAGGTGGTGGTTAAAAAAAATTGTTGCACCTAGTTATTCGTGTTGTCATATTTACGTTGTTTGGATCTTTCAATGTCTGTTTGAAACTTTCAAAGAAATAGGAGAGACTCAAGATTCGCTTCACTTAAGCAGGTAAGTTAAATCATTTCAGTACGATACTTTTGTTTTGATTATTGTTATAACAATTATTGTCGTATTATTATGGTTTTTTTAACATATGATAATCATGGCCGGTCCAATGTTTATCAAAACTTATGTTTTGTCCTAGGGCCTCCATTTGATATAAAAATGATATATAATATATAATTGTTTTGATTCTATAGATCTATTAACTTTGCGAGTGTAGTGGTATTAGTCCTGCCCTAGTCTTGTAAAGACCCTAGCTCGAATCTCATAAACAAAATATTTTTTTTTTGTCCTTTTGGCGCATCCTTCTGTTGACATTAAAAAATAAAATGGATTTATATTGTGTAAAAATAGAAAATAGGGTATTAATGTCTAGGTATCTAAAAAAACTCGATTTTCTAATACCCGATCATACCGAAACACAGTTTGGTTCCCGAAATTGGGTATTAGAAAAACCCGATTTTTGCACCTCTAATGTTAGTCAATAACGAAATTGGGTCTCCGAACGACTCTGATGATACTTGGGTGTGAATTATAAAGATCCGCTTTATTCTTACTGGGCACAAGCCCAAAAGGTGGAGACGGACATGTTTGGCACCTCGATCGGTGATGGAGATGACATGTTATGATTGGTAGTTGATTAGGGAAGATAAAAGGGAGTGAAAGATAGAGTCTCTATCCTTAAGGCTATTGGGTGTGGGTTAAAGTCCTCATGTTAGTTATTGTGCCACATAAGCAGGGGCTTTAACGTTAACTAGGATGGTGTGGTTTAATATAGTTTAACTGAAGGTTGAAAAAAATATGTTGACTAGCTCCAGGTGGCCCTCACATCTCTAATGGTTAGCGTCGTCAAACCCCCCACCCGCTAGCACTAACCGATGGCACTTCTATGGTGGGGGGTGTTAACGTGGTGAGGTGGCCGGTGACGCTATGCCACACCGCATAGACTAAGAGAGTAAATTGTTATCCTTTTATGTAGAAGATGACATGTTAATGAGTCACCTAATAGGAATTATTCCAAAACTAAGAGAGGAAAAGACGTGTCGTTCCCACCTCCCACAATCTGACAAATAGCTTTATTAATATTAGTATTAGCAGAATATTTTTGCGTCATGAGCTTGAGCTACCATATGAGTTAATAATTTAATGGTTTGCTGTAATACACTTGCAAATTACTATCTATTAATTAATTTATTATTATTATTAATTAATTATTATTATTAATTAATTAATTTCTAAACGAAATGAATAGTGTTTCTATTTGTAGTTTTCCCCAATTGGCCTATTTGGGCGGCCATCCCCCCATTAGATGCGTGTCTTCTAGGTTAACACCTTACCCCTTTTTCCAGTTTGATTCAGATGAGAGAGGATGGGAAGAGGGAAAATGGAGAGAGAAGAGAGAGGCGGTGACCGGAGGATCATCACCGTCACACCACCACCGCGGTCACCATCTGTTGTCTCTCTGTTTTGTAGGGTTTTTAACCTCTATACCAATGATCGTTGGGCTCTTTCCGGTTTGCTTCAGATGAGAGAGGACGGGAAGAGGGAAAAGGGAGAGAGAAGAGAGAGGCGGTGACCGGAGGGTCACCACTGTCACACCACCACAACGGTCACCATCTGGTGTCTCTGTTTTGTGGGGGTTTTGACCTCTATATGAAAGATTGCTAGGCTCTCTCTAGTTACCACCAGCCCTGTTATTCTCTCTACAAATTTCTGTAGGTTCACTCGGAGGATCAAGTTAACCTACTTCCTTGTTATATAGCACACCCACGAGTGCGGAATCCAAGTGGGTATGTAAACCAAGCCAAAGAACACAAACACAAGAGAAGATTCAAAGTTTAAAGCTCAAAGTGTATTTATCAGTAGAGTTTGTTACAAAGATTATACAAGAAATTGCTCTCACAAACTCACTGGTGTGCTCTACTTTCTTTCTGTTTTGCAAGTTCAGTATTTATAGCCAAACAATCTACCATTCAACGAAACATGGTACTGGCCCAATAAGAAGCCCACGAAAGACTTAAGCCCATGAAAGATGTGAGTCTTTCGTGGACTGCAACCAGCGAACAACCAGGGACGAAAGATGTTCTTCATTGTTGGGTTCTTCGTTGATGTTGATTAATTATCAAACCCACGAAGTATGAAGGGGTTCTTCGTGGAATGAATCATGACAAAGTATCATGGTCTTTCGCCAATGAGGTCTTTCGTGAGGGCTAGAATCTGTGAACCATCATGTCCACGAAGAAGCTTCTTCGTGGACTTCCATAATAGGTTCAAGGTCTTTCGATGGATAGGCAACTACATGCAGAAAAACTTACATCAAGAAACACTTATACTAACAACAAACAGAAGCACATTCGCAACTGTTTTACAATAAACACAATCCAAAAGGCGTACCGGGTCAAGATAGGAGGATATCTTGACCTTGGTCTTCACTTCGTAACAAAGTCGAATCGAACCGAGCCACATCCACAAATACGCATCAACAAACTCCCCCTTGGATGCTGCTCGTGATGGTTCGTTCTTCGCATTGTAGGATCTTCATATGTCTCCGCTTGTCACATTTAGTAGGTGCATCAGAAAACTCCCACTTGAACGTAGCTCGTGAGACGTTGATTTTCAAATCTTTAGATCCTTGTGGAGTTGATGAGTGGCCGGCTGCAAAATGATCATCTTGTTCCTCTGATTTCATCAATGTTGTGTCTTCATTCCAAAGCTTGTTATCTAACACGTTCTCTCCGCCTTTAGCTAGTTCGGATGCCGCATCTGCACACACAACAGAGCTAAACACGTAATGAGAACAACCATTTAGAATATAGTCAATATAAACAAACGACACACATGTGACCAACTCCCAATCAACAACCAACCGACAACAGTTTGAAAGTTTAAAATTATGATCAATTTTAGATTTTGATTTTCAAAACTTGTTAACTGCAACCGTTCATGAAGATGCAATTGTTTAAGGTTTCAATCAGGTTTCAGGTGGAAAAGACTCGAGTTACAACATCAGGCAATCAAAAATAAAATAAAAATAAAATATTTTTGGCTTTTATAAAGTTTATATTAAAACACACCTAAACTCTTTTTGGTATTTTTGAATATTTCAAATGTAAAGACGGAAGGCAGTAAATAAATATATGCAGACATTCTTTTTGTGAGTTTCGAGGGTAAGAGAATCATATTAGTGTACGGTCACGCCAAAACACTCTTGTTGTTCAATTAATTAACATTTAGATAAGCATCCTATAACGATTATTGGTATGTTGTCCACTTAAACTCAAAAATCAGATGTACTCGCGGTTAGGGGATACGATTAATGTATGATTTATACTTACCGACCGGTGTTCATCCACTCACGACACATTCCCGTATCAATGTATGCACGAGAGTTCATCTTACTGGTGAGTATACCATTTACCATCTGTTTTCAACGTATATGATGTGAGATACTCACTTATTCGAGGATGAATACAAGCCCTATGTGATTAAATCACTTATTAATGAGGAACTTGATATTCGATGCATGCAGGCCACGAGAGCAAGTCCGTGAACAGGTTAGTACCATCGTACCGACAAAGAGACGAACTTGACTCTCAGATGATAGATGTGATTTAGAATCACTTATTGACGGTCATATGCATCATGTATTATATACATGTATGTATGATATGTACACGTATGTATGGTATCATGGAAGTTCTAGACTTGCATCCCTGTTGTTTTCGGTAAAAGAATCAACAATGATACCCAGATGATAAACAACATAAAGACCACGTATCTCAGAATCTCGGCAATCTATCAAACGAAATTTCGGTACCAGGACCATACGCCAATGAGCGGTTCCCACACGGTCTTCAGTCGATTAAATTTATATCACCCCGCATACTTTAAAATGATTGTGAGCCTACCGATACATCTTATATAGAGATACTTATCGTTTTTCATTTTAAGTTCAAAGAGGTTTCGAAAGACCACTGATGTACTATCATTTTCTCTTTTTTTTTTTTTTTTGCCAGGAAATTCATTTATGTTTTTCATTGTTTTTGTATTTTTCTGATTTGGAAATTACTTCCCCTAAAATTCAAAAAGTAAATTTAAACTTTAAAAAGCATCTTTTTGGATTTTCTTAAGAAAAATATTCACAAAAACGATTTCCCGATGTGGATTAACTCATGTTTTACCTCGATGCCGTTTACCAAAATTAATTTTAATCAGAAATGATTTATCGAATTTTGGAAAAATGAGTTGGTACGTTGGTAATCGGTGTGGACCAAAACAACATTGACGAGTTACATATTGAAACGATCACTTGTGCGGTGATATACGAGATCAACGTGTTTGGTCAAGGAGTACTGTATGAGGTGTTATAAATTCATAAAGCAGCTTAAATATCGACAAAGATAGGAGAGATTAGGAATTCAAAACCGTAATCCTGCAACTGCTTCGTGCATCGCTAGGAATCTGAGTGCTCTCCCAAGCTGGATATCCACCCGGTGTGGATTTCAAGGTCGATTTTGCAGCTGCCTCAATTAACTCAAAATCTCTTCACAACAACAAGATGATAAACCTCCGGGTCCGGCTGGTAAGAAGCAAGTGAGCATGTGGGAAAGCTTATACACATCATCATTGTTCAGTCCATACATGATGTCTTCCACATGCTTTTGCACCAGCAAAGGTATTCGTCTTTCTCCTTTAAAAGTAGTGTGCGGTTGTTCAATCCATGCCAAGGCATCCACAAATATGCATCAACAATTTCTCTCTTTCTCTTCCAAAGGCTAGGAAATGAACGGTGTTTTTGTTCGTGGTTTGTTCCGATTGACCTGGGCAGCCATATTGGTTTGTTAGGGTTTTTCATTGATATTGTGTTTTGTTTCGTTGGTTAGGTTTTCTGTCGTGACTATGATGAGTTCAAGGATTTAACTAAAAAATGATGAACATATAGCCTTCGCTTGGCAAGGATGGTGGATGGTAAGTTTTCACTTGCAACCCCCTTGTAGCCATGGATTTCTATATTAAGCTTTAAAACTCTGAGCCTGTTTAGCCGACTGTATCCTTGATTTCTTTTGTTGTTTATGATTTGTCAAGTTTTAGGAACTTCTCAAGAATGAAGATAATACTTGTTGCCATGTTTTGAAAAAAAAAAGACAGATTAAGACTAGAGAGGCTGTATTATGTTGTTTTTTATTATATTATTGTTGATGTGGTTGTAATCTCTTATTTGTTTATTATACTTGCGAGTTTCCAGGGACCTAATCGTTATGTGATTGCTTGATAATTGCTTTAAAAGGCAACGGATCGATATTCTAAAACCTTGTATTACAGTTAGTCAAGACAAGTAAAGACATTGATGATTCCTACGGTTGATCAACAACTTCAATCAGGTCTCACCAAACACACATCCATTTTTACTTCATTATCCGACAATTATAAATCTCTCATCTCTCCCTTTAATCTATCACCGCCACTAATGGAATCTAACCATATGGCTGCAGGTTTGCTTCTTTTAGTTGCTTTCACTGTGGCGGCTGCTGGTGGTGGTGATGGAGATGGAACTTTGGGAGCTTCTTATATCTTTGGTGATTCTTTGGTGGATGCTGGAAATAATAACTTTTTGCCCGCATTATCTAAAGCTAACATCAAACCTAACGGGATTGATTTTAAACCGTCTGGAGGAAATCCTACCGGACAGTATACCAATGGGAGAACCATTGGTGACATCATCGGTATGAGCCTATATCACATTTGGTTTTAGTTAGGGGTGTAAATGAGCCGGACTGAGTTGAGTTTGAACACTTCTAGGCTTGAACTCACTCGATTAGCTTACGAGAACTTAAGCTCGTGCTCGGATCGTTTTGAGTTCTATTTATAAATCTCCAACTCGACTGCTTAGTTGTTTTTCAGACTTGACCTCAACCTCAACATAGACTCGTTTATTATTTATCAATTAATTAATGTATATACATTATGAATTTAGCTAAATAAATTAGCGTCGTGTTTTGTTTATAGGGGAGGAACTAGGGCAACGTCACTATGCCGTACCGTTTCTGGATCCAAATTCCACCGGAGAAGTTATATTACATGGTGTGAATTAAGCCTCCGTTGGTGGAGGGATTATGAACGCCACCGGGAGAATTATCGTAAGTTATTCGAGGTTTTTTCCTTTTAGGAAAAATTACAAGTTTTGTCCTTTATCTTTATACCACTTTTCAGGCGGTGTCCTTTTTAACGAATGTTGACTGGAGGTGTCCTTTACTAGGTATTTTGTTGCAAGTTTAGTCCTTTACCTAGGTATTTTATTGCAAGTATGGTCCTTTACACCCAACAATTAACCCATATCAAAGTATCGCTACACATATGCAAAGGTAAAGCACTATGATCTTTGATGATTTTGCAAAATGGTTGCGTATGATGTATTACTTTATGCTTATAGTTGTTCATGAGATTTTTTTTTGTCTTATATCAAAGTATCGCTACACATATGCAAAGGTAAAGCACTATGATCTTTGATGATTTTGCAAAATGGTTGCGTATGATGTATTACTTTATGCTTATAGTTGTTCATGAGATTTTTTTTTGTCTTTTCACTGTTTGTACCTTGCAATGCTGAAATTGTTTTTTTATTGACTAGGATAATCTATATAGACAATACTCTTATACCGCTTTAATGAAATGAAGAGATTTGTTGCTGATCTTGATAAACATGATGCAATCTCTAGGTATATATTATGCATTTATTCCTAAACTTATAAGTTAAATTACTTCTTTGATTTCAATCGGCTCCTTAGAGATGCGATTTTTGAGAGAAACGGGTGCGTGACATCTCTGTTGCTCTCTACCCCTGGCTTTGATTTTTTTTTTTTTTTGTGTCGATGTTGTTAACAATCTGACTGTGATGATGTGGTTATGAATTTGGATTTGTTCTGAATTAGGGTATGATGATTCTGAGCCTTGTGAGTTTTAAAGATTAAAGCATGTTATAGGTCTGAATTTGGTTATTGCTTCAATCGTTTTTTTTTTTCAGGAACGAGAATGGATGTTGTGGACTATCAGGTCCAAATACGGAACAACCAGGAAAGTTTCATAGTCTGTTTCGATTAAAAATGAAACATACATGTGTTTATGGCTGTTTAAAAGACCGATTGGGTTGGACTGTTCCAAACGCTATATCCGAGTCTGACTAAGAACTGGTGTCTAACATGTCTGATTGTGTTTTGATTGTTAGTGATTTCAAGAACTATATTGTTTTGATTGATTTAATTTAGTAAGACTCTGTTTTGTAGGTGTGTTTGATTAGGTGTTGAAGGATGGTTAAAACCATGTCTGAAGACATATTTAGGGTTAAGCAGATTGATCCAGATGGCAAGAAATTTCACTAAGGTTATTTATTTGTTTCCCCTTAGGCTGGAGGGTGTGGTTTAAAGCCCCTATGGGCTTTATCACGCCACATAAGCGCCACATATATTTTGGGATAAAAATGGCTCCCCCTTTAACAATGATGGTGTGGGATAAAGCCACACTAGCCCCCTGTAAGACCCTTAATTTATTCATCGAACTTTCATAAAGTTTCGCATATAAATGAATATATATAAATACATTTGATATGTCAAGTTTTGTAATCCTTTAAGGAAAAAATTTCAACACGGAGAAGAACGGATTTATTTTTATTTGACTTCTTTAACACGGGATGGCCCACCTCTGTTTCTAGGTACATGACCTCCAATTATTGTAAGTTGACTATAATTCTTTAAAATCTTCATAATCTCTTCACTTCTAATCCATTTCATTTCCACTTTTATTTCATCAATAGTTATTGTCACACCCCAACCAATGGCGGAAACATCGGGATGAGACGAAGTGTGAAGATTGCTAGAGACATCATAACGCTATTTGTGACAATAATTAATAACCAATTTCATTTCATAATTCATTTGTCAACATTACAAGGAAATCAAATAACATCAAGTTCCAGGGAAATACAATACAACATAATCAAAATTGATACAACGATTAAACCTAAACGTCTATATGTGTATCTAGGCATCAACGCTACTTCACTTCATAGCATAATCATCCTCAACCTGTAACATGTTTAAAATAAAGTTCAATGCAAAAGCAAAGGCGAGTATACAAGGTTGGTACATACGTATCAAAAGATAAGTTTAAACAATTCCTCATAGCAAGCATGTGATTCAAGATAAACAATAAATTTGGCATGTGTCAAACATATCAAACCAATAATGAAACGGAAGATGCTCATGACATAACCACAAGTCTACGGGCGGGTCGTTAATCCTATAGCGCTACATATGTCATGGTTAGGCTCGTACAAAGTTAATGATATGTTCAACACATAATGTCCTCAACCCAAGTTTAAAGTATCAAGCAATCACGTATACAAGCATGTTATAGGAATGTTCATGTGTTTAAGCAAAATGTTCATGTGTAAGTTTTGATAAGTAAACATGTTACACCCCAAAAGTGGTAAAAGTAAAGAGGGGATTACGAGTATACTCACAATATTGCATATGCTTTCCGATTATCTAATGTGACGAAGTTGATGAGGTTAGAAGGTTGAGTGTGTAAGGGTTAAAGTTCAAGTATGTTTAGAGTCGAGATTCGGAATAAAACAATATGAAAATAACATATCAACATAATCATCTTCAACACATAACACTTGTATGACACTTGGTAACCACAAGGGTTATAATGATTTCATGAGTTGAACACTCATAAGAATTATAACAAGGTTTAGCCTTAGATGATGTTCTACTACTTTGACAAATGAATATGAATTCAACATCAAAGGTTCGAATGTACATAGATATTATTTAGGTTATATAGTATATATTATTAAGTCCAAATGTTCAAGTATTTCAAGCATGAGGTAGAAGATTACATCTTCATTTAGGTACCTCAAAATGTGTCATAGAAGTCATGTAGGAGGTAGGAAGAACAAGCTTCCATTTAGGCACCTCGTATGTGTTCACCACTACACTTGTTGTAAGGACAAACAAGGAGGGTCATGAACTAAAATTAGTACAAGAATGTAAACAATCTAAGCTATGAGAAATCATCAAATCATGCGGGGATTTTATGTTGGAAAAACCCAAGTTGTTCCATAATCACTCCTACATCAAACTTAAAGCTTGAACATGACTTGTGGGTCAAAAAACCCTAAACAAAACAGAAAGTATTTGAGGGTTATCCTCTGATTTTGTATGTCTCAACCTTGTTTTTAAGCCTAACTAACCATAGGTGTGGTTATAAGCATAAGGACATAGGTTTGAGTGAGTTAAACTCATGTTTAAGCAAAGATTAATGAAAGCAAATTTAAACAGTAGACTTTGAAGCCTTTTTGCCGGAGTTCCAGGTACTTGTTTGCTGTGAAACGCCCCTAGAATCGAAGCTAAGATCAAGCCAAGCATTCTAGAAAAAGAATGGACCAAAACGGATAAGAAATGAAGAAGTTATGTCCATTTTCGTAAAGCTCAATGAATCTCTCCGAACCTGAACTTTCAGCAACGATTTTGAGTGATTGAAGGAGATTTATATGAGTTTGTAAAGTGTCTTGAGCTTGGAGAAGATGTGTATTTATAGAGGAGAAGTTAGGGTTAAAGTTGGTTGTAATAAATAGGATTAGTTGAGGGTTAAATGAATAAAAAAAATAATTAAAACCAGCCTTAATGGCTGCGTGCGCAAGGCTGTATTCAGCCATAACTTTCTTTTTCTTTTGTTATCAAATTAATACATAAGTTGGTAGTTGCATATTATGTTTTTTTTTGAACGGCCGACAAAATATATTATTAATAGTAGCAAGACGCTACAACCCAAAAAGTACAACGATTACACCAGACTATAACACACTTACATCATTACATAACATCTAGATTAAAACGACTCCAATCCTCCCATGATAGCGAGACCACTTTTGAACGGTTTTTAACCCACAAATACGCCATAGACTTTATCTCATCTAATGTTCTTATAAAGTTAGGAACCGCTTGCCTGAAAACCACTTCGTTTCTTGTCCTCCATATGCACCAAAAGGTCACCAGAATTACTGCATGGATCACTTTTCTTCTCTTCGGTCCCGAGCTAAAAGCATGAATTGACAATAGATCATCAATACCAAAGGCTATAATCGGCTGAATCTTGCACCAGGCTGCTAAATTTTGCCAAATCATCTGTGAGAACTGACACGAAACAAAGATATGTTCACAGGTTTCTTCATATTCACCACAAAAAAAACACATACGATTCGGAATCGGGATATTTCTTCTTGCCAACGCGCATTTTGTCGGAAGTCTCTCCATCTCAGCCCTCCAAGCCACTATCCCGGCCTTTTTCGGGACCCAATTATTCCACTCAAAGACCTTATCGACGCTAGTACGGCCAACAGAGCTAAGGATTCTCTTGATACTTGCAACACTAAATGATCCATCAACTTCATACCTCCATCTCCAGCCATCCGGAATCGTCGAGATAGAGTGATTACACAATGCAGCCGATAACTGCTGTAGCTGGGTATTTGCAGCTTGACCGAGAACAGAATGAGCCCAGGCCCAGTTAAATTCTGGCCCAGCACCGGAAGAAGTCCACCGATCCGCGACCAGACAATCCTTATACATCTCCTCTTTAAACAAATCAGGAAAAAGCAAATATAACGGGCCCGGTTGTAGGTCCCTTCTCGGAGGATGACGAACCTTATCCTTGTTATATTAAGACACTAGCGAGTGCGGAATCCAAGCTAGCATGCAAACCGAGTTGAGACAAGAATAAAACACAAAACACACACGGTTCAACGATTAACACCACTTGTATTAATGCGTATGAAAGGTTCCGGTTACAAGCACAAGGTTTACAATTCTGTATTGCAAACTCTCTAAAGTGTGTGTGTGTTCCTGGACAGAATGCTCTCTATGTGTCTCAAATGTCTCTCTCAAGTGCTTTCTCTTCACAATAACCTCCTCTATGTGTGTCTGCTTGAAATGAACACAACACATGGGTATTTATACCCGACACAGCTAACATGCTCGAAGGATAGGGTAATCTGGTCGAATGATCATCTATCGACCAGACCATCTACCGAAGGATCCATACATACCTCGAAGGATGATATCCTTCGAGGTCCATCTGTATCTATCGAAGACATTATCTTTCGAGGTCATCGAAGGATACAATCCATCCTTCGATGACATCCTTCGACACAAGCATGTTTCAATCAATGTGCTAACTGTTTGGCCAAGTCAAACCGGAGGATGGTTGACTTGGTCAAACTTACATCGAACGCACATAACAAATCTAACATAAGACATCGTTTTGTATCATGACACATTACAGACAAAGTACAGACACAAGCAGCTTTGTCTTGATCTTCGTGTCTTCAAGTCGAGACCAAATCGAACTGAGCCGAGTTGAACCGAGCCGAGTCGTGTCCACAAAATATGCATCAACAAACTCCCCCTTGGACGCTACTCGTGAGGTTCAACGCTATTCGTGAGATTCAACTTCGATGTCTTCCACGTCGGAGGATCTTCAAAGTCTTCACGTGTCGTAAGTAGAAAGTGTATCAACAAACTCCCCTTTTCATTTAGGAAGTGTGTCAATAAACTCCCCCTTAGATTGAACTCTCCATTGAGTCATGCTCGTGAATCTTTTGACTTGTCAATTCTTCAGATCCTTGTGGTGTTGATGAAGTGTCAGCGGCAACTCGATCACTTTATCCTTTGAGTGCCTCCACTTCGTGTCTTCATTCCGAAGCTTGTCATCGGACATGTTCTCCTCGCCTTTAGCATCTGCACATGCAAGAAAGCTAAACGCATAATGAGAACAACCGCTTGGAATACAGTTAACATTTAAACAAATGACACATATGAGATCAAATCTCAATCAAACACCAACCGACAACAGTTTGAAAGTTTAGAAAAATGATCAATTTTAAACCTTTAACTTTCAAAACTTGTTACCTTCGACAGTTTATGAAGATGCAATAGTTTTTCGGCTTATGATCAGGATTTTGGGTAGGATAGACTCGAGTTCCAACATCAGTCAATCAAAAATAAACTAGAAGTAAAATCTTTTTGGATTTTATAAAGTTTATATTAAAACACACCTAAAATCTTTTTGAAATTTTTCATTTTTCAAATGTAAAGACGGAAAACAATAAATAAATATATACAAAGAATCATAAACTGAATACAGTAAATAAATATCTACAGACATTCTTTTTGCGAGTTTCGAGGGTAAGAGAATCATATCAGTGTACGGTCATGCCAAAACGCTCTTGTTGTTCTATTAGTTAACATTAAGATAAGCATCCTATAACAATTATCGGTATTGTTGTCCACTTAAACTCAACTTATCATTTGTAATCATGGCGAGGGGATACGTTAAGGTATGATTTATACTTACCGACCGGTGTTCATCCACATCACGACACATTCCCGTATCAAGGTATGCACGAGGGTTCATCTTACCGGAGAGTATACCGATTATCATCTGTTTGACCGTATATGATGTGAGATTCTCACTTATTTTGATTGAAAACAAGCCCTTTGTGATATAATCACTTATTGATGAGGAACTTGATTTTCGATGCATGAGGGCACAGGAGCAAGTCCGTGAACAGGTCAGTACTTTCGTACAGCAGAGAGACGAACTTGACTCCCGGATAAATGTGATATTTTATCACTTATTTTGTATGGACATGTGATTGTTTATCACTTATTGAGGTCGAATGCAGTATGCAGTATGTACACGTATGTATGGTATCATGGAAGAACTTAGACTTTGTCTTTTATAGAAACAACCATGATACCCAGATGATAAACAGCATAAAGACCGAATATCTCAGAACCTCGGCAATCTCTCAAACGAAATTTCGGTACTAAGACCATATGCCAATGAGTGGTTCCCACCTGGTCTTCAGTCGATTTAAGTTTATATCACCCTGCACACTTTAAAATGATTGTGAGCCTACCGATACATCTTATATAGAGCTACTTATCGTTTTTCATTTAAGGTTTAAAGAGGTTTAGACAGACCACTGATGTACTATCATTTTCTCTTTTGCTCGCCAGGAAACTCATTTTTGTTTTTCTATTGTTTTTGTGCTTTTGAAATTTTTCGATGTTTTTGGATTTTCAAATTTTGGATTTACTCCCCCTAAAAACAACAAACTAAGACAAAATTTAAAAACACAAGGGTATTTACAAAAATGACTTTCCGATGTTGGTTAACTCATGTTATACCTCAATGCCGTTTACCAAAATTAAGTTTTAATCTGAAAAGATTTATCAAATTTTGGAAAAATCAGTTGGCATGTCGGTTTGCGGTGCGGACCATGACAAACATTGTCTGGCCAAAGAGTGCTGTACGAGATAATACAAATTCATAAAGCAGCTTAAATATCGACTAGTAAAAGAGAGATTAGAATTTTAAAACCGTATCCTGCAACCGCTTCGTGCATTGCCAGGAATCTGGACGCTCTCCCAAACTGGACATCCACCCGGTGTGGATTTCAAAGTCGATTCTTTGTAGCTACTGAGAAGTCTCTTGACAGCAACAAGATCATAAACCTTTGGGTCCGGCTAGTCTTCCACATTTCACCAGCGAAGGTTTTTGTCTTTCTCTTTCAGAAGTAGTGTGCGGTTGTTCAACCCATGCCAAGGCATCCGCACACCCGGTTGGTTTGTTTAACAAACACAATTTCTTCAAACACACCGCGAAGAATTGTACACTGCACGTTCATCTTGTTGATTTTGAGCATCAGACGTGCTGCAGGTGCGTACATTTTGATTTGAATCTACCCTGGGGACCCGATCAAAGCTTGATTGTAAAAGGCTTTGCATTTTTGTCGAAGCTTTTCAAACTCTTTCAACAGACATTTCTGTTTTCCCTTTTCATTTTCTTTTCTTCTCTCCATCAAAGGCAACAATTTCTTCTCTCGCCTATTTTGTGCATGGACACTCCACTATCAACAATCTTACGACTATTGAAAGTTCCTCCTGGAATATCCTACACACTCATTCAAAGATTAGACGGAGAGGGGGACCCAAGCCTTTGTGGACTTGGGTCGTCCTTGATCATCAATAAAAGTGATTTCAATCACTTGATGATTAGGAAACAGAACCTGTGGTGCTCCCCCCGACTGAATTACCTGTTTTGGTTTCCAAGCTGTTTGTCCTTTACCAGTATTTAAATTAATTGTTTTAGCATTTACTGGTTTTACAGTTTTAGGTTTTGCTTGAACAGGTTTTTCTTCTTTGACCTCTGATTTTAAGGCCTTCTCAATTACCTTTTGATTCTTTTGTTTTAACTTCTTTTCCTTTTCTTTCAAGACACGTGGGTCTTGTTTCGGAAAAACAGGTCGTTTTTGGTAATTGGTTTCTTGGGGAGCACTCGCTTTGGCCTTCAACTTTTGCAGGTATGGGCAGTATCTTACAATATGCCCAATTGTGCCACACTCAAAACACATTCTCCGCTCTACAAACTTCGGAGAAACCTGTTGATGACCAGACGAAGAACCCGACAATGAACTTTGTGATCTAGATGTACTTGGACCTAAATCACATCCCTTGGTGTGTTGGGTGTAATTATTCTGATCATTTCGTTTTAAAATTCTAACTTGTTTTATAAAATCAATGTTAGATTTATCCTGAAATGTTTCAAGTGTATCTGTACCCTTGGATCCAACAAAGTTCACTTTCGGTTCTCGTTTCTTAACAGGAGCTCTTTTGTTTTGCACCTTTTGCTGTTGGACTTTAGGTGCTTGAACATTCTTGTTCTGAGCTTTCTTTCCCTGTACCTTACCTTTTCCGGAGTTAACTTGTTGTTTTCGCTCAATTGGTTGTTTTTGGTTTCCGTATTGTTTTCTAATTTGTTCACACGGAATTGGATCACATTGAGTGACGGTAACTTTGCCACTTTTGTTCCCCAAAAACTTTTCAATACATCCTTCAAAAATTTGCTCAATTAAATCTTGATTTACATTTTTAATTGGAAAATCTTTGTTAGAGTAGATCTTTTCATCTCCTTTGAGCGTGTACAACAAGTTATTCCCTTCAAGGCTAGGTACACTTGACTTCATTGTTTTTGGCTCTTCAGTCTTACTCGGTTTCACTTGTGGATCACATAGGATGTGATTCTCGATTGGGATGTCTGGTGTAACCGAGTTTGACTGAGGTTTCACAATTTCTTCAGATTCATCGTCCGAAGAATCAGGATCCTCAATAATGGGAGGACTCTGTTCCTTATCACACGATGAGTCTTTCACTTTCTCAGACTCAGATTGCCCCGAGGATGATGTACCAGTTGTGAACCCGAGGCCTACTGCAAAGTCATCAAGACAGAGTGGCACTGTAGGTTCAAAACGGGGCATATCCTCGTCATCAGGCAATTTGGAGTAATTGTGATTCATTGGGGGAGGACATGATTTGAATCCATTACACTTCCTATCCCCCTTTTTCTTTTGAACATCAATAATGTGATCCAAAACATAGCGGGAATTGGAATAGCTTTCCAATTTCTGCTTAATTGTCTCACATTCACATCGAGCTGTAGCTAACTCTACCATTTGCTTTTCAATTGTGTCAATTAAATCATTGTTAGCATGTTGTTTTCTCAAAACAGCCTTTTGTAATTCAGAAACATCATGTTTTAATGACGCAATTGTTGCTTTAAATTCCTTTTCATTTCTGGTTAAAAACAAGTTAGCTTCAGTTGCTTTAGAAAGATCTACAATCAATTCTTGATTGTGTTTGTGTGTGATTTCAAACTGACTTTCCTTTTCAGCATATTTAACATTTAAACTATCACAATTTTCACAACGAACTACAGTGGGTTCATCGACACGTACCTGACTTGATGAACTGTCGACATTAGCCATAAAGGCTGAATGGAAAGAAAAAGATCCATCTTCAGAGAAGAACTGAGCAAGCTTCTCGGAAGTTCCAGCAGATTTCTGGCAGAGAATAGATCTCCTCTTGCATAATGCTTCAGCTTCAGCCAAAAGCTCATCAACTTCCAAATCCAAATCTAAAGCATCACTTGATAAATCACCAGCATCACGTGATTCCCCATCCATGCTCCCACTATAACCCGAACTATCTTCATCTTCTGAAGATTCACCAGCAGACGCGGGTTCTACAACCTTCTCAATCACTTTAGCATAACATGCTGTTCCACCATTTCCTCCTTCTCCAAGCTGAAGGTTCCAATTGCAGATTTCATCAGCTTGAACAACCAATCCTCTGTGGGGATTAGTGTTTGTGGAACCAGATGTATTTCCTCCAACGGGCACTATTGAGTTGTCAGAGTTGTTGTTCTGTTGCTGTTGTTGCTGTCTTTGATTCCTGAAGGGATTCTGATTTCCTTGCTTAGGAAGCTTCTGACACTCCCGCTTGAAGTGACCCTTTTCACCACAGTTGAAACAGGTGACAGCATTCTTATCAAAACCATACTTGGTGTTGTTGTTGCTTTCCAAGTTGGTTCTCCCCGTCCTTTCCATGAACTCTTTTGCTCTTCGAATAGCACTAGCAAGAGCCCATTTGATATCCATCATCTCAAACTCTTCTTTATCAACTTGCTGATAATCTTCATTGGTTAGATTGATATTTCCAATCTGACCTGCAACCAACCCACAATAAGCACTAACCAAGGTGTTCAACATCTCCATATGCTCCTTGGCTATCTCGACACTGACTTTTGAAAAATTGGAAGTGTCCAATCTGACAGTGTTCGGATTAGAAGTAGCTTGAGAGCTTGAAGAACTTCCATAAAACCCTTGCTGTTGCGGTTGTTGCTGCTGAGCTCTGTTTGGATCTAAGAAAGACGGTGGTGCGAATTGCTGAGCTGTCTGTTGTTGTTGAGAAGAAGAATCTGGTCTTGAATACATCATCGTGTATGCTGAAGGATCAAACTGATTCGTTGTGGAAGGTCCGGTGTTAGAGATGAAAGCTGTTTGAAGCTTAGCATGCTGAGAGGCTGGCTTTTCTCCACTAATGCCACCTGCAATCCCAAAATACATCTCTGGATTCTGAGGAGTTATTGTTCTTTTTGCCTTTAGCTTTTCTTCTACATCTTTGTTCTCCAATTTCTGGATTAGCTCATAAACGGTGATTGTGTCCAGAACACCGTTTTCTTTTAGAATCTCAAGATAACCGCTCCATTTTGCTGGTAAGCCATCAGCAAATCTCTTCACCATTTCTTGTGGAGTGGCAGTGACTCTGAAGGCAAACATTTCACTCAACAGATGATGAAATCTTGTAGATAATTCTGCCAAACCCTCGTTCTCCATACACGTGAAACCTTCAAACTCTTTCTTCAGCAATTCTTGCTTGATCTTCCTAGACTGAGCATTTCCTTCACATCGTAACGTGAGCATATCCCACAAGCTTTTAGTAGTCGTGCAGTAAACAAACTGGTGGTATATGTCTCTGTGAAGAGCTTGCGTGAGAATCATGAATGCTTTCTTTTCCAACTCGAATTTCTTCTTATCATCATCAGACATTGTGCTGTAAGTTTCTGGATTTGATCCTGCAACTTCCAAATCGTTTTCAAATGGAGTGAAGAAACACATCCATAGATCTTGACCTTGCCCCTGAACATAAGTTCTCAGCCTTTCTTTCCACCATCCCCAATCATTGATGTGATTTAGCTTTGGCGGTTTTGTGCTTGTACCAGTTTCACTGTCGTTCTGCATCATTGCTTGAATGCTGCTGCTTTGATTTGTGACCAATGCCCATTGATTTGCAGTTATCATTGCAGCTTGAGGTGGGGCAATAGCCTGCATCCATGCAGTTTTGTTGAACTCTGACGCAGATTGCGTGGCTGATGATTGCGTAGCTGATGATTGTGGAGTCAAAGTTGTTGTAGTCCACGCGGATGGATCCCACTGACCGTTTGTTCCCATTTTATAAAAATTAATATATTAAGTGAAAATTGATTTAAAATTTGAAAAATTAATTTTCACAAACTATGTTAAAATGTTGTTGAGAAACAAACAGCCGAAAGATCAATGGATCGAAAGACCTGAAAAAAAAAAAACACAACTGAAAAGCACAACTGTTAAACTGTTAATCTTAAACCAATAAGAATCGAAAGATAAACACTTGTTCGAAGGATCAACAAAGACTTCGAAAGATACTGACTTCGAAAGACACTGACTTCGAAAGACACTGACTTCGAAAGATTCTCCAAGACGAAGGATCCTTATCTTTCGAAATGTAACAGTAGCTCGAACAATATATCCTTCGAAAAGATTCCTTGGCTCGAAGGATGATAATCTGTCGAACCTCCTCTGATCGAAAGATGACCTTTCGACTTCGAATGATATCTTTCGACCTGTACTGACACAGTTGACAAAGAGTGACAGGTTGGTGAAAAAGGTGATGGGTTGGTGAAATCTTTCGGCAGAAGGTATGTTCAGACCATACTTTCTGCCAACCCAGATTTGACTTGATAAAATATTGCCCAAAAACAGAAGGTTCTTATCCAGAAACCGGTCACCGGAGTGAGCCGGAATTTTGGCCGGAAATGACCAAACCTTTTAAAAACAAATTTTTAAGTTACCCAACCCGTCCTTTAACACACCCGGTTAGTTTAGAACACGTTTTTAAGGCTAAAAATGCAAGAAACACACTAAAAACGGGTGCTAAACCAAGTGAGTCTTGTCCAAACACTTCCAAAGTCTTGTACAAACCCGGTTTTTTTAACAAGGAAAAGAGCCACGGCTCTGATACCACTTGTAGGTCCCTTCTCGGAGGATGACGAACCTTATCCTTGTTATATTAAGACACTAGCGAGTGCGGAATCCAAGCTAGCATGCAAACCGAGTTGAGACAAGAATAAAACACAAAACACACACGGTTCAACGATTAACACCACTTGTATTAATGCGTATGAAAGGTTCCGGTTACAAGCACAAGGTTTACAATTCTGTATTGCAAACTCTCTAAAGTGTGTGTGTGTGTTCCTGGACAGAATGCTCTCTATGTGTCTCAAATGTCTCTCTCAAGTGCTTTCTCTTCACAATAACCTCCTCTATGTGTGTCTGCTTGAAATGAACACAACACATGGGTATTTATACCCGACACAGCTAACATGCTCGAAGGATAGGGTAATCTGGTCGAAGGATCATCTATCGACCAGACCATCTACCGAAGGATCCATACATACCTCGAAGGATGATATCCTTCGAGGTCCATCTGTATCTATCGAAGACATTATCTTTCGAGGTCATCGAAGGATACAATCCATCCTTCGATGACATCCTTCGACACAAGCATGTTTCAATCAATGTGCTAACTGTTTGGCCAAGTCAAACCGGAGGATGGTTGACTTGGTCAAACTTACATCGAACGCACATAACAAATCTAACATAAGACATCGTTTTGTATCATGACACATTACAGACAAAGTACAGACACAAGCAGCTTTGTCTTGATCTTCGTGTCTTCAAGTCGAGACCAAATCGAACTGAGCCGAGTTGAACCGAGCCGAGTCGTGTCCACAAAATATGCATCAACACCGGTTCGATCCATTTATCCAGCCAAAAATATGTATTCCGCCCACTACCCACCACTGCAGAAAATGTTATCTTTAGATCAATATTCGCTTCTAAAAGAGGCTGCCAAATACTGTGTATAGTTTTCCAAGGTCCAGCCACTGCATTATTTACCGGGACATCATTCCAAACCCTTGCCTTATGATGAATTGCCCAAACAACTCTACGCCACAAGCCCGACTTTTCCGATTTAAATCTCCACCACCATTTTGCTAACAAAGCCAAATTAGCATCCCTTAGCGATCCAAAACCCAAACCCCCATAATCGACAGGCGCAATTGTTTTATCCCATGCCACCCAATTCATTTTGGCTTTCTCTTCCGAACCCCCCCAAAAGAAAACCCTACGAATCTTATCCAAAGCATCGATTACTTTTAATGGTGCCTTGAATAATGACAAGTAATATGTTGGTAGTGCATTTAACACCGACTTAATTAGTGTTATCCTTCCTCCATACGACAATGTTTTAGCTTTCCAAATTGAAAGCCTATTTTTGAATATTTCAATCACCGGTTTCCAATTCTTAGCCAAATTCATATTAGCACCGACCAATAATCCAAGATGCTTGAATGGAAACGTACCTTGTCTACATCTCAGAACATTTGCCATAACTTGAACTTCCTCTATGTTCACTCCCATCCCGTACACACTACATTTGGCTAAATTAACTTTTAATCCAGAAACCAAATAGAAGCACCTCAAAATCCGCCGTAGATTATTAGCATTCGATAGTGACCACTCCCCAATGAACATTACATCATCCGCATATATCAAGTAAGACAACGAGGGCCCATCATTAGTAATTTTAATTCCATTGAACAACCCAACTGAAACCGCTTTCTTCATTATACCAGTGAGCGCCTCCATAACAATTACAAATAGGAAAGGTGAGAGTGGATCACCTTGGCGGAGCCCACGAGTACATTCAAATTCCCGAGTTGGTGACCCATTCACTAATACCGATGCTCTAGCTGAAACCAAAGTAGCCATAACCCAAGCTCGCCACCTATTAGGAAATTTCATCTGTGACATGATCGAATCAAGGAAGGCCCAATTTACAGAGTCATATGCCTTGTTAATGTCCACCTTAAAAAACATACCACTTCGTTTAGACTTTTTTAACCAACTAAAGATTTCGTTAAGAACAAGAGGTCCATCCATGATATTCCTCCCTGCCAGGAACGCCGATTGCTGCTCAGAGATCAAACTTCCCACCACGCCTTTTAACCGATTAACCAGAACTTTGGAGATAACCTTATTAATCACCCCAATAAGACTTATGGGCCTGAAGTCTGCTGGGCTCATTGGATCTTTAACTTTAGGAATTAAGGCGATGAACGAAGAGGTGCAACCCGAGTTTAGAACACCTGTATCGTAGAATTTATTAAATAATTTGACTAAATCCTCCCGAATGACAGGCCAGCATCTTTTAATGAACTTGAAATTAAATCCATCCAGTCCTGGTGCTCGGTCTCCATCACAATCCCATACAGCTGACTTAATTTCCTCCACTGAAAAAGGTCTCTCCAACATAGTAGCCTCGTTATCCGAAATAGTAGCCAGATTTGGACATACCAATTCCGGCCTAACAGGCATTGGCTCCGTAAACTGGTGGACATAGAACTCAAACAGGGATTCCTTGACTGATATGGGGTTCGAGATCCAAACACCATCAATCATTAAACCGTTCAACCTATTCGTGCTAATATTGGCGTTAATAATATGGTGGAAATAAGCAGAATTTTCGTCACCCTCAATGGCCCATTTGGATCTGGATTTTTGTCTCAAGTCTAACTGCTTTACTCTATCAAATTCAGCCATGTAGTTCCTACACTCCGCCCTCTCAGCCAGTTCTTCTTCTAACAACATTCTTTCCTCTGCCAAATTTTCAATGCTTGCAAGTCTCCTCTTTTTGCTATTATAAATACCTTCCCTACTACTCTGCTCAACTTTCAGCCAGGCTTTAATCTTATTCTTCAACCACCTCAACTTAATAGCTAATGCAAGATCCTCTGGGCCAGAAAACGAGAAGGAACCCCCCATCTGTAACACAAAATCCAGAAACCCAGGGAATTCGAACCAAGAATTAAAAAACCTGAACGGAATATGGCCAAAGTCAGACTGGACAGTAGACAGAATGATGGGCCGATGATCCGACGCAACTCTATCTAGTGCAAGTACCGTTGCATTTGGCCATTGTTCCCTAAAACCCAAACACACAAGGAACCGGTCTAATTTGCTCAACTTTTTACCATTGTCCGAGATATATGTAAAGTTTCCCCCACCCATATTATATTCCACCATACCAGCCGAGAGAATAAAATGATTAAAAGCATCCGCATTGGCTTCCACAAATTCAGAATTTAGACGCTCACTCGCACCCCTAACCTCATTAAAATCCCCCATCATGACCCATAATCCTTGTAGTGAGTTCTTAACATCCAAGATTTCGGACCATAATGCTCTCCTACCTACCGCCTCATTGGGAGCATATATATTCATAAAATTGATCCTACACCCTGTATGTACGAGGAAACCCGAGACTACAATAAAGAATCTGCTTTTAATGATATCAACGCACCTGAATATTGTCGGGCACCATAAACACGCTAAACCCCCTGATCTTCCTTGAGAATTTTCCACAGCTAATTTAAATTCCGCTCTACCCCAGAATTGATTGAACTTAAAATTCTCCCCATCTTGAACTTTAGTTTCCTGAATAGCAATAAAATGAATCCCGTAACTGGTTTTGAGGCCACGAATCCAATCTGATTTACGGCTATCCCTCACCCCTCTTAAATTAATGGACAAGCAATTCATCTAAAACCATTTTGAGCACCTTCATCAGCGATTAACTTCTCAGTTGGTGGAACGAATCCATTTAGATCAACCCCAATTAGATTCCCAACTCTGATAGTAGCCTCCACTTCTTCACCGACAACATTCTGTGAAACCGCTTCAGTAGCCCCGTCACCAATATTCTCACCCGCGACACAATCCCTGGGGTCCAAAGCTACAGCAGGGATTACCGAAGCATTCGGATCTTCCAAAGGATCAGTATCGATATGTTCAAGGTTATTACCTGTATTGCTTCCAGAATTTTCTCGAATAGGGGTATTGAGGTCAATCGGTTCAATGGTGGACATACTGGATTGATAAAAATTCCTCTGTGTGGGCCCCTGGGTTGACCCAATCGATGGTGGACTACGGTCCTCTCTGTTTCTTTTTCCCAGATTTGGGCCCATAACTGGTCCATTAGCATTTAGACTATTATTTGGCCCACCATTAATAACCACCGAATTTGTCTTTTTATGCCCTTCATCATTATTTGGGGACTCCACGTGATCAATTACTACATTATTAACTCCAACCCCATGCGCCGTTTTTAACCCATTCCCATGCAGACTATTGGAATTCTGATCAGTACCGATTGACACAAACTCATTGACTTCCACTGGCTTTTCATTTTCCAGAGGCTGTTCGTTATCCACCGGAGTATTTTCCGACCGGCCAAACTTATTGGCTACATCGTGCCGATCATCTGAACAATCCGCATTCTGTCTGATCTCGCCTTCCTCCATTTCCTCCATCTCTGTTGATTCCGCTTCTGAATCCGAATCCATTCCCGATTCCGATTCCTGATAGTCCAACACAGATGATACACCTATATCCGGTATCCATTTATGAACTACCTCCGTCACCCAAGTAACTATTGATTTGTTATTCCACTTAACAACTACCGCTTCCTCAATCTTGGACGGAGTAGAGGTTACTACCGTCACCGGTCCATTTGAATTATCCTCCTCCTGCCATGAAAAGGCTGACCTTTCTACAACTTCACCGAACATTCCACCAATATTATCGAATAACGTATTGTCACGAATAATAAAAGGAACTCCAGTAATGTTCAAATTCACCAGCCTACTATAAGGGACTTCTTCACCATTCCAGAGATGATACTTAGAAAAAACCAACTTGAAGAAACCTTCATGCAGATCCATGCAGACCTTAGCATACTCCTTGTCTCTGAAAGTTAACAAGAATGTCAATCCACCGATGAATGACAGGCCCACTTCCATCATACCTTCATCATCAATAGATTTCCTCATCTTACTAATGGACATAACATTCTTAACAACGCCCAATACTGACCTGCCAATACAATGAAAAGGATAAATCGAACCTTTGCCCCCTACATTAACTATTTTGGCCCCATTATTGTTACCACCCGCCCCTCCTTTGAACAGGTCAGCAAACGACCTCTTATCCTGAGAAAACAATTTAGTTGACGGCCCTTGGTTAGGCACTTGGTGATTCGATGGATTGTTCCCATAACTTCTATTATCATCCCCTTGTTTCTCGCTTTGATGCTGCCCATCCTTTGGCCTCCAAACATTCCGACCCATTATATCCGGTGAATATACTATCTTCTTATGATCTTTGTCGTATTTTGCTAACGAAACCGAGACTTTCTTATTAAACATTACCACCGTATTCATTGCGGCCAAGGTCACTTTCATATTCTCTACCCCGACGTACCGGACAAACCCAAAACATCCTCCTCTCGAATCTCTTTTTTTAGCAACATACGCATCAGACACAAAGCCAAACGGTTTAAAGGCCCTCCACAATATATTCCTAGATACCTTGTCCGAGATGTTTTGCACCAGGAAAGTCCACTCAACACCATCCCCTCTACCTCTGGAGTTTTTCCGGTAATGAACGTCATGCCACGGACCCCCATTGTCTTGCTCTCCCCCTCCGTCCATCATCAAGAGCCTTTTTAGAAACCACAGAAAGCCTAAGCGGCGAATGGAAGACACAGAAACCCCGATAGGATAAAAGGTTATATCTAGATGGATCCTACAATCCGATCGATTAAACCCTGTATGCTATCCAGATTCAAGTATTCATCGTCGAGCTCGCTTAGCAGTTACCGGGCGGCGATGAGAGAGAGAGAGAGAACTTTAAAAGCCAGTTTAATTGGTTTTTACTGCAGTAAATTTAGGAGAGTTGCATATTATGTTAAGTCTAGGTTATTGCATAATTAGCTAACTATTTAATTCACCATGTGATAGGTATTTAACAATAATAATAAAAAAAGGTAATTTCTACAAATGTTTGGCAGCTTACGAAGCTGACTTTCATCTTTTTATCTTTTTTTTTTAATATTAATATGTATATTTGAGTAATTCAACATCAACTTTACGTTGATTGTTGATGTTAAACATATTATATTATTACTAGTAGTAGTAGAATTTAATCACATAATTAATAGTTACCAAGCATGTATAAGTTATGAGTACCAGTATGTTGAGTATCGGTTGCGCGTATGCATTCAAGATTGGTAACGTATAACCCGAGTATTGCAACAAGTATAAGCATGTATAAATAGAATTTCATTACGATCGAAGTCTCGGATTTACAATGGTTTGAAACGAAATACGAAATAAAAAAAAAAAAACAAGCTTCCAAAAATAGAAATACAAGACACGTTTTCTAATTAAGGAAAGTTACGAAAAAGCAGGGCGTTACAATTATGTTCTTCGCTACCGGAGTTGTCAAGGAGTTTGAAACCTCCACCTCCTTCGTACAACAGTCACAATTATGCCGTCACTTTGAATTTTCTGAAATTCTAATAGCAACAGAAAACTTTGACGAATCATTAGTAATTGGGTGTGGAGGTTTTGGGAAAGTTTACAAAGGTAACGTAAACCATGGATCAAGTCTTGTTGTTGCTGCCATTAAACGTTTGGATTCCACGTCCAATCAAGGGGCAACAGAGTTCTGGACGGAAGTTGAAGTGCTCTCAATGTTGCGCCACTGCAACCTTGTGTCATTAATTGGGTATTGTAGTCATGTGAAAGAGATGATACTCGTGTATGAATATATGCCCAATGGAACAATTGATGATCATCTCCATAAATTCAGTTCCCCTCTTTCCTGGCTTCAGCGCCTAAACATATGTGTAGGTGCTGGTCGTGGGTTACACTACCTGCACACTGGTACTGGAATTGAGTCTGGTGTTATACTTCACGATGTAAAAAGTTCTAATATTTTATTACATGAAAGTTGGGCAGCTAAAATAGCTGACTTTGGGTTGTCAAAAGTAGGCCAAAGGAATCAACCATCTACTTATGTCAATACACATGTTAAAGGCACTTTTGGATATTTGGATCCCAATTATTATGCAACTGGAAAGCTAACAAGGAAGTCCGATGTGTATGCTTTTGGGGTAGTGTTGTTGGAAGTGCTGTGTAGGAAGCGTGCAACAGATAGAAGTCTAGATGAGGGTTTAGTTACATGGGTTCAAGATTCTATCAAAGAAAGGAATTTAAAGAAAATAATTGATTTTGATATAAGGGGTGAAATCTGCCCAAAATGTTTGAAGTTGTCGTCGGACAAAATCTTATAGCGCCTAGTGACCAAGAGGAATTATCTTTTGTGGAGAGACCAATGTTCAATCCTTGGGAGGAGTAAGTATCTAAGGGGAAAAAATTAGCCGTTGAAAAAAAATTTAATTGGTATTTATGATAAATGAAAGTGCGTTATTATATCAATATTTAAGTTAAAATTTTTCAATCAAATTTCATTCACATTTATTTAATGCCGCCTAAATAGAAAATGTATAGATCTTATTATAATATCTTTTAATCAAAACTATATGCATATGTTTCACATAAGGATTATAAGAATTATAAACATACCTTAAAAAGGTAACCGAAGGTTGGAGGAGTAAGGCGGCTGAAATATTCATATTTGTAAAATTCATATTAAAGCTTAGAAACACGTCGTACACATCGTAACATTGCCATGTCGTACACGTCGTAACATTGCGATTACCCCCATTATGTTAGATCAAGGAAAGGGGAAGCAATTGCGATCTACACAATCATTTACTTGACTCAAAAAATAAAAAAATAACCGAAGAAGATGAAGACATAACAAGAAAGACACACAAGTTAGGTGAATCAGAAAGAGAGAAAACCTTCTCCTGAACCCTACTAGCTGGAAGCGATTATTTGGATACCAACCTGGCTCACTATCTCATGTGATTTTATAGCTACCTAAGACTTTCAAACTTGACATAACAAGTCCCTCAACTTGCTTAACAAAAAACATTATAACAATTTACATAACTAGCATATAACTTGTAATATAAGCAACTAAAACAGTCCTAAACACAAACATAATGGAAAACAAAAGTGAGGTTGTTGGAGGTTCCTGTCAAATAATTGAAATAATGTATTAAATGGGTTAGACACGACACATGTACTAAACACAAACATAATGGAAAACAAAAGTGAGGTTGTTGGAATAATACACAGATCAGATCTTGAGGACTTTTCTAAAACAAACGGAATAATACGAGATCTGTTAAAACAAATGGAATAATAACAGATCTTTAGGAATTTGAAACAGGCTACGAGTAGATCAAGGCTCCACCGGTTCAGATCTGGTGATTTTCGACACACTTGGGTCTTGTTTTTCGGTTTGTGGCCTAAATCCGGCGACTATGGTGTTTGTGTTCGTCGGCTATGGTGGGGATACTAACGAGTGAGGTGAACAATGGTGGTTTGTGGTGGTGTTTGTTCAACTGATGAACATAAGTAGAGAGAGAGGAGGTGGCTGGAGCTGGGCGATGGTGGTGGTGTCTACAATTCTACTTGGAGTGTGTGTCTTTACATAGAGAGGTATCAATATACGAGGGAAAGGGGGAAATAAAAAAGAGTGGGGAAAAGACTAAATTGCCCTCGTGTGCTTTGAACATGACCCAACTTAACGCTTAAAATTAACTGAGTTAGGGTTAAAGGACATAACGTGTAACATTTTAAAACATAAAGTACAAAACTCGTCAATTTTAAAGGCAAAGAAAAACGCCTGAAATTTTGTTTAAAGATAAAGGACAAAACTTGTAATTTACTCTAGTTTTAATTATTAATATTGATTTAAAAGATATAGATTAAAGGTAAGTAACAGTAAACCTTTTCTTGTTTATTTTATAGTTCGATTAAAATTAGGAATATTGGATTTTAATAATCTCAACTATTCGTCATTGGCCGCCAACAGTCCAAATTTCAAAAATAACAACCAGCAGTCCTAACTGTTGACACATTGGCACCAATGGACCCTGACTAACAGAACCCTAACGCAGTTAGTCTCCGGTCACCGAAAAACCGTTTTTGGCCAAAAAAAAAAAAGTTTTCTAAAGATCCGATCTAAAGTTACAAAGAGGTCTGGGACGAAGATGTTGAGTTTTCTGGCCAAAAAGTTGAGTTTTCCGGCCAAAAAGAGGTTTTCCGGCGAAAAATGTGTTTTCCAGCGACTTCAATAATTGGAGCTTTTATTAGAAAAAAGTTTCTAAAGGTCTGTAATAACATTAGAAAGAGGTAATGGACAAAAAAGTTGAGATTTCCGGCGAAAAACGTTTTTCCGGCGACCGGAGACTAACGGCGTTAGGGTTCTGTTAGTCAGGGTCCATTGGAGGCCAATATGTTAATAATTAGGACTGCTAGTGGTTATTTTTTAAATTGACACTGTTAGCGGCCAAGGACGAATCGTTAGGATTATTAAAATCCAATATTCCATACAAAGTTGCATTTATTCAACACATACAATACACGAGTTTCTTAAAGATATAACTTTTTTTATTATTCAATATATAAAATTACATTTATTTAATCCGTGTTAAATAAGGTTTTTTAAAAATTTATTATTTATATAAAATTAAATTTGTTTAGCCTGTGTATTGGCTCTAGCCTAGTAACAAAATATAAAGAAGTAAAAAAAAGTATTATTAAGTAAAATAATAGAAAAAAAAACATAACTATTACTTTTGACTTTAGACTAAAATAATATATTAAAGTAATTAATCATTACCAAATAGACTAATTTGGTATATTAATCTTTATTTTGGGTCTATATATCATTTATATTTTAGGTTTTACGGTTCGCCCTCTTTAATCATGTACGATACTATAAAGGAAAATTGGTATTTAATAAACCAACCTTTAACCAGTTGGTAAATAATAATCCAACCTACAGAATTGGTATATAATAATTCTACCTATCAATATGTTGGTACTCAATGAACTTCTGTTAATTTTTTTTTAACTCAAGTTAGTTTTTAAGTTTTATTTATTACACAAACAGTCCCTGTAGTTATAAGTTACTAGTTTTAAGTTTTATTTATTACACAGACAGTCCCTGTAGTTATAAAAAAATCATAAAAATCCTAAAAAATCAAAAAAATTCTAAAAAATCTTAAAAAATCAAAAAAATTATAAAAAATAAAAAAAAATTCTAAAAAATCAAAAAAATTCTAAAAAATCATAAAAATTCTAAAAAAATCAAAAAAATCTTAAAAAATCAAAAAAATTATAGAAAAACCTAAAATACATACAAGCACAGGCTTCTCTTCTCAAACTGATACACACAAGCATGCCCCTCTTCCCTCTCGATCCCTCTCATCTCACTCTCGATTACATAATAAACAAACACAGAGGCTTCATTCCTCTACTTGTGACAAAAACCCAAACCAAACACTCACTCGGTCCACCCCCTCCCTCGCCGGCCGGTGAAACCGGTTGTTCTTTCCGTCGGTGGAACCCCCCCCCCCTCTCTCACACGTGCAGATCTGAAGCAAAAGGAGAGCCACCGCACACGGCGGCGGCACGGTATCTCGGCGGTGACGGGTGGCGTACGGCGGCGAAAAGCTCGGAGAGACGGAGAGAGAGAGAAACTCGGAGAAAGAGGAGAGAGACGACAAGATCGGAGAGGATGGTGTAACAGCGGTAGCACCGCCGCTCACGGCGGCGGCGACGGTGGAGGCTCAGACGGTGGTGGAGCATTCTTTATTTTTTTTTCTGTTCGACGTCCTCTCGACTAACCCTGGTAAACACCCCTCTCAATTTCTTTTTATTTCCTTCAAAAAATGAAGGGGATGATGATCATTTTGTTGATGGTGATGATTCTTTGGTACATGATGAAAGATGATGCGGTTGATGTTCGGTTCGTTCAGCTTCAGTTCAGGTGCACATCAGCAGGTTCGGGTCACGGCTCAGTCACCGGACGATTCGGGTTTTATTTCGGGTCAGTTTGGTCACGTAGTCGTCTCGGTTCAGTTTGGTCACGTAGTCGTCTCGGTTCCGGTAAGAGTTGGAACATTATTCGTTTAAAACTTCAGTTTATTTCAAAAATCAGAATCTGATTTGGGTTTGTTTGTTTAAGTTTCATTTTAGTTTTGTATAAATCGTATAAATATTTAATGCTTCATTGATTGTTGCGTTTTGAATATTATATCGACAACTAGTGTTGTCGGGGTCGTCCAAAAACAGAGGAAACTCTGCCCGTTTTTCGTAAAATTTCCGTAAAGCGAAACACGTTAATTTTATAAATCGGTTTTTTTATTTTTTAGAATTTTTATGATTTTTTAGAATTTTTTTGATTTTTTAGAATTTTTTTGATTTTTTAAGATTTTTTTGATTTTTTTAGAATTTTTATGATTTTTTAGAATTTTTTTGATTTTTTATGATTTTTATAACTACAGGGACTGTTTGTGTAATAAATAAAACTTAAAACCATTAACTTATAACTATAGGGACTGTTTGTGTAATAAATAAAACTAAAAAACTAACTTTAGTTAAAAAAAATTAACAGAAGTTTATTGAGTACCAACATATTGATAGGTAAGATTATTATATACCAATTCTGTAGGTTGGATTATTATTTACCAACCGGTTAAAGGTTGGTTTATTAAATACCAATTTTCCTACTATAAAAATTAATATTTGTACTTATAAACAAATGAGTGTGATATACAAGATAGTTGCATAAAACCTTTGTTTTCTCTTAACAACTCATACTCTTAACTCTACATCTCCATTATATATTTTATGACGATCACAAGACTTGAACACTTAGGGTGGTCGGTATCATCTCGGGGACTTTGATCGGGGAGGGGGGTTGTCGAGCGGGGTTGGATTGCCAGCTTCAAATCGGTGAGTGGGGAGTGGTGTTTGCGGTGAGTATACACCGATGCGGGAAGAGGAGAGAGGGGGTTTAATGGTGAGTCCCAACCCCTTTCAACCAATCATATTTTTTTTAAATTCTTTACCACTCTACATGTGTTTGACCATTGCCAGTGATTGAGTGCAAAATAAGGAGTGAAGTGGGGACTTGACATGACATGATATTATTGGCTAGAGAATAACTCAAACACCCTAATAGTGATTGACCACTCCCTCCACCCTTATAAAGAGTTATCAACTAGTGAAGTAAAGTTGTCAGAAGAAACTACATTCATAATGACCATAGAAATAAGGGTGGACGGTATCATTGCGGTAAATACATGCGGGGAGGGGTTTTACCAATCGGTGATGGAGTGCCGAGTGTTGGATCGGTGAGCGGGGAGAGTTTCAGCGGTGACTACTCACCGATGTAGGAAGAGAATGGGTAGAGGAGAGAGGGGGTTAATAGTGGGCCCCACCCTTTTTCAACCAAAAACAATTTTTTTTTATTTTTTACCACTCTCTATATGTTTGAACCATTGCCAATGATAGAGTGCAAAATAGGGAGTGGAATGAGGACTTGACATGACATCACATGATATTATTATCTAGAGAATAACTCAAACACCCTAATTGATTAAACAACTCCCTCCACCTGACCTTTAAGAACATTGTATTTTTCAATAAAAATTGAAAAGCAACACAGAAAGAATGATGAGATACCAAGTATGACTTGACCTAGGGTATGTGTTTTCTTTCTCTCATTGGTTCCTTTCCTTATGGGTCCCTCGTCTTAACACTTTATTTATTCTTAAAATATCATAAACCCTAAAACGGCATGAAATCAGGTGCATGAATCTATTTCCATTTTTAGAAACAAATAAAATAAAAATAAAGGGTGTACATATTGGCACACCCATTTGCCTATCTACACACCTTAAAAGATGTTTTTTTGTCCTTATATGCACACCCTGCAGTGTCGAACTGTGGCCAAAACGCGGCGATTTGGTCCGGTTAACCTAACAAAGACTGACGGGTCTGTTGACCGGACCAAAACGCCGAGCTTTGGCCGCGTTTTGGTCCTGTCAACCAGACAAAAGACTGACACCCGGTCTGGTTGACAGGACCAAAACGCGGCCAAAGCTCGGCGTTTAGGTCCGGTCAACAGACCCGTCAGACACCCGTCAGTCTTTGTCTGGTTAACCGGACCAAAACGCCGCGTTTTGACCACAGTTCGACACTGCAGGGTGTGCACATAAGGACAAAAAACACCTTTTTGGGGTGACTATCTACACACCAAGTGTGTAGATAGTTTGGGCCAAATAAAATACAGTAAGATAACAACTGTAATCTAACATGAAATCAGGTGCATGAATCTGTTTCCATTTTTAGAAAAATATGCCATAATTCAGTAGCAAAGGACAAGCTTCAGATATTGTTAATTTTAGCTATTTGATTATCTGATTTACATGAATTTAACCAACATAAGTCATGATCATAACTGTTTGATCATCTGTATTACTTGAAAAGACAGTCTTATCTCATTCTATGTACCGCTAGATCAAATGTCCTTCTGGTGTCTTCTAATTTTGAGGTAATGTATTGTACTCTCACTTTTTTTTATGAATTTAGCTTCTAATTCATCATTGTAAATATTCGAAAGCAAATTGAAAGGACTTGGTGAATTGTCCAATCACCAACTATGATTATGTCACCTTTAATTCGTGTATCAAACAAAACACTTGATTTAAATTTCCCATTGTGCCTTTTAAAAAAGTTCCCATTGTACGATAGATAGTGCATGTCTTGTTGATGAGTTCAAACCATATGCGACAGATACTGCATGTCTACATCGCGTATTCCCCACATTTTTTTGCATATTTAGTTATTAACATATAAGAGAATTAGGTTACAACCGCGTGTACTACATGGGTTGCATATATGTAATTGTATATAATAAATAATAAAAATGTATATCTTTAGAAGAATCTCGTATATTAAATGTGTTGAATAAAACATAATGTCATATGTTAACACAAACAGTCGTCAAAGATTTATCTTTTAAAAATAGATTCTACATTTGAAAGAATTGTGCGTTTATAATGGTGAGTCCAAAGCATTATAGCGATGCGTCTAAAGATACTTACAATTTGATAGAAGCATAAACCAGACCTAGAATAATTATTTATTTTAGTGAACCTTTGATCTATATATCAAACGGGAACCTTTGATTCCTAATTTACTATAATTTCAATCACCAAACTCCAAAGTATATATATTTACTCATAATAAAAAACAAATGTTTATTCTTATCTAATCTTTTTGTTAAAAATTATTTATATTAAAATTATTTATAGAAAAACAAATATGTAGTCTTAATTAATTTTTTGTTTAAAGTTATTATTATCTAATATGGTCATAATAAAAACTAACGTTTATATTCTTATATATTTTTTTTGTTTAAAATTATTAGATTTAATTACATGGTTAGTCCCTGTGGTTTGCACAAAGTAACATACTTAGATACTAATAGTTTAAAATCACCTTCTAGGGTATTAACTTTTCATTTTGTAACGTTTGGAGGTATTAACGTTAATTGTTTGTTAAACTATTAGTACCTAAGTATGTTATTTTGTGCAAACCACAAGGACTAATTATGTTAATACTCTAGAAGTTAGTACCTTCAAACGTTACAAAATAAAAAGTTAATACCCTAGAAGGTGATTTTAAACTATTAGCACCTAAGATGATTTTATTGATAATTTAAAATTTAGTTTGACTATCTTTCTTTTATATGACCCGACCCGACACGCACAACACTGAAAGAATTTATTATATAGCGGTAGACAAACTACCTTTAAAACATTCCGCACCCCATGACAAAAATTCATGGGTCCGCCACGGGGCTCAACCTCTGGCTCCCGGTCCGATCGATCGATCCAGTTCGGGTCTGAAAACACAGGATTAAAATGATGCAAGACAAGTATAATAGTTTAATAATAAAGGTGGGTAAAAGATAATTATTTGACACATGGAACTAACAATTATTGGCTTGTGATAAAAAAAAAAATTGGTAGATGAACGGTACCATTAACCGCGAGAGGGTTCTCTCTCCCCAGGCTAGCCATCCGCAAGGCCTCCTGGCGGTGAGTCTCCCACCCGAGTTGACAACAGGCTGATATGAGGATCGACAAAATTGGAACCGAGGATTTTACTTGTTCAAACGTGACTTTTTGAGACTTATCAATTGTCCATCCATTTTTTATCCTAAAGTTGCATATGTTTCACGTGTTTTATAAATATAACGTTCATAATAAAAAAGAAATTATATTGTATTCGGTTAAAATTCATCTTATCTAGAGGTAAAGATGGTGGAAAGAAATTCATTTATCAATATAAACTCAACTTATAACACATGCATCAAGTCCGCACACATGTATAATATGAAGGTAACGGGCTCTTAATGGGCTCTTAATGCTTCAGACTTCTTACTGGCTAAACACTTAATGGTTCAGACTGTTTGTTTCGCGAGCAGGTGTCTGAATAGTTCAGACATTAATTGTCTCTAAATGGTTCAGACATTAATTGCCTTTGAATGGTTAAGCATTATACTAAGTCTGAATGGTTAAGACATGTATAATATGAAGGTAACGGGCTCTTAATAGTTCAGACTTCTTACTGGTTAAACACTTAATGGTTCAGACTATTTGTTTCGTGAGCAAATGTCTAAATAGTTCAGACATTAATTGCCTCTGAATGGTTCATATTTTAATTGCCTCTGAATTGTCAAACACTATATGAGTCTTAATGGTTAAGACTTCTTATCTAAATTGGTCAGACATTTGCCTCTTAATGGTTAAGCTATACTGCTCTTAATGGTTCAGACCTTCTTTTACTGGTTCAGTACTTAATGGTTCAGACTTTTTATTGGTTCAACACTTACCCATTTAAAAGTTGCAAAACAGCCATACGAGTTCGATTAAGTTGATTTAAACAACAAATCAGATTGAATTCCAGTTTTTTTTTTCTATTAAACTTTTTCTAAAAGCTTATTAATGATTTATTTACCATTTCAAACTTTAAACTTTATATTTTATTTCAGACATTATGTTTTGTTAACATTGCATTACCACATAAATAGATAAAACACTTTCATTTTATATGTTTTATATTCTGTATATATGCTTATCTCTTTTCAAATTATTTATTGTAATTTAGTTTTTAAAACTGGTCCGGTCAATGGACCACAAAAGCGGTTTGTTTGATGACAACCCGACTATATAAACATATATGCCAAGTTATTAATTATTCTAGCTATTAGTTTATCCAGGGTTTTTTATGAATCGGTTATTGGATTTATTTTAACAAATGAGTTTCAATTAATAGTCTAAAGATAATGACATATTTAACAAACTTAGAATCATTGAAGTTTTTGTAAAGCAAAAAATCAACAATTGCAAACTTCAATTCAAATTTCACTACATTCCACCAAACAAACGCTACCTTAATCTAACGATATGAAGAGTTGTCATCCCTAACAATTGCAAACGAGTTATAGTTTACAAATGGATTATAAACATTTTATAGTTTACTAAGTGATGGAATTACAAAGTTCGACATGATTGAGAGGGACTTGATTGATAACAATTGACAACCACAGGGACTTGATTGTTCGTTTTTTTTAAATGAGAGCTGAAAGTGTGATTTGATGCAAACCCCAGGGTTGATATTGTACTTTACTCTAATTACATAAACCAGCCCAAAACTCTTCTACCCTTTAATTGGACATGGAATCCAAACGTTTGATGGCACCAACAACAAGACTTAATCCATTGATTACACTGCCTGTGTAAACTTTTCTAAAACCACCATTCCCAATTTTTAATGATTTGTTAAAATTTTCTGTCGCACCAGAATCTAAGGATATTGGAAGTGACGACACGGTTACGACGATTGTATGGAAGATGTGGAGGGTTTAGATTTCCGACTGGGGGAGGGGGGCGAAAGTCACCGGACCTAATATTTTCTATAAAACCGGGGGGTTAAAAATGTATATACCAAAAAAATTTTATACAAAAACTACATACTCTCTATTAATGAGCGAAAAATTCGAAGGGTCGGCTGTCCTCTCCCGCCCCACTTAAATTTCTCCATGACAACCGGGGTCTTCTTCCAAGAAACTGAGGTAGACTTAGACATCCCAATAAAATGATGAGGAATGTAAAAGAGTTGCAACAAGTGGGGTCTTCTTCCAAGAAATTGAGGTAGACGTAGACATCCCACTAAATCATGTCAATTAAAATTGTTTCCACTAAAAAAGCATATGTAAAAGTTGGCACTACATTACTCATTATAAAGTAAAAGTTTTGATTTAATATGTTATATAAAAATATATTTAATAAATTATTATACTTTTGAGTATTCTTTAAAAAAAACCCTAGTGAACAGTTACAAACGAGTGATAAATAATCAACCACACAAACAACCTTCAACATTAGTCATCTCATAAAATAGCACCAAAGATAGCACAAATGTTAAACTAATTATATGTTACCTCAATTGAATATCATCATAAATATCAAGATAACCAAAATGAAACTAAATTAAATATTTGAACTTGCCTAACAATACAAGATCAACTTTCTATGCAAAACGGTACTAGTATGTGTGTGCCATTTTAGAGTTTATGAAATTGAAAATCAAAATTAGTTTATTAAATGAGTTATTATGGAATTATATACCGCTATAATTTACCAAAACTTTATCGGTTTAAATGAATTACTTGCAAAGTTGCATTGAAAACAATTTATTGTGCTGGGCCGTTGGGGTTATATGAGCTAGGGCCAGGTAGAGGTGCACAAAATAACCGGTTAATTAACCGTAACCGGTTATTAACCGCTTGTGTAATATCCGGTTAAAAGTTATTTTTAACCGTAGGTTAGTAACCCGTTAGGGATATTTAGTATAGTAACTGGTTTTAATTAACCATTAACCGGAAAAAAAAACCAAAATAAAAAAATGATAAAAAACCCGGTTATTAACCAAAAATAACCGAACCGGTTAAAATAATTAGCCGGACCTTTTAAAAAAATAACCGCTTAAAGTAATATCTGGTTAAAGTAACCACTTAAAACGAGGACTTCCAGCGGACTGGGCCTGGCAGGTTGGAGAGCCCAGAAGGTTGCCGGCCTAACAAAATATGTTCCAAAAGCAGGGGCTGGGCTTGGCAGGTTGAATGGAAGCCCCAACGGCCCACCAATTGGTTAAGCCCCATTAAATTCTTGGACTTTGTTCCTCATGTTACACATACTACCTTTCGTTTATTTTGTTTTAAATCTTTCATTGTTATTTATGATTTCTACGGAACTATTTTCTCATAAAAATATTATTTATTTAGCTAATTATTTCATTTATTTATTTTTCTTCACAGTTGCTTAACTATTCTAGCTTATATTATTACAAGAGTTCTGATGTTTTATGACCACACAATTCTGATATAAGTTATACACTACTTTTATCATGATGTAAATATACATAGTCATATTGTTTGGTTTATTTGCTCGTGAAATACATATTCACTTTATTCTATAGTAACACTAGGTTATAACCCCGTGTATTACACGGGTTGAATAAATAAATTTTATATACTAAATAATAAAACAATATATCATTAAAAACCTCATTTATTGCACGAGTTCAATAAATATAATTTTATGTATTAAATAATAAAAAGTTATATCTATAAGAACCATATTGTACGGGTTGAATAAATGTAATTTTATATACCAAATAAAAAAGTTATATCTTTAAAACCACGTTTTAAAAACCTCTTTTATTACACGTGTTGAGTAAATATAATTTTATATATCAAATAATAAAAATTATATTTAAAAACCTCGTGTATTGTGCGGTTTGAATAAATGTAATTTTATATACCAAATAATAAAAAAATTATATTTAAAAAAAAACATGTGTATTCACGGGTGGAAGAAATGTAATTTTATATACTAAATAATAAAAAAGTTATATTTTAAAAAAACTCCGTGTATTGTACGGGTTGAATAAATCTAATTTTGTATATCAAATAATAAAAAAGATTATATCTTTAAAAATTCTGTGTAATACACAGGTTTATTTATTGTTAAAAAAAATCTTTCTAAATAAAAATGGTTTTTTTTATTATATTTATCCGTAAGTTGCTTCTGCAATTCACACTAATATATATATAAGTTCAAACAAATTACACCAAGATAGCCGGTAAGCGGGCAACAAGCTGCGCCGCTACCCCCTTTTGAATAGCGAAACCTAACCTAGTAAAAACGAAACCCCGATCTCTAGGAGACGAAATGTTGCTGTGAACAACCCGTTGGACCCGTTCAAGAAATCTGATGGCTTCTGGGGCTAGCGAGCCAAAGGTATCAAAGGCAAAAGGGATAAAGGAATGTTGATTATCCTCGCAGGCTTTTGCATGTTTGTCCATTTTCTTTGCTGCCGCCCTTGCAATCGCCTGACCAGGGACAAACCCTGTATCCCGAAAGCCTACAAGGGGGGAAACCCCGGTAAGATCAACACAAGCGTGTTTGCCTGCATCCCACCCGAAAACTAAAACGTCCGCGGGGCGCAATGTGGATCTTCCTTCCCTCGGATCTGTCAAAAAGTTTACGGGGGCTTCTTTCTTCACCGAGATCCCCGCCCGTTTGAGGATGTCCCCTAAGACATCCCGCACCCAGTCGTGCCTATACTTAAAACCTGGCAGTTCTTTACAGTGCAGAGCATGCTCCCCAAATTGGTCTAAGCAAGCTTTCCGGCGTGTAATACACGAGAGTTTTTTTACACTAAGCAAGCTTTCCGTTAGTTTTTTTAAATATAATTTTCTTATTGTTTGGTATATAAAATTATATTTATTCAAGCCGTGTAATACACGAGAGTTTTTAAAGATATAACTTTTTTTTATTATTTGGTAAACAATATTACATTTATTTAACCCATGTAATACACATGGTTTTAAAGATATAACTTTTTTATTATTTGGTATATAAGATTACATTTATTTAACCCGTACAATATGGTTCCTATATATGTAACTTTTTATTATTTAATATATAAAATTACATCTATTCTACCCGTGCAATAAAGTAGGTTTTTAAAGATATATTGTTTTATTATTTAGTATATAAAATTTATTTATTCAACTCGTGTAATACACGTGGTTATAACCTAGTTATTATTTATATTAAATATAAATTTGAAATCTATCAACATCTAATTTGTTTTTTTCTTTGGGGTCGGTTTCGATTCTTTCACATGAATACTGTAGAATACCGAATATATGTGGCAAAACAGGTTATCCGATATTATTTTTGTATATAAGATTTATATTAATGAAATTAATATTTAATAAATATGTGGCAAAACATGTTATCCGATACTATTTTTGTATATAAGAATTATATTGATGCAATTAATATTTAATAAATATGTGGCAAAACAGGTTATCCGATATTATTTTTGTATATAAAATTTATATTAATGCAATTAATATTTAATAATTTAAATTAAATAATTATTATCTATTAAGGATGCTCTAGAATAATGACAAGTGTCCCTTTATTGGTTTCTTTTATTATATTGTATAGATACCACATTGACAACAGTGTAGCTAAGCTTTCATTTTCACTCATTATCTTCATGTCTAACCGCCTTCAATGGGTTTTCTAAACCTTCAAAATGTATCTCATTGGTGGTCTTCTGGCAGGCTTTGGGTTCAGACAAGATCTAGCAACAGAAGCCACGGCCCACACTTCTTCTAACAAATCTCCGTCTATGATTAACGACGGGTCCACGATGTTTTTCATGAGTTCTTTGTTCTATATGTTAATATACGAAAGTATCACTTCTAGTAATTCTTTTGTGGTTGGATCATTTGATGCACTAATTCCCATTGTGCCCGTTACTAGTTCCAGTAATACCTTTCCAAAACGGTATATATCATACACACGTGTGTCAGTAGCTAGACCAGAAGCAACTTGTTCAGATGTCTCAGCTAATCTGAGCAACCTGGTGACCCGATTTGAAAAACGGTGGAGGTATCCACTACCCCCCCCCCCCCCCCAAAGTATTTACACATCCCCTAACCCTAAATGACCCTCATTGTCCAATACGCCTCAAACTGGCCCCACCCATACGCCCCTCATTGCCCAATACTTTTGAAAATGGTCCCTACCATCTAATTAATGCTAATCATTGGGTGTCAGCCAATGATTACCAATGATTGGGGTGTAAGGAACTTTATTTTGATAGGGTATTTGTATGGGGAAGTTTTGAAATATTAATATAAGAAAATTAAATTTTTTTTTATAAAATGTTGTTATAAAAATTGTGTTAGTATTATAAAAACTTCATATTTTTATGAAATGAATTTTGCATATTATAAAATGCCAATTTTTTATAAGTATTATTAAATATCAATTTTTTTTATAAAACGAATTGTATATATTATAACATAGTTTTTTATTTATGAATTATTATGAATTGTGTATATTATAACATAGTTTTTCATTTATGAATTGTGTATATTATAAAATGCCAATTTTTTATAAGTATTATTAAATGTCAATTTTTTTTATAAAACGAATTGTATATATTATAACATAGCTTTTTATTTATGAATTATTATTATGTATTTAATTGTCAAAATTTTTAACTGTCAAATTTTTATTAAACGACTTTTATTTAATATTACTAAATGAGTATTATTACGTCTTTAATTGTCAAACTTTTAAATGTCAAATTTTATTAAATGGGTATATTATAATGTTTTATTAAATGTCAACTTTTTTATTTATCAATTATTATTATGTGTTTAATTGTTTCCATAACGCAATGTGTATGTTAAAAAATGTCAACTTCTGAAAGTCTTTAATTGTTTTTCAATTGTCGTTTATTAACCATAACGCAACAAGAAACGTAATTCAAAATGTAATTAAATATCGTTTTATATTAATACAAAAACATGTAACTTTGATACAGAATGTAACGACTAAACCCTAAACCCTAGATCGCAAATTGTTACATATTTTTGAATTCCTGTACAGGAAAACGATGGGTGCAGCTAGCCACAATACAAAGACAGCCCGACTGTCTTGAAATTGCGTACCGAACCCTACCTTCCAATGGGATTCTGCTTCACATCTACCACACTGAAATGGCACAAGGGATCAGGAGGTTGGAGCAGTGGAGTCGGCATTTTGTTTATCAACCACCGTCCAGTCTTCCGCCTCTTGTCAGGATGGTGAGCGAAGTGGCATTCCCGTTGGTGGAAGGCTCATGAGAACACTAATTAACTCCTCTCTTGGAAGGACATGTCACGGGGCAAACTGCGTTGGCTAGCGTCACTGGGAGCTGATGAGGCAACAGGCTACTCCGATAACACGTAATCCTAGATCGGCGTTCTAGTGCATGAATCTGAAATACGAACGTAGTTTCTCCATAAGAATTACGCTACCACCACCGTCAAAACACCGACTTTCGATATCCTGTTAATAAAAAATACAATTTAGCATTCGACTCGGCATTCGAAAATATATTGTAAAAATTAAAAAAACAAAACAAAACACCACCACAGCCGACCCACCACCACCACAGCCGACCCACCACCACCACCACAGCCGACACACCACCACCACTACCCTAGCCGACCCACCACCACCAACACAGCCGACCCACCACCACCACAGCCGACCCACCCCCACCACCACCCCAGCCGACCCACCACCAGCACCAGCACCACCACCACCACCACAGCCTGCCCACCACCACCACCACAGACGACCCACCACCACCACCACAGCCGGCCCACCACCACAACCCCAACACCACCACAAACCGCCAAAATAAAACCACAAAAAAACAAGGGTAAACAAACCTTGAATATTCCAACCGTATAGACCGATACGAGAGGGAAAACTATATGAGAGACGCGTGTGGTCCCCTTCCGGATTGTCATCGTGTGGTCCAGAACTCGTGCAAAAAATAACTTTTGGATATGTATTTGGATATGTACTTGTTCTTGGTTAAACTATAAAAAGAAGGTGAAACTGAACTTCAATGAGACCCGTATGAGTCGATGAGAGTCATATGCAAGTGGGGTGTCATAAATGTCATGTCAACTTTTCAGAAAAGGTAGGTGGATATGGGTCTCATCGGGCTATACGAGGCATATGGGCTGAAAAGTTGTCAGCCTCCGTACCCACCATACGCGCGTATGGGCCTATGAGCGACATATTGGTTTGCTTTTTTTTTTTTTAAAAAAAGCTTGTATATGTTGGTTGCAAATGTCGGGTATTTTTGTCATCTTTACTTGCCACAGAAATATACACCATCTTCACAATCACAAATTCACAATGGTTGTTTGCAAATGTGGTAGGACGGTTGCACTAAGAACATCGGACTGAAGCTAATCCCGGAGTCAATTTTACACTTGTCACATTATGGTATGTTTTTAATGTATTTTTTTCCATTAACCCTTGTATATTAGTGATTTATTTTTTTTCATGTCAGCGTTCTAAGTGCAACTTCTATGTGTGGGTCGATCCTCCCATGTGTCGTCGGGCATGTGTGGTCATCAAAGAACTGATGGATACGAGGGCTGTGCTTCAAAACGAAGTCAACTATTTGAGAGAGGATGTTCGAATTTATAAATTGCAAGAAGAGGAATTTGAAGATATTCATTCAAGGGTTGTTCGTAAGAGGGAACGTTGGTTGATAATCAGTTGGATTTTTTTTTTGTGTTGTTTGTCTTGTTATTTTTCATTGTTAGTATGTAAGTTTATGCAAGACATGTAATCGAATATTAGTTATAAATGTCGTTTTTTATATATATTAAGTTTTAAAAAAATGTAATCGAATATTGTGTTGTTTGTCTTGTTATTTTTCTTTGTTATTATATATACTAAGTTTTTTTATAAAAAATGTTTTTTTTTATAATAAGTCGACTAAGCATAAATAACTAAGCATAAATAACAAAACGAACAAACATTCATCAAGTTACAAATGTTTAAACATACCAAAATAAACGAAATGAAATAAATTTTTGTTCATACATGCCCACAAATGTTTAACAAAATAAAATTCACCCAACAAATACAAAGACTAATCCTCCATTTCCTCATCGGTGTCGTCAGAATCATCCACACCACCTGCCTGCGTCCCGGACGGACCTGCCTCCATGTCAAAACCCGGATACACTCGTGGATGTGGCGGGGGTCGAACCGGCTGTCACACCCGCTCGTAGCGGAAGCGCGAGGTGTGATCTGTATGGTTTTCATTGCATAAATATCGATGTACATGAACAAACTATATGAATAAAACATACTCCATTGCCATTACATAAGTGTTTCAAAAGATTACAACATAAGTTTAGTGTGTCGATTACAAACCATTAACATAAAAGTAAATTGTTATTGTTTCATACTTCAACATGAAAATAAACTACTAAGGTTTAAACCATCATATTTCCGCAAAGAGGCAGAATATAATAGTTAAACCCTCCAAAAGATGGCATGTAGTTCTGGTACTTGTTATCTTGACTGAGAATCCCGACATGGTCCATTAATTCCCTGAAATACATGTTAAGTTTGGAAAACATCAACAAAAGTTGGCCAGTTCATGTAGTTTAGTTGTAAAAGATGTATTTAAAATGTAAGTTGTAGTATGTAAAGCGTCAATGAAATCGTTGATCATTAATGTTTTGCAAGTACATTAATATGTGTGACGAAAAAGGAAGCAATCCAACCCTAGACGATTTTTATGTCGACTCCTATCGACTGGGACACAAAAGCACTCTTCTGTATGGGTCCACGACCAAGAGTGGGGCTCGCCAAAACCCATTAGATCTAACCACTTGTACCTAGGTCCAAACTGGATTAATGGTGCTTAGATGTATAACCCTAATTCGCACATGATCTAAGGTGTTTCATTCCCTAACTTTAACATACGTTGAACATGTATTTTCCCTGATAGTTGTAAAGTTGTAAAACATTTAAATGAATAGGGGACATGAACTCACAGTATTGCGTCTGTGAATAGAAGTAACTATGATCTCACGTGCGGTCGTCCTGAATAGTGTTGCGACCTACAAATGTTCTTATATTTGTTAGACACTTCGGTCTTTGTAAATAACTTGAGTACAAGTCTTGTGTCTTAAATATGTGTAAGACTTGTATGTCTTTATTGTTCATTGAACTGTGTATTTAGATGAATGAATTGTTAAGCTGTTATATATATATTTCACCAAATATATATATATGTAATCTTGTATCTTGTGAGTTGTATCATCGGGTCTTGTCTTCTTGATTTCGTGTCGTTGTATAAGTAAATTGTATAATAGTAATTTTTACAAATTATATGTCATTGGGCTTAGCCCAAGAATTCATGTTATTGCGCTTAAACAGTGTTGGGCCTCAATAGTGTTGGGCCTAAATAGTATTGGACCTAAATAGTATTGGGCCTCAATAGTGTTGGGCCTAAATAGTGTTGGGCCTAAATAGCGTTGGGCCTAAATAGCGTTGGGCCTCAATAGTGTTGGGCCTAAATAGTATTGGGCCTTGGCCCATATGTTTAGTATTGGGCTTAGCCCATGAGTTTTTGATATTGGGCTTAGCCCATATACTTATGTTAAGCCCATTATGAAGAAAAGCTCATTATAAAGATAAGCCTATTAAGAAGTGTAAGCCCATTTGTATAAAATAGCCCATTTGTTATAAGATAGCCCATTTGTTAAAATAGCCCATTTGAAAGTATAAGTCTTTCATTTTTATAATAAAAACATTTTTATAAAAATCACTAAGTATACTTTTTAGTTAATAAAAACATAATAGTTTTTATAAGTTTCAAAATGTCCGAATTTTGTTAATGGTAACGTATTTTTTTGTGTCCGCGTCGAAAGATCGCCTAAACGTCGTAGTAAGTCCTCGGATTGGCGATATGTTCATAGGTTCATCCGTCGTCCGATTTGACTATAATTTGTATCCGATTACTCGGATCGTCCGTAACTCGTTTTTAAGGCGTATCTATATGAAATCTTGTAAGACTTTGATTATTATGTATCATGTGTTCATTATTACCATTGTAATCAAGTTCCTATCTTTGATATATATAACTAATACATCAAATACCACATAGCACTTAAGTTGTTAAATTAATCAAATATATATTTTCTCAAAATATATATTTATTACTAACTTTGTTTTTATAAAAAGAATTCTTTAAATCTTTTTAATCTTGTAAAGGTTTGGCCAAAAATGATGGTTTAGTTAACATATAATTTATAAGAAAATTTGGCCATATAACCTTTGTATTTTCAACTTTACCATGTTTAATCAAACATATCTTTTTCTTTTCAATTCAACATCAATTTACTCATAACTTTTATAAACAATACACATGAGATTTATAACATAACTTCATCAAGATGATCTCAAAATCATGTAGGATTTTGGACATGATCATAACATATGCTAACTAGTTCAAAAAACCAAGTTTACTTCTAGTTTTAACAACTTTTGTAAAAATCTCATGTTGTATGTTACTTTTTATAATTTTGTAAAAGTCTTGTTTTTAAATAAATTAACTACACCATAAATTATGATCATCCATTTATCTTTTAAGTTTAACAAAAAAAATCCTTTAACATATTCATGTATACTAATTAGATCATATTTTTAAAACATCATCTAACATGTTATACATATCATAATCATCATAACAAGATCAAATATGCAAATAATAAGTCTTAGATCACAACATAAACAAACATATATAAATCATTATTATTAATTTTGCTTCTTTGTATTTTCATGTTTATTATGTATGATTATTTTGTTATCTCTAGTTATATTAACAATCATAACATAAATAAGTATGAAAAAAAAATAGATCTAGAAGCTTACTTCTAGCACTAGGCTAGGGATGATCTTACAGGATGATTAAGAGCTAAGAAGATGAAGATCTTGATGATTTAAGGCTCTTGAATGGATGAATACACTTCCTTTAACTTGCAAATGCTTTAGATCACCTTAAGCTCCATGAAACTCCATGTTGATCATCAAGATGTGATAAAATTTAAATGGGTTTTTATGGTGTTCTTGGTGGAAGATGAAGATGATGAGAGAGTTTATGTGAAAATAAAAGATGTAAAATGAGTGGTAAAAATGCTAGTAACTTAGTGTGTAAGTTTTTTCATAAATCACCATCTTCATCCACTTGTAACTAACCAATAATATCTAGATATTTAGTAAAGGATTAAGGGTTGTGGGACCCCTTATTTTCGGCCCAAAATATGTGAGGGGGGGGGGGGTGCCTTAGGTGGTTAAATGTGTTAGTAATTTTTAAGGGTTCAAAATGAAATAAAAAGGTTAAGTGTTTAGGTGTTTAAGTTTTTGCAACTTTACAAGATAGTTCATGACATAAATTGATCATAAACTAGCTTTATTTGGGCAAAAATAATATTCACTAGTTTGCCACATATGTCAAATTATAGTTCGTATGGTTGTTTAGTGCTCGTTCCGCAAGAAGATAGTCGAAGGTTAACATATATAAGTTATAGGGCCGGAAATATTCGGTTATGTATTTATATGATATTCCCTATGTATTTTTATATGGAATTTGTGTTTAAACAACACTTTTGCATCTTGTAAAAAAAATCACTAATGCTGAATTTTGCCGAAAAATATTGAAATGGTAACTTTTAGCGCTTTTCGGCAGTTTTCGGGCAGTTCTTAGTGCTACCGGACATTGGTAATATATTAAATCAAACCCTTGTATTCCCATATAGGGTTTAATGTATAAATGATGTTGAACTTTCGTCTGAGTCCTAAAGATGTCATTTAGATGGTTTCTGCGGATCCTGAGTTTTCGTCAGTACACTAGTTTACTAGGTACTACTCTAGTTGTTTCGATGCATTGTTTTAAACTATTTCAAATATAACCAATAGAAATGAATAATGTGCATCATAAATGAATATTCCATGAGTGTTCTAAGATGTATATCATGTAATCATGCAGTTCGAATATTCAAAACACATACTTGTATAATGTAAATCATTGCTTTAAATGTACGTAAATTTCCAGAAAGTGGCAGTTGTCACATTCTCCCCCTGTTATTGAGAATTTCGTCCCGAAATTCTAGCTTTGTTATTTGTTGTAGGAGTCTTCGGGAACAGGTGAGGATATTTGGCTTTAGTTTGGTCTTCACGTTCCCAAGTATATTCGGGTCCGTGACGAGAGTTCCAACGAACTTTTACTAACTTGATACGACTTCTCCGTGTTTTCTGGACCTTCCAGTCCGTGACCTCAACAGGTTCTTCAGTGAATTGGAGTTTGTCGTCAATGTGAATTTCCTCCACAGGAATGATAACGGTTGCTTGTGTTGGACTCTTTTTAAGATTCGACACATGAAACGTGTCGTGCACACTGCTAAGTTCATCTGGTAACTTCAACTTGTAGGCAACAGTGCCAATCTTTTCTAAGATTTCAAATGGTCCAATGTAACGTGGGTTAAGCTTTCCACGTTTACCGAACCTCGCTACGCCTTTCCATGGCGAGACTTTCAACAAGACTTTGTCTCCGACCTCGAAAGATAATGGTTTTCGTCTTTTATCTGCATAGCTCTTTTGTCGACCGCAAGCCGCCTTGATACGGTCTCGGATCTGAAAAATTTTATCCGTAGTCTCTTGGACTAGTTCCGGACCAATTAATTGACTATCGCCTGCTTCCGCCCAACATAGCGGAGAGCGACACTTTCGACCATAAAGAGCTTCAAACGGTGCAGCTTGTATACTACTATGGTAGCTGTTATTATAGGAAAACTCAACTAAATGTAGATGAGTATCCCAATTGCCGCCTAAATCCGTAACACATGCACGAAGCATATCTTCGAGTGTTTGGATTGTCCGTTCGCTCTGGCCGTCAGTTTGTGGATGAAAGGCCGTACTTAGATTCAAATGAGATCTAAAGGCCTGTTGAAATAATTTCCAAATTCTTGAAACAAAACGACTGTCTCGGTCCGAAATGATTGAAATAGGCACTCCATGACGAGCCACTATTTCTTTGAGATAGATTTCCGCTAGTTTCTCAGCACTATCCTTCTCCCGAATCGACAAGAAGTGTGCGGACTTTGTCAATCTATCGACGATTACCCGTATCATGTCATGGCCTCTTGAGGTCCTGGGTAACTTCGTAATGAAATCCATCGATATTTGTTCCCATTTCCAAGGGGGAATCTCGGGTTGTTGTAGTAAACCCGACGGTTTCTGATACTTTACCTTGACCTTCGCGCAGGTCAAGCATTTTCCGACATAGATAGCAATATCCTTTTTGAGGTTAGGCCACCAATAGTACTCCTTTAAGTCTTGGTACATTTTATCTGATCCAGGATGGATCGAGTACTTTAACCTATGTGCTTTCTCAAAAATAAGATCTCGGAGGCCTCCAAAGAATGGAACCCAAATTCTACCTGCAATGTACAAAGTTCCATCCTCCTTTCGCACTAACCGTTTTTCCATGCCTCGAAGTCACTCTGCTAGAATATGCTCTTCCTTGAGCGCTTCTTGTTGTGCATTATGAATTCGTGCGGTAAGATCTGTGTGAATCGTCATTTCTAGTGCTCGCACTCTTAGTGTTTTAACTCGTTCCTTGCGGCTCAAGGCGTCTGCTACAACGTTCGGCTTACCCGGATGGTACTTGATTTCACAATCATAATCGTTCAATAATTCAACCCAACGTCGCTGACGCATATTTAATTCTTTTTGGTTGAATATGTGTTGTAGACTTTTATGATCTGTGAAAATAGTGCACTGTGTACCATATAAGTAATGCCGCCAAATTTTCAAAGCAAATACCACCGCGCCTAACTCTAGATCGTGAGTGGTATAGTTATTCTCGTGAACTTTCAGTTGGCGAGACGCGTACGTGATAACCTTTTCACGTTGCATGAGTACACAACCCAAACCTTGATGCGAAGCATCTCAGTATACCACAAAGTTATCGGTACCGTCGGGTAATGATAAGATTGGTGCAATGCACAACTTGTCTTTAAGAAGTTGAAATGCTGCTTCTTGTTTCTCTCCCCAATCGAATTTCCTGTCTTTCTGTGTAAGAGAAGTTAGCGGTTGAGCAATCTTTGAAAAATTCTCAATAAATCTCCGATAATATCCCGCTAAGCCCAAAAATTGTCGCACTTCAGTAGGAGTCTTGGGCGCTTCCCAATTCTTAATCGATTCAATCTTCGACGGGTCTACTTGAATGCCCTTCTCGTTCACTACATGCCCAAGAAATTGTACTTCGCGAATCCAAAATTCGCACTTGGAAAACTTCACGTATAGTTTCTCCATCTTTAACAACTCCAAGATGGTTCTCAAATGTTGCTCATGTTCATCAGTGGATCGAGAGTATATCAAAATGTCGTCAATAAACACTATGACGAATTTGTCGAGATACGACTTGCACACACGATTCATTAAATCCATGAAAACCGCTGGTGCATTCGTTAAACCAAAAGGCATAACGAGAAACTCGTAAAGACCGTAACTAGTCCGAAAAGCCGTTTTCGGTATGTTTTCTTCTTGAATCCGTAATTGATGATACCCCGTTCGTAAGTCTATCTTTGAGTAGAAACTCGACCCTTGCAGTTGATCGAATAGGTCATCAATCCTCGGTAATGGATACCGATTCTTGATGGTAAGTTTATTTAACTCGCGATAATCGATGCACATCCTGAAAGTTCGGTCCTTTTTCTTTACAAACAAGACTGGAGCTCCCCAAGGTGAGTAGCTCGGTCTGATGAATCCTTTATCCAACAACTCTTGAAGTTGTGTGGATAACTCTTGCATTTCAGAAGGTGCTAATCGATATGGAGATTTAGCTACGGGTGCGGCTCCTGGTACCAAGTCGATGTGAAATTCGACTTGTCGATAAGGTGGTAGTCCTGGCAAGTCTTCAGGAAAGACTTCAGGAAATTCTTTTACTACCGGAATATCTGTCAACTTCGGCCCATCGGCCTTCTTGTCCACAACATGTGCTAGAAAGGCAATACAACCTTTTCGTAAGCACTTCTGTGCTTTCATGCAATTGATGATCCACAACGGGGTGTCGCGCTTCTCTCCACGTATCACAAGTGTCTCATTGTTCGGTAGTGGTAGGAGAATGATCTTCTCATGGCAAATGACTTCGGCTCGATTATTGGATAGCCAATCCATGCCAACAACTACGTCGAAACTACCCAATTCAATGGATAAGAGATCGATATTGAATTTTTGTTCGCCAAGTTCTAAGGTACACTCCTTAACAACTTCTCCCAACTCTACAAGTTTACCGTTTTCCAATTTTATAGAATATGGGACGTCTAGCTTACTAGATTTTAAGCCTAGAATGTTTTTAAATTATATAGAAATAAAGCTAAAATCGGCTCCGGTATCGAATAAAATGGAAGCGAAATGATTGTTAAGGAGGAACGTACCAGTGACCACATTAGGGTCTTGGCGCGCATCCTTGGCTCCAATCACAAATGATCAACCACGAGCTTGGTTTTCTTTAGGACAGTCTTTCTTGAAGTGATCTTTGCTTCCGTATCCAAAGCATCCTTGACCACACCCATTTCCGTTCCCATTCTTGTTACCATTTCCACTTCCCGATCCAGTATTATTTCCCGTTCCCCAACACGATTCAGCACGGTGGCCATTCTTGCCACACTTGTCACACTTGACAACCCGAAAATCGCCCAAGTGATGATATTTGCATCGCTCACACTTGGGCAAAGTACCAGCGTACTTCTTAGGACCAGTGTGGTTTGTCGCTACAAACGCCCTTGCATCCTTTTGCGAGTTATTCTGTCGCCTGTTGTTGTTGTTTTTTGTTATTGTTGGGGTTATTGTTGTTGTGGTTGTTGTTACTGTTGTTGTTGTTATTACCACGGGTTCCCTTCTTGAAATTCGAGTACTTCCTCTTCCCACTGTTGGAAGACTCGGCATATGTTTCCTTCTTATCATCACCTTTCTCAGTGAATATATTCATCTTGACCCCATCTTCAGTAAGACTCACGGCTATAGTCACAGCCTGAGTAATAGTTGTGGGTTTAGCTGCAGTAACCAGACTTCGAATCTTGGGAAAAAGTCCCCAGAGGTAGCGTTCGATACGCTTGTATTCCGGTGATACAAGATAAGGAATCACGTGGGACAGATCGTGAAACCTTTGCGTATATCCCGTGATATCAGCTCCGACCATGGTAAGGTGCCAAAACTCGTTCTCCAACTTCTGGAGTTCAGCACGAGAACAGTACTTATCCCTCATATGTTCCTTCAGTTCATCCCATGTCAACGCATAAGCAGCGTTATCACCCAAAGTTTGCACTTGTAAGTTCCACCATGTAAGGGCCTCGTTGAGAAACAGACCAGTAACGAAAGTGACTTGCTGATTAGCGGGAACATCTGCTCATTCTGATAGTGGAATCCGTTTTCTCAGTCCATCGCACGAAAGCCACAGCACCGCCTGTGCCATCGTAGTTTAGTGGCTTGCAGTCCAGAAACTGCTTGAATGTGCACCCTGCAATTGGACAAACGGATTATGAATGAGCAAACAGTGAATCACAAGAATAGATAACCAAAGGAATTTGATAAGTTGTAACAAAACAACTAAACGTTACCCGTAATATTTGTTCCACCTGAAGTATCGCCTTGACCCTGGCCTCCTGATCCGCCGGTGCCACCACTGTGTTTGGCACGGGATGCCTCATACAGTGCGATAGCTTGGGCGATTCTCAGTTCTATTAGTGCATTCAGTTCTGCCTCAGTCGCAGGCATTGGTGGGGGTGGGGGTGGGGGTGGATTAGTCCGTGAACGTAAAGCTCTCCTCGGTGGCATGATTCTTCCAAAGGAGAAATAGGATAAAGATTAGACGTTGATTTGGTTTGTTAAATATTTTTTTTTACTAAGTAAGAAGAATAGAAAAAAAAAATATTCATAACATTAATAGCAATATCACCAAGAAACATATAATGCGAGTAAATAAGTTAACCATAAACAATAAGATATGTCCAACCAGACCATTCAGATGCATTTAATAGATAACACCAAGTTTTTATATATATTAGTCAACCGGTTACATAATCGTTTGAAAGGAAACAAAATAGACTTGGGCTACATAACCCGGTCATACTAGTCTAGTACAACAAAAAAGATAACAAAATCTTCCTTCCAACTGTGTGATCCGCTGTCTGTCGGTTGTCTTCAAAACTTGGTGGAGCGTCAATATGTACACAAAACGGATATAGATACCCGTCTCAAAAGTATGATACCTGCAAACACAGTCTATGGTGGAGGAAAGACTGGTGGTGGAATCGGGAACAATGACCTGTAAACGTGAGAAACCCTATCCTCCAAATCATGAACCAAACGGTTAAGGAAAACAATCTGCTGCTCGAGTGTCAAAACACGAGCAGGTAAACCAACTGGTGGTATATCAACTGGTGGCATCTGAGGTGGTAGTGGGGGTAATGGTGGTGACCCTGGTGGTGGTGGTGGAGCATGGGGTGGTGAATGAGCTGGTGGTGGTGGAGCATGGGGTGGTGAATGAGCTGGTGGTGGTGGAGTCAGAAGTACCAAACCATGAAGGTGAGTAAGCTCCTCCTCGAGTTCATGAACACGACGGATAAGAAAGTCTATCTGCTGCTCGAGTGTCAGCTCACGAGCACGTAACTCGGTAGTAACAGCTGGGTAATGCAATGGATGGTATGGATCTGTCATGTCATGGGCATAACATGAGGTGGAGAGTGTGGCACAATAAGAGGCTCGACGGGGACCAGTGGGACAGAGCGAAACTGCTGATAGTATAGGTCCATATCACTGGGTGGTATGTGGGCATGTCCGGATGGTCCGGCCTCATCGGTATGACCAGTAGGTGGCATGATAGGTGCGAAGCGCATGAGGCGAATGTGCTCAGGAGATGTATCTGCAGCAGGGACCTGAACAGGTGCAGGGATGGCTGGCTCTGCTGGCATGACGTCATCCCCAAAGTCTGCGTTGAGCTGTAGGCCAATGGCCTGCAATGCAGACGAGGTAACGGATGCATAAGAGGAAGCATCCGAGTCGGTATCTGCATCAGAAGAAATATCAATCACCGAAACCACTGGTGATGCAATGTCTAGAATAACCACATCGTGAACTTCTCCGTCTCCCAAATCAACATCCATGTGATCGACTGGAATCACTGGAACGACGTCGTCGTCATCGTCGAGGTCGACGATAAAAGGTATAACATCAAGAGGAGCGACGTCAAAGGGTATAATCTCTACCACATGTTCACCCTCCGGGTGACCCAAAATAACTATATCGTTGAGTATAGGAGGAATAGCTAACACATCATCATCGATGATCTCGCCTAGAAGTGCGAACGGCTGGAAATCATCCATGTCACTGTCAGACGTAGAGTCGCTGTCAGATAAGATGACCTGAACCTCCGGCACGTAGTTATCGTCGGATACAATCTCCATGGGGTCTACGTCGTCGTATACATTACTTCCTTCAGATGATGACATGGTGACCTGAGAAATAAGTTGTTCGACATGTATGATTATTTGTTACTTTACATATATACACGAAATGTATTTTTCACATAATGTTCATTTTAAGTTATCCTAATTGAGTTGTGTGGATTAACTTAAAGTTGCATGTCTATCATTTAGATGACTAAGACACTAATGTCCTTGCTTGATTTGCATGAGATGAATTCTTGTTGAAAATGGACCATGAAAAATGTTTATGCAAATGAAAACATGTGTTTGTGTTTAAATGGTTTTCGTGAGAGATCCCTAGTGATTGTAGACTTAGACTCGAGAAAGAATCCTGGTTCACTACAATCGATGCTCTGATACCAAACTGTCACACCCGCTTGTAGCGGAAGCGCGAGGTGTGATCTGTATGGTTTTCATTGCATAAATATCGATGTACATGAACAAACTATATGAATAAAACATACTCCATTGCCATTACATAAGTGTTTCAAAAGATTACAACATAAGTTTAGTGTGTCGGTTACAAACCATTAACATAAAATAAATTGTTATTGTTTCATACTTCAACATGAAAATAAACTACTAAGGTTTAAACCATCATATTTCCGTAAAGAGGCGGAATATAATAGTTAAACCCTCCAAAAGATGGCATGGAGTTCTGGTACTTGTTATCTTGACTGAGAATCCCGACATGGTCCATTAATTCCCTGAAATACATGTTAAGTTTGGAAAACATCATCAAAAGTTGGCGAGTTCATGTAGTTTAGTTGTAAAAGATGTATTTAAAATGTAAGTTGTAGTATGTAAAGCGTCAATGAAATCGTTGATCATTAATGTTTTGCAAGGACATTAATATGTGTGACGAAAAAGGAAGCAATCCAACCCTAGACGATTTTTATGTCGACTCCTATCGACTGGGACACAAAAGCACTCTTCTGTATGGGTCCACGACCAAGAGTGGGGCTCGCCAAAACCCATTAGATCTAACCACTTGTACCTAGGTCCAAACTGGTTTAATGGTGCTTAGATGTATAACCTTAATTCGCACATGATCTAAGGTGTTTCATTCCCTAACTTTAACATACGTTAAAACATGTATTTTCCCCGATAGTTGTAAAGTTGTAAAACATTTAAATGAATAGGGGACATGAACTCACAGTATTGCGTCTGTGAATAGAAGTAACTATGATCTCACGTGCGGTCGTCCTGAATAGTGTTGCGACCAACAAATGTTCTTATATTTGTTAGACACTTCGGTCTTTGTAAATAACTTGAGTACAAGATTTGTGTCTTAAATATGTGTATGACTTGTATGTCTTTATTGTTCGTTGAACTGTGTATTTAGATGAATGAATTGTTAAGCTGTTATATATATATTTCACCAAATATATATATATATATATATATATATATGTAATCTTGTATCTTGTGAGTTGTATCATCGGGTCTTGTTTTCTTGATTTCGTGTCGTTGTATAAGTAAATTGTATAATGGTAATTTTTACCGATTATATGTCATTGGGCTTAGCCCAAGAATTCATGTTATTGGGCTTAAATAGTGTTGGGCCTCAATAGTGTTGGGCCTCAATAGTGTTGGGCCTAAATAGTGTTGGGCCTAAATAGTATTGGGCCTAAATAGTGTTGGGCCTCAATAATGTTGGGTCTAAATAGTGTTGGGCCTAAATAGCGTTGGGCCTATATAGTATTGGGCCTCAATAGTGTTGGGCCTAAATAGTATTGGGCCTTGGCCCATATGTTTGGTATTGGGCTTAGCCCATGAGTTTTTGATATTGGGCTTAGCCCATGTACTTATGTTAAGCCCATTATGAAGATAAGCCCATTAAGAAGTGTAAGCCCATTTGTATAAAATAGCTCATTTGTATAAAATAGCCCATTTGTTATAAGATAGCCCATTTGTTAAAATAGCCCATTTGTATAAAATAGCCCATTTGTTATAAGATAGCCCATTTGTTAAAATAGCCCATTTGAAAGTATAAGTCTTTCATTTTTATAAAAAAAACATTTTTATAAAAATCACTAAGTATACTTTTTAGTTAATAAAAACATAATAGTTTTTATAAGTTTCAAAATGTCCAAATTTTGCTAATGGTAACGTATTTTTTTGTGTCCGCGTCGAAAGATCGCCTAAACGTCGTAGTAAGTCCTCGGATTGGCGATATGTTCATAGGTTCATCCGTCATCCGATTTGACTATAATTTGTATCCGATTACTCGGATGGTCCGTAACTCGTTTTTAAGGCGTATCTATATGAAATCTTGTAAGACTTTGATTATTATGTATCATGTGTTCATTATTACCATTGTAATCAAGTTCCTATCTTTGAAATATATAACTAATACATCAAATACCACATAGCACTTAAGTTGTTAAATTAATCCAATATATATTTTCTCAAAATATATATTTATAACTAACTTTGTTTTTATAAAAAGAATTCTTTAAATCTTTTTAATCTTGTAAAGGTTTGGCCAAAAATGATGGTTTAGTTAACATATAATTTATAAGAAAATTTGGCTATATAACCTTTGTATTTTTAACTTTACCATGTTTAATCAAACATATCTTTTTTCTTTTCAGTTCAACATCAATTTACCCATAACTTTCATAAACAATACACATGATATTTATAACATAACTTCATCAAGATGATCTCAAAATCATGTAGGATTTTGGAGATGATCATAACATATGCTAACTAGTTCAAAAACCAAGTTTACTTCTAGTTTTAACAACTTTTGTAAAAATCTCATGTTGTATGTTACTTTTTATAATTTTGTAAAAGTCTTGTTTTTAAATAAAAACCTTAAATAAATTAACTACACCATAAATTATGATCATCCATTTATCTTTTAAGTTTAACAAAAAAATCCTTTAACATATTCATGTATACTTGTTAGATCATATTTTTAAAACATCATCTAACATGTTATACATATCATAATCATCATAACAAGATCAAATATGCAAATAACAAGTCTTAGATAACAACATAAACAAACATATAGATATTATGATTATTAATTTTGCTTCTTTGTATTTTCATGTTTATTATGTATGATTATTTTGTTATCTCTAGTTATATTAACAATCATAACATAAATAAGTATGAAAAAAAATAGATCTAGAAGCTTACTTCTAGCACTAGGCTAGGGATGATCTTAGAGGATGATTAAGAGCTAAGAAGATGAAGATCTTGATGATTTAAGGCTCTTGAATGGATGAATACACTTCCTTTAACTTGCAAATGCTTTAGATCACCTTAAGCTCCATGAAACTCCATGTTGATCATCAAGATGATAAAATTTAAATGGGTTTTTATGGTGTTCTTGGTGGAAGATGAAGATGATGAGAGAGTTTATGTGAAAATAAAAGATGTAAAATGAGTGGTAAAAATGCTAGTAACTTAGTGTGTAAGTTTTATCATAAATCACCATCTTCATCCACTTGTAACTAACCAATAATATCTAGATATTTAGCAAAGGATTAAGGGTTGTGGGACCCCTTATTTTCGGCCGAAAATATGTGAGGGGGGGGGTGCCTTAGGTGGTTAAATGTGTTAGTAATTTTTAAGGGTTCAAAATGAAATAAAAAGGTTAAGTGTTTAGGTGTTTAAGTTTTTGCAACTTTACAAGATAGTTCATGACATAAATTGATCATAAACTAGCTTTAATTGGTCAAAAATAATATTCACTAGTTTGCCACATATGTCAAATTATAGTTCGTATGGTTGTTTAGTGCTCGTTCCGCAAGAAGATAGTCGAAGGTTAACATATATAAGTTATAGGGAAATATTCGGTTATGTATTTATATGATATTCTCTATGTATTTTTATATGGAATTTGTGTTTAAACAACACTTTTGCACCTTGTAAAAAAAATCACTAATGCTGAATTTTGCGGAAAAATATTGAAATGGTAACTTTTAGCGCTTTTCGGTAGTTTTCGGGCAGTTCTTAGTGCTACCGAACATTGGTAATATATTAAACCAAACCCTTGTATTCCCATATAGGGGTTAATGTATAAATGATGTTGAACTTTCGTCTGAGTCCTAAAGATGTCATTTAGATGGTTTCTGCGGATCCTGAGTTTTCGTCAGTACACTAGTTTACTAGGTACTACTCTTGTTGTTTCGATGCATTGTTTTAAAATGTTTCAAATATAACCAATAGAAATGAATAATGCGCATCATAAACGATCCAAATTGAGCGATAAATGGAATTTTATCATGCCAATCACTAAAATATAATATTTTAATGATTACATAAATATTTGGTTGTCCGGATATATTCAGAACGTAAGATATGCGCGAAAATGCAAACTTGTGCACTTTTTGACGCTTTTAGTCCCTATTGATCAATAAAGTTTATTTTAGCATACCGAATCCCTCAAAGCCTATTTCTAAGCTATGTAATGGATATTTAGGGTATGTTTAACTTATGATCAAGTTCCGGAATGTTCGTTACAGTACAAATCGGCATACTTTCGTAGTTTGTTGAAATTAGTCTCTGTAGGCGAATAAACTTGATTTCGCCACACCAAACCCTCCAAAACTTATTTCTAAGTTATGTAAAGGTTATTTAAGGTATGTTAAGCCTACGTCACTATTCCGGAGTGTTTTTCGCATTAAACTGATTACGTTTACGCACCAGTTCGCGTATAACTTTCCAGAAAGCGATTTAGAGCTCGAAATCGAACAAGAGTTTATATGTGCAAATGATACACATATTTATACAAATCCCAAGTAGGAAACACAACATTTCATTGATTTGGTATTTGTTCGATGGTCGTGGAGGCACAGATGTCACAGCTTTATCCATCAGTCTCTGGTAAGTAGCTCCGGCATTCTTTACTCCGAACGGCATTTTGGTGTAACAAAAGAGACCATCATTTGTTACAAATGCCGTTTTGTCTTCATCTCCCAGAGCCATTTGTATATGATGGTACCCTTTATATGCATCCAAGAAGCATTTAAGACGAAAGCTCGCCAAAGAATCGATTTTTAGATCGATCTACGGAAGAGGGTTGCAGTCCTTCGGACACGCATTATTAAGGTCGGAGAAATCAACACACATTCTCCAGGTGCCGTCTTTTTTGGTGACCATTAACGGTTTGGAAACCCAGGTTTGATACCGCACCTCCCTGATAATTCCGGCATTTAACAATTTTCGTACATCTTCAGCAATGGCTTTATGACGAACCGGAGCCATATTTCGCTGTATGCAAATAAAATTAGTTAGAATAGTATACAGAGTTAATCAGACCCACTACTTTGGTGATTTGTCCGAACTAAATAAATTCATAACAAAACTATCATTTCACATTCATGTTCAAAAATGCCTACCGGTAAGCAAAAAAATCGAAATTATTAAAAACGCCTACCGTAAGCAAAAAATAAAAATCCGATATCGATGACAATTATAGCTGCACCCATAACCTACACAAATTGTAAAATAGTTGAACAAACTGAAGAAGCGAGAGAGATTTGAGATTCCGTAAGTAACTCAGTGCTCCATACGTGAAAATTTCCCCTCATCCGGCTCAAGTAGGTACACTAAATAAAGAAAGTTTGAGAAAACTCCCAAACAAAAGGATCAAGTTCCTAGTAAAGATAAACACTCATTTCGTCTTTTTTCTTTCAATGACGAAGTGTAAAATAGAGCGTGTTCACCGGTTGTCAAGGTTTGGAGGTTGATGAGCATAGATATCTAAGCAATGGCGGAACTAGAACATTAACTCAGGGGTATCACAAAAACAAATTTTTCGCCGTACAATCATACAATATTAAAAAAAATGACAATAAATAAATAAAGTAAAACAAATACCTAATAGATTTGTCCTCTTCTTTTTTTCATAGCTTGAAATCGTTCCATCACATCGTCGTCTTTTACTTCATGTAAAAAAATCTTTGTCGACCGCATAAACCATAGCATTGTTCAAAAATTCTGGGCCCATTCGATTGCTTAAATCCGTCTTGACAAGTTTCAATTTCGAAAAACATCTTTCAACGGTTGCGGTTGCAACCGGTAAAAGCAAAGCTAATTTCACTAACCGATAAATTGAAGGACAACAACTATGTGTTCCCGTTTCAACCATAACACGCGCAAGATCACTTATTCCATTCAAGGTTGCAAAATTATCATCACCGCTTATAGTGTGACGAAATGATTCAATATCATCCAAAAGAGTCCCCATTTCTTGTGTAGTAAAATCATCCGGGTACATCTTAGCAAACCCCAATATTTTCGATGGGTCAAACTTAGAAAAACCGTTACAAGGATTTAAACCCGACATATTTTTTATCAAACTAGTTGTTACCTCACAAAATCGATTCCCTAATTCTTGAATTTACATGTCCAAAACCTCATTAAAAATGTCAACTTCAAAATAATGTCGATTTGTAATGACATTCTTTCGGTTTCTTGGATTACCATAATTTTCAGTCATGTCCAACATTGTAATATTGTATTTTTTACAAAAGGAAGTCACTTTTTCCAAAATCGGTTCAAACTCATTTTGTCTTAAAGCATTTAATGCTCGTTTTATACCATTTATCAAGTTGGCCGCTTCTAATAAATTTTTACATTATAACTGGTTTGGGCTAACATATAACATTATAATTGGGCTTTAATAACAATTGGTTGGGCTTTTTATATACAATCTTCATTATTGAATGCTTGCTCTAATTAATTGGGCTTCAATAAACTGATTTGGGCTTATTATTTATAATTGCTATTTGGGCTTACAATTTTTTTAGGGGTGTCCTCGTAGCTGTTTTGGGGTGTCCTTTATATAAAAATCGAAAAAAAATAAATTTTACACTATCGGTACAAAGTTGAGCCGTAGCCCGTGCTACGGCTAATTTAACTACAGGTATGTACTTTTGGAAACGCTGATGGTACAAACCAAAGGTTTAAACTTTCAATCTCAGCCAAACATCTTCAATTGATGGCCTATCCTTGGGTTTGTCAGCAACGCAACTTAATGCAAGTGTAAAGCAATTGATAGCATCTTCTTTGAGGTTTTCGTCCTTAAGACGTGGATCCATCATGTCAATTACATCTATTTTACCAGCATTGAACTCCTCCAACAAGAGCTGAATCTTATCAGAAGAAGAGAATGTGCGTCTGCCTGTTAAGCCTTCTAACACCACCATCCCGAAACAGTAGACGTCACTCTTCATAGACACCACACCTGTAAAATTAAAGAATGCTGACTTATCACAAAATTACGATGTTTTAAGTTTATAGATGATCTATTTTCTTTTAAAACAAACCGCGGAATCTTGCATCAGTGAACTTGGTTGTTCTATTAAAATGCAAATTTTAGAGAATATGTGACCCACACAATGTCTCATTTATCGTTTGGTTCATTTGTCTGTGCAAAACTCATCTTCACACCACTTCCCAAAATCACTTCACTATATAGTAACATACCAGTCCTCCTATGCTCTGGGTCCTCAAAAGCCATGGGTCCACTATCCCCTGCAGTACCATACGATTCCTCACCTTCAGCGCAATGTTTAGCCAACGATAAACCCCCTAGTTTTGCATCAAAATCCTGGAATAAGAAAAAGTAAGAGTGGTTAAATAATGTGATGGCATAAAAGAAACCAGCATCATACATAGATAGATAGCTTAAGGTTACGTACTTCAGTCACTAATATATTCCGGGAACGTAAATTTAAATGTATATATTTTTTCAAATGCAAATGTTTGAGCCCACTGGCAACTCCTCTTATTATCTTAAGTCGGTTACGCAGTGTAAGTGGTTCGGTTGTATCTGGTGCATCTGCAAAACAATTCATCTTATATCATATACTTCGTTGCAATAATTTAACTAATGATATATAAAATATAAATAAACGAATGATGGTACTAGAGATATCCTAAAACAGTTTACCTGGAAATAAAAGTTGATGAAAACTTTTGTTCGGCATGTACTCGTAAACAAGCAAGTGCTTCGATTTATGACTGCTGTACCCCAAGAGGCTAATGTTATTATTAGAACGAGGCATACTTCCAAAAAAGTTCACCTCTGCCTGATGTCACAGATTTTTGCGTTACGTTCAGCAAAAAGATTCATAAATATATAAATAAAAAATAGTATTCTTATAGCTATGAAAGACACTTGTATGTTGCATTCACAAAATAAAAGCACTGGAGAAAGAAAATAAACATATTTCTATGCTAGATCATAACATTATCTCTCATGTCTCTCACTGATTATTTTTTGGTTCATAAATAATAACATGTAATTGATAATTTTAGAATATTTTTTTTTCTCTAGGTTACTGTAAACCATCCTTAATGACATGTTTTGCAGCCATGTACATATGCAGACCAAATGACGGTAAATATGCAGCCCACTGACCATGTAAATATCAAGGCCACTAACCAAATAGGCAACCATGTAAGTTGTTTTTCATCCATAATTTTAGCCCCTTGTTTCATCACTTTCGCAACCCATTAAAGCCCACCAAATTACAGCCCTTTCCAACCATTTATATTCCCGAATCTAGAATGGGTTATATTCCCACCATTGAAAACCCGAAAAACCCTAAACCCGATAAGATAACCTGAAAAAGAGCCCTATATGCTAGATAATAACATTATGTACATGTGTATCTCTCACTGATTTAAAAAAACCACAATCTAAATAGGTCTCCTATCACACAGTTCAAACACAATGTTCTTTTCCATTTAGTCTTAACATTAATATATATGTATTACAGAGAAAGATTTCCATGAAATAATGTTTGATAGTAGTTTTTAGCTTTAATAGAAAAAAAAAAGTATCCCACAAAGTGTTAAAACTTGTGATTTGGTGAGCATATAACAGCAAAAAGATTGTTTTTCGGGTTTTAGCCTTTACATGGGAAAAAAAACATGCACGGATTGCCTAGCATAAGCAAATCATTCAAACTCAATGAATATTTAAGATCATAGTATACCACATTAATTCATGGAACCCACAAATAAATTGCTAACCTCTAGTATTTATGTACATCAGTAATACTTACTTGCCAGGGATCAGGTACTACTCCTTGTGATGAGCTATTTTGTTTGAGCTTTTTGACAGCAACATCAATTCTAACACTTTGTCCTGTAGAGGCTGATGTCTTCTTGTAAACACAACCTAAGTACACTTTTCCAAAACTTCCCTCACCCAATAACAATTCTTCACTAAAGTTTTGAGTTGATTTTCTTAAATCATCAAACCTACATTCTTCCATACTTTGGTTAGAGATACCAAAGTTCCGTACGTTGGAGGAGGAGGGAAGCATATCAGCAAATTTAACATCAACCATCTACTTATGTCAATACACATGTTAAAGGCACTTTTGGATATTTGGATCCCAATTATTATGCAACTGGAAAGCTAACAAGGAAGTCCGATGTGTATGCTTTTGGGGTAGTGTTGTTGGAATTGCTGTGTAGGAAGCGTGCAACAGATAGAAGTCTAGATGAGGGTTTAGTTACATGGGTTCAAGATTCTATCAAAGAAGGGAATTTAAAGAAAATAATTGATTTTGATATAAGGGGTGAAATCTCCCCAAAATGTTTGAAGTTGTCGTCGGACAAAATCTTATAGCGCCTAGGGGCCAAGAGGAATTATCTTTTGTGAAGAGACCAATGTTCAATCCTTGGGAGGTGTAAGTATCTAAGGGGAAAAAATTAGCCGTTGAAAACAAATTTAATTGGTATTTATGATAAATGAAACTACGTTATTATATCAATATTTAAGTTAAAATTTTTCAATCAAATTTCATTCACATTTTTTTAATGCCGCCTAAATAGAAAATGTATAGATCTTATTATAATGTCTTTTAATCAAAACTATATGCATATGTTTCACATAAGGATTATAAGAATTATAAACATACCTTAAAAAGGTAACCGAAGGTTGGAGGGGTAAGGCGGCTGAAATATTCATATTTGTAAAATTCATATTAAAGCTTAGAAACACGTCGTACGCATCGTAACATTGCCATGCCGTACACGTCGTAACATTGCGATTACCCCCATTATGTTAGATCAAGGAAAGGGGAAGCAATTGCGATCTACACAATCATTTACTTGACTCAAAAAATAAAAAAATAACCGAAGAAGATGAAGACATAACAAGAAAGACACACAAGTTAGGTGAATCAGAAAGAGAGAAAACGTTCTCCTGAACCCTACTAGCTGGAAGCGATTATTTGGATACCTGGCTCACTATCTCATGTGATTTTATAGCTACCTAAGACTTTCAAACTTGACATAACAAGTCCCTCAACTTGCTTAACAAAAAACATTATAACAATTTACATAACTAGCATATAACTTACAATATAAGCAACTAAAACAGTCCTAAACACAAACATAATGGAAAACAAAAGTGAGGTTGTTGGAGGTTCCTGTCAAATAATTGAAATAATGTATTAAATGGGTTAGACACGACACATGTACTAAACACAAACATAATGGAAAACAAAAGTGAGGTTGTTGGAATAATACACAGATCTTGAGGACTTTTCTAAAACAAACGGAATAATACGAGATCTGTTAAAACAAATGGAATAATAACAGATCTTTAGGAATTTGAAACAGGCTACGAGTAGATCAAGGCTCCACCGGTTCAGATCTGGTGATTTTCGACACACTTGGGTCTTGTTTTTCGGTTTGTGGCCTAAATCCGGCGACTATGGCGTTTGTGTTCGTCGGCTATGGTGGGGATACTAACGAGTGAGGGGAACAATGGTGGTTTGTGGTGGTGTTTGTTCAACTGATGAACATAATGAGCCGAGCCGAGCCAGGCCAAGCTCGGGCTCGGCTCGATTATAAACCGAGCTGGCTCGGCTTGGCTCGGATTTGAAACCGAGCTGAAAATCTAAGCTCGGGCTCGGCTTGGTTTGGCTCGATTTTATAAAAAAAAAAAAACTAAAATATATCTCTTAAAATTTAATAGCCTAAAATATTATTCAATAATTTAAAAGAATATATTCAAAATAAGTTCAACCTAATACAATTCAAACCAAAATCAAGTTTAACAACGCAAAATAAGTTTTAATTTCAATAAAATACAATATTAGTTTATTAGTATGGTAATCAATCTTCAAATATGCCATAAATATCAAAATACAAACCTATATACATGTAAATAATAATCTGTTTTTTGTAATATATTATAATGTATATAAAATTATAACTTATTATAAGTAAAATAATTCGAGCTAAACCGAGCCGAGCTACAAAGCGAGCCGAACCGAGCCAGCTCGGCTCGTTACGAGCCGAGCCGAGCTAGGCTCACTTTCTAACCGAGCCGAGCCGGCTCGGCTCACTTTTAAACCGAGCCAAATCGAGCGAGCTTTTTCCGAGCTAAATCCGAGCGAGCTTCGAGCGAGCTCCGAGCCGCGAGCTTTCTGAACAGCCCTAACATAAGTAGAGAGAGAGGAGGTGGCTGGAGCTGGGCGATGGTGGTGGTGTCTACAATTCTACTTGGAGGGTGTGTTTTTACAGAGAGAGAGGTATCAATATATGAGGGAAAGGGGGAAATAAAAAAGGGTGGGGAAAAGACTAAATTGCCCTCGTGTGCTTTGCACATGACCCAACTTAACGCTTAAAATTAATTGGGTTAGGGTTAAAGGACATAACGTGTAACATTTTAAAACATAAAGTACAAAACTCGTCAATTTTAAAGGCAAAGGAAAGCGCCTGAAATTTGGTATAAAGATAAAGGACAAAACTTGTAATTTACTCTAGTTTTAATTATTAATATTGATTTAAAAGATATAGATTAAAGGTAACTAACAGTAAACCTTTTCTTGTTTATTTTATAGTTCGATTAAAATTAGGAATATTGGATTTTAATAATCTCAACTATTCGTCATTGGCAGACAATAGTCCAAATTTCAAAAATAACCACCAGCAGTCCCAACTGTTGACACATTGACACCAATGGACCCTGACTAACAGAACCCTAACGCAGTTAGTCTCCGGTCACCGAAAAACCGTTTTTGGCCAAAAAAAAAAAAAAAAGGTTTCTAAAGGTCCGATCTAAAGTTACAAAGAGGTCTGGACGAAGATGTTGAGTTTTCTGGCCAAAAAGTTGAGTTTTCCGGCCAAAAAGAGGTTTTCGGGCGAAAAAAGAGTTTTCCAACGACTTCAATAATTGGAGCTTTTATTAGAAAAAAGTTCCTAAAGGTCCGTAATAACATTAGAAAGAGGTAAGGGACGAAAAAGTTGAGTTTTCCGGCGAAAAACGTTTTTCCGGCGACCGGAGACTAACGGCGTTAGGGTTCTGTTAGTCAGGGTCCATTGGAGGCTAATATGTTAATAATTAGGACTGCCAGTGGTTATTTTTTAAATTGACACTGTTAGCGGCCAAGGACGAATCGTTGAGATTATTAAAATCCAATATTCCATACAAAGTTGCATTTATTCAACACATACAATACACGAGGTTCTTAAAGATATAATTTTTTTTATTATTCAATATATAAAATTACATTTATTTAATCCATGTTAAATAAGTTTTTTTTAAAATTTATTATTTATATAAAATTAAATTTGTTTAGCCCGTGTAATACACGAGGCTCTAGCCTAGTAACAAAATATAAAGAAGTAAAAAAAAAGTATTATAAAGTAAAATAAAAGGAAAAAAACATAATTTTTGACTTTAGACTAAAATAATATATTAAAGTAATTAATCATTACCAAATAGACTAATTTGGTATATTAATCTTTATTTTGGGTCTATATATCATTTATATTTTAGGTTTTACGGTTCGCCCTCTTTAATTATGTACCATACTATAGAAATTAATATTTGTACTTATAAACAAATGGGTGTGATGTACAAGATAGTTTCATCAAACCTTTTGTCGCAACCTCCGATCCCTGATCCCCGGGAACGGGCGGACGCGATCACAGAGTTTCGGTGGTATCAGGGTTATTTAGTCTTGCAGCGGAATTTACATCAGGACCGTAGTTAGGAAATGTTTATCAGAGTAAAACCACCTCATTTAATATTAATAATCACATGGGTAAAACCCAAGTTTCTTATTACAATACATTTATAGGGACACACCCTATTTTATTCAATTTAAAACATCGTTTATTTGGTAACTTTTATAGCCACATTTTTCCCAAGCCTTCAGTGCTCTCCAGCTGGCTTTTTACTAATTGGCTTTCACATTGGGTTACCTGAAACATGTTTTAAAAATATTTGTCAGCGGGAAATACTAGTGAGTGAATCCCAGTTTAATCAAGTTTAAAGTCACAGTGAACAGTATTGAGAGCGATCACATTGTTTATGTCTACACAATTACTCCATTTGGTACTATCAATCCTGACTTGTGGGTCATATTACCCATTGGCTAACTCATTGTCCAATGGTAACGTATTGTCATCCTGACTTACTACTCGGAAGTAGTACAAATTTTGTATACAAAACACCAACATACCGGCAGTAATTGAATAACCACAAAGACTCAATCACTGCTAAATTTCATAGTAAAACATTTAAGGTTTGGTAAAACATTACCAAAAAGTTTAACAAAAAGAGGATAACTCACATTGCTGTCTTAGGCTTTTCGTAAGGGTTTCCTGGATATAATCTATAATTTATACAAATGTACATTGATTAGTACCATAACCCTTTGAAATTATTAATGATACCCTCCCCGAGACGGCATTCCAACAAATGCGCCGGGCAGACCCATGACAGTTGTTCCGGAACCCTAAATCAATCGGGCAGCGTAACTATTATGAAACTAGGGTTATAATACTTACAACAGAGCAGAACCTCGCTAATTAGGGGTATAATACTTGCAAAATATGCCTAATATCAGAGAATTCGAGATTGAGAATTGAGAATGAGCGACGGAAATTGAAACCCGAGGCCTCCTTTATATAGTTGCTGATATTGACTCTCCGGCGGCCCGCGTAAGGTAAGGCTAAGCCTTACGCGGCCCGCGTCAACATATGGTCAAACTATAGCTTAGCTGATTCGATGTGTAGGTCCGCCACGATGTCGACACGTGTCAGCAACGGATGTCTCCGCGTTTCATGATCTCTAGTGGCCCGCGTAAGTGTAAGCTTAAGCTTACGCGGCCCGCCTTGACTAAAGGATTCAACGATATCAGGTTTAGACCCTGATACGGCCCGCGTGAGATGTTGGGATGGGTCTACGCGGCCCGCCTCAGCCCTAAATTTACAATTTTATATTTTATTTAAATACTATAACATGTTTCGGGCTAGGTTTTTCATATACGGGGTATAATATAAGACGTATTGGGACATTTTACAATATACTAGAGTGTCGGAATTATTATAAGGGTGTTGGTTTTACCGAGGGTTGTTACATTCTCCCCACCTTGTTTTAGAGCTCGTCCTCGAGATCTACTGAAACAAGTGCGGATATTTTCTTTTCATTTCTGATTCAAGCTCCCATGTGTATTCAGGTCCTCTTTTAGAGTCCCACTTCACTTTGACTAGAACTAGTCTCTTATGCTTGAGATTCTTGATTTTCCTGTCTTCAATCTGTAGAGGCCTTTCTACAAACTTGAGTTGTTCATTTACCTCAATATCCTTAAGAGGTACTATTAATGATTCATCAGCTAAACACTTTTTAAGATTAGATACATGAAACACATCATGTATTCCTGCCATTTCCTCTAGCAGTTGTAGCTGATAGGCTACTGGTCCTATTCTTCTGATAATCTTAAAAGGTCCAACATACCTGGGACTTAGCTTTCCCCGTTTGATGAATCTTACCACTCCTTTCCAAGGAGAGACTTTCAATAATATTTTATCTCCTACTTGAAACTCCAATAGTTTTCGCCTGTTATTAGCATAACTTTTCTGTCTATCACGTGCTGCTTTCAGTCGTTCGTTGACTTGAATAATTTTATCGGTTGTTTCTTGCACTATCTCAGGTCCAGATAGTTGTTTTTCCCCAATTTCTGCCCAACAGACTGGGGTTCGACACTTTCGTCCATAAAGTGCTTCGAATGGTGTAGCCTTGATACTAGTGTGATAACTATTATTATAAGAAAATTCTATTAAAGGTAAGTGAACGTCCCAATTACCTCCGAAATCAATTACACAAGCTCTAAGCATGTCCTCCATTGTTTGGATTGTCCTTTCGCTTTATCCGTCCGTTTGAGGATGATAAGTTGTGCTCAATTTTAACTTGGTTCCCATTGCCTTTTGGAAACTTGACCAAAAATGAGAGGTAAATCGACTATCCCTATCAGAAACAATTGATAAAGGAATGCCATGTAAAGAAACAATTTCATTTACATACAACTTAGATAATTGTTCCATACTAATTGTTTCCTTCATTGGTAGAAAATGAGCTAACTTGGTTAACCTATCTACAATCACCCAGATTGTATCATTTCCTTTCTTGGTTTTGGGTAATTTAGTAACAAAATCCATTGTTACAAATTCCCATTTCCACACTGGCATTTCTAATTGTTGTAACAAACCTGAGGGTTTCTGGTGTTCAGCCTTAACTTGTGAGCAAGTTAAACATTTAGAAACATAGGCTGCTATATCCTTTTTCATTCCTATCCACCATAAATTTTTCCTTAAATCCTGATACATTTTGTCACTTCCTGGATGCATCGTATACTTGGATTTATGAGCTTCTTCTAATATACGATGGCGTAGATTTCCTAATTTAGGTATTCACATTCTCTTTTCATGAAATCTCCAAATTCCATCTGTTCCTTGTTTTAATTCTTTCAACATACCTTTTAACTTTTCAGTATCTTCCTTGATTATTGATTCTTGTGCTTCTCTTATTTGATCATTTAAATCTACTTGCAGATTTAATTTAAGAGAACGTACCCTTCTTGGCTTTTCATGATACTTTCGGCTTAAAGCATCTGCCACTATATTTGCTTTTCCTTCATGATACTGGATATCACAATCATAATCACTAAGCATCTCCATCCAGCGTCTTTGTCTCATATTCAACTCCTTTTGCTTGAAGATATACCTTAAACTCTTATGATCAGTAAATATGGTAAACTTACTACCATAAAGGTAATGTCTCCAAATCTTAAGAGCAAAGATTATAGCTCCTAACTCTAAATCATGGGTTGAATAATTCTCTTCATGACTCTTAAGTTGTCTAGATGCATAAGCTATAACATTTTGTCGTTGCATCAATACACATCCATAACCTAGTTTAGAAGCATCACAATAAACTACAAAGTCTTCAGCTCCTTCTGGTAATGCTAGTATGGGCGTATGGGTTAATCTTTGCTTAAGGATTCTAAATGCTTCTTCTTGTTTAAATCCCCATTCAAACTTAACAGATTTACAAGTTAACTTAGTTAAGGGAATGGCTATTCTAGAGAAATCTTTAATAAATCTTCTATAATAACCTGCCAATCCTAAGAAACTTCTAACCTCAGTTGGTGACTCAGGGGTTTTCCATTTAGTAATTGCCTCGATTTTTGTTGGATCTACCTAAATTCCTTCATGATTGACTAAGTGTCCAAGGAATTGTACTTATTCTAACCAAAATTCGCACTTATTGAATTTAGCATAAAGCTTTTCCTTTCTTAATAAACTTAAAAGTGCGTGCAAATGCTTTGCATGATCCTCTTTATTCTTAGAGTAAATTAGAATATCATCTATGAAAACAATTATGAATTTATCCAAATATAGCTTACATACTCGGTTCATCATGTCCATAAATGCAGCTGGGGCATTGGTTAAACCAAATGGCATGACAGTATATTCATAATGACCATACCTCGTTCTAAATGCGGTTTTAAGAATGTCCTCTTCCTGTACCTTTAATTGATGATATCCTGACCTTAAATCGATTTTAGAGAAAAATCGAGCTCCTTGTAGTTGATCAAACAGATCATCGATTCTCGGTAATGGGTACCTATTCTTAATCGTGACCTTGTTTAATTCACGGTAGTCAATGCACATACGCATTGATCCGTCCTTCTTTTTAACAAACAATATCGGCGCTCCCCATGGCGACGAACTTGGTTGTATAAATCCTTTCTCTAACAATTCATCTAATTGTTTCTTCAATTCTTGCATTTCAGCGGGTGCTAAACGATAAGGTGCTTTGGCAATCGGTGCTGTTCCTGGTAGCAGGTGAATTCTGAATTCAACTTCTCTGTCTGGAGGTAGTCCTGGTAATTCTTCTGGAAAGATATCTGAAAACTGTGACACTACTGGAATATCTTTTAGTTCTTTTCCTTTAGTGTTAGTGATTATAGAAATCAAATACACTATAGAACCTTTTCTCATACAACTTGCAGTTTTCATCACAGAAATGAATTTAGTAGACCTAGAAGGTTTATCTCCTTTAATTGTGATCATTTTACCTTTTGGTGAATTTACTTGAATTAACTTTTGATCACATAAAATACTGGCTTTATTGGCTATTAACCAATCCATTCCTAAAACAACATCAAATCCTGTCAGACTCATGGGATAAAGATTTGCAATAAATTTCTGATTTAAAATTTCTATTCTTGCTCCCTGCAAGATTTCAGAAATCCTAATGGTTTCTCCATTTGCTGTCTCTACTAAGCATTCTAGTGGTAGTTTAGTTAATGATTAATTTAGAAATTTGCAAAACGATGTATTAATAAAACTTTGGTTTGCACCAGAGTCAAATAATACTTTAGCAAAAACATCATTAACTAAAAACGTACCAGCTATGACATCTGGAATCATCTTGGCTTCTTCTGCAGTCAGAACAAATGCTCTAGCATTTTTAGTATTCTTGTTGTCTGTGGCTGGAGCTAATTTCAGACAATTTGGCCTGATATGACCTTTTTATCCACAGTTGTAATATAATCCATTACTGGTTTTCTTCCTACAATTTTCTTCCTTGTGTCCTGGCATCTTGCAATAATTGCAGAGAGTGGAGCATTTTCCCGAATGCTTTTTCTTGCAGACCTTGCAGTAGGGTGCAGAGGTAGAACCCATATTCTTACGATTGAATTTTTCGGAACGGAATTCTTGTGTAAGCCTTTGGGTTAAGTTCCTCCTCTGATCTTCTTCTCTAGTACGAATTAATTCATCAGTCAAGGTATTGGCTAGTTCTACAGCTCCTTCTATATTTTGAGGTCTAGCTGCCTTGACTATGTGTCTTATCTCTCCAATTAATCCCCAAATATAACGGAAAATTAACACTGGTTCTGGTGAGGCAAGAGTTGGCACTATTCTAGCATATTCGAAGAATAACTTAGTGTACCCCTTGCTATGCACACCAGTCATCCTAAGATTTAGGAATTTGTTTGCTATCTGTTCTTTTTCATTAGGAGGGCAGAATTTCCTTTCTACCTTGTCCTTAAATTCTTCCCATTCCATATTATAGGTTCTATCACTTCCTTTTGTTTGGAGGATAGTGTTCCACCATTCTAGTGCTGCATTCTTAAACAGATTAGAAGCAAACAGTACCTTATCTTCTTCAGCACACTTACTTATCCTTAAGACTGCCTCAGTCTTTTCTATCCAGCGTAAGGTTGCAATGGCCCCTTCATTGCCCGAGAATTCCATTGGTTTACAAGACCAAAATTCTTTATAAGAACAACCGTAAGGCACGGTTCTTCTTCTTTTGGGAATGGACATTTGAAGTACAGGTCCATTGTTCACGCTGTTTTCTGGTTCACTTGGTCGCTTACTGCTATGCTTACTTTTATTATCAGCATCTTTAACAGTTTGAAGTATAAATGGCATTGCATCTATAATTCCCTGTGCTACTATGTGTTGGATAGCACTATTGTCCACTTGATTGTTATTGTTATTGATGCTTGGATTCTCATTAACCACGTTAATGTTACTCTGGTTATCATTCTTCAGATTTCCTTGATTTCCTTCGTCGGCCATCTGAATTTTAAACATTTACCCCATATTTATATCACAAATAATAAGTAATATAGTTAATCACATGACACGCAATTTAACCAAAACCGTCGATCATTGCGACTTGTACTCTATTTTCATATACTATGCGTCTATTACACACTAGTACAGAAATAAAGATTACAATACCAACAGAAAGAAAATTACACTAATAGTAATATGCATCCGTACACACATATTTTATTTTATTATTTTTTTTATTAATATATTATTACTACTACCATTTCCTCCATTCACATTCATGGATATGGATTTATCCAAAAATCCATATTGCGCTCATCGTATTTCCATACGAGACGCTCTCCCACCTGACGCATTCTCTCACTGTTCTCTAAAATTTCCACGCCAAAAGTCCTAAGTTCTTGGACGTTTTCTGCACTCATTGGGGGTGCAGGTTCTCGGACTGGGTTTGGAATCTGGGGTGCGGGTTCCTGATATGGGGGTGACAGTTCCTGAAATTGGTAAGGATCCTCTAAAATTTCCCTAATATATTCATCTTGGTAATAGGGATCTAAAGGGTCCTTACCTGGGTAGGCTTCTAAGTTTTGTATGGGTGAATATTCATGGATAGGGTAACGTTGCACAAAGTCCCTATTATCGTCCCACCAGGGGTCGTAATTTGGGTCTAGAGGGTTTGGTGCAGGTACCCTAGGGATTTCTTCTGGGTTAAAGTCATGCATCTCCACTTGGTTTTCCTGGTTTTCTATCTCCATGGGTTGATCTGAGTTTTGTGGTTGTGGGGCTACTAGTTGTTCCAGACTCGGGTCAGCAGCAGTTGTGGCTAGGATATGAAAATTAGCTAGGCTTCTATTAAGCATATCCTGTGTACAGGCATCGGTTCTACGCTTAGCAGCTGCTAGAACTCTTTGCTGTTGCAACTTTCGCATTCTCTTCCTACGAGCAAAAGCTTCCTTACTGAACCATCCTCGTTTCTTATTAGGGAATGGCTCTTTTGACTGAGCTCTAAAAGCAAACACTCCTTCTTCCTGATCAGCAGAATACCCAGAAAGGGCAAGCTGTGACGAAGTACCTTCACTCTTAGGTGATTCAGACAACAGCCGATTCATGTCTGATGGTCCTTGATCACTCATACTGTAACTAACAGATAGTCAAATAACACATAACAAATAAATACAGTTATGCATATACTTTCATAATTTATTTCCTAACAAATTTTAAAATTTAAGTGTTAGCAGAACACTTTTTTGGCTCAGACCAGTGGCTAGACTCTGATACCACCTTCTGTCGCAACCCCCGATCCCTGATCCCCGGGAACGGGCGGACGCGATCACAGAGTTTCGGTGGTATCAGGGTTATTTAGTCTTACAGCGGAATTTACATCAGGACCGTAGTTAGGAAATGTTTATCAAAGTAAAACCACCTCATTTAATATTGATAATCACATGGGTAAAACCCAAGTTTCTTATTACAATACATTTATAGGGACACACCCTATTTTATTGAATTTAAAACATCGTTTATTTGGTAACTTTTATAGCCACATTTTTTCCAAGCCTTCAGTGCTCTCCAGCTAGCTTTTTACTAATTGGCTTTCACATTGGGTTACCTGAAACATGTTTTAAAAATATTTGTCAGCGGGAAATACTGGTGAGTGAATCCCAGTTTAATCAAGTTTAAAGTCACAGTGAACAGTATTGAGAGCGATCACATTGTTTATGCCTACACAATTACTCCATTTGGTACTATCAATCCTGACTTGTGGGTCATATTACCCATTGGCTAACTCATTGTCCAATGGTAACGTATTGTCATCCCGACTTACTACTCGGAAGTAGTACAAATTTTGTATACAAAACCCCAACATACCGGCAGTAATTGAATAACCACAAAGACTCAATCACTGCTAAATTTCATAGTAAAACATTTAAGGTTTAGTAAAACATTACCAAAAAGTTTAACAAAAAGAGGATAACTCACATTGCTGTCTTAGGCTTTTCGTAAGGGTTTCCTGGATATAATCTATAATTTATACAAATGTACATTGATTAGTACCATAACCCTTTGAAATTATTAATGATACCCTCCCCGAGACGGCATTCCAACAACTACGTCGGGCAGACCCATGACAGTTGTTACGGAACCCTAAATCAATCAGGCAGCGTAACTATTATGAAACTAGGGTTATAATACTTACAACGGAGCAGAACCTCGCTAATTAGGGGGTATAATACTTGCAAAATATGCCTAATATCAGAGAATTCGAGATTGAGAATTGAGAATGAGCGACGGAAATTGAAACCCGAGGCCTCCTTTATATAGTTGCTGATATTGACTCTCAGGCGGCCCGTGTAAGGTAAGGCTAAGCCTTATGCGGCTCGTGTCAACATATGGTCAAACTATAGCTTAGCTTATTCGATGTGTAGGTCCGCCACGATGTCGACACGTGTCAGCACCGGATGTCTCCGCGTTTCATGATCTCTAGCGGCCCGCGTAAGTGTAAGCTTAAGCTTACGCGACCCGCCTTGACTAAAGGATTCAACGATATCAGGTTTAGACCCTGATACGGCCCGCGTGAGATGTTGGGTTGGGTCTACGCGGCCCGCCTCAGCCCTAAATTTACAATTTTATATTTTATTTAACTACTATAACATGTTTCGGGCTCGGTTTTTCATATACGGGGTATAATATAAGACGTATTGGGACATTTTACAATATACTAGAGTGTCAGAATTATTATAAGGGTGTTGGTTTTACCGAGGGTTGTTACATTCTCCCCACCTTGTTTTAGAGGTCGCCCTCGAGATCTACTGAAACAAGTGCGGATATTTTCTTTTCATTTCTGATTCAAGCTCCCATGTGTATTCAGGTCCTCTTTTAGAGTCCCACTTCACTTTGACTAGAACTAGTCTCTTATGCTTGAGATTCTTGATTTTCATGTCTTCAATCTGTAGAGGCCTTTCTACAAACTTGAGTTGTTCATTTACCTCTATATCCTTAAGAGGTACTATTAATGATTCATCAGCTAAACACTTTTTAAGATTAGATACATGAAACACATCATGTATTCCTGCCATTTCCTCTGGCAGTTGTAGCTGATAGGCTACTGATCCTATTCTTCTAATAATCTTAAAAGGTTCAACATACCTGGGACTTAGCTTTCCCCATTTGATGAATCAGCCTTAATTAAACAACTCCCTCCACCCTGACCTTTAAGAACATTGTATTTTCCAATAAAAATTGAAAAGCAACACAGAAAGAATGATGAGATACCAAGTATGACTTGACCTAGGGTATGTGTTTTCTTTCTCTCATTGGTTCATTTCCTTGTGGGTCCCTCGTCTTAACACTTTATTTATTCTTAAAATATCATAAACCCTAAAACGGCATGAAATCAGGTGCATGAATCTATTTCCATTTTTAGAAACAAATAAAATAAAAATAAAAATAAAAGGGTGTACCTATTGGCACACCCATTTGCCTATCTACACACCTTAAAAGATGTTTTTTTGTCCTTATATGCACACCCTGCAGTGTCGAACTGTGGCCAAAACACGGCGATTTGGTCCGGTTAGTTTCTGACGGGTCTGTTGACCGGACCAAAACGCCGAGCTTTGGCCGCGTTTTGGTCCTGTCAACCAGACAAAAGACTGACACCCGGTCTGGTTAACAGGACCAAAACACGGCCAAAGCTCGGCATTTTGGTCCGGGCAACAGACCTGTCAGATACCCGTCAGTCTTTGTCTGGTTAACCGGACCAAAACGCCGCGTTTTGGCCACAGTTCGACACTGCAGGGTGTGCACATAAGAACAAAAAACACCTTTTGGGGTGACTATCTACACACCAAGTGTGTAGATAGTTTGGGCCAAATAAAATACAGTAAGATAACAACTGTAATCTAACATGAAATCAGGTGCATGAACCTGTTTCCATTTTTAGAAAAATATGCCATAATTCAGTAGCAAAGGACAAGCTTCAGATATTGTTAATTTTAGCTATTTGATTATCTGATTTACATGAATTTAACCAACATAAGTCATGATCATAACTGTTTAATAATCTGTATTACTTGAAAAGACAGTCTTATCTCATTCTATGTACCGCTAGATCAAATGTCCTTCTGGTGTCTTCTAATTTTGAGGTAATGTATTGTACTCTCACTTTTTTTATGAATTTAGCTTCTAATTCATCATTGTAAATATTCGAAAGCAAATTGAAAGGACTTGGTGAATTAACCAATCACCAACTATGATTATGTCACCTTTAATTCGTGTATCAAACAAAACACTTGATTTAAATTTCCCATTGTGCCTTTTAAAAAAGTTCCCATTGTACGATAGATAGTGCATGTCTTGTTGATGAGTTCAAACCATATGCGACAGATACTACATGTCTACATCGCGTATTCCCCACATTTTTTTGCATATTTAGTTATTAACATATAAGAGAATTAGGTTACAACCGCGTGTACTACATGGGTTGCATATATGTAATTGTATATAATAAATAATAAAAATGTATATCTTTAGAAAAATCTCGTATATTAAATGTGTTCAATAAAACATAATGTCATACGTTAACACAAACAGTCGTCAAAGATTTATCTTTTAAAAATAGATTTTACATTTGAAAGAATTGTGCGATTATAATGGTGAGTCCAAACCATTATAGCGGTGCGTTTAAAGATACTTACAATTTGATAGAAGCATAAACCAGACCTAGAATAATTATTTAATTTTAGTGAATCTTTGATCTATATATCAAACGGGAACCTTTGATTCCTAATTGACTATAATTTCAATCACCAAACTCCAAAGTGTATATATTTACTCATAATAAAAAACACATGTTTATCCTTATCTAATCTTTTTGTTTAAAATTATTTATATTAAAATTATTTATAGAAAAACAAATATGTATTCTTAATTAATTTTTTGTTTAAAGTTATTATTATCTAATATGGTCATAATAAAAACAAACGTTTATATTCTTATATAATTTTTTGTTTAAAATTATTAGATTTAATTACATGGTTAGTCCATGTGGTTTGCACAAAATAACATACTTGTGTACTAATAGTTTAAAATCTCCTTCTAGGGTATTAACTTTTCATTTTGTAACGTTTGGAGGTATTAACGTTAATTGTTTGTTAAACTATTAGTACCTGAATATGTTATTTTGTGCAAACCACAGGGACTAGCTAGTCCCTGTGGTTTGCACAAAATAACATATTCAGGTACTAATAGTTTAACAAACAATTAACGTTAATACCTCCAAACGTTACAAAATGAAAAGTTAATACCCTAGAAGTTGATTTTAAACTATTAGGACTTAAGTATTTTATTTTTTTGCAAACCACATGGATTAACTGCGTGATTAACTCAAATTATTATTATTATTATTATTATTATTATTCAATATGATCATAATAAAAACAAACATTTATCCTTATCTAAATTTTTGTTTAAAATTATTTAGTAGAAAAACAAACACTTATTCTTATCTAATATTTTGTTTAAAATTATTATTATTAGGAAAACTTACAAGTTTTGTCCTTTATTTATATACCATTTTTCAGGCGGTGTCCTTTTCAACGAATTTTGAGAGTTTTTGCCCTTTATAGAAAATTTTGTTGCACGTCTTGTCCTTTAGCTCTAACCCAGTTAGATTTTTTTTTGTTAAATCTGATCATGTGCAATGCACATGAGAGCATTCTTGTAATTTCACCTTTCTAGGGTATATTATGTAAATAACTTATATTTAAGGACTATTTTATAAAAGAATAAAAAAATATATAAAATACACCTCTCTTTTCTCTATTCTCTCTCTCTATCAATATGAAGATTCTTGTCTTTCTACTCTCTCTTTGTAAACAATTCATAACAACCCAAAAAATAGTATAAACAATTTGAAAAACCCCAGATGTGAAAATCACTTACAACATACAGCCACAATTATCGGATTAATCAACTTACAATGGGCTTTTATCGGCTTCCTCCGCTATCACTTTCTCCTGCAACGGTGACGGAGAAGATTCCGATTACGAATACCAACACAGATCCGAGAGGGTGGTGTTGCAGGTCCGACGGGGGTTCTGGTTGGTTGGTCGGTGAGAGTGAACACCGTTTTTTTTCATTAGGGTGAACTCCGAAAGTATGAAAAGATCAAACCGGCGAAGGAATGGCAGTGCAAACCGGTAAGTACACCAGCATGGCAGGCCGATGCTGGAGGTGGGCGGGGAGGACCACCGGCCAGGGCCTGATATTTCGAAGGGCACTTTATTTTATAAAAAACCCGATAAGTATATGTAAAATATAATTTTTAATAGGGTATACCCATACAAACACCAACATAGGCCAACTTACAAAACGTTCTTATGATTTTTATTAGTTATTAGCCTATTGGTATTAGGTTTAGACCTTTAGTGAGCCCAATACCCAATTTCGTTAAGGCGTAAGGGCACGCTTTTTCAAGCTTGAACATGGTACACGAATTCTCAGGGCCGACCCTGTACACTAGTACTCGTAACTTCGCCGGGTCTAGATAACGATGATGATTGAATCTTTATGTTCTGATAAAATCTTCGTTTTCTTCATGTTCTGATTGAATCTTCATTTTGGTGATTGAATCTTCATGTTCTGATTAAATATTTGAATGGAAATAGTTTGGTAGAGGTGGAAATGATATCGTTGGGGTGGGGCGGCGATCGAAGTGGTGAACATTTGAATGGGTGTTTAATTGAGGGTGGGGCGGCAATGGAGGCATGTGGTAGACAGGGGCGGCGGTAGATGGCTGTGGTGGGAGGTGGTGGTGGATGATGGTTGTGAAGGGTGGCGGATGGTTGTGGTGGTGCGAGGTGGGAGATGGTGGTGATAGATAAAGGTGAGAGAGAACTGTGTGTGTTTGCATAGAGAGAGAGAGAGAGAGAGAGAGATTTTAATATTTATAAAGATATTAGTTTTTTAAATACCTTTTGTTTTATATATTAAAAAGATTTATAAATAAATGGGTATAAAGACTAAACTATCCAGACTTAACAAAAAAACTAACTGGGTTAGGGTCAAAGGATGCAATGTGCAACAATTTTCCCTATAAGGGGCAAAAACTGTCAAAATTTGTTGAAAATGACACCGCCTGCAAAATGGTGTTAAGATAAAAGACAAAACGTGTATTTTTTTCCTTATTATTATTCAATAGGAGAGATAAATAGGAAAATAAGGTGTAACCAAATTATTTATCACCAAAACCAACTTTGTATTAATATATTATTTATTTTTATTTTCACTATTAAAAATATATAGATTTTTTGACATAATTTTTTAAAGATACAACTTTTTTTTTATTATTTGGCATATAAAATTAGATATATTTGTGCAATACACAGGACATAATTTTTTTATTATCTACTTTACAAATTTTAAAGACATAATTTCTTTTATTATTTGCTATAAAAAGACATTTATTCGGGTTTTTTTTAAGATACAACTTGATTATGCAAATAATATCAAATATCAAAGAAAAACAGTTTATAATTCATTTTTTTATATAATTTTCAGCCCTATAGTTATTTGTCTTTTACAACTTTGTCATAAAACATTTTATTTTTTATTTTTTTATCTTAATATTTTTCCACTTTCAACTTTGGTCTCATATACATTTTATATTTTACAAATTTGTCATTTTATGTTTCGGTTTAAATTTTATGAGTTAACACCATACAACACGAATGTATGGTTCAAAGTTTTTACTTTATTTTGTTTTGCAATTTAAGTTTAACAACCGTGACACAATGTGCGGGTCCTAAGTCGACTTAGTTATTTTTTTCTTTGTTTTACGTTTGTGGTTAATTTTTGCAAGTTATCAAGCTGCAATGGGCATGCGTGAACGTTACTTTTTATTCGGTTTAACAATCCCACTACAAAGCGCGGATCCTTAACACTAGTTTCTATTATTTATTTGTTAAATTGAGGGTGTCGTTATCCTCCTCATGGATGGTTCATAAATTATAAATAAATAATGTTAGTGACGACGATAAACAAATAATATATTTTTTAATTAGAACATTTTAAATACATGGAGAAGATATATCAACCTCATATAGTCATAGTTTTTTGAAAGATTCCACATGGAGTTGACCCAAATAAACATGTAACATTAACCTACTTAATTAATTATACTTCAATTTCAGGTGCGATGCTTGCAACCAAAACCTCTAGCAGCTACAATACAAAGTTATAGTGACTTGGGTCTACCAATCCATTATTTCATGATTTCGTATCACATTGTCCCTAATTTTAAAAGACCTTAATTTATAATGTTATGTATATTAATATGTGTATGAGATGAAATTACGCATGTTATAAAACTCAAAAACCCTAATCACGCATGTTGAAAACCATAATCACGCATGTTGAAAACCATAATCACACAACTATGTTTAAACGTAATTTTCCATCACAAATGAAATTCCATTTCCATATTCTCTTAATCTGTCTCTCAAATAAAACTACTTCTTTTAATGAAATACCTTTGAAAATTCAGTCATTGGGGTATGCAATTTTGACAAATACTGATTTTAACTACTCCCAGTCACTGTTTGTTGTTTTGGTTGCAAATTTAGAAAACATTAAAAAGGGGAAAACTGCTGCTATTAAAAAGGGGAAAACTGGTGCTATTAAAAAGGGGAATACTACTGGTTTTCTTATGTTTCCTAGACTATTAAGATACTACCTGCAAAAACATGTTTCTCAAAAAGCTTTTGAAAAAGGTAAATCTATTAAAATGAATAGTCTAACATCTGAAACTTTTACTCGCCTTATGGCTAAAGAGTCAGATGTTTCCAAAACTGAAGCAGAGGGGAATGAGGAAATTTTAGATGAGTCCACAACTGCTCCTCAAACCTCTGTTGCTGAGCCCACTGCTCTTGGTGATCACAACATTACAACCACTGCTGTGAAACCCCCACCAACAAAACTCAAAAAGACCAAAACAAAATCCAAATAGCCCACCGAAACCAGGAAAACGGGTCCTCTGGAAGATGAGATCCCAGAGGTTAACCCTGTGACAACACAGATGTCACTACAAACCACTGTTGTTACTTCCTCACAACATGTGGAAAGATCTCAACCCATAAACCAAACTCCTCATGATTCCTCATAAAAGGAACATGTTGTATTCATAGGGACACCACAATATGATGTCATACCCTCATATGAGAGTATACTTAAAAGCCCTTCTCTCGGGGTAATGTCTCTTTCGACAGCAATCCCTTCATCTTCTATTCCACCAAAGTTTGTAACACTTCTTCAAGCTATTGACATTCAGACTGATAGCAATCCCTCCCACGAACACTTTACTGTGAGTTTAACTTCGACAATTGCTATGTCTGAACCTTTTCAATTGCCTAACCCATAAATAGTTGAGGAGGCTACACCTCTTGAATTTCAGCAAATTCTTGATGGTATTTCAAGTGGAGCAACTACTACAAATGTCAAATCCACTTATTTACATTTGGACAGTAGTTTCATCAGTCAGACTCCCTTAAAGGCAACCACTGCTGTGTCTATCAAGGTATCCTCTGGTGAGTTCAAGTTAACCATGGGTGAGATCACTAAGGTAACCACTGATGCAGAGGGAAGTCCCCAGAACCAAGAACAAGGGGCATCTGCTAATGAAAATTTGGAGATACCTCCTCTTTCAAAAGCAGATACAACCACCTCTGGTGTGAATTCAGGTGATCCTATAAGTTAGGTGATGGATTAAAATACCAGGATTTGACGGACAAGATATCTAAATTGGAAACAACTGTTGCTGATATGAAAGATCAATTGAAGCAGTTGGTGGATGCTTTCAAAAATCGACCTTCTCATCAGTAGTTATGCCAAGAGCTTTGGAATTCGGTACAACCCATTCTTGCAGCTCAAAGGGAATTGGCTGAGATTCAACTTAATTCTCACATGAAGCTAATTAGAGTTATGGTTGAAGCAAGATACAAAGACACACAGGCTGACATCAAGGGCATAAAAGAATGCATTGTAAAGTTAACTGGTACTACCCCTGCACCTTTGTTTGAAAAAGATGACGCTGAAAAGAGGGAAAAGGATTCCATGAAAAACTTTGGCAAACCAACAACAATGAATCAGCCAAAACAAAATCCAAAGCCTGCCAAGAAAACTTCTGCAAAATCTCCTGGAAAATCTGATACTGGTAAGAAAAATGGAATTGATGATACCGTTAACAAACAGACAGATAAGGAGATTGAACGAAAGCAGAAGAGGAAGCATACAAAAGAGGAAGATGAAGTGCTAAACATTGGAACGTCAAAAAGAAGAAAATCAAACAAACACAACGAATCTCCTATTGTCATGTTTCCTAAACCAATATCACCAACCACTGCTGTGAAACTTAAAAGCACTGCTGAACCTAAGAAACCAGATTCTGATAAACCTAAAACAAAACTCTCACCAGAAAAACCACCTGTCAAAAAGCAGAATACAAAATCCTCATCACCACTGCCAACCTCCACTGAAACAATTGTTGATGCAACAAATGTTTCAACACATGTTAAGACAACAGTGGTTGAGACACCAGTTGTTTCAACAATTGTTAGTCAATCCACTGAGTCTACCCAATTTCAATTCCCATCACAATCAACCCTTACACTCATAGCACCTTTTTCTTCCTTAACTCCTCCCTCTTCAAAATCTGTTTACACAAGAAAGAGAAAATTCATGGTGCATTGTAACACCTCGTAAAAATCATACCCAATAAAATAAAAGACACGTGTCATGTAAGGCAAACGTGTTATAAACCCGGATCAAGTTAAAATATGTATGGTAGGATTTAAAAGTGTCGACATGCTAATTAATACCTCTGAGCGACCTATTTATAAATCCCAAACCTTAATATATTTTATAAACATCTGATATATATATATATATATATATATATATATATATATATATATATATTCAAATCCAGTTATCCTTAGTGGTAATTAATTTAAATCTCAAAGAAATGGATTCTATGAGTGTTTACGACAAAGTTTACATTCAAGACCTCTTTCAAAAGAATCCAAGATAACATAAGTGCATGGCAAGGCTTTCATAGCTTTTCAGAACTGAGCAAGTGGTCCCATTCTGATGATTAAGACCTTGGATTCGTATTAGCAAAGTTGCATGGTCAAAGCCTAAAAATTTACAAAATTTTGTCTTCTGATGATGGCTTACGGACCGCAAAGAGACCACCTTACGGTCCGTAAGGTGGCGGAGCTGGGCAGATATAATTAAAAAGCGGATACGGACTGCAAAGCCAAGGGCTTACGGTCCGCAAGGTTTGTAACTGGTCATCTCAGATCAAGGTCGGTTGCGGAGCGTATAATTTTGGACTTACGGTCCGTAAGAGGTGCATACGGACCGCAAAGGGTATTGCTTACGGTCCGTAAGGCTGTCGCTGGCAGCAAAAAATGGACAGATGCCTGTTCAGCCTGTTACACCGCCTTACTTGCATGGTTTTCAAAATACAGGAGTTGGGCCAGTAGTTTTACATGCATAGGGACACATGGGAACATCAGGAAACAATTGTAGACTTGGATGTGATGATCTTGTTGCATTTAGTTCACTATATAAGAACTTGAAGTTGCAACATTTGAACTTGCCACTTCAAAATCATTTCAAGCTGATCTCTGGAGCTCTCTAGTCTGCAACAAGTTTCCTTAAAGTTCCAAATTGTGCTTAGGACCTTTGTAAGTGTCCTTAACCTCCTAATTTCAGCTTTAATTAGTTTAATGACCAAAAGTCAAACCTATCGTAATTAAGGTTTGACTTAGCGATTAATCACAATGGATCCAGTCATTAGTTAAATTAAAAGTAGTTATAAGTTGCTAATTATGTAGGTAATAAACCCCGAAGAGGGCACCTACTGATTATCACCCTAACTTGGTCAAATGTCGGGTCAAATCTAATACTAAAAAGTCAACAGAAAGCTAATTTTCAAATAAACACATAATTAGCAATGTAGAAGCCATGAAACCTGTTTTATCACTTGTGTAACTTAGTAATCAATGTAAGAACATGTCTAAGTATGTTCAACCCGACAATTTCAAGTTTAGGGTCAGTTCGCAACCGAAAGTCGCAAAAGTTGACTATTGCTTTGACTTTCAGTTCTGACCCGATTAAATTATTTTGGAAATGCCTTAGAGCTCTATTAGGACCAGGTTATAGGTTAGTATAACCCTCTGAGGTTATACAACTTGGTTCCTTGTTTATCCGATTAATATGCATGTTTCCGTTATAAGCCTAAATGTTGACCATTATGCCCTTTTGACCTTAAAACAAGAATTTTGAAAATATGAAAAGACAATAACCTTTGTTACTGAATTATAAACACGTACTTAAATTTTCACATCAGTTTGAGGTCTAGATTAGGAGTTATGCTCAATATCGTAACTAAGAAGCTTTTTATTAATTAAACGACATAATTAGCATATAGCCTAGTTAAACCCAAATTTTGATATCAAACTTTTTACCCACTGATATAATATAATATTTTATGATTTTTAAAGATTTTTATTTATTTTTAGGCTGAGCATAACATAGGGTTCTAGCATTGATTCGGTAATTGTCGGTTATACCATTTTCTTGAATAAAATGAGTTTTACAAAACATTTTGATACCAAACCTTTTGCTACTGATTTTACATGATAAATGAAATATTTGAAGCTTTCTGGAATGATAAAAATATCAGCTTTTCTTATAAAACCCGGAAATCGCTTAAAACCGCATTTTTACGCGTTTTAAACGCATAGTATGAGTTAAAACTATTTTAAGCATATAAGACTTAATACCTACTGATGTTTTAAGTAAATTTTTATAATTAAATAGTAAGCAACAGTTTTGAACTCAAAATTCTAATTTTGACCTTTAAAGCTTATGTGAAATTACCAAAATGCCCCTACGGTGCATAGTTTGGTTATATAAGATAAATTTCACATATATGCAATACCCTATTGTTATGACTTATAAAAATAAATATTTTTACTAAATATATCAGACCTGAAACTCAGTTTAATATTTAAATTCTTTTATAAGCTTTAAAATGACCAAAATACCCCTACGGGGCATAATTTGAGTTTAAATTCGTTTTGGGCATAATGGAAGGTATCCTACTGATATCACAACATATTTAAGGCATATTAACTCAGGAAACCTGTTCATGACTCGTTTGGTTACCCGTTATGCACTTTTTGCGTTCGATGCGGTTTATCTAACTAGTTTGCATAAATTAGCCGAAACGGGTCAAACCTTATCATTTTTATCTCAAAATCCATAATGTGTTTAGTTTACCCATATTAAACAAGTCTTCAAACTTGTCGGGTCTAAATCACATTCTAATCCGGTCTTCGCTTAATCGTGCGTTTGAATCGAATATCTTCCTTTAAAACTAACCGGTCTAAGTTTAGGCTTAATTAAGACCCGTTAGGAATCTAATAGGTTATTAAAAACCTTCATTCCAGATTAGGAGCCCAGTAAAAGCTACTTGCACCTGCTGATTGTGATATATACTTGCTCAGGTAAATACTTTTAACTTATTTTCCATATACGGGCTTGGGATACGGTATTATAAAAATACCGCTTGGTCGGATGTGTAATCATTTAAATCGGATTGTGATTAATGTATTTACATAGCCCGTTTTAATTTGTATTGTTTGGTATATGGCCTTTGGGGGGGTTAATGACCATGTCCCGGATATCCTTGGCATCATGCATTGAAATGGCCACGACTTAAGCACGGGGTGTAGGCATACACCTAACAATTGCATATGTAAAAAGGTACTCCACAATAAGGAACTAACCTTGTGGGTATTATACCTGTGGCGTGTCAGTTAATCTTATCCGGCTCTTCTAACCGGCCCTGATATAAATAAAACTGTATACAAGATTATTTTTAAATAATTGTCCCAAGTTATAAAAGATATTTTGTGCCTTGTGCACCCAATTCAATTTTCTTAAACTCTTTTCAAAATAGTCGGTTAATTGTATTTACCAGTGTAAACTGACGTATTTTCCAAAAGGCTAAAGTGCAGGTACTAGACGGAATAGGCCGGCTACTCCTGAGTGAATAAATAAACGTCTTGCAAGCTTGGTCACTTAAAGTCTGTTGAACAATTATCTTTTATTTGATCCGCCTGTGGATCCTTTACATTTCCGTTTGTAATACTTGATATTTTCAATCGGTTTGTAATGTATATATCTTTTGCTTCCGCTGTGCATTAAATTGTGTTGTTTGACTATGACGATATCAACTACGTCACGATACTCCCCACCAGGCCCACCGGTAGTATGTGGAAATATCGGGGTGTGACAGGTTGGTATCAGAGCCAAGATTGAGTGAATTAAACACTAGCCTTTTGTGTTTAATCTCTATGACACAGTTGCACATTCCTCGACTTTCGAGTCTAGACAAAGAACATAGGACTAATCCTAATTCGTTTTATTTTGTCCTTTATTTGTTTCCTTTGTTGTTCTTTTGTTTGTTTTGACAGGTTTATCAAAATGCCACCAAGATTTAGGAGGGGAAGAGGCAAGGCCCCAATTACGGGTCACGATCATGAAGCCGGACCTTCACACCGGAAAACCCCATCTATTAACATGAGTACAAGTCCTCAGGAGGATTGGAGGACTTACCTGGAGCCCGCGAGACGTTCTGTCTCGCCAAGTTCGTCACCTTCCTACCACTATTCATTCGGGCCCCAATCTGAAAATGAGCCCCATAACTCACATCCTTCTTTAATCCCCCTACAACGCTCCAACTCTCACCTTTCATTCAACGACCCAACACCCTTTTTCCAGAGCCGGTTTAACCCGGCAAACTTGATTGAAGAACCAATGGGTTTTAACCCATTGGGACCCGAAGACCACTTTTCTGGTGACCATGCTATGGACATGGACGAAGATACCGATCCCGCTGAACCTCCATCCGGGACACCTACTCACCCCATCGAGATCTCAGATGGGTCATCATTTCATGGATCACCTTACCGTGGTCCAGACAGTTACGAGGCGAGATTCGCTCAGTATGACTGGGTGTTTACTCCTTCTTATCACTCGTCTCTGCATCAGCAGCAGTAGGCACAGCAGGATCCCTCCGAGGATTCCCGTTTTGTAGCGGTCACTCCGCCACCACCACCGCCAGTTCAGCAACCGCCTCCAGAGCCACCGAGGCGGAGAAGTCAAACACACAGATGTCCGTGCGAGGAGGAGTGCGTATCAGCACCCCTCAACCTTCGAGTGGCAGTCACTACCCGCCACTATATGAAGACCCGCAGATGGGTGGGCCTTCAAACCCCGTCTCTGGGGTGGACTCTGTGCCTATCACGCCGCCACCAATGGGTTATGATAACCCAATTCCTGCATACGCCGGTTCAGCGGCGTATAACCCATTTGAGCAGCCGGCCCACACTAACTACAACTACGCGGAAGCCGACCCATACCTTGTAGCGGAAAACTACAATGCTCTCCATCCTGAGGGGCCATATGGAGCTCCTTGGGGAGTTGGATACCCAGCTTATGGATACCAACACCCGCCACCTCCTCAACCTCCACATCAGCAGCCGCCGTAGCCGCCATTGATACCGCCAGAGCAACAACAGGAGATTCTCCAAAGGTTGAGCCAGGTGGAGCGGGATGTTCAAGAAGAGCGTAGGCACAACCGAGGATTTCTCAAGGGTTTGGCAAACTTAATCAAGGGGAAGAGCAAGAGGGATCGTTAGAATTCCTTGTTTATTTATTTAATTGTATTGTAATTTCCTTTCAAGTCCCTGCATGGACATCTGTTTATGTATTCAGTCCCTGCGAGGACATGTATTTCCAGTTTAGCCCCTGCGTGGGCATGTCATTTCTGTTTAAGCCCCTACGTGGGCAAGTCATTTCTGTTAAAGTCCCGTTTAGGGCAACCATGTACTCTTTTAAAATTTTAGTGGAAGGTTGAATTTAAAATTTCATTTTGTCAATTATATGCATAAATATAAAATATGAAATAAATAAACATACCATTCCTTTTATAAGATCTGCTATTATAATAAAATAACAAAATCTTAAAGGCAAGACCTAGCCTGTGTGTCAGTTTAAGACAGGGCCAAGATGGTAGTCCTTATTAAGATTCAGATCCTTGTTAACATCTGAAAATATGTTAACATTCCTGACAATATGTGATTCGATAAAATCACATAAGTCGTCCTTATATTGGATTCTTTCAAAATCCTTTCCTTATATATTAATTAAACATCCATTAGTGATGAAATGCCTAAGGGCCATACTTATTGTCATATAAGACAAAAGGCAGGTGTAGTCTACGACTCCCTGTCAAGAAAAGGTAATGAACTATGATTCATGCCTTAATACCTCGATCCTATAAGATCTTGGCTTATAATTTAAATATGTCCTTGTGACTCGGCCTTTTGTGCCATTATTGTATTCTAATTATAACTAAGGATTATTATAATAAAAATCCTGAATGAATATATATTACAAATTAACCAAAATGTGTATTAATACCATGGTTAATAAATCATTAGAAATGATAGTACTATTATAAACTTCTAAATAAATCACTGTCATCATTTTATGTAGCAATCAAGCTACATGGCAGATTCTGAGGAAGTCAACAGTCACCCTTTGGAAAATCATGATGCAACCAGAATAAATATAACTGGGGGTGAACTTCGAGCATTAATCGATAGTGCCGTTGCTAAAGCTGTTGATAGACAGCTAAGGGAATTAGATGATACACATAGCAAAACTTTATCAGTACCCCATTCCAAACCTCACCCTAAGACTCACTCTGAGGCTCATAGTAAGCCACCTTCTAAACAACATGAGTCGAAGAAGGATGATGATCGACACTCTTCGAATCAGCACAATGTTCCATCAAAGAAGATTGTATTTGATCGTGAACCACGTACAAGGACCTGTACCTATAAATATTTTGTCTCCTGCAAACCCAGGGATTTCACTGGGGAAAAAGGAGCTATTGACTGCATGACATGGTTAGACGAAATGGATACTGTGGTTGACATTAGTGATTGCGCTGATAGGGATGTTGTGAAGTATGTATCTCAGTCGTTCAAAGGTGAGGCGCTAGCATGGTGGAAGTCTCTCATTCAAGCTACTGGAAAGGTCCCACTGTACAATCTAACGTGGGATCAGTTTGTCGCTCTTATTAAGGAGAATTAATGCCCTCAACATGAGGTTGAGAAGATTGAATCCGACTTCTTATCTTTGGTGATGAAAAATTTAGAATGTCAAGCATACCTCACCAGCTTCAACACCATATCCCGATTGGTTCCATATTTGGTAACGCCGGAACCCAAGCGAATAGCTCGATTCATTGGGGGGTTTAGCCCCGGAGATCAAGGCCAGTGTAAAGGCATCTCGACCTGCTACTTTTAGGTCAGCAGCTGACCTATCTTTATCCCTTACTTTGGATGCGGTCAGGCTGAGATCGCTTAAGAACTCGGAAGAAAGTAAGAGAAAACGTGAGGACGATAACTCACGACGGTCTGAGAAGAAGCATAAGGGAAACACATACCACAAGAAGAAGTTTGGGTCTAGCAAGGATAGTCAGCAAGCGGATGAGAAGCCAAGGTGCAAAACCTGCCAGAAACGTCACTTTGGAAAATGCAGGTTTGTAGCCAGGTCGCAGTCAAAGCCAATTACTTTTGGGATTTGTAAGTCTTCTGAGCACAAGACGTTAGACAGCACGAAGATAAAGGATGCAACGTGCTATAACTGTAATGAGATGGGGCACATCAAGTCGAACTGCCCTAAGTATGCCAAAAAGCCCGAGGAAGTTAAAAAGACCAATGCTAGGGTCTTTCGAATGGATGCACGAGAAGCCGTTCTGAATGATAATGTGATAACAAGTACCTTCCTTATTAATAACGTTTATGCAAGGGTGTTATTTGATTCGGGTGCGGATAAGTCATTTGTAGATGATAAGTTTTGTAAGTTGTTGAATTTACCTGTTAAAACCCGAAGCGTGAAATATGAAGTAGAATTGGCCGATGGTACCTTAGAAACTGCCTCAACTGTATTAGATGGATGTTTTATATCCATTAGGAACCACTCCTTTCCGTTATCCTTACTTCCTTTGAAGTTAGCTGGTTTCGACATAGTTATAGGCATGGATTGGTTATCTCATAACCAAGCCCAGATTGTTTGTGACAAGAAACAAGTAGTGATCAAGACTCCGTATGGAGAGTCGCTTACCAAACAGGGAGACACTCAGTATGGGTTGCCTAAGTAGGTGTCTATGCTTAAGGCGTCAAGATGTTTGAAGAAGGGTTGTGTCATATACATGGCACAGGTGACTATTGATGAACCGAAGCCCAAGGTTGAAGATATCCCTGTCATTTCTGAGTATCCTAAAGTATTCCCCTAAGAACTACCAGGTTTACTACCAGATAGGCAAGTAGAGTTCAGAATTGACATTATTCCTAGAGCAGCACCTGTTGCAAGAGCACCTTACAGGTTAGCACCAACAGAGATGAAAGAGTTGAGGACTCAACTGGATGATTTGTTAGCCAAGGGTTTTATTAGACCTAGTTCATCTCCTTGGGGAGCACCAATCCTGTTTGTGAAGAAAAAGGATGGATCGATGCGTCTATGCATCGATTATCGAGAGCTAAAAAAGGTTACTATCAAGAATAGATATCCATTGCCCAGGATCGACGATTTATTCGATCAATTGCAAGGGGCGAGTTATTTCTCTAAGATCGATTTGAGGTCAGGCTACCATCAGCTGAAGGTTAAATATGAAGATGTGCACAAAACTGCATTTAGAACTCGCTATGGTCACTACGAGTTCTTAATGATGCCTTTTGGGCTCACTAATGCACCAGCAGCATTCATGGATCTCATGAATCGCGTCTGCAAGCCTTACTTGGACAAATTTGTCATCGTTTTCATTGATGACATACTTATTTATTCGAAGAATCAAGCTGATCATGAGAAGCACCTCCGTTTTATTCTTAAACTCCTACAGCAAGAGAAACTCTATGCCAAATTTTCGAAGTGTGAATTATGGCTTCGAGAAGTCCAGTTTCTTGGACATGTAGTCAGTAAGCGTGGTATCCAGGTGGATCCCGCTAAGGTTGAAGCCGTCATGAATTGGCAAGAGCCGAAGACGCCCACTAAGATTCGCAGCTTCCTAGGTTTAGCAGGATATTATAGGCGTTTTATTGAAAACTTCTCAAGGATTGCTGCACCCCTAACTTCGTTGACGCTTAAGAATATTAAGTTTGACTGGGGTCCTAAGCAGCAGGAATCCTTTGACATTCTTAAACAAAAGTTGAGCAATGCACCTGTGTTAACATTGCCTGATGGAATAGAGGAGTTTGTAGTATACTGTGACGCATCACACACTGGTATGGGATGTTTGCTAATGCAGAAGGGCAAGGTTATTTCCTATGCTTCTCGACAATTAATGGTGCACGAAAAGAATTACACCACCCACGATTTGGAGTTGGATGCCGTTGTATTTGCAGTAAAGCTTTGGAGGCATTATCTGTATGGAACTAAGTGTGTGATCTATTCTGATCACAAGAGCCTTCAACATCTGCTTAATCAGAAGGACCTAAACATGAGGCAGCGTCGATGGATGGAAACTTTAAATGAATATGACTGTGAAATACGATACCATCCAGGTAAGGCGAATGTAGTCGCCGATGCCTTGAGTAGAAAGGAAAGGGTTAAGCCCATAAGAATCAATGCCAAGAGCATTGAATTGAAGAATAGTTTGAATGAAAGACTGTTAGTTGTAACACCTCGTAATTTCATGTCCAATAATGTATTGACACGTGTCATAAGCTTTGAACTTGTGAAAGAATACTCTAGAGGGACTAAAGTTGACAAACAAGAAAAGTATGTGAATATAAGGGTTCAAAATGTCAACAATGGATAAATATACTTTACAATAACCCTACATGATGTTCATACCCTTAAACGAATGAATCATGGATCATACGGAACTAATTGTGAAAGAAAGCGAGGAATTACAAACTACAGGGGTTAAATGTGTCAACATGTTTAAGGTATACCTCTGAGTGACCTTTTAGCAAACCCGATGCTTTGTAACAATTAATTATGCTCACTAGAATGCATGATAAAAATTTCACCAAGTTTCGTTATCGTATGAGAAAGTTATGACAATATTCGTAAACGAGGGGTTAAAAGCGTCAACGATGAAAATTATGACTTTTCGGGTAATCACAAAGTTAACCAAGGACTTAACCAAGTTTGTATAAGTCTTAAGGTCCTTAAAAGTCAAGTTAGAGGGCTTAAAATGCAATTTTGGAAGTTGAAACCACGTATATAAGGACCAGGGACCAGAAATGCAATTAATGAAAGTTGTTTAACCTGTTCTGCATGACCATACGGGGCGCGTAAGCCTCTGTGAGGACTTACGCGGGCCGCCTGGACTACCCATCATCAGAAAACTCGCACAGGTGCCAGTTGCAGCCTGTTAACCGACTTTAAACTTGTTTTTACATACCAGGGGTTGCCCCAATGGTGTTATATGCATAGGGGCACTTGTCTTGATCTGGAAACAATTATAGACCTCCTTGGCATGATCTTAGATGATCAAAGTGACTATATAAGAGGAGCATTGTTGCAACATTGATGCTCATTCATTTGCAAAGTTCACAAGTTCACTTCTGGAACTCCTCTGATCAGCAACAAGCTTTCTTAAGATCCCTAGTCGTACTTAGGACCTTTGTAAGTGTCCTTGATCCTCCTTAATTCAGTTTAGCTTAGTTAATTACCTAAAAGTCAAACCGTCGTAATTAAGGTTTGACTTCGAGATTAATTAAAATTTGTTCAGTCAAATCTCGAATTAAAAGTACCTATAAGTAGGTATTTATGTGGGTAATAAACCCTTAAAAGGGTACTCTCTGATTCCCACTCTAACTAGGTCAATTGTCGGGTCAAAGCTAACTTTAAAAAGTCAACAGAATACTTATTTTCAAATTATTACATAATTAGCAATGTAGGATCCATGTAACCTGTTTTATCATTAATATAACTTGGTAATTAATGTAAGAACATGTCTAAACATGTTCAACCCGACAATTTTTAGTTTAGACTCGGTTCGGAACCGAAAGGCGCATAATTTGACTTTTGCATTGACTTTAGATTCTGACCCATTGTAGCATGTTTTTGAAATGCCTTAGAGCCCTGTTAGGACCAGGTTTCATGTTAGTATAACCCTCTGTGATTATAGACCTTGGTTCAATAGTTATCCGATTCTTATGCATGTTCCCGTTAATTCCTTATATGTTGACTATTATGCCCAAATGACCTTAAAATATGATTTTTGAAAATGTAAAAGAGTAGACACCTTAGTTACTGATTTATAAACTTGTACCCAAAATTTGATATCAGTTTGAGGTCTAGATTAGGAGTTATGCTCATTAGCGTTATTAGAAGGCTTTTTATGAATTAAATGACATAATTAGCATATAGCCTATCTAAACCCGATTTTTAATATCAAAATTTTTACCCACTGATGTAATATAATATTTTGGGATTTTTTAAGATTTTTAATTAATTTTAGGCTGAGCATAACATAGGGTTGTAGCTTTAAATCGGTTAATGCCGGTTTTTGCCCTTTTAAGCTATAAAATGAGTTTTACAAATCTTTTTGACCCCAAACCTTTTGCTATTGATTTTATATGGTAAATAAATTATTTTAAACCTTCTGGAATAATAAAAATATCAGCTTTCTATATAGAACCTGGAAATGGCTCCAAATCGCCTTTTTAAGCGTTTTTAACGCATAGTATGTATTAAAACTATTTTAAACATATAAGGTTTGATACCTACTGATATTTTAAGTATATTTTTATACTTTGACAGTAAACTAAAGTTTTAAACTCAGAATTCCAGTTTTGACCTTTTTAGCCTATGTGAAATTACCAAAATACCCTTAAGGTGCATAGTTTGGTTTTAACTTTTAAATGATAAATTTCACATATATCTAGTACCCTATCGTGATAACTTATTAAATTAAGTATATTTACTAAATAAATCAGACCTGTAACTCTGATTACTAATTAAACTCTTTTATAACCTTTTAAATGACCAAAATGCCCTTACGAGGCATAGTTTGAGTTTAAATCCATTTCGGGCATAATAGAAGATATCTTACTGATGTCACAACATATTTAAGGCATGTTAACTTAGGAAACCTATATATGGCTCTTATGGTTACCCGTTATGGATCCTTCGCGTTCGGTTCGGTTTATATAACTAGTTTGCATAAATTGACCGAAACGGGTCAAACCTTATCATTTTTGTCTCAAAATCCAGAATGTGTTTAGTTTACCCATATTATACAAGTCTTCAACCTTGTTGGGTCTAAATCACATTCCATTCCGGTCTTCGCTTATACACGCGTTTGAACCGTATCTTCCTTTAAACACTAACCGGTCTAAGCTTAAGCTTAATTAAAGACCCGTTAGAAATCTAATAGGTTATTAAAAACCTTTGTTCCAGAATAGGAGACCCGGTAAAAGCTACACGCACTTGCTATTTGTGATTAATACTTGCAAAGGTAAATACTTTTAACTTATTTTCCCTATACGGGTTTGGGGTATGGTATATAAAATACCGCTTGGTCGGGCTTTGAATCTTTAATCGAATAGAGGTTAAACCATTGATATGCTCCGTTTGGAAATGTTTTGTTTGCTTAAAGCCTTTGGGGGGTTAATGACCATGTCCCGGATATCCTTGGCATCATTTTACGAAATGTCCACGACCTAAGCACGGGGTGTAGGCGTACACCCATCAGTGCCTAAATAAATAATGTGGTGTGTCTATTGATCTTTAACCCGGCACAAACCGGGCTACTGAACGCATAAGAAACATGTAATTCTTTTACAAGATTATATTTAAATAATTATCCCAAGTTATAAAAAGTTTTGTGCCACGTGCATTCAAATCAATTTTATTAAACTTTTCAAAATGAGTCAGTTAAATTGTATTTACCAGTGTAAACTGACGTATTTTCCCAAAAAAGTTAAGTGCAGGTACTACTCGAACTAGGCTGGCTTTCTCCTAGCGTCCCCAATAAGTCTCGCAAGCTTGGATGTTATAAAACTGTTGAACAATGTCTCTTTTTTTCTTTTGATCCGCCTGTGGATCTATTTCAACTATATCATGATACTTAATATTACAATTTATTAAAGTTGAAATGATTCTATCTTTGCTTCCGCTGTGCATTTTTATATTGTGTTGTTTGACTATGATGATACCAACTATGTCACGATACTCCCCACCGGGCCCACCGGTAATACGTGGAAATATCGGGGTGTGACAGGTTGGTATCAGAGCCAACACTGAGTGAATTAAACACTAGCCTTTTGTGTTTAATCTCAGTTACACAATTGCACATTCCTCGAATTTTCGAGTCTAGACAAAGAACATAGGACAAATCCTGATTTTTGTTTTATTTTGTCATTTATATTATTCTTTGTTGTTATCTTTGTTTATGTTGACAGGTCTAAATATGCCGCCAAGATTCTTCAGAAGAAAGGGAAAGTCACCCGTAACAGGCCACGACCAGGAGGTCGGGCCTTCTCAAAGACGAACCTCACCCGTCAACATACGCACCAGTCCACAGGGAGACTGGAGGGCACTTCTACAGCCAGTGAGGCGATCTGTCTCGTTAGCTTAGTCACCTTCTTAATTACACTCTTTTGGACCCCATTCAGAAAATGAGCCAGAAAACCCACAGCCTTCATATATCCCTCTCCTAAGGTCCAACTCACGTCACTCCTTTGACAACCCGTCCCATATCTTCCAATGTCGGCTCAACCCGGCAAACTACCTCGAGGAACTAGTGGGTGTTAACCCATTGGGACCTGAAGATCATTTTTCTGGAGATCACGACATGGATATGGACGAGGATACCGACCCTACCGAACCACCGACCGGTACCCCCACACATCCTATCGAAATCTTTGATGGATCGTCTTTCCATGGATCACCTTACCGTGGTCCAGATAGCTACCAAGAAAGGTTCAACCAGTGTGAGTGGTATTTCACACCCTCTTACCACTCATCGCCCTACCAGCAGCAGCAGCAGCAACAGGATCCTTCCGGGGATTCAGGCTTTGTGGCAGTTACCCCACCACCACCACCTCAGCAGCAGCCTCCTGAGTCACCAAGGCGAAGGAGATCAAACGCACGAATGTCCGTGCGAGGTGGAGTGCATATCTGCACCCCCCAACCATCGAGCGGCAGCTACTGCCCGCTGCTCCTGGAAAACCAGCAGATGGGGGGACCTTCAAACCCCAACCCGGAAGTGAACTATGCACATGTTGTACCACCACCATTGGGCTTTGGCAACCCAATTCCTACCTACACTGGCCCAGCAACATATAATCCCTTCGAGCAGCCGGCTCACACCAGCTTCAACTATGAGGAGATCGACCCATACCTGGCGGCGTGGAACTACAATGCTCTTAACCCCGAAGTGCCCTACGGAGCTCCTTGGGGAGTTGGATACCCAGCTTATTGATACCAACAACAGCCGTCTCTTCGACCTCCACATCAGCCTCAGCCACAGCCGCAGGCACCCCAGTTTTCCCCGCCAGAACATGAGGAAATTCTCCAAAGATTGGACCAAGTCGAGCGGGAAGTTCATAGAGATCGCAGGGAACGACAAGGTTTCTTTAAGGGATTGGCAGGTTTAATAAAAGGAAAAAGCAAAAAGGACCATTGAATCCTTTAATTGTTGGTTGTATTTCCTTGTTGTCAGTTGAGCCCCTGCGTGGGTCTGTTTTCTGTTTTAACCCCTGCATGGGTATGTTTTGTTTGTTAAGCCCTTGCGTGGGCAAGTCTTTTGTTTGACCCCTGCGTGGGTATGTTTGTTTGGTTAAGCCCCTGCGTGGGCATGTTATTTCAGTTGGAAGTCCCGTTTAGGGCAGACTCGTATTTTAAATTCATGTGGTGAAATGGTTAGATTTAAATTTCTATTTTTAGTTATATGCATGAACAAAAATATAAAATAAATAATAACAATATTTATACAAGATCTATCATTATATTAAAATGATAAAATCTAAAAGGACAAGACCTAGCCTTGTGTCATTTTAAGACAGGGCCAAGACGGTAGTTCCCCAATTAGATTCAGATCCTTATCAACATCCCAATTTATAAAAAAAAAATCTGCGTTAAATGTTAAAAAGAATCTTAAAAGGTAAAACCTAGCTTGTATGTCATAATAAGACCTGGCCAATATGGTAAAACCTGTTTAAAAAGATTCAAATCTTAGTTAACATCTGCAAACATGTTAACATTCTTGGCTTATGTGATCCGCAAAATCACACGTGCCACCCTTACGTTAAATTATCCCAATTATTTATTATTAATTAAACATCCGATTGTGATGTAATGCCTGCGGGCTATAATTATTGTCATATAAGACAAAAGACAGTCGTAGCCTATAAACTCCCTGTCAAGAAAGGTAATGAACCTTGATTCAAACCTTAATAACTAGATCCTATAAGATATTGACCTAAAATTTAGAAATGTCCATGTGACTAGCCCTATTGAGCCATTATTATAATTTATTATAGAACTAAGGGTTACTAATGAAAAGTCCCGAATGAAATTACTTAACAAATTAACCAATATGGTTCTTTAATTACCATAGTTAATAAATTATCAAGATGACAAACCTATTATAATTCCCTAAATGAATTAATGTCATCATTTTATGTAGCAATCCAACTACATGGCCGAGTCTGAAGAGGTCAACAGTCGGCCAAAGGAGAATCATGACACCACCAGGATCAATATAACTGGTGCAGAACTCCAAACATTAATTGACAATGCTGTCACTGAAGCCATAGATAGGCAGTATAGTGAATCGAGTAGTACTCGAAGCAGGACCCAATCAGCACCCCATTCTAAGCCAAAAACACATTCTGAGGCTCATAGTAAGCCACCCTCTAAGCTAGATAAGCCAAAGAAGGATGATGACGATCATCACTACTCGAACCAGGAAAGTGTCCCGTCAAAGAAGATCGAGCTTAAGCAGGAACCGCGTGGTAAGTCTTGTACGTATAAATATTTCGTCTCATGCAAACCCAGAGACTTTACTAGGGAGAAAGGAGCGGTTGACTACATGACATGGCTGGATGAAATGGATACCGTGGCTGATATCAGCGGGTGCGCTGATAAGGATGTAGTAAAGTTTGTATCTCAATCGTTCAAAGGTGAGGCCTTAGCCTAGTGGAGATCGTTGATTCAAGCTACTGGGAAGATTCCACTGTACAATATGACATGGGAACAATTTGTTACCCTCATCAAGGAGAACTACTGTCCTCAGCATGAGGTTGAAAAGATTGAGTCAGATTTTCTGTCATTGGTAATGAAAAATCTGGATTGCCAAGCTTACCTTACGAGCTTTAATACAATGTCAAGGCTGGTTCCTTATCTTGTGACCCCGGAACCCAAAAGGATAGCTCATTTCATTGGGGGTTTAGCCCCAGAAATCAAGGCAAGTGTAAAAGCCTCTCGGCCAGCTACATTCAGGTCTGCAGCTGATATATCCTTGTCCCTCACACTGGACGCGGTCAGGCAGAGATCGCTGAGCAACACGGATGCCGAGAAAAGGAAGCGTGAAGATGACAATTCACGACGGTCAGACAAGAAGCACAGGGGAAACAATGACCACAAGAAGGGGTCTGGATCTAAGAAGGATGGGCATCAATCTGGAGATAAGCCCAAATGTAAGGTTTGTAAGAAGCACCATTTTGGGAGGTGCAGACTCGAGTCGAAATCCCAGTCACAGCCGAGAGCTTGTGGGATTTGCAAGTCTTCTGAGCATAAGACCTTAGACTGTAAGAAAATCAAGGATGCTACATGCTACAGTTGCAATGAAAAAGGACACATCAAGTCTAATTGACCAAAGATCACCAAGAAAACTGAGGATGGAAAAAGACCAATGCTAGGGTCTTCAGGATGGATGCAAAGGAAGCTGTTCAGGATGACAATGTGATCACAAGTACCTTCCTCATAAATGATGTTTATGCGAGAGTGTTATTTGATTCAGGAGCTGATAAATCATTTGTTGATAATAAGTTTTGTAAGTTACTGAATTTACCTGTTAAAGCCTTAAGTGTGAAGTATGAGGTGGAATTAGCTGATGGAACCATAGAAACCGCCTCAACTGTGTTAGATGGATGTGTTATATCCATTAGGAACCACTCTTTTCCTTTGTCCTTACTTCCCTTTAAGCTAGCCGGTTTTGTTATAGTGATAGGTATGGATTGGTTATCGCATAACCAAGCCCAGATTATGTGCAACAAGAAGCAAGTAGTAGTCAAGACCCCGTCTGGTGAGCCACTTACCATTAAGGGGGATACCCAGTATGGATTGCCTGAGCAAGTGTCTATGCTCAAGGCATCTAGATGCCTGAAGAAGGGTTGTGTCATTTATAAGGCACAGGTTACTATTGATGAGCCGAAACCTAAGATGGAAGACATCCCCGTCTTTTCTAAATATCCTGAAGTTTTCCCTGAAGAACTAACTGGTTTACCACCAGATAGGCAAGTGGAATTCAGAATTGACATCATCCCCGGAGCAGCACCTGTTTCTAGAGCACCTTATAGGTTGGCACCAACAGAGATGAAGGAGTTGAGGACGCAGTTAGATGATCTACTAGCCAAAGGTTTCATTAGACCTAGTTCGTCTCCTTGGGGAGCGCCGATCTTGTTTGTCAAGAAGAAGGATGGATCGATGCGTCTGTGCATCGATTACCGTGAGCTTAATAAGGTCACTATCAAGAATAGGTATCCTTTGCCCAAGATCGACGATCTGTTCGATCAATTACAAGGGGCAAGCTACTTCTCTAAGATCGATTTGAGGTCAGGCTATCATCAATTGAAGGTTAAAGATGAAGATGTACACAAGACTGCATTTAGGACTCGTTATGGTCATTATGAGTTCCTAGTGATGCCTTTTGGGCTCACTAATGCACCTGCCGCATTCATGGATCTCATGAATCGCGTCTGCAAGCCCTACTTGGACAAATTTGTCATCATCTTCATTGACGACATCCTCATCTACTCGAAGAACCAAGCTGACCATGAGAAACACCTTCGCTGTATTCTTAAACTTCTACATCATGAAAAACTCTACGCCAAATTTTCGAAGTGTGAATTTTGGCTTCGAGAAGTCTAATTCCTTGGACATGTGGTTAGTGAGCGTGGTATCCAAGTCGATCCCGCTAAAGTGGAAGCAGTTATGAATTGGCAAGAGCCAAAGACGCCTACAGAGATTCGTAGCTTCCTGGGTTTAGCAGGATACTATAGACGATTTATCGAAAACTTCTCAAGAATTGCAGCACCCCTGACTCTACTCACTCGCAAGAATAGCAAGTTTGATTGGGGGCCTAAGCAGCAAGAATCCTTTGATATTTTGAAGCAGAAGTTGAGCAACGCTCTAGTGCTGACGTTACCTGAAGGAATTAATGAGTTTGTAGTATACTGTGATGCATCACACACCGGGATGGGATGTGTACTTATGCAAAAAGGCAAAGTCATTGCCTATGCTTCACGATAGTTAAAGGTACACGAGAAGAACTACACCACCCATGACTTGGAGCTGGGTGCCGTTGTATTTGCACTAAAACTATGGAGACATTACTTGTATGGAACCAAGTGTGTGATCTATTCAGATCACAAGAGCCTTCAACACTTGTTTAATCAGAAGGATTTAAACATGAGGCAACGACGTGGGATGGAAACTTTGAATAATTATGACTGTGAGATAAGATACCATCCAGACAAGGCAAATGTGGTTGCTGATGCCTTAAGCAGGAAGGAAAGAATGAAGCCTATAAGAATCAATGCCAAGAGCATTGAGATAAAGAATAGTTTGAACGAAAGGTTGTTAGCTGCACAGAAAGAAGCTGTGTTGGAAGCTAACTATCCTGATGAAAAGCTAGGAGTAACTGAGGAGCAGTTATCCTATGACAAGGACGGAATCCTGAGGTTGAATGGACGAATATGGGTTCCAGTTTATGGAGGACTTCGAGATGTTATCCTCCAGGAAGCCCACAGTTCTAAATATTCCATTCATCCTGGAGCTGATAAGATGTACCAGGATCTAAAGGCAAACTATTGGTGGATAGGCTTGAAAAAGTCTGTAGCTGCCTATGTAGCTAAATGTTTAACGTGTGCGCAAGTCAAAGCTGAAAATCAGAAGCCATCAGGTTTGCTACAACAGCCTGAACTTCCCACATGGAAGTGGGAAATGGTGACAATGGATTTCATCACCAAGTTGCCAAAGACAAGGAAGGGAAATGATACTATATGGGTAATAGTAGATAGACTGACTAAGTCAGCACATTTCCTACCCATTAAGGAGACTTATAGCTCTGACATGTTAGCCCAATTGTACGTAGATAAGATTGTATCTCTGCATGGCGTACCAATGTCAATTATCTCTGACAGAGATACCAGATACACATCACATTTTTGGAAAAGTTTCCAACAGTCTTTGGCCACGCGCTTGAATTTTAGTACAGCTTACCATCCTCAGACAGATGGGCAGAGTGAGCGAACCATCCAAACTTTGGAAGACATGCTTCGTGCATGTGTAATTGATTTAGGTGGTAGTTGGGATAACCACCTGCCATTGATCGAGTTCTCCTATAACAATAGCTATCATACGAGCATTAAGGCTGCGCCTTTTGAGGCATTATATGGTAGAAAATACAGAACGCCTATTTGTTGGGCGGAAGTAGGAGAAGTTCAATTATCAGGACCTGAGTTAGTCTTTGAAATGACGGACAAGATTGTCCAGATTCGTGACCGCCTGAAAGCTGCCAGGGATAGGCAGAAAAGTTATGCTAATAAAAGGAGAAAACCTCTAAAGTTTGAGGTTGGTGATAAAGTTTTGCTTAAAGTATCACCCTGGAAAGGAGTGATGCGATTTGGTAAGAAAGGTAAGGTAAGTTAAGCCCAAGGTATATAGGACCATTCGAGATCATCGAATGTGTCGGGTCAGTGGCTTACAAGTTAAACTTACCTGAAGAGCTCAGTGGTATTCACAACGTATTCCACGTCTGCAATTTGAAGAAATGCCTAGCTGACGAATCGCTAGTCATACCACCTACGGATGTGCATATAGATGAGAACTTGAAATTTGTGGAAAAACCATTGTCGATTGAGGATCGACAGGTAAAGAAGCTTCGAAGGAAGCATGTGCCTATTGTAAAGGTCAAATGGGATGCCTGCAAACGTCAAATGGGATGCCCGCAGAGGTCCCGAATACACGTGGGAGGTAGAGTCCACAATGAAAGAAAAGTACCCTTAATTTTTTCAGTAAATCTTGAGGTCAAGATTTCTTTTAAGGGGGTGAGGATGTAACACCTCGTAATTTCATGTCCAATAATGTATTGACATGTGTCATAAGCTTTAAACGTGTGAAAGAATACTCTAGAGGGACTAAAGTTGACAAACAAGAAAAGTATGTGAATATAAGGGTTCAAAATGTCAACAATGGGTAAATATACTTTACAATAACCCTACATGATGTTCATACCCTTAAACGAATGAATCATGGATCATACGGAACTAATTGTGAAAGAAAGTGAGGAATTACAAGCTACAGGGGTTAAATGTATCAACATGTTTAAGGTATACCTCTAAGTGACCTTTTAGCAAACCCGAAGCTTTGTAACAATTAATTATGCTCACTAGAATGCATGATAAAAATTTCACCCAGTTTCGTTATCGTGTGAGAAAGTTATGACAATATTCGTATACGAGGGGTTAAAAGCGTTAACGATGAAAATTATGACTTTTCGGGTAATCACAAAGTTAACCAAGGACTTAACCAAGTTTGTTTAAGTCTTAAGGTCCTTAAAAGTCAAGTTAGAGGGCTTAAAATGCAATTTTGGAAGTTGAAACCACGTATATAAGGACCAGGGACCAGAAATGCAATTAATGAAAGTTGTTTAACCTGTTCTGCATGACCATAGGGGGCGCGTATGTCACACCCCTAAAATCCACATGCGGAGTATCACCGCTTGGAGGCGTGATTGACCAGGATCAAGCCACCAATCATATTGAACAAGCATGTAAGTGATAATAAAACCCAACACAATACAATTGGTGTCCAAACAAAACATAGTTTAAGTTGCAAGCGGAAGCATAATGTCTAAAACCAAGGCATAAGTAGATAATGTTTAAGTTCATCATGAACACTCAATGTCCATGCTCCACAACGACTCTTCCCCATGCAAGCTCCTGTTAAACCTATTGACCTGCAAAGGATGTAGTAACGAGTCAACAACAACGTTGAGCGAGTTCACAGTTGGGTGTTTGTTTTAAGTTATTTCAAAAACAGTTTCCTTTAACTGGCATCCCTGCCGTAGGGGTTATCCCATAGTTGAAAACGCGTTCTGTTTAAATCCCATTTACTCTGGCTATCCAGCAGTGGGGGCTACCCCATGTTTAATTATCTGGCTCTCCGGCCGTGGGGACTACCCCATGTATATACTACTACTAGACTCGTTACCATATCGACCACTGACTTTAGTCATGTTTATGTGCCCTTAGCGTCAATGTCTATCATCATTGACGTGCCCAGATCCATTAGTTCACGCCCGTCCTCTGCGGCACGGTGTGAGGCTTGTTAGACCTAAATAGCGCTATCTAACTAATGACCCGCTCGCCATTGGCCCGACGATTAAGTCGATATAAAAAGGAGGGACTTCGTGATAGAGTTTTGGTCTAGTGAAATTTAAATTGTCCAAGAGGACGAGGAATTACATTCCTTAACCTGTACTGTCCTACCCAAGAAGGACGAGGAATCCATATTCCTTAACCCCTTCCCAACCTCTGGGAATCCCATGCTTTGTAGAAAGTGTGAACTTACCTTAGGTTAGCTTGGCAGATAAACGAAAGGTCAATCGAGCTGCTAGAGGTCAACCACGTCCTAACATGGTTACCATACAAGTCAGGTCTAGGTTCAAGTAGTGCACGTATGTTTACACATTGTTTAACAGGTTATGAACACATATTGATCATGGAAAACTCCTAATACATGTTAACACATTAACAGTAGCAGTTAAGTACCAAACATGTCCAAACTTGTGCGACCCGAAAGATAAAGCCCAATAAATAGGCGGCCCAACCTGTTGAGCGATCAGCATGGCTTGTGCGATCCACAATGGGTTGTGCGATTGGAAACTAACCCGGCCCAATAATCAATCCCAACATGTACACGGCCCAAACAGCTATCAAAAACATAACTTGTGCGATCCAATAGTCTTGTGCGACTACTGGTATCTTATGCGACTGAACTTGTGCGTCTGGCACTTGTGCGATCAGATCAGGTCTTGTGCGACCTGATCTTGTGCGATCAACAACTTGTGCGATTGGTCCTTGTGCGACCAAGGACTTGTACGATAAGAAAGCTTGTAAGACAAGGTCCGATTTTGTGCGATTTGTTACCAACTTCCCTAAACTCATGCAATTCAGTTACTAATTCCAATCAAGTCTTTTGACCAAATTAACAGTTTCCATATTTGCAATTTAACAATCAACAGTTTCCATCCAAACTAATAATCGATCAATTCAAGAAATCATCATGTGATTCGTATACCCTAATTAATCATAGTCATGAGCAATAATCAAACGTTCAATCCGGATCATTAGACTAGTGAAATTTTATATCAATATGCAATCCTAACTATCATGCAACCACTTCGATTATCTAATCACAACACCCGATTGTATATATTCGGTTCTAATCTAGATCATGAAATCCGAATCATATGAATATCATCAAATACACATGTGAGCCGATTATTTTGAACACCAATCCCTAACAGTTTACATTAAAATCAAACACCCAGCATCCCTAAATCATCATGTACAACATGTAAGCCAACATATCAACAATCATACAATCAAAGTAATACACTAACCGATTAGCAAGTAGAACAAGGATGATCCAAACCAAAAGCTTAGAGAGATATGGAGGTGTTGCCGTCGACTTCTAGAGATAAGGAAGAGAGAGTAGGGTTTGGTGTGTATAGAGTGTTAGCAAATAATGGGGAAGCAAAACCTCACAAGGGTTTTGTATCGGTTTATATAGGGGAGCGGTCGAACCCTTGCATGGGCTGTTCATGGGTTTCGAGTGGGGAGTGGGCCGAGTTGTCAACATATCAGATTATCACACAAGGTTCTCATACGTTACATTTAGCACAATGATAAGTTCTGAAATACGAGTTGTCACATTATCCCCAAGTTGAAAGAAATTTCATCCCGAAACTTGGTACGTACTCACTGAGGAAGCTAGTTAAGTTGCATGGTTTTCCTGGGGTGTCACATCCTCCCCCCGTTGATTTGGAATTTCGTCCCGAAATTCCGCAGTAGCTTCAGCCTCAATAGTGGTTGTACTGTTCTCGAACAATTGGGGATACTTTTTTTTCATTTGGTCTTCGCGTTCCCAGGTAAACTCTGGGCTACGACGGGAGTTCCAACGAACTCGAACGAGAGGTATTCTGGTGCGCTTGAGAATTTTCACATCTCGGTCAGTAATTTCAACTGGTTCCTCGACGAATCGCAACTGCTCGTCGATAGTGAGCTCCCTCAAAGGAACTATGAGGGTCTCATCTGACAGACACTTCTTCAGATTCGACACATGGAAAACATTGTGAACTCCATTGAGTTCTGCTGGTAAGTTCAGTTTGTAGGCCACTTTGCCTATTTTCTCTATAATTTCGAATGGTCCAACATATCGTGGGTTAAGTTTGCCTCGTTTGCCAAAACGAACAACACCCTTCCAGGGTGAGACTTTGAGTAGCACTCGATCCCCAACCTGGAACTCGAGTGGTTTCCTGCCCTTATCAGCGTAGCTTTTCTGACGGCCACGAGCTGCCTCCATTCGTTGTCGTATTTGAGCAATCCTTTCTGTTGTGTCTACTACAAGTTATGGGCCCATGATCTGACTATCACCCACCTCTACCCAACAAAGAGGTGATCGGCATTTACGCCCGTACAATGCCTCAAACGGAGCGGCTTGGATGCTGGTGTGGTAACTGTTATTGTACAAAAACTCCACCAATGGGAGGTGTTTTTCCCAACCGTTGCCAAAGTCAATCACACATGCCCTAAGCATGTCTTCAAGGGTCTGGATGGTACGTTCAGACTGCCCATCCGTTTGCGGGTGATAAGCTGTGCTCATATCTAAACGTGAGCCAAAGGACTTGTGCATTGCTTGCCACAGTTCAGGAGTAAAACGTGCATCACGATCAGAGATAATAGAGGTTGGCACCCCGTGCCTCGAAACCACTTCCTTCAAGTAAACGTCTGCTAAAGTAGAGAACTTGTCTGTTTCTTTGATAGCCAAAAACTGTGCAGACTTTGTGAGTCGATCCACGATCACCCAAATAGTATCATTTCCGTGCTGAGATCTAGGTAAGCCAGTAACGAAATCCATGGAAATCTGCTCCCATTTCCATTGCGGTATCTCTGGTTGTTGGAGTAGGCCTGAAGGTTTCTGGTACTCGACTTTGACTCTCGCACAAGTCAAACATTTACTAACGTAGGTTGCTATGTGGGCTTTCATGCAAGGCCACCAGTATGTAGTTTTCAAATCGTGGTACATCTTATCCGAACCAGGATGTACTGAGTAACGAGACTTGTGTGCCTCATCCATCACAAGCTCTCGTAGGTTGCCATAGAGCGGGACCCAAATGCTTCCTGTTACGTAGTAGGCACCATCTTCCTTTTGTTCTAACCGTTGCCTTGAGCTATGTAGGGCTTCAGCCCTGACGTTTTCTGGTTTCAATGCTTCTACCTGAGCATCTCGTATCTGGGAAGGAAGACTAGATTGAATGGGGAGTTGTAATGATCGCACGTGCTTAGGTGCATTGTCCTTTCGACTGAGGGCGTCAGCCACAACATTGGCTTTGCCTGGATGGTACTTGATCGCGCATTTGTAATCATTCAATAACTCGACCTATCGACGTTGACGCATGTTTAACTCCTTTTGCTTGAACATATGCTCGAGACTCCTGTGATCGGTGTAAATGGTGCACCTGGTACTGTACAGGTAATGTCTCCATATCTTGAGTGCGAAAACAACAGCTCCCAGCTCCAAATCGTGCATAGTGTAGTTCCTTTCGTGAATCTTAAGTTGTCGTGATGCATAAGCAATAACCTTGTCACGTTGCATCAGCACACATCCAAGTCCCTGAATGGATGCGTCGCAATAAACCACAAAATCATCTGTGCCTTCAGGCAATAAGAGGATAGGGGCACTACAAAGTCTATCGTTTAAGTGTTGAAACGCAGTTTCCTGTGCATCACCCCAATGATAGGTGACACCTTTCTGAGTTAGTGAGGTGAGAGGTTACGCAATCTTGGAGAAATCCTTGATAAACCTTTTGTAATAGCTCGCCAAACCCAAGAATTGGCGAATTTCTGTTGGTGTTCTAGGTGCAGGCCAGTTCTTGATCGAGTCTACCTTAGATGGATCAACATGAATCCCATCCTTGTTTACCACGTGGCCTAGGAAATGGACTTCATGAAGCCAGAAGTCGCATTTTGAGAACTTTGCATAGAGCTGCTATGTTCGAAGGAGTTCCAAAATAAGTCGTAGATGCTGCTCGTGTTCTTCCTGACTCTTAGAATAGATCAGGATGTCGTCGATGAAAACTATAACGAACTTATCTAGGTAAGGTTTGCACACTCGATTCATAAGGTCCATGAAAACCGCAGGTGCGTTTGTCAGCCCAAAAGGCATGACCAAAAACTCGTAGTGTCCATAACGAGTTCTAAAGGTTGTTTTGGAGACGTCCTCCTCTCGGACTCTCAGCTGGTGATATCCCGATCTCAGATCAATCTTTGAATAGAAGCTCGACCCTTGCAACTGGACGAATAGGTCATCAATGCGTGGAAGAGGATAGCGGTTCTTCACCGTCACCTTGTTGAGCTCGTGGTAGTCTATACACATTCTGAAGGTACCGTCTTTCTTCTTCACAAATAGCACTGGAGCTCCCCATGGAGAAGAGCTAGGACGAAATAAACCCTTATTCAAAAGCTCTTGTAGTTGCGTGGACAGTTCTTCCAATTCTGATGGAGCTAGACGATAGGGTGCTCGAGCTATGGGCGCTGCTCCAGGAGCCAGCTCGATTTGAAACTCGACTTGACGACGAGGCGGAAGACCAGGTAGTTCCTCAGGAAATACCTCAGGATAGCCGCGTACAATAGGAATATCTTCTATCTTCTTCTCTTTCTTCGAGGTGTCAATAACGAGTGCCAAAATAGCAGTGTGGCCCTTTCGCAAACACTTCTGGGCCTTAAGGAAAGAGATGATGCTCACAACAGCACCACTCTTGTCGCCACGAATCATGAGAGGTTCATCACCTGAACGAGGAAAACGGAAAATCTTCTCGTTGCAAAGAATCTCTGCTTGGTGTTGGGATAACCAGTCCATCCCAATGACAACGTCGAAACTACCCAGGACGATAGGAATGAGGTCGATAGAGAAGGTCTGATTAGCAAGAACAAGATTACAACCCTTGACAACGTGTGTGGCCTCTAAACTCTTACCATTAGCTAGTTCTACAGTGTGCTTGGTGTTCAAAAGTGTTGGGGTACGCTTAAGCATTTGACTAACTTTTAAGGACACATAGCTAGTATCAGCACTCGAATCAAATAAAACAGTAACATAAAAGTCGTCCAGTAGGAACTTACCCATCATGACGTTGGGATCGTTCCTTGCATCTCCTTGTCCAATCACAAACATACGACCCAGGCACCATTGCCGTTGTTACCCCCGTTGTTTCCATTCCCCTTATTGTTATTATTGTTGTTGTTCTGATTCTGGTTCAGTTGGGGACAGTCTCTCTTGAAGTGGCCTTCAGCTCCACACTGAAAGCACCCTCTGTTGATACCTTGTTGCTGCTGCTGCTGACGTTGATTCTGTGGGGGTTGTTGTTGACGATTCTGATTCGCGGGGCGTAAACTTTTGCAATCCTTTGCGGCATGGCCTGGCTTGTTGCACCGATGACAGTTACTCCTGGTGCATGGCCCGCTGTGATGTAGGTTACAGCGATTGCATTTGGGGTGAATTCCCCTGTACCCTCCTTGACTTTGACTACCAGATGATTGCTGACCAGGGCTCTTGTAGTCGTCAGTCCTTCTCTGCTGAGACTGAGACTGAACAGAAGTTGAACCTTTGCTTGAAGTTCCATCCCATTTACGCTTGTTGTCACCGGGAATTTCAGAAGTAGCTGTAGCACTAATTCGCTTTGGTAACCTGTTCTGCTCCACCGCCTGATCGGTGAGACGATGAGCCAATTGAACAACTTGCTGGATAGTGGCGAGGTTAGCTGAAGTCACATGACTTTGAATCTCGGGCACTAAACCCTTAAGGTATAGTTCGATGCCTTTGATGGGAGGATCCACCATAGTAGGACACAAAATAGCTAGCTCATTCGATCTTTTTGTGTACGCTTCAATTTCTGACCCCGTCATCTTTAAGTTGAAGAACTCTACCTCCAGTTTGTGAATGTCATCACGATTGCAGTACTCTTCCTTAATCATTTCCTTAAAATTGTTCCATGGGGTGGCATTAGCAGCAACCAACCCCAGCATTTGGACCTGAGCGTTCCACCACGTGAGCGCTATACCCTCGAGAGTACCAGTAGAATACTTCACCATGCGAGCCTCAGGGCATTCACACATCTCGAAAACAGATTCAAGCTTCTCAAACCAGTGGAGGAGACCTACAGCTCCTTCGGTACTACTGAAGGTACTAGGTCGACAGTCCATAAAGGTCTTGAAAGTGCACACAGGAGGCTGTGCAGGTTGACCTGCCGTGAGAGTAAGAAAGGACAAAGTTTAATACAAAGGTTGGTTCACGAGAGTAGGACCTAGAGATCCTAGAGTGAGTTTAGACTGCAGGGTATACCTCCTGCTTGTGCGGCTGCAAGTGCCGCAACAACTTGTTGGTTAATCAGAGCCGTCAACTGGGCTTGTGTCATGTTAACGCGTCCCCTCATGATCTTCATATCAAAGGAAACATGAGTGAGAGAGGTTCGCGAAAGTGCGGTGACAGAAGAGAGTAAGCACACATGTGTTTTCAAACTATCGTTGCTACGTTTGTCTAAGCATACCATAAGCAAAGTTCTATGTAATCTAGCAAGTAGGCAATAAAACATAAACCATATCACCTAGAATGTCGAGTCTTGCACGTGAAGCGAAGCGTCGTTGTGGATCGTTGAGCACTGTTCAGGTTATAGTCTGGTTTTAGCAAAAACTTTTTCCCTTATTAAAACCTAGTTCACTATAACCAATGGCTCTGATACCAATCTGTCACACCCCCAAAATCCACATGCGGAGTATCACCGCTTGGAGGCGTGACTGACCAGGATCAAGCCACCAATCATATTGAACAAGCATGTAAGTGATAATAAAATCCAAAACAATACAATTGGTGTCCAAACAAAACATAGTTTAAGTTGCAAGCGGAAGCATAATGACTAAACCAATGCATTAGTAGATAATGTTTAAGTTCATCATGAACACTCAATGTCCATGCTCCACAACGACTCTTCCCCATGCAAGCTCCTGTTAAACCTATTGACCTGCAAAGCATGTAGTAACGAGTCAACAACAACGTTGAGCGAGTTCACAGTTGGGTGTTTGTTTTAAGTTATTTCAAAAACAGTTTCCTTTAACTGGGATCCCTGCGGTGGGGGTTACCCCATAGTTGAAAACGTGTTCTGTTTAAATCCCGTTTACTCTGGCTATCCAGCCGTGGGGGCTACCCCATGTTTAATTATCTGGCTCTCCGGCCGTGGGGGCTACCCCATGTATATACTACTACTAGACTCGTTACCATATCGACCACTGACTTTAGTCATGTTTATGTGCCCTTAGCGTCAATGTCTATCATCATTGACGTGCCCAGATCCATTAGTTCACGCCCGTCCTCTGCGGCACGGTGTGAGGCTTGTCAGACCTAAATAGCGCTATCTAACTAATGACCCGCTCGCCATTGGCCCGGCGATTAAGTCGATATAAAAAGGAGGGACTTCGTGATAGAGTTTTGGTCTAGTGAAATTTAAATTGTCCAAGAGGACGAGGAATTACATTACTTAACCCGTACTGTCCTACCCAAGAAGGACGAGGAATCCATATTCCTTAACCCCTTCCCAACCCCTAGGAATCCCATGCTTTGTAGAAAGTGTGAACTCACCTTAGGTTAGATCGGCAGATAAACGAAAGGTCAATCGAGCTGCTAGAGGTCAACCACGTCCTAACATGGTTACCATACAAGTCAGGTCTAGGTTCAAGTAGTGCACGTATGTTTACACATAGTTTAACAGGTTATGAACACATATTGATCATGGCAAACTCCTAATACATGTTAACACATTAACAGTAGTAGTCAAGTACCAAACATGTCCAAACTTGTGCGACCCGAAAGATAAAGCCCAATAAATAGGCGGCCCAACCTGTTGTGCGATCAGCATGGCTTGTGCGATCCACAATGGGTTGTGCGATTGGAAACTAACCCGGCCCCATAATCAATCCCAACATGTACACGGCCCAAACAGCTATAAAAAACATAACTTGTGCGATCCAATAGTCTTGTGCGACTACTGGCATCTTGTGCGACTGAACTTGTGCGTCTGGCACTTGTGCGATCAGATCAGGTCTTGTGCGACCTGATCTTGTGTGATCAACAACTTGTGCGATTGGTCCTTGTGCGACCAAGGACTTGTACGATCAGAAAGCTTGTAAGACAAGGTCCGATTTTGTGCGATTTGTTACCAACTTCCCTAAACTCATGCAATTCAGTTACTAATTCCAATCAATTCTTTTGACCAAATTAACAGTTTCCATATTTGCAATTTAAAATTCAACAGTTTCCATCCAAACTAATAATCGATCAATTCAAGGAATCATCATGTGATTCGTATACCCTAATTAATCATAGTCATGAGCAATAATCAAACGTTCAATCCGGATCATTAGATTAGTGAACTTTTATATTAATATGCAATCCTAACCATCGTGTAACCACTTCGATTATCTAATCACAACAGCCGATTGTATATATTCGGTTCTAATCTAGATCATGAAATCCAAATCATATGAATATCATCAAATACACATGTGAGCCGATTATTTTGAACACCAATCCCTAACAGTTTACATCAAAATCAAACACCTAGCATCCCTAAATCATCATGTACAACATGTAAGCCAACATATCAACAATCATACAATCAAAGTAATACACAAACCGATTAGCAAGTAGAACAAGGATGATCCAAACCAAAAGCTTAGAGAGATATGGAGGTGTTGCCGTCGACTTCTAGAGAGAAGGAAGAGAGAGTAGGGTTTGGTGTGGTGCGTATAGAGTGTTAGCAAATAATGGGGAAGCAAAACCTCACAAGGGTTTTGTATCGGTTTATATAGGGGAGCGGCCGAACCCTTGCATGGGCTGTTCATGGGTTTCGAGTGGGGAGTGGGCAGAGAGCAGTCAAGGACCAAAGCCTAAAAGCTTGTGCGGTGTGCCAAGTGTTGTGCGGTTAGGTTGTTGTTGTACGATTCAGGTCATATATACATACAAAGATTCACATAATACAAACATAAAGTCTCATAACATTCATTAAATCAACATATCAGATTATCACACAAGGTTCACATATGTTACATTAAGCACAAAGATAAGTTCTAAAATACGAGTTGTCACATTATCCCCAAGTTGAAAGAAATTTCGTCCCGAAATTTGGTACTTACTCACTGAGTAAGCTAGTTAAGTTGCATGGTTTTCCTGGGGTGTCACAGCGTAAGCCTCTGTGAGGACTTACGCGGGCCGCTTGGACTGCCCAGCATCAGAAAACTTGCACAGGTGCCAGTTGCAGCCTGTTAACCGACTTTAAACTTGTTTTTACATACCAGGGGCTGCCCCAATGGTATTACATGCATAGGGGGCACTTGTCTTGATCTGGAAACAATTATAGACCTCCTTGGCATGATCTTAGATGATCAAAGTGACTATATAAGAGGAGCATTGTTGCAACATTGATGCTCATTCATTTGCAAAGTTCACAAGTTCACTTCTGGAGCTCCTCTGATCAGAAACAAGCTTTCTTAAGATCCCTAGTCGTACTTAGGACCTTTGTAAGTGTCCTTGATCCTCCTTAATTCAGTTTAGCTTAGTTAATTAGCTAAAAGTCAAACCGTCGTAATTAAGGTTTGACTTCGAGATTAATTAAAATTTGTTCAGTCAAATCTCGAATTAAAAGTACCTATAAGTAGGTATTTATGTGGGTAACAAACCCTTAAAAGGGTACTCTCTGATTCCCACTCTAACTAGGTCAATTGTCGGGTCAAAGCTAACTTTAAAAAGTCAACAGAATACTTATTTTCAAATTATTACATAATTAGCAATGTAGGATCCATGTAACCTGTTTTATCATTAATATAAATTGGTAATTAATGTAAGAACATGTCTAAACATGTTCAACCCGACAATTTTCAGTTTAGACTCGGTTCGGAACCGAAAGGCGCATAATTTGACTTTTGCATTGACTTTCGATTCTGACCCATTGTAGCATATTTTAGAAATGCCTTAAAGCCCTATTAGGACCAGGTTTCATGTTAGTATAACCCTCTGTGATTATACACCTTGGTTCAATAGTTATCCGATTCGTATGCATGTTCCCGTTAATTGCTTATATGTTGACTATTATGCCCAAATGACCTTAAAATATGATTTTCGAAAATGTAAAAGAGTAGAAACCTTAGTTACTGATTTATAACTTGTACCCAAAATTTGATATCAGTTTGAGGTCTAAATTAGGAGTTATGCTCATTAGCGTAATTAGAAGGCTTTTTATGAATTAAATGGCATAATTAGCATATAGCCTATCTAAACCCGATTTTTAATACCAAACTTTTTACCCACTTATGTAATATAATATTTTGGGATTTTTGAAGATTTTTAATTAATTTTAGGCTGAGCATAACATAGGGTTGTAGCTTTAAATCGTTTAATGCCGGTTTTGACCTTTTAAGCTATAAAATGAGTTTTACAAATCTTTTTGACCCCAAACCTTTTGCTACTGATTTTATATGGTAAATAAATTATTTTAAACCTTCTGGAATAATAAAAATATCAGCTTTCTATATAGAACCCGGAAATGGCTCCAAATCGCCTTTTTAAGCGTTTTTAACGCATCGTATGTATTAAAACTATTTTAAACATATAAGGTTTGATACCTACTGATATTTTAAGTATATTTTTATACTTTGAAAGTAAATTAAAGTTTTAAACTCAGAATTCTAGTTTTGACCTTTTTAGCCTATGTGAAATTACCAAAATACCCCTAAGGTGCATAGTTTGGTTTTAAATGATAAATTTCACATATATCTAGTACCCTACTGTTATAACTTATATAATTAAGTATATTTACTAAATAAATCAGACCTGTAACTCAGATTACTAATTAAACTCTTTTATAACCTTTTAAATGACCAAAATGCCCTTACGAGGCATAGTTTGAGTTTAAATCCATTTCGGGCATAATAGAAGATATCTTACGGATGTCACAACATATTTAAGGCATATTAACTTAGGAAACCTGTATATGGATCTTGTGGTTACCCGTTACGCATCCTTCGCGTTCGGTTCGGTTTATGTAACTAGTTTGCATAAATTGACCGAAACGGGTCAAACCTTATCATTTTTGTCTCAAAATCCAGAATATGTTTAGTTTACCCATATTATACAAGTCTTCAAACTTGTTGGGTCTAAATCACATTCCATTCCGGTCTTCGCTTATACACGCGTTTGAACCGTATCTTCCTTTAAACACTAACCAGTCTAAGCTTAAGCTTAATTAAAGACCCGTTAGAAATCTAATAGGTTATTAAAAACCTTTGTTCCAGAATAGGAGACCTGGTAAAAGCTACACGCACTTGCTATTTATGATTGATACTTGCAAAGGTAAATACTTTTAACTTATTTTGCCTATACGGGCTTGGGGTATGGTATATAAAATACCGCTTGGTCGGGCTTTGAATCTTTAATCGAATAGAGGTTAAACCATTGATATGCTCCGTTTGGAAATGTTTTGTTTGCTTAAAGCCTTTGGGGGGTTAATGACCATGTCCCGGATATCCTTGGCATCATTTTACGAAATGGCCACGACCTAAGCACGGGGTGTAGGCGTACACCCGTCAGTGCCTAAATAAATAATGTGGTGTGTCTATTGATCTTTAACCCGGCACAAACCGGGCTACTGAACGCATAAGAAACATGTAATTCTTTTACAAGATTATATTTAAATAATTATCCCAAGTTATAAAAAGTTTTGTGCCACGTGCATTCAAATCAATTTTATTAAACTTTTCAAAATGAGTCAGTTAAATTGTATTTACCAGTGTAAACTGCGTATTTTCCCAAAAAGGTTAAGTGCAGGTACTACTCGAACTAGGCTGGCTTTCTCCTAGCGTCCCCAATAAGTCTCGCAAATTTGGATGTTATAAAACTGTTGAACAATGTCTATTTTTTTTATTTTGATCCGCATGTGGATCTATTTCAACTATATCATGATACTTAATATTACAATTTATTAAAGTTGAAATGATTCTATCTTTGCTTCCGCTATGCATTTTTATATTGTGTTGTTTGACTATGATGATATCAACTACGTCACGATACTCCCCACCGGGCCCACCGGTAATACGTGGAAATATCGGGGTATGACATTAGCCGCACAGATGGAAGCCGTATTAGAAGCTAACTATCCAAATGAGAAACTTGGAGTCACTGCAGAATAGCTATCCTATGGCAAGGATGGGATTCTAAGATTAAATGGACGAATATGGGTTCCAATCTATAGAGGACTCAGGGAAGTTATCCTCCAAGAAGCCCATAGTTCCAAATATTCTGTTCATCCCGGTGCTGATAAAATGTACCAGGATTTAAAGGAAAATTATTGGTGGATAGGCTTGAAAAAGTCTATAGCTACTTATGTAGCCAAATGTTTGACATGCGCGCAAGTCAAAGCTAAACACCAGAAGCCGTCAGGTTTGCTACAACAGCCTGAGCTTCCCACCTGGAAGTGGGAGATGGTGACTATGCATTTTATCACCAAGTTACCAAAAACAAAGCGAGGAAACGATACTATTTGGGTTATAGTGGATAGACTGACTAAGTCAGCCCACTTCCTACCTATTAAAGAAACACACAGCTCAGATAAGTTAGCTCAGCTGTACGTGGACGAGATTGTATCTCTCCACGGAGTGCCAGTGTCTATCATTTCTGATAGGGATACGAGGTATACATCTCATTTTTGGAAAAGCTTTCAGCAATCCCTAGGCACTCGATTGAACTTCAGCACAGCATACCATCCTCAGACGGATGGTCAAAGTGAGCGTACTATTCAAACACTTGAAGATATGCTACGAGCTTGTGTTATTGACTTATGAGGAAGTTGGGATGATCATCTTCCATTGATCGAATTTTCATACAATAATAGTTATCATTCCAGTATTCAAGTTGCACCATTTGAAGCCTTGTATGGAAGGAAGTGCAGGACGCCCGTTTGTTGGGCAGAAGTTGGGGATGTCCAGCTAACAGGACCGGATATAGTCCTGGAGACGACAGACAAGATTGTACAGATAAGAGATCGTCTCAAAGCTGCCAGAGATAGGCAGAAAAGCTACGCAGATAAAAGGCGTAAACCTATAAAGTTCGAGGTAGGTGACAAGGTTCTACTAAAGGTTTCACCGTGGAAAGGGGTGATGCGATTTGGTAAGAAAGGCAAGTTAAGCCCAAGATATATAGGACCATTTGAGATCATCGAATGTGTCGGATCAATTGCTTACAAGTTAAATTTGCCTGAAGAGCTCAGTAGTATTCATAATGTATTCCACATCTGCAATCTGAAGAAATGTTTAGCTGATGAATCACTAGTCATACCCCATACAGATGTGCATATAGATGAGAGCTTGAAATTTGTTGAGAAACCTTTGTCAATCGAGGATCGACAGGTTAAGAAGCTTCAAAAGAAGCATGTACCGATTGTAAAGGTCAAATGGGATGCCCAAAGAGGTCCCGAGTATACGTGGGAGGTAGAGTCCACAACGAAAGTAAAGTACCCTCATTTGTTTCAGTAAATCTCGAGGTCGAGATTTCTTTTAAGGGGGTGAGGATGTAACACCTCGTAAAAATCATACCCAATAAAATAAAAGACACGTGTCATGTAAGGCAAACGTGTTATAAACCCGGATCAAGTTAAAAGATGTATGGTAGGATTTAAAAGTGTCGATATGTTAATTAATACCTCTGAGCGACCTATTTATAAATCCCAAACCTTAATATATTTTATAAACATCTGATATATATATTCAAATCTGGTTATCCTTAGTGGTAATTAATTTAAATCTCAAAGAAATGGATTCTATGAGTGTTTACGACAAAGTTTACATTCAATACCTATTTCCAAAGAATCCAAGACAACATAAGTGCATGGCAAGGCTTTCATAGCTTTTCAGAACTGAGCAAGTGGTCCCATTCTGATGATTAAGACCTTGGATTCATATTAGCAAAGTTGCATGGTCAAAGCCTAAAAATTTACAAAATTTTGTCTTCTGATGATGGCTTACGGACCGCAAAGAGACCACCTTACGGTCCGTAAGGTGGCGGAGCTGGGCAGATATAATTAAAAAGCGGATACGGACCGCAAAGTTAAGGGCTTACGATCCGCAAGGTTTGTAACTGGGCATCACAGATCAAGGTCGGTTGCGGACCGTATAATTTTGGACTTACGGTCCGTAAGAGCTGCATACAGACCGCAAAGGGTATTGCTTACGGTCCGTAAGGCTGTCGCTGGCAGCAAAAAATGGACAGATGCCTGTTCAGCCTGTTACACCGCCTTACTTGCATGGTTTTCGAAATACAGGAGTTGGGCCAGTAGTTTTACATGCATAGGGACACATGGGAACATCAGGAAACAATTGTAGACTTAGGTGTGATGATCTTGATGCATTTAGTTCACTATATAAGAACTTGAAGTTGCAACATTTGAACTTGCCACTTCAAAATCATTTCAAGCTCATCTCTGGAGCTCTCTGGTCTGCAACAAGTTTCCTTAAAGTTCCAAATCATGCTTAGGACCTTTGTAAGTGTCCTTAACCTCCTAATTTTAGTTTTAATTAGTTTAATGACCAAAAGTCAAACGTATCGTAATTAAGGTTTGACTTAGCGATTAATCACAGTTGATCCAGTCATTAGTTAAATTAAAAGTAGCTATAAGTTGGTAATTATGTAGGTAATAAACCCCTAAGAGGGCACCTACTGATTATCACCCTAACTTGGTCAAATGTCGGGTCAAACCTAATACTAAAAAGTCAACAGAAAGCTAATTTTCAAATAAACACATAATTAACAATGTAGAAGCCATGAAACCTGTTTTATCACTTGTGTAACTTGGTAATCAATGTAAGAACATGTCTAAGCATGTTCAACCCGACAATTTAAAGTTTAGGGTCGGTTCATAACCGAAAGTCGTAAAAGTTGACTATTGCTTTGACTTTCAGTTCTGACCCGATTTAGATTATTTTAGAAATACCTTAGAGCTCTATTAGGAGCAAGTTAAAGGTTAGTATAACCCTCTGAGGTTATACAACTTGGTTCCTTGTTTATCCGATTCATATGCATGTTTCCGTTATAAGCCTAAATATTGACCATTATGCCCTTTTGTCCTTAAAACAAAAATTTTGAAAATATGAAAAGACAATAACCTTTGTTACTGAATTATAAACATGTCCTTAAATTTTCAAATCATTTTGAGGTCTAGATTAGGAGTTATGCTCAATATCGTAATTAAGAAGCTTTTTATTAATTAAACGGCATAATTAGCATATAGCCTAGTTAAACCCAAATTTTGATACCAAACTTTTTACCCACTGATATAATATAATATTTTAGGATTTTTAAAGATTTTATTTATTTTTAGGCTGAGCATAACATAGGGTTCTAGCTTTGATTCGGTAATTGTCGGTTATACCCTTTTCTTGAATAAAATGAGTTTTACAAAAAAATTTGATACCAAACCTTTTGCTACTGATTTTACATGATAAATAAAATATTTTAAGCTTTCTGGAATGATAAAAATATCAACTTTTCTTATAAAACCCGGAAATCGCTTAAAACCGCATTTTTACGCGTTTTAAACGCATAGTATGAGTTATAACTATTTTAAGCATATAAGACTTAATACCTACTGATGTTTTAAGTAAATTTTTATAATTAAACAGTTAGCAAAAGTTTTGAACTCAGAATTCTAATTTTGACCTTTAAAGCTTATGTGAAATTACCAAAATGCCCCTACGGTGCATAGTTTGGTTATATAAGATAAATTTCACATATATGCAATACCCTACCGTTATGAATTATAAAAATAAATACTTTTACTGATTATATCAGACCTGAAACTCATCTTAATATTTAAACTCTTTTATAAGCTTTAAAATGACCAAAATACCCCTACGGGGCATAATTTGAGTTTAAATTCGTTTTGGGCATAATGGAAGGTATCCTACTGATATCACAACATATTTAAGGCATATTAACTTAGGAAACCTGTTCATGACTCGTTTGGTTACCCGTTACGCACTTTTTGCGTTCGATGCGGTTTATGTAACTAGTTTGCATAAATTAGCCGAAATGAGTCAAACCTTATCATTTTTATCTCAAAATCCAGAATGTGTTTAGTTTACTCATATTAAACAAGTCTTCAAACTTTTCGGGTCTAAATCACATTCTAATCCGGTCTTCGCTTAATCGTGCGTTTGAATCGAATATCTTCCTTTAAAACTAACCGGTCTAAGTTTAGGATTAATTAAGACCCGTTACGAATCTAATAGGTTACTAAAACCTTCGTTCCAAATTAGGAGCCCAGTAAAAGCTACTTGCACCCGCTGATTGTGATATATACTTGCTCAGGTAAATACTTTTAACTTATTTTCCCTATACGAGCTTGGGATATGCTATTATAAAAATACCGCTTGGTCGGGTGTGCAGTCATTTAAATCGGATTGTGATTAATGTATTTACATAACCCGTTTTAATCTGTATTGTTTGGTATATGGCCTTTGGGGGGTTAATGACCATGTCCCGGATATCCTTGGCATCATTCATTGAAATGGCCACGACTTAAGCACGGGGTGTAGGCATACACCTGACAGTTGCATATGTAAAAAGGTACTCCACAATAAGGAACTAACCCTGTGGGTATTATACCTGTGGCGTGTCAGTTAATCTTGTCCGGCTCTTCTAACCGGCCCTGACGGACGACAAATAAGTAAAACTGTATACAAGATTATTTTTAAATAATTGTCCCAAGTTATAAAAGATATTTTGTACCTTGTGCACCCAAATAAATTTTATTAAACTCTTTTCAAAATGAGTCAGTTAATTGTATTTACCAGTGTAAACTGACTTGTTTTCCAAAAGGCTAAAGTGCAGATACTAGACGGAATAAGCTGGCTACTCCTGAGTGAATAAATAAAAGTCTTGCAAGCTTGGTCACTTAAAGTCTGTTGAACAATTATCTTTTATTCGATCCGCCTGTGGATCCTTTACATTTCCGTTTGTAATACTTGATATTTTCAATCGGTTTATAATGTATTTATCTTTTGCTTCCGCTGTGCATTAAATTGTGTTGTTTGACTATGACGATATCAACTACGTCACGATACTCCCCACCGGGACCCACCGGTAGTATGTGGAAGTATCGGGGTGTGACATGCATGAAGAAGAGAAGGAAGAAAAAGATATACCCACACCAATTCTGTTATCATCTACTCCATTCATTCAAACTTCACCCAAACCATTCATCCCACCTCCATCAATAAAGATCAACCCATTGGCAGTAACTTTCCCTTTGGAACTGCTTGCAGTTCAAGATGAAATGACTCAATTTTACACAGAGGATGATCCATCCAAAAGAACCTTCCCATCTCTTCATGGATTCGAAACTCCAAAGAATTTTTATGAATATCTGAAGCTAAAGGGCAAACAAGCAGAAGATAAGGCAAAAGAAGAGTGTAAAGGGATAGGAGATAATAAGTTATCAGCTCGCATGCAACATTGGCTTGGTGAAGTCAAGAAGTTGGGAGAGTTTGCTAGAGACCTGAGTAAGAATATGTCAAATCTGTCACCAAATGCTGAGCTACAAAAGACATTAAGGAATGATTTCTTGAACACTATCATGGATACCAAGCCCTACGAAGCCTACAGGTCTGATTTCAAAGACTGACCCCTTGAAGCTCTTAATGAGGAAGTTAATAGAATTGAAAAGATGAATAAAGATCCTCTGTGACACCTCGAAATTTCATGTCCAATATTATATCAACACGTGTCATAGGCTTAAAACGTGTAAAGGATTGATTAGAAGGACTAAAGATGAAAAACAAAGAAACTATGTGAATAAAAGGATTCAAAGTGTCAACAATGGATAAATATACTCCACAATAACCCTACATGATGTTTATACCCTTAAACAAATGAATCATGGATCATACGAGGCTAATTGTGTAAGAAAGGGAGAGATTACAAACTACAGGGGTTAAATGTGTCAACATGTTTAAAGTATACCTCTGAGTGGCCTTTTAGCAAACCCGAAGCTTTGTAACGATTAATTATTCTCACTAGAATGCATGATAAAAAATTTCACCAAGTTTCGTTATCGTATGAGGAAGTTATGATAAAGTTCGTATACGAGGGGTTAAAAGCGTCGACATGTTAATAAATACCTCTGAGCGACCTATGTATAAATCCCAAACCTTAACCAGAGTTATAAACATGTAATAATTGTTCAAGCATAAAGATGGGGTCCTATGAAATTGTGTTTTGACGAATCTTCGTTTATGGCCTTTCAAAAGAATCCAAAACAACTTTAGAACATGGCAAGGTGGTCATAACTGTTCAAGCATGATCTAAAGGCCCCATACTGCAAATAGAGGCCCAAAGTCGTAATATAAAGGTTGCCTATTCAAAGCTTGAAAGGTCACCAAATTTTGCCTTCTGGTAAAGACTTACGGAGCGTAAAGGTCTTGCCTTACGGTCCGTAAGGCATCCCCAGCGACAGATTGTTGACAGGTGCCTGTTATGAACTATATAACCGACTTAAACGGATATTTTCACTTCCATGAGCGACCCCTACTAGTTCTTAGGCACTAGGCACACTTGTTATTGATCAGGGATCAATCCTAGAGTTGTTTGTCATGATCACAAGCAATCAAGAGCACTATATAAAGCCCACATTGTTGCAAACTTTGATCATTCACTCATACCTTCACTTCTGATCATTTCTGGAGCTCAAGGCTTTTCCCCAAGCATCTCTAATCGTGCATTAGACCTTGGTAAGTATCATTGACCTTCCTTAATTGAGTTTTGCTTAGTTATTAGCTTAAAACTCGAACCATCGTAATTAAGGTTTGACTTATCGATTAATCACTAATGGTCCAGTGATTAGTAAAACTTAAGGTAGTTATAAGTTGGTAATTATGTGGGCAATAAACCCTTAAAGGGGCACCCTCTGATTCCCGCTCTAACTAGATCAATTGTCGGGTCAAAGTTCGTTATAAAAAGTCAACAGGAACTTAATTTGCAAATTAACGCATAATTAGCAATGTAGAAGGCGTGTAACCTATTTTATCACTCGTATAACTTGGTAATAAGTATAAGAACTGGTCTAAGCTTGTTTGATCCGACAATTTTCTGTTTAAGCTCGGTTCGGAGCCGAAAGTCGCAAAACTTTGACTTTTGCTTTGACTTCAGTTCTGAACCGATTTAGATGGGTTTAGAAATGCCTTAGAGCTTCCTTAGGACCAGGGTACATGATGGTATAAACCTCTGTGATTGGTTCGTTGATTGCCCGATTCGTTTACACGTTTCCGTTAATTGCTTAATGTTGACCATAATGCCCTTTTTACCTTAAAATGAGAATTTTGGAAATGTGAGAGGACAATAATATTTGCTACTGATTTATAAACTTGTCCCTAAAATTTCATATCAGTTCGAGGTCTAGATTAGGAGTTATGCTCGATAGCGCACTTAAAAAGCTTTTTGTTAATTAAACGGCGCAATTAGCATAAAGCCTATCTAAACCCAATTTTTGACACCAAACCTTTTACACACTGATGTAATATAATATTTTGAGATTTTTTAAGATTTTTAATTATTTTTAAACTGCTCATAACCTAAGGTTATTGCCTAAATTCGGTAATTGCCGATTTTACCCTTTTTGCTTGTAAAATGAGTTTTACATAATATTTGGACACCAATCCAATTGCTAATGATTTTATATAATAAATGAAGTATTTTGAACTTTATAACCTGATCAGAAAACTCAGATTTCCTGTATAACCCGGAAATCGCTTAAAACGGCTTTTTACACGTATTAAACACCTAGTATGGGTTTAAAACCATTTTGGCATATAAGACTTATCACAAACTGATATAACCTATTAAATTAAGTTGTTTTACTGATTATTTCAGACCCGAGTCTCAGAATTAAATTAATCTCTTTTATAATCCTTTAAATGACCAAAATACCCCTACGGGGCTTAAATTGAGATTAAAATCGTGTGGGCATAATGGAAGGTATCCTACTGATATCACAACATATTTAAAGCATATTAACTTAGGAAACCTGTTCGTGACTCATTCGGTTACCCGTTATGCGTTATTCGCGTTCGGTTTGGTTTATGTAACTAGTTTGCATAAACTAGCCGAAACGGGTCAAACCTTATCATTTTTATCTCAAAATCCAGAATGTGTTTAGTTTACCCATATTATACAAGTCTTCAAACTTGTTTGGTCTAAATCACCTTCTATTCCGGTCTTCGCTTAATCATGCGTTCGAACCGTATCTTCCTTTAAAACTAACCGGTCTAAGTTTAGGCTTAATTAAAGACCCATTAGGATTCTAATAGGTTATTATAAACCTTCGTTCCAGAATAAGAGACCCGGTAAAAGCTACGTGCACTTGCTTGTAGAGATTATTACTTGCAAAGGTAAATACTTTTAACTTATTTTCCCTTATACGGGCTTGGGGTACGGTATCTAAAATACCGCTTGGTCGGGCATTCGACCTTAATCGATTGGTGGTTAAGTATTATCGAGATGACCCGTTTAAAAATATGTTTTGTTTGCTTAAACGCCTTTGGGGGGTTAATGACCATGTCCCGGATATCCTTGGCATCATTTTACGAAATGGCCACGACCTAAGCACGGGGTGTAGGCGTACACCCGTCAGTGTCTAAATAAATAATGTGGTGTGTCTATTGATCTTTAACCCGACACGAACCGGGCTACTGAACGCATAATGAACATGTAATTCTTTTACAAGATTATATTCAATTAATTATCCCAAGTTATAAAAAGTTTGTGCCACGTGCATTCAAATCAATTTTATTAAACCTTTTCAAAATGAGTCAGTTAATTGTATTTACTAGTGTAAACTGACGTATTTTCCCAAATAGGTTAAGTGCAGGTACTATTCGTAATAGGCTGGCTTTCTCCTAGCATCCACAATAAGTCTCGCAAGCTTGGATGACATAAAACTGTTGAACAATGTTTTCTTCCTATTTAATTCACCTGTGGATCTGTTTCAACTGTGTTGTGATGCTTAAATATTACACTTTTATTCGGTTGAAATAATATGTATATTTTGCTTCCGTTGTGTATTTAAATATTGTGTTGTTTGACTATGATGATATCAACTACGTCACGATACTCCCCACCGGGCCCACCGGTAATACGTGGAAATATCAGGGTGTGACAGGTTGGTATCAGAGCCAACACTGAGTGAATTAAACACTAGCCTTTTGTGTTTAATCTCAGTTACACAATTGCACATTCCTAAATTTTCGAGTCTAGACAAGGAACTTAGGACTAATCCAAATTGTTTTTTTTATTATTTCTAACTTTGTCGTTTATATTTTCGTTGTATCACTTATTTGTTTTGACAGGAAATATGCCACCTATATTCTGAAGAGGAGGACGAGGCAAGGGGCCAATCCACGCCCCCAACGATCACGAAGTCGGGCCTTCACACCGGCGGACTCCTTCTACTACTATGAGTGCCGATCCTCAGGGAAACTGGAAGAACCATTTGGAGCCCGTTAGACGGTCTGTCTCGCACAGCTCAACGCCTCCCTATCGTCACTCCTTTGGGCCGCATTCGGAAAACGAGTCCGATGACTCACGCCACTCCTTCTTACCGTTGCAGCGGTCCGTTTCGCACCGTTCCTTTGGCGACCCTACTCCTGTCTTCCAGGGCCGGTTTAACCCGGCAAACTATATTCAAGAACCAGTGGGTTTTAACCCATTGGGACCAGAGGATCATTTTTCTGGTGATCACGCAATGGATATGGATGAGGACACCGACCCTGTTGAACCACCGACTGGAACCCCCACGCACCCTATTGAAGTCTCTGATGGATCATCTTTCCATGGATCACCCTACCGTGGTCCTGACAGCTACCAAGCAAGGTTCAACCAGTGTGAATGGTACTTTACACCTTCTCACCATTCATCGCCTCATCAGCAACAGCAGCAGAAGGATCCCTCCGAGGATTCGCGTTTCATGGCAGTCACGCCACCGCCACCACCACCGCTAGTTCATCAAGCACCTCCAGAACCACCAAGGCGTAGGAGAACGGGCGCACGAATATCCCTGCGAGGAGGGGATTTTCACTTTAGCACCCCCCATCACTCAAGTGGCAGTCACTATCCGCCACTGCATAAAGACCCACAAATGGGAGGGCCCTTAACACCAGTTCCAGAGGTGAATTCTGCACCAGTTGCACCACCACCACCACCATTGGGCTTTGATAACCCGATTCCTACATACGCCGGTTCAACGGCGTACAATCCATTTGAGCAGCCGGCTCACACTCACTATAACTATCTTGAAGTCGACCCGTACCTTGTAGCGGCAAACTACAACGCCCTTCACCCTGAAGGACCATATAGAGCTCCCTGGGGAGTGGGATACCCGACTCATGGGTATCAAATACCGGCTCGACCTCCGATTCAGCCGCAGCCACCACGGTTTTCCCCACCAGAACAGGAGGAAATCCTCCACAGACTAAACAGGGTGGAACGGGAATTTTAAGAAGAACGTAGGAACAACCGGGGATTTCTCAAGGGCCTGGCAAGCTTGTTAAAAGGAAAGAAAAAGAGGGATCATTGAATCTCTATATGTATTGTTGTATTTCCTTATTGCAATCAAGTCCCTACGTGGACATTTATCTATGTATTTAGTCCCTGCGTGGACTTTTCTTCTTTAGTCCCTGCGCGGAATCTATTTTAGTAATCAGTCCCTGCGAGGACTTGTATGTACAGTTTAGCCCCTGCGTGGGCAAGTTATTTCTGTTAAAAGTCCCGTTTAGGGCAATATGTACTCCTTTCGATGTTTAATGGAATGTAAAAATTTAAAAATTTCATTATTGTCATTTTTATGCATAAATATATTATACATGAAATAAATAAATTAGAAATCATTCCTTTTATAAATAATCTGCCTGTTGAATATTAAATAAAGAATCTTAAAGGTATAACCTAGCCTGCATGTTATTATAAGACTTGGCCAAGATGGTAAGACCTGTTTAAAAGATTCAAATCCTTGTTAACATCTGAAAACATGTTAACACTCCTGGCAGACGTGATTAGTTAAAATCACACACGTCATTCTTATAATCGGATTTCTTTAAAAGATTTCCTATCCTAACCTGATGATCTATAAATCATGGGTTTGAAATCATCAATTAAGATGATCACGTCTTAAACATCCATTAGCGATGTAGTGCCTACGGGCCATAATAAATGTCAAATAAGACAAAAGACAGTAGTAGTCTACGACTCCCTGTCAAAGAAAGGTAATGAACTATGTTCAAACCTAAATGCCTTGATTCTCTGAAATCATGGCTTATAATCTAAAAATGTCCTTACGACTAGGCCTTTTGTGCCACTTATGATACTGTTATTTTTTTTTTTTATAATTAGGATAAATTATAATAAAAATCCTAAATACATATGATTAACAAATTAACCAAATATGGTCTATGTTTACCATGGTTAATGAATTGCCATAAAAGACAATTCCTTAATAAACTCCCAAATAAATTATTGTCAATATTTTATGTAACAGCTCAAACTACATGGCTGATTCGGATGAGATCAACAGTCACCCACGGGAGAATCAGGATGATGCCCGGATTAATATAGCGGGTGCTGAACTGCAAGCGTTAATAGACAACGTTGTTACAAAAGCAATAGAGCGGCAGTATAATGAATATAGCGGGACTCGAAGTAGGACCCTATCCGCACCACATTCCAAGCCTAAGACTCATTCTGAGGCACACAGCAAGCCACCCTCCAAGAAGGAAGAGCCAAAGAAAGACGATGACGATCGTCACTCTTCGAATCAGCAAAGTGTTCCATCTCAAAGGATCGTACTGAATCAAGAACCCCGTAATAAGGGTTGCTCCTATAAGTATTTTGTTTCATGCAAACCCAGGGATTTCACTGGGGAGAAAGGAGCTATAGGCTGAATGACATGGTTGGATGAGATGGACACTGTGGTGGATATCAGTGGTTGCGCTAATAAGGATGTGGTGAAATTCGTATCTCAGTCATTCAAGGGTGAGGCCATAGCCTGGTGGAGATCGTTGATTCAAGCTACCGGGAAGATTCCATTATATAATATGACTTGGGAACAATTTGTTGCCCTCATCAAGGAGAACTACTGTCCTTAGCATGAGGTTGAAAAGATTGAGTCGGATTTTCTGTCATTGGTGATGAAAAATCTGGATTGCCAAGCTTACCTTACGAGCTTTAATACAATGTCAAGGTTGGTTCCTTATCTTGTGACCCCGGAACCCAAAAGAATAGCTCGTTTCATTGGGGGTTTAGCCCCAGAGATTAAGGCAAGTGTAAAAGCCTCTCGGCCAGCTACTTTCAGATCTGTAGCTGATATATCTTTGTCCCTCACACTGGACGCGGTCAGATAGAGATCGCTGAGGAACACGGATGCCGAGAAAAGAAAGCGTGAGGATGACAACTCACGACGTTCGGATAAGAAACACAAAGGAAACAATGACCACAAAAAGAGTTCTGGATCTAAGAAAGATGGTCATCAGTCGGGTGATAAACCCAAATGTAAGATCTGCAAGAAACAACACTTCAAAAAGTGCAGATATGAATCGAACTCGCAGACACAGTCAAGGACTTTTGCATGTGGGATATTGATATTCGCTAATTTACACATATTTTAGTCCCCCGTTTTACCCCTATTTTATGCATTTTTGGCCGTAAAACCGTCGTTCGGATACTTAATTATCTACACTTTTATTTACAGGCCTAAAACAGCATACCAGACAAGATGATAGCAAAAACGAGGACTTTCCGGACAAAACAACAAAGCTGCGAATATTCTGTTAAGGAAACTGACCTGGGCGTGTGGAACGGTCGTGCGACTCAATGCACGACCGTGCATCTCCGACAAATGTTGATCAGCCCGGAAAAGAACGAGGGTGCGACTAGGAGTGCAATGCACACAAGGGCCAGCCCGGTGACGAACGGACGTGCCATCTGAAGAACGACCGTGCGGATCCGATGAACCAGCAGAACCTCGGTGATGAACGACTAGTGCAGCAGCTCGTGCAACAAGAACCCGGCGAAGAACGACCGTGCCATATGAAGAACGCTCGTGCGATATCGAATCTGGTCAAAGATCTGATGACGTATGCAGTATGGTGCACCATACTCCAATAATTGCTTAAAGTGCACGGTCGTGCCACAGGAAGAACGACCGTGCAACATCGAAAAAATATAAAAACAGAACAGAAACATTCTGTTCGACATTCTGGAATTTTGGGAGCTTCACAGGCGATTTTACAGGCTCCGGAGGCTATGCTTTTGACCCGGATTCAAGCCACATTTTGCCGTTTAGCTTCATTACTATCCGGATTCTTAGTCTAGTGCTTGTTTATGGTTTGGTTTACTAATCTTTCCATGATTTTGTTAATCTTTCAAGCATTTAGATTAATGTTTATGTATTATTGTAGCCTTTGAGCAAAAACACAACAATCCCTTGCTTGATTATAGCCATTAGTGTGTTAAGCTTTGTTTGTAATGACACTTTGAAGTATTTTCTATGTTTATCTTTGATGATTAGTTTGCAACCTTGTTATTGATATTGATTTCTTGATTATAAGTAATTATGTTGGATGATTGATGCTTGGTTAGTTAAGATAGTTGAAAAATGAAGCTTAATTAATCTTGTATTAGTAAACTTTGAACTTGGTTAACTAGTTTAGCTTGGTTTAAATGTATGCATCATGATACGAGAAATGGTTAGTGATTTAATAAAATGTAATTATTGTTAATCAAGAGAGCTTTCCGTCACGTAAGGACCTTAACGGGTTAGATGGTGTCGTTATAAATTCTTGCCATGATTTGTTAGCTTAGTTAGTAGTTTAGGCCAAAATTGCTATCATGGTGAATTATTATGCAAGATTTGTAAAATGAACTTGGTTGTGATTTAATCTAGTTTATGCTTGTCTCGGTGGTTGCATTGTGTTTATCGGTGTTGCTTTCCTTGATTAAGTGCGGTTAGAAAACTCCTAACGGATGACTAACTTATTTTTAAGAGATTTTCATAGACATTTATCAATTGCATGTTAAAGAACAATTTTAGGTGGTTAAAGTGTGTTTATCGTTTTAGCTTTCCGAATGATTGTCATGTTAGGATTCCCGAAAGGGATACTAATTATCTCTAAATTGGAATATTGACCGAATGCTTCTAGTGCCAAAACCGACTTAGTTGACATGCTGTGGTTGTGTATTAAGCAAGGCTTTTTATCTATTATCTATTGTGTTTTTATTATGTATTTGTTTACGCTTACTTTAGTTTATTTAAAATCAACAAAACTTATGATTTTACCGGTAGTTTAGTGACAAAGGTCTAGTATTATTTCTCCGCCCATTTCCTTGGATCGATACTTGGTTCTTACCGATACTTTATTACATATTTGACGGGGTACACTTGCCTCTTTCGTGTGTGTTTTGATGTAAAAGTAATAATCACTTTTATAAATTTCAAACCAAATCGTGTGTAAATTCATTGCAAAATTATGTATATATACGCACACGTCAAGTTTTTGGCGCCGTTGCCAGGGAAATGGCGAGTTTTAGGAACGACCCGAGTCATTGTGTTATCCGCGTATATACTTGTTAATATTTTTGTATACTTTCTTGATTATTTTTTTGTTTATTTATTTGTTAATATTTCTTGCTTTTAATTCGATTTATTCGTTTTCGTGATTCTTTTGTACACTTGTAAATTTTTGTTCCTTTTATTTATTTGATCCGGATTTATTTATTCATTTATTCTTTGGGTTTTCGGCACCCTAAAACCATTTTTGTATTAGCCGATTCATTTATTTTTTATTGTGTTGATTTTTATAAAAATTTCGGGCCCATTTTCGGATTTTTATAAAATTTTCAGCCCATTTTTAATAATATTCTGTTTCTATTCAGCTAAAAAAAACAGCATTATTTTATTAATAAAATATTCACTGTGTCAAATTTTCGTTTGCATGTTAATGTTCTCGACCCCCGCTCCAGAAGTTGTTGAACCGTCAGACGAGCCCGAACGTGATCTTAGGAGACGTTTACGCGCGAGAGGTCGGGCGGTTGGGCTACTGCTCGCCAGTGGTGAGCCGGAGCCGGTGGTAGCTGTTGAAGCCGAGGGCTCAGGAGGAGACGCAATCATGGCAGACGATGAGCGACCGTTGAATGAGACAAATCAGCCTGGAAGGGCAGGCCTGGAGCCGAGTATCCTTCAACCTACTATTGATGTACCTACTTTTGAAATTAGATCTAGTATTATTAATATGGTATAAAATTCAGTACAGTTTGACGGACGTGAGCACGAGGATCCCGGGAGGCATATTGCTGCTTTTCTCCATGTTTGTTCCACGTTTAAGATTACAGGTGTTTCGGAGGATGCAATTCGGTTGAGGTTGTTTCCGTTTTCGTTACGTGACAAAGCTAGAGCTTGGCTTATGTCACTTCTAGCCGGGTCCATCAGGACCTGGAATCAGTTGGCGGAGCAGTTTATGCAGAAATATTTTCCACCTGAGAAAACGAACAAGCTACGGAACCGAATTGTATCTTTTCACCAGGACGAGGGTGAGTCGTTGCATGCGGCTTGGGAAAGATTCAAGGATTTGTTGATTGATGTGCCACATCATGGCTACTCCAAGAGACAGCTGGTTTTGACGTTCTATCAGGGGCTCAGTTACAACACACAGGAGCGATTAGACGTGAACGCGGGAGGCGATCTAGGAACTAAGACGCCGAATGAAGCGTATGATATTATAGAGAAAGCCGCGTTGAAATCCAGCTCGCGTCGGGAAGGGGATAGAGGCCGGGCATCATCGTCATCATCTCGCGCAGGAGTTCATGCTGTAGACGACTACACGGCCATTACTGCACAAATCTCGGCTCTTGCATCGAGATTCGACAGGTCCCAAATGATTGCGCATGCTGGCTCGGGATGTGACCAGTGTGGAGTGTCACACGAGCCTGGGGCATGTTTTCAGGGAGTCGTATATGAGGGCCACGAAGAAGTAGATTTCGTGAGTAATCAGGTGAGGCCGCAGAATAACCCGTACAGTAACACCTATAATCCCGGTTGGAGAAATCACCCCAATTTTGGGTGGCGAGCGAATACAGGCAATCAAAATCCTTTGGGATTCACTCCGCGTGCTCCAGCGCAACAGGGTCAGGGTCAGGGTCAGCAGTTCCAGCAATACAACCAATCTTACCAGCAGCGTCCATACTCGTATCAGAATCAGGGCTCTGGGGGTAGTTCCCAGCAGCAGGCCCCTCAGTCTAGTTCTAAGCTGGAGGATATGATGGCTCAGCTTCTTACTAGCTCCTCGAGCGCGAATCAGTTAGCTGAAAAATGCTACCAGCAGAGCGAGGATCATTTTCTCTCTCATGAGGGAGAAATGAGGAGTCACAAGGCCTCGATTCAGAATATAGAGAATCAGGTTGGTCAGCTGGCACAGATGATGTCTAAAAGACCCCAGGGTGGTCTTCCGGGCAATACCGAACCTAACCCGGGCGGGCACAGGGATGTGAACGCCGTGATGACCAGGAGTGGAAAACCTACCGGACCCGTCATATCGGACTCAACGCCGATCACTGAAGCGGTCCCGACTGACACACCGGACGAGGTGCATGCCAGGCTACGCCCAGCAAGTACAGCACAAGTCCAGGAGCCGGTCAAGGGTTACACGCCTCCAGTGCCTTATCCAGGAAGGCTGAAGAAGCAGAAGAATGATGAACAATACGGTAAGTTTCTCGAAATGTTTAAGCAATTGCATATAAACATACCGTTTGTTGAAGCTTTAGCCCAGATGCCAAAGTATGCAAAGTTTCTGAAAGACATCCTCTCAAACAAACAAAAGCTTGAGGACATGTCTTGCGTGGTTATGAATGAAAGTTGCTCTGTTGTTCTTCACAATCGCCTGCCTTCAAAAATGGGAGATCCAGGCAGTTTCACGCTTCCTTGCCTCATTGGCAATATGTCTGTCAGTAATGCGTTAGCAGATCTAGGAGCGAGTATAAACCTTATGCCCTATAAGGTTTTTACAAAGTTGGATCTAGGTGAGCCGTCACCTACAAGAATGAGTATTCGACTTGCTGATCGATCTATCAAATATCCACGCGGGTTTGTCGAGAATATGCTTGTTAAGATTGACAAGTTTGTATTTCCCGTGGATTTTGTTATCCTGGACATGGATGAGGATTCGAAAGTGCCTCTGATACTTGGACGCCCGTTTCTGAATACCGCCCGGACGATTGTGGACGTGGCGGCGGGCCAAATCACACTCCGAGTGAATGATGAGCACGTGACCTTTGATATCAAACGGTCTATGCAGCATCCTCAGAGTCAAGACGACGCGCTCTATTATGTCGACATAGTCGATACTTATGTGAGTACGCATTTCCAGGGTACGATCGAGGCGATAGATTCGGACACACAGCTGTTGTATGGGGACCTGATTGGCATTACACAGGAGGGCCATGATTTAGAGCAGCCAGTCTATCAGATTGGTGACGATGGTTCCCAGAGTCCGGATCGATTCACAGAAATTGATCGCGCAAGTGAAGTGAAGTCGAAGTCGTCAGTAGAAGATCCTCCGACCTTGGAGCTTAAGGAGCTTCCACCGCACCTGGAGTACGCATTTCTGGATGAGGAGCGTCATTTGCCTGTCATTATTTCATCTGGATTGGCAGAAGAAGAGAAGAGCAGACTGCTTAATGTGTTGAAACTTCATAAGAAAGCAATCGCCTGGAAAATCATGGACATAAAAGGAATAAATCCCTCCTTCTGTACACATAAAATTCTAATGGAGGATCAGTTCAAGCCGTGTGCGCAGCACCAGAGGCGGCTGAACCTAAACATGCAAGAGGTCGTTAAAAAGGAAGTGATTAAGTTGTTAGATGCTGGTATGATCTATCCCATTTCCGACTCTGTTTGGGTCAGTCCTGTGCAGGTAATGCCCAAAAAGGGGGGCATGACTGTGGTCACAAACGATAGGAATGAGCTCATTCCAACCAGGATGGTCACTGGATGGCGGGTTTGCATTGATTATCGCAAACTCAACGACGCCACTCGCAAGGACCACTTCCCGCTTCCATTCATTGATCAAATGTTGGAGCGTCTGTCAGGGAAGTCATATTATTGTTTTCTGGATGGGTTCTCTGGTTACTTTCAAATTCCTATCGCTCCTGAGGACCAGGAGAAGACCACATTTACCTGTCCCTTCGGTACATTCTCCTACCGGCGTATGCCGTTTGGGCTGTGTAATGCACCGGCCACTTTCCAGCGATGTATGGTCGCCATTTTCCACGACATGATTGAGGATTCCATGGAGGTGTTCATGGACGACTTCTCAGTATTTGGGGATTCCTTTGATCAATGTCTGGAAAATTTAAAAAGAATGTTGAAGAGGTGTGAGGAGACGAATCTGGTCCTGAACTGGGAGAAATGCCACTTCATGGTGAAGGAGGGCATAGTTTTGGGACATAAAATTTCTCACGCGGGCATGGAAGTCGATCCAGCTAAAGTCGACGTTATTTCACGACTTCCGCTCCCCACCTCTAATAGAGCTATACGGAGCTTTCTCGGTCATGCCGGGTTCTATCGGCGATTCATCAAAGATTTTTCAAAAATCGCCAGACCCATGACCTGTTTGTTGGAGAAAGATGCTCCGTTCGTGTTTGGAGATGATTGCTTGAGGGTTTTTGACCTTCTCAAGCAAAAGTTGATTGAGGCCCCTATTTTAGTCGCACCGGACTGGAGTCTGCCATTTGAAATTATGTGCGACGCGAGTGATTACGCTATAGGGGCTGTTCTGGGTCAAAAGAAGGAAAAGCATTTCCATCTGATCTATTATGTGAGCAAAACTCTTCACGACGCTCAAGAGCATTACACTACGACTGAAAAAGAGCTCTTGGCGGTCGTTTTCGCATTTGATAAATTTAGATCGTATTTAGTGCTTTCGAAAACCGTTGTATACACTGATCACGCAGCCATTAGATACCTCTTCAGCAAACAGGATGCTAAACCGCGTCTAATCAGATGGATCTTGTTGCTGCAGGAGTTTGATATTGAGATACAAGATAAAAAGGGTGCTTTGAATGTAGCGGCTGACCATCTATCTCGGTTAGAGCATGGAGACATCGAGGATTCGCGTTGGGATTCAATCAATGACAAGTTCCCACACGAATCTTTGATGGGTGTTGAGATATGCGATGAGTCGCCATGGTTCGCCGACTTTGCGAACTATCTTGCTTGTAGAATTCTGATAAAAAGGTTGACTCACCAGCAAAAGAGGAAATTCTTTTCAGATCTAAAGCACTACATATGGGACGACCCTTTCTTGTTCAAGGTGGGTGCTGATCAGGTGATCAGAAGATGTGTATCAGGGACTGAGGCGACCGATATTCTGCGCCAGTGTCATGAGGGACCTACCGGAGGCCACCACGGAGCCAACTTCACCGCGAAGAAGGTGTTGGATTCCGGGTTTTACTGGCCGACCATTTTTCGTGACGCACAGAGTTGGGTGAAAGCGTGCGATGCTTGTCAGAGGGCGACGAACATATCAGCACGCGACGAAATGCCCCAGAACTGGATACAAGTATGTGAAGTCTTTGATGTTTGGGGGATAGACTTCATGGGACCATTCCCCCCTTCACGTGGAAACAAGTACATACTCGTGGCTGTTGACTATGTATCAAAGTGGGCGGAGGCGCAAGCCTTACCCACTAACGACGCCAGAGTAGTTGTGAGGTTTCTTAAGAGTTTGTTCGCCCGATTTCGCGCTTCGAAAGCCCTCATTAGTGACCGAGGGACTCATTTTTGTAATACACAGCTTGAAAAGGCTTTGTCCCGATACGGTGTGCATCACCGTTTGTCCATGCCCTATCATCCGCAGACAAGCGGGCAGGCGGAAGTCACGAACCATGGGCTTAAGCGCATCCTTGAGCGGTCTGTTGGAGCGAACCGCAAGGAGTGGTCGGACAAACTTGAGGATGCATTGTGGGCATTCCGTACAGCTTATAAGACCCCTATAGGGACCACCCCCTTTAGGTTGGTATACGGAAAGGCATGCCATTTACCGGTGGAGTTGGAGCACAAGGCTCTGTGGGCTTTTGAAAACCGTGAATTTGGACCTAAAAACCGGAGGTGAAGCCCGGTTTCTCCAAATTCATGAATTGGAAGAATTGCGACAACAAGCCTACGAAAGCTCTGTACTCTACAAAGAGCGCACGAAGAAACTTCACGCAAACGCTTGAAGGAGCACAAAGAATTCCAAGCGGGTGATCTTGTTCTTCTATATAATTCACGGTTGCGCTTATTTCCTGGGAAGCTTCATTCACGCTGGACAGGACCATACACGGTTAAGGAAGTATTTCCGTATGGTACTGTTGCAGTAGAGAACGCGGATGGCGTTACATTCAAGGTAAATGGTCACCGGTTGAAGTTGTACGTTGCCGGGCCGATAGAGTTGGCGGTGGAGGTGATTGAGCTCCAAACCCCACACACATCATAAGTGTGGGGAGGAGAGAGTCTACGCTACTGACTCGCGGATCAAAAATGTAGCAAGAGCGTATTTTGCGCTTTAGGGGTAGTATCGTCTTTTTAGTAATTTTTCTAGTTTTAGCTTGGAGTCTTGCTATCGACTCGCCGAGAAAAATTTACCATGAGTCTACGCTACTGACTCGCCGACAAAAAATGTAGCAGGAGCGTCTTTGACGCTATAAGGGTAAAATAGTCCATTTTTGTATTTTTGTAGCTTTAGCGTAATTTAGGTTAGTTAGGTAGTTCCATTTGTTTGTTTAGTTTTCATACGTGCCGAGCGAAGGTTCTATGTTGAAATATTGTTTAAACAGTTGGTGTGTCGAAAAAATGGCGAAAAACGGCCGAAACAGTTGCTGGAAATAGCTTCTGTGGAAAATTCTGTATCTGCAGCTGTTGCACGGTCGTTCCTCGGGTCGCACGACCGTGCGTTTCCGAGGGCCGGCACGGTGGATCGCACCCCCGGTGCATTTCCGAGAACAGTTGCTAGGGTTTGGGCGATGTCGGTGACGCACGACCGTGCAATACGGAGAACGACCGTGCGTCATGCTGAGGGCAGTTTTGTCATTTGGCACTATAAATACCCTCATCTGCAGCCCCGATTCACAATTCGCGAAACCCTACCAGCCCCAACCCATTCCAGAGCGATACTTCATCAAATCGCACGGTTTTTCGCACGATCTCACACCCTTCTTCGCACGGTACGTTCCTAGTTGTAGATTTCTTGTTTCCTTGCTTTCTAGGTTAGATTTCCTCCGATTCTTCAAGGGATTTATTAGGGTTCTCTTCATAAACAAATCGAAACCCTAACCCTTGTTTGAGTCTTGCTTATCGTGAACACCCGGTTAAGTTTCCGACCCCTGTTTGTACAAAAAAGTTGTTGATTTTGAGAAAATCAGGCTATTCGAAGTTCAGGGGTTCGAAATCTGCAGATCACGTGTCGCACGGACGTTCCTTGGATGGAACGGTCGTGCCATTCCGGGTGATTCACGATGTCAGCTTGTTGTTCGGTATTGCACGGTGGTGCCGTTGATCGCACGCCGTGCAGTTCCGACATCTCTGGGCAACTGGTACTTGTCATCGGCGACGCACGACCGTGCGTCTCGTTACACGACCGTGCCATATGCCCAGATCAGAATTCACAGTTTCTTCATAATGAGCTGCTCGGCTGTTCTTGATTCAAATTTTTCCTGTTTCCATCTCTCTAATGTTTTTCCTCATACAGATGAACCATCCTTTCCTTCATTTCGACCCCAACGATGAGCGAGAAGCTTTGTGCATCCCGAAACGAGACGCATTGTGGGCAAGACGGGGGCAGTTTGGAGTCCCCCGATGGATGGATTGGGAAGTCATGCGGGAACTCAATCAGTATGACAGACTAGACGACATGATGAGTCGCCCGCTTGCAAATCTGGTCGGTTGCAATCGACCCGTTTACCGGGAGCTGACAATTGAGTTCTTCGCATCTTATGCCTATGAAAAGCCGATTGCTCATCGGAAACCCAAATTCGACCACAAGGAGCGGGTAGCCTTCAGGTTATGTGGACGATGGCATTCGTGGTCGGTTGGTCGTTTGGGAAGAAGGCTCGGGATTTATACTAGGGACGACATGGATGATACCGATGTCTTCAACGATCAGTTCACCTTCCCTTCTGATGCAGCACGGGATGAATTTTGGGCTGAAAATGCCGTTGGGGGCCCCTACAACCCGAGGATGTCGAAGGCCTCGCAACTCAGAGACCCTTTGGTGCGAGTGATGCACCATGTTTTTAGCCATACGATATGCGGTCGCATGGACAGTCTTGGTAACTGTCCAACACCTGATTTGATCTTTTTATATGCGTTGGTTGACAAAGCACCTATCAACCTAGCCGCTCGAATGGCTGAATACTTCGTCAAGAGCTCGGGGCGGACTCCGAACAGTGAGATACATGGCGGTCAGTATGTGACCGAAATAGCGCACAACGAGCGCTATATGACTGAGGAGGTTCTTCAGGGTCTCACTCTGATTACCGAGGGGGTTCATGTCGACATTAGGTCACTAAAGGCCATGGGGGTGATTGTTGAGCTTGATAGGGGGGATAGGTTGAAGGGGTTGAACAACGAGGTCTGGGACCCGTTGCCTCCAGCTGAGGAGGAAGATGAGGATGAAGAAATGGGGGAGCAACACGAGCAGCACCAACCACCACATACGCCACCACAATCACCGCAGCACCATGCATTCCACCAGCATCAGGAGTGGCCTGAGTTCTACCAGCAGTTCCAGGATATACGAGTGACTCAGGAGCAGCATGGTGCCTACATCGACCAGATTAGATCTAGCCAGGACAAGATTCGGGCCAGTCAGGCGCAGCTTCGGGCCACACAGGACCAGCTTCGGCAGAGCCAGGATACTCTATACCAGGGGGTGAGTGCGGGATTTTCATATCTTTTCGGGGAGATGCATCACGCATACCCCGGCTACTTTCAGCACCCTCCACAGTTCCCTCCGTGGAACCCCCCTGGTTATGGCGATGCCGGCACGTCCTATACGAGAGATGATGATGATGGAGATGAGTAGTTGGCGGTGGTGATAGCAGTTGGTGGTGTTTTCTATTTCAGTACTTTATTTATTATTGGGTGTTTATTTTGACTGTTATTTCAAACACCCCTGTTATGTATTTCAGACAATTTACTTTATGTTTTGTTTGGATTTTAGTATTTATATTTATGTATATTATGGTTGATTTGTGATTTTTCTGTTTCTGTTATGTTTTGGGTGCACATGCGACATACTTGCAGGTTCTGGCTATCGGATCTTGGACCGGAGCACGTACCAGATACAGCTTCGGAAGTCTCGTGGCATCATCATCTTGAGGGGAGTATTATTATCCCTTTCTCTATATTTCGGGTCTCGCATTGGGGACAATGCGAAGTTCAAATGTGGGGAGGGGGTTAACTTTGTTTGTCCTCATTGGTAAAAAAAAAAAAATCAGAAAATCAGAAAAATCTTTCAAAAATACCTGTTTTATGTATATATTTTAGTAAATAAACCGGTTGGTTGTGTTTTAGAAAGCTTCGGACTTGATAAAAACTCGACAAGCAAAATATTTTTGAAAAAGGAAATCGGAAAGCGTGACAAACAAAGAAAGACTTACATGATAGTTTTCACACTTTTACCCATTCCTTCCGTTACGTGAGCATATTTGAGCCTATTGTTATATATTTGTTCATTTCGGATATAGGAGTGAGCCGGATGTTTTGTGTAATTTAGAACTTGTCACTAGTATGCTTGTTAAGACCATGAACGTGCGGATTTGTGTAAAAGTGATAGAGGCACTTAGATTACCCCTTTGTTGTGTACTTGTTCTTTGTGTTGTGCTTCCCGTTCACCTTATATTACCCTTTAGGATTAACCATGTCGAGCCTTCCCGTTTACCTTTGTTTACCCACATTATCGCCCACTTAGCCAAATTTAGCCTTTTTATGTTTTAAACCCTTTTTGTGTTGAAACTCGGTCAAAATAATAGTTTAACTAGCGCTTGTTATTGTTTATGTTTCATTGTATAAATCCATTAGTTTATATGTTTGTAAAAAAAACACAGAATAAAACACCCTAAAATAGGGTGAAGTTGACAAAAATCGAGCAATTTTGAATGCTTAAATGTTAAAATTTCGTTGATGAGCTCGATTGTGCAATAGTCGCCTTTCTAAGGCATTTATTTGTATAGTTGTATTGTTTGTTGCTAGTTAAACGCTACTACCGAGTTTTAACCATTTTCGCCACTTTAAATATCCATTTCCATACCCTTCGCCCAAGCCTAACGTTACACCCCGTAAAGTCCTCTTGATTTACACTTTTTCGCATGTTAGTTGGTGGAGACGAGATCTTATGACAAGCTTATGATATTACACACTTCATTGACGAGGCATTGAGCATTTGCACATACACATTTTATGTATGTTTCATAAATAAAACCGAGTGTGTGTGAACATTGTGAGTTGTGTAAAGATTATCATGTTAAGTCAATTGAAAGTGAAGTCACGGCTTTTTAGTTATCTACATATATTTGCATATGCTTGTTTGGTTTGATTCATTTGATGTTGTCTTTCGAAAAACCGGCTAACCGTTTGTAGTTGTTTCAATAAATAGTTTGTAAATTATCGTTCTTGTCTGTTTCTATATTTTATTGCATTTTAGTTTAGCTTGCTTGAGGACAAGCAAGGTTCAAGTGTGGGGAGATTTGATATTCGCTAACTTACACATATTTTAGTCCCCCGTTTTACCCCTATTTTATGCATTTTTGGCCGTAAAACCGTCGTTCGGATACTTAATTATCTACACTTTTGTTTACAGGCCTAAAACAGTATACCAGACAAGATGATAGCAAAAACGAGGACTTTCCGGACAAAACGACAAAGCTGCGAACATTCTGTTAGGAAACTGACCTGGGCGTGTGGAACGGTCGTGCGACTCAATGCACGACCGTGCATCTCCGACAAATGCTGATCAGCCCGGAAAAGAACGAGGGTGCGACTAGGAGTGCAATGCACACAAGGGCCAGCCCGGTGACGAACGGACGTGCCATCTGAAGAACGACCGTGCGGATCCGATGAACCAGCAGAACCTCGGTGATGAACGACCAGTGCAGCAGCTCGTGCAACAAGAACCCGGCGAAGAACGACCGTGCCATATGAAGAACGGTCGTGCGATATCGAATCTGGTCAAAGATCTGATGACGTATGCAGTATGGTGCACCATACTCCAATAATTTCTTAAAGTGCACGGTCGTGCCACAGGAAGAACGACCGTGCAACATCGAAAAAATATAAAAACAGAACAGAAACATTCTGTTCGACATTCTGGAATTTTGGGAGCTTCACAGGCGATTTTACAGGCTCCGGAGGCTATGCTTTTGACCCGGATTCAAGCCACATTTTGCCGTTTAGCTTCATTACTATCCGGATTCTTAGTCTAGTGCTTGTTTATGGTTTGGTTTTCTAATCTTTCCATGATTTTGTTAATCTTTCAAGCATTTAGATTAATGTTTATGTATTATTGTAGCCTTTGGGCAAAAACACAACAATCCCTTGCTTGATTATAGCCATTAGTGTGTTAAGCATTGTTTGTAATGACACTTTGAAGTATTTTCTATGTTTATCTTTGATGATTAGTTTGCAACCTTGTTATTGATATTGATTTCTTGATTATAAGTAATTATGTTGGATGATTGATGCTTGGTTAGTTAAGATAGTTGAAAAATGAAGCTTAATTAATCTTGTATTAGTAAACTTTGAACTTGGTTAACTAGTTTAGCTTGGTTTAAATGTATGCATCATGATACTAGAAATGGTTAGTGATTTAATAAAATGTAATTATTGTTAATCAAGAGAGCTTGCCGTCACGTAAGGACCTTAACGGGTTAGATGGTGTCGTTATAAATTCTTGCCATGATTTGTTAGCTTAGTTAGTAGTTTAGGCCAAAATTGCTATCTTGGTGAATTATTGTGCAAGATTTGTAAAATGAACTTGGTTGTGATTTAATCTAGTTTATGCTTGTCTCGGTGGTTGCATTGTGTTTATCGGTGTTGCTTTCCTTGATTAAGTGCGGTTAGAAAACTCCTAACGGATGACTAACTTATTTTAAGAGATTTTCATAGACATTTATCAATTGCACGTTAAAGAACAATTTTAGGTGGTTAAAGTGTGTTTATCGTTTTAGCTTTCCGAATGATTGTCTCTAAATTGGAATATTGACCGAATGCTTCTAGTGCCAAAACCGACTTAGTTGACATGCTGTGGTTGTGTATTAAGCAAGGCTTTTTATCTATTATCTATTATGTTTTTATTATGTATTTGTTTACGCTTACTTTAGTTTATTTAAAATCAACAAAACTTATGTTTTTACCGGTAGTTTAGTGACAAAGGTCTAGTATTATTTCTCCGCCCATTTCCCTGGATCGATACTTGGTTCTTACCGATACTTTATTACATATATGACGGGGTACACCTGCCTCTTTCGTGTGTGTTTTGATGTAAAAGTAATAATCACTTTTATAAATTTAAAACCAAATCGTGTGTAAATTCATTGCAAAATTATGTATATATACGCACACGTCAGATATGCAAGTCCAAGGAACACAAGACCTTGGATTGCAAAAAGTTGAAGGATGCGACCTGCTACAACTGTAATGAAAAGGGGCATATCAAGTCCAACTGCCCAAAACTTGCAAAGAAGACTGAGGATGGGAAGAAGACCAATGCAAGGGTCTTCCGGATGGATGCAAAGGAAGCCGTCCAGGGCGACAATGTGATCACAGGTACCTTCCTCATAAATGATGTCTATGCAAGTGTACTTTTTGATTCAGGCGCTGATAAATCATTCATAGATAATAAGTTTTGTAAGTTACTGAATTTACCTGTTAAAACCTTAAGTGTGAAATTTGAGGTGGACTTAGCAGATGGCACCATAGAAACCGCCTCAACCGTATTAGATGGATGTTTCATATCCATTAGGAACCACTCTTTTCCTTTGTCCCTACTTCCTTTGAAGTTAGCCTGTTTCGACATAATTTTAGGCATGGACTGGTTATCTCATAACCAGGCCCAGATTGTCTGCAATAAGAAGCAAGTGGTGATCAAGACTCCATCTGGTGAATCACTTACCATTCAGGGAGATACCCAATATGGACTGCCTGAGCAAGTGTCTATGCTCAAGGCCTCTAAGTGTTTGAAGAAGGGTTGTGTCATCTACATGGCACAAGTGACTATTGATGAGCCAAAACCTAAGATGGAAGACATCCCCGTCATTTCTGAATACCCTAAAGTTTTCCCTGAAGAACTACCTGGTTTACCACCAGATAGACAAGTAGAATTCAGAATTGACATCATCCCTGGAGCAGCACCTGTTGCTAGAGCACCTTATAGGTTGGCACCAACAGAGATGAAGGAATTGAGAACACAACTAGATGAATTACTAGCCAAAGGTTTCATTAGACCTAGTTCGTCTCCTTGGGGAGCACCAATCTTATTTGTCAAGAAGAAGGATGGATCGATGCGTCTGTGCATCGATTACCGTGAGCTTAATAAGGTCACTATCAAGAATAGGTATCCATTGCCCAGGATCGACGATCTGTTCGATCAGCTTCAAGGGGCAAGTTACTTCTCTAAGATTGACTTAAGGTCAGGCTATCACCAACTGAAGGTTAGAGATGAAGACGTACACAAGACTGCATTTAGGACTCGTTATGGTCATTACGAGTTCCTAGTGATGCCTTTTGGGCTCACTAATGCACCTGCCGCATTCATGGATCTTATGAATCGTGTCTGTAAGCCTTACTTGGATAAATTTGTCATCGTTTTCATCGACGACATTCTCATTTACTCGAAGAACCAAGCTGACCATGAGAAACACCTTCGTTGTATTCTTAAACTTCTACATCATGAGAAACTCTACGCCAAATTTTCGAAGTGTGAATTTTGGCTTCGAGAAGTCCAATTCCTTGGACATGTGGTTAGTGAGCGTGGCATCCAAGTGGACCCCGCTAAGGTGGAAGCAGTTATGAACTGGAAAGAGCCGAAGACGCCCACTGAGATTCGCAGTTTTCTAGGGCTAGCCGGATACTACAGGCGCGTTATTGAAAATTTTTCAAGGATTGCTGCACCCCTAACTTCTTTGACTAGGAAGGATATTAAGTTCAACTGGGGACCCAAGCAACAATAATCCTTTGATATCCTCAAGCAGAAGCTAAGCAACGCGCCTGTACTGACATTACCTGAAGGTACCGAAGAATTCATGGTTTACTGCGACGCATCACACACTGTGTCACGGCCCCTGACCCGGTTTGACCCGTTTCAAGAGCCGCGGGACAGAAATACTGCGGTATTGGATTTAATTAAGTTTAACAGCGGAAACAGGATCGCTTAAAGCTAAAAATTTTCCCCGATTATTTTATTTCACAATTCGGGATAAAACCCCGATAATTTACAATATTATGTTTTTACTATAAAGCGTGATATTACAAAAGCATTTATTTATTTTATATTGAGCCACTATCTTAAGCTTGAAATGCTCCCCAGCACTTTTCCTGAATTACAACAGATCACCTGAAACATGTTTGAAAAAGGTTTTGTCAGCGGGAAATACTGAGTGAATCATTCTATTTACTAAAATGACACATTTGTTATAATTTACAGTATTAAGAGCGATTACAATGTTTCTGATATCAATCCAACTACCCACGGTACTTGCCACTCGACCCATTGGCCCATTCGTCCAATGGTGTCTGTGACTATGGTCATATCCCCCACTGGCTGCCCCAATGGTGACGATTATCAAGTAATGTATACAAAACCCCACATACCGGCTGTAACTTGGTGATTACAAAGACTTAATCCCCGTAATTATAACTTTGAATAAAACATGATTTTGTAAATAGATTTGATAAAAAGAGAGAATGACTCACATTGCTGATTTAATATGGTCAGATTCTAATCTATGATTTAGCCTTGTTAACCTAATATAAATAATGCACACAAAACTGGGTTAGTAATCAATCCAGCAATTACGATAATTTATGAAATCAAATTATCACAATGAATGTCAAAATGCAATACTTTGTCCATCGAATTAACGATGATCCATTGAATTAACAATGAATGACAAGGTATAATACTTTACCCATCGAATTAACGATGATCCGTTGAATTAACAACGAACGATAAAGTACAATACTTTACCTATCGAATTAACGACAATCCGTCAAATTAATGACGAACGATAAAGTATAACCCTAATGTGGGCGGCATTTAAACATGCATTGGATATCTTGATCGTCGGATAAATGAATCGTAGCAGCGATTGTGCTAATACCCTGTTTTGTAGCAGAATTTCGATACCCGGGGGTGTAATTTGAAGTAACAGTTCGTAACACAGTGTATTTGTGAGAATTATTTCGTCGTAAAGTGTTCAGAAATCGAGTGCCAATGTCTGCTATTTATAGGTGAAATTTGGCTAGCTTACGGACCGTAAGCTTGTCAACGTTGCGGTCCGTATGACTGCTTACGGACCGTAAGGTTGGGACTGTTGCGGTCCGTATGGAATCAAAATAGGCTATAGGGTAGCCACGACTGGAACTAGCTTTGCTGAGTTAAAATTTTCGAAATTCAGTAACTTGACAACAAATTAAGTGGATAATCGTCCACTAGGGTTTACCCCCTTTGAGTTTTAGGGGCCCTAATCCTGATTCTGAAAATTATGAAAATTTCAGGGTTTGTTCAGAATCATTTGAGTCTCTCAATTAGGGTTTCCTTTTTGACTAATTAATACATTAAATAGTACTTTTGATGAGAGTTGTTACATTCTACCCACCTTAAGAAAAATCTCGTCCTCGAGATTTACTGGAATAAGTGTGGATACTTTTTCTTCATTTCTGACTCCAGTTCCCAAGTATATTCAGCTCCCCTCTTTGAATCCCACTTGACTTTGACTAAAACTAGTCGTTTGTGTTTGAGAAACTTGATCTTTCGATCCTCAATTTGAAGAGGTTTCTCAACAAATTTCAATTTTTCGTTTACCTCTATATCTCGAAGAGGTACTACCAGAGATTCATCTGATAAGCATTTCTTGAGATTGGATACATGAAATACATTATGTACTCCAGATAATTCTTCTGGTAATTGTAAACGATAAGCTACTGGTCCTATACGTTGGATCGCTGGAAATGGTCCTACGTACCTTGGACTTAGCTTTCCTTTCTTTCCAAATCTGACTACTCCTTTCCAAGGAGAAACTTTCAACAGTACTCTGTCTCCAACTTTGAATTCTAACGGCTTGCATCTATTGTCTGCATAACTCTTCTGGCGATCTCGAGCAGTTTTCAATCTTTCCTTGATTTGAGTAATCTTATCAGTTGTTTCTTGTACTATTTCAGGTCCTGATAACTGACTTTCTCCTATTTCTGCCCAACAAACGGGAGTTCTGCACTTTCTTCCATACAGTGCCTCGAATGGAGCAGTTTCAATGCTTGAGTGATAACTATTGTTATAGGAGAATTCAATTAATAGTAAGTGATCATCCCAACTTCCACCAAAGTCTATTACACATGCTCGGAGCATGTCTTCTAGAGTTTGGATTGTCCTTTCACTTTGTCCGTCTGTTTGTGGATGATATGCAGTGCTCAGGTTTAGTCGAGTTCCCATAGCTTGCTGGAAACTTTTCCAGAAATGGGAAGTAAAACGACTATCTCTATCCGAAATAATGGAGAGTGGAACTCCATGTAAGGATACAACTTCATCTACATATAATTTAGCCAGTCTTTCCATACTAAAGGTTTCTTTCATAGGTAGAAAGTGAGCAGATTTGGTTAATCGATCCACAATTACCCAAATTGCATCATTACCTTTTCTGGTTTTGGGTAACTTAGTAACAAAATCCATTGTTATAAGTTCCCATTTCCATACTGGCATCTCTAACTGTTGTAGTAACCCTGAAGGTTTCTGATGTTCTGCCTTAACTTGTGAGCAAGTAAGACATTTAGAAACATAACTGGCTATGTCCCTTTTCATTCCTATCCACCAGAAATTCTTCCTTAAATCTTGATACATCTTATTGTTTCCTGGGTGCATAGTGTACCTAGATTTATGAGCTTCTTCTAAAATCTTAGGTCTTAAATCTCCCTGCTTAGGTACCCAAATTCTACTTTTATGGAATCTCCAAATTCCATCTGCTCCTTGTTCTACTTCCTTGATTCGTCCTTTCATTCCTTCAGCATCATCCTTGATTGCTATAGTTTGAACATTCTTCAATTGTTCCATTAAATCTATTTGTAGATTTAATCTGAGAGCACGAACCCTTCGTTGTTTCTCATAATACTTACGACTTAAGGCATCTGCAACTACATTCGCCTTTCCTTCATGATATTGAATATCACAGTCGTAGTCACTTAAGATTTCCATCCATCTCCTTTGCCTCATGTTTAACTCTTTTTGCCCAAATATATATTTTAAACTCTTATGATCTGTATAGATAGTAAACTTACTTCCGTACAGATAATGTCTCCAAATCTTAAGAGCAAAAATTACGGCTCCTAACTCTAAATCATGAGTCGTATAATTTTCTTCGTGCTTTTTCAACTGCCTTGATGCATACGCAATTACCTTCTTGCGTTGCATAAGCACACACCCATATCCTAATTTTGAAGCATCACAATATACTTCAAAATCTTCAGTTCCTTCTGGTAAGGCTAAGATTGGTGCATGGGTTAGTTTCTGTTTCAAAATCCTAAAGGCTTCTTCCTGTTTAGGTCCCCATTCAAACTTAGTGGCTTTACAGGTTAACTTAGTTAATGGTACGGCTATCTTGGAAAAATCCTTAATAAACCGTCTATAATACCCAGCTAAACCTATAAAACTTCTAATTTCCATTGCTGTTTGTGGAACCTTCCATTTGGTAATTGCCTCTATCTTAGCAGGATCTACATGAATACCTTCATGATTCACCATGTGTCCTAAAAATTGCACTTCCTTTAGCCAAAATTCGCATTTCGAGAATTTGGCGTACAACTTTTCTTTTCTTAACAAAGTTAAGAGTGCATGAAGATGTTCACAATGCTCGGTCTGACTTTTGGAATAAATAAGTATATCGTCTATGAAAACGATTACAAATTTATCCAAATACGGTTTACAGATCCTATTCATCATGTCCATGAATGCTGCAGGTGCATTCGTTAACCCGAAGGGCATGACTGTAAACTCGTAATGACCATACCTAGTCCTGAAAGCAGTCTTAGGTATGTCTTCTTCTTGTACCTTCAATTGATGATATCCAGAGCGTAAATCTATCTTAGAAAAATATCTAGCTCCCTGAAGTTGATCAAAAAGATCATCAATCCTAGGTAATGGATATCGATTCTTAATTGTAACCTTATTCAATTCTCTATAATCGATACACATTCTCATTGAACCATCCTTTTTCTTCACAAACAACACTGGCGCTCCCCAAGGGGATGAGCTAGGTTGTATGAATCCTTTATTTAGTAATTCATCTAATTGCTTTTTCAATTCTAACATTTCTGTGGGTGCTAACCGGTAAGGTGCTTTGGCTATCGGTGTAGTTCCTGGAATTAAATGAATTCGAAATTCTACTTCCCTATCTGGAGGTAATCCTGGTAACTCTTCTGGAAATATATCAGAGTATTCCGATACTACTGGTATTTCCTTAAGATCTTTTCCTTTAGTGCTAATGATTACTGAAATCATATACACTATTCCTTGTTTTCGTTCATAATTAGCAACTTTCATTACTGATATGAACTTCATGGGCTTACGTGGTTTATCTCCTGTAATCCTAATCACTTCTCCGGTAGGTGATTGAATTTCTATTGAATTCTGATCACAAAGGATTCTAGCATGGTTGGCTACTAACCAATCCATTCCTAATACAACATCAAATTCAGCTAAATTCATCGGCAATAGTCTTGCAGAGAATTTATGTCCTAAAAGTTCTATGTTTCCTTCTTGCAACACTTTATCTATTTTAACTGAATTTCCGTCTGCGGTTTCAACGGTAAAAATCTGTCTAGTATTGGTTAAAGGTAAACTAAGAGCTTGACAGAATGAAGTATTTATAAAACTTTGGTTTGCACCAGAGTCAAATAATACTTTTGCATAGATGTTGTGAACTAGGAACGTACCCGCTATCACATCCGGAATAAGTTCTGCTTCTTGCGTGGTCAGCTGAAATGTCCTGGCATTCTTCTTAGTATTTCCTTCGGTTGTCTTGGGTTTGTTATCTACTGGTTTGACCAATTTAGGACATTCTGTTTTATAATGCCCCGCTTCTCCACAATTAAAACAGATTACTGTTTTCTTTTTACAGTTTTCTTCACGATGTCCTATAGCTTTGCAAAAATTGCAAGTAATATCACATCTTCCATAATGCTTCTTTTTGCATTTACTGCAGAATGACGGACCTGGAGATTGTCCTGTTCCTTTTCTCTTGAAGCTGTTATTATTACCCACACGAAATCCTTGGGTAATTTTCTGAGCTAGTGCCTTCTTCCTATCTTCATCTCTTGTACGTACCAATTCATCGGTCAGAGTGTTGGCTAATTCTATCGCATCGTCAATAGTGCGAGGTCTCGCAGCTTTAACAATATTGCGGATTTCGCTAATTAGCCCCCAAATATAGCGAGAAATAAGTACCGGTTCTGGCGAAGCCAGTGTTGGCACCACTCTTGCATATTCGAAGAATGTCGAGGTATAACCGCGACAGTCCACACTCATCATCCGATGATTTAGAAATTTATTCGCCATCTGTTCCTTTTCATACTCAGGACAGAATTTTCTTTCCACCAAACCCTTAAATTCTTCCCAAGTCATAGCATAAGCTATTGCTCTTCCTTTTGATTGTAACACAGTATTCCACCATTCGAGTGCTCCTTCTTTGAACAGATTGGATGAATACATGACTTGATCATCTTTACCACATTTACTTATTGCAATGACTGCTTCGGTTTTCTCTAACCAACGCAGTGATGCAGTTGCTCCTTCATTGCCTGCAAATTCAGTGGGTTTACAAGCAATGAATTCTTTGAAAGTGCAACCAGGCGTTGCAGTTTTCATTTTCTTGGTTAATGGAGCTTGATGTGGTTCCTTATTATGGTTAACATGATTATTGCCTCCATTTACACTATTACTGAAATTATCTTCAGTAATCTGTTTGCTCGGAACAATTTGTTGTGGTTCGGGTGGATTCTTTATAGCAGCGACGAATGCTGGAATAGCATTGGCTATCCCTTGAGCAACAATGTTTTCGATATCTTGCCGAGTCATATATTGATCTCTGGAATGTTGTTCAGAATGATTAACTTCATTAATAGGTTCATTACCACTGTTTGCCATCTGATAATGTATATATATAAATTTTATTAGTAACTGACAAATAATAATTATATACAAACAATCAGAAGATTGTATAATACAGATATAGTCAAAACAATCGATCTTTCGATTTTATTTATATATCTATCATAACATGCATCATTACTCACAGATATCATACAGAGTTTTATTGATTATTTACAGACTAACTTGATTAGTACTATTATACAACTACCATTTTATCATTGTTACCATCTTTCGTCACTTGTTGTTAAAAACGCATTTCTCTCTCGTCGTACTTCCAAGCAATCTGTCCACCTATCTCCCTCATTCTATTTCCCATATCAAACAACTCTTCGCCAAAGTGGCGGAGTTCGGCCATGTTTTCATTGCTCATGGGTGGATTAGGTAATGGTTCTGGATCGAATTGTGGAAGAAAAGTGTATGGATCGTTGACAATATTTTGAAATTGCCAATCGTTTGTCCACCATTCGTCCATTCCTATGGGTTGGGAATGAACTATTGGATCTGGAATTGCTGCTGGTTCCCAATTCATAGGGAATTGGTTTTCAATAGGATAGGTAAAAAGATTTGTCTGGACAGGCTGAATCGTCTCACAGTTTTCCAACAGAAAATCTATCTCCTCCTGAAAAGTTCTTTCCTGGGTTGGATTGGAACTCTCCCCAATTTCTCTCTGAGCTGGTATAGACCCTTGCCCAACTTCCATTATTACTTCTTTAGTAATTTCCTCCATTTGTATTTCTATCTCCTTATTCTTCTTTTTATCTCCAGTTTCCATTTCTTGTGGTTTGGAATTCTCTCCGGTTATGACTTCTTTTCCCTTTTTCAAAGGATTATTTATTTTGGGCAGTTTCTTAGCTGGCTTCTTCTTACGGATTTTCCTCCATCCTACATAAGTTCTTTTCTTTTGTTTCGGCTTGCTCAAAGGTGGAACCTTGAATTCTACTGGTTGTTCAATATCGGGATAGTAGCTAATATATTCTTTGGAAGCTTCGACAGTTACGGGATAAAGATTAAGATTCTGGAAATCTTCGGTTATCTCACTCATGCTGATGTAGCATATATGCAAAATGCATAAAATACTAAGTTAAAATTTACAAATAAACTTTTGTAATTTATTTCATACTGTGTACTAGTTGATTACAAAGATAACTAACAACATACTCAGGTTTCAAATTTTATTTATCACACAAGGTTTCTAGATTTATGAGAATAGGGTGCTAATCTTTAAAGATTTATATTTTCTGCTACGGTGGCTAGCATATATAAATTAGCCCATTTCTCATCTAGTTTATCTTCCCAAGGTGATTTATCAATTAATTCCTGGGTTTCCCGTTTAATCTTCTTTTGTCGAATTTGCTCTTTACTTTTCTTAATAATCATCTCCCTCCTTTGAGGAGAAAGTGATTCCTCGTATTGTGCCTTTCGCACGAATATTCCTTCTTCAGGAATTTCAGTCTGATTCGAGGATTTGGTTCGGGATGAACTTCCCTTCTCATTAGATGATTTCTCTAATTTAAGATAAATGCTTGACAGCTTTTTCTTACCCATACTGTAACTACCAAATAATCAAATAATCAGTTAATAATACAAATAATCACATAATAGTAATCAGGAAAAAATTAAGTATTTCTAAATACTTAATCAGCTTAACCCAGTGGCTGTAATCAGGAAAAATTGAGTATCAGCTTAACCTAATGGCTGTAATCAGGAAAAATGGAGCATTTCTAAATACTTAATCAGCTTAACCCAGTGGCTCTGATACCACCTTTTTCTGTCACGGCCCCTGACCCGGTTTGACCCGTTTCAAGAGCCGCGGGACAGAAATACTGCGGTATTGGATTTAATTAAGTTTAACAGCGGAAACAGGATCGCTTAAAGCTAAAAATTTTCCCCGATTATTTTATTTCACAATTCGGGATAAAACCCCGATAATTTACAATATTATGTTTTTACTATAAAGCGTGATATTACAAAAGCATTTATTTATTTTATATTGAGCCACTATCTTAAGCTTGAAATGCTCCCCAGCACTTTTCCTGAATTACAACAGATCACCTGAAACATGTTTGAAAAAGGTTTTGTCAGCGGGAAATACTGAGTGAATCATTCTATTTACTAAAATGACACATTTGTTATAATTTACAGTATTAAGAGCGATTACAATGTTTCTGATATCAATCCAACTACCCACGGTACTTGCCACTCGACCCATTGGCCCATTCGTCCAATGGTGTCTGTGACTATGGTCATATCCCCCACTGGCTGCCCCAATGGTGACGATTATCAAGTAATGTATACAAAACCCCACATACCGGCTGTAACTTGGTGATTACAAAGACTTAATCCCCGTAATTATAACTTTGAATAAAACATGATTTTGTAAATAGATTTGATAAAAAGAGAGAATGACTCACATTGCTGATTTAATATGGTCAGATTCTAATCTATGATTTAGCCTTGTTAACCTAATATAAATAATGCACACAAAACTGGGTTAGTAATCAATCCAGCAATTACGATAATTTATGAAATCAAATTATCACAATGAATGTCAAAATGCAATACTTTGTCCATCGAATTAACGATGATCCATTGAATTAACAATGAATGACAAGGTATAATACTTTACCCATCGAATTAACGATGATCCGTTGAATTAACAACGAACGATAAAGTACAATACTTTACCTATCGAATTAACGACAATCCGTCAAATTAATGACGAACGATAAAGTATAACCCTAATGTGGGCGGCATTTAAACATGCATTGGATATCTTGATCGTCGGATAAATGAATCGTAGCAGCGATTGTGCTAATACCCTGTTTTGTAGCAGAATTTCGATACCCGGGGGTGTAATTTGAAGTAACAGTTCGTAACACAGTGTATTTGTGAGAATTATTTCGTCGTAAAGTGTTCAGAAATCGAGTGCCAATGTCTGCTATTTATAGGTGAAATTTGGCTAGCTTACGGACCGTAAGCTTGTCAACGTTGCGGTCCGTATGACTGCTTACGGACCGTAAGGTTGGGACTGTTGCGGTCCGTATGGAATCAAAATAGGCTATAGGGTAGCCACGACTGGAACTAGCTTTGCTGAGTTAAAATTTTCGAAATTCAGTAACTTGACAACAAATTAAGTGGATAATCGTCCACTAGGGTTTACCCCCTTTGAGTTTTAGGGGCCCTAATCCTGATTCTGAAAATTATGAAAATTTCAGGGTTTGTTCAGAATCATTTGAGTCTCTCAATTAGGGTTTCCTTTTTGACTAATTAATACATTAAATAGTACTTTTGATGAGAGTTGTTACACACTGGCATGGGGTGTGTGCTTATGCAGAAAGGCAAGGTTATTGCCTATGCTTCACGTCAGTTAAAGGTGCATGAAAAGAATTACACCACCCATGAGTTGGAGTTGGGTGCCGTTGTATTTGCACTGAAGCTATGGAGGCACTATTTATATGGTATCAAGTGTGTGATCTATTCTGATCACAAGAGCCTCCAGCACCTATTTAACCAAAAGGACTTGAACATGAGACAACGACGTTGGATGGAAACTTTGAACGATTATGACTGTGAGATAAGATACCATCCCGGCAAGGCGAATGTAGTCGCCGATGCCTTGAGTAGAAAGGAAAGAGTGAAGCCTATAAGAATCAATGCCAAGAGCATTGAGATAAAGAATGGTTTGAATGAAAGGTTGTTAGCTGCACAGAAGGAAGCTGTGTTGGAATCTAACTATCCTAATGGAAAACTAGGAGTAACTGAAGAACAGTTATCCTATGGCAAGGACGGAATTCTAAGGTTAAATGGACGAATATGGGTTCCAGTTTATGGAGGACTTCGGGATGTTATCCTCCAGGAAGCCCACAGTTCTAAATACTCCGTTCACCCTGGAGCTGATAAAATGTACCAGGATCTGAAGGCGAACTTTTGGTGGATAGGCTTGAAGAAGTTTATAGCTACCTATGTAGCTAAATGTTTGACATGTGCGCAAGTCAAAGCTGAACATCAGAAGCCGTCAGGTTTGCTACAACAGCCTGAACTTCCCACGTGGAAGTGGGAAATGGTGACGATGGATTTCATCACCAAGTTGGCAAAGACAAGGAACGGAAATGATACTATATGGGTGATAGTAGATAGACTGACTAAGTCCGCACATTTCCTACCCATTAAGGAGACCTATAGCTCCGACATGTTAGCCCAGTTGTACGTAGATAAGATTGTATCTCTACATTGCGTACCAGTGTCTATTATCTCTGATAGGGATACTAGATACACATCACATTTTTGGAAAAGTTTCCAACAATCTTTGGGCACGCGCTTAAATTTTAGTATGGCTTACCATCCTCAGACGGACGGACAGAGTGAGCGTGCAATCCAAACTTTGGAAGACATGCTTCGTGCGTGTGTAATTGACTTAGGTGGTAGTTGGGATAACCACCTGCCGTTAATCGAATTCTTCTACAACAATAGCTACCATACCAGCATTAAGGTTGCGCCCTTCGAGGCCTTATATGGTAGAAAGTGCAGAACGCCCGTTTGTTGGGCGGAGGTTGGAGAGGTCCAGCTGACAGGACCTGAAATAGTCTTTGAAACGACGGACAAGATTGTCTAGATTCGTGATCGCCTGAAAGCTGCCAGAGATAGGCAGAAAAGCTACGCAGATTTAAAGCGTAAACCTCTGAAATTCGAGGTAGGTGACAAAGTGTTGTTTAAAGTATCACCCTGGAAGGGAGTGATGCGATTTGGTAAGAAAGGCAAGTTAAGCCCGAGATACATAGGACCATTCGAGGTCATCGAATGTGTCGGATCAGTTGCCTATAAGTTAAACTTATCTGAAGAGCTTAGTGGTATTCACAATGTATTCCATATCTGCAATCTGAAGAAGTGTCTGGCTGATGAATCACTAGTCATACCACATACAGATGTGCACATAGAAGAGAGCTTGAAGTTTGTTGAAAAACCTGTGTCGATCGAGGATCGACAGGTCAAGAAGCTTCGAAGGAAGCATGTACCGATTGTAAAAGTGAAATGGGATGCCCGTAGAGGTCCCGAGTATACGTGGGAGGTAGAGTCCACAATGAAAGAGAAATACCCTCATTTATTCCAGTAAATCTCGAGGTCGAGATTTCTTTTAAGGGGGTGAGGATGTGACACCTCGAAATTTCATGTCCATTATTATATCAACACGTGTCATGGGCTTAAAACGTGTAAAGGATTGATTAGAAGGACTAAAGATGACAAACAAAGAAACTATGTGAATAAAAGGATTCAAAGTGTCAATAATGGATAAATATACTCCACAATAACCCTACATGATGTTTATACCCTTAAACGAATGAATCATGGATCATACGAGGCTAATTGTGAAAGAAAGGGAGAGATTACAAACTACAGGGGTTAAATGTGTCAACATGTTTAAAGTATACCTCTGAGTGGCCTTTTAGCAAACCCGAATCTTTGTAATGATTAATTATGCTCACTTGAATGCATGATACAAAAATTCACCAAGTTTCGTTATCGTATGAGGAAGTTATGATAAAGTTCGTATACGAGGGGTTAAAAGCATCGACATGTTAATAAATACCTCTGAGCGACCTATGTATAAATCCTAAACCTTAACCGGAGTTATAAACATCTGATATACATTCAAATCCGGTTAATACCAGTAATAATTGATTCAAAGTATAAAGATGGGGTCCTATGAAATTGTGTTTTGACGAATCTTCGTTTATGGCCTTTCAAAAGAATCCAAGACAACTTTAGAACATGGCAAGGTGGTCATAACTGTTCAAGCATGATCTAAAGGCCCCATACTGCAAATAGAGGCCCAAAGTCGTAATATAAAGGTTGCATGTTCAAAGCTAGAAAGGTTACCAAATTTTGCCTTCTGGTAAAGGCTTACGGACAGTAAAGGTCTTGCCTTACGGTCCGTAAGGCATCCCCAGCGACAGATTGTTGACAGGTGCCTGTTATGAACGATATAACCGACTTAAATGGATATTTTCACTTCCATGAGCGACCCCTGCTAGTTCTTAGACACTAGGGACACTTGTTATTGATCAGTGATCAATCCTAGAGTTGTTTGTCATGATCACAAGCAATCAAGAGCACTATATAAAGCCCACATTGTTGCAAACTTTGATCATTCACTCATACCTTCACTTCTGATCATTTCTGGAGCTCAAGGCTTTTCCCCAAGCATCTCTTATCATGCATTAGACCTTGGTAAGTATCCTTGACCTTCCTTAATTGAGTTTTGCTTAGTTATTAGCTTAAAAGTCAAATCGTCGTAATTAAGGTTTGACTTATCGATTAATCACTAATGGTCCATTGATTAGTCAAACTTAAGGTAGTTATAAGTTGGAAATTATGTGGGCAATAAACCCTTAAAAGGGCACCCTCTGATTCCCGCTCTAACTAGATCAATTGTCGGGTCAAAGTTCGTTATAAAAGGTCAACAGGAACTTAATTTGCAAATTAACGCATAATTAGCAATGTAGAAGACATGTAACCTATTTTATCACTCGTATAACTTGGTAATAAGTATAAGAACTGGTCTAATCTTGTTTGATCCGACAATTTTCTGTTCAAGCTCGGTTCGAAGCCGAAAGTCGCAAAACTTTGACTTTTGCTTTGACTTCAGTTCTGACCCGATTTAGATGGGTTTAGAAATGCCTTAGAGCTTCCTTAGGACCAGGGTACATGATGGTATAAACCTCTGTGATTGGTTCGTTGATTGCCCGATTCGTTTACATGTTTCCGTTAATTGCTTAATGTTGACCATAATACCCTTTTTACCTTAAAACGAGAATTTTGGAAATGTGAGAGGACAATAATCTTTGCTACTGATTTATAAACTTGTCCCTAAAATTTCATATCAGTTCGAGGTCTAGATTAGGAGTTATGCTCGATAGCGCACTTAAAAAGCTTTTTGTTAATTAAACGGCGCAATTAGCATAAAGCCTATCTAAACCCAATTTTTGACACCAAACCTTTTACACACTGATGTAATATAATATTTTAAGATTTTTGAATATTTTTAATTATTTTTAAACTGCTCATAACCTAAGGTTATTTCCTAAATTCGGTAATTACCGATTTTACCCTTTTTGCTTGTAAAATGAGTTTTACATAATATTTGGACACCAATCCAATTGCTACTGATTTTATATAATAAATGAAGTATTTTGAATTTTATAACCTGAACAGAAAATTCAGATTTCCTGTATAACCCGGAAATCGCTTAAAACGACTTTTTACGCGTATTAAACACCTAGTATGGGTTTAAAACCATTTTGGCATATAAGACTTATCACAAACTGATATAACCTATTAAATTAAGTTGTTTTACTGATTATTTCAGACCCGAGTCTCAGAATTAAATTAATCTCTTTTATAATCCTTTAAATGACCAAAATACCCCTACGGGGCTTAAATTGAGATTAAACTCGTTTGGGCATAATGGAAGGTATCATACTGATATCACAATATATTTAAAGCATATTAACTTAGGAAACCTGTTCGTGACTCATTCGGTTACCCGTTATGCGTTATTCGCGTTCGGTTCGATTTATGTAACTAGTTTGCATAAACTAGCCGAAACTGGTCAAACCTTATCATTTTTATCTCAAAATCCAGAATGTGTTTAGTTTACCCATATTATACAAGTCTTCAAACTTGTTGGGTCTAAATCACCTTCTATTCCGGTCTTTGCTTAATCATGCGTTCGAACCATATCTTCCTTTAAAACTAACCGGTCTAAGTTTAGGCTTAATTAAAGACCCGTTAGGATTCTAATAGGTTATTATAAACCTTCGTTCCATAATAGGAGACCCGGTAAAAGCTACGTGCACTTGCTTGTTGAGATTATTACTTGCAAAGGTAAATATTTTTAACTTATTTTCCCTTATACGGGCTTGGGGTACGGTATCTAAAATACCGCTTGGTCGGGCATTCGACCTTAATCGATTGGTGGTTAAGTATTATCGAGATGACCCGTTTAAAAATATGTTTTGTTTGCTTAAACGCCTTTGGGGGGCTAATGACCATGTCCCGGATATCCTTGGCATCATTTTACGAAATGGCCACGAACTAAGCACGGGGTGTAGGCGTACACCCGTCAGTGTCTAAATAAATAATGTGGTGTGTCTATTGATCTTTAACCTGGCACGAACCGGGCTACTGAACGCATAACGAACATGTAATTCTTTTACAGGATTATATTCAATTAATTATCCCAAGTTATAAAAAGTTTGTGCCACGTGCATTCAAATCAATTTTATTAAACCTTTTCAAAATGAGTCAGTTAATTGTATTTACCAGTGTAAACTGACGTATTTTCCCAAAAAGGTTAAGTGCAGGTACTACTCGTAATAGGCTGGCTTTCTCCTAGCATCCACAATAAGTCTCGCAAGCTTGGATGACATAAAACTGTTGAACAATGTTTTATTCCTATTTGATTCACCTGTGGATCTGTTTCAACTGTGTTGTGATACTTAAATATTGCACTTTTATTCGGTTGAAATAATATCTATCTTTTGCTTCCGTTGTGCATTTAAATATTGTGTTGTTTGACTATGATGATATCAACTACGTCACGATACTCCCCACCGGGCCCACCGGTAATACGTGGAAATATCGGGGTGTGACATCCTCAAATGCAAAAATCTGCTCCTAACTGGAAACAATACAAAAAGGTTGAAGTGGATGAAGTGTTGAATTACAAGAGAATGAAGGCAGAACTTATAGCAGCTAAGTTTGGGACTGCTAGACAAATTGGAAAATGGTGTAGGCAGTATATTGATCGAGCTTACGATAAGTTAGAAGTGCAAAGAAAGACAGATCCATCCCTTCTTAAAAAGCCAGTATACAAAGATGAAACCACTGTTAGACGTCGGCAGACTATTACATCTAAAAGTTGTTCTCATCAGCAGATGTATCAATTGCTGCCTTGAACCAAACAAAAAGACAACAACTGATGGATGAGGAAGATGAAAATAAGTATGGTGAGTACAGAAAAGAGTCTATCAGAAATCAGTTACGATATGAATTGGATGATGCTTCGTTGCAATTACAAGCTCAAGTTGGTCAAGCACTTCAGAAGTTGGCAAGCAGGCCTCAATCGCCAAGCTCCTCTCAAATAAAACTTCTCCCAAGAAAACCCATCAGATCCAAAAATAGTAAAGTGGAAGTCTGACAAACAGACCCATGAATTGACTTTGATTAAGTCCGATGGTAGTGTTAAAAAGATATCAAGGGAGAAAGCACTAGGTCTGAGTCCAGTTGACCTCCAAGATCTTTTTAACCTTCAGCTTGATAGGGATGAAGATGATACTGATTCCTTGGATTTTGAGCTCCAGTTCAAAGGGAAAATTCGGGAAATGTTGATGAGAGAATAAAGATATGCTGATTTCTAAAGTGTGTTGATTCCTTGATTTAGTTTTGCTAAAAGTTGTTTAGGTAGGTGATTGTGTGTTTGTAGTTAACGTTTGTTGAACCTTAAGTTGTATTCAAATTCTATTAAGTACATATGTCTATAGACAGTTTATATTGTCTTTTTTGGTAAACAGTTAAATTGTATGTAACTGATATATTAGTCGATAATCTATGTTTATAGTTGTCTTTTAGCTATAATAGATAACACGTTTTGGTACAATATCTATACACTTATTTATATGTTCTATTAATATGTCTTATGCATGGTTGTCTAACAAACGACCCGAGTTTACAGCTCTCATTTTTAATGAGAGTACTAAATTCTTTGTTAATAACATTATTCTCTTAACATCTGTTTACTAACCTTTGTAATTTCTGTTGACTGGCCCTTTTAAGATGGGTTGACAAACATCTGATACTTATTATCTATCCATCTGGCAAGCTCTGTTGGAGATAATGGATGACAGTTTTTAGGAAAGTCTGTTGGAAAGCAACAGAGGTTTTTAACAGTTAATAGACAACAGTGGTTTGCTATCAACATAATGGAATTGCTGTTGAATAAACATATTAACCGTTAGTTTATACCAATTTTGTAAGTCTGCACTAATTATTTTTTTACTCTCTGTCAATATGTGTTATGCATGGTTTTCTAAGAAACGACCCGTGTTTGCACACGGGTATTACCGCTAATACTATATAATAAACGAAACCATGTTAGGGACACATGCGCTCTATGAGGCGGTCTTAATTATTTTTCTAAATACTTATTATGCAAAGTCAATTATTGATAATATTAAATTTAAAATTTGTAGAAGAAATTTTAATGATAAAGACAAAGATAACTGATAATAATATATTAATTATTATAATCATATATTAATTATTAAAATCTAAAAAAATATATTAGCGTTTTAAATATTTATAAAGATAAAGATTTATTTAATTGGTAGTTTTAATTGTTTTTATATTTTGATGATAAGGAGAAGGATAACTGATAATCACATATTACCAACTGTTTCGTTAAAATGATTTATTCAATACATGTAGAACATATATATTTTTTATACTTCTAATAATGGATCCCATTATCCCGTTTTACACTCCAATGAAATAATAATATTAAATCATAATATCCAATTTATCTCTTGTATATTTAATATTTTTTACTAAAATATTTATTTTCTTTTTTTTTTCTGCTGATTATCCAACATCAAGTAACATGTAAGTTTCTAACCTAATAATAAATAAAAAAAACAAAGTAAAATGTTATAAACCATGAAATACACAACTCTCTAACCTAATAAAAACCTCAAAGTTTAATTTGTTACAAAACACATCTTCATGACTAAATGTGTTAACGGATTACATTATTCGTGTAAGACATGTGTTTATTCAAATCGTGCAATACACGAGTTTTTAAAAGATGTAACTATTTTATTATTTAGTATATATTCAACCCGTGTAATACAAGGGGTTCTAACCTAGTTAACTATTAAAACAATATTTTCAGAATCGGACAGGACGTTGAACCGGTCTTCTTACCGCTTCAGTGGTCGACCAGTCGGACTGGACGTAAGAACCGGAAGTTATCATAAATATTATAAAAGTAGTATGTTAAATCTGAAAAAATATTTAAAAACACGGTCCAACCCTTCCAAAACCGGTCCGACCGACTAGTTTCCCGATCCAACCGTCGGGCCGCCGGTTCAACTCCGATTCAATGCATTCCGGCCCGATACCATGACCCAGACCGTCTCAACCAGAGGCGGACCTATTGGTTGTGGTGGGTGGGCGGGCGCCCCCTTAAAAAAAATTTAGTGTTATTCGTGTGTGAAAAGCTAGAGTGCAACCCATGAAATTTTGTAATCGCCCCCCTTAATACAAAAGGAGAAAGAGTGAAGAGAAGGTGTATGATGAAAAAGAAGTCATTTTATATTGACTGGAATTTTTTCCGGTGAAGAACGGTAACTAGAATAGTGGTGGCATGGATTGTGTGAAGAAGATGACTTAAAGGTGAAAATTGTGTTATAATTTAGAGTAAATTACGTTTTTGGCCTCTGTGGTTATATCATTTTTACTATATTAGCCCAAAATAAGAATTTTTAACATATCTGCCCCCATGGTCTCTATAACTAACCATTTTGGCCCCTAAGTTTAGAGATCATAGGGGCCAAAATGGTTAGTTATAGAGACCATGAGGGCCAAAATGGTTAGACTTAGGGGCCAAAATGGTTAGTTATAGAGACCATTGGGGCAGATACGTTAAAATTTCTTATTTTGAGCTAATATAGTAAAAGTGATATAACCACAGGGGCCAAAAACGTAATTTACTCTTACTAGTATTAAAAATTTCACTACACGTTATTAGACTTTTACTTTTCACTTTTCAACTTTCAGATTCCCCCTTAGCATAAATAAATGAAACGTTGAAAACCATAAATAAATTATAGAGTAAATTACGTTTTTGGCCCCTGTGATTATTTCACTTTTACTATATCAGCTCAAAATAAGAAATTTTCAACGTTTCATTTATTTATGCTAAGGGGGAATCTGAAAGTTGAAAAGTAAAAGTCTAATAACGTGTAGTGAAATTTTTAATACTAGTAATTACCAATTAGTTTTTTTCTTTATGCTTTCTAAACACCAAGTTAAAAAATGACTTGTTTTCTTTATTTCTTTATGCTTTCTAAACACCAAGTTAAAAAATAACTTGTTTTCTTTATTAATTAATCTAACAATATTGTTTTGGAACGATTTAACTAATCTAATCTGATACAACTTTTCATTTTTTAGTTTTATTTTACTTTTCTTTTCTTTAAGTTTTTTTTCGATTCTATCTTAATGAATAACTGTGATGTGATATATACTCGTGTGTTACATGAATTGAACAATTTAAAATATATAATTAATAAGTCTATAAATAATTTTCCTAAATACAAACAAATAACAAAGATATTTAGACACCAAATCAAGATGAATGAGATAATACAAAAATGATGATGTTAGTATTATGATACACCAAAATTAACAACACACTAACATCATTAAAAAAAACTTCAAATAAAACAGTTAATATACCAATAACCATTGTTTTCAAAGTGAATTCCCAAATAAAGTGATGAAAAAAGTAGAACGTAAATCAAACTATTGTTTCTACAAAGACAAAATCAAACTACTTAATTGTTCTCAAGCAACTTATATGTTGATTTTTTTTAAGAATTTTAAATGCCCAATGCATTTATCATGACGTTTAATAGACTTTTATTGAAAAATTAAAATTTAGTTTGACTATCTGTCATTAATATGACCCGACCCGACACGCACAACACTGAAAAAAATTTATCATATAGCAGCAGACAAACTACCTTTAAAACATTCGGCACCCCATGACAAAAATTCCTGGGTCCGCCATTGGGCTCAACCTCTGGTTTCCGATCCGATCGATCGGTACGGGTCGGGTCTGAAAACACCCGTTTAAAATGATGTAAGACAAGTAATAGTTTAATAATAAAGGTGGGTAAAAGATAATTATTTGACACATGGAACTAACAATTAGACCAATGAGTATGGGGATCGGCACAGGGCCGTCCCCCCTTTTGCAACGTCGCACACCGCCCCCAAGGGGCTCGGCTCGGCACTTCCGTCTGGATTCCGACGGTGGAGACGGGGCAAGCTGGTGGGCCCCCCATCTGACTTCTCTCTCTCCTCCTTTATATATATATAGGACAAAGATCCGTTAGGAACCACCCTTTATTGCGAGAACCGCGAGAACCAGTGTGAACACAAACAGTAATTCTTAAAAAAATCTAAAAAACGCCCAAAAAAATTTTTTTTTATTTTTTTTCTATTTTTTTTTGAAAAAATCGCAATATTTTGTTAATAAAAAAAAATTTCAAAAAAAAAAAAAAAAAAAAATTCGAGTAACAGTTATCCATGCACATGTGCATATGTATCGTTTCTTTGTCAAATTCCGTAATTCATTACAAATAATAGTCAATTGCACTTTCATTTACACTACCACGTGTAATACACTACTTTTTACGTTAACAATGTTAGAAATGCACATGTGCATCTATATGTATCAACAGGATATAAGGTGTTTTGGTACACTACTTTCTCTTTCATCTATCATTCCATCCATAATACACAAGCATGCACATGTGCATTTTTGTCATTTCTTTGACAAATTCCGTAATTCATTACATATATTAGACAATTGCACTTTCATTTACACTACCATATGTAATACACTACTTTTTACATTACCAATATTAGAAATGCACATGTGCATTTATATGTATCAACATGAAATAAGGTGTTTTGGTACACCACTTTGAATACACTTTCCCTTTCATCTATCATACCATCCATAATACACTACCATTACCTCCTACCATCCATAATACAATACCATTACCTCCTACCATCCATAATACAATACCATTAACAATATTTTCACTTTATTACATGTATGTAAACACCATTTATACCATCCAATCAACATATTACATAAAAAATTGACAACTATAACCAAACCATCAACCACTAGATATAACTAACCAAAAAACATGTATATGGGCCTACTTCTCCATTCAAAATCACAAACTTTTTGTACCAAAACACGTTATATCATGGTTATACCTAATTATGCACATGTGCATTTTGAATATTTGTAATGTAAAAAGTAGTGTATTACTAATGGTATTGTAAATTAAAGTGCAATTGTCTATTCTTGATAACGTATTACCGAATTTGTTGAAGTAATGATACATATGCACATGTGCATGGATAAATGTTACTCGAAAAAATAAAGTGTTTTTTTTTTTTTTTTTTTTTTTTTTTTATGGTATCAAAATATAGCGATTTTTTATTAAAAAATATTAAAAAAAAATAAAAAAAAAATTTTGAGTGCTTTTTTGATTTTTTTTAGATTTTATTTTGTGTTCACATTGGTTCTCGCGGTTCTCGCAATAAGGGTGGTTCTCGCATGAACCTTACCCTATATATATATATATATAGGGGAAGGTTAAAATGAGAACCACCTCGAGTTGTAAGAACCGCGGAAACTACACCGTGGGGGGCGCGGTGGACCAAATTTTCTTTTCATAAACGTAGATGCATGTATAAAAACACCATTTGTAAAAAAAAATTCAAAAAAAAAATGTCGTGTGTGTAGTTTTGAGCGCCACAAGTTTGTGTTTACGGGACCCGTAAATCTAGCCGGAAAATTTACGGGTCCCGAAAACACAAACTTGTGTTGCTCAAAACTACACCCACGACATTTTTTTTTTGAATTTTTTTTTACAGATGTTTTTATACATGCATCTACGTTTCTGAAAAAAAAAATTGGTCCACCAAGGCCCGGATCAAAAAGTTCTCGCGGTTCTTACAACTCGAGGTGGTTCTCATTTTAACTTAATCATATATATATATATATAGGGTAGGGCTATATAGAAAACCCTATCTATATAAAAAACCCTAGAAAACCCAACCTCCTGACATTTTTTTTTTTTTGAAAAAAATAACACATGTTATATACATGTTTTTAAGAGTTTTGGGCCAAAAAAATCAAAAAAGCGCCGAAGGGATAATTTAAAAAAAAAAAAATTTCAACAATTTATGTCTTTTGTGCCTAACACATGTTAGGCACTGAAATTTGTTTATTTTTTTTAAAAAAATCCATTCGGCGCTTTTTTGTTTTTTTTGGCCCAAAACACTCTAAAACATGTATATTACATGTGTTATTTTTTTCAAAAAAAAAAAAATGTCGGGAGGTTGGGTAAAAATGGGAGGAGATTTGGGTTTCCAGAGTTTTCTATCTAAATAGGGTTTTCTGTCTAGCATTGTCCTATATATATATATATATATATATATATATATATATATTATTAATGGTGGGGTAGTCTTGGCTAGTCCCCACACCCTTGGGTAGTCCCCAAAGAGACTATCCCCTCTCGTGATTACGTGGCGCTTACGTGGCGGGTAGTCTCCAAAGAGACTATCCTCCCCATACCCACCGGTCTTATTGGCTTGTGATAATGGAGAGACAAAAACTGGAACCGAGGATTTTACATGTTCAAACGTGACTTTTTGAGACTTATCAATTGTCCATCTATTTTTTATCCTAAAGTTGCATATGTTTCACGTGTTTTATAAATATAACGTTCATAATAAAAAAGAAATTATATTGTATTCGGTTAAAATTCATCTTATTATAAATCTAGAGGTAAAGATGGTGGAAAGAAATTCATTTATCAATATAAACTCAACTTGTAACACATGCATCAAGTCCGCACACATGTATAATATGAAGGTAACGGGCTCTTAATGGGCTCTTAATAGTCCAGATGGCAAGAAATTTCACTAAGGTTATTTATTTGTTTCCCTTTAGGCTGGAGGGTGTGGTTTAAAGCCTCTAGGGGCTTTATCACGCCACGTAAGCGCCACATAGATTTTGAGATAAAAATGGCTCCCCCTTTAACAATGATGGTGTGGGATAAAACCACACTAGCCCCCTATAAGACCCTTAATTTATTCATCGAACTTTCATAAAGTTTCGCATATAAATGAATATATATAAATACATTTGATAAGTCATGTTTTGTAATCCTTAAGGAAAAAATTTCAACACAACACGGAGAAGAAGGGATTTATTTTTATTTGAGTTCTTTAACACGGGACGACCCACCTCTATTTCTAGGTACATGACCTCCAATTATTGTAAGTTGACTACAATTCTTTAAAATCTTCATAATCTCTTCACTTCTCATCCATTTCATTTCCACTTTTATTTCATCAATAGTTATGTTCTTCGCTACCAGAGTTGTCAAGGAGTTTGAAACCTCCACCTCCTCCATACAACGGTCACAATTATGCCGTCACTTTGAATTTTCTGAAATTCTGATAGCAACGGAAAACTTTGACGAATCATTAGTAATTGTGTGTGGAGATTTGGGAAAGTTTACAAAGGTAACGTAATCCATGGATCAAGTCTTGTTGTTGCTGCCATTAAACGTTTGGATTCCACGTCCAATCAAGGGGCAACAGAGTTCTGGACGGAAGTTGAAATGCTCTCAATGTTGCGCCACTGCAACCTTGTGTCATTAATTGGGTATTGTAGTCATGTGAAAGAGATGATACTCGTGTATGAAGATCATCTCCATAAACTAAGTTCCCCTCTTTCCTGGTTTCAGCGCCTAAACATATGCATAGGTGCTGGTCGTGGGTTACACTACCTGCACACTAGTACCGGAATTGAGACTGGTGTTATACATCGCGATGTAAAAAGTTCTAATATTTTATTACATGAAAGTTGGGCAGCTAAAATAGTTGACTTTGGGTTGTCAAAAGTAGGCCCAACGAATAGAAAATGTATAGATCTTATTATAATGTCTTTTAATCAAAACTATATGCATTTGTTTCACATAAATTCAAACCAACTATAAGGATTATAAGAATTATAAACATACCTTAAAAAGGTACCCGAAGGTTGGAGGAGTAAGGCGGTTGAAGTATTCATATCTGTAAAATTCATATTAAAGCTTAGAAACACGTCGTACACATCATAACATTGCCATGTCGTACACGTCGTAACATTGCGATTACCCCCATTATGTTAGATCAAGGAAAGGGGAAGCAATTGCGATCTACACAATCATTTACTTAACTCAAAAAATAAAAAAATAACCGAAGAAGATGAAGACATAACAAGAAAGACACACAAGTTAGGTGAATCAGAAAGAGAGAAAACGTTCTCCTGAACCCTACTAGCTGGAAGCGATTATTTGGATACCTGGCTCACTATCTCAAGTGATTTTATAGCTACCTAAGACTTTCAAACTTGACATAACAAGTCCCTCAACTTGCTTAACAAAAAACATTATAACAATTTACATAACTAGCATATAACTTACAATATAAGCAACTAAAACAGTCCTAAACACAAACATAATGGAAAACAAAAGTGAGGTTATTGGAATAATACACAGATCTTGAGGACTTTTCTAAAACAAACGGAATAATACGAGATCTGTTAAAACAAATGGAATAATAACAGATCTTTAGGAATTTGAAACAGACTACGAGTAGATCAAGGCTCCACCGGTTTAGATCTGGTGATTTTCGACACACTTAAGTCTTGTTTTTCGGTTTGTGGCCTAAATCCGGCGACTATGGTGTTTGTGTTCGTCGGCTATGGCGGGGATACTAACGAGTGAGGTGAACAATGGTGGTTTGTGGTGGTGTTTGTTCAACTGATGAACATAAGTAGAGAGAGAGGAGGTGGCTGGAGCTGGGCGATGGTGGTGGTGTCTACAATTCTACTTGGAGTGTGTGTTTTTACATAGAGAGGTATCAATAGGGCTGTAAACGAACCAAACGTTCGGCGAACAGTTCGTGAACTGTTCGGCGGGAAGTTCGTTTGTGTTCGTTCGTTTATTAAACAAACGAACACGAACAAGAAATTTCGTTCGTTTAGTTAAATGAACAAACATGAACAAATGTCGTGTTCGTTCGTTTATGTTCGTGAACGTTCGGTAACGTGTTCGATAGTTAATTAGTGTTTTTAGTTTTTATATGTATTTAAATACTTCAAAATTCCGACAACTTAAATATCTAATAAGTGTCAATGTATTATATATTTTGTTCATGAAAAATTGTTTATGTTCGTTTGTTTCCATTTGTGTTCATGAATATTAGTTTGTGCTCATTTGTGTTCGTCAATGTTTGTTTTTGTTCGTTGCCTAAAATTAACAAACAAACACAAACGAACACGAACACGAACAAGTTTATTTCCTTAACAAACGAACACAAACAATAAATCTCGTTCGATAAGTGTTCGTGAACGGTTCGCGAACACATACATTTCTTAACAAACGAACACGAACAAGGTCCTGTTCGTGTTCGTTCGGTTCGTTTGCAGCCCTAGGTATCAATATACGAGGGAAAGGGGGAAATAAAAAAGAGTGGGGAAAAGACTAAATTATGACCCAACTTAACGCTTAAAATTAACTGGGTTAGGGTTAAAGGACATAACGTGTAACATTTTAAAACATAAGGTACAAAACTCGTCAATTTTAAAGGCAAAGAAAAGCGCCTGAAATTTGGTATAAAGATAAAGGACAACTTGTAATTTACTCTAGTTTTAATTATTAATATTGATTTAAAAGATATAGATTAAAGGTAAGTAATAGTAAACCTTTTCTTGTTTATTTTATAGTTCGATTAAAATTAGGAATATTGGATTTTAATAATCTCAACTATTCGTCATTGGCCGCCAACAGTCCAAATTTCAAAAATAACCACCAGCAGTCCCAACTGTTGACACATTGGCATCAATGGACCCTGACTAACAGAACCCTAATGCAGTTAGTCTCCGGCCATCGGAAAACCGTTTTTAGCAAAAAAAAAAAAGGTTTTTAAAGGTTCGATCTAAAGTTACAAAGAGGTCTGGGACAAATATGTTGAGTTTTCTGGCCAAAAAGTTGAGTTTTTCGGCAAAAAAGAGGTTTTCCGGAGAAAAAGGAGTTTTCCGGCGACTTCAATAATTGGAGCTTTTACTAGAAAAAAGTTCCTAAAGGTCCGTAATAACATTAGAAAGAGATAAGGGACGAAAAAGTTGAGTTTTCCGGCCAAAAATGAGTTTTCCGGCGAAAAACCTTTTTTCGACGACCGGAAACTTACAGCGTTAGGGTTCTGTTACTCAAGGTCCATTGGAGGCCAATATGTTAATAGTTGGGACTGCCAGTGATTATTTTTTAAGTTGAGACTTTTGGCAGCCAAGGACGAATCGTTAGGATTATTAAAATCCAATATTCCATACAAAGTTGCATTTATTCAACACATACAATACACGAGGTTCTTAAAGATATAACTTTTTTTATTATTCAATATATAAAATTACATTTATTTAGTCCGTGTTAAATAAGGTTTTTTAAAAATTTAATATTTATATAAAATTAAATTTGTTTAGCCCGTGTAATACACGAGGTTCTAACCTAGTAACAAAATATAAAAAAGTAAAAAAAAAGTATTATAAAGTAAAATAATAGAAAAAAAAACATAATTATTACTTTAGACTAAAATAATATATTAAAGTAATTAATCATTACCAAATAGACTAATTTGGTATATTAATCTTTATTTTGGGTCTATATATCATTTATATTTGACAAAATTGCATAAATCAACCTTTATGTTATACCCAAACTGCACTTCGTACCATTCACTATGAAATTCGCAAAAACCAACATTTATGTTCATGTTTTGCTACAAGTTCAACCTTTACCACTAACACCGTTAGATTTCTTGGTTAAGTTACCTCACATGCTTTGCATGTGAGGGTATTAATGTCTTTTCACCCATCTTTTTAATTAATAATTCTTTTTAACTTATATAAATTCTTTCTTCCCACTTTACAGCAGCAGCAACACAACTTCATTCACCATTTCATTTAAACCGAAGTCAACCCCTCTTAGTCTCCCCTAGATTCAACAGCACACAACTCCTTTCTCTTTCTATCAACACAACTTCATTCACCATTTCATTTAAACCGAAGTCAACCCCTCTTAGTCTCCCCTAGATTCAACAGCACACAACTCCTTTCTCTTTCTATCGACAACACCAAAACAACATTAATTAATTTCATTTAAATTGTAGCCTTGATAATGATATCATTTATTCATTTGTGGAGTCAAACTTCTATGCTCTGTTTCGAGTACAAAGCAGGAAACATCACCTCATAGTGTATCATCCAAAACCTAACAAGGCTCATCGCGACGGACGTTTAACAATCTTTCACTGGCGGCAAAAACTCAATTGTTAATGCCTTTATGTATTTAGTTAAAAACAAACATCAATCATAAAAAAAAAACAAAGAAACACACATTATGTAACACCCCGTGTTTTCACGAGTGAAAGTCAAAGTCAAGGTCAAAGTCAACGACCGATTTCGCGCGACGTGACTCGTAGAATTGTTTGTATGATATTTAGATTATGTGGAGTAAATGTCGTACATTGCTATAATCGAGTCGTATTAATCATATTTCAATCGACCCGCGACTGTGAAAGATAGGAAGTAACAATGCGATAAAGTTAATCAAGCAAGCTAATCAAATCGACACCGAATCGTAACTCGAACTATGAATTTTACCTGTTGTTATACGTGTGTGTGTGCCTTAAGTGTTACCTGTGCATGTTTATTTTATGTTATGTTATGTTGAGATAATCAATCGAACTCAATCGAACTCGAAGTCTAACTCGAAGCTAAACGAACCCGAACCCGAACCCGAATTCCGAGTCGAACCCTATAAGAAGTAGTTGGGACTGAAAGTAATTTAATTAGGGAACCCTATCGAATCGCTCGCAAATCTAAACCGAATCAGCATCGCACCGAACTCGCCAAAGGAGGTGGCAACCGCATGGATGGCCAATCCGCACGGATTGCCAATCCGCACGGATGACCAGTCCGCGCGGATAACCTATCCGGGTGCGTGCCATGCGCACGGCTCACCCTTTCCCTTTTTGGCATCCTATAAATACACGGGTCACTCTCCTCTTTTTCCACTTTTGGCAAGTGACGTCCGAACCACACGCATTCTTCACCTTTTCTCATATTTCCCTCAATCCAGGTAAGATCTTGCACTAATTCTTGTACATCTTTGATCACTACACAATTCTACACATTTCTATCTTTCAAATCTTCACTTTCAACCATGAAATCATCCGGATTTGAGGTATTCATGGGTGATGTCACCATGAAGTTCAAAAGAACTTCATGCTTGGCTTCATTCCACCAAGAATATCTCAGATCTAAACGATTTCTACCAGTTTTTACAATAATCTCATCTAGATCTAAACTTTTCTAAGGATAAAAGAGTTGAAAGAAATAAACCTAAGTTCTCTCCTTCTTTTACCCTTAAAACCGGTACGAATCCGATCAGTCCTAGTGTTCTACTCGTCAATAGTGAAGCCCTAGTTCTAGATCTGGAGTCCTACCCATGGACAACTGATTCCGGGGTAACCGGGATGACCGTTCTGAGTCGCCGACAGGCCGAGTTAGGGTGATTCCTGACCGATCTAGTCACGCGGGTGAGAACACAACTCCAAGTGGTTGCCACGTAATCAGAACGTCTCGATAAACGACAACAGAAACCAAGTGTAGACGAACGGAACAACCAGATTAGTCGTCCGCACGGACAGGCTATCCGCATGGACTAGCTGTCCACACGGACGAGCCGTACGCACGTACAGGCCATACGCACGTACAGGTCATACGCACGGGTTGTCATCCGCACGGACTACCCTTGGGACCCACTTTCCAAGTGAGGTTGAGTATCGACGAACGAGCAATCCGGACGGACGACCTCTGAATGGATTACTCTTCGGATCATGAGATACTAAGGCCTTCAAATGAAAATCAAACAAACTTCATCCGCACGGCTAAGCCGTACGCACGGACAGGCTATCCGGACGGACTACAACACGCACGGACCGCCGTCCGCGCGGCCGGCTTGAAAGGTAGAAACACTTTGGTGTTTTCTAAATGCTACAATGAAAACTCCAAAGCACAAGCCATCATACACAAACACATCTTAGGAAGAAACAATCCACTTGAACACTTATCCACGCAAGCCATCTAACCGTACGGATAAGTCGTCCGCACGTACAACTAGTCCGCACGGGTTACCACCCGCACGGACAGTCATACGCACGGATGGCTTACCCGCACGCATCACCATCCGCACGGATGGGTCATGCGCACGGATGACTTCTACTCACGGGTAACTGATCCGCACGATCAGTCACCCTACCCACTCTCACTTGTACTGTTTTACACGCCACTTATCGTTACGTTATCGAATCTATTCAGGCTAATCGTGCTCGCTGTAAAGCGCTCCCTTCAATCCATATCGCTGTGAGTATACTCGAACCCTTTTTGCTTTTAGCACTTTTGGGTGTTACATACGTTACAACTATTCAAACTACAACTATCACACTACTCAAGCTATTTTAACGCTTCACCATTAATGCATGTTATACGTGGCTTATGAATGCTTGTTTGTTATGTTTACACATGGAATGCTGTCTACCTGCCTTAGCAACGATAGTACTATAGTTTGGACTCAGCACCCGTTCACACGGGGGTTGTTAAGGATCCTTTACTTGCATGGATTACAGTGGTAATCGTGTATTGCGAACTGCCTCGGGCAGTCAACCCGCAGTCATTGGTATCGATGGATCTATGTCGATAACTAACGTGCTTCATTTCACTATGTGTACGTGCTGGTTATGCGTAAACGAATTCGAACTCTATATGCTATTATCAAACTTGTATGTTCACCCTTACATTTTATGTATTGACATTATTTTAACGTATGTGACAGGTGCTTAGGATGCATATGTGGTAGGAATTGGAAGCTAGAATAAAGCTTTAGAGCCCAACAAATAGTTGTCTGTAGATAACTTGTTAGGGGTCTCTAGAAGCAGATAAACAATTGCTACTTATTTAAATCTGAGCTGTCGGAACAGAATATTTGTTTTGATGATGTCTGTAATAACTTGTTGACTATTTATGTTACGGTATGGGACGTAATGTTTAAGTAAATGGTAATGATAGTTGTTATGGAAACTTCTGGACAATCTGTTTCGCTCAGTGCCACGCCCCGATGATTCCGCCATCGGTTGGGGTGTGACAGATTGGTATCAGAGCCATAACTATAAGGAATTAGGCAAGACTCGACCTAGTCCGGGTCGAAGTCTTAGAGACCTAGACTATAGTTAAGAACCAACAGACCAACTCGCGCGTACGCGTAAACTCATCACTATCATTCACTCTTTTCTATCATTACACTCGAAATTTTCAAGTTGTGAACAGGTAATAAGGCCGAGAATAGGTGTGAAAACCGCAAACTCTCGACTAAAGTTGCCTAATCAGCTTGCGTTATAGGTACAAACGAGGAGAATTATACCAAGTCAGGAGTGAAATCCATATTTTGATGAATAATCTCCTCAATTTTCATCAAAAAACGAGGACGGAAGTTGCAAGATAGGGGTGAATCCCTAACCTTGACGACTCGTCCCGCTTTTATACAAAACTCCACCAAAGTTCGATGGACTCCAACGGTCTAAATACACAACCTAACCAAAGGGAATTGCGCCAACGCCCAAGAATCGAGGCAAAGGCATAGTCCTAGAGGTCGTTGTGCAGGATCCTTGCGAATAGTCGAGCTACTTTGGTTAGTCGAAGTCTATTAGCCGCAGACAATCTACCTTCGATTTATCGATTTTTATGAAAATTTTATGCATTTTTCTGTTATTTGTTAACGTTTTGAGGTATTATTAGTTTCCACCCAACACTATTGCTTCTGCTAAAACACAAAACCCACGCAATTCATCGCTAGCGAATCGACAATAGAGGCAGTCAGAATGGTTTGTATGCTCGTAGGTGCTTATAGTAACTAAGTATGTATGTTTCTTGCTGTTATGATTACGTGACTAGGAAATGTTGTGATTATGTGCTCTATATGTTTATGTGATTTTGTGCAATTCTGTGATTTTGTGACTATATGCGTTACATGGTACGTGTTACTGAGCTTTAGTAGTAGTAGACGTGTGAGGTGAGATTCGAATACATGTGTTGAGTTCCATGGCGATGTCTATTGCAGACAATGTCATCTGGATCCCGTCATCAACTCTCTCGTCAGGAAAAGAGGGACAGGCGCCTTGCTTCCATCGTTGCGAAAGCTGTAGCAAAGGCTGTGAGCGATGTCTGCGAGAATGCCAGCAAATCATCCGAGGAATCGAGGACTGAGGGTCCTAGAGCTGCCGTGAGACCTTTCAGCTTCAAACAATTCAAGTCATGTGGGCCGAAGGAATTCACAGGCGAAGGAGGTCCTACTGCTCTATTCCACTGGTTTGACTCTATCGAGGTTACTCTGCGACAAAGTGGTTGCCCTGATGACCTTCGAACTCTGAACACTACCGGCGTCTTTCAGTCCCGTGCTTTGGACTGGTGGACGGCCGAGAGGAACAAGAGAGGGAATGAAGCAGCTTACGGTTTGTCGTGGGATGAGCTCAAAGAAGTCATGCTGGAGGAATTCTGCCCTCCTCACGAGCGTCAAAAGCTTGAAGATGAATTCTGGCACATACATCAGAAGGATGGAGACAACGCTGGTCTCACTGCTCGCTTCAAACAGCTCAGCATTATCTGTCCCGACCAGGTCAAGACTCCTGATATGACCATCAAGAAGTACATCCGAGCTTTGCCCGACTGCGTTGCTGATTTCGTGCAAGCATCTAAGACTACCACGATCGAAGAAACCTATCTGCTGGCCGCTGAGATCAATGACAAAAGGGTCAAGGCTGGGGTGTGGGATAAGACCTCCAAGCATCTGCATCAAGCCACTACTGCTACACCAACTGCTGAACCCACGTCGTCAAGCAACAAGAGAAAGAACAAGAGGAAGAACAGCTCCACCAACAAGAACTGTGCGATTACTGCTGCACCGATCCAAGCTGTACCTGCTCAACAGCGTCAAGTAGTGGCGCCTGTGGCCAATGCACCGCCTGCAAAACGTGCATATACTGGACCACACCCACTCTGCCCTACTTGCACCTATCATCATCCGACTGCTATTCAATGCCGCTTCTGTGCTCATTGCAACGTCTACGACCACTTTACTGCCAACTGCCGTATTCGTCAAGCTCCTGTCAATCAAGCTCTACTCGCTGCCCCACAGGGTCAACAAGCTCCTCCGGCACCCGCAGTCAAAGCCAGAGCATGCTTCACGTGTGGCGACCCGAACCATTTCGCCGACATGTGCCCGAACAGGGTGGTGAAACAAGAACCCCAGCAGCAACAACCACAGCAACAGCAACAACAGCAGCAACAGGCCGCACGAGCCAGAACTTTCAATCTCAACGTGCGTCAAGCCCAGGCCGACAACAACGTGGTCAATGGTACGTTCCTTGCGAATGGTATTTATGCTTCATGTTTGTTTGATACTGGAGCCGATAATTGCTTTGTGTCACTCGAATTTGAGAAACTCCTTAGCCGTAAACGTTCTCGACTCTCCTCTGCTTTTGATGTTGAAGTCGCCACCGGAAGAACCGTCGCTGTAAACTCTGTTATTTGTGATTGCACTCTCGAGCTCAACAATCACATCTTCTCAATCGATCTCATTCCTATGCAACTAGGGAGCTTTGATGTCATAGTAGGCATGGACTTTCTTCGCGAAAACCATGCCGAAGTTGTGTGCTTCGATAAAATGATTCGTTTTTCGCTCGCCAACGGTGATTCATTGTGCGTTCATGGTGATACTACTTCGAAGGGTCTCAAGCTTATGTCATGCCTACAAGCTAGCAAGTATCTCCGTAAGGAATACAGGGCTTTCTTGGCTCATGTCGTAGCAGCGGAGAAGGAAAAGAAAGAGAAGAAGAAAGTAAAAGACGTCCCAGTGGTTCGAGAATTTCCTCAAGTTTTTCCAGAGGATCTTCCCGGACTACCTCCGAAGTGTGATATCGACTTCCGCATTGATCTCATTCCTGGAGCTAATCCTATCGCCAGAGCTCCTTATCGACTCGCGCCGTCCGAAATGCGCGAACTCTCAACCCAACTCCAGGAATTACTTGAAAAAGGCTTTATTCGCCCGAGCACCTCTCCTTGGGGCGCACCGGTTCTTTTCGTTAAAAAGAAGGACGGGTCGTTCCGGATGTGCATCGACTACCGGGAATTGAATAAGTTGACTATCAAGAACCGCTATCCTCTGCCTCGAATCGACGATTTGTTTGATCAGCTACAAGGCGCTACGTGTTTCTCGAAGATCGATCTACGTTCCGGATACCATCAGCTGCGTATACAAGAGGAAGATATACCCAGGACCGCGTTTCGCACTCGTTACGGCCATTACGAATTCGTTGTCATGCCGTTTGGCCTAACCAATGCACCAGCAGTTTTCATGGATCTGATGAATCGAGTGTGTAAACCGTATCTTGACCGTTTTGTCATCGTATTCATCGACGATGTCTTGATCTATTCCAAAACGAGAGCCGAACACGCGCAACATCTATGTTTGGTTCTCGAGTTACTCCAGGGGAACCAACTCTACGCTAAATTCTCCAAGTGCGAATTTTGGTTGGGGGAGGTTCAGTTTCTGGGTCACATCGTAAATAGTCAGGGTATTCATGTCGATCCTGCGAAGATTGAAGCTGTTAAGAGTTGGGTTACGCCTAAGAACCCGACTGAAGTCCGCTCCTTTCTCGGACTAGCGGGCTATTATCGACGATTCATCGAGGGATTCTCGAAGATTGCGGTACCACTTACCTCTCTCACTCATAAGGACCAGCCTTTTGTCTGGGGAACCAAACAAGAGTCTGCCTTTCGAACCCTCAAATACATGCTTTGCAATGCTCCTGTTCTCACGCTACCCAACGGAAACGATAATTTCATTGTCTACTGTGATGCTTCCAACCTTGGTCTCGGTTGTGTTCTGATGCAACGAGACAAGGTCATAGCTTACGCATCTCGTCAGCTCAAAATCCACGAGAAGAACTATACAACCCACGATCTCGAGCTAGGCGCAGTTGTTTTTGCATTAAAGATTTGGCGACACTACCTGTATGGTACAAGGTGTACGATCTTCACCGATCATAAGAGCCTACAACACATCTTTAATCAGAGGGAACTAAATATGCGTCAACGCCGATGGGTAGAACTTCTCAACGATTACGACTGTGAGATTCGTTATCACCCAGGCAAGGCAAATGTTGTTGCCGACGCACTTAGCAGACGGAGCTATCTGCTCAGCACTCGAAATGTTCAAGCCCAGTACAATCTCGAAGCTCTTATTCACGACGCCCAGCATGCGTGTTTCAACGAACGCACTTTGAAGAAAGAAAGAATCTACCACGATGGAGCCCAGCTTGTAAGCAAATCAAATGGGATATTCCATTTCCTAGACAAGATTTGGATTCCCAAGCGGACCGATTTACGACAGATCATCATGGATGAAGCTCACAAATCTCGGTACTCCATTCATCCCGGTGCCGACAAGATGTACCATGATCTTCGCTATAGGTACTGGTGGCCGGGCATGAAACGGGATATCGCTCTCTACGTCGGAAAATGCCTGACCTGTGCTAGAATCAAGGCTGAACATCAAAGACCCTCTGGCTTGCTCGAACAACCTCCAATTCCCATGTGGAAGTGGGAGAGCATAGCTATGGATTTCATAACCAAGCTTCCAACCACGTCATCAGGTCACGACAACATTTGGGTTGTTGTTGACCGATTGACTAAATCAGCTCACTTTCTGCCAATACGGGAAGACTACAAGGTAGAACGATTAGCCCGAATCTACACCGACGAGATCATTTGTCGACATGGAACGCCTCGTGACATCATCTCTGATCGTGATGCCCGGTTTACTTCACGATTGTGGGAAACATTCCAAGCGGCACTCGGTACGACGCTCAATCTAAGTACCGCGTTCCACCCACAAACCGACGGTCAGACTGAAAGAACGATTCGTACACTTGAAGACATGCTCCGTTCGTGTATTCTAGACTTCGGTGGTAATTGGGATAGACAACTTCGGTTGGTCGAATTCTCATACAACAGCAGCTACCAGGCTAGCATTCAGATGGCACCTTTCAAGGCCTTATACGGAAGAAGATGTCGATCGCCTATTGTGTGGCACGAGATCGGTCACTCGCACCTAACCGGTCCGGAGCTGCTACAAGAAACGACAGACAAAATTCTCCAAATCCGAGACAATCTAGCGAAGGCTCGGGATAGACAGAAACTTCTCGCCGATAAAAAGCGCAAGCACCGCGAGTATGTCGTTGGTGACTACGTACTCCTAAAGGTATCACCTTGGAAGGGTGTAGTCCGATTCGGCAAAAAGGGGAAACTCGCGCCTCGATATGTGGGACCTTTTAAGATTCTGGAAAGGATCGGAAAAGTCGCCAACAGACTCGAATTACCGGAAGAACTTAGCAATGTCCATCCAACTTTCCACGTGTCGAACCTCCGAAAGTGCATCTACGACCCCGACTTACATGTTCCTCTAGATGATTTACAAGTGAACGAAACATTACACTTCGTGGAAAAGCCTGTCGAGATCATGGACCGCAAAACCAAAGAACTCAGGCGCTCACGCATTCCTATTGTGAAAGTCCGATGGGAAGGCAAACGAGGCGCGGAGTTCACTTGGGAACTCGAAAGCGACATGAAGGCCAAGTACCCGCAGTTGTTTAATTAGAGAGATGATAGTAGAGAGAGGAAGTCTAGATAGAGAAAGTCTCTCACGTGATTTTCGGAGCTTGTAATCGTCAGATTGTCAATAGAATCACGTCAAGAAAAATTGTACGTTTTTGTCTGTTCGATCTCACTCGTGCACGGATTCCGCACGTCGTACGAGTCGGATCGCAATCGAAACGGATCGAACCGGAACCTAACCAATAGAATCACAGTTTATATTACTACTTGTGTGTTTGGTCACGATCGTTCACGGATTTTCGCACGTCGAACGTGTTGATACGTAATCGAATCGGAAATAAATCCGGACCTACAATAATCCAAATTTCTTCCAAACGACTTCGAATTCAGACTTGAAACTTTATAGGCTTTTAGATCATGTATATTCGCACATCATATCCAAAAATGAGCGAATTTTTAACCGTAAAATCCTGATTAATTTGACGATTTTCAATGATCTAAACGAAGGACTCTCACACGTGATTCACGAACTAGTTACAGCTTTCGGCTTAATTTCGGGACGAAATTTCCTAAACAAGGGGAGGCTGTAACACCCCGTGTTTTCACGAGTGAAAGTCAAAGTCAAGGTCAAAGTCAACGACCGATTTCGCGCGACGTGACTCGTAGAATTGTTTGTATGATATTTAGATTATGTGGAGTAAATGTCGTACATTGCTATAATCGAGTCGTATTAATCATATTTCAATCGACCCGCGATTGTGAAAGATAGGAAGTAACAATACGATAAAGTTAATCAAGCAAGCTAATCAAATCGACACCGAATCGTAACTCGAACTATGAATTTTACCTGTTGTTATACGTGTGTGTGTGCCTTAAGTGTTACCTGTGCATGTTTATTTTATGTTATGTTATGTTGAGATAATCAAGCGAACTCAATCGAACTCGAAGTCTAACTCGAAGCTAAACGAACCCGAACCCGAATTCCGAGTCGAACCCTATAAGAAGTAGTTGGGACTGAAAGTAATTTAATTAGGGAACCCTATCGAATCGCTCGCAAATCTAAACCGAATCAGCATCGCACCGAACTCGCCAAAGGAGGTGGCATCCGCACGGATGGCCAATCCGCACGGATTGTCAATCCGCACGGATTGCCAATCCGCACGGATGACCAGTCCGCGCGGATAACCTATCCGGGTGCGTGCCATGCGCACGGCTCACCCTTTCCCTTTTTGGCATCCTATAAATACACGGGTCACTCTCCTCTTTTTCCACTTTTGGCAAGTGACGTCCGAACCACACGCATTCTTCACCTTTTCTCAGATTTCCCTCAATCCAGGTAAGATCTTGCACTAATTCTTGTACATCTTTGATCACTACACAATTCTACACATTTCTATCTTTCAAATCTTCACTTTCAACCATGAAATCATCCGGATTTGAGGTATTCATGGGTGACGTCACCATGAAGTTCATAAGAACTTCATGCTTGGCTTCATTCCACCAAGAATATCTCAGATCTAAACGATTTCTACCAGTTTTTACAATAATCTCATCTAGATCTAAACTTTTCTAAGGATAAAAGAGTTGAAAGAAATAAACCTAAGTTCTCTCCTTCTTTTACCCTTAAAACCGGTACGAATCCGATCAGTCCTAGTGTTCTACTCGTCAATAGTGAAGCCCTAGTTCTAGATCTGGAGTCCTACCCATGGACAACTGATTCCGGGGTAACCGGGATGACCGTTCTGAGTCGCCGACAGGCCGAGTTAGGGTGATTCCTGACCGATCTAGTCACGCGGGTGAGAACACAACTCCAAGTGGTTGCCACGTAATCAGAACGTCTCGATAAACGACAACAGAAACCAAGTGTAGACGAACGGAACAACCAGATTAGTCGTCCGCACGGACAGGCTATCCGCATGGACTAGCTGTCCACACGGACGAGCCGTACGCACGTACAGGCCATACGCACGTACAGGTCATACGCACGGGTTGTCATCCGCACGGACTACCCTTGGGACCCACTTTCCAAGTGAGGTTGAGTATCGACGAACGAGCAATCCGGACGGACGACCTCTGAATGGATTACTCTTCGGATCATGAGATACTAAGGCCTTCAAATGAAAATCAAACAAACTTCATCCGCACGGCTAAGCCGTACGCACGGACAGGCTATCCGGACGGACTACAACACGCACGGACCGCCGTCCGCGCGGCCGGCTTGAAAGGTAGAAACACTTTGGTGTTTTCTAAATGCTACAATGAAAACTCCAAAGCACAAGCCATCATACACAAACACATCTTAGGAAGAAACAATCCACTTGAACACTTATCCACGCAAGCCATCTAACCGCACGGATGGCTTACCCGCACGCATCACCATCCGCACGGATGGGTCATGCGCACGGATGACTTCTACTCACGGGTAACTGATCCGCACGATCAGTCACCCTACCCACTCTCACTTGTACTGTTTTACACGCCACTTATCGTTACGTTATCGAATCTATTCAGGCTAATCGTGCTCGCTGTAAAGCGCTCCCTTCAATCCATATCGCTGTGAGTATACTCGAACCCTTTTTGCTTTTAGCACTTTTGGGTGTTACATACGTTACAACTATTCAAACTACAACTATCACACTACTCAAGCTATTTTAACGCTTAACCATTAATGCATGTTATACGTGGCTTATGAATGCTTGTTTGTTATGTTTACACATGGAATGCTGTCTACCTACCTTAGCAACGATAGTACTATAGTTTGGACTCAGCACCCGTTCACACGGGGGTTGTTAAGGATCCTTTACTTGCATGGATTACAGTGGTAATCGTGTATTGCGAACTGCCTCGGGCAGTCAACCCGCAGTCATTGGTATCGATGGATCTATGTCGATAACTAACGTGCTTCATTTCACTATGTGTACGTGCTGGTTATGCGTAAACGAATTCGAACTCTATATGCTATTATCAAACTTGTATGCTCACCCTTACATTTTATGTATTGACATTATTTTAACGTATGTGACAGGTGCTTAGGACGCATATGTGGTAGGAATTGGAAGCTAGAATAAAGCTTTAGAGCCCAACAAATAGTTGTCTGTAGATAACTTGTTAGGGGTCTCTAGAAGCAGATAAACAATTGCTACTTATTTAAATCTGAGCTGTCGGAACAGAATATTTGTTTTGATGATGTTTGTAATAACTTGTTGACTATTTATGTTACGGTATGGGACGTAATGTTTAAGTAAATGGTAATGATAGTTGTTATGGAAACTTCTGGACAATCTGTTTCGCTCAGTGCCACGCCCCGATGATTCCGCCATCGGTTGGGGTGTGACACATTAGACTACCTCTGTAAATAAACAGACATTTAGTTAAAAACAAACCTCAAATCTTTTTAAAATAATGATGGTGGTAAATTTATGTTAATGCCTTGTGGAAGCTAGGTTTGTTTGTAGTAGCTCAATTATTAAACAGAGCTGTAAATAAACGGAATTTGAACCAAGTTCACCGGAGTTTGAACCCACCCCTGTAAATAAACAGATATAAAACCCAGTTCGCCGGAGTTTGAACTTTGAACCCATCGGAGTTCGATCAGGTTGACCGGGTCACCACCACGAAAAACCACACCACCACCACACCCTACAACCAACCACCTCCGGTCACCTCACAACCACCGTAAACCCCAAATATTCACCATCAACTTCCACCTCGTCACAGCGTCACCACCACGAAACAACACACTCGACAACCGCCTTCTCCATCCATCACCTTAACCACCTTCTCCATCCATTCTTAACGACCGTAAGGTAGTGAGGCCAGGATGAAGATGAAGGGTAAAAGGTTGATATGGGTTTTGTGGTGGGTTACTGGAGATGAAGATGAGACTCATGGTGGGTTTTGTGGGTTTTTTTTAAATATATATATTAAAAAAGGATTTAAAAGGACTAAAATACCCTCACGTGCAATGCATGTGAGGGGTGTTAACCAGAAAAGCAAACGGCGTTTGTGTTAAAGGTTAAACCTGTAGCAAAACATGAACATAAAGGTTGGTTTTTACCGATTTCATAGTGAAAGGTACGAAGCGCAGTTTGGGTATAACATAAAGGTTGTTTTTTGCAATTTAGTCTTTATATTTTAGGTTTTACGGTTCGCCCTCTTTAATCATGTACGATAGTATAGAAATTAATATTTGTACTTATAAACAAATGGGTGTGATGTACAAGATAGTTGCATAAAACCTTTGTTTTCTCTTAACAACTCATACTCTTAACTCTACATCTCCATTATGTATTTTATGACGATCACAAGACTTGAAGACTTAGGGTGGTCGGTATCATCTCGGGGACTTTGATCGGGGAGGGGGGTTGTCGAGCGGGGTTGGATTGCCAGCTTCAAATCGGTGAGTGGGGAGCGGTGTTTGCGGTGAGTATACACCGATGCGGGAAGAGGAGGGAAGGAGGAGAGAGGGGGTTTAATGGTGGGTCCCAACCCCTTTCAACCAATCACATTTTTTTTTATTATTTACCACTCACCATGTGTTTGACCATCGCCAGTGATTGAGTGCAAAATAAGGAGTGGAGTGGGGACTTGAGAGAATAACTCAAACACCCTAATAGTGATTGACCATTCCCTCCACCCTTATAAAAAGTTATCAACTAGTGAAATGATGAACAAAGCCGATATTAAATCTAAAAAGATAGCACTAGTAAAGTTGTCAGAAGAAACTGTATTCATAATGATCATAGAAATAAGGGTGGACGGTATCATTGCGGTAAATACATGCGGGGAGGGGTTTTACCGATCGGTGATGGAGTGCCGGGTGTTGGATCAGTGAGCGGGGAGAGTTTCAGCGGTGACTACTCACCGATGCGGGAAGAGAAGGGGTAGAGAAGAGAGGGGGTTAATAGTGGGCACCACCCTTTTTCAACCAAAAACAATTTTTTTAAATTCTTTACCACTCTCAATGTGTTTGAACCATTGCCAATGATAGAGTGCAAAATAGTGAGTGGAATGGGGACTTAACATGACATGATATTATTGCCTAGATAATAACTCAAACACCCTAAGTGATTAAACGACTCCCTCCACCCTGACCTTTAAGAACATTATATTTTCCAATAAACATTGAAAAGCAACACAGAAAGAATGATGAGATACCAAGTATGACTTGACCTAGGGTATGTGTTTTCTTTCTTTCATTCGTTCCTTTCCTTGTGGGTCCCTCGTCTTAACACTTTATTTATTCTTAAAATATCATAAACCCTAAAACGGCATGAAATCAGGTGCATGAATCTATTTCCATTTTTAGAAACAAATAAAATAAAAATAAAATACAGTAAGATAAGGCTATAGGGTGTGGTCATGACCCTCATGACCACCATGACCCTCCACGTCAGTGCCATATAACCCACCTCTAATCAACCATCGAAAACCACTACCCTAAGGGTGTGGTCATGACCCAAACCACTAGTTCCTTATTTATTTTAATTTATCTTTGTCTAAAGAAAAAGGAAATGATTTGTTGAAAAATGGAAAGTAGGGCCATGGTTGCCATGGTTTAATCCATGCAAACCATGGTGGATCAAGCAAGGGGGTTGTGTAGCCTTTCATTCATGTTCCTAGGTGGCAAATCATGTCCCAACCATGACCCCACATCCTATAGCCTAACAACTGTAATCTAACATGAAATCAGGTGCATGAATCTGTTTCCATTTTTAGAAAAATATGCCATAATTCAGTAGCAAAGGACAAGCTTCATTGTTAATTTTAGCTATTTGATTATCTGTTTTACATGAATTTAACCAACATAAGTCATGATCATAACTGTTTGATCATCTGTATTACTTTAAAAGACAGTCTTATCTCATTCTATGTACCGCTAGATCAAATGTCCTTCTGGTATCTTCTAATTTTGAGGTAATGTATTGTACTCTCACTTTTTTTATGAATTTAGCTTCTAATTCATCATTGTAAATATTCGAAAGCAAATTGAAAGGACTTGGTGAATTGTCCAATCACCAACTATGACTATGATTATTATTCTAGCTATTAGTTTATCCGGGGTTTTTTATGAATCGGTTATTGGATTTATTTTAACAAATAAGTTTCAATTAATAGTCTAAAGATAATGACATATTTAACAAACTTAGAATCATTGAAGTTTTTGTAAAGCAAAAAATCAACAATTGCAAACTTCAATTCAAATTTTACTACATTCCACCAAACAAACGCTACCTTAATCTAACGATACGAAGAGTTGTCATCCCTAACAATTGCAAACGAGTTATAGTTTACAAATGGATTATAAACATTTTATAGCTTACTAAGTGATCGAATTACAAAGTTCGACATTAGATGTTCCAAATTTTTTAACAGATTCCCCTCTTTATTAGTCGGATTTGAGGGAGAAAGCATCATTGAGTTGTTAATCCATATGATTTTTTTTAATAAGTTCAATGAGGAAATTGTATTTACTCAATAAATTTTCCACTCCTTTCTTTGTCCATGACTTTTTTGTATTAATAGTATATGTAATTCTTAACTATTAATAATAACTAGGTAGTTATAGATGCGTTTGAAACTAAAACATTGTTTAAACTAGGGGTGTTCACGATCCGATCCGATCCGATCGAGGGTCTGCTCATGCTCGGATTGAATTACAACCGATCCGATCCGAGCGGATCAAATTTGTAAAACCGATCGCAAAAGTGATGCTCATGCTCGGATTGAATTTGAATCGAACCGATCCGATCGGCTCGGTTTCGCTCGGTTTTTATCAAATCCAAAAAAAAACGAGCAGATCGTTTTTCGCTCGATTGAATAATAAGGCTTCGTTCAACAAAAACAAATTCTAACTTAAAGTGCGAATACAAAAGCAACATAAAATAAAGTGCGAATACATAAGAAACATAAAATAAAGTGCGAATACAAAAGGAACACAAAATAAAGTGTGAATACAACCAACCAGGCCCAACTAGCAAGAAGCTAGAAAGGACCTGGGACAAACAACAGCTAATCACCAACCATGTGAGTCTGTGACTGTGGAGACCAGAGAGTGAGACCGAGATTAGAGCGGCAATTTGAATACGACTGATTAGGGAAGAATAGATTTAGGGTTAGATACTTAGATTTATATATTAAATATTAAGTTGGGTTGAATGTTATTTGGGCTTTTAGTTTTTTTTGGGCTATTATATTTTTTTGGGTTTTTATCTATAAAATCTATAATATAAATATATATATTAATTATTAATAAAAATAATTCGAGCGAAACCGAGCGATCGACGAGCGAGCGGAGCTATGCTCATCCTCGGATTGAATTTGAATCGAACCGATCCGATCGGCTCATTTACAAACTGGGCGGGAATCGAACGAGCATTTTTCGAGCATTTTTCGAGCGATCGTCGAGCGATCTTCGATCGTCGAGCAGTTTGGACAGCTCTAGTTTAAACAAACTTGTTTCCTAAAAAAGTGTTCTTTGAAAAATTTTATGTTTCAAAGCAACAACTTGATTAAAATATCTTGACAAGACGTAACAAAATAGAATTTTAATATCTTGTTTCGGAAGAGTTTTCATAAACTACTATTTGATCGATTAGTAACTATTTTTAATTCACGATACCAATTTTTCTTAATAGAAAATGTTCTTTAAAATATCGAAATGCCTGAAACCCGGAGTCTCCTAGTTGGATCAACAACAACAACAACAACAACCATACCCAGTAAGTCCCACAAATAGCAGAGCTACTTATAGGGTCTGGGGAGGGTGGGATGTAGACAGGCCTTGCCTCTATCCCTAGGGATAGAGAGGCTGCTTCCAAAGAGACCCTCGGCTCGACAACGAACAGCAAACCAACACAACAAGTCAAAGAATATAGAAAGAATACAGAAATAATAAGTCGCCCATTAGCAAGTAAGTGATCAGAGTGGCACAATATAATGTAAATCATGTATCATAGCATACAACATCATTTGGGCATAAACACAATGTAAATCATGTATAATAGCATACAACATCATTTGGGCATAAATACAGTAAGGCAAACACTGGAAAGGTCCTTTAAAGAATAAGAAAAACCTACGTCCCTGAAAATCCACCTAAGACCTTACTACAATATCCTCTAGAAGTCCTTAACCCTAATCCTACGCCTCCACGAAGTCCTATCGTGGACCATGTCCTCAGAAAGATGCAACTCTAGTAAATCATGCCTAATCTGCTCGTCCCATGTCAGTTTGGGTCTGCCTCTTCCTCTCCTCCCCTGCACAATAAGAGTTTCCACTACTCTAACTGGAGTTGTCGCTTCCCTCCGCTTCACATGCCCAAACCATCTCAATCTCCCCTCCTTAATCTTCTCCGATATACTAGCCACTCCTAGTCTTTCCCTAAAAACCTCATTTCTTATCCGATCTAACCTCGTGTGTCCACACATCCACCTCAGCATCCTCATCTTTGCTACCTCCATCTTGCGCGCTCGTGTCTTCTTGATAGCCCAACAGTCTGTTCCATATAGCATAGCTGGCCTAACTGCTACCCTGTAAAATTTCCCCTTTAGTTTAATTGGGAACCTCCTATCGCACAATACCCCACTGTCTGCCCTCCATCTACACCAGCCAGCCTGTATGCGATGGGTTACATCACTATCTATGTCACCATCCCTTTGAACAAACTAGATACTTAAATCTAGTTACCTGCGGGACCAATTGATCCTCAATGGTGATTTGGGTTTCATCGTCAACGGCTACACCGCTGAAATCAAAGTGTAGATACTCAGTCTTAGATCGACTAATCCTTAGGCCCTTGCCCTCTAAAGCTACTCGCCACTCTTCTATCCTCTCGTTCAGGCACTGTTTAGTCTCTGCAATCAACACAATATCATCCGCAAAAAGCATGCACCAAGGAACTGACTCCTGAATCAACTTGGACAACTCATCCAAGACAACCGCAAAAAGAAAAGGGCTCAACGCAGACCCCTGGTGGAGTCCTACCTCCACAGGAAAGAAGTTTGTATCTCCTACAGGCGCGCGGACAGTAGTCTCTGTTCTATCGTACGTATCCTTAATTATGTCTATATACTTCCCCGGTAGCCCTCGACCCTCCAAACTATCCCAAATCAGTTGCCGTGGGACAGTGTCATATGCCTTTTCCAGGTCGATAAACACCATATGTAAATCTTGCTTCTTCGCTCTATATTTCTCCATCAGCCTCCTTAGAATATGTATCGCTTCTATAGTTGACCTCCCTTTCATGAATCCAAATTGGTTTACTGAAACCTGAGTTTCTCTTCTAATTCTAGTTTCAATTACCCTCTCCCAGAGCTTCATAGTGTGGCTTAGCAGTTTGATTCCTCTGTAGTTCCCACAACATTGAGCGTCTCCTTTATTCTTGTATAAAGGCACCATGACGCTGCTCCTCCACTGATCTGGCATTTTCTCAGTCTTGAAAATACAATTGAACAAAAGTGTTAACCATCGGACTCCTTCTTCTCCCAAACACTTCCATGCCTCAATCGGAATGTTGTCCAAACCCACTGCCTTGCCTCTTCCCATCTTCCTAAGTGCCATCCTCACCTCGTCATGTGTGATCCTCCCGCAGTAGACATTATTCTGTTGTCGTCTTTGAATCCTGGGATTGCTGCTATCATGTTGGTATGCCCTACCGTGGTTGAAAAGATTATGGAAGTAGGTTTGCCATCTCAACTTAATATCTTGTGCCTTGACTAAAACACGTCCATCCTCCCCTTTGATAAACTTTACTACGCCTAGATCTTGCCTTTTTCGCTCCCTAGCTTTGGAAATCTTGAACATCTCATGCTCCCCCTCTTTCCTTTCCAAACGTTCATACATTTGTTTATATGCTGTGTTTTTTGCCTCGGTCACCGCCTTTTTCGCTTCCCTTTTTGCCTTCTTGTATATATCCCTTACCCTCAGCCGCTCCTCCTCATCTGTGCACCTCAAAAGATCTCTAAAACTCTGTTGCTTATCCTTTATTTTGTTATGCACGTTTTCATTCCACCACCAAGACTCCTTATGCCCACTAGTCTTTCCTGTTGTGACCCCTAGCGCCTCATTCGCCACTGTTGTGATAGTAGTCGCCATAGTCTCCCACATCCGGTTTGTGTCGTCACCTAGTTGCATCGATGTCATCGAGTTAACTTTATCTCTAAACATCATATTTTTTTCTCCCTTCAAGTTTCCCCAACGTATCCTAGGTCGGGTTTTCCTCTCCCCCTCAGTTAGCCTTACTTTTAGGGCTATATCTGCTACTAGCAAATGGTGTTGGGCCGCTGCAGCCTCCCTTGGTATAACCTTGCAGTCCATCCACATCCGTCGATCTTCCTGCCTCATCAAAAGGTAGTCGATTTGCGTATTGCGTCCTCCGCTACTAAAAGTGATCAAATGAGATTCTCTCTTCCTAAAGAACGAGTTTAAAATACCTAGGCCGTTGGCTGCCGCAAAGTCTAGAAGATCTCTACCAGGGTCATTTCTATCGCCAAAACCAAAACCCCCATGTACCAACTCAAAGCCATCACGATCCTTACCAATGTGCCCATTAAAATCTCCTCCTATAAAAATTTTCTCCTCCCTAGGTATGACCCTTACTACTATATCAAGACAATCCCAAAAGTCTCTTTTCTCTTGGTCTCCTAGTCCCACTTGCGGTGCATATGCGCATACTACTGTCACTACTTGCTCACCTAATACTAATCTTAACACCATAATTCTATCGTTGTGTCGTATCATCTCAATTACATTCTTATGCAATTCTATAGATACCAGAAATCCTACTCCGTTCTTGGCCCCATCCGACCCGGAATATAACAACTTGTACCCATTGCGCTCTTCTGCTCTCTGTCCTTTCCACCTAGTTTCCTGAAGGCACGCTATATGTACCCTACGTCTTTTAAGTGCGTCTATCACTTCCAACAATTTACCACTAAGAGTTCCTACGTTCCAAGACGCCACCTGTAAACTACAACCTCTAACTTTACCCTTACCTACACCTCTCGTCCTTGGACATGATCTCAAGTAAAAGTCATAGTTTCTATTGTCTATGCTTACAACTAACAAGTAACAACAGGTAACAAACAGCCGGCAACACAAAGTACACAAAGGGCAAAACTACCTACTCTTTTTTTTTTTTTTTTGACTTTTTCTTATTTTTTTTTGATGATTACATGAACCTTACAGTTAACAGAAACAACACACGCAACAAAAATCCAACAAAATATCACAAGCTTCTTGTATATTCACTAATTTTAGCCTAAAACTGAATAGATAATGAATCAACAATAATAAAACGTTCAACCTTCTGCCTAAAATCACAAAATCAGCACATAAAATCAATCAGAAGTGAATTGAACAACTAAAAAAGTGGAAGAATACGACCTGATTGAACAAACCTACGATTAATTAGGTTCTGATCGAAGAACAAGAGTCTTGGGTCGGAGATTGCTCGGTGATTTACCTGGTTGTTGCCGGAGATTTTCACAACAAACCTTAATACTGACCGGAGATTGCTCGGTGATTTACCTGGTCGTCGCCGGAGATTTACCTGCTCGGAGGGTTGTACCTGGTCGCCGGAGAGTTACCTGCTCGGAGGGTACTTGTTGCCGGAGATTTACCTGCTCGGAGGTTTGTACCTGGTCGCCGGAAATTACCGTTGCCTGTTTCCGGTAATTTGCAGAGGTTTAGGGTGGTTTACGTTGAGAATATGTACGGAAGGGAAAGAGGGGAGGGTGGTGTACGGAGAGAAAAAGTCAAATTACCGTTGCCTGTTTTCGGTAATTTGCAGAGGTTTAGGGTGCCTAGTTGGATCATATAAACTGATGAAATTCATAACACATCACAACCGAAAACATCGCAGACAACAACTACATCATTGGGGATGCTAGTCTTTAGCGGAGACTAAGAGTAGCTGCCAAGTGCTCATCGATGTTGAACCATGAATCTACACTAAACTGATATGCATGTTAAAGTCAATTAAATTGAGTGAGTTCTAGTTTAATTAACAAAATTTATATATAACCTACATACCTGTAGGTAAGTGGTTAAAACTTTGAAACCATATGAAAACTTAGCTTGATGGTATTTTTTTTATGTACATAAATATACTCATTGTATGTAATAATCTTCATTTTTATATACTAATAAATGAAAATATTTTTTGGACACGTGTCGTTTTCTGGTCCTTTCTCACCTTATTTTCCTTTTTATCTCTCATATTAAATAATAATTTTTAACAAAATATTAGATAAGAATAAATATTTAGATAATGATAAAAGTTTGTTTTTATTATAATCATATTAAATAATAATAATAATAATTTTAAACTAAAAATTAGATAAGAAATAATAACAATAATTTTAAACAACAAATTAGATAAGAATAAATATTTGTTTTTCTATAAATAATTCTAAACAAAAATTTAGACAAGAATAAACGTTTGTTTTTATTATGAGTAGATATATATGCTTTGGAGTTCGGTTATTGAAATTATGGTACATTGGGAATCAAATGTTCCCGTTTGATATATACTTAATAATTGTATTATTTTTTTTCAATAGAATTAAATAATTATTTTAGGTCGGGCATATGCTTCTATCAAATTGGAAGTGTTTTTACACGCATCGCTATAACAATGTAAAATGTTATAACAAGTAAATAGTACATCAATGTTTATTTTTAAAAGATAGATCTTGATAACTATTTGTGTTAACATATGATATTATATTTTATTTAACATGCGCAATATACGAGTTTTTTTTCTAAAGATATGTCTTTTTTATTATTTATTATATAAAATTACATTTATGCAACCCGTATAATACACGGGGTTCTAACCTAGTATACAATATTTAAAAAAATACAAACCACTAACATAAATTTAACTACTTAGATTAGCTTCTTTTTTTCTTCTCACAATAATTTAACATTTTATGATTAGAATGAATCTCACGCGTAATAATGTGTATGTAAAAAGTTTCCACCAATTGATGCTTTATCAAATAATGGACTTGGAATTTTCGCAACAATCCATTGCATCATGCTTGTAATAGATTTAGTAAATGAATAAATAATAGATTTAGTAAATGAATAAATGAATGTTGCTGACCTTTAGCTCAAGTGATAGGAGGACTTGAGTTCTTGTTTGAAGACTCAAGCTCAATTCTCATTTGGTGCGAAAAAGGAGTGAGGCACTGGTGGGCAATGATAGGAGACCCATGGAAACTTGGGTTCGATCGTTGAGCCAAACGAGTTTTACCGGTAACTTTACTGTCATGCCTACGGGCGGGTGGGTTAGTTCAAAAAAAATAATAAAAAAATAAATGAATGTTGTTGATTGCATTACATATACTATTAAAGATCAAAAACTTCTATAGTGGTTTACGTGTGTTTTAGCCTTGTGCACAAGTCTTAATTAGAAAAATACCGATGAGGTTGGTGTCCACCTCGCTACGCGTCTCGACCAGAAATCCTAATCAACCTTTAAGCCTAGGCGTGATTCGCTTTCTCTTTCCTCTCACGTCACCTCCACCACTTGCTCTAGCTTCCCCATCGCTATCGTTGTACCGATTATCTCTAAATTTGGTGAAATGGACCAAATTATTGGTGTTCATTGTTAATGTTCTTTGTTTTAGGTGAAAGTGATTGGAACTCATTGTTGGTTTTCTTTTAATTTTGTTGGAATAGACTAATCACTAACGATTAGAGGTGGTAGTGACTAATGAGGGGAACAAAGAATCTAATAAAGTTACCTTGATGGAACTCATTCTTGGTTTTCTTTTAATTTTGTTGGAATAGACTAATCACTAATGATTAGAGGTGGTGGTGACTAATGAGGGGAACAAAGAATCTAGTTGGTTTTCTTTTAATCTTGTTGGAATAAACTAATCACTAATGATTAGAGGTGGTAGTGACTAATGAGGGGAACAAAGAATCTAATAAAGTGTCACACCCCGATTTCCACGTGTCACCGGTGGGCCCGGTGGGGGAGTATCGTGACGTGGTTGGCAACGTAATAGTCAAACAACACAATATAATAATACACAGCGGAAGCAATTGAAAATATAATACAACCGAATTTATTATTGTAATATCAACTGTCACAATATTCGGAAGTTTATCCACAGAAGGATCGAACATAAAATGGAAACAATAGTTCAACAGACTTTTAGGCATCTTAAGCTTGCGAGACTTCTACTGATGCTAAGGAGAAATATCCAGCCAATTTCGTATAGTACCTGCATTTAGCCTTTTTGGAAAATACGTCAGTTTACACTGGTAAATACATTCAACTGACTCATTTTGAAAATGGTTTTAAGAAAATTGATTTGGATGCACGTGGCACAAAATATCTTTTATAATTTGATTAAAATGCACAGAGGCAAAATTAATCTTTTTAACTTGGGAGAATTATTTAATATTATAATCTTGTGAACGAATTACATGTTACTTATGCGTTCAGTAGCCCGGATCTAGTCCGGGTTAAAGATCAATAGACACACCACATAATTGAGTTATACACGACAGGTGTACGCCTACACCCCGTGCTCAGGTCGTGGCCAATCTCGTAAGATGATGCCAAGGATATCCGGGACATGGTCATTAACCCCCCAAAGGCTGTAAAGTAAGCAAGACTGTTTAAACGAGCCGATCAAATTATTCAACTACCCACTAAGCGTGGAGATTTGATGCCCGATCAAGCGGTATGCTATATACCGTAACCCAAGCCCGTTTAGGGAAAATAAGTTAAAAGTATTTACCTGAGCTAAATATAAATTCAATCCCAGCCGTATATCAAATCAGCAAGTACAGATAGCTTTTACTGGGCTCCTAATCTGGAACGAAGGTTTTTAATAACCTATTAGAATCCTAACGGGTCTTTAATTAAGCTTAAGCTTAGACCGGCTAGTTTCAAAGATACGGTTCGTACGCACGATTAAGCGAAGACCGGATAGAATGTGATTTAGACCCGACAAGTTTTAAGACTTGTTTAATATGGGTTTATTATTCACATTCTGGATTTTGAGATAAAACCGATAAGGTTTGACCCGTTTCGGCTAATTTATGTAAACTTGTTACATAAACCGAACCGAACGCGAAATAAGCATAACGGGTATCCGTATGTAACACCTCGAAAATTTCGGGTTTAATAATAAAATGACACGTGTCATGTAAGACAAAACGCGTTGAAAAACCCGGATTTAATAAAGATAATTCGGTAGGATTTAAAGTGGCGTCATGTTAAATTGTTACCTCTGAACGACCTCAATTGTAAATCCCAAGACCCGATATAATAATACTACACATTTCTCATGCCACAATTCAGAGAATTATTGCCAATAATAGACTTACAAAAGCATGACAAGATCTCACGAAGAAAAGCAACGATAGTCCTTGTTTTCGGGTCTTGTAAATGCATTCAAATGAAACAAGTATAAATGGTAGGGTATTCTACAGGATGATACACTTTAGGAGGGTCCTAAGTTGCAAATAGAAGCCATAAAGTCGTGCAAGTGGGCTGGCTTTTCGAAGTATTGAAGAAACAAACAAACAGCCCCTGATGAGGCCATACGCATCGTAGGCCTGATGTCCCTACGATGCGCAGGGCATGCCCAGTTCCGAAAAAACGGGCTGTTGCCTGTTGTGCGCGTTTCTGACCCTCTAAACCGGTTGTTAACATTATTTAAAGACCCTAAACTATCCTAGGAGCTCTAGGACAAGTGTTGGATGGTTGTGGTTAGTCCTAGCCTTTGTTGTCAACCAATTGTGGTGTATGCACAAGTATAAAAAGGCCTTCAAGTGCACATTCATTCTTCACTCTTGCAACTGATCTTTGGAGCATTCCTGGAGCAAAGGAACTCTCCCTTCTGATCAAAATTCGTGCATTGGACTATTGTAAGTCTTCTAGTTCTTATTTGGTTGTGTTTAGCTTAGTTAATTAGCTAAAAGTCAAACCGTCGTAATTACGGTTTGACTTCGAGATTAGTCACTAATGACTCAGTCTTATCTCGAATTAAAATTAGTTTTAGAATGGTATTTATGTGGGTAATAAAACCCCAAAAGGGTTTCCCCTGATCACCATCCTAAACAGGTCAAATGTCGGGTCAAAGCTTTACTTAAAAAGTCAACATATTGCTTAAATTGACATTTATGCATAATTAGCTATCTAGAACATTTGTAACCTGGTTGAACATAGTTATAACTTAGAAATAAGTGTAAGAACATGTCCCAACATGTTCAACCCGACTATTTCCTGTTTAGACCCGGTTCGGAACCGAAAGTCACATAGTTTGACTTTTCGGTTGACTTTCAGTTCTGACCCGTTTGGGCATATTTTAGAAATGCCTCAGAGCTTAAATTGGATTAGGATACATGTTAGAACAACCCTCTGTGATCATACACCTTGGTTCACTAGTTATCCAATTAATATGCAAGTTTCCGTTAAATGCTCATACTTGGACCGTTATGCCCTTATTACATTAAAACATGAATTATGAAAATGTAAAAGTGTAGAAACCTTGAATATTGGTATAAAGACTTGCATGCAAAGTTTGACGTCAGTTTGACTTATAGATTAAGAGTTATGCTCGTTATCGCTAAACTAATGCTTTATGTTAACATAATGGCGTAATTAGCGTATAGCCTAGTTAAACATGCTTTTTGGTATCAAACGAATTACCCACTGATATAATATAATAATTTGGGAATTTTAAATATTTTTAATTAATTTTAGGCTGAGCATAACTCATAGTCATAGGCTTAACCCGTTAATTGTCGGTTTTGCCCTTACGGGCCATAAAATGAGTTTTACACATCTAAACGATCCCAAACCTTTTGCCACTGATTAGTTATGATAAATAAATTATTTTAAGCCTTCTGGAAATATAAAAATATCAGATTTAAGTATCGAACCCGGTAATGGCCTATAATCGCCTAAATTAGCGTTTTTAACGCATAGTATGTTCTAAAATCATATTGGACATACCCGGGTTGATTCCTACTGATATAAGAAGCAAATTATCATATTTTAACAGTAAGAAAAAGTTGATAAACTCAGACTTCAGTTTTGAGCTTGTCGGCTTATGTGAAATTACCAAAATACCCCTACGGGGCATAGTTTGGTTAAATATGATAAATTTCACATATATGCCTTAGCCTACTGTTATAACACATCAAAATGAGTATGTTTGCTGTTTACATCAGACCTGTAACTCAGTTGAACATATAAGCGCTTTTACAAACTTTAAAATGACCAAACTACCCCTACGAGGCATAGTTTGTGTTTAAATTAGTTCGGGGCATAACGAAAGACATCCTACTGATGTTACAACATATTTGAAGCATATTAACTTAGGAAACCTGTATATGGCTCTTACGGATACCCGTTACGCATAATACGCGTTCGGCTCGGTTTATGTAACAAGTTTACATAAATTAGCCGAAACGGGTCAAACCTTATCGGTTTTATCTCAAAATCCAGAATGTGAATAATAAACCCATATTAAACAAATCATCAAACTTGTTGGGTCTGAATCACATTCTATCCGGTCTTCGCTTAATCGTGCGTACGAACCGTATCTTCAAAACTAGCCGGTCTAAGCTTAAGCATAATTAAAGACCCGCTAGGATTCTAATAGGTTATATTTAACCTTCGTTCCAGATTAGGAGAAACAGTAAAAGCTACTTGCTATTTGACTATTGTGACTATACTTTACATCAAGGTAAATACTTTTAACTTATTTTCCCTATACGGGCTTGGGTTACGGTACATAGCGTACCGCTTGATCGAGCATCAAATCTTCCACGCTTAGTGGTTAATTGAATAATTTGATCGGCTCGTTTTAAACAGATGTGTTTACTTTACAGCCTTTGGGGGGTTAATGACCATGTCCCGGATATCCTCGGCATTATCTTACGAGATAGCCACGACCTGAGCACGGGGTGTAGGCGTACTCCCGTGTATAACTCACATAAGTGGTGTGTCTATTGATCTTTAACCCGGAATACGTTCCGGGCTACTGAACGCATAAGTAACATGTAAATCGTTCACAAGATTATAATATTAAATAATTCTCCCAAGTTAATAAAAATGTTTATGCCATGTGCATCCAAACCAGTTTTCAATCATTTTATAAAATGAGTCAGTTGAATGTATTTACCAGTGTAAACTGACGTATTTTCCCAAAAAGATTAAATGCAGGTACTAGGCGAAATAGGCTGGGATTCTCCTAAGCATCATTAGAAGTCTCGCAAACTTAGAGATGCCGAAGTCTGTTGAACCATAAACAATATTTTGTTATTCGATCCTACTGTGGATAAACACCGGATAAATTGTGACTTTGTTTACAATAAATAAATTCGGTTGTATCTTATTTTAAATTTGCTTCCGCTGTGCATTATATTATTGTGTTGTTTGACTATTACGTTGCCAACCACGTCACGATACTCCCCCACCGGGCCCACCGGTGACACGTGGAAATCGGGGTGTGACAGGTTGGTATCAGAGCCAACACTGAGTGAATTAAACACTAGTCTTTTGTGTTTAATCTCAGTTACACAATATGCACAAATCTAAACCTTCTAGTCTAGACTTATAACATAGGACAAATTCCACTATTGATTGTGTTGTCCTTTATTTAAAATTTTGCATATATCTTTGTATTATTATCTCATGCTTTATCGACAGGAATATCGAAAATGCCGCCAAGATTCTTCCGAACACGGGGACGCGGTAAGGGGCCGACAGCCGCCCCCAATGATCACGAGGCAGGACCATCAAATACAAGGGCTCCGACGGCTACTGAAAGCGAAGACCCTCGCCGAAACCGGCGAAACCAGGTCGAACCGGCCAGACGGTCGGTTTCGCATAGCTCGACACCGCCCGCACTTAACCCATATGAACCTCATAACACACAACCTTCATATGTACCACTGCAAAGGTCCCTGTCCCATCATTCCTATGGGGACCCCACACCTATCTATAGAGGCCAGTTTAATCCGGCCAATTTCTTGCAAGAACCCGTGGGTTTTAACCCACTAGGGCCTGAAGATCACTTCTCGGGGGATAATGCTGACGATATGGATGAGGATACTGACCCCATCATGCCAGCTAGCGGTACGCCGAATCATCCGATCGAAATATCAGACGGATCATCCTTTCACGGGTCACCCTACGGTGGTCCGGATAGCTTCCAGGCTCTATTTGATCAGCAACAGTGGTATTATACACCCTCACACCACTCATCGTCACATGGGCAGCACCAGCAGCAGCATTCTCATCAGCACCAAGAGCCACAAGCACAGCCGCATCATCAAGATTCTTCAGAGGATCATCGCTTTGTGGCAGTTACGCCACCGCCTCCACCGCCACCAGTTCAACCGCCACCTCCTCAACCACCAAGGCGCAGAAGAACCGGTGCCCGCATGTCGGTGCGACCAGGGGACTTCACTTTCGATTCCCCACGACAGTCTAGTGCTAGTCACTACCCACCGCACTATGAGGACCCGCAAATGGGTGGACCCTCTAACCCTGCCGTACTGCAACCGCCTCCAATGGGTTTTGAAAACCCGATACCAGCATACCCGGGTGGTATGGGCTACAACCCGTTTGAGCCACCAACACATCATAACTACGGTTATGGAGAGGCTGATCCATACTCGGTAGCAGCGAACTATGGCACGCAAGGACCTTATGGGGATCCTTGGGGGGTGAGTTACCCAACACAGGGATACTCGATACCACCTAGGCCCATCATAAGGACGCAGTCGCAGCCACCACGATTTTCTCCAAATAGGGAGGAAATTTTGCAGAGGTTGGAGCAGGTGGAACGGGAAGCACATGAAGAACGAAGGGAAAGGCAAACATTCCTCCAAGGACTGATGGGTCTGATCAAGGGGAAGAACAAGAAGAATCGTTAAATTCTTCCATCGCTGATGTATAAGCCCCTGCGTGGGTGTAGTTGTTTGTTAAGCCCCTGCGTGGGCATGCTTGTTTGTTTTAAAACCCTACGTGGGTGTGTGTGGTTTGAGTGAGTAGTCCCTGCGTGGACTCATGTTTGTTTAAAGTCCCTACGAGGACTTGTGTCTTTCTGTAAGACCCCTACGTGGGCATGTTGGTATGTTTTAGCTCCTGAGTGGGCAAATTTCATGTGTAAAAGACCCGTTTAGGGCAATATGTAATATAGTGATAAATTAATGGAGTGTTATTTTTATAAATTTCATAGTTGCCATTTGAGCATAAATAAATTATAAATGAAATAAATAAATTAAAATCATTCCTTTTTAAATAAATCTGCCTATGTAATTAAGGATCTAATAGTGTGAAACCTAGCCACGTGTCAAATATAAGACCGGGCCAAAATGGTAAGACCTGTTTAAAAGATTCAAATCCCTGTTAACATCTTAAAACATGTTAACACTCCTGGCAGAAGTGATTCGTTAAAAATCACATGTCATTCTTAAATGAATAAGGATTCTTTAGAAGATTCCTAATCCAGTTTAATGATCTCTGAATCCTGGATTACATCATCAATTAAGATGATTATACTTAACCATACGTGATAATATAGTGCTTACGGGCCTTGCTCATTTCTACATGAGCCAAAAGACAGTGGTAGCTATGACTCCCTGTCCAATAAAGGTAATGAACTAGGTTCAAACCTTAAAGCCTTGATTCTCTGAAATCATAGCATATAATTTAAAAATTTGTCCATGTGACTAAGCCATATGTGCTAATATATATTGTTATTGTTTATGTTTAGGATAAATTTTAATTAAAATCCTAAATTTATGCGATTAATAAGTTAACCAAATATGGTCTCTGTTTACCATGGTTAACGAATTACCCTAAGGGGTAATTCCATAATAAAATCCCAAATAAAATATTGACCTTGTTTTCTGCAACAGTTCAATACAAATGGCTGACTCCAATGAAGTGAATAGCCATCCGGTGGAGCCGAATGAAAACGCCCAGATTACATTAACGGGCGCTGAACTAAAAGCAATCATAGACGGAGCTATCACACAAGCCTTGGATAGACAATATGAAGAATACAGTGGTACACGGAGTAGGACCCACTCTGTGTCACAGTCAAAGCCAAGGACACATTCAGAGGCTCATAACAAGCCTCCTCCCAAAAAGGATGGACCAAAGAAAAACGATGATGATCGCCAGTCCACCAACCACCAAAGTAATCCATCTCAGCAGTTGATACTGCATCAGGGACACCGTAACAAGGGTTGCACATATAAGTACTTTGTATCCTGTAAACCCAGGGATTTTACGGGAGAAAAAGGAGCCGTAGACTGCATGACGTGGCTGGATGAAATGGACACGGTCGTGGACATCAGTGGATGCGCTGAAGGTGATGTGGTTAAATTTGTCTCACAGTCCTTCAAGGGTGAGGCGTTAGCTTGGTGGAGATCTCTGATGGAGGCCTCAGGAAAGATCCCGTTGTATAGCATGACGTGGGATCAATTCATCGCACTGATCAAAGAAAATTTCTGCCCGCAACATGAGGTGGAAAAGATAGAATATGACTTCCTATCACTGGTTATGAAGAACCTCGATTGCCAAGCTTATCTGACAAGCTTCAATACACTATCCCGGTTGGTACCTTATCTGGTAACCCCGGAGCCTAAAAGGATTGCTCGTTTTATTGGTGGATTGGAGCCCGAGATAAAGGCCAGTGTCAAAGCTTCTCGGCCAGTTACCTTCAGGTCTGTAACTGACCTTTCCTTATCCCTTACACTGGATGCGGTCCGGCAGAGATCGCAGAGGAATAAGGCGGCCGAGAAGAGGAAGCATGATGATGACGGTTCGCGTAGGTCGAACAAGAAGCACCGTGGGAGCGGTGATCACAAGAAGGGATCAGATTCGAAGAAAGATGGGCATCGTTCTGGGGAGAAGCCCACATGCAAAACTTGCAAGAAACAGCACTTTGGAAAGTGCAGATTCGAATCAACCTCGAATAACGAGTCCAGGTCTTTCGCTTGTGGTTTGTGCAAGTCCAAGGAACACAAAACCTTGGATTGCAAGAAAATGAAAGATGCAACGTGTTACCGTTGCAACGAAAAGGGCCACATCAAGACTAACTGCCCTAAATACAACAAGAAGCCCGAGGAGGCTAAGAAGACCAATGCCAGAGTCTTCAGGATGGATGCGAAGGAGGCTGTGCAGGATGATAACGTCATAACAGGTACTTTCCTTGTAAACGATGTTTTTGCAAGAGTACTTTTTGATTCAGGCGCAGATAAGTCCTTCGTAGATCATAAATTTTGTAAATTGTTGAATTTACCTGTCAAAACCCTAAAAATGAACTATGAGGTAGAGTTAGCAGATGGTACCATAGAAACCGTCTCTACTGTGTTAGATGGATGTGTAATATCCATTAAGAACCATTCTTTTCCTCTGTCTCTACTTCCGTTTAAATTAGCTGGTTTTGACATAGTTCTGGGTATGGACTGGTTATCTCATAACCAGGCCCAAATCGTCTGTAACCAGAAGCAAGTAGTAATAAAGACTCCGTATGGTGAATCACTTACCATTCGGGGAGATACCCAGTACGGACTGCCTGAGCACGTGACTATGCTCAAGGCTTCCAAGTGTTTGAAGAAAGGATGTGTCATTTACATGGCACAGGTAATTATTGATGAGCCTAAACCGAAGTTAGAAGACATCCCTGTCATCTCAGAATACCCAGAAGTGTTTCCTGAAGATCTACCTGGCCTGCCACCAGATAGACAAGTCGAATTCAGGATCGATATCATTCCCGGAGCTGCACCAGTTGCTAGAGCACCATACAGATTGGCACCCACCGAAATGAAGGAGTTGCGGACGCAGCTAGATGAATTGCTGGCTAAGGGTTTCATTCGACCCAGTTCATCTCCTTGGGGAGCGCCAATCCTGTTTGTCAAGAAGAAAGATGGGTCGATGCGTCTGTGCATCGACTATCGCGAGCTCAATAAAGTCACGATCAAGAATAGATATCCATTGCCCAGGATCGACGATTTGTTCGATCAGCTTCAAGGGGCAAGTTACTTCTCAAAGATAGATTTGAGGTCAGGCTACCATCAGCTGAAGGTCAAAGATGAAGACGTACACAAGACAGCATTTAGGACTCGTTACGGTCACTACGAGTTCCTAGTGATGCCTTTTGGGCTCACCAATGCACCGGCTGCGTTCATGGATCTCATGAATCGCGTTTGCAAGCCTCACTTAGATAAATTCGTCATCGTTTTCATCGATGACATTCTCATTTATTCTAAGAACAAAACTGACCACGAGAAACATCTTCGATGTATTCTCAAACTTCTGCATAAGGAGAAGCTCTATGCCAAATTCTCCAAATGTGAATTTTGGCTTAGGGAAGTCCAATTTCTTGGACATGTAGTCAGTGAGCGTGGTATCCAGGTGGATCCCGCTAAGGTTGAAGCAGTGATGAACTGGCAAGAGCCGAAAACGCCTACAGAGATTCGTAGCTTCCTGGGATTGGCAGGATATTATCGGCGTTTCATTGAAAACTTTTCAAGAATTGTTGCACCTCTAACCTCCTTAACTAAGAAAAAGGTTAAGTTTGTTTGGGGCCCTAAGCAGCAAGAGTCCTTCGATGTTTTGAAACAAAAGTTGAGCAACGCTCCTGTGCTTACCTTACCTGAAGGTGCTGAAGAATTTGTAGTTTATTGTGATGCATCACACACTGGCATGGGGTGTGTGCTTATGCAGAAAGGCAAGGTGATTGCCTATGCATCGCGACAGTTAAAGGTGCACCAAAAGAATTACACCACCCATGACTTGGAATTGGGTGCCGTTGTGTTCGCGCTAAAACTGTGGAGGCATTATCTTTATGGAATCAAGTTTGTGATCTTTTCTGATCACAAAAGCCTCCAGCATCTGTTTAACCAGAAAGAATTAAACATGAGGCAACGCCGTTGGATGGAAACTTTGAATGATTATGATTGTGAAATCAAATACCATCCCGGCAAAGCGAACGTAGTCGCTGATGCCTTGAGCAGAAAGGAAAGGGTTAAACCCATTCGCATTAACGCCAAGCGTATGGAGATAAAGAACAGTTTGATAGAAAGGGTGTTAGCAGCACAGAAGGAAGCTGTGTTGGAAGCTAACTATCCTAATGAAAAGTTAGGAGTGACTGAGGAACAGTTAACTCTTAGCAAGGACGGAATTTTACGGTTAAACGGACGAATATGGGTTCCAATATTTGGAGGACTTCGTGATGTCATCCTCCAAGAAGCCCATAGTTCCAAATACTCCGTTCATCCTGGAGCTGATAAGATGTACCAGGATTTAAAGGCAAATTATTGGTGGATAGGCTTGAAAAAGTCTGTGGCCGCCCATGTAGCAAAATGCTTGACATGTGCGCAAGTCAAAGCTGAGCATCAGAAGCCGTCAGGTTTGCTACAACAGCCTGAACTTCCTACGTGGAAGTGGGAAATGGTAACTATGGACTTTATTACCAAGTTACCCAAGACAAGGAAAGGCAATGATACAATATGGGTTATAGTTGACAGACTGACTAAGTCAGCTCATTTCTTACCCATCAAGGAGACTTATAGCTCCGACATGTTAGCCCAATTATACGTTGATAAGATTGTAGCCCTACATGGCATACCTGTAGCTATTATCTCTGACCGGGATACTAGGTACACGTCACACTTTTGGAAGAGTTTCCAACAATCTTTGGGCACACGTTTGAACTTTAGTATGGCTTACCATCCTCAGACAGACGGTCAGAGTGAGCGTACTATTCAAACGTTGGAGGACATGCTGCGTGCATGTGCGATCGAATTGGAAGGTAGCTGGGATAAGAACCTACCATTGATCGAATTCTCCTACAACAATAGCTACCATACCAGCATAAAGGCTGCGCCTTTCGAGGCATTATACGGTAGAAAGTGTAGATCGCCAGTTTGTTGGGCGGAAGTTGGAGAAGTCCAGTTATCAGGACCAGAGATCGTATTCGAAACGACGGACAAGATTGTCCAAATTCGCAACAATCTCCAAGCTGCCCGGAATAGGCAGAAGAGTTACGCGGATCCAAGTCGTAAGGACTTTCACTTCGAAGTAGGTGAAAAAGTCCTACTTAAGGTATCACCCTGGAAAGGAGTGATGCGGTTTGGTAAGAAAGGCAAACTGAGCCCGAGATACATAGGACCTTTCGAGGTTATCGAACGTGTCGGGTCAGTGGCCTATAAGTTGAACTTACCCGAAGAGCTCAGTGGAATTCACAACGTGTTCCACATCTGCAATCTAAAGAAGTGTTCCGCTGACGAAACACATGTCATGCCACATACAGATGTGCATATTGACGAGAGCTTGAAATTTGTGGAAAAACCTGTGTCGATTGAAGATCGACAGGTAAGGAAGCTTCGGAGAAAGCATATACCTTTTGTTAAGGTCAAATGGGATGCCCGTAGAGGTCCCGATTTCACGTGGGAGGTTGAATCCACGATGAAAGAAAAGTACCCTTACCTGTTTCAGTAAATCTCGGGTCGAGATTTAATTTAAGGGGGTGAGGATGTAACACCTCGAAAATTTCGGGTTTAATAATAAAATGACACGTGTCATGTAAGACAAAACGCGTTGAAAAACCCGGATTTAATAAAGATAATTCGGTAGGATTTAAAGTGGCGTCATGTTAAATTGTTACCTCTGAACGACCTCAATTGTAAATCCCAAGACCCGATATAATAATACTACACATTTCTCATGCCACAATTCAGAGAATTATTGCCAATAATAGACTTACAAAAGCATGACAAGATCTCACGAAGAAAAGCAACGATAGTCCTTGTTTTCGGGTCTTGTAAATGCATTCAAATGAAACAAGTATAAATGGTAGGGTATTCTACAGGATGATACACTTTAGGAGGGTCCTAAGTTGCAAATAGAAGCCATAAAGTCGTGCAAGTGGGCTGGCTTTTCGAAGTATTGAAGAAACAAACAAACAGCCCCTGATGAGGCCATACGCATCGTAGGCCTGATGTCCCTACGATGCGCAGGGCATGCCCAGTTCCGAAAAAACGGGCTGTTGCCTGTTGTGCGCGTTTCTGACCCTCTAAACCGGTTGTTAACATTATTTAAAGACCCTAAACCATCCTAGGAGCTCTAGGACAAGTGTTGGATGGTTGTGGTTAGTCCTAGCCTTTGTTGTCAACCAATTGTGGTGTATGCACAAGTATAAAAAGGCCTTCAAGTGCACATTCATTCTTCACTCTTGCAACTGATCTTTGGAGCATTCCTGGAGCAAAGGAACTCTCCCTTCTGATCAAAATTCGTGCATTGGACTATTGTAAGTCTTCTAGTTCTGATTTGGTTGTGTTTAGCTTAGTTAATTAGCTAAAAGTCAAACCGTCGTAATTACGGTTTGACTTCGAGATTAGTCACTAATGACTCAGTCTTATCTCGAATTAAAATTAGTTTTAGAATGGTATTTATGTGGGTAATAAAACCCCAAAAGGGTTTCCCCTGATCACCATCCTAAACAGGTCAAATGTCGGGTCAAAGCTTTACTTAAAAAGTCAACATATTGCTTAAATTGACATTTATGCATAATTAGCTATCTAGAACATTTGTAACCTGGTTGAACATAGTTATAACTTAGAAATAAGTGTAAGAACATGTCCCAACATGTTCAACCCGACTATTTCCTGTTTAGACCCGGTTCGGAACCGAAAGTCACATAGTTTGACTTTTCGGTTGACTTTCAGTTCTGACCCGTTTGGGCATATTTTAGAAATGCCTCAGAGCTTAAATTGGATTAGGATACATGTTAGAACAACCCTCTGTGATCATACACCTTGGTTCACTAGTTATCCAATTAATATGCAAGTTTCCGTTAAATGCTCATACTTGGACCGTTATGCCCTTATTACATTAAAACATGAATTATGAAAATGTAAAAGTGTAGAAACCTTGAATATTGGTATAAAGACTTGCATGCAAAGTTTGACGTCAGTTTGACTTATAGATTAAGAGTTATGCTCGTTATCGCTAAACTAATGCTTTATGTTAACATAATGGCGTAATTAGCGTATAGCCTAGTTAAACATGCTTTTTGGTATCAAACGAATTACCCACTGATATAATATAATAATTTGGGAATTTTAAATATTTTTAATTAATTTTAGGCTGAGCATAACTCATAGTCATAGGCTTAACCCGTTAATTGTCGGTTTTGCCCTTACGGGCCATAAAATGAGTTTTACACATCTAAACGATCCCAAACCTTTTGCCACTGATTAGTTATGATAAATAAATTATTTTAAGCCTTCTGGAAATATAAAAATATTAGATTTAAGTATCGAACCCGGTAATGGCCTTTAATCGCCTAAATTAGCGTTTTTAACGCATAGTATGTTCTAAAATCATATTGGACATACCCGGGTTGATTCCTACTGATATAAGAAGCAAATTATCATATTTTAACAGTAAGAAAAAGTTGATAAACTCAGACTTCAGTTTTGAGCTTGTCGGCTTATGTGAAATTACCAAAATACCCCTACGGGGCATAGTTTGGTTAAATATGATAAATTTCACATATATGCCTTAGCCTACTGTTATAACACATCAAAATGAGTATGTTTGCTGTTTACATCAGACCTGTAACTCAGTTGAACATATAAGCGCTTTTACAAACTTTAAAATGACCAAACTACCCCTACGAGGCATAGTTTGTGTTTAAATTAGTTCGGGGCATAACGAAAGACATCCTACTGATGTTACAACATATTTGAAGCATATTAACTTAGGAAACCTGTATATGGCTCTTACGGATACCCGTTACGCATAATACGCGTTCGGCTCGGTTTATGTAACAAGTTTACATAAATTAGCCGAAACGGGTCAAACCTTATCGGTTTTATCTCAAAATCCAGAATGTGAATAATAAACCCATATTAAACAAATCATCAAAATTGTCGGGTCTGAATCACATTCTATCCGGTCTTCGCTTAATCGTGCGTACGAACCGTATCTTCAAAACTAGCCGGTCTAAGCTTAAGCATAATTAAAGACCCGCTAGGATTCTAATAGGTTATATTTAACCTTCGTTCCAGATTAGGAGAAACAGTAAAAGCTACTTGCTATTTGACTATTGTGACTATACTTTACATCAAGGTAAATACTTTTAACTTATTTTCCCTATACGGGCTTGGGTTACGGTACATAGCGTACCGCTTGATCGAGCATCAAATCTTCCACGCTTAGTGGTTAATTGAATAATTTGATCGGCTCGTTTTAAACAGATGTGTTTACTTTACAGCCTTTGGGGGGTTAATGACCATGTCCCGGATATCCTCGGCATTATCTTACGAGATAGCCACGACCTGAGCACGGGGTGTAGGCGTACTCCCGTGTATAACTCACATAAGTGGTGTGTCTATTGATCTTTAACCCGGAATACGTTCCGGGCTACTGAACGCATAAGTAACATGTAAATCGTTCACAAGATTATAATATTAAATAATTCTCCCAAGTTAATAAAAATGTTTATGCCATGTGCATCCAAACCAGTTTTCAATCATTTTATAAAATGAGTCAGTTGAATGTATTTACCAGTGTAAACTGACGTATTTTCCCAAAAAGATTAAATGCAGGTACTAGGCGAAATAGGCTGGGATTCTCCTAAGCATCATTAGAAGTCTCGCAAACTTAGAGATGCTGAAGTCTGTTGAACCATAAACAATATTTTGTTATTCGATCCTACTGTGGATAAACACCGGATAAATTGTGACTTTGTTTACAATAAATAAATTCGGTTGTATCTTATTTTAAATTTGCTTCCGCTGTGCATTATATTATTGTGTTGTTTGACTATTACGTTGCCAACCACGTCACGATACTCCCCCACCGGGCCCACCGGTGACACGTGGAAATCGGGGTGTGACACCGTAAGAGCTATATACAGGTTTCCTAAGTTAATATGCTTCAAATATGTTGTGACATCAGTAGGATGTCTTTCATTATGCCCGAAATGAATTTAAACACAAACTATGCCCCGTAGGGGTAGTTTGGTCATTTTTAAGGTTGTAAAAGAGTTTAAATGTTTAACTGGGTTACAGATCTGATGTAAACAGCAAACATACTCAATTTGATAAGTTATATCAGTAGGCTAAAACATTTATGTGAAATTTATCACTTATAACCAAACTATGCACCGAAGGGGCATTTTGGTAATTTCACATAAGCCGAAAAGCTCAAAACTGAAGTCTGAGTTTATCAACCTTTGCTTAGTGTTAAAATATCATAATTTGCCTCATATATCAGTAGGTATCAACCCGGGTATGTCCAATATGATTGTAAGACATACTATGCGTTAAAAACGCTAATTATGGCGATTAAAGGCCATTTCCGGGTTCGATACTTAAATCTGATATTTTTATATTTCCAGAAGGCTTAAAATAATTTATTTATCATATGTGATCCGTAGCAAAAATTTGGAGTCGTTTAGATAAGTAAAACTCATTTTATGGCCCGTAAGGGCAAAACCGACAATTACCGGATTAAGCCCACGACTACTAGTTATGCTCAGCCTAAAATTAATTAAAAATCTGTAAAAATCCCAAAATAATATATTAAATCAGTGGGTATTAAGTTTGATGCCAAAAAGTAGGCTTAACTAGGCTATACGCTAATTACGCCATTTTATTAACTTAAAGCTTAAATTTTGCGATACTGAGCATAACTCTTAATCTACCAGTCAAACTGATGTCAAACTTTGCATACAAGTTTATATATCAGTAAGTAAGGTTTCTACACTTTTACATTTTCATAAATCACGTTTTAAGGTAATATGGGCATAACGGTCAACATATGAGCAATTAACGGAAATATGCATATTAATTGTATAACTAGTGAACCAAGGTGTATAATCACAGAGGGTTGTTCTAACATGTATCCTAATCCAATTAAAGCTCTGAGGCATTTCTAAAACATACCTAAACGGGTCAGAACTGAAAGTCAAAGTCAAAGTGAAAGTCAAACTATGCGACTTTCGGTTCCGAACCGGGTCTAAACAGGAAATAGTCGGGTTGAACATGTTTGGACATGTTCTTACACTTATTACTAAGTTATAACAATGATCAAACAGGTTATATATGTTCCAGATAGCTAATTATGCATAAATGACATTTTAAGCATCCTGTTGACTTTTTAATTAAAAGTTTGACCCGACTTTTGACCTGGTTAGAGTGGTGATCAGGGGAAACCCTTTTGAGGTTTTATTACCCACATAAATGCCAACTCATAACTACTTTTAATTCGAGATATGACTGAGCCATTATTGACTAATCTCGAAGTCAAACCGTAATTACGACGGTTTGACTTTTAGCTAATTACACAAGCTAAACACAACTAAACAAGAACTAGCAGACTTACAAGAGTCCTATGCACGAGATGTGATCACTTGAGGCTGCTTGAGAGCTCCAGGAATGATCAACTTATGCAGATGAAGGTGTGAGAATGATTGTTGCATATCATGTCTTTATATAGTGAATTAACCCACCATAACATGTTGACAACCAAGTCTATGATCAACCACAACCATCCAACACATGTCCCTAGTGCTCTAGTACAGTTAGGGGTCGCCCACCATGTGCAAAATGCGTTTAAAAGCCGTTTCTCCGCGTATACAGGGGCCTGTCCCCGTTTTCTGTATCTGGGGCTCGGACGCGGCCCGCGTCCCGTTTAAGCCAACCCAAAGCGGGCCGCCTGGCCTGCTAAAATCTGATTTTTGATTTTTAATTGTTTTCCAAGTTGACCTTTGGCTTCACGAAGGGGTAATTAGGGTTTTATCTTGCATTTTGACCCCCCTATATTTACCATCAAGGGCTTTAGGACTTATACCCACTTTGCCAAGTCCCTGGACACTTCCGGTTAACCCGAAAAGCCTTAACTTTCAACGTTAACACTTTAACCCCTCGCACACGAATTTGATCATAACTTTCTCATACGATAACGAAACTTTATGAAATTTTAATCGTGCTTTCTAGTGAGCATAATTTATATTTACAAAGCTTCAGGTTTGTCAAAAGATCACTCAGAGGTATACCTTTAACATGTTGACACATTTGACCCCTGTAGTTTGTAATCTCTCACTTTTAGCTACGTATGATCCATGATTTATTCGTTTGATGCTATGAACATCATGTAGGGTTATTATGAAGTATATTTATTCACTGTTGACACTTAGAATCCGTATAATCACATACTTTCCATGTTTGTCAACTTTAGTTCTTTCAGAACATTCTTTCACACGTTCAAACATATGACACGTGTCAACACATTATAGGACGTGAATTTTCGAGGTGTTACATCCTCACCCCATTAAAATAAATCTCGACCCGAGATTTACTGAAATAAGTAAGGTACTTTTCTTTCATCGTGGATTCAACCTCCCACGTGAATTCGGGACCTCTCCGGGCATCCCATTTGACCTTTACAATAGGTACATGCTTCCTTCGAAGCTTCTTTACCTGTCGATCTTCAACCGACAAAGGTTTTTCCACAATTTTTAAGCTCTCATCTATATGCACATCTGTATGCGGTACAACCAGTGATTCATCAGCGAAACACTTCTTCAGATTGCAGATGTGGAACACATTGTGAATTCCACTGAGCTCTTCTGGTAAGTTTAACTTATAGGCAACTGACCCGACACGTTCGATAACCTCGAAAGGTCCTATGTATCTCGGGCTTAGCTTGCCTTTCTTACCAAATCGCATCACACCCTTCCAGGGTGACGCTTTGAGTAGGACTTTGTCACCTACTTCGAAGTGAAAATCCTTACGCTTTGGATCAGCGTAACTCTTCTGCCTATCCCGGGCAGCTTTGAGACGGTCACGAATCTGGACAATCTTGTCCGTTGTTTCGAACACAATCTCTGGTCCTGATAACTGGACATCTCCAACTTCTGCTCAACAAACTGGCGTTCTACACTTTCTACCGTACAATACCTCTAAAAGGCGCAGCCTTGATGCTGGTGTGGTAGCTATTGTTGTAGGAGAATTCGATTAATGGTAGGTTCTTATCCCAACTACCACCCATATCGATCGCACATGCACGTAGCATGTCTTCCAATGTTTGAATAGTACGCTCACTCTGACCGTCTGTCTGAGGATGGTAAGCCGTACTAAAGTTCAAACGTGTGCCCAAAGATTGTTGGAAACTCTTCCAAAAATGTGACGTGTACCTAGTATCTCTGTCAGAGATAATAGCTACAGGTATGCCATGTAGGGCTACAATCTTATCAACGTATAACTAGGCTAACATATCGGAGCTATAAGTCTCCTTGATGGGTAGAAAATGTGCTGAATTAGTCAGTCTGTCAAGTATAACTCATAACGTTTCATTTCCTTTCCTTTTCTTGGGTAACTTGGTAATAAAATCCATAGTTACCATTTCCCACTTCCACGTAGGAAGTTCAGGCTGTTGTAGCCAGCCTGACGGCTTTTGATGCTCGGCTTTGACCCGCGCACATGTCAAGCATTTAGCTACATAGGTGGCTTCAGAATTTTCAAGCCTATCCCCAAAATTTGCCCTTAGATCCTGGGTAGCTGATGGCAATTTCTTAATCATTGCCTAATTACGGTTGCGGCATTTAATACGTAAGTACTATGAACCGTCTTTCTTATTTAATAATATAAAACCCTCAGAAGATTGAGTCAGGCTATATGTGCCTATGTCTTAAAACCTACTAAATCAAGGTTTCAATTTTTCCATAATCAATATGGAGTTTTCATAATACTCCAGCCCACAGCGGGATGTTAATCTTAGTTCTACCTCTCTTCCAGGAGGTAAGCAGGGAAAACTTATGAGAAGATAATTAAGATACAAGGAGGCTATAGAGATTTTCCATATCTCAGGCTCCAGTTCACCCATCATTGTTCGTGTCAAATGAGTGACACTTTTATGTTATAAGTCCACGAATTCTTTAATCGGGAACATTTACTTGGAAAAATTTCATTTTGGATATCTCCTTTGAATACCACTAGTCGACTTTAGTACAATATGATCATTGGGATATCTTAGGGGTTCCATGTATTAAACCTCCATGCTGATCAGACATGGAAATAATCTATGGGACACACTAGGATACGCCAATCCTTATATGACACTTTTATCAAACATAGTTTGGCATTCGCAGGCGATAGAAAAAAAACAATGAGAAAAATAATTAAAATAACATATGTTGTCGTACTTTATGCAAAGAAAGAGTGCTCTTTGATTTTCGGAAGGATTCCTTGCCGATCTATAAGAATCGGTTACTATGGTTTCCTTGGTAGTTATACCTTGTGGATGATAAAATTTTTTTTTTTTTTTGCTAAGTTTATGGTTCATGAATATTTATTATTTCCTATATTAAAAACAGGACACTTAGCAGAAATTATCATTGATAAATGATAAGGAAGTTTATTGTACAAGTGCTTATATTTAATCAATAATGGAAGTTTCACAAACTAGGCACTTAGCTCAGTTGGCTAGGCGCGCGAAAGGGTGCGGCCTAGACCCAGGTTCGATTCCGGGGACGGCCAATTTCCACCATTTTTATGTTTAATATTTATTAATCGCACGAATACGTGTAATTACGAGGGTTGTCTCATAAGGAGTCTTGATAATTAATTGCTCCTTATCACCCCCAATATGGGCTTGATTTTTTTTTAAGGCAACCAATCGATTTTTATCTCTTTATTGAGTCCTTATATATAACGGATCTAGGGCATCGGAAAAATGATTCCTAATGGATATAAAACATCCATCTAATAATGTTGAAGCAGTCCCAGAGGTATACAGGCTTCTTACTGAACTTTCGTTGCTTTTTATTAAGCCTGTACTCGCTCTCTTTCTCAGATTTCTGGGAGTTATCCTCCTTCTTTGGTTCATCCTTTATATTTGGAGTGTGAACATAGCTCTCCTCATGAGTAATTTAACATGGTTTTGAATGAGATTTAGAGCGAGAAGTATTCAGCTCTTTGTATTGTCTCATGACCTTTTCTATGGTCCTTCCAACTGCGGCGTCAACCACCGCCTGGAGATTACTCCATTAATATTAAGGTTTACGTTTGTAGTTTTATTAACTTTCGTCGCATTAATAGTATTGCGACTGTCGTCTACCTCATCCGAGTTTTCGATACTCGAAACTTGGTACTAATCACCAAGATTTAACAATTATTAGTCATCATCCTGATGACCTGACTTAGATTAGCCACGGCATTCATAAACCGTATGGGCTATTCCGTTTCGAACATTCTTAATGAATGCTTTTTGAATGTATATCTATTACATTTAGCTTAGGTCACAAGAGGACTACCAATGGCATTTAAGGTTTGGAGCGAGTCCAATACCTGCTTGACAAGGGACCATAATGTCACAACTGTCTTTGTCACAAGGACGATTATAAATAGCTCAAAAGGCTTGCCTTACAAGACCTTTATTATATGTATACACATATGGCATAGAAGCCTGTCTCGATGGACGTAGAAAGATATGGCATAAAGCCTAGTCACGAAGGACATAAATGATTATACGGCACGAAGGCCGTGTCGTAAAGGTCATTTAGATATGGCACAAACGGCCTTGTCATAAGGACATTTATCAAATCTGGCACAAAGGCATGTCTCCAGGAATGTTAACATTTTGATATGTTAGCTTGTCTCGAATGACAAATTAATAGCACATAGGCTTGTCATGAATGACTTTATAACATGACTCGATGGTCTATCATCAAGGACCTTAATTTATTAGCCGCAATCTTATTAGATTAGGGCTTCAAGGTTTGAACGTGGTTCTTCACCTTTGGACAGGGAGTCATAGACTACAACTGTCTTCGTCTTTGAAAGACGATTCCTTTGGCAGAAAGGTAAGCCAAATCAACATCACTAATGGATGTTTATATATAACCATCGTATTTAATGATATTAGTCATGATCACATCGATCATATTGACTATTAGGTTTGGGTATAATCACACCATTTTGAACAGGGGATCTTAAAGATCACTACTATCTTTGTCTTACCGACACTAGAATAAAGTATAGCTCGTAGGCATTTCATCACGAGGGATGTTAATATTGTGATCATCATACTGATGATACTAGTCAGGATCATAATGATAGTATAGACTATGGGATTTGAGTATAGCTCACCCTCTTGGGCAAGGAATCACAAAAGATTACAATTGCCTTGTCTCAATTGGACAATATAATATAGCTCTTAGGCGAAACATCATTAATGGATGTTTATAATAGGTTCATTCTATTAGGTGATATAAGTCATGATTGCATTAATCATATTGACTATTTGGCTTGAGCATAGCTCACCACCTCAGACAAGGAATCATAAAGATAACAATGTCAATGTCCCAAATGGACAATATATTATAGCCCGTAGGCAAAGCATCTCTAAAGGATGTTAAATAATGTGATCATCGTATTAGATGATATTAGTCATGATCGCATTGATCATATAGACTATTATGTTTGGACATAGTCCAACATTTTAGACAGGAGGTCAAAGACCACCACTGTCGTTGTCTTATCGGACAACAAGTTTAGCCCGTAGGCACTTCATCACTAACAGATGTTTATAATATGATCATCTTATAGAATGATATAAGCCATGATTCCTAAATCACTAGGCTAGATAAGGGAATGGGAAGAATCCAATATAAGGATGACTGTTGTGATTTTCTCGAATCACATTTGTCAAGGGTGCTAACACGTTCTTAGATGTCAACAAGGATCTGAATCCCTTGAGTAGGTTTCACCATCTTGGCCGTGTAGGCTAGGTTTCAACTTTAAGATTCCCTTTTTAAAATGCATACTGACAGGGAAGGAAGGAAGGATATTTATTTTATTCAGGATTTTTATCATAAATCCTATTTCATAAGTTAATAATAATAGCACAAATGGCCTAGTCGCGTAGACAAGTTAAATTTATAAGCCATGATTTCAGAGAATCGCGGCATTAAGGTTTGAATCAAAGTTCATTACCTTTTCCTGACAGGGAGCTGTAGGCTGCCACTGTCTTCAGTCTCAGAGGACATTAACTATAGCCCGTAGGCACTTCCCTTATAAGGGAAGTTTATTACTGAATTGCCCCTTAGGGAAATTCATTAACCATGGTAAACAGAGACCATATTTGGTTAATTTATTTATCATATATTTATTTAGGATTTCTATTATAATTTATCCTAATTATAAAACATTAATAGTTTTATTGGTGGCACCCAATGGCCTGGTCACATGGACATTCATAAATTATAAGCTTATGATTTCAGAGAATCAAAGCATGACAGTATCTTGGCACAATAGGCCTAGTCACAAGGACATTTATAAATTTTAAGCTATGATTTCAGAGAATCAAAGCATGAAAGTATATTGGCACAATAGGCCTAGTCACAAGGACAATTATAAATTATATGCTAGGATTTTAGATAATCAAAGCATTTGAGGTTTGAACCTAGTTCATTACCTTTATCTGACATGGAGTCATCGCTACCACTGCCTTTTGGCTCATATGGAAATGAGTAGGGCCCGTAGGCATTATGTTACCACGTATGGTTAAAATATGATCATCTTAATTAATGATGTAAACCCAGGATTCAGAGATCATTAAACTGGGTTTGGAATCTTTTGAAGAATCCTTTATAAAATGAAGTGTGGGATTTTAATGAATCACATCTTCCAGGAGTGTTAACATGTTTTAAGATGTTAACAGGGATTTGAATCTTTTAAACAGGTCTTACCATCTTGGCCCGGTCTTATAATTGACCCGAAGGCTAGGTTTCACACTTAAGATTCTTAATTTATAATTAACGCAGAACAATTTTAAATTGAGGTGTTCATATGGATCTAAATCTAATTATGGAACTACCATCTTGGCCCGGTCTTAAAATGACACGTGGCTAGGTCTCGTCCTTTTTAGACTTTGCCATTTTATTATAATGGTAGATCTTATAAAAGTAATGTTATTTTACATTTATTTAAAAATTCTTGTTTAGAATGAATGTTTAAACTTAATCATTCCACTAGATAAAAATAAAAGTATAAAGTTGCCCTTAGCGAGACTTAAAAGGAATAATGTGTCCTCGGAGGGACTGAAAGATAATTATGTCCTTATAAGGACTATTAAGGAAACGATCTTCAACAAAAGGAGTTTCTTCTTCATTCTACCTCTGAATGCTTTCTCCTTGGGTGCTCGTTTCATTCTAGCTGCGGTACGAAGCTCAACATCTCAGGGCTCCGGGTGTGGAGAACTCCTATTACGGCTTCTTCGCTTGGCGACGTTTCCAATAAAAATTTGAAAGTAAAAATTTTAAGACTAGGATTGAGAATATTCCTAAGTTAAGTCTAGACTCAGAAGTTTAGATATGTGCAATTGTGTAACTTAGATTAAACACGAAAGGTTAGTGTTTAATTCACTCAGTGTTGGCTCTGATACCAACCTGTCACACCCCGATTTCCACGTGTCACCGGTGGGCCCGGTGGGGGAGTATCGTGACGTGGTTGGCAACGTAATAGTCAAACAACACAATATAATAATGCACAGCGGAAGCAATTGAAAATATAATACAACCGAATTTATTATTGTAATATCAACTGTCACCATATTCAGAAGTTTATCCACAGAAGGATCGAACATAAAATGGAAACAATAGTTCAACAGACTTTTAGGCATCTTAAGCTTGCGAGACTTCTACTGATGCTAAGGAGAAATATCCAGCCAATTTCGTATAGTACCTGCATTTAGCCTTTTTGGAAAATACGTCAGTTTACACTGGTAAATACATTCAACTGACTCATTTTGAAAATGGTTTTAAGAAAATTGATTTGGATGCACGTGGCACAAAATATCTTTTATAATTTGATTAAAATACACAGAGGCAAAATTAATCTTTTTAACATGGGAGAATTATTTAATATTATAATCTTGTGAACGAATTACATGTTACTTATGCGTTCAGTAGCCCGGATCTAGTCCGGGTTAAAGATCAATAGACACACCACATAATTGAGTTATACACGACAGGTGTACGCCTACACCCCGTGCTCAGGTCGTGGCCAATCTCGTAAGATGATGCCAAGGATATCCGGGACATGGTCATTAACCCCCCAAAGGCTGTAAAGTAAGCAAGACTGTTTAAACGAGCCGATCAAATTATTCAACTACCCACTAAGCGTGGAGATTTGATGCCCGATCAAGCGGTATGCTATATACCGTAACCCAAGCCCGTATAGGGAAAATAAGTTAAAAGTATTTACCTGAGCTAAATATAAATTCAATCCCAGCCGTATATCAAATCAGCAAGTACAGATAGCTTTTACTGGGCTCCTAATCTGGAACGAAGGTTTTTAATAACCTATTAGAATCCTAACGGGTCTTTAATTAAGCTTAAGCTTAGACCGGCTAGTTTCAAAGATACGGTTCGTACGCACGATTAAGCGAAGACCAGATAGAATGTGATTTAGACCCGACAAGTTTGAAGACTTGTTTAATATGGGTTTATTATTCACATTCTGGATTTTGAGATAAAACCGATAAGGTTTGACCCGTTTCGGCTAATTTATGTAAACTTGTTACATAAACCGAACCGAACGCGAAATAAGCATAACGGGTATCCGTAAGAGCTATATACAGGTTTCCTAAGTTAATATGCTTCAAATATGTTGTGACATCAGTAGGATGTCTTTCATTATGCCCGAAATGAATTTAAACACAAACTATGCCCCGTAGGGGTAGTTTGGTCATTTTTAAGGTTGTAAAAGAGTTTAAATGTTTAACTGAGTTACAGATCTGATGTAAACAGCAAACATACTCAATTTGATAAGTTATATCAGTAGGCTAAAACATTTATGTGAAATTTATCACTTATAACCAAACTATGCACCGAAGGGGCATTTTGGTAATTTCACATAAGCCGAAAAGCTCAAAACTGAAGTCTGAGTTTATCAACCTTTGCTTAGTGTTAAAATATCATAATTTGCCTCATATATCAGTAGGTATCAACCCGGGTATGTCCAATATGATTTTAAGACATACTATGCGTTAAAAACGCTAATTATGGCGATTAAAGGCCATTTCCGGGTTCGATACTTAAATCTGATATTTTTATATTTCCAGAAGGCTTAAAATAATTTATTTATCATATGTTATCCGTAGCAAAAAGTTTGGAGTCGTTTAGATAAGTAAAACTCATTTTATGGCCCGTAAGGGCAAAACCGACAATTACCGGATTAAGCCCACGACTACTAGTTATGCTCAGCCTAAAATTAATTAAAAATCTGTAAAAATCCCAAAATAATATATTAAATCAGTGGGTATTAAGTTTGATGCCAAAAAGTAGGCTTAACTAGGCTATACGCTAATTACGCCATTTTATTAACTTAAAGCTTAAATTTTGCGATACTGAGCATAACTCTTAATCTACCAGTCAAACTGATGTCAAACTTTGCATACAAGTTTATATATCAGTAAGTAAGGTTTCTACACTTTTACATTTTCATAAATCACGTTTTAAGGTAATATGGGCATAACGGTCAACATATGAGCAATTAACGGAAATATGCATATTAATTGTATAACTAGTGAACCAAGGTGTATAATCACAGAGGGTTGTTCTAACATGTATCCTAATCCAATTAAAGCTCTGAGGCATTTCTAAAACATACCTAAACGGGTCAGAACTGAAAGTCAAAGTGAAAGTCAAACTATGCGACTTTCGGTTCCGAACCGGGTCTAAACAGGAAATAGTTGGGTTGAACATGTTTGGACATGTTCTTACACTTATTACTAAGTTATAACAATGATCAAACAGGTTATATATGTTCCAGATAGCTAATTATGCATAAATGACATTTTAAGCATCCTGTTGACTTTTTAATTAAAAGTTTGACCCGACTTTTGACCTGGTTAGAGTGGTGATCAGGGGAAACCCTTTTGAGGTTTTATTACCCACATAAATGCCAACTCATAACTACTTTTAATTCGAGATATGACTGAGCCATTATTGACTAATCTCGAAGTCAAACCGTAATTACGACGGTTTGACTTTTAGCTAATTACACAAGCTAAACACAACTAAACAAGAACTAGCAGACTTACAAGAGTCCTATGCACGAGATGTGATCACTTGAGGCTGCTTGAGAGCTCCAGGAATGATCAACTTATGCAGATGAAGGTGTGAGAATGATTGTTGCATATCATATCTTTATATAGTGAATTAACCCACCATAACATGTTGACAACCAAGTCTATGATCAACCACAACCATCCAACACATGTCCCTAGTGCTCTAGTACAGTTAGGGGTCGCCCACCATGTGCAAAATGCGTTTAAAAGCCGTTTCTCCGCGTATACAGGGGCCTGTCCCCGTTTTCTGTATCTGGGGCTCGGACGCGGCCCGCGTCCCGTTTAAGCCAACCCAAAGCGGGCCGCCTGGCCTGCTAAAATCTGATTTTTGATTTTTAATTGTTTTCCAAGTTGACCTTTGGCTTCACGAAGGGGTAATTAGGGTTTTATCTTGCATTTTGACCCCCCTATATTTACCATCAAGGGCTTTAGGACTTATACCCACTTTGCCAAGTCCCTGGACACTTCCGGTTAACCCGAAAAGCCTTAACTTTCAACGTTAACACTTTAACCCCTCGCACACGAATTTGATCATAACTTTCTCATACGATAACGAAACTTTATGAAATTTTAATCGTGCTTTCTAGTGAGCATAATTTATATTTACAAAGCTTCGGGTTTGTCAAAAGATCACTCAGAGGTATACCTTTAACATGTTGACACATTTGACCCCTGTAGTTTGTAATCTCTCACTTTTAGCTACGTATGATCCATGATTTATTCGTTTGATGCTATGAAAATCATGTAGGGTTATTATGAAGTATATTTATTCACTGTTGACACTTAGAATCCGTATAATCACATACTTTCCATGTTTGTCAACTTTAGTCCTTTCAGAACATTCTTTCACACGTTCAAACATATGACACGTGTCAACACATTATAGGACGTGAATTTTCGAGGTGTTACATAAAGTTACCTTGATGCCACTCAAAAATTACAAAATCTTGATGGAATGTGAATATTGCTAATTTCCCTATAAATTATTTTATCTGCCCAGTCAGTTATAGCATCAAAATTTTTATTTGCTTATTCCAAATTCCTTGTAAATCAATTTTATGCTTCATGTCGATTTCTTTAATGCTCTGTGTAAGACCCTTTTTTGCTTTTAAAATATTTTTTAAGTTCATCAATGAAAATTAAAGTATGAAAAGTCCCAAAGTTTAGTACTTTTATATATAGGAAAGTTTTTGCATTCACTTTCATCGACTTACATAAGATATGAAAGAATTAGATTCCGATATAAAATATTTAACATAAAAAATTCAGTTATTATGTAAATGAGGTTTAAAGTTGATACGTAACTAGAAGATTGACCCACGTGCGTTGCGGCGCGGCCAATGAAATTGACATGTTGATCAGATTCACATTTACAATGTGTTAAAGATGTTTTTATCGGTTAAGTCTGTATTACTATCTTATACAAATAAGTAATTCACCAAATAAGCTCAATATAATTAATGGTATCATAATTACTAGGTTACATGACTTGTATCCATATAAATAACCTATCGTATTAAGCTCCCTGCGTTGCGGTGGGGGCGTAAAACCGTGACAAATAGCACCAATGCCACACTATAGCCAACAACCACCAACATTGAAGTTGCGGCGTCTTAACGTGGAAAAATTAGACCGATATATAAAACACAGAAAATAATAACTAACTCGATTTAGGACTCGCGTGTTGTGACGAACTTATTAAACGAGGAAAAATTAGACCGACATATAAAACACAGAAAATAATAACTAACTCGATTTAGGACTCGCGTGTTGTGACGAACTTATTAAACGAGAAAAAAATAGACGACTTAAACACACTGAACCACACACGTACGTTGCCCCATATTAACTCGCAAAATTTAGAACGAAGCGTATAACAAAATGTAAAATCATTGAACCACACACACATTGTGCCGTGTTAAGTCACAAAATTTAGAACTAAACGTAAAACGAAAAATTTTGCAAAATATGAAAAACATAGGGGATCAAAATTGAAAGTAAAAAGGTTGTGACGTTAAATTGGAAAAACTAAAAACTTTTGGGTTAAAACTATAAAATCAAGTAATTTTGGGTTTAAAGTGAAACATCATTTTTTTTTGAAAAACCCCCCAAAACATGGGGTACAACACCCCAATGCCTAAACTTGTTGTAAATTTATATTATGTAAATAATAATAATAAAAACGTCTTGGTATGTCTGTAAAAAATCGAAAATATAAGGAATCATTATTATTTTGATACAAGAATTACCCAGATTTATCATCATATATTTAAAACTAGGTGTTTACCCCCGCGCTACGCGGCGGGAGTAGTTTTCCTCGTAGCTAGGGGTAGTTTCCCTGTGTTACACGTCTAGACGCCATGATTATTTTTCTTGAGCTTAGTTTCCTGCGATTAAATACTTAAAGAAATATTACCCAACCTCAATGAAATTAAAGTCAAATGAATAACACAAAGTTGGAGCTCAAATGTTATTTTTTGTGCAGCAGGTGATGTATGTGAGGCCTCTTAGGCATGGCAAACTATACTCCATTGTTTTAGTCAAAGACAATGTATAAGCAATGGGTTCAAATATTACATACAATTATCTTAAACGGGTCATATTTAAATGTTTGTTAAATTGTAAGACATGTCTCAGTAAGTTGATACCCTTCAAGGTTATTATCATCTATCCCTAACAAAATATGCAAACTTCAAAATTGCATGAAACGGCCAGAGTTCAACTAAAGCCACAACATGAAGGTGTCTGAATGTGCATTTTTAAAGTGATTATGTGAGATATAACAATCAGAATTATATATTCAAAGGGCTGTAGAAGCTCATGTTTGAATGTAGTTTTGCAATTGGTAGTTTTAATTAGTTTGAATGTTTCTTCAACATAATTATTTAGTGAATTAATAAATAAACTGATTTCGAATTCATAAAACATAGACCTTAACACAAATCTGCTTATGGTGCACAATTCAGAACCTATTTCTTTTATCCAAATGTTAAAAAAAACTTCTTTTATGTCATTTTAAAGAACACCTTGTGTGCAAAATAAGTTCTTTTAAATTAGTCAAACATCTTTAACAAAAAAAACTAATGATCATGATTCATGGCATATCTTATAGTTCTATTCTAATGCTCTCACAAAAGTAAACACACACAAAAAAAAAAATCACAGCAACTAAATTTAGAAGCACAATTGTAATTAAAGCCAAGAACTCCAAGCAACAGAAGGTCGCTCCGTCGGCGTCACCGGTCACCTATCCGGCCGGTTATGGAAGAGGACGTCACAATCCCTCGGAAGAAACGAACGTGGCGACTAAGAGGGGAAAGTAAGAAACGCAAATCGTAAACGCAATTCGGTCTGCGAAGTCAAATAACCGCTATGGAACGGAGATTTTGGAGTCTTCGACGGTTTTGTGATCTCAGATTGGGTTTGTAATTCAGTGGTGGGATGTAAGTGGTGAAGACCGGCAGATGCCAATCATGAAACACCGGGTAACCTGGACTGTTGTTAAGGTCCTTCATGTTTTGTTATTATATAAAATGAACTTTATTATTTTGAGTTCATTTCACATGTTTTCACACTAAAATTGGAACTAAAATTGGAACAAAATGGGTCATACTAAATAGTCTCACCATTTTGTGTAAACATTAAAAACAAATTTTTTTGTAAACTTTTATAAATTATAAAGCATTTGTTACCTCTCTCATTCTCCTATATATATATTATTAATTATTAATTTAATCTAATTTATTTAATATTAATAATAGAATGATTTGAACAGAAAAAGATCTAATAATATAAATGGTTTTTTAATAGTTTTATTATCTTCTTTGCTTTTTAAGTTAGATAAGCTCTTGTCAACCGGTACTGATATTTTTATTTTTATATTAATAATAGAATGATTTGAACAGTAAAAGATATAATAATATATATGGTTTTTAATAGTACTATTTTCTTCTTTACTTTTTAAGTTAGATAATCTTTTGTCAACCGGTACTGGTATCAAAAATACCAGTACGGTTATCGGTTATCGGTACATAAAGTTAAAAACCGACACCAAGTCTGGTACAGAAAATACCGAAAGTCCATATCGAATTGATTTTCAAAATCTTTTAGTTCGGGAAATTCGGTACTGCTACCCGGTACCATTTGCTTATCTCTGATCACGGGTGTCGTATGAACAACGGTATCGTGCAACTTTTTTTTTTTATTTTCTTCAACTTTTAATGATTTCTTTTTTTAGTTTCAGGGGTAGGGATGAGCTGGGTGCCAACCAATTACGGTACCTGTATATGAAGGTAAAAAACTGTAGCGAACCAGTACCAGGAACGCCAAAAGTCATACCGAATTGGTACTTAAGATCTTTCAGTTCGGGAAATTCGGTACCGGTACCCAGTATCATTTGCTCATTTCTGACCATAAGTTTCATACGAACAACATTATTACCATACAACTTTTTTGGTTGATTTTCTTTTGGTTATCTTTTAGTGTTTTTTTCTATATTTTATTTTTATTCTTGTCAGCGGTTTCCGTGCGTAACGCGCTCTTAGTGATTTCAAAACACATGTAAACAACAAAAGATGTTCGCCGCAACGCGGTGATCGTAAAAAACTAGTTTAATTCAAAATTTGAAAATGAAATGAAAGCAATTGAAAAAGTGAAAATTTGTTGGAAATGTAATGTGGTGATCACTTCTCATAATGTATCATAAGATAATAGAGTAAAATGCATGGATAGTCTCTGTGGTTTTGTAAAATAACACTTATAGTCCTCAATTTTTGGAAATTACACTGGTGCTCCCTGTGGTTTGACAATTTGTTACTCGGATAATCCCTACAGTGGATGTCCGTTAGTTTTCTTTGTTAACTCCATGTAAAATGACCAACATGCCCTTAGTATTAAATTAAAACACTAAAATACAGATCTATACTTATTTAATAAAAGAAACCTGATTTGGGACACATGTCATTCAATGAGGGCATCAATAATTTATTGATAAATTTTAAATTTTAAATTAAAAAATTAAATATTATATTAGAATTTTATTTTGATCGTAAATCTAAAGTCTAAAATGTATTTTAAATCTAATCTATAATTTATGGATTTAATTTTGATTTGAAATTATTAAACAAATACCCATAAAATTAGTAACCATTTAATCAATTTCGTAAGTTTTACTTTCCCTTCTAGAGTCAAATTAGATTTTTGTGATAATTAAATATTTGTCAAGAATATAAAAAATTATTATTTAATATTCAATATATTACATCAAATATTTAGAATTAAACCCCACTTCATTCTAAATATTAGGTATGTTTTTTTACTCTTCATATGCTATGCATATTATCTATGTCACATAGAAAACATCATGTTTTTTTAGATAAGTTTACCATGTCAAATAAGTAAGGAAAATTGTTTTTTAATAAACCAACATTTGCCCCATTGGTAAATAATAAGCCTACCTACGTAATTGGTATACAATAATTCTACATATCGACATGTTGGTTCATAATGAACTTCCGTTAATTATTTTTAACTGAAGTTAGTTTTTAAGTTTTATTTATTACACAAACAACCCTGTAGTTATAATTTACTAGTTTTAACTATTTTGTAAAACAAAAAAACGTCAACGGCCATGTAATTAAATTTTATATATACATATGTGTACTAGTTCCAGATTTATCACAAACACCACTCGAAAATTCTCCTTTTCCTCGATTTTGATCTCCGATGTAAACAACTACCATCGCCACCGCCACCGCTGTGGGAGTTCTCCGACGGATCAAGTAAACGACCACCAAAATTGGAATTTCGGACAAAAGAACTCAGCCACCGCCGCCGCGCGTTGCTGCCGGCCATCGCTCACGGCGCTGTCGCCGTCAAAAGTCCTCGTCGGACCACCTCCGCCTCGTCTCTCTCTCTCTCTTGTTGTGTCATCGTGCCACCACCAGATGGTTGTAACAACTCTCATTAAAACTACTATTTCTTATGTTATTATGTCTAATAGGAAACCCTAATTGAGACCCCCAAGTGATACTGCATGACCCCTAAAATTTTTAGAACAATTGGAATCAGGATCAGGGCCCCTAAAACTCAAGGGGGGGGGGGGATATTCCCTAATTGGTATTACCCTCACTGTTCGTTGTAGAATTTGAATTTAATCGAACCGCTGACTCACCCATGCTACAATCACACGAGTCTACCCTATGCTAAAAGTGACCCGTCGAGCCACGCGCGGGAGCCAGGTGTCCCTGGCGCGCCACGCGGAGGAACCAAAAACTCAGTATAAATGCAGGGCATTGGCACTTGAATTTTGGCGTTGGTTCGACGTAAAAACTCATTTCGTACATTGAGATATCGTCTGTTTACTCCAAAAACACACACAATCACGAAATTCTGTCGCGATACGCGGTAATAACTCGATGCGATAACAGGGTAATAACTCGATCACTACTACGATTTAATGTCCGATCGATAAAAACCAATCCGATGGATGTTTAAGTGTTGCCCGTATTTGGGCTATACTTTGTCATTCGTCGTGAAGATTTTGGATCTCGTGAGTTGTCGTAAAAGTTGTATTAAGTTACTGACCTAGTTTTCGTGTGCATTGTTATTTAATTAGGTTAACAGGCTAATCAGTAGGCTAAACTCTGCCCGACTAAACTTGCAATGTGAGTCATTCTCCTTTTTATCAAATTGTTTCCAAAACCACCCTACTTGTTTTCAAAGTTATAATTACAGGGATTAAGTCTTTGTAATCTTCAATTACTGCCGGTATGTGGGGTTTTGTATACATTACTTGATACCCGTCACCACTGGACAATGGGTTAGCCAATGGGTGATATGACCATAGTCACAGATACTTTCGAGTGACAAATACCGATTTGGGGTAATTGGTTGATAGAAACAATGTAATCACCCTTAATACTGTATATTATAACAATGTGTCGTTTTGTGCAACTTGAATGACTCGCCAGTATTTCCCTGCTGATAAAACCTTTTTAAAACATGTTTCAGGTGATCAGCTGTGATCCAGGAAAAAGTGTCGTGTAGCGCTACAAGCTTGAGGAAGTGGCTCAATAAAATGAATAAACATGTTGTTGTAAAATAAGGGGATTTCTCAGTGAAATCACCTTTATTGTAAATTATGGGTGTTATCCCCAATTTGTGAAATAAAATAAATTGGGCATTTTCAAGTTTTAAAAGATCCTGTTAAAATTCCGCTGCCAACTCAATTAATAAATACCACGGGTTTTCTGTCCCGCGGCTCCTGAAACGGGTGAAACCGGGCCAGGGGCCGTGACGGAAAAAGGTGGTATCAAAGCCACTGATTTAAGACAATTAAGTATTTAGAAATACTTAATTTTTCTGATTGCCATTTTGTGATTCTGTGAAAATTCAATATTACAAAATTTTAACTTAGAATTTTGTGTGTTTCTTCATATATGCTAACAGCATGAATGAACAATCCGAAGCACTTCAAAAATTTACTATCCATACCATAGATATGGATACCACCGATACCTTCCCTGGCTACCAGGCTGATACTGAAGAGCCAATGGTATTCCAAGCCCAACCTCAGGAGAAACCAAAGCCGAAAAAGAGAAGAAGACTCGTAGGCGGGAGGCGTGTGCGTAGGAAGAAACCAGCGGTACAGAAAGTTATAAAGACTGAGGATTCAAAGGATAAAGTCAAAGGAAAGGAGATTGGGGAGAGTTTCGAGCAAGCTCAGAAAATGCCATCGTGGGAGGAGCTGGATCGTAAATTGAGACTTAGTGACCTCATCGGACCTGCCGATGAACACCTCTTCAATTACCCAGTTGAAGCACAACTTCCAGTTAATCTGGAACCTGCTATTCCAGATCCTATTATCCACCCCCGACCTCTACCAGAAGAGCTAGAAGAATGGTGGACAACTGACTGGCAATTTCAGAATCTTTTAAATAACCCTAATACCTTTTTCCCCCAATTTGACCCTGAGCCTCCACTACACCCACCAATGAGCAATGAGAACTTGGCTGAACTTCGCCACTATGGCGAGGAGCTGGTGGACGCAGGAAATAGAATCCGAGATATGGGGGGAGAGGATATCATGGAAGTACGACGAGAGGGAACGTCGTTTCTGAGATACCAGCTGACTGGGATGGTGTGACTGTGTGGTTGTGGTTGTATAATAATAAAATAATAATAAATATTAACAAAAATATAATCCTGTAAAATAACTTAAAATAAAACCCTTGTAAGATAACTGGTGTGTACGGACGCATATTAAAATATATAAAATATGGAAGTCGAAAAATCGACAATTTTGGCTATATGTGTTTGACGTGATTATGTGCAATTTCTTTATTATGTTTGGTTATTATTCATTTTGTGCTAATAAGTTACATATATTAATTACCAGATGGAACACGCTGGTAATGAACCAGTTAATGAGGGTAACCAATCCGAGCAAAAAAATGAAGATCACTTTCTTAACCGACAAGATATAGAAAACATCGTTGCCCAGGGAATAGCAAATGCTATTCCAGCAATTATTGCTGCTGCCCGAAATCCAGTTGAACCTCAACAAATTATTCCCAGTAAATGTACTCACAGCGACAATTTCAGTAATAGCATAAATGGAGGCGGGTGTAACACCCCGTGTTTTCACAGGTCAAGTCAAACCAAGGTCTAAGTCAACGACCGATTTCGCGCAACTTGACTCGTAGAAATTTCTTTATTTAATTCGTATTATGTGGAGTAAGTGTTGTTAATGATAATAATTGATGTGTGTTAATCGTTAATCAATCGACTTACGACTGTGAATTATAGAAAGTAACAATACGATAAATTTAACTAATCAATAATCAAGCTATGCTACTCGACATCGAATCATGATACGAATCGCAACTCGACTTAATCTGGGTAATTATACGTGTGTGTGTGCCTTAAGTGTTACTTGTGCGTGCTTATGTGTGTATGTTGTGGAAACCAATCGAACCGCTTGCAATCGAAATTGAAACGCTAAAAATCGTCGCGTCAAACACTCAACCCAAGTGCCATCCGATCAGATAGACGTCCGATCGGATAGCCGCCTTGCCAGCAAACAAGAGTCATCCGACCGGGATGTCATCCGATCGGATAAGCCATCCGAGCGGTATGTCATCCGATCGGATAAGTCTTTCCTCTTTCGGAATCCTATAAATACTCCTGTCATTGTCACTCTTTCCATTTCTGGAAACCCTCTGTCCGAACCACTCGTTCTCCTCACCTTTTCTTCGATTTCTCTCAATCCAGGTAAGATATCGCCCTAAATCTTGTACTTTCATGATCTACACGCACTCCTACACCTTTCTATCTTTTAAATCTTAACTTTTAACCACGAAATCACTAGATTTCGGGTGTTCTAGGGTGACGTCATCATGTGTTCTTCAATAACTTCAAGTTTTGACTTTAATCCGCCAAGAAAAACCGAGGTCTAAGAAGAGACTGCCTTTCAAACCCTCAAGCACGTGCTTCGCAATGCTCCTCTTCTCACGTTGCCCGACGGAAACGATGATTTCATTGTCTATTGTGATGCTTCCAACCTTGGTCTTGGTTGTGTTCTCATGCAACGGGACAAGGTCATAGCTTACGCATCTCGTCAGCTCAAAATCCACGAGAAGAACTATACAACCCATGATCTCGAGCTAGGCGCAGTTGTTTTTGCGTTAAAGATTTGGCGACACTACATGTATGGTACCAAGTGTACGATCTTCACCGATCATAGGAGCCTACAACATATCTTTAATCAGAAGGAACTTAATATGCGTCAACGCCGATGGGTAGAACTTCTCAACGATTACGACTGTGAGATCCGTTATCTCCCAGGCAAAGCAAATGTTGTTGCCGACGCACTCAGCAGACGGAGTTATCTGCTTAGCACTCGTAATGTTCAAGTCCAACACGATCTCGAAACCCTAATCCTCGATGGAGCCCAACTTGTGAGCAAATCAAATGGGATATTCCACTTTTTAGACCGAATTTGGATTCCCAAACGAACGGATTTGCGACAGATCTTGATGGACGAAGCCCACAAATCCCAGTATTCTATTCATCCTGGTGCTGATAAAATGTACCAGGACCTCCGTTATAAGTACTGGTGGCCGGGTATGAAAAGGGATATCGCTCTCTACGTCGGAAAATTCCTAACTTGTGCTAGAATCAAGGCTGAACATCAAAGACCCTCTGGCTTACTCGAACAACCACCAATTCCTATGTGGAAGTGGGAAAGTATAGCTATGGATTTCGTAACCAAGCTACCGCACACGTCATCAGGTCACGACAGCATATGGGTTGTGGTCGACCGTTTGACTAAATCAGCTCACTTTCTGCTGATACGAGAAGACTACAAGGTAGAACGATTAGCCCGAATCTACACCGACGAGATCATTTGTAATCATGGGACGCCTCGTGACATCATTTCTGATCGTGATGCTCGGTCTACCTCGCGACTATGGGAAACGTTTCAAACGGCACTCGGTACAACGCTTAATCTAAGTACCGCTTTCCACCCTCAAACCGACGGTCAGACTGAAAGAACGATTCGTACTCTTGAAGACATGCTCCGTTCGTGTGTCTTAGACTTTGGCGGTAATTGGGATAAATACCTCCCATTAGTCTAATTCTCGTACAACAACAGCTATCATTCTAGCATCCAAATGGCACCATTCGAGGCATTATACGGAAGAAGATGTCGATCGCCTATTGTGTGGCACGAGATCGGTCATTCGCAATTAACCGGTCCTGAGCTACTACAAGAAATGACATACAAAATTTTCCAAATCCGGGACAACCTGGTGATAGCCTGGGATCGACAGAAAAGTTACTCCTATCATTGTCACTCTTTCCATTTCTGGAAACCCTCTGTCCGAACCACTCGTTCTCCTCACCTTTTCTTCGATTTCTCTCAATCCAGGTAAGATCTCGCCCTAAATCTTGTACTTTCATGATCTACACGCACTCCTACACCTTTCTATCTTTTAAATCTTAATTTTTAACCGCGAAATCACTAGATTTCGGGTGTTCTAGGGTGACGTCATCATGTGTTCTTCAAGAACTTCATGTTTTGACTTTAATCCGCCAAGAACAACCGAGGTCTAACTGATTTCCACGCAAACATACAAAGATCTTGTAAAGATCTCGACATAAGAATGATGAAAAAGGATTGAAAGATGGTTTTAACTTTCTTTCAACTCTTTTACACTCAAAACCCTCAAAACCGGTAGAAACTGGTCCTGGTCTAGTCTTCTACTCACTCTTAGTGTTGTACTGGCTCAGATCTGGATTCTACCAACGAGACTACCGATTTCGGGTTAACCAAGACCTGCCACCTCGAGCCGATAACCGGCCAGATTAGGGTGATTCCTGGTCGGGTTGGTCATCTGGGTCGAACTAGGGGTCCTGTTGGCTAACACGTTATCAAAGTGCCTCGACATAACGACAAACTTCAAACAACCAAGTGTAGAACGAATAGGATAAACAGGACGGATTACTGTCCGAACGGATTGCTGTTCGATCGGATAGGTCATCCGAACGGATTGTCATCCGAACGAATTACACTTGGGTCCCACCCTTTTAAAACAACCTTATCCGAAGTTTGAGTATCGAACGAATTGCAATCCGATCGGACGACCATCTGACTGGATTAATCTTCGGATCATGAGATACTACGACTTTAAAGACTTAAACAATTTTCGACATGTTCAATGACAAGGTTGCCATCCGATCGGATTGCCATCCGATCGAATGACACTTCTGTCATGTGCTTGCCTTTAGTAAATAACCTCATTACAAAGCCGCCGTCCGACCGGATCACTATCCGACCGGATGACCATCCGAACGGATTTTCATCCGCACAACTTGTCATCCGATCGACCGACTTGGAAGATAGAGATACTTCGATGTTTTCAAAATACTACAACGAAAACTACAAAAGTCAAACCATCATATACAAACACATTCACCTTTTAGGAAGAAGCAATCCACTCGAATAGTCATCCGACCGGATAATCTATCCGACCGGATGACCATCCGAACAGATTGTTATCCGCACGGATTGCTGTCCGCTCGGATCACCATCCGATCGAACTACCATCCGACCCACTCATACCTTGCCTCGTTTTTCCGCATCACTTATCGTTATGCAACCTAATCTATTCAGGCTAATCTTACTCGCTAAGCGCTCCCTTCAATCCATCAATCGATGTGAGTATACTCGATCCCTTTTTGCTTTAAGCACTTTTGGGTGTTACATACGTTACGAATATTCAAACTACAACTATCACCCTACTCAAACTATTTGAACGCTAACCGTTAATGCATGTTATACGTGGCTTATGAATGCTTGTTTGTTATGTTTATACATGGAATGCTGTTGTAACACCTCGAAAATTCACGTCCTATAATGTGTTGACACGTGTCATATGTTTGAACGTGTGAAAGAATGTTATGAAAGGATTAAAGGTGACAATCATGGAAAGTACGTGAATATACGAGTTCTAAATGTCAACAGTGAATAAATATATTGTACATTAACCCTACACGATGCTTATAGCATCAAACGAATAAATCACGGATCATGCAAAGCTAAAAGTGAGAGATTACAAACTATAGGGGTTAAATGTGTCAACATGTTTAAGTTATACCTCTGAGTGACCTTTTGACAAACCCGAAGCTTTGTAACTGTCAATTATGCTCACTAGAATGCACGATATAAATTTCATGAAGTTTCGTTATCGTATGAGAAAGTTATGATCAAATTCGTATGCAAGGGGTTAAAGCGATAACGTTGAAAGTTATGACTTTTCGGGTTAACCAGAAATGTCCAGGGACTTGGCAAGGTGGGTATAAGTCCTAAAGCCCTTGTAGGTAAATAAGGAGGGCTCAAATTGCAATATATAAAGGTTAGTTGCCCTTTCGAAAGGCCAAGGGACAAAGATGTGGAAACTAGAAAATGCATAATCTGATTACAGGTCTCAAGCGGGCCACGTAAAGGTTAACAAGACCTTACGCGGGCCGCGTCCGATGCACAGTAACAGCAACTTTAGACAGCAGCCTGCAAACGCGCTCAACCGACCTTTAACTGATATTTTCACATTGTGGGCGACCCCTAAACAGTTCCTAGAGCACTAGGGACACTTGTGGGTAAGTTATGGTCAGTTGTAGACTTAGATGTCAACAAATTATGGTGAAAAATTCACTATAAAAGGGCCATGCGTTGCAACCAATGCTTCACACCTTCCATCTGCACATTGGAGCATTTCTGGAGCTAAGGACTTCTCTCTAAGCTTCACATTTCGTGCAAAGGACTTCAGTAAGTTTGCTAATCCTTCCTTAGTTAAGTTTTTGCTTAGTTATAGCTTAAAAGTCAAACCGTCGTAATTAACGGTTCACTTTAAGATTAATCACTAATGGTCCAGTGATTACTCGAATCAAAAGTAGTTATAAGTTGGTAATTATGTGGGTAATAAACCCTTAAAAGGGTTCCCCCTGATTCCCACTCTAACTAGGTCAAATGTCGGGTCAAACTTGCTAATAAAAAGTCAACAGGATACTTAAATTCTAATTTATGCATAATTAGCAATGTAGAACACATACAACCTGTTTTATCATTAATATAACTTGGTAATTAGTGTAAGAACATGTCTAAACATGTTCAACCCGACAATTTACTGTTTAGACCCGGTTCGGAACCGAAAGTCGCAAGACTTTGACTTTTGATTTGACTTCAGTTCTGACCCGTTTTGGTATGATTTAGAAATACCTAAGAGCTTCATTTGGACCAGGTTACATGCTAGTATAACCCTCTGTGATTATACACCATGGTTCATTAGTTAACCAATTAATACGCATGATTCCGTTAATTGCTCATATGTTGACCATTATGCCCTTTTCACCTTAAAACGTGATTTGTGAAAATGTAAAAGTGTAGAAACCTTAGTTACTGATATATAAACTTGTATGCAAAGTTTGACATCAGTTTGAGGTGTAGATTGAGAGTTATGCTCATTAGCGTAATTAAGAAGCTTTATGTTAATTAAACGGCGTATTTAGCGTATAGCCTATTTAAACTCACTTTTTGATATCAGACTTATTACCCACTGATATAATACATTATTTTGGGATTTTTGAAGATTTTTAATTAATTTTAGGCTGAGCATAACTTATAGTCGTAGGCTTAACCCGGTAATTGTCGGTTTTGCCCTTACGGGCTATAAAATGAGTTTTACATATCTAAATGACTCCAAACCTTTTGCTACTGATCACATATGATAAATAAATTATTTTAAACCTTCTGGAATAATAAAATTATTAGATTTCTATATAGAACCCGGAAACGGCTTCTAATCGCCTTATTAAGCGTTTTTAACGCATAGTATGTACTAAAACTATTTTAAACATACAAAGGGTGATACCTTCTGAGATTTTAGGTAAATTATAATATTTTAACAGTAAGCAAAGGTTGTTGAACTCAGAATTCAGTTTTGAGCTTTACGACTTATGTGAAATTACCAAAATGCCCCTACGGTGCATAGATTGGTTATAATTGATAAATTTCACATATATACTCTACCCTACTGTTATAACTTAGTAAACTAAGTATTTTTGCTGATTATATCTGACCTGTAACTCAGCTTAATTAAAGACCCGTTAGGATTCTAATAGGTTATTATAAACCTTCGTTCCAGATTAGGAGTACCAGTAAAAGCTACTTGCATTTGCTTATTGTGATTATTACATTGCTCAGGTAAATACCTTTAACTTAGTTTCCCTATACGGGCTTGGGTTACGGTATATAAAATACCGCTTGGTCGGACATCAAATCTTCCATCGTTTGGTGGTTAATTGAATAATTTGATCGGTCCGTTTAAACAGTTTTGTTTACTTAAAAGCCTTTGGGGGGTTAATGACCATGTCCCGGATATCCTTGGCATCATTTTACGAAATGGCCATGACTTAAGCGCGGGGTGTAGGCGTACACCCGTCAGTGCATAAAAGAATAATGTGGTGTGTCTATTGATCTTTAACCCGGACACGATCCGGGCTACTGAACGCATAAGGAACATGTAATTCGTTCACAAGATTATATATTTAAATAATTCTCCCAAGTTATAAAATGTTTATGCCACGTGCATCCAAATCAATTTTTAATCATTTTCCAAAATGAGTCAGTTGATTGTATTTACCAGTGTAAACTGACGTATTTTCCCAAAAAGATTAAATGCAGGTACTAAGCGTAATTGGCTGGGATTTCTCCTTAGCATCAATAGAAGTCTCACAAGCTTAAGATGCCTAAAGTCTGTTGAACTATTTCTATTTCATTTTCGATCCATCTGTGGATAAACAATCGACTGTTGTGATACACGATATTACAATATTTTTATTCGGTTGAAATGTATCTTTAAATTGCTTCCGCTGTGCATATTAAATATTGTGTTGTTTGACTATTATGTTGCCAACCACGTCACGATACTCCCCACCGGTGGCACGTGGAAATCGGGGTGTGACAGGTTGGTATCAGAGCCAACACTTAGTGAATTAAACACTAGCCTTTTGTGTTTAATCTCAGTTACACAATTGCACATTTCTAAACTTTCGAGTCTAGACATATAACATAGGACAAATTCTGCTTTGTTTTGTGTTGTCCTTTATTTTATATATATTTTTGTTGTTATCTCATGATATATTGACAGGATTTAAAATGCCGCCAAGATTCTTCCGAAGAAGAGGACGAGGAAAGGGGCCAATCACCGCCCCCAATGACAACGAGGCAGGACCTTCGCATGTGCGAGCTCCTTCCACCATCGAGAGTGACGATCCCCGACAGAACCGGAGGAACCTCTTCGAACCAGGTAGACGATCCGTCTCGCACAGCTCGACACCTCCCATTCACAACTCATATGGGACACAGTCGGAAAATGAGCCCGACAACCCACAACCGTTTTACATACCTTTACAGCGATCCTTATCGCACCATTCTTTTGGTGACCCTACACCTGTTTTTAGGGGCCGGTTTAACCCGGCAAACTTCATGCAAGAACCAGAGGGTTTCAACCCATTGGGACCAGAGGATCATTTCTCTGGCGATCACGAAGAGGATATGGATGAGGACACGGATCCCGTCGAACCTGCCAGTGGTACACCGAACCATCCCATAGAGATCTCGGATGGATCTTCTTTCCACGGGTCACCCTATGGTGGTCCAGACAGCTTTCAGGCGAGGTTCACTCAGCACGAGTGGTACTTCACACCCTCGCATCATTCGTCGCCTCATCAGCAGCAGCAGGATCCCTCTGTGGATTCACGGTTTGTGGCAGTCACGCCACCACCTCCACCGCCACCAGTTCAGCCGGCACCTCCACAACCGCCAAGGGGTAGGAGAACCGAAGCACGTATGTCTGCACGAGGAGGAGACTTTCATTTTAGCTCTCCTCGACAATCAAGTGGCAGTCATTATCCGCCACTTCCAGAAGATCCACCAATGGGTGGACCTTCAAACCCCGTTGCACCGCAACCACCACCTATGGGTTTTGATAACCCGATACCAGCATACACGGGTTCCATGGCGTATAACCCGTTTGGGCCGCGGGTTCACACCAACTACAATTACGGTGAAGCCGACCCATACATGGTAGCAGCCAATTATAACGCCCTTCATCCTGAAGGACAATATGGAGATCCATGGGGAGCAGGGTACCCAACTCATGGGTACCAGATACCTGCCAGACCTATAATTCGGACGCAATCGCAGCCGCCAAGGTTCTCCCTACCAGAGCATGAAGAAATTCTGCAAAGGTTGGACCAGGTCGAGCGAGACTTTCATCGAGAGCGCAGGGAACGACAGACCTTCTTCCAAGGATTGACAAGCCTAATAAAAGGGAAGAGCAAAAAGGACCATTGAATCCTTCCACTGTTGTTGTAATTTTCCTTGTATCATGTGAGCCCCTGCGTGGGCCTGTCTTGCTGTATTAACCCCTGTGTGGGTATGTATATTTGTTTGTTTTGACCCCTGCGTGGGTCTATCTTTCTGTTAACCCCTATGAGGGTATGATGTTTGCTTAAGTCCCTGCGTGGACTAGTATGTTGTTTAAGTCCCTGCGTGGACTAGTATGTTGTTTGACCCCTGCGTGGGTAACTTGTTTATTAAAAAGTCCCGTTTAGGGCGACGTGTAACCTATTAATAATTAATGGAGTGTTATGTTTATAAATTTCATTTTTTCTATTATATGCATAAATATTATATATGAAATAAATAAATCAAAACCATTCCTTTTGATAATAATCTGCCTACTAAATACTGAATAAGAATCTTAAGAGTGAAACCTAGCCTGAGTGTCATTATAAAGACCTGGCCAAGATGGTAAGACCTGTTTAAAAGATTCGTATCCCTGTTAACATCTGTAAACATGTTAACGTTCCTGGCAGACGTGATTAGTTAAAATCACCCACGTCATTCTTATATAAGGATTCTTCAAAAGATTCCTAACCCAGCTAAATGATCTCTGAATCATGGGTTAAGATGATCAAATTTGACCATACGTGGTAATATAGCGCCTACGGGCCCTGCTCATTTCCATATGAGCCAAAAGACAGTGGTAGCGATGACTCCCTGTCCGAAAAAGGTAATGAACTATGTTCAAACCTCAATGCTTTGATTCTCTGAAATCATAGCTTATAATTTATAAACGTCCTTGTGACTAGGCCTATTGTGCCAGTATACCTTCATGCTTTGATTCTCTGAAATCATAAGCTTATAAATGTCCTAGTGACTAGGCCTTTTGTGCCACTAATAAAACTGTTATTGTTTTATGATTAGGATAAATTATAATAGAAATCCTAAATAAATGTGATTAATAAATTAACCAAGTATGGTCTCTGTTTACCATGGTTAATGAATTAACCTAAGGGGCAATTCCATAATAAACTATTGTCCTTGTTTTCTGTAACAGTTCAATTAAAATGGCTAACTCAGACGAAATTAAAAGCCATCCAGTGGAGAATATTGATAACGCCCGAATTAATTTAACGGGTGCTGAATTGAAAGCGTTGGTGGACGACGCAGTTACAAAGGCATTGGAGCGGCAGTACGAAGAGTATAGTGGGACTCGAAGTAGGACCCTATCTACACCGCATACAAAGCCACCTTCCAAGAAGGAAAACCCAAGAAAGATGATGACAGACTCTCCTCAAACCACCACAGTGCTCCATCTCAACAGATAGTACTTAATCAAGAACCCCGTAGTAAGGGTTGCTCCTATAAATACTTTGTCTCGTGCAAGCCCATAGATTTTACTGGGGAAAAGGGAGCCATTGACTGCATGACGTGGTTAGACGAGATGGACACGGTTGTGGATATCAGCGGATGCGCTGAGAGGGATGTGGTCAAGTTTGTGTCGCAATCATTTAAGGGTGAAGCATTAGCCTGGTGGAGATCTCTGATTTAAGCCACCAGGAAAATCCCATTGTACAACATGTCTTGGGAATAATTCGTTGCCCTCATCAAGGAAAATTACTGCCCCCAGCATGAGGTTGAGAAGATAGAGTCTGATTTTCTATCATTGGTGATGACAAACCTTGACTGTCAAGCTTACCTCACGAGCTTCAACACAATGTCCCGGTTGGTTCCATATCTGGTAACCCCGGAACCAAAAAGAATAGCTCGTTTTATCGGTGGTTTAGCCCCGGAAATTAAGGCAAGCGTGAAGGCCTCTCGGCCAGCTGCTTTCAGATCAGTAGCTGACATATCTTTGTCCCTAACTCTGGATGCGGTCAGACAAAGATCGCTGAGGAACAAAGATGCTGAGAAGAGAAAACGTGAAGATGATAATTCACGGAGGTCGAACAAGAAACACCGTGGAAACGGTGACAACAAGAGGGGGTCTGAGTCAAGGAAAGATGGGCATCTGTCTGGTGAGAAGCCCAAATGCAAAGTTTGCAACAAACAGCACTTTGGAAAGTGCAGACTCGAGTCGAACTCACAGACTCAGTCAAAAACCTATGCTTGTGGTATATGCAAGTCCAAGGACCACAAAACCGTGGATTGCAAAAAGCTGAAGGATGCAACTTGCTACAGTTGCAATGAAAAGGGGCACATTAAAACCAACTGCCCTAAATACGCCAAGAAGCCTGAAGAGGCCAAGAAGACCAATGCTAGGGTCTTCAGAATGGACGCAAAGGAAGCGGTTCTAGACGACAACATTATTACAGGTACTTTCCTTGTAAATGATGTCTATGCACGAGTACTTTTTGATTCAGGCGCTGATAAGTCTTTCGTAGATAATAAGTTTTGTGGATTGTTGAAATTACCTGTCAAAACCTTAAGTGTGAATTATGAGGTGGAGTTAGCAGATGGCACACTAGAAACCGTCTCAACTGTGTTAGATGGATGTGTTATATCCATTAAGAACCATTCTTTTCCTCTGTCTTTACTTCCCTTTAAGTTAACTGGTTTTGACATAGTTTTGGGTATGGACTGGTTATCTCATAACCAGGCCCAAATTGTCTGCAACAAGAAACAAGTGGTAATAAAGACTCCGTCTGGTGAATCACTTACCATTCGGGGAGATACCCAGTATGGGCTGCCTGAGCAAGTGACTATGCTCAAAGCTTCAAAGTGTTTAAAGAAGGGTTGTGTCATCTACATGGCACAAGTGATTATTGATGAGCCTAAACCGAAGATTGAAGACATCCCCGTCATTTCTGAATACCCTGAAGTTTTTCTGGAAGAACTACCTTGTTTACCACCAGATAGGCAAGTGGAATTCAGGATTGATATCATCCCTGGAGCAGCACCAGTTGCTAGAGCACCTTACAGGTTAGCACCCACAGAAATGAAGGAATTGAGAACACAACTGGATGAATTGCTAGCTAAAGGTTTCATTAAACCTAGTTCGTCTCCTTGGGGAGCACCAGTCTTGTTTGTCAAGAAGAAGGATGGATCGATGCGTCTGTGCATCGATTACCATGAACTTAATAAGGTCACAATAAAGAATAGGTATCCTTTGCCCATAATCGACGATCTGTTCGATCAGCTACAAGGGGCAAGTTATTTCTCGAAGATTGACTTAAGGTCAGGCTACCACCAACTGAAGGTTAGAGATGAAGACGTATAGAAAACTGCATTTAGGACTCGTTATGGTCATTACGAGTTCCTAGTGATGCCTTTTGGGCTCACTAATGCACCGGCCGCGTTCATGGATCTCATGAATCGCGTTTGCAAACCTTACTTAGACAAGTTCGTCATCGTTTTCATCGACGACATTCTTATCTACTCGAAGAATCAAGCTGACCACGAGAAACACCTTCGCTGTATTCTTAAACTCCTACATCAGGAGAAGCTCTATGCCAAATTCTCTAAATGTGAATTTTGGCTTCGAGAAGTCCAATTCCTTGGACATGTGGGGAGTGAGCGTGGTATCCAAGTGGATCCCGCTAAGGTAGAAGCAGTTATGAACTGGAAGGAACCAAAGACGCCTAGAGAAATTCGTAGCTTCCTGGGATTGGCAGGATATTACAGGCGTTTCATTGAAATTTTTTCAAGGATTGCTGCACCCCTAACTTCCTTGACTAAGAAGAAAGTAAAGTTCGTTTGGGGCCCTAAGCAGCAAGAGTCCTTTGATATCCTAAAGCAAAAGTTGAGCAACGCCCCAGTACTGACATTGCCAGATGGAATAGAAGATTTTGTGGTTTACTGCGACGCATCGCACACTGGCATGGGGTGTGTGCTTATGCAGAAAGGCAAGGTTATTGCCTATGAATCGCGACAGTTAAAAGTGCATGAAAAGAATTACACCACCCATGACTTGGAGTTGGGTGCCTTTGTATTCGCACTAAAACTGTGGAGGCATTATTTATATGGAATCAAATGCATGATCTATTCTGATCACAAGAGCCTCTAGCACCTGTTTAATCAGAAGGATTTAAACATGAGGCAGCGCCGTTGGATGGAGACTTTGAATGATTATGATTGTGAAATCAGATACCATCCCGGCAAAGCGAATGTAGTCGCTGATACCTTGAGTCGAAAGGAAAGGGTGAAACCCATCCGAATCAATGCCAAGAGCATTGAGATTAAGAACAGTTTGACTGAAAGGTTGTTAGTTGCACAGAGGGAAGCTGTGTCGGAAGCTAACTATCCTAACGAAAAGCTAGAGGTAACTGAGGAGCAGTTATCACTTGGCAATGACGGAATTCTGAGATTGAATGGACGAATATGGGTTCCAATCTATGGAGGACTTCGTGATGTTATCCTCCAGGAAGCCCATAGTTCTAAATATTCCGTTCATCCTGGAGCTGATAAAATGTATCAGGATCTAAGGACAAATTATTGGTGGATAGGCTTGAAAAAGTCTGTAGCTGCCTATGTAGCTAAGTGCTTGACTTGTGCGCAAGTCAAAGCAGAACATCAAAAGCCGTCAGGCTTGCTACAACAGCCTGAACTTCCTACGTGGAAGTGGGAAATGGTAACCATGGATTTTATCACCAAGTTACCCAAGACAAGGAAAGGAAGATACGATATGGGTTATAGTTGATAGACTGACTAAGTCAGCACATTTCCTACCCATTAAGGAGACTTATAGCTCCGACATGCTAGCCCAATTATACGTGGATAAGATTGTAGCCTTACATGGCATACCTATGTCTATTATCTCTGACAGAGATACTAGGTACACGTCACATTTCTGGAAAAGCTTCCAACAATCTTTGGGCACGCGTTTGAATTTTAGTACGGCTTACCATCCGCAGACGGACGGCCAGAGTGAGCGTACTATTCAAACGTTGGAAGACATGCTACGCGCATGTGTGATCGATATAGGTGGTAGTTGGGATAAGAACCTACCACTAATTGAGTTCTCCTACAACAATAGCTACCACACCAGCATAAAGGCTGCGCCTTTCGAGGCCTTATACGGTAGAAAGTGTAGAACGCCCGTTTGTTGGGCGGAAGTTGGAGATGTCCAATTATCAGGACCAGAGATAGTCTTTGAAACGACGGACTAGATTGTTCAGATTCGTGACCGTCTCAAAGCTGCCCGAAATAGGCAGAAGAGCTACGCAGATCCAAAGTGTAAATATTTTCACTTCGAAGTAGGTGACAAAGTGTTGCTTAAAGTATCACCCTGGAAGGGAGTGATGCGATTTGGTAAGAAAGGCAAGCTAAGCCCGAGATACATAGGACCTTTCGAGGTTATCGAACGTGTCGGGTCAGTTGCCTATAAGTTAAACTTACCTGAAGAGCTCAGTGGAATTCACAATGTGTTCCACATCTGCAATCTGAAGAAGTGCTTCGCTGATGAATCACTGGTTATGCCACATACAAATGTGCATATAGATGAGAGCTTAAAATTTGTGGAAAAACCATTGTCGATTGAAGATCGACAGGTTAAGAAGCTTCGAAGGAAGCATGTGCCTATTGTAAAGGTAAAATGGGATGCCTGTAGAGGACTCGAATATACGTGGGAGGTTGAGTCCACGATGAAAGAAAAGTACCCTTATTTATTTCAGTAAATCTCGGGGTCGAGATTTCTTTTAAGGGGGTGAGGATGTAACACCTCGAAAATTCACGTCCTATAATGTGTTGACACGTGTCATATGTTTGAACGTGTGAAAGAATGTTATGAAAGGATTAAAGTTGACAATCATGGAAAGTATGTGAATATACGAGTTCTAAATGTCAACAGTGAATAAATATATTGTACATTAACCCTACATGATGCTTATAGCATCAAACGAATAAATCATGGATCATGCGAAGCTAAAAGTGAGAGATTACAAACTACAGGGGTTAAATGTGTCAACATGTTTAAGTTATACCTCTGAGTGACCTTTTGACAAACCCGAAGCTTTGTAATTGTTAATTATGCTCACTAGAATGCACGATATAAATTTCATAAAGTTTCGTTATCGTATGAGAAAGTTATGATCAAATTCGTATGCAAGGGGTTAAAGCGTTAACGTTGAAAGTTATGACTTTTCGGGTAAACCAGAAATTTCCAGGGACTTGGCAAGGTGGGTATAAGTCCTAAAGCCCTTGTAGGTAAATAAGGAGGGCTCAAATTGCAATATATAAAGGTTAGTTGCCCTTTCGAAAGGCCAAGGGACAAAGATGCGAAAACTAGAAAATGCATAATCTGATTACAGGTCTCAAGCGGGCCGCGTAAAGGTTAACAAGACCTTACGCGGGCCGCGTCCGATGCACAATAATTGCAACTTTAGAGAGCAGCCTGGAAACGCGCTCAACCGACCTTTAACTGATATTTTCACATTATGGGCGACCCCTAAACAGTTCCTAGAGCACTAGGGACACTTGTGGGTAAGTTATGGTCAGTTGTAGACTTAGATGTCAACAAATTATGGTGAAAAATTCACTATAAAAGGGCCATGAGTTGCAACAAATGCTTCACACCTTCCATCTGCACATTGGAGCATTTCTGGAGCTAAGGACTTCTCTCTAAGCTTCACATTTCGTGCATAGGACTTCAGTAAGTTTGCTAATCCTTCCTTGGTTAAGTTTTTGCTTAGTTATAGCTTAAAAGTCAAACCATAGTAATTAACGGTTGACTTTAAGATTAATCACTAATGGTCCAGTGATTAGTCGAATCAAAAGTAGTTATAAGTTGGTAATTATGTGGGTAATAAACCCTTAAAAGGGTTCCCCCTGATTCCCACTCTAACTAGGTCAAATGTCGGGTCAAACTTGCTAATAAAAAGTCAACAGGATACTTAAATTCTAATTTATGCATAATTAGCAATGTAGAACACATACAACCTGTTTTATCATTAATATAACTTGGTAATTAGTGTAAGAACATGTCTAAACATGTTCAACCCGACAATTTACTGTTTAGACCCGGTTCGGAACCGAAAGTCGCAAGACTTTGACTTTTGCTTTGACTTCAGTTCTGACCCGTTTTGGTATGATTTAGAAATACCTAAGAGCTTCATTTGGACCAGGTTACATGCTAGTATAACCCTCTGTGATTATAGACCATGGTTCATTAGTTAACCAATTAATACGCATGATTCCGTTAATTGCTCATATGTTGACCATTATGCCCTTTTCACCTTAAAACGTGATTTGTGAAAATGTAAAAGTGTAGAAACCTTAGTTACTGATATATAAACTTGTATACAAAGTTTGATATCAGTTTGAGGTGTAGATTGAGAGTTATGCTCATTAGCGTAATTAAGAAGCTTTATGTTAATTAAACGACGTAATTAGCGTATAGCCTATTTAAACTCACTTTTTGATATCAGGCTTATTACCCACTGATGTAATATATTATTTTGGGATTTTTGAAGATTTTTAATTAATTTTAGGCAGAGCATAACTTATAGTCGTAGGCTTAACCCGGTAATTGTCGGTTTTGCCCTTACGGGCTATAAAATGAGTTTTACATATCTAAATGACTCCAAACCTTTTGTTACTGATCGCATATGATAAATAAATTATTTTAAGCCTTCTGGAATAATAAAATTATCAGATTTCTATATAGAACCCGGAAACGGCTTCTAATCGCCTTATTAAGCGTTTTTAACGCATAGTATGTACTAAAACTATTTTAAACATACAAAGGGTGATACCTACTGAGATTTTAGGTAAATTATAATATTTTAACAGTAAGCAAAGGTTGTTGAACTCAGAATTCAGTTTTGAGCTTTACGACTTATGTGAAATTACCAAAATGCCCCTACGGTGCATAGATTGGTTATAATTGATAAATTTCACATATATACTCTACCCTACTGTTATAACTTAGTAAACTAAGTATTTTTGCTGATTATATCTGACCTGTAACTCAGGTTAATACTTAGGCTCTTTTATAACCTTTTAAATGACCAAACTACCCATACGGGGCATAGTTTGTGTTTAAATTCGTTTCGGGCATAATAAAAGACATCTTACTGATGTCACAACATATTTGGAGCATATTAACTTAGGAAACCTGTAAATGGCTCTCATTATTACCCGTTACGCTTATTACGCGTTCGGTTCGGTTTATGTAACTAGTTTACATAAATTAGCCGAAACGGGTCAAACCTTATCGGTTTTATCTCAAAATCCAGAATGTGTATAATATACCCATATTAAACAAGTCTTCATACTTGTTGGGTCCAAATCACATTCTATCCGGTCATCGCTTAATAGTGCGTATGAACCGTATCTTTGAAACTAACCGATCTAAGCTTAAGCTTAATTAAAGACCCGTTAGGATTCTAATAGGTTATTATAAACCTTCGTCCAGATTAGGAGTACCAGTAAAAGCTACTTGCATTTGCTTATTGTGATTATTACATTGCTCAGGTAAATACTTTTAACTTAGTTTCCCTATACGGGCTTGGGTTACGGTATATAAAATACCGCTTGGTCGGACATCAAATCTTCCATCGTTTGGTGGTTAATTGAATAATTTGATCGGTCCGTTTAAACAGTTTTGTTTACTTAAAAGCCTTTGGGGGGTTAATGACCATGTCCCGGATATCCTTGGCATCATTTTACGAAATGGCCACGACTTAAGCGCGGGGTGTAGGCGTACACCCGTCAGTGCACAAAAGAATAATGTGGTGTGTCTATTGATCTTTAACCCGGACACGATCCGGGCTACTGAACGCATAAGGAACATGTAATTCGTTCACAAGATTATATATTTAAATAATTCTCCCAAGTTATAAAATGTTTATGCCACGTGCATCCAAATCAATTTTTAATCATTTTCCAAAATGAGTCAGTTGATTGTATTTACCAGTGTAAACTGACGTATTTTCCCAAAAAGATTAAATGCAGGTACTAAGCGTAATTGGCTGGGATTTCTCCTTAGCATCAATAGAAGTCTCGCAAGCTTAAGATGCCTAAAGTCTGTTGAACTATTTCTATTTCATTTTCGATCCATCTGTGGATAAACAATCGACTGTTGTGATACACGATATTACAATATTTTTATTCGGTTGAAATGTATCTTTAAATTGCTTCCACTGTGCATATTAAATATTGTGTTGTTTGACTATTATGTTGCCAACCACGTCACGATACTCCCCACCGGGCCCACCGGTGACACGTGGAAATTGGGGTGTGACAGCTGTCTACCTGCCTTAGAAACGATAGTACTATAGTTTGGATTCCGCACCCGTTCTCACGGGGGTTGTTAAGGATCATTTACTTGCATGGATTACGGTGGTAATCATGTATTGCGAACTGCCTCGGGCAGTCAACCCGCAGTCATTGGTATCGATGAATCTATGTCGATAACTAACGTGCTTCATTTCACTATGTGTACGTGCTGGTTATGCGTAAACGAATTCGAACTCTATATGCTATTATTAAACTTGTATGCTCACCTTTACATTATATGTATTGACTTTATTTTAACGTATATGACAGGTGCTTAGGACACACACTTGGTAGGAATTTGAAGCTAGAATAAAGCTTTAGAGCCCAACAAATAGTTGTCTGTAGTGGTCAAACTAAGGGTCTCTAGAAGCAGATAAACAATTGCTCTACTTTGGAATCTGAGTTGTCGGAACAGAATATTTGCCTAGTTTTGTCTGTAATAATTGTTGTACTGTTTAAGATACGGTATGGGACGTATTATTTTAAATTGAATAGTATTGATAATTGTTATGGAAACTTCTGGACAATCTATTTCGCTCAGTGCCATGCCCCGATGATTCCGCCATCGGTTGGGGTGTGACAGATTGGTATCAGAGCCATAACTATAGGGAATTAGGCAAGACTCGACCTAGTCCGGGTCGATGTCTTAGAAACCTAGTCTATAGTTAGGAACCAACAGACCGACCTGTGCATAACCAGTAAGGATGATGTACGAGCTTACTTCCTCGGTATTCTCGCTTATGCTACAATATCACTACACTCGAGTTTACTGCTATAGATAGGCGATAAAGTCGAGATTAGGTGTGAAAACTGCAAACTCTCGACTAAATTGCTTAAATTAATTCTATTTCATCAACTTATCAATGATTTCTTCTTCTTTTTCAATAACGAACGGGGGAAATTATACCAAATCAGGAGTGAACCCCATATTTTGATGAATAATTTCCTCTATTTCTATCAAAAACAGGGACGAAGTTGTTGAGTCAGGGTTGAAACCCTAACCTTGACAACTTGTTCCGCATATTTTACAAAACTCTCACCAAAGTCTCAACGGACTCCAACGACCTGAAGTCACGACATGACTAACGGGAATTGTGTCAAACGCCCAAGAATCAAGGCAAGGACACAGTCCTGAAAGTCGAGCGTAGACGACAAGTCCACGCGAATAGTTGAATCGATTTGGTTAGTCGAAGTCTACTAGCCGCAGGCAATCTACCTCTCGATTTTTTACATAATCCAATTCTTAGCACGCAACTGCTGACTTAATAATTCGTCGATTTTATGAATTTATATGTGTTTTACTTGTTTATGTGTTTTAATTTTTGGAGATTTACTCGATTTTGCTTTCACTTCGATCGACACATACGACTCGCACTGTTTTTCTATCTCAAATCGCTAACAAATCATTGAATTGTGGACAACCTTAGGCTACAGTACGCTATTCGATATACTAAAACGTGATCACTATTATCAAACGATCGCAAGCTTTGAAAGATAGGTTTCTGTGTTCTGACTGCCTCTTGTGTGAAAATGCCTCAGTGCTCTACGTGCTTATGTGTTAACGTGATTATGTGCTCTACGTGCTTATGTGTTTATATGATTTTGTGTTCTACGTGGTTATGTTTCTATGTGTATAAGAATATGCGTATTCCTGAGCTTTAGTAAGTAGTAGACGTGTGAGGTGAGATTCGAACATAGTGTGTTGAGTCCTGTGACAATGTCTATTGCAGACAATGTCGTCTGGATCCCGTCATGCACTTTCTCGTCAAGAAAAGAGAGACAAACGTCTTGCCTCCATCATCGCGAAAAGCGTAGCAAAGGCCAGGAGTGATGTTTACGAGAATGCCAGCAAATTGTCTGAGGAATCAAGAACCGAAGCTCCAAAAGTTGCCGCAAGGCCCTTCAGTTTCAAGCAATTCAAGTTGTGTGGGCCAAAAGAATTCACGGGCGAAGGAGGTCCCACTGCATTATTTCACTAGTTTGATTCCATTGAGGTTACTCTGCGACAGAGTGGTTGCCCTGATGACCTCCGTACTCTGAATGCTACTGGCGTTTTCCAGTCCTGTGTGCTAGACTGGTGGACGGCCAAGAGGAACAAGCGAGGGAACGACGTAGCCTACGGTCTGTCGTGGGACGAGCTCAAGGAAGTTATGCTAGAGGAATTCTGCCCTCCTCACGAACGTCAAAAGTTGGAAGATGAATTTTGGCACATACAACAGAAGGATGGAGACAATGCTGGCCTTACTGCTCGCTTTAAGTAGCTCAGCATTATCTGTCCTGACCAAGTCAAGACTCCCAACATGACGATCAAGAAGTACATCCGGGCCCTGCCCGACTGCGTTGCTGATTTCTTGCAAGCGGCTAAGACTATGATGATCGAGGAAACGTATCTGCTAGCCGCTGAAATCAACGACAAGCGGGTTAAGGCCGGTGTCTGGGACAAGACTTTGAAGCATCTGCATCAAGCTACCGCTACCACACCAACTGCTGAACCCACCTCATCGAGCAACAAGAGGAAGAACAAGAGAAAGAACAGCTCTAGCAACAAGAACTGTGCGATCACTGCTGCACCAATTCAAGCTGTACCTGCCCAACAGCGTCTAGTAGCGGCGCCTGTGACCAATGCACCTCCTGCTAAGTGTGCATACACTGGGCCACATCCGCTCTGCCCTACTTGCACCTACCACCACCCAACTACCATCGCTTGCCGTTTTTGTGCTCACTGCAATGTTTACTGTCACTTTACTGCCAACTGCCGTATTCGTCAAGCTCCTGCCAATCAAGCTCTACTCACTACCCCACAGGGTCAACAAGCTCCTCCGGCACCCGCGGTCAAAGCCAGAGCCTGCTTCGCATGTGGCGACCCGAACCATTTCGCCAACATGTGCCCAAACAGGGTTGTGAAACAAGAGCCTCAGCAACAGCAGCCACAGCAGCAACAACAACAGCAGCAACAACAACAGGCCGCAAGCGCCAGAACTTTCAACCTCAATGTGCGTCAAGCCCAGGCCGACACCAACGTGGTCAATGGTACCTTCCTTGTGAATGGTATTTATGCTTCATGTTTGTTTGATACTGGAGCCGATAACTGCTTTGTGTCGTTCGAATTTGAGAAACTCCTTAGTCGTAAACGTTCCCAACTTTCCTCGGCATTCGATGTTGAAGTCGCTACCGGGAGAACCATCGTCGTCAATTCCGTTATCCGTGATTGTACTCTTGAGCTCAACAATCACATCTTCTCAATCGACCTTATTCCGATGCAACTCGGAAGTTTTGACGTCATAGTAGGCATGGACTTTCTTCGAGAAAACCATGCTGAAGTGGTGTGCTTCGACAAGATGATTCATTTTTCGCTCGCAAATGGTGACTTACTGTGTGTTTATGGCGATACTACTTCAAAAGGGCTCAAGCTTATGTCATGCGTGCAAGCCAGCAAGTATCTCCGCAAGGAATACAGGGCTTTCTTGGCTAACATTGTAGTAGCGGAGAAGGAAAAGAAAGAGAAGAAGGAAGTGAAAGACGTTCCTGTGGTTCGATAATTTCCTAATGTTTTTCCAGAGGATCTTCTGTCACACCCCCAAAATCCACCTGCGGAATACCACCGCTTGGAGGCGTGACTGACCAGGATCCAGCCACCAATCATATTGAACATGCAAGTTAAAAGATATAAAAGTTTAACCAATACAATTGGTGTCCAAACAAAACATAGTTAAGTTGCAAGCGGAAGCATAACGTTTAAAACCAACACATAAGTTTAATTGTTTCAGAGTTTAACATGGCACACAGCCGTCCATGTCCCACAACGACTCTCTTCCATGCAAGCTCCAGCGAAGTACCTAATGACGTGCAAAGCATGTAGTAACGAGTCAACAACAAGTTGAGTGAGTTCACGGTTGGGTGTTCGTTTTAAGTTGTTTCGAAAACAGTTTCCTTTATCTGGCATCCTGCCGTGGGGGTTACCCCATAGTTTAAAACGTGATCTGTTTAACCCAATTACTCTGGCAATCCAGCCGTGGGGGCTACCCCGTGATTAGTTATCTAGTATTTCGGCCGTGGGGGCTACCCCATGTATACACTAGACTCGTTACCATATCGACTGCTGACTGTAGTCATGATTATGTGCCCTGAAACTGTCAATGTCTATCATCATTGACGTGCCCCAGATCCATTAGTTCACGCCCGTCCTCTGCGGCACGGTGTGAGGTTTGTCAGACCTAAATAGCGCTATCTAACTAATGACCCGCTCGCCATTGGCCCGGCGATTAAGTCGATATAAAAAGGAGGGACTTCGTGATAGAGTTTTGGTCTAGTACGAGTTATCTGTCCATGAGGACGAGGAATTATATTCCTGAACCGATGTTGTCCTACCCAAGAAGGACGAGGAACCCATGTTCCTTAACCCCAATTCCCGACCCCTGGGAATCCCATGCTTTGTAGAGGGTGTGAACTCACCTTGGTTTGCTCGGCAGATACACAGAAAGGTCAATCAAGTTGTAAGTGGTCAACTACGTCCTAACATAGATACCATTCAAGTCAGGTTCATATCCAAGTAGTGCACGTATGTTCTACACGTATACTAGCAAGTTGCGTACAGGTATTATTCATGGCATACACGTATAAACATGGCGGTTTACAATAATACCTATGAGTTGAACAGTAGCATGTATACAAGTAAACAAAGCCCAAAAGTCCGGCCCAAATCCTAAGCCCGTAACAATGCAAGTCCAAACAGTGCACGTGTACATGGTCTCGAGTCGAGACTGTGCGGTCTCGAGTCGTACATATGAGTTCTCGAGTCGCAACCGTGGATGCCTCGGGTCATGTCTCGAGTCGCAACAAGACTCGCAACCCTGATCTCGAGTCATGCTGTTTTGTGCTGGCATTGTGTGGTCTCGAGTCGAGACAAGAGAGTTCTTGACTCGTAACCTGTGTCGCAATCCCCGGTCTCGAGTTGTCATGTTCATGGTCTCGAGTTGTCATCCATGTGGTCTCGAGTCGAGACAGAAGGTCTCGACAGGAACATCTGCTGACTTCCGACATTGTACTAAACCAATAGAATTTCATGATCATGATATGGTGTACTAGCCAATAACAATGCACTAACATGTTTCCTTGTCTAACACTAACCGAAATGGATCAAACAACTAGTTTTCAAATATTTAAGACACCTTCATATCATGTTCATGTTGTTCTTCATATATTCAAGTAGTTCATCAAATATTCATAACACAAACAACCCTTATTCAAATATTTCATCATTTGCAAGCATGCTCATTCAAGACAACCTAAATCTCTAAACCAATGCAAATCCGATTTTATGAACAACAACTCCCTCATTCAACCTAAACATGACCAACCCTTTCGGATCCAACCATATAGAACCGATTACCAACATTCATGATCAATCACGTATTATCTCTACCAAACCGACCTTACATTATCATATAACAACAATCCTAGTACCGTATATTCAAGAAGGATATATATTCAATATGCATAAACTTAACAAGTGAGCACATTATCAAATAACTTCATCATACATAACCATCAACCGAAACACATCATTATCAACCAAAATATCACACATCATCATCAACCGAGATATGACACATAACATAAATCACTAACCGGTTAAGTTTTCAAGGGAGATCTTAAGCTTGAACCGAGAGCTCTTGTGTTGCCGGTTTGATCCGAGAAGAAGGAGAAAAAATGTGATGTTTGGTCTCTAGGGTTTTAGTGAGAGAATGTGGGAGTGTGTGTGTAGGAGAGTGTGTAGATTGCCCAAAGAATGGCAAGGTTGGCTATCCACCAAGGTTATATACTTGATCTAAATTGGTGCACCCTAGCGGGCTTCGGATGGATTAAATGAGGTGCACGGCCCAACCGGCCCAACTGTTTCCTGTTCACTCTAGACCGCATGGTCTCGAGTCGGGTCCTTGTGTCTCGGGTCATATAATTACACACATACATACAAACATGACACATAGACATAACACATAATCACATAGGATGTTCACTTATATCATTAGACCAACAAGTTAACTAGTCACATAACGTTCAAGCATGTTACATCGAGCTACAATGAAAGGTTCTAAATTTCGAGTTGTCGCATCATCCCCAAGTTGAAAGAAATTTCGTCCCGAAATTTGGTAAGCACTCACTGAGGAAGCTAGTTAAGTTGTATGGTTTTCCTGGTTTTCCTGGGGTGTCACATCCACCCCCCGTTGATCTGGAATTTCGCCGTAGCTTCAGCCTCAGTAGTGGTTGTACTGTTTGCGAACAGTTGGGGATACTTTTGTTTCATCCGATCTTCGCGTTCCCAGGTGAACTCTGGGCCGCGACGTGAGTTCCAACGAACTCGAACGAGAGGTATTCTAGTGCTCTTGAGGACCTTAACATCCCGGTCCGTGATTTCAACTGGTTCCTCGACGAATCGTAACTGCTCGTCGATAGTGAGTTCCTTCAGAGGAACTATGTGGGTCTCATCTGACAGACACTTCTTCAGATTTGACACGTGGAAAACGTTGTGAACTGCACCGAATTCTGCTGGTAAGTTCAGTCTGTAGGCCACCCTACCTATTTTCTCGATGATTTCAAAAGGTCCGACGTATCGTGGGTTAAGTTTGCCTCGTTTACCAAAACGAACCACACCCTTCCAGGGTGAAACTTTGAGTAGTACTCGCTCCCCAACCTGGAGCTCAAGTGGTTTCATGCCCTTATCGGCGTAGACTTTCTGGCGGTCACGAGCTGCCGCCATGCGTTGTCGTATCTGAGCAATTCGTTCGGTTGTGTCTACCACATGTTCTGGACCAGTGATCTGACTATCCCCCACCTCCGCCCAACAAAGAGGTGACAGGCATTTACGTCCGTACAATGCCTCAAACGGAGCAGCTTTAATGCTGGTGTGGTAGCTGTTATTGTACGAGAATTCCACAAGTGGCAGATGCTTTTCCCAGCTGTTGCCAAAGTCGATTACACATGCACGAAGCATGTCTTCTAAGGTTTGAATAGTGCGCTCGGACTGCCCGTCCGTCTGAGGATGATACGCTGTGCTCATGTCTAATCGTGAGACAAAGGATTTGTGCATTGCCTGCCACAGTTCTGAAGTAAAACGTGCATCTCGATCCGAGATAATAGAGGTGGGCACCCCGTGCCTCGAAACAACTTCCTTGAGGTATACTTCTGCAAGAGTTGAGAATTTATCCGTTTCTTTGATGGCCAAGAACTGCGCAGACTTTGTGAGTCGATCCACGATCACCCAAATAGTATCATTTCCGCGCTGAGATCTAGGCAGGCCAGTAACGAAATCCATGGAAATTTGCTCCCATTTCCATTGAGGTATATCTGGTTGTTGGAGTAGGCCTGAGGGTTTCTGGCATTCAGACTTGACTCTCGCACAAGTCAAACACTTGCGAATTCGTTGTCATGCCTTTCGGTTTAACCAACGCACCAGCGGTTTTCATGGATCTGATGAATCGCGTGTGTAAACCATATCTCGACCGTTTCATCATCGTATTCATCGACGATGTCTTGATTTATTCCAAATCGAAAACCGAACACGCGCAACATCAACGTTTGGTTCTCGAGCTACTCCAGGGGAACCAACTCTATGCCAAGTTCTCCAAGTTCGAATTTTGGTTAGAGAAAGTTCAGTTTCTGGGTCACATTGTGAATAGTCAAGGTATTCACGTCGATCCTGCGAAGATTGAAGCTGTCAAGAGCTGGGTTACGCCAAAGAATCCGTCTGAAGTCCGTTCTTTCCTCGGACTAGCAGGCTATTATCGACGATTTATCGAAGGATTCTCGAAGATCGCTGTGCCGCTTACCTCTCTTACGCATAAAGACAAGCCTTTTGTTTGGGGAACTAAACAAGAGACTGCCTTTCAAACCCTCAAGCACGTGCTTTGCAATGCTCCTGTTCTCACGTTGCCCGACGGAAACGATGATTTCATTGTCTATTGTGATGCTTCCAACCTTGGTCTTGGTTGTGTTCTCATGCAACGGGACAAGGTCATAGCTTACGCATCTCGTCAGCTCAAAATCCACGAGAAGAACTATACAACCCATGATCTCGAGCTAGGAGCAGTTGTTTTTGCGTTAAAGATTTGGCGACACTACCTGTATGGTACCAAGTGTACGATCTTCACCGATCATAGGAGCCTACAACGTATCTTTAATCAGAAGGAACTTAATATGCGTCAACGCCGATGGGTAGAACTTCTCAACGATTACGACTGTGAGATCCGTTATCACCCAGGCAAAGCAAATGTTGTTGCCGACGCACTCAGCAGACGGAGTTATCTGCTTAGCACTCGTAATGTTCAAGTCCAACACGATCTCGAAACCCTCATCCGCGACGCTCAACATGCATGTTTTAATGAACGCACCCTGAAGAAAAAGAGAATCTACCACGATGGAGCCCAACTTGTGAGCAAATCGAATGGGATATTCCACTTTTTAGACTGAATTTGGATTCCCAAACGAACGGATTTGCGACAGATCTTGATGGACGAAGCCCACAAATCCCGGTATTCTATTCATCCCGGTGCTGATAAAATGTACCAGGACCTCCGTTATAAGTACTGGTGGCCGGGTATGAAAAGGGATATCGCTCTCTACGTCGGAAAATGCCTAACTTGTGCTAGAATCAAGGCTGAACATCAAAGACCCTCTGGCTTACTCGAATAACCACCAATTCCTATGTGGAAGTGGGAAAGTATAGCTATGGATTTCGTAACCAAGCTACCGCACACGTCATCAGGTCACGACAGCATATGGGTTGTGGTCGACCGTTTGACTAAATCAGCTCACTTTCTGCCGATACGAGCAGACTACAAGGTAGAATGATTAGCCCGAATCTACACCGACGAGATCATTTATAATCATGGGACGCCTTGTGACATCATTTCTGATCGTGATGCTCGGTTTACCACGCGACTGTGGGAAACGTTTCAAACGGCACTCGGTACAACGCTTAATCTAAGTACCGCTTTCCACCCTCAAACCGACGGTCAGACTGAAAGAACGATTCGTACTCTTGAAGACATGCTCCGTTCGTGTGTCTTAGACTTCGGCGGTAATTGGGATAAATACCTGCCATTAGTCGAATTCTCGTACAACAACAGCTATCATTCTAGCATCCAAATGGCACCATTCGAGGCATTATACGGAAGAAGATGCCGATCGCCTATTGTGTGGCTTGAGATCGGTCATTCGCAATTAGCCGGTCCTGAGCTACTACAAGAAACGACAGACAAAATTTTCCAAATCCGGGACAACCTGGTAATAGCCCGGGATCGACAGAAAAGTTACGCCGATAAGAAACGCAAGCCCCGTGAATTTGATGTTGGTGACTACGTACTCCTAAAGGTATCACCTTGGAAGGGTGTGGTCCGATTCAGCAAGAAAGGGAAACTCGCGCCTCGATATGTTGGACCTTTTAAGATTCTGGAAAGGATCGGAAAAGTCGCCTACAGACTCGAACTACCGGAGGAACTGAGTAATGTCCACCCGACTTTCCACGTGTCAAACCTCCGAAAATGCCTAGCCGACCACGATTTACACGTTTCTCTGGATGATCTACAAGTAAACGAAACATTACACTTCGTGGAAAAGCCTGTCGAAGTCATGGATCGCCAAACCAAGCAACTCAGATGCTCACGCATTCCTATCGTGAATGTCCGATGGGAGGGCAAACGAGGCGCCGAGTTCACTTGGGAACTCGAAAGAGACATGAAGGCTAAGTACCCGCAGTTGTTTAGATAGAGAAACTAGAAAGAGAAAGTGACACTGTGATTCTAGTACTTTGTATGATTTCATATTAATCTATAGGATCACCGATTATAGTACGTTCTTGTGTGTTTGGTCACGCATGTTCACGGATTCCGTGTCACAAGAGATCGTTTCGAAGTCAAAATCGGTCCAAACAGAAATTTTCTCAAACGTGATTCACGGCATTGTACAGCTTTCAGCTTAATTTCGGGATAAAGTTAACTAATCAATAATCAAGCTATGGTACTCGACATCGAATCATGATACGAATCGCAACTCGACTTAATCTGGGTAATTATACGTGTGTGTGTGCCTTAAGTGTTACTTGTGCGTGCTTATGTGTGTATGTTGTGGAAACCAATCGAACCGCTTGCAATCGAAATCGAAATGCTAAAAATCATCGCGTCAAACACTCAACCCAAGTGCCATCCGATCGGATAGCCGTCCGATCGGATAGCCGCCTTGCCAGCAAACAAGAGTCATCCGACCGGGATGTCATCCGATTGGATAAGCCATCCGAGCGGTATGTCATCCAATCGGATAAGTCTTTCCTCTTTCGGAATCCTATAAATACTCCTTCCATTTCTGTAAACCCTCTGTCCGAACCATTCGTTCTCCTCACCTTTTCTTCGATTTCTCTCAATCCAGGTAAGATCTCGCCCTAAATCTTGTACTTTAATGATCTACACGCACTCCTACACCTTTCTATCTTTTAAATCTTAACTTTTAACCGCGAAATCACTAGATTTCGGGTGTTCTAGGGTGACGTCATCCTGTGTTCTTCAAGAACTTCATGTTTTGACTTTAATCCGCCAAGAACAACCGAGGTCTAACCGATTTCCACGCAAACATACAAAGATCTTGTAAAGATCTCGACATAAGAATGATGAAAAAGGATTGAAAGATGGTTTTAACTTTCTTTCAACTCTTTTACACTCAAAACCCTCAAAACCGGTAGAAACGGGTCCTGATCTAGTCTTCTACTCACTCTTAGTGTTGTACTGGCTCAGATCTGGATTCTACTAACGAGACTACCGATTTCGGGTTAACCAAGACCTGCCACCTCGAGCCGATAACCGGCCAGATTAGGGTGATTCCTGGTCGGGTTGGTCATCTGGGTCGAACTAGGGGTTCCTGTTGGCTAACACGTTATCAAAGTGCCTCGACATAACGACAAACCTTCAAACGACCAAGTGTAGAATGAATAGGACAAACGGGACGGATTACTATCCGAACAGATTGCTGTCCGATCGGATAGGTCATCCGAACGGATTGTCATCCGAACGAATTACACTTGGGTCCCACCCTTTTAAAACAACCTTATCCGAAGTTTGAGTATCGAACGAATTGCAATCCGATCGGATGACCATCTGACTGGATTACTCTTCGGATCATGAGATACTACGACTTTAAAGACTTAAACAATTTTCGACATGTTCAATGACAAGGTTGCCATCCGATCGGATTGCCATCCGATCGAATGACACTTCTGTCATGTGCTTGCCTTCAGTAAATAACCTCATTACAAAGCCGTCGTCCGACCGGATCACTATCCGACCGGATGACCATCCGAACGGATTGTCATCCGCACGACTTGTCATCCGATCGACCGACTTGGAAGATAGAGATACTTCGATGTTTTCAAATTACTACAACGAAAACTTCAAAAGTCAAACCATCATACACAAACACATTCACCTTTTAGGAAGAAACAATCCACTCGAATAGTCATCCGACCGGATAACCTATCCGACCGGATGACCATCCGAACGGATTGTTATCCGCACGGATTACTGTCCGCTAGGATCACCATCCGATCGAACTACCATCTGACCCATTCATACCTTGCCTCGTTTTTACGCATCACTTATCGTTATGCAACCTAATCTATTCAGGCTAATCTTACTCGCTAAGCGCTCCCTTCAATCCATCAATCGCTGTGAGTATACTCGATCCCTTTTTGCTTTAAGCACTTTTGGGTGTTACATACGTTACGAATATTCAAACTACAACTATCACCCTACTCAAACTATTTGAACGCTAACCGTTAATGCATGTTATACGTGGCTTATGAATGCTTGTTTGTTATGTTTACACATGGAATGTTGTCTACCTGCCTTAGCAACGATAGTACTATAGTTTGGACTCAGCACCCGTTCACACGGGGGTTGTTAAGGATCATTTACTTGCATGGATTACGGTGGTAATCATGTATTGCGAACTACCTCGGGCAGTCAACCCGCAGTCATTGGTATCGATGGATCTATGTCGATAACTAACGTGCTTCATTTCACTATGTGTACGTGCTGGTTATGCGTAAACGAATTCGAACTCTATATGCTATTATTAAACTTGTATGCTCACCTTTACATTATATGTAATGACTTTATTTTAACGTATGTGACAGGTGCTTAGGACGCACACTTGGTAGGAATTTGAAGCTAGAATAAAGCTTTAGAGCCCAACAAATAGTTGTCTGTAGTGGTCAAACAAAGGGTCTCTAGAAGCAGATAAACAATTGCTCTATTTTGGAATCTGAGTTGTCGGAATAGAATATTTGCCTAGTTTTGTCTGTAATAATTGTTGTACTGTTTAAGATACGGTATGGGACGTATTATTTTAAATTGAATAGTATTGATAATTGTTATGGAAACTTCTGGACAATCTGTTTCGCTCAGTGCCATGCCCCGATGATTCCGCCATCGGTTGGGGTGTGACAGATTGGTATCAGAGCCATAACTATAGGGAATTAGACAAGACTCGACCTAGTCCGGGTCAATGTCTTAGAAACCTAGTCTATAGTTAGGAACCAACAGACCGACTTGTGCATAACCAGTAAGGATGATGTACGAGCTTACTTCCTCGGTATTCTCGCTTATGCTACACTATCACTACACTCGAGTTTACTGCTATAGATAGGCGATAAAGTCGAGATTAGGTGTGAAAACCGCAAACTCTCCACTAAATTGCTTAAATTAATGCTATTTCATCAACTTATCAATGATTTCTTCTTCTTTTTCAATAACGAACGGGGGAAATTATACCAAATCAGGAGTGAAATCCATATTTTGATGAATAATTTCCTCTATTTCTATCAAAAACAGGGACGAAGTTGTTGAGTCAGGGTTGACACCCTAACCTTGACAACTTGTTCCGCATATTTTACAAAACTCTCACCAAATTCTCAACGGACTCCAACGACCTGAAGTCACGACATGACTAACGGGAATTGTGTCAAACGCCCAAGAATCAAGGCAAGGACACAGTCCTGAAAGTCGAGCGTAGACGACAAGTCCACGCGAATAGTTGAATCGCTTTGCTAGTCGAAGTCCACTAGCCGCAGGCAATCTACCTCTCGATTTTTTTACATAATCCAATTCTTAGCACGCAACTGCTGACTTAATAATTCGTCGATTTTATGAATTTATATGTGTTTTACTTGTTTATGTGTTTAAATTTTTGGAGATTTACTCGATTTTGCTTTCACTTCGATCGAAACATACGACTCGCACTGTTTTTCTATCTCAAATCGCTAACAAATCGTTGAATTGTGGACAACCGTAGGCTACAGTACGCTATTCGATATACTAAAACGTGATCGCTATTATCAAACGATCGCAAGCTTTGAAAGATAGGTTTTTGTATTCTGACTGCCTCTTGTGTGAAAATGCCTCTGTGCTCTACGTGCTTATGTGTTAACGTGATTATGCGCTCTACGTGCTTATGTGTTTATATGATTTTGTATTCTACGTGGTTATGTGTCTATGTGTATAAGAATATGCGTATTCCTGAGCTTTAGTAAGTAGTAGACGTGTGAGGTGAGATTCGAACATAGTGTGTTGAGTCCTGTGACAATGTCGTCTGGATCCCGTCATGCACTTTCTCGTCAAGAAAAGAGAGACAAACGTCTTGCCTCCATCATCGCGAAAAGCGTAGCAAAGGCCGTGAGTGATGTTTACGAGAATGCCAGCAAATCGTCTGAGGAATCAAGAACCGAAGCTCCAAAAGCTGCCGCAAGGTCCTTCAGTTTCAAGCAATTCAAGTCGTGTGGGCCAAAAGAATTCACGGGCGAAGGAGGTCCCACAGCATTATTTCACTGGTTTGATTCCATTGAGGTTACTCTGGGACAGAGTGGTTGCCCTGATGACCTCCGTACTCTGAATGCTACCGGCGTTTTCCAGTCTCGTGCGCTAGACTGGTGGACGACCGAGAGGAACAAGCGAGGGAACGACGCAGCCTACGGTCTGTCGTGGGACGAGTTCAAGGAAGTTATGCTAGAGGAATTCTGCCCTCCTCACGAACGTCAAAAGTTGGAAGATGAATTTTGGCACATACAGCAGAAGGATGGAGACAATGCTGGCCTTACTGCTAGCTCAGTGCCATGCCCCGATGATTCCACCATCGATTGGGGTGTGACAGCGGCAACATTAATAATAATGATAATGATGGGATGCAAGCCCCATTCCTTAAAAGAATGAAAGCTGCAACGCCTCGTTGCACTTATAAGGAATTTCTTGCCTGTAAACCCATCGAATTTGCAGGCAATGAAGGGGCAACTGCAGCACTGCGTTGGTTAGAGAAAACCGAAGCAGTAATTAAAATAAGTAAATGTGCCGAGGAGGATAAAGTCATGTATACTTCTCATCTTTTTAAGGAAGAAGCATTAGAATGGTGGAATACGGTATTACAAGCTAAGGGAAGTGACATGGCTTATGCCATGAGTTGGGAAAAATTTAAGCGTCTGGTAGAAAGAAAATTCTGCCCTGAATATGAAAAAGAACAAATGGCGAATAAATTCCTGAGCCACCGAATGGTGGATGTTGACTACAGAGGGTATACTTCGAAGTTTTTCGAATATGCTCGAATTGTGCCTACTCTGGCTTCGCCAGAACCGGTACTTATTTCTCGCTATATTTGGGGTTTAATTAGCGAGATCCGGGATATTGTCAAAGCTACAAGACCCCGCACGATCGATGATGCGGTGGAATCAGCCAACACTTTGACTGACGGACTGGTGCGTACACGAGAAGAAAATAGGAAGAAGGAGTTAGCCCAAAAGATTACCTAAGGATTTCGTGTGGGTAATAATAGCAATTTCAAGAAAAGAGGAACTGGGCAATCTTTCACTCCACCGTTCTGCAGGAACTGTAAAAAGAAACATTTTGGAAAATGTAATGAACCCTGCAACTTCTGCAAAGCGATAAGATATCATGAAGAAGATTGCAGGAAGAAAACAAAGATCTGCTACAACTGTGGAGAAGCTGGGCATTTTAGACCAGAATGCCCTAAATTGGTCAAACCAGCTGACAACAAGGCCAAACCTGCCGAAGGAACTAACAAGAAGAACGCAAGAGCCTTCCGATTGACCACACAGGAAGCCGAACTGATTCCTGACGTAACAGCTGGTACGTTTCTGGTACACAATGTTTATGCGAAAGTATTATTCGACTCTGGTGCAAACCAAAGTTTTATAAATACTTCATTCTGCCAATCTCTTAAGCTACCCTTAACAAAACTTAGGCAAGTTTTACGGTAGAAATGGCAGACGGGAATTCTGTTAGCATAGATACGGTTTTGCAAAAAGAAAATATAGAACTTTCAGGTCATAAATTTTCTGTAAACCTATTACCCATGAATTTAGCTGGATTCGATGTCGTGTTAGGAATGGATTAGTTAGTAGCCAACCATGCTCGAATCCTCTGTGATAAAAATTCCATAGAAATACGTGCACCTACCGGGGAAGTAATTATGATTACAAGGGATAAGCCGCGTAAACCAATGAAGTTCATTTCGGTAATGAAAGTTGCTAGTTATGAACGAAAACAAGGAATAGTGTATATGATTTCAGTAATCATTAGCACTAAGGGTAAGGAACTTAAGGAAATTCCTTAAGTATCAGAATACTCGGATGTATTTCCAGAAGAACTACCAGGATTACCACCAGATAGGGAGGTAGAATTTAGAATTCATCTGATACCTGGAACTACACCCATAGCAAAGGCACCCTACCGATTAGCACCCACTGAAATGTTAGAACTGAAAAAGCAATTAGATGAATTGCTCAGGAAAGGATTTATACAACCTAGTTCATCCCCTTGGGGAGCACCAGTGTTGTTCGTAAAGAAGAAAGATGGTTCGATGCGAATGTGTATTGATTATAGGGAACTGAATAAGGTTACAATTAAGAATCGATACCCATTACCTAGGATTGATGACCTTTTCGATCAACTTCAAGGAGCTAGATATTTTTCTAAGATAGATTTACGCTCCGGATATCATCAGTTGAAGGTACAAGAAGAAGACATACCTAAAACCGCTTTCAGAACTAGGTATGGTCACTATGAGTTTACAGTCATGCACTTTGGACTAACAAATGCTCCTGCAGCATTTATGGACATCATGAATAGGATCTGTAAACCATATTTGGATAAATTCGTAATTGTTTTCATCGACGATATACTTATTTTTTCCAAAAGTCAAGATGAGCATTGTCAGCACCTGCATGCACTCTTAACTGTGTTAAGAAAAGGAGAAGCTTTACGCCAAATTCTCGAAGTGTGAATTTTGGCTACAGGAGGTGCAATTTTTAGGTCACATGGTGAATCACGAAGATATTCACGTAGATCCCTCCAAGATAGAAGCGATCACCAAATGGAAGGTCCCGCAATCAGTTATGAAAGTTAGAAGTTTTCTAGGATTAGCTGGGTACTATAGGCGCTTTATTAAGGATTTCTCTAAGATAGATGTGCCATTAACTAAGCTAACCTGTAAAACAGTTAAGTTTGAATGGGGACCTAGATAGGAAGAGGCCTTTAGAATTTTAAAGCAAAGGTTAACAAACACCCCAATTCTAGCCTTACAAGAAGGAACAGAAGATTTTGAAGTTTATTGTGATGCTTCTAAGCTAGGATTAGGATGTGTGCTGATGCAACGCAAGAAGGTAATTGCATATGCCTCAAGGCAATTGAAAAAGCACGAGGAAAACTATACGACGCATGAATTAGAATTAGGGTCGATAATTTTTGCCCTTAAGATTTGGAGGCACTATCTGTATGGAAGTAAGTTTACAGTTTATACAGATCATAAAAGCTTAAGATACATATTTGGGCAAAAAGAATTGAACTTGAGGCAAAGAAGATGGATGGAAATTCTAAGTGACTATGACTGTGATATTCAATATCACGAAGGAAAGGCAAATGTAGTAGCGGATGCCTTAGGTCGTAAGTATCATGAAAAACAAAAGCGAGTTCGTGCTCTTAGATTAAGTTTACAATTAGACTTAATGGAACAACTGAAAAAGGAAGCAGCAATCAAGGATGATGCTGAAGGAATGAAAGGAATAATAAAGGAATTAGAGCAAGGAGCTGATGGAATTTAGAGATTCCACAAAAGAAGAATTTGGGTACCTAAACAAGGCGACTTAAGACATAAGATCTTAGAGGAAGCCCATAAATCTAGGTATACCATGCACCCGGGAAATAATAAGATGTACCAAGATCTAAGGAATAATTTCTGGTAGATTGGTATAAAAAGGACATAGCTAGATACGTTTCTAAGTGTCTAACTTGTTCACAAGTTAAGGTAGAACACCAGAAACCTTCAGGGCTACTTCAACCATTAGAAATGCCTGTTTGGAAGTGGGAACTAATAACCATGGATTTTGTTACTAAGTTACCCAAAACCAGAAAAGGTAACGACGTGATTTGGGTAATTGTGGATCGATTACCCAAATCAGCTCATTTTCTACCCATGAAAGAAACCTTTAGCATGGAAAGGTAAGCCAAATTGTACGTAGACGAAGTAGTATCCTTACATGGAGTCCCACTCACTATTGTATTAGATAGAGATAGTCGTTTCACTTTGCATTTCTGGACAAGTTTCCAAGGAGCCATGGGACTAAACTGAACTTGAGCACTGCATATCATCCTCAAACAGACGGACAAAGTGAAAGGACGATCCAAACTCTGGAAGACATGCTCAGGGCATGTGTGATAGATTTTGGTGGAAACTGGGATGACCACCTACCCTTAATTGAATTCTCCTATAATAATAGTTATCACGCAAGCATTGAAGCTAGGGCTGGCAATTTTACACGAATACACGACACGAACCTACACGAAGTTAACAGGTATCGTGTATGGCCTTAACAGGTATCGTGTACCAAACAGGTAGACACGAGATTACCTGTTAATTTTCGTGTATAAACAGGTTAAATACCTGTTTACCTATTAATATCCGTTAGTACACAATAAGAAATTAAATTAGATAAAACTCATCAGCCATGTGTGTGTGGGTTCCTTAATTCCTTTCTATTTTCATTCCTCATTCAATGCAAAAAAAAAAAAAAAAAACCCTAAACTCCCTCTATAACTCTCAGATAGCATGTCGTGTTCGTGTTTTTGTTCGTGTTAACAGGTATTAACAGGTAATTTTTGTGTATAACAGTCGAGCAGTTGTGTTAACATGTATTAACAGGTAATTTTCGTGTATATCGTGTCGTGTTCGTGTTTGAAAAAAAGGACACGATAAGTTATCGTGTCGTGTTCGTGTATGGGATTTCGTGTATCGTGTCTTATCGTGTACGGGTATACACGATATGCCAGCCCTAATTGAAGCTGCCCCGTTCAAAGCACTGTATGGACGAAAGTGCAGAACTCCAGTTTGTTGGGCAGAAATAGGAGAAAGCCAATTATCAGGTCCCGAAATCGTACAAGAAACCACCGATAAGATCACTTAAATCAAGGAAAGACTGAAAACGGCTCGAGATCGCCAGAAGAGTTATGCAGACAATCGACGCAAGCTTTCAAGTCGGAGATAAAGTACTCTTGAAAGTTTCTCCTTGGAAAGGAATAGTTCGGTTCGAAAAGAAGGGAAAGTTAAGTCCAAGATACGTAGGACCATTCCCAGTAATCCAGCGAATAGGACCAGTTGCTTATCGCTTACCACTACCAGAAGAGCTAGCTGGGGTACATGACGTGTTTCATGTGTCTAACCTTAAGAAGTGTTTGTCTGACGAATCCTTGGTAGTACCTCTTCAAGATGTAGAGGTAAATGAAAAGTTAAAATTTGTTGAGAAGCCACTACAGATAGAAGATAGAAAGGTCAAGTTTCTCAAGCACAAAAGACTAGTACTTGTCAAAGTCAAGTGGGATTCAAAGAGAGGACCGGAGTACACTTGGGAGCTGGAATCGGAGATGAAACGAAAGTATCCCTACTTGTTCCAGTGAATCTCGAGGACGAGATTTTAATAATGTGGGGAGGATGTAACAACTCTCATTAAAAATACTATTTCTTATGTTATTATGTCTAATAGGAAACCCTAATTGAGACCCCCAAGTGATACTGCATGACCCCTAAAATTTTCAGAATAGTTGGAATCAGGATCAGGGCCCAAAAAACTCAAGGGGGTATTCCCTAATTGGTATTATCCTCACTGTTCGTTGTAGAATTCGAATTTAATCGAACCGCTGACTCATCCATGCTACAATCACACGAGGCTATCCTATGCTAAAAGTGACCCGTCACGCCACGTGCGGGAGCCAGGTGTCCCTGGCGCGCCACGCGGGGAACCAAAAACTCAGTATAAATACAGGGCATTGGCACTTGAATTTTGGCGTTGGTTCGACGTAAAAACTCATTTCGTACATTGAGATATCGTCTGTTTACTCCAAAAACACACACAATCACGAAATTCTGCCGCGATAACAGGGTAATAACTCGATCACTGCTACGATTTAATGTCCGATCGATAAAAACCAATCCGATGGATGTTTAAGTGATGCCCGTATTTGGGCTATACTTTGTCATTTGTCGTGAAGGTTTTGGATCTCGTGAGTTGTCGTAAAAGTTGTATTAAGTTACTGACCTAGTTTTCGTGTGCATTGCTATTTAATTAGGTTAACAGGCTAATCAGTAGGCTAAACTCTGCCCGACTAAACTTGCAATGTGAGTCATTCTCCTTTTTATCAAATTGTTTCCAAAACCCTACTTGTTTTCAAAGTTATAATTACAGGGATTAAGTCTTTGTAATCTTCAATTACTGCCAGTATGTGGGGTTTTGTATACATTACTTGATACCCGTCACCATTGGACAACGGGTTAGCCAATGGGTGATCTGACCATAGTCACAGATACTGTCGAGTGACAAATACCGATTTGGGGTAATTGGTTGATAGAAACAATGTAATCACCCTTAATACTGTATATTATAACAATGTGTCGTTTTGTGCAACTTGAATGACTCGCCAGTATTTCCCTGCTGATAAAACCTTTTTAAAACATGTTTCAGGTGATCTGCTGTGATCCAGGAAAAAGTGTCGTGTAGCACTACAAGCTTGAGGAAGTGGCTCAATAAAATGAATAAACATGTTGTTGTAAACTAAGGGGATTTCCCAGTGAAATCACCTTTATTGTAAATTATGGGTGTTATCCCCAATTTGTGAAATAAAATAAATTGGGCATTTTCAAGTTTTAAAAGATCCTGTTAAAATTCCGCTGCCAACTCAATTAATAAATACCACGGGTTTTCTGTCTCGTGGCTCCTAAAACGGGTGAAACCGGGCCAGGGGCCGTGACAATGGTGGTGGTGGTCGACCGTCATACAGATCGAAAAGGAAGGTGGGGTGATTTGCAGGTGGGTGTGTGTGGGGGGTGAGCCAACAACTCCGCCGCCGGTATTACAGCTAGAAACCGGCTGATATGCTTGTCAGAAAGAGGATCGAGGGAGTATAGAAGATGAGAGAGGCCAGTGTATTGTTTGTGTGATTTGGTTATGGATATGGTTTCCCCTATTTGTTTGGTGTGTGTGTGAATAAGATTGCAGACAAAGAGAGATGAGAGGGATAAGAGGGCGGGGGGTAGCGGCTGATTCAAAAAATGAAGGGAATTAGGGTTTGTGCCATTTAAATAGCTAGGTTTACAACTATAGGCAGTGGCGGAACTAGAACAAAAATTCAGGGGTATCCCAAAATTTTTTTTTTTTACCATGCAATCATACAATATTAAAAAAAACAATACATAAAATAAAGTAAAACAAATACCTAATAGATTTGTCCTCTTCTTTTTTTCATAGCTTGAAATCGTTCCATCACATCGTCGTCTTTTACTTCACTTAAAAAATCCTTTTCGACCGCACAAACCATAGCATTGTTCAAGAATTCCGGACCGATTCGATTGCGTAAATCCGTCTTCACAAGCTTCAATTTCGAAAAACATCTTTCAACGGTTGCGGTTGCCACCGGTAAAAGCAAAGCTAGCTTAACTACCCGATAAACTGTAGGACAAGAACTATGCGTTCCCGTTTCAACCATAACACGCGCAAGATCACTTATTCCATTCAAGTCTTCAAAGTTATCATCATCGCTTATTGTGTGACGAAATGACTCAATATCACCCAAAAGACTCCCTATTTCTTGTGTAGTAAAATCATCCGGGTACATCTTAGCAAACGCCAATATCTTCGATGGGTCAAACTTAGATAAACCGTTAGAAGGATTTAAACCCGACATATTTTTTTATCAAACTAGTTGTTACCTCACTAAATCGATTTCCTAATTCTTGAATTTGCATGTCCAAAACCTCATTAAAAATGTCTACTTCAAAATGATGTCGATTTGTAATGACATTCTTTCGGTTTCTTGGATTACCATAACTTTCCGTCATGTAACAATCGACTAAAGTATCAAACTGAAAGTCTGAAAGTAACAATCGACTAACAAACCTAATCAAACTTTAATATTCATATTTCATAAAGTGATAAAACTAATCAAACTATCAAAGATGAAAGAATCAAAGTGAAACAATCAATAAACAAACCTGCAAATCTGCGAGACTGTTCTGTGTTCTTCGTGTTCGACAACAGCAAATCTGCGACTGTTCGAGTTCGACAACAGCAAATCTGCGACTGCGAGACTGACTTCGTGACTTCTTGTTCGACAACAGCAGTTCAGCACTTCAGCGAATTGCCCAATTCTGTTCGACTGTTCCCGTGTTCCGCCTGTTTGTTGTTCGTGACCTTTGATTATCCCCGCATAATAATCTGCCGCCCAAATCATAATTCTGTTCAATTGGGTTATTATTTTGTTATTTGGGTTAACTAGTATTGGGCTATCATTTGATTATTTGGGCCAATATAATCATAATAAATTGGGCTTAATTTCAGTTTGTAAATTTTATTGAGGGGTGTCCTAGTAATTGTTGAGGGGTGTCCTTAGTATAAAAAACGAAAAAAAAAATTTTTACACTAGCGGGTAAAAGTTGAGCCGTAGCCCGGGCTACGCCTAGGACCACACTAGGTCCGCCCCTGACTATAGGGACTGTTTGTGTAATAAATAAAACTTAGAAACTAACTTCAGTTAAAAAAAAATTAACGAAAGTTCATTGAGTACCAACATGTTGATAGGTAGGATTATTGTATACCAATTACGTAGGTAAGATTATTATTTACCAACGGGACAAAGGTTGGTTTATTAAAAACCAATTACGTATGCATATTATCTATGTCACATAGAAAACATCATGCATTTTTAGATAAGTTAGATATATGTGCTTTAAAACAAGGTAAACTCTTAACATACATATTTTTTCCTATTGTAACTAAGATGTAGAGGTTTGTGAAAGATATCTTCACATTCGGAATGTCATACTTTTTTTTTAAATTTAGATTTACATAGTTGTCGTATGGTGTCTCATGTCTTTATTTTTATTTTTTCACTTATATATATATGTTTCATTGGTTCAACTGTACATGTAAAGTATTACACTATAGATAGTATTTTCTCAACTATAGTTAATTGGTTTTATTGATTCAATTTTTGTCTATTCATTTACATTACTTTTATCTGTCTAGAAGTTCCTTTTCAGACCTTTCAAATGGTATGGGATATATTAAATTATCAATAGTTTTTATTGGTTTCCTTACTAATTGTGATAAAAGTAATTATTTCGTACAATTCATATTGGTTTATTGCTTTGAATACGAGCATACCTTATATTAATGTTAATGTTAATATTAATGATAGCGAAAGTGAGGAAACTATATTTGGATGGTAGAAAATATAATATTATGCCAACATTAACCCGTCAGAATAATCTATTATCAGATAAAATCAGACACGTTACCTTTAAACAAGAAAATGTCACAATAAATCTTAGTAGTGGTACAAAATTTTAAGTTCCTATGACAAATCTTAAAACAAATAACAGATCATATTATTATGAATGGCTATATAAACTTCAATATTTATTTCGTACTTTGTCTGCATATTACTCTATATTATATATACTTAGATCATATTATGAATATATTTTTTTTTATTTCATATTATAATTATGATTCACCCCGTGTATTACACGGGGCAATAACCTAGTATTAAAATTAAAAAAACTCTGATGGCTCAACGCAAAAGCAAACGGCCACAGAGCAGAAGAATCATACATATCAAGATTTGACAAAATTTGGCAAAAACTTGTATGGGTTGGATTGACTTGAATCAAAACGCAGTTGTTGTAGATGTGACTTTGACGAAATTTAGAGTCAAAATTAGTCTTTAGTTATATATACAATTTTAAGATACAACTTTTTTGAGAGTGTGGTGTGTGTGGCGGAATGGGTGGTCGATGGTTGGGGTGTAAGAGTGGGGGTTGGTAGGTTGGAGAAGGAGAGGTGGGGTAGGGTAGGGTGGGGGTAGGGATGTTTTATGTTTTACATTGAATAATGGGCCCACTTAAATAAGTTAACCTTAATTGTATTTATTTAATTTTTTAAATTATTGTTTTCTAATGGTAAGGGTAGTTTAGTAATTTTATATTTTTATGTATACTTAACTGAAAAAATTAACAGTCATTCACTCTAGAAACTATCCAAGTAATAAACTATCGAACCACAGGAAGTACGGGTGTAATTTTCAAAAGTTGGAGACTATAGGTGTTATTTTACAAAATCACATGTACTGTCCAGGCATTTTACTCAAGATAATAAAATATCGTATGGATTGCAAGGATTTGGAGACAAAAAGAGATACCAACGAAATAAAAGTCAAACGGTCAAACCGCCCAGTAACTAAAGGCAGGATATCCTCACTAGTCCCTGCATTGCTACATTATTACCTTTTAAACTCCAACTTTAAGAAATTGCTAACTAAAACCCATAAATTTAGTCCATGGCATCATAGCCAAGTAGCAGCTTAGGGGTGTGATAAGGTTTAGACTTAGAGACCATTAGGTTCTCGGTTCGATTCTCCCAAAGGGAGGTTTTTCCCTGATTTATTGGGTTTCATTCTGAATTGGTGTATATGCATTATTGTCTAGTGGAGATTAATATGATTGGGTGGTTCCGCTAGTGACATAATGATACTCCAGTGATCCAAATTTTCCGTTAAAAAAACCCCATAAACTTATAGTATAGTCTTCTTGGAATTTTCCTCTCATGAGTGGTAGAACTAGAGACGTTTCATTATTTATTGCATAGTTTAAGTGCTCAACCAAGTATACTCAAGGGCGGACCCAAGCTTTGGCTTGGGTGGGCGGGCGCCCCCTTGAAAAAAAATTAGTGTATTTTTAGGTAAAAATCCCGACTGCACCCCTTGAAAATTTGGTTGAACCCTTCGTTTGCACCCTCAGAAAATAATTGCCGGGTCCGCCACCGAGTATACTATAAATCAAGTTCGAGTATACATATGATCTTCAAATAGATAAAGAGACAATCAACTCATGTAACTTAATTGGATTTCTTGTCGTGGCCAATATATATTTTTGCATTTATCTTGCTTGAGCTTAGAAAGATTTCTAACTCTTCAAACTTTACGAGATAACGGTATAAAGGTTAATGTTTCAAGCTTGTTACGAGATAATGGTATAAATAACGTTATGTTGAGCTTGTTGAAAAAAGCTAGACTTCTAGATGGGTTGTAACACTTTTTTTGTACCAATACATATTCCAAAATAAACATGTGATGTGAGATTTGTTTTACAAAGGTAAAGTGAACCATGATCCTTCAAGACAGCTGGAGTTGTTAATTTAATTCGACATTATTTGAATATTTGTTCCACTTCGAGCTAACAAACAAATAATTCTTTGAATATGAGGTACAAATAACTGCTAAAAATGCCCCTAAAGTTCGGTAACACCACATTATCAGCTACTAACAACGAAACCGTAATATCTTTGAAGAATCTTGAGAAGTGTCGATGACAGCTAGCATGTAGTGTGTTGGGTAATATAAGTATAGAAAGGAATTCAATCCTCCAAACAAATCACATAATTTAAATATGGTCCCATAGATATACCCATCCTGAAAATATTTCACCAATTGGTTTCATGGTTTTAAATTTGGTACACTAGTTAGTGGGGTGTACTCATCAGGCTAATCTTTCTTTTCAATGTTTGTTTGCACCTTGTCAAATTTTGAGTGCTTCATACCATTTTAGCTCCTGTACATAAAGTGAAAAAAAGACCAGTCTTCTTTGTAAAGATTCTTTTTCTTTGCTTTTACTGTTAACAATCATTGATCGTTTGTCTTCACTAAATTGCTTCATTTCAACACAAATGATCAAATACTTATATGTATTAATTACATGTATGAATTGTTGGCAGCGGAGGATTGCGAATCAAAGTGTATACAAACAAACAATACACAAGAATCAAACACACATGTGATGTGAATTATTACACAAAATATGCACAATTAGAGATTCGTACACAGCATATTCCATCACCGATTGATACATTCGGTCACAAACATGATAATAAATGCATATAGATTACTAATTATTTATTTCACAAATGATATATTATGAAGAAAATACTTTTTTACAATAATAATGCGAGTACAGGTGTCCCTGAAACTAGAGCAGCAAGTGAAGTGTAAATGCCGTCGCAATGTAGTGGAGATGAGGAGGACTGCCGCACAAGCGACCAGAAAATGTTTCCGGTGTGGAGTTAATTTTGACTTAACAAGGGGGTAATTTTGCACAAATCGTCTCTCTGTATTAATCCGGTAAAAACTTTTTAGAGTTAAATGCCCGGATAGTCTATGTGGTTTGGCCTTTTTTCACATTTAGTCCCTAACTTTCTAAAATTACCTCTATAGTGCTCAACTTTTCAACTTTCGTTCCCGGATAGCCCCTGAAACGGATGGGGGTTAGTTTTTGTTGTTAAGTGAGCGTAAAATTAAAAAATACCCTTAATATAAAAAATAACTATCAAGTCATTAAAATAAAATAATTAATATATTAAATCAGGTGAGGCCCACATGGTTTGTTATAAACCTCTTTCTCTTTCTCTGTCTTGTTCATTGTACACACCATCAACTACAACCACCACCACCCTCGACCGGAGAACCACAACCACCACCGCCTACCGGCTAACCCAAACAGAAAAAGAAACAAAAACACAATTTTCAGGAAAACTCATGAACCGATTCAACCAAAACAAGAGCAATTCATTAACCAATTGAAAAACACCATTTTTTCTACCCCTGTAAAACGAATCATTGGAAAACTCATGAACCGATTCAACCAAAAAATCCGACTGACGCCTTGGTTGCTAAAGATCGGCGGAAAAAAAAAAGTAAATAAACTATAAAAAGAAACCCCAAAAATGGACTCACCGCCCGCTGTCGTGTGTCGCCACCGGCACGACCAGCACCCCTTTCTCTCCCGTGTCTCTCTCTCCACTGAGTCTCTCTCGTCGATCCTTCCACAAATCTCTATGTTTCATGATATTGTTGTTAAAGTGGAGATCTTTAGAGTCTTGAATTGCTCATACTATGAAGATTCAAAAAAAAATTGTTGAATTTGCAGTCTGGTGGGTGAGTAATGTTGCAGGTGTGGGTGTGGTCGGTCGGAGAAGATGGCGGAGCTAGCCGGAATCCCTGATTTCTGGTCGTCGGAGCCGAATCAGATAGAGACGAGGGGTGTGGGTGTTCGGGGGTGGGTGTTTGACTGGTAAGATAGACGACCGACAACCGAACGGAGGTGTACCGGCCACCGGATCAAGAAAAACGATGAAACCTCTGCTTTAGAATAGTCAGGCTTTTGTGGAACTTTTGGATCTTTCTTTCTAAGTTCCTCTAACTTCTTGTAGGTAGCCCTGACCCTATCTTCTCCCCACTTTGACACAGAATTCTTTGACCCATAATCAGCTGCTATCAGCTCCTCTTTCATTCTTTTCAACCTTAATGCCTTCTCAGCTTCAAATTGTTTGAATTTTTCAGGGGGAGTCTGCTTGACCTTATTTTTGATCATTTCTTGAATCCTGGCTGCCTCTTTTTCAAGCTCAGGAATGGTCCAGTTTTTGTACATGTATTTCTCCCCCTTGTATTTCTTGTAGGTCATGATATTCTCAATGTAGTCTTTTCTCAAGGACTCATCTGCCCTTTCAGAGATTTGTTGACATACATTTTTGGCAAATTGCTCCATTGCTCTGACCTGTGTGAGTAGAAATTGATAGTTTTGTTGAAATTCTCTATCAGATTTCCCTTGTTTATTTTTTATAGCAATATCCTCTGCTTGCTTGGCCTTGAGTTTCAAGTATTCTTCAATATTGTGAGGCCTGGGATTTCCTTCAACTGATGGCAAACTCCTTTTAGCTGGGTCATCCTCATAATAAAAGGATTTGATTTCTTCCCTAACTGCAATGAGTTCTAGAGGAAATGATACACTAGCAGGAGGTAGTGGTTTTAGAATTTGAGCTGAAGAGAGAGGTATGGGTTTTGGAATAGTGACAAGTGATAGGGATTTTGAAGATGTTGGTGGTGGTGAAGGTGAATCATCATCTGATATGTAAATCCTTCTCCTTTTTGTTTTAGAAGAGGCAGATGATGTTTTGGGTGGATCAGTGGTGGTAGATTGTGTTTGACTAACAGTTGTTGAAACAACTGGTGTCTCAACCACTGTTGTCTTTACAACAGATGTTATAACACCTGTTGTCTTCTGCTTTTTGTCAGCAGGTGAAAGTGGTGGTGAGATTGTTTTTGGTGGTGACAGTGGTGGTGGTAAAGTAGTAGTTGTGGTGTGTGTTGAAGTGAGAACAGATGTTGAAACAACTGAGGTACCAGCAGTAGTTGATACAACAGGAGTTACAACAGCAGTTTGGGTGGAGATTTGATGCTGATGGCTTTTGGATGGTGGTTTTGGAGGCTTTGGAAATCTGGATGGGATGGACTTAGGTTTCCTTTTTGTCTTAGGATTTTTAGTATCCTTTGATCCAGAACAACCTTGCTCATACAGTTCCATGAAAGCTCTTTTCTCCTCATTCCATCTTGAGATATCCTTTGCCATTCTATCTCTTTTAACACTTGCTACTCCTTCATCAAGTGCTTCTTGAGTAGCATCAACCTTTTTACTACCATCTGGCAATGGAATTTTTCTGGTCATAGCATTCTTCTCAGGTTCAATGTACAGACCATCATCTATTCCTTTCTTCTTCCACTCCTGAACTTTCTCCCCCTTTTTGGCATTATCTTCTGGGAGTTGATCAATGAAAAGTACTGTTGGAGGAGCAGTGCCAGTGGTTTCCAATAAATGGGCCTTGATTGCCTTAATATCTGCTTGAGTGTTCTTGTACCTAGACTCCATAATGTTTCTCAGCTTTTGGACATGAAGTTCATGTTGCTGATCAACCATTTCTTTTTGTTGTTGGAGAAAAGGTTGGAAAAGGTTCCAGAGCTCATTTGTAGCAAAATCTTTGGCGGAGCAGGTGCTTGAGATGGAACAACAGTGGATTGCATCTTTTGTGTTTTCAACACCTGCTGTAGCATATTTTTAAGATCTGCAACAGATGTATCCAACTTTTCAATTCGTTCCGTCAAATCCTGATATTTTAAATCATCACCCAATTTAATGGGATCATCTGATTTCCCAATATCAGTGGTTTTATCAGTGGTTGAGGTAGGGAGTGTACTCCAAACACTAACCACTGATGCCCCTTTTTCTTGGTACTGGGGTCTTCTTCCTTCAACACTTGACAACCTTTTGATGTTGCCAGTAGGATAAATAAATCCACTGGTGGTTGGCAGAGGTGCTATGTAAGGAATTGCCTCCAAGGAAGTCTTATTAATGTAACAACTGTCCAACTGTAAACCAGTGGGTTCAACAGTTGTAGTGGCTGCTTCACTTGGACTACCACCAAGAGTTACATGGAACTCAAGGGGTGGAACCTCCTCAGGTTGTGTTGGTGGGTTAGCAAAGATTGATACATCAGACCCAGTCATTTGATGAGGTATGTTCTCATTGATAGGTGATTGAGAAGGACTGGTTAGTGCCTGGTTCAAATCAATTGCATCCAACAGCAGTTTAGTTGGTGTGGGAATTGTGGATGTGATGTTTGGTGAAGAAAGAGGATTTGCTCCGGGAATTGAGCTGTGGATGATGGAAACGAGTGTTTCCAGAGCATCATGATGTGGTGTCCCAATGTGTACAACCTGATCTTTTTGTGAAGAAGCAGGAGGGGTTTCGGCTATGGGTTGAGATATTTGTACCAACTGCTGTGAGGAAGTAGCAGCAGTGGTTTCTTGTGACTTTTGTGCTGTCACAGGCAGTAGCTCTGGTATCTCATCCTCCAGAGTTGCCTTTTTGATGGGTTTGGGGGGTTTTTGTGTTTTTCTTTTTGTTGGCTTTTTGGTGATTTTAGGTGTGGGTTTCAAAACAGTTGTTCTGCTACTTTGATCACCTTGAGCAGTGGGCTCAGCAGCAGATACCTGAGGAGCAGTTGTAACTGCTAAAATCTGCTCAGGCATCTCTGCTTGTGTTTTGCAAGGTGTTGACATCCTTGTAAAAGTTTCAGCAGTTAAGCAATTTATTTCAATGGAGTCACCTTGGTTTATTGCAGAAAGATCATCCTTACTGAATTTCTTTTCAAAGTAGTAACTTAAAAACCTTGGAAACAGTAGGAATGATTTTGTTTCAACATTATTAACCAAATCATTAAAGATTTCCCGAGAATAATTAAAATTTTCTTCTTGAAGAATAGCATATCCCAGATTTTGAATCTTTAATGGTATTTCATTAAAGGAAGTGGTTTTATTTGAAACACACATTAGGAGGGTATGGAATAAAAATCTTGTTGCAGAAGGAAAGAAACCTTTTTGTAAGGTAGCTTTCTTCATCATTGTGTCTGCATACCCTCTCTCAATGAAGTCAATTTTCAACTCGTTTTTAGGGAAAGAAATTTTACCTTGCTGATCCTCGAGTTGAAAGACCTCTGAAATTGACTGTGGTGTGATTTGGACATTTTTACCCTTTAGAGAAGAGTTGATGGCAGTTACAGTTTCTCCTTGTGTTTCAAGGGTTGCATTCTTCCAAAACTCTCTTTGGGTTGCCAAATAAATTGGTGCATTGGCTGTTAACAAAGTTTTGTACTTTGATTTAGCCATTGTGTTGATGATGGAGTCGAAAGCCTCTGTGGTGCTGGGTTTTGTGAGAAGACCCAGAAGATTGTGAGATGGTTTGTGTGGGATTTCAATGGTAGTGGCCTTTTGAGAGACCACTTTCGACGAAGATTTTGAAGTGGGTTTTGTGGATGGCTTCGATTTTGTCATTTTGAAGATGAAGATCGAAGAAATTTGTGGAGAAATGAGATGAAAAACTGCTTTGAGAAGAGAATTTTTGAGAATTCAATTCGACAGTAAAACCCTGTTTTTGGTATGAAGTGGGGGTTTTATAGAAGAAAAAGTGAAGGCTGACGTGGCAGCGGTTACAAAAGTACTGACCACTATGTACTGCCCACATGCCAAACTTTGAAGAAATGAAGGACAATACTTTTATGAAAGTTACTGATGAAGGCAGTGGTTTAAACGGTAAAATGGAAGCAGTGGATGATTTTTTACTATCAGTGGATAGCATATCAGTGGATAAGACTCTGCTTTTGAACAACAGAGGTTGTCAAGGAAATGAGAGAGCAGAGGATGGCTTTCAGCAGTGGACAGACTTTGAAGTAGAGCAGACGTTTGAACAAACAGTGGTTATGGCAGACTTTTAAGGATTTTAATGAAAACTTCATTTTTAGCTATTTTTAAGGATGAATTTTTGATTTTCTGAAAACATTTTAATGCTTTTATTCATAGAAAAACAAGATTTTGCTTGTTATTCCATGTTTAGCATGCCAATCCTAGAGACCAAGCTTTCAAAAGTGGCTGTGTCATGTGCTTTTGTGAGCACATCTGCCAGCTGGTCTTTAGTTGGGACATGATGCAGAGAAATCAAACCTTTTTCATAGCAATCCCTCACAAAGTGATGTCTGATGTCGATGTGTTTGGTGGTTGAATGGGAAACTGGATTTTTGATGATATTTTCTGCTGCCTGGCTATCCAACATGAGTGGAGTCTTTAAGGCCGTGATACCAAAATCCAGCAACTGATTTTGAAGCCACAGGAGTTGGGCTGTACAGCTTGCAGCAGCAATGCATTCAGCTTCAGCAGTGGATGTTGAAACAGCTGCTTGCTTTTTGCTTTGCCATGAAACTAAGCAATCACCTAGAAACTGGCACCCTCCTGATGTGGACTTCCTTGTAGTGTTACATCCAGCAAAGTCACTGTCTGAAAAACCTGAAAGCTTGATATTCCCATTAGCTGGATACCAGATACCAAGTGTGGGAGCACCTTTTATGTATCTGAAGATCCTTTTTACAGCAATGAGATTTGATTTTCTGGGAGCTGATTGACTTCTTGCACAGACACATGTTGCAAACATGATGTCTGGTCTAGATGCAGTTAGGTACAATAAAGACCTAATCATGCTTCTATATAAAGTTTGGTCAATCAGCTCATCCTTTTCATCAAGCTTATTTGTTGCCATGGGTGTGCTGCATGGTTTACAATCATTCATATCAAATTTTGTCAAAAGTTCTTTAGCATATTTGCTTTGATGAATGAAAGTTCCATTTTGCATTTGCTGAACTTGGAGACCAAGAAAGCATTGCAGCTCACCCATTGCACACATTGTGTCACATGTGCTTCCAAAAATAATGTCATCCACATAAATCTGGACAATCATTAAATCCTTCCCTCTCCATTTTAGAAACAGTGTTTTATCAATGGTACCTCTTTTGAAACCATTTGAGAGTAGAAAGTTGGAAAGAGTTTCATACCAGGCCCTGGGTGCTTGTTTCAGGCCATACAAGGCTTTGTTTAGCTTGTAGACATGATCAGGATAAAATGGATCCTCAAAACCTGGAGGTTGACAAACATACACCTCTTCTTGAATTGTACCATAGAGGAAAGCACTTTTGATATCCATTTGAAACACCTTCATGTTGTGGTTGACAGCAAAGGCCAGGAACAGTCTAATGGCTTCCAATCTTGCAACAGGGGCGAATGTTTCATCATAATCAATCCCATCTTCCCGTCTGTAACCTTGAACCACAAGCCTGGCTTTATTCTTGACAACAATGCCCCTTTCATCAGTTTTGTTCTTGAAGACCCACTTTGTGCCAATGGGACTAACCTCTTCTGGCAGTGGTACAAGCTCCCATACTTGTTGTCTTTTGAACTGTTGGAGCTCCTCTTGCATGGCTTCTACCCAGCTGTTGTCTTTCAGTGCCTCTTGGTACTTGACTGGCTGATGGAGTGATAGAAAACCAGCAAAAAGACAAATGTTTTGGGTTTGACTTCTTGTGAGCACCCCTTCATTGATGTTGCCAATGATTTGATCAGGTGGATGAGATCTCAAGTAGATTAAATCTCCTTGGTATGGGATGATGGCATTTATTGGTGAAGGCTGCAAATGTGTATCATCTGAGCTAACCACTGCTGGGGACTTTGATGATCCAGCAGTGGCTTCAAAAGGTGGTGGAATGGGAGGTAATGAAGTGGACACATGCTGACTTTTATCCACTATTTGGGGACTTTTGTCAGCAATGTTTGAGGATGTGGAAGCAGTGGTTGATGGGCTACTTTGGTCAACAACTGTTGAGGTAGCAGTGGTTGAGCTTTGACAGCTGTTTTGAACATCTGATGCTCTTCCTATTTTAGCAGACCTTTGAGGGATGATGATTTCATACCCATAGTCTGGTGGTGAATCCACTGATGGACCTGCATTGTTAGTCTTGACAACCGTATTTTCAAAAGTAAATTTATAAAGATCAAACAGATCTGCAGGATTTGCTGGAATTTTCATTGATGAAAGTTCATTGAACTTTACATTCAAAGTCTCCTCCACTGCCTTGGTCCGTGTATTAAACACTTTGTAGGCCTTGGCAGTGGTTGAGTATCCCAGATGATAACCACAATCAATTTTGGCTGCAAATTTTGAAATGGAATCTTTTAAGTTCAAAATAAAGCATGGGCAGCCAAACACCTTGAAATATGAGATCAATGGTTTGATTTTATACAGAATTTCATAAGCAGTCTTTTTGTGCCTGGGGTTTATTAAAACTCTGTTCTGGACATAGCAAGCAGTGTTTACTGCCTCTGCCCAGAAAGTTAATGGCAAGCCTGAATCAGCAAGCATGGTTCTGGCAGCCTCAATCAAAGTTCTGTTCTTCCTTTCCACTACCCCATTCTGCTCTGGTGTCCTAGGGATGCTGTACTGCCTTACAATCCCTTTCTTCACACAGAAGGCATCCAACTCCTTATTTTTGAATTCTGTGCCATTGTCACTCCTGAAGACTTTATTGGAAGGTCAAATTGCTTTTCAACCTGTATCACAAAGTCTTGCAAGATGCCTGCAGTCTCATCTTTTGAGTGTAAAAAGAAAGTCCATGTAAACCTATAAAAGTCATCAACAATAACCAAACAAAATCTTTTCTTCTTGAGGCTCATGACTTGAACTGGGCCAAACAAATCCATGTGTAGCATTTGCAAACATTGGGTTGTTTTGGACTCTTCAATGGACTTATAAGAACTTTTATGTTGTTTTCCTTTTAAACAGGAAATGCAATGTTCAGAACATGAAAACAATTTTTGTGGTAGGCCTCTCACCAAACCATTTTTTGAAATTTCAGTGATTGTCTTAAGATTTGTGTGCCCCAGCCTTCTGTGCCAAAGTTCTGTCTCTTTGTTAGAGGCAGCTGAGAACAGACAAGCATCAGCTCTGGGACACTCTTTAGACATATCAACAACATAAACATTGCCACTTCTTTGAGCAACAAGTTTAGTTTGACCAGTTTTGATTATTGCTTCAATCTTCTTGACCATTTCTGGTCCAACAATCCTACAACAATCTTTTGTGAAGAATGACCCAAACCCTTTGTCACTCATTTAGGACACACTCAGAAGGTTGAATTTTAGATTGTCTATCAGATTGACATTTTCAAATTTTACATTACCAGACTGCACTGTACCAGACCCCAGAACTTTCCCTTTACTATTATTCCCAAAGGATATATCACCCCCTCCATGGATTTTAAAGTCTTTGAGGAGGGCTTTACATCCTGTCATGTGCCTGGAGCCTCCGCTATCTACATACCAAAGACTATCAAAGCATGCAGAAGCTCCCTGCACATGAAGTAAAAGGATTAGTTCATTAGGGTCTCCAAAGCCAATAGGGCTTTGGATGGGGTCTCAACAGTGTCTGGGATGGATGCAGATTGATGGACAGTGGTTAGGTCAGGGGTTTGGACAGTTTTAGTACTGTTTCTTGCTAACCACTGTTGGGGGTCTTGACCAATCACCTGTTGGTAACCAAAAGGATGCCTATTCACTTTAGGTTTAGAAGACTTTTTGTAGACCTCATAAACGTGTGGAATCCTTTGGTAAGACTGTTTTTCCTTACCTTTTCTGAACTGATTGGCAGGGGGTGCATCAGTAACATGAACATCTCATTTAATAAATGTTTGGTTCAGCTGTTTTGTGACAGCTGTTTGAACTGGCACAAACAGTGGTTGTTTCTTGGTGAATTTGACAGATGATGTTGATAGACTCAAGGGTGTTTTAGCAATGTACTCATTCTTTTTCACATCAAAGTTTTTGAGATACACACATGCTTGAGTTTTGTGGTTTGTTTTACCACACACAATGCAGCTTTCAGCTGAAACAATGACACTTGTTCTGTTCAAATCATAAGCTTTTAAGTGAAAACAGTCTTTTGTTAGATGATTCCTTTTCTCACAGAATTCACAAAACAAGTTATCAATTTTTTCTTTCTTCTTTCTCCTTTCGGACTCCTTTGCAGCAGAGGTTTTAACCTCTGTTGGGATGTCCTTGAGAGGAATGATTTTAGCTTTTGGAGCTTTAACACCATCAGTTGATGTAAAGTCCATTGGCTTGAAATTTTCAAGAATATCACACTCATCAGACCATTTTGGTTTAAACTGATAATCTTCAAGCTCCTCAAAAGTAGAGGATCCCATTGGTCTGTCAAGTGTGATTTTGTTAAAAAGTTTGTCAGTGATTTTCACTTCTTGGCCTTTCTTGTTTGTTGGAATAAACTCAGTGGTTACATCAGTGGTTTGAACAGATTTTCCAAAAGCAGTGTTTTCATCATCATGTTTTCTATAACCAACACCAAATTTCACATTGCTTTTTATCTGTTTTTCAAGCATAACCTCATACCCTTTGCATGATTCCACCTATCTTTCACAGGTGATCTGGGTGGACTCCAACTCCTTTTTGCAAACTTGGTATTTTTCTACCATAGTTTGGAGTTGAGTTTTGGTTATGCTTTGATCTTCTTTCAGACTGCTGATCTCTTTTTCCTTTTCAGTCAATTTGTTTTTAAGTTCTTTTAAAGACCTTTCAAATTTGACTTCATCAGTTAAAATTTTATTCCGAAGGTTTTCATTTACCTCTTTGATGTTAGCAAAAGCAATAATGCAATTGTCAGAACACAGTTTTTCAAGAACTTGAGGTGATACCTTGGCAGCAGCCATCATTGCACAATCACATTGATGATTTTCTTCATCATCAGCTTTTTCTTCTTTCTCACTTGCTTTCTCAATTTTCTCTTCATCTTTGTCCTCTTTGGACCATGGGTCTGTCAGTGGTTCAATCAGGGTTTCTGAATTTTCTCCCAGCAGCAATTCACCAGCAACTGCATTAACAACTGCTTCAGTCACTTCATCCACTGTTTCATCACTTAGCTGTTCACCTTCAGTTTCAATCCCCTCTGGTATTGACTCTAATGCCATCAAACAAAATTCATCATTAGAAGGTTCATTAGAAGCATAGAATGCAAAATTTTCATCACTAAGCTCATCAGGCATGCTGCTCCAGTCAACAAAGCCTTGAGTGAAAAAACTTTGCTGATCTGGTTGTACCACTGCTGGAGCAGCATTTTGAGGTGCAGCAGTTTGCACCTGTGCCTGGGGGACAGGGGTTTGCACGTACTGAATTTGGGGAACAGTAGTTTGGACATAGTGCACTGGCACAGGGGCAGCAGCATAATGTGCAGCATTAACATGAGCTGCAGGGGTATATTGGGCATAGTGCACAGTGCCTTGATTTTGAGGTCTAGGATTTGAGCTAGGATGAGTGATTATAGGACCAGTAGTTTGACTCCTACATTCCCTAGCAAAATGTCCCAACCTATTACACTTGTAACACTTGATTTTCGATTTATCCAACCCAACCCTTAGATTCCCATGTAAACCTGGGAATTTCCGCCCTGTTCTTTTGTAGAATTTGCTAGTTCTAACACTGAGCAAAGCCAATTGGTGCAGGATGTCCATTTCCTCTAAGTCAGTGGGATCAAAATGTTTTAAATCATTTAGTTCAAAGCACAGATTATCTGACATCTGGTTTTCAGTGTTTGCAGTGAAAGCATAGTTTGCAGTGTGAGAATCAGGGTTGGTAAAGTTACCACCAGCTGTTATATCAATGAAATGATCAAAACCCTGTTCCTTACTACTGCCACCAGATTCTTCCTGACCCAGAAGAGCTGTGCTACCGAATGAGTAATCATCAGTGGCTTTTCCAGACTCTTGCAACTTCTTTTTCTGGTTCAACTCCCTTTCATAAGTCAGGAGTCTACCATGAAGTTGGGTCAGGGTCAGATCTTTGAACTCAACAGAGTTTCTAGTCACAAATGCAATTGTGTCCCATTTATCAGGTAGCGACCTAAGAAACCTGCTATTTTGGGTTGATTTTGGAAATTCAACCTTAACAAGCCTTAGCTCACTGATGAGACAACTGAACCGTTCAAATTGTTGGGTCAATGATTCACCCTTAATGTGACAGAAGGTTTCATACTGTTGATTCAGAATTTCCCTATTGTTTTCAATAACTTCTTCAGTACCCCCAAACTGTTCCTTCAAAGCATCCCATAGCTCTTTGGCGCTGTTACAATGTAACAGTCTAGCATAGATCTCATTTGGTAATGCAGATGCTATGATGCTAAATGCTTTGGCATCCAGTTCAAATTTTTGAAAATCAGTTTCAGTATAGTTTTCATAAGGTTTTGGTACGAACTTCTTTGGATCCTCGACACTTGGCACTGTAGGAACATGGGGACCAAAAACAACAGACCTCCAACATCCAGTGTTCTGTTGAGCAAGGATGTGACCCATCCTTCGCTCCCAGATGTTGTATTCATTTCTTTTAAGCATGGGTGGTTTAAAAAGCGAGCCAATGTTATTCTTATCATCTTGAGATTGTGACGTCATCCTGGTTGTTTTACAGACACTGATTAATCAACTTTAATGGTGATTAAACTTTGCTCTGTTTTTTAACACAAACGAACAAACTATCGATATCAACGATTTTGAGCTGAACTATTTATGTCAAAATGATTGTTAAATCAAATTTGACTGTCCAAGCTCTGATACCAATTGTTGGATCTGAGTTTGGTTTTGATTGTATTTTCTGTTTGAATTAAAATGGAAATGGATGAGTTGTGCAGCGGAATTAATGTGGTAACAAACTTTGCATACAATCAAACGAGAGTATTGCTTTGATCAAGACATTTTCAACAAGGAACCGAATGATTGAATTTAATTTCAACAACGATTACAAGATAATGCTTGAATACAAACTCCCCCTTAGCCAGAGCTCAGCGTTTGTTCGAGCAGGAAAACAAGTTTGCAAAGAGCTAATAGAACAGTACAGAGCACTATTCTATTTATAGGCACTAACAAACCACTGAGCATCTTAGCTGACGTCACCATGAAAGTGACATCTAACCTCCTAACAAACTCTAACCTTTGATCTATACAAACACTGCTATACTAACTACTGCTATAACATTTCATTACATAAAAGACACTTAAACAGCTGCTGCATCCTTCCACTGCTGTGAACCCAACAGTGCTTGTCCGGATCAGCAGTACTTGACTCAAGACAGTAGATTGAGCAGCAGAGCTTTAGTCTTCTATCAGTCTTTACAAGAGCAGCAGATTTGACGGTCAGTGGTTTGTACGATCAGTAGATAGGAGGTCAGCGGATGTTGAAACCACTTTCAAGGGGAGAGACTTGTATGTAACATCTGCTTATTCTGGATCCACTACTCTGACCCAGTTTTGGCTTTAATTATCTGTTCCTATGGTAGGGTTCAATCCCAAAATAACCACTCCATTCACCCTTAGGGGACCATGAAATAAAAAGCAGAGGAAAATGTCCGGATAGTTCCTGTGGTTTACTCTATTTTCACCTTTAGTCCATAACTATCTACGATTACAGCTATAGTCCCCAACTTTTGCAATTTCGTTTCCGGATAGTCCCTAGCGTGAATGGGGGTTAGTTTTTGGTGTTAAGAGGGTGTGAAATGACCTAAAAACCCTTATCATTAAAAAACTAATAAATAAAACTTTAAAAGATTTAAAATATAAATGTGGGACCTGATGTGTGCAAAATGTAACATATAAATCACATCAAATGAGGCATAAAACTAACCCTTTTTTAGTACTAATGTTGGAAAAAGCATGTTTTCATCTTCCTTTTGAATTTACAGGACCAAATGAGCTTAAACGAACAAAAGGAGCAAATAAGCAGCCAAAATCAACATAAATACAAAAAGAAGGGATAAACGTGACATGCCCGACCCCTCGGCAGCTTCCCCAAACTAAAAACAAGGAATCAGAAGACTGACCACGGGGCCGTGCCAAGCTGAACATGGGGCGTGGTCAGGGACCTACACAAAAGACAAACCTGTAGAAGCTTCCACGCCCACCACGGGGGCATGCCCAGCTCAGCACGTTGCGTGGTCAATGGAAAGATACGCAGAATCTTGCCAAATCTTGATAGTACAGATACAAAGTTGACCTAGGGGCCTTGCCCAGCGGGCACGAGTATTGTGTGGGATCCTCTGCTAACACTTGCAGTTAATAAAGGAAGAGAAAAGGCTGGCCACGGGGGCGTGCCCGCTGGATACGGGGCCGTGGCCAGAGCTCTGTGCAGGCTATAAATAGGGGTGCCTGGTTCACTTCAAAGGCATCTCTTGGCAAACCACTACTCTTCCACTTTGCCACCACTCCACCACCACCACAACACCAACACCCACCACCATCATCCATCTTCAGAGTGTGTAGTAGTCTCAGGATCCAAGATTGATTGTAAGAGTTCTTGCCAATCAAAGGCCATGTTTGGTTAAGCCTCTTACATCACTTGGTGAAGACAAGTCTTTTATGTATTACTTTTGATTTTTAATCTTTCGACACATTTTATTTGGTTTTGTATTAATGACTTTAATAACTAGTTTCTTATGTTGAAGGTGAATTCTTCCAATCATTTTTCCGTGGTGTCTTGAAGTTACTTTACTGTCTATATAAAGTAAAAGATTGCATCATTCATGTTTTTACGGTCTATATAAAAGCATGTTGACTACCTGGTCGAGGGTTAGGGGAATGGTTTGGTAAGGTTCTTGCCTTGTTCAGTGTATAGATCCTGCAAGGACCTGGTTTAAGCTTACTAGGACCTCCTTCAATACCCACTGGTATTGGATGGCGGGGGTGCGAATAGCTTGAACCCCTCATATGTAAACTACTATTAATACACTAAACCGGCTTCTTGGGATTATATCCTTGCTGCCTCAAACCACTTAGCCGAGGGTAACGTCACCTTCAAAAGAGAGGCCTACCACTTTTCGCATTAATAACTTACTTAATTATCTTTCAATATTCCGACCCTTTGAGATTGTATCCCCGCTGACTCAAATCACTGGGTTGAGGGTAACGTCACCTTCAAAAGAGGGGTCTACTACTATAACTAAGATAATCTCTTAAAAGTCCGAAAGTGCGAAAATCATCAAAGGATACATTAAAGGCGAGTCGGATCCAAGTGATTCATCTTGTTTATCTGTTTTTATTTTATTTTTATTTTTATTTTTATTTGCATTTTTATTTTTATATTTCTAAAACTTTTCTCAAAAAAACTTTAGATTGATTAGACGTTGAGGATAAACAGGTACTAAAAGCTCTTGTATTCTTTGACGACCTTGGTATCTTAACAACACTATACTACGCCCACGATGGGTGCACGTGCCCAAGTGTGTATTTAGTGTTAGTAGAATATCGTGTTTTATAAATTTAAAACTTAACTAATGAGTAAAATGGGCTCAAAATATTAATAAAATCATATCACACCTAACGCACACCAAGTTTTTGGCGCCGTTGTCGGGAACACAAGGATTTTAAGAAAGTTTCAAATCAACGGCCTAATTATTTTTACTTATTTTTCTTTTTAAGGTTTTTCTTAATTTTTCTGTTTCTGCAGACTTTAGCACAGCCCGTGCTCAGCCAGACACGGGGCCGTGTCCAATCATCGTTACTAGCAATCCTGTTTTAAGTCAGACAGTAGCTGACCATGGGGCCGTGTCCACTGAATACGCCCCCGTGTCCAACCTCCAATTGCTGAAAACAGAACCGTAAGATCCCGACGGTTGGTAATTTCTGACAAAAAATATGATTGATATTGATTATTTTTACTTTCGCTCCTCTTACGGTGAGTGGTGTCAAATATGTGGTGGATTCCATAAAGATTTAGAATGTTTCTTTCTAAATTGCACTCCCCACTATTTAGACCTATCGTTTTCCTGTGATAACCTTAAGATGGGCGAAAGTAAAAACGATCACTATCTCTCGCCCGAATGCCCTCACCATCTCTTTCAGATGACATAACCTCCGATGAATTATGTCAAGTCGAATAAATAATTCTCCAAAGATTATATGAATTAGAACTTGAGATGAAAACAACTTATTCATCACAAGACAACGATAAAGGAGAATTGATGAGGTTACATTTGGATTCTACCAACATCGACGATACCGAAAGCACCTCAACCTCCTGTTAAAACATGAGCGATAGTCGTCCCTGTGTCGATTGTGCCGTGAAGGACTCTCCATCGGTCCCCCCTATGCGCTCATAGACCTGAGCGATTCGATATATACCTTCTTTAACAAGAGCCCAGATAAGGGGAATAAAGGTTGGTTTCGCCCACCGGTATTTAGTTTAGGTTTTACCCTTTTCGATAACCTCTTGCGTTCTTGTTTAAATCAAGAGCAATTAAGGTACCTTAGGCACTTCGGTGTTGTTCCCTCCAGTAAGGAACCGCCCGATCCGAATAAAAACCTTAAAATAAGACGCAACTTCGTAAAACGATCTAGCCACAGGGCCGTGCCCAGGTGAACATGGCCTGTGCCCACCTCAAAATTGACCACGGGGTCATGTCCAGGCCAACACGCCCCATGCTCAGAATACAGACAAAATGTGTCAGAGTCTTGTCTGACCACGGGGCCATGTCCAGTCGACACGGGGCCATGGTCAGCGTGCTGTCGTTTTCTATAAAGCCAGCATTATTCCTGCACATTTGGACCCATTCCAAACACCAAGATTTGCAAGGATCTTCACACATACCGTAAAAGGTATATTCCAAAGAAGGTTTCTCAACAACCATCTTGTCTTTGCCACTTTTGTCACTTACCTTTTTCTCCAAAACTCCTTAACCTCCATTAAAGCTTGAAATAAGTTTTATGCTCAGAAATGTTTAAAAATTCAGAAAAATAATTTAAAACAACAAAATTCCATGGTTTAAAAATCTGCAGAATCATGACCACGGGCCGTGCCCAGCGGGCACGGTGCCGTGGCCGGAGTTACAGTTTCATTCTTTTGAAATTTTCGACTTGTTTTCTTAGAGTGTCAAGCCAAAATAGTGGAACATCTTCAGCTAACTCAAGAAACAATCGAAGGGGGAGAAGAACATCGGTGGAAGACTCCTTGGTCAACTATGTGTATGACTTGCGAGAAGCCATTGATGAGATGAAGTCCGTGGAAGAAGCTCTTGTCACACCCACAAAATACCATACGCGGGAACACCGCGGGACGTGTGACGTACCAGGATCCAGCCACTAATCAAATTGAACTACGACATTGTATTTAATAAAAGTTTCCATTTATTTCATAAGTAATTCCAAAACACAACTTAAACCAAATGAGTTCAGCGGAAGCATAATGTAAATAGTTATTCAAGTAATTCAAAACAAGTGTGCAAGTTCAATAAACAAGTATCCAAGTGCTACGACCCATGACCACTCCAGCACTCCCAGATAGCAAGTTCCATCCGTGAATCTAACAACCTGCAAGCATGCAGATAAGTGTGTCAGACGACGCTGGTGAGTTCAAAGTTTGTTAACACGTTTTAGTTACTAGATATAAGTATAAAACATCTCAAAGATATGATATCGTTAATAACTCGATTACCGCCGATGGCTCCAGATTATTTGCCCTATTCCCCAATGCCTCTATCAAAGCAATGGTCAAGACTGGGGTCATTAGTTCAAGTCCGTCCTCCCCAGTACGGTGTGAGGGTGCCAAACCTAAATAGCGCTATTAACTAATACCCCGTTGCCTCCCCGGTAACAAATTGGTAGAAGGGACTTAAATGATAGATATGATTGTATTAACCAACGTCCCGAGTTTAACATTCCAGTCAAACCCAATAACCCGACATTCCTCCCCGGAACGTTTACCAGATGTCCCTCCCCGGGACGCATGCTTGGAAAAAGAGCAGTGAACTCACCTTGGTTTGCTTGGTATCTATCAAATTACCTATTCCAGTTAATCAACCAACCCTACCGTGGTTAACAATATTATCAGTTTCACAACTAAACAAGTCATTACTTTCATACAGTTTTATCTCTCACAAGATCACAGTATATCAAGTAGCAAATACACTTTTCTAACACAAGTTCATACCTCCTGTGAATGTCTCAAAGTAACACATAACATAACAGGTGAGTTTGTTATACCAACTAATCAAACCAAGTTTCTTATTCTCATTGACATGCAACAAGGATTGTATACACACAAAAGTATCTGTCATCATCTACATCATAGGCACCCTCTGTTCAACACATGTACTTTCATGACGAAATATCCCTTGTGACGAAGGATCATCCTTCGTCGGGGCGAGGTATGACGAAGAACCCCATGTTTCGTCGAGGTGAGGTGTGACGAAAAACCATATGTTTCGTCGAGATCAACTATGACGAAAAACCATATTCTTCATCGAGGTAAAGTATGATGAAGGTCTACCATGGTTCGTCGAGTAAAACAGTTACAGTTCCAATCGGTTACAATTCTACATGTTCTAGAACCCTAATCATCATCAACAGTTACATCATGATCATCGATCAATCATCCAGTTCCCAATTATCATTAACATACAACAAGGGCATTAACAATTCACATATTAATATAATCATTATTATCATAACAGTCATTCGATTAATACTTGCCTATCATTCTAACAAAACAGGAATCATGAGGACATACAAGAACCCTCAAGACCCCATCAAACAACCCTAACTACGTAATACGATTAATGAATGATGAAACATTACGCACACAAGATCCAACGTATTCATACAAAATCATTACAATACAAATCCACGTATCGGATATAAATCTAATGAATAAGAACAAGATACTAACCAAGGTTCCGGATTGGTTAGATTGTTTGAATAAGAAAAGCTCCGAGTTTCACCGTTGCCGTCACACCAGAGGGAGAGAAAGAAAGGTCTAGGGTTTGTTAATTGTAAACTTCCGTAAGCTATGCGAATACAAAATAGATATGATCGAACCGTGTTGGGCTTTACTTGGGCCGAAAGCCTATACGACAGCCCATTCCCTTGACGAAATTCATTCTTCGTCGGGTAAGGTGACGACGAAGAACTAGTGGGTGACGAAATTCCATTCTTCGTCGGGTTAGTGGGCCATTTTTCGTCGAGCCCATATACGATGTTCTTCGTCGAGCCCATATGCCATGTTATGTTTTCATTACACATAAACATTAAACGATACTATACTATACTTAGCCAAATAACTACTCAAGACATCACATAGACAAATTGTAATCAAGACAGGATTATAAAACTAGTGGTTCGTAGAAAAAGACCTTGAAATCTCGTGTTGTCACATCATCCCCAACTTGAAAGAAATTTCGTCCCGAAATTTGATAAGCAATCCAAAATAGCACAGCGTTAGATCAGGATGACTGTATATTTTCCGCGGGTGCCACATCATCCCCAACTTGAATGGGAATTTTGTCCCAAAATTCACTAGTTGCATCAGATTTAGATTTGTCAGCTGGAAATAAGTGAGGGTACTTGAGCTTCATCTGATCCTCGCGTTCCCATGTGAACTCCGGTCCACGTCTTGAATTCCAACGAACCCTCACGATCGGGATTCGACTATGTTTACGGACCTTGACTTCCCGATCCATAATCTCTATTGGTTCTTCGACAAACTGCAACTTGTCGTCAATCTTCAACTCTTGAAACGGCACCACAAGTGTTTCATCGGACAAACACTTCTTTAGTTGCGATACGTGGAAGACATCATGAACGTTACCCAACTCAGCAGGTAACTCTAACTTGTAGGCCACTTTACCAACTCGTTCCAGAATTTTGAATGGTCCAACATAACGAGGGTTAAGCTTGCCGCGTTTCCCAAACCGTACCACACCTTTCCAGGGTGAGACCTTCAACATAACACGATCGCCTACAGTGAATTCCAAGGGTTTCCTACGCTTGTCAGCGTAGCTTTTCTGACGGTCACGCGCTGCCGCCATACGATTTCTGATTCCAACAATCTTCTCCGAGGTTTCAAGTACAAGTTCCGGGCCTGTGATCTGGCTGTCGCCCACCTCAGCCCAACAGAGAGGTGAACGACATTTCCGCCCGTAAAATGCTTCGAACGGGGCTGCCTGGATACTTGTATGGTAGCTATTGTTATAAAAAAAACTCTATCAAGGGTAAGTGTTTCTCCCAACCCTTGCCAAAATCATTCACACACGCACGCAGCATGTCTTCAAGTGTCTGGATGGTTCGTTAACTTTGACCATCCATCTGTGGGTGATAAGCAGTGCTCATGTCGAGACGCGAGCCGAACGATTTGTGCATCGACTGCCACAAATCTGAAATGAAACGCTGGTCACGATCCGAGATAATTGAGGTCGGCACTCCGTTCCTAGAAACAACTTACTTCAGATAAATAGTTGCAAGTTATGAGAACTTATCTGTTTCCTTGATTGCTAGAAAATGTGCTGACTTCGTGAGACGATCAACGATCACCCAGATGGTATCATTTCCGTTTTGAGTTCTCGGCAAACCTGTGACGAAATCCATTGCGATTTGCTCCCATTTCCACATGGGTATCTCTGGTTCCTGAAGTAGACCCGAGGGTTTCTGATATTCCACTTTAGCACAAGTCAGACACTTATTCACATAAATCGCGATGTGAGCCTTCATCTTCGGCCACCAATACAAAACCTTGTGATCGTGATACATTTTATCCGAACCCGGATGAACAGAGTATCGAGACTTGTGTGTTTCGTCCATCACAAGTTCTCTAAGATTTCCAAACAGAGGAATCCATATCCGTTCCATGAAATAGAGAATACCATCAGATCTCTCTACCAGCCGCTTTTCCAAGCCCCTCAAGTACTCTGCTCCAATGTTTTCCTCTTTCAACGCTTCGGTTTGTGCAGAACGGATATGGTCAGGCAAATTAGAATGGATGGTGAGCTGCAAGGCGTGAACACATTTGGGTTTTGATTCCTTTCGACTGAGGGCATCAGCTACCACGTTAGTCTTACCCGGATGATACTTGATTGCACAATCATAGTCGTTTAAAAGTTCTACCCAGTGTCGCTGTCGCATATTCAATTCCTTCTGGTCAAAGATATGCTGAAGACTCCTGTGGATGGTATAAATTGTGTATTTAGTACCGCACAGGTAATGCCTCCAGATTTTTAGCGCAAACACCACTGCTCCCAACTCTAAGTCGTGAGTCGTGTAATTTCTCTTATGAACCTTCAATTGTCGAGAGGCGTAAGCTATCACCTTCTCGCGTTGCATCAGCACGCAACCGAGACCCTGAATAGAAACATCACAATATACCACGGTATCTTCGGTACCTTCTGGTGGAGACAAGATCGGTGCGCTGCAGAGCTTTTGTTTCAACAACTGGAAAGCATATTCTTGCTTCGTTCCCCACGAGTATACAACGCCTTTATGTGTCAAGGAGGTAAGAGGTTGAGCAATCTTCGAGAAGTCTTTAATAAATCTCCGATAGTACCCAACAAAACCAAGAAACTGTCATACCTCTAAAGGATTCTTTGGTGCCGCCCAATTTCTAATAGCATCGATCTTTGCAGGATCCACGTGTATTCCCGATTCATTCACAATGTGGCCAAGGAAGTGCACTTCTCGAATCCAGAAGTCACATTTAGAGAATTTCACGTAGAGTTGCTCCTTCCTCAGAAACTCCAAGATAAGACGTAAGTGTCGCTCGTGATCCTCCTTGCTCTTAGAGTAGATCAAAATGTCGTCGATGAACACTACAATGAAATCATCAAGATACGGCTTGCACACATGGTTCATGAGATCCATGAAGACCGCTGATACGTTCGTCAACCCAAACGGCATAACTAACAACTCATAGTGCCCATACCGCGTTCGAAAACCCGTTTTAGGAACATCCTCTTCTCGGACTCTCATCTGATGATAGCCCGATCTTAAATCGATCTTCGATTAAAAACTTGACCCCTGCAACTGGTCAAACAAGTCATTGATGCGTGGAAAAGGATAGCGGTTCTTGACAGTCACCTTGTTGAGTTCCCGATAATCTATGCACATACGAAAGGACCCGTCTTTCTTCTTTACAAACAAAACTGGGGCTCCCCAAGGCGAAGAACTGGGTCGGATAAAACCTCTATCCAACAGTTCTTGAAGTTGATTAGATAGCTCTTGCAACTCTCCTGATGCAAGATGATAAGAAACACGAGCAATCGGAGCTACTCCTGGTGCAAGATCAATCTGAAATTCCACCTGACGGTGAGGAGGTAAACCAGGTAGTTCCTCAGGAAATACATCAGGAAATTCACAAACAACCGGCAGGTCTTCGATCTTTCTTTCTTCAGACGGAGTATCAGTAATAAGTGCTAGAATAGCAGGATACCCTTTCGTAGACACCTCTGCGCTTGCATAGCTGAGATTATACCAACCATCGCACCACTGCGATGCCCTTGAACCGATAGAAATTCTCCAATGGGGAGAGGAATACGCACGATCTTCTCCTTACATAAAATCTCAGCTTGATGCTTAGACAACCAATCCATACCAACCACTAGATCAAAACTACTGAGGGTAACAGGAAGGAGGTCAATGTCAAACACTTGACCCACAAGATCTAATTTACACCCAAAAAGGACATGCGAAGCTTCAATCATTTTGCCATCAGCTAATTCTACTACATGCTTAGCTTCTAAAGGTGTTGGAGCTAACCCTAATCGTTGACTGAACTCTATTGACACATAACTCCAATCGGCACCGGAATCAAATAATACAGAAGCAAAGAGGTTGTTCACAGAAAACGTACCAATCATGACATTGTCGTCGTTCCTAGCATCACCAGCACCAATCGTAAATACCCTTCCACGAGCACAATTGCCCCCATTGTTGCCGTTTTTGTTGTTTCCAGCATTGTTATTGTTATTCTGACGATTGTTGTTATCATTGGCGTTCTGATTCAGTTGAGGGCAATCCCGTTTAATGTGACCCTTATCCCCACACTGCAAGCATCCCTTCCTAAAGCCTTGGTTCTGATGGGGCTGCTGCCTTTGCTGTTGCTGGTGCTGCTGATTCTGCTGCTGGTTTTGCTGTTGCTGTTGCTTTGGGTACGGAGCTCTACAGTCTTTTGCCATATGGCCCACCTTATCGCACCTATGGCAAGCCCGGACACATGGTCCATGATGATGATACCCACACTTGGTGCACTTAGGATTCCTACCAATGTAGGAGACTTGGCTCTGGTTGCTGCCCTGGCCTTGGTTAACTGAGGACGACTGACTGAAACTACGATTATTGCTGTTGTCAGGCCTTTTTTGAGATTGACTGGTACTGGTTGCTTTGTCAGCATCGTTCCATTTTCGCTTGTTATCACCAGCAGGTGTGGTAGCTGTAGCAGCAGGGGTAGTAGCAGAAACATGGGGCGGTAGCGATCCACGCTCAATCTCTTGGTCGGTAATCTTGTGTGCTAAACGGATAATCTGAGGCAGATTGTTAAGGTTTGCAGCAGTGACCAAACTCTTTATTGCTGGTACCAGGCCTTTGATGTACAACTCAATTCTTCGAGGTGGAGGTCGAGACAAATTAGGGCACATATTTGCTAGTTAATGGGACCGTTTCGTGTAAGCCTCGATCTCGGACCCCTCCATCTTCAGATTGTAGTACTCATTCTCGAGCTTCTAAATCTCGTCATGAGGAAAGTACTCCTCACGCATCAACTCCTTGAAATCATCCCAAGTAGTTGCATTAGCCATCTCGATGCCCAACATTTGCACCTGGGCATTCCACTAAGTTAAGGCACCATCCTCCAAGGTGACTGTAGCATACTTCACTAGGTCCCCCTCGGGACAGTTACACATAGCGAACACTGACTCAGCCTTCTCAAACCATCGTAGTAGCCCCACAGCCCCTTCAGTCCCACTTAATGTATGTGGCTTACAATCCATGAACGTCTTGAAAGTGCAAGCAGGCAGATTGTTTTGACTCTGATTCGCTTGCTGACCCAATGGACGAAAGAAAATTAAACACAAGGGTAAGAGCTGGGTAGTCGACGCAAGAATAAAGAGTATTTGGCACATTTCGTACCAGCTTGGTAGGCTGCCAAAGCCTCAGCCACACGGGTGTTAATCAAATTTGTCAAGTCAGCCTGTGTCATCACAATGTGACCACGCCCATGGCCTCGTCCGCTCATGATTCTATATAAGAGAAGGGAAAAGGTTAAGGATCGAGATAAGGTAGGAGTCAAACCTCACAACGACTTCTACAGATTACTATGCTTACATCAAACAACAGAACGGAACCCATTTCACACTTGTTAAGCCTCACTGGGACTCACATGCACCCCACATTAATATTATGTGTGCACCCATAATAATAATGCGTTTTGCATGTTTATCTCAGCTCCTCCCAACTCATGCTAAAAGGTTCCTCGCAACAAGACAAAACACCTCAAACATAAACCATAAAACTCTTACAGGATATTGCATTGTGACTCTATCAGTCACATAACTCAGGTAATTACAAATGAATTTAGTCTGAAATGCTAAGCGTGTGCAATCACATGCAACATCATACATAAGTGTATACTAGATATACTAGGCAACAAATAAACGAGAGTCGAACCTTGCAATCTCGAGCTGAGTGTCATGGTCGATTTTCGAAGCTGTTCGGTTATAGTTTGGTTTTATAGAAACGTTTTAAAACCTAGTTCACTATAACCAGTGGCTCTGATACCAAACTGTCACACCCCCAAAATACCATACGCGGGAACACCGTGGGACGTGTGACGTACCATGATCCAGCCACTAATCACATTGAACTACAACATTGTATTTAATAAAAGTTTCCATTTATTTCACAAGTAATTCCAAAACACAACTTAAACCAAATTAGTTCAGCGGAAGCATAATGTAAATAGTTATTCAAGTAATTCAAAACAAGTGTGCAAGTTCAAAAAACAAGTATCCAAGTGCTACGACCCATGACCACTCCAGCACTCACAAGTGCTACGACCCATGACCACGATCTGCAAGCATCCAGACAAGTGTGTCAGACGACGCTGGTGAGTTCAAAGTTTGTTAACACATTTTAGTTACCAGATATAAGTATAAAACATCTCAAAGATTTGATATCGTTAATAACTAGATTACCGCTGATGGCTCCAGATTATTTGCCCTATTCCCCATTTCCTCTATCAAAGCAATGGTCAAGACTGGGGTCATTAGTTCACGGCCGTCCTCCCCGGTACGGTGTGAGGGTGCCGAACCTAAATAGCGCTATTAACTAATACCCCGTTGCCTCCCCGGCAACAAATCGGTAGAAGGGACTTAAATGATAGATATGAGTGTATTAACCAACGTCCCGAGTTTAACATTCCAGTCAAACCCAATAACCCGACATTCCTCCCCGGAACGTTTACCAGATGTCCCTCCCCGAGACGCATGCTTGGAAAAAGAGCAGTGAACTCACCATGGTTTGCTTGGTATCTATCAAATTACCCGTTCCAGTTAATCAACCAACCCTACCGTGGTTAACAATATTATCAGTTTCACAACTAAACAAGTCATTACTTTCATACAATTTATATCTCTCACAAGATCACAGTATACCAGGTAGCAAATACACTTTTCTAACACAAGTTCATACCTCATGTGAATGTCTCAAAGTAACACATAACATAACAGGTGAGTTTGTTATACCAACTAATCGAACCAAGTTTCTTATTCTCATTGACATGCAACAAGGATCGTATACATACACAAGTATCTATCATCATCAACATCATAGGCACCTTCTGTTCAACACATGTACTTTCACGACGAAACATCTTTTGTGACGAAGGATCATCCTTCGTCGGGGCGAGGTATGACGAAAAACCCCATGTTTCATCGAGGTGAGGTATGATGAAAAACCATATGTTTCGTCGAGATCAACTTTGACGAAAAACCATATTCTTCGTCGAGGTAAAGTATGACGAAGGTCTACCATGGTTCATCGAGTAAAACAGTTACAGATCCAATCGGTTACAATTCTATATGTTCTAGAACCCTAATCATCATCAACAGTTACATCATGATCATCGATCAATCTTCCAGTTCCCAATTATCATTAACATGCAACAAGGGCATTAACAATTCGCATATTCATATAATCATTATTATCACAACAGTTATTCGATTAATACTAGCCTATCATTCTAACAAAACAGGAATCATGAGGACATACAAGAACCCTCAAGACCCCATCAAACAACCCTAACTACGTAATACGGTTAATGAACAATGAAACATTACGCACAAAAGATCCAACGTATTCATACAAAATCATTACAATACAAATCCACGTATAGGATATAAATCTAATCAATAAGAACAAGATACTAACCAAGGTTCCGGATTGGTTAGATTGTTTGAATAAGAAAAGCTCCGAATTTCACCGTTGCCGTCACACCAGAGGGAGAGAAAGAAAGGTCTTGGGTTTGTTAATTTTAAACTTCCGTAAGCTGTGCGAATACAAAATAGATATGAACGAACCGTGCTGGAATTTACTTGGGCCGAAAACCCATACGACAGCCCATTCCCTTGACGAAATTGATTCTTCGTCGGGTAAGGTGACGACGAAGAACTAGTGGGTGACGAAATTCCATTCTTCGTCGGGTTAGTGGGCAATTTTTCGTCGAGCCCATATACAATGTTCTTCGTCGAGCCCATATGCCATGTTATGTTCTCATTTCACATAAACATTAAACGATACTATACTATACTTAGCAAACTAACTACTCAAGACATCACATAGACAAATTTTAATCAAGACAGGATTATAAAACAAGTGGTTCGTAGAAAAAGACCTTGAAATCTCGTGTTGTCACCGCTCTAATTGACCGTATTAATCATTTGATGGTGGGGTTAGAGGGTTGCCTTCAAGAAGTCAACCTTTTGCACCAAAGGTTGAATATTCTTGCATCACCTCCTATGGTGCCAATCGTCACACAAGGATGATGGAATGTCATGACGGAAATCATTATCCCAACCGGATGGAATGTCCTTCCTCCGGAACCTCCTCTAGACATATTAAACGGGGTTCCGGTAGCAGTTGCACCTCCCCCACAAGACATTGTGGAGAATGAGCCCGCCTTCTTTCTCCCTAGGGAGAATGAGGAATGGCTCAATGACATTTGAGGGACATCCTCCGGTTTCGAGTTCTAAAGGCCCTTAAACACCGGAAAGTCATTTCCGGGTTTTTATCAACCTTATCATATATAACATCTAGGATAGAACTCCATCGTGATTTAGATTACCTGCATTTTATAACCTATCTATCTTAGGACCTTTGTAGTTTTTCATTTTTAGGACTTTTATTTTAACTATGTATCTAGCACTCTTAATGATTGATGGTTTAAATTATTGAATGGTGTTTGGATGATGTTATAATGGTTTAACAAATAAGAAAAGATGGAGGTTACCAAGGGAATGTTAAAACCACACCCCATGCACGAAAACAGAGCCTCCCGACAACTTTTCCAGCATTACATCAAGTTCAGCATGGGGTCGTGGTCAGCCCAACACGCCCCGTGCCCAGGCTCTGCAGAAAATTTACCCAGTTCATGTAACTGGCCACGGGCCGTGCTCGCTGAAAACGCCCCGTGGCTAGCCTTCTATTTAATTTTGGTACTGGTAATCTGGACACTTGGCCGTGCCCGAACGACCACAGGGCCGTGGCCAGACGCCCAGTATCATAAAAATTTGTTTTACAACACATTTTTACACATTCTATCAATCTAAAAACTTATTTTGGGGACACATTGAGGACAACTTGTAATTAAATTATGGGGGGATGCTAAAACCTTGAATCTTCCAAGTCCTAATAACAAGCCTTACACAAAACTCTATTGGAACCGCTAATCACCCCAAATTTTTTCAAAAAATGTTCATTTTTTTTACTTGTCTTGGTTTAATTCGGGAATAACAAGTTCTAAAAAGGTTATATTTTTATAAATTTACAACCGATAGCGTCGTGATAAAAAGAACCGAATAAGAAATTTACGAAAAGGCATGACAAATCTAATTAAAATTTGATTATATATGCTTGATCACATTTTAAACCCATTCCCACAACAAGTGAGTTTTGAGCCTTTGTTGAGCATACAAGCATATATCTTTAAACTAAATGCTCATTTTTTGTTTCTTGTGTGAATAGCCGCTTGGTTCTTACGACTCTAGAACTTGCCACGGTGATACATTCCCAGTCTTTACCAACTTGAACCCAAGTAAGTAAATGATAGAGGCATTAGGACTAACCCATTTTCCTTTCAACACCAATATTTTTCAATTTTTTTTATCACCTACCCAAAATCCCCCTAGTTAACCCTTTGAGCCTAAACCTTTTTATTTCAAAACCGATAAAACAAACACCCTTTACCCACCAAAACCTTTTTCTTTTCAACCCCTTTGTTTTAGTAAAAAGCTTGGTTATCTTGTGACGTATAAAAAAATGAAAGTCTTGCAATAAACAAACAAGTTCCTCAAAGAAATCTTTTTTGAATGTGCTTAGTTTGAATAAAAGTCAAAAAAACAAAAAGTTTTACGACGACCAACGCTTTTTACGCTTTTCACCATTTCTACTAACCACTAACCTAAACCACCTACCCTTAGCCCAAGCCTAACCCTTCCCCAAGTCCTCTTAATATTTACGAAGGTTTATAGTTAAAAAGGAGGAGGATTGATCGCTTGGCAATCATATGGTAGAAGTAAGTTCCATGCCGGTCTCGAGTGTTTCACAAAAATACATCTTCGGCCGAGTGTTGAGTGATCTCCCGTGAGGTATGTGAACTTGTATATAAATGGAATTTTAAAGAGGCATGTTATGCCCAAATAAATAATTTTTCTTATAAAATGTTCTAAATAAATCATGACGAATAGGATTGTAAATAAAATAAAAATAAAACCCTATAAAAGATCTTGGATTCCTGACACTCAACATAAGCCAAAAAACTTCTCCTCTACCTCTTCCATTTGGGTGTGTAAAGCCACATATTAAAGAGTTCTCCTTGAGGACAAGCAAAGATTCAAGTGTGGGGGTATTTGATGTGCGCAAAATGTAACATATAAATTACATCAAATGAGGCATAAAACTAACCATTTTTAGTACTAATGTTGGAAAAAAAGCATGTTGTTGTCTTCCTTTTGAATTTACAGGACCAAATGAGCTTAAACGAACAAAAGGTGCAAATAAGCTGCCAAAACCAACATAAATACAAAAAGAAGGGATAAACGTGGCATGCCCGACCTCTCGGCATCATCCCCAAAGTAAAAACAAGGAATCAGAAGACTGACCACGGGGTCGTGCCCAGCTGAACACGGTGCGTGGTCAGGGACCTGCACAAAAGACAAACCTGTAGAAGCTTCCACGCCCACCACGGGGGAGTGCCTAGCTCAGCACGGGGTGTGGTCAATGCAAAGATATGCAGAATCTTGCCAAATCTTGCCAAATCTTGATAGTACAGATACGAAGTTGACCACGGGGACGTGCCCAGCGGGCACGGGGCCGTGTGGGACCCTCTGCTGACACTTGCAATTAATGAAGGAAGAGAAAAGGCTGGCCACGGGGGCGTGCCGGCTGGCCACGGGGGCATGCCTGCTGGACACGGGGCCGTGGCCCGAGCTCTGTGCAGGCTATAAATGGGGGTTCTTGGTTCACTTCAAAGGCATCCCTTGGCAAACCACTACTCTCCCACTTTGCCACCACCCCACCACCACTACAACACCAACACCCACCACCATCATCCATCTTTAGAGTGTGTAGTAGTCTCGGGTTTCAAGATTGATTGTAAGAGTTCTTGCCAATCAAAGGCCATGTTTGGTTAAGCCTCTTACATCACTTGGTGAAGACAAGTCTTTTATGTATTACTTTTGATTTTTAATCTTTCGGCACTTTTTTTTTCGGTTTTGTATTAATGACTTTAATAACTAGTTTCTTATGTAAAGGTGAATTCTTCCTATCATTTTTCCGTGGTGTCTTGAAGTTACTTTATAGTCTATATAAAGTAAAAGATTGCATCATTCATGTTTTTAAGGTCTATATAAAAGCATGTTGACTACCTGGTCGGGGGTTAGGGGAATGGTTTGGTAAGGTTCTTGCCTTGTTCAGTGTATAGATCCTGCAACAACCTGGTTCAAGCTTACTAGGACCTCCTTCAATACCCACTGGTATTGTATGGCGGGGGTGCGAATAGCTTGAACCCCTCATATGTAAACTACTATTAATACATTAAACCGGCTTCTTGGGATTGTATCATTGCTGACTCAAACCACTTAGCCGAGGGTAACTTCACCTTCAAAAGAGGGGCCTACCACTTTTCGCATTAATAACTTACTTAATTATCTTTCAATATTCTGACCCTTTGGGATTGTATACCCGCTAACTCAAACCACTGGGTTGAGGGTAACGTCACCTTCAAAAGAGGGGCCTACTACTATAACTAAGATAATCTCTTAAAAAATCCGAAAGTGCGAAAATCATCAAAGGATACATTAAAGGAGAGTCGGATCCAAGTGATTCATCTTGTTTATCTGTTTTTATTTTATTTTTATTTTTTATGTTTCTAAAACTTTACTCAAAAAAATTTAGATTGATTAGACGTTGAGGATAAACCGGTACTAAAAGCTCTTGTGTCCTTGGACGACCTCGGTATCTTACCAACGCTATACTACGCTCACGATGGGTGGACTTGCCCAAGTGTGTGTTTAATGTTAGTAGAATATCGTGTTTTATAAATTTAAAACTTGACTAATGCGTAAAATGAGCTCAAAATATTAATAAAATTATATCACACCTAACGCACACCAGGACCCAACCCACCTTTTCCTCTTTTCTTGAGCAGGACCCGTTTCCATCAAAACCACCCTCTCCACCTTACCTTACCTGCACCACACAACCACCATACCAGCACCATCAATCCAACCACACCCATCTTGAATCTCATCACAAATCCTCAAACAAATGTAAATAGTCTAATCCCACACCACTTCATCTGCCCAATTTCTCTCTAAATCATGAAAGATCTAGTGACCCTCGCAACCAACATCACCATTGAACCACCACACCCCACCCTTCACTCCGAACTGCCACCACCACGTTATTCTGGTGACCACCACACCCTTTTTCCGACATTAGCAAACACGCCCATCTCTTATCCTGCTCGGTGGAAGACAAACTCCTCCCCAAAATCAAATACTTCCATGAAAACAACGGAATCTCGTATGATGGCGATGTTGAGGTCGAGCGAGAAGCGGTTTATGGAGAGGCTGGAGGTGAGTTGTAGTTCTTCGATGCCGGTGAAAGATTCATCGTTTTGGAAGCTTACACATAGTGATTACCAATGATATTTTTAATGTATTGACATGGATATTATCGTACCTCATTGCTGTCATTTTGTGTACATATGTTATTAAGATTAACATTCAGGTTGTTTTGGAAAGTTTTGTAGAGTACTCAAGTTCTGCGTTGGGGTTTTAAACTGGAATTTATACCTTATTATTTAAAATAAATAAATAAATAAAAGATGGTTACAGGCGATGGTTATGGTGGAGGTGGGTATTGATACGGTGGTTGCAGGTGGTGGAAGAATAAGTGAGGGTGGGGGAGGGGCCATAAGGCTTCTTTTTAATTATATTGTTTTATTTAATTGTGGGACCTACTATATTTTAAATGTTTAATTCAAAGAGTAAATTACGTTTTTAGCCCCTATGGTTATATCACTTTTACTATATTAGCTCAAAATAAGAATTTTTAACATATTTGCCCCCATGGTCTCTATAAATAACCATTTTGTCCTCTAAGCCTAACCATTTTGGCCCTCATGGTCTCTATAACTGAAAATTTTTTGTCATACCCCAACCGATAACAGAAACATCGGGGCATGGCACTGAGCGAAACAGATTGTCCAGGAGAATCGATAACAACTATTTGTTATAATATATTAAAGGTTCATGTCCCATACCACAAACATATAAAATAAAAACAGTTATTACAGACATTGTTCTCAAAGATAAATATCCATTCCGACAACTCAGATTTTATTTAGTTTGTTTCTAGACTCCATCCTAGCTCGATTTCAGCAAACAGCAAGCAAACATCCTTAGCACCTGTCACATACGTTAAAATAGAGGTCAATACACATAGTGTAAAGGTGAGCATACAAGTTTAATAGTAATAGTAGAGTTCGAAAGCGTTTACGCATAACCAACATGTAACATGTATAATGCGAAGCTAGTAGGTTATCGACAATGAAATATGCACAGACTAGACTGCGAGTTGTAGAATGCGCAACACATATCACCACTGTGACACGTGAAGAGGTAACCTTAACAACCCCTGTCCACAACAGGTGCCGAGTCCAAACAAATAGTACTATCATTGCTAAGGCGTTAGGCAACAATCACTGTGTTAACATAACATACAAGCATTCATCGAGTAACAAGTAACATGCAATAACGGTCAGCGTATAAATAGTGTTTGCGTTGTGTGTTCGATTGTGATTTAGAATACGTAACGTAGGTAACACCCAAAAGTGCATAAAGCAAAAAGGGATCGAGTATACTCACAGCGATGGAAATGGATTGAAGGGAGCGCTAGAGTAATTAGCCTGAACAGTTAATGATAGCATAAGCGAAGAGCGGTGCGTAAAATGGTGAAAAGTGACCAAGTGTCGAACGGTAATCCGATCGGATGTTAATCCGTTCGGATGGTCATTCGATCAGATGGCCATTCAGTCAGTTGGCATTCGTTTGGTAAGGATGTGTTTGTGTATGATGGCTTTGAAGTTTTTGTTGTAGCATTTTGAAAGCAGAGAAGTATCGCTACCTTTCAGGTCGTTCGATCGAACGGTCGTTCGATCGGATAGAGATCCGATTGGTGAAGCTTCTCAGTTGAGAACAAGTTCACAGTAGGACGGTCACTCGATCGGATAGGGATCCGATCGGATGACAATCCGTTAGAACTAACTTATGCATTGAACATGTTGAAAATTGTTTAAGTGTTGAACCTCAAGTGCAATCCGATCGGATTGCGGTTAGATCGGATGGCAATCCGATCGGACGGCAATCCGTCCCACAACCTAATCACCTTGTACCTTGGCAAATTTGCTAAGTTTTGAAAAGTTTTGCGATTTGCTCGAGACGGTATCACAACGTGTCAAACCACGGAAACTCCATCAGACCCAGACTATCCGATCGAACGGGAATCACCCTAATCCGATCAGCTAACTATTCGTGACAGGTGGTTTCATGTTCAACCAGAAATCAGTTGTCTCGTTGATAGAATTCAGATCTCAAACCGGCACATCACTAGAAAAGAGTAGAAGGCATGGATGAGCTCCGATTCTATCGGTTTTTGAGTGCATTGAGTGTAAAAGAGTTGAAAGAAAGTTGGAAAACATCTTTCATTCCTTTTAACTTTGGAAAAGTTTAGATCTATGCGAAATCATTGTGAAATCATGTGGAAATCCTTCAGATCTGAGTTGTTCTTGGTGGAATGAAGCCAAATCTTGAAGTTCATAAGAACTCCTTGATGACGTCATCCTAAAACACCTCAAATCCGGTGATTTCACGGTTAAAAGTTAAGATTCAAAGGTGAAAATGATGAAGAAGTGTGTGTAGATCATAGAAGTACAAGATTTGAGTTGAAAACTTACAAGAATCGCGAGAAATCGAGAGAAAAAAGGGATTGAGTGCTGCTGGTCGAGTGAGGGAGCTGTCACATCACAAATGATGTGACCGGAGGATATTTATAGGGTTTCCAAAAAGGGAAAGTGCGCATGATTTTCGGATTGGCCACCGATCGGATGGTGCTTCGATCGGATGGCCACTCGATAGGTTAGCCATTCGATCCAAATGTCCGGCGCGTTGAGTTTTGTTGTTTTGATTTGCGTGATGAGCGTTGCGATGCGATTCGAGTGAGCGATGCGATAGTATTACTCAATAGTCACACAAATAACTTAACTACTATATCTAACATACAATCACTATAAATAACTTGCGTTTAGTGTTGGCGATTAGATTGCGATGTGATAGAATTGCGATTAACACCTCAACATAAACATAACATGCACAAGTAACATATAAAAGCACACACACACGTAAAACAATGCCCAGAACACATAATTCAAGTTGCGAATGCAATAGCGATTAGCGATAAGTCAATTAGAGATAAACATGCGATTAAACCTCGATTATTAACAAATACTCCACATAATACAACTAAAGCGATTAAATAAAAGATTCGATTACGAGTCAAAAAGTACGATCTGCTAGTCAAGCAAGGAGCGATAGATCGCAATTAGCAATCTTTTCTTCCTTTGACTTTGACTTTGACTTGTACTTTGACTTTCCAAAAAGCGGGTTGTTACAGCCTCCCATACTTTAGGAAATTTCGTCCCGAAATTTAAGAAGTAGGCATAACAAACAGTTGCGGTTACTTCGCCTTCATGTCACTTTCGAGTTCCCAGGTGAACTCGGCGCCTCGTTTGCCTTCCCAGCGAACTTTCACAATGGGAATGCGTGAGCGTCTGAGCACCTTGGTCACCCGTCCCATGATCTCGACAGGCTTTTCCACGAAGTGTAATGCTTCGTCCACTTGTAAATCTTCAAGAGAGACATGTAATTCCTTGTCGGCCAAGCACTTTCTGAGGTTCGAAACGTGGAAAGTCGGGTGGACATTATTAAGTTCTTCTGGTAGTTCGAGTCTGTAGGCCACCTTTCCAATCCTTTCCAAAATTTTAAAGGGTACAATATATCGAGGCGCGAGCTTTCCTTTCTTGCCGAATCTGATCACTCCCTTCTAAGGTGCAACCTTTAGGAGTACGTGATCGCCAACGTCAAATTCAAGGGGCTTGCGACATCTATCAGCGTAACTTTTCTGTCGGCTCTGAGCTTTTAATAGATTGTCTCGAATTTGGAGGATTTTGTCAGTCGTTTCTTGCAACAGCTCAGGACCGGTAATTTGCTCGTCTCCGATCTCGTGCCATACAATAAGCGATCGACATTTCCTTCCGTATAATGCCTCAAATGGTTCCATTTGTATGCTAGAATGATAACTGTTATTGTATGAGAATTCGACCAAAGTTAAGTGCGCGTCCCAATTACCACCAAAATCTATAACGCACGAGCGAAACATGTCTTCAAGGGTACGAATCGTTCTTTCGGACTGACCGTCGGTTTGGGGATGGAAGGCGGTACTTAGATTAAGAGTAGTACCGAGAACAAAGTGAAACGTTTCCCAAAGACGCGAGGTAAACTGACCATCGCGGTCAGAGATGATGTCACAAGGCGTCCCGTGTCGACAAATGATCTCATCGGTGTAGATTCGGGCTAATTTTTCTATCTTAAAGTCTTCTCGTATCGGTAGGAAATGAGCTGATTTAGTCAAACGGTTAACGACAACCCAGATACTGTCGTGACCTGATTGCGTGCGCGGAAGTTTTGTTATTAAGTCCATAGCTATACTCTCCCATTTCCACATCGGGATTTCGGGTTGAACGAGCAAGCAAGAGGGTCTTTGATGCTCAGCCTTGACCTTGGAACATGTCAGGCATTTCAAAACATAGAGGGCGATATCCTTTTTCATGCCCAGCCACTAGTACTTGTAGCGCATGTCCTGGTACATCTTGTCGGCACCGGGATGAATAGAGTAACGAGATTTGTGGGTTTCGTCCATCAGAAGTTGTCACAAATTGGTGCGCTTGGGAATCCAAATTCGGTCCAAATAATGAAAGATACCATTCGACTTATTCTCGAGTTGGGCGCCATCGTTTAGAATCCTTTCCTTCCTCAAAGTTCGTTCGGTAAAACAAGCATGTTGTGCGTCACGAATAAGAGCTTCGAGATTAAACTGGGCTTGGGAATTACGAATGCTATGCAAATAGTTTCATCGACTGAGAGCATCAGCAACGAAGTTTGCTTTGCCTGGATGGTAACGGATCTCACAGTCGTAATCGTTGAGGAGTTCTACCCACCGGTGTTGACGCATATTCAGTTCCTTCTAGTCAAAGATATGTTGTAGGCTCCTATTATCGGTGAAGATCGTACACTTGGTACCGTAAAGGTAGTGTCGCCAGATCTTTAACGCAAAGACAACTGTGCCAAGCTCGAGGTCGTGTGTGGTGTAGTTCTTCTCGTGGATCTTGAGCTGTCGTGAGGCGTACACAATAACCTTATCTCGTTGTATGAGAACACAACCTAGACCAAGGTTAGAGGCATCGCAGTAGACTACAAAGTCAGCGTTTCCGTCGGGTAGTGATTGCACGGGAGCATTGCAAAGCATAACTTTGAGAGTTTGGAAGGCATCCTCTTGTTTAGTTCCCCCAAACAAAAGATTTGTCCTTATGCGTAAGCGAGGTAAGCGGCACAGTTGTTTTAGAAAAACCTTCGATAAATCGGCGATAATAGCCCGCTAATCCGAGAAAAGAATGAACTTCAGACGGGTTCTTGGGTGTAACCCAACTCTTAACAACTTCGATCTTCGCGGGATCGACGTGAATACCTTGACTATTGACAATGTGACCCAGAAATTGAACCTCCCCAAGCCAGAATTCACACTTGGAGAATTTGGCGTAGAGACGGTTTCCCTGGAGTAACTCAAGAACCAAACGTAGATGCTGCGAGTGTTCGGCTTTTGACTTGGAATAGATTAGGATAACGTCGATGAACACGGTGACGAAGCGGTCAAGGAAGGGTTTGCACACCTGATTCATTAGATCCATGAAGACTGCGGGAGCGTTGGTCAAACCAAAAGGCATGACAACAAATTCGTAATGACCATAGCGGGTTCGAAAAGCGGTTTTGGGTATATTATCCTCTTGAATGCATAACTGATGATAGCCTGAGCGTAGATCGATCTTCGAGAAACACGTAGCACCTTGTAACTGATCAAACAAATCATTAATTCGAGGCAAGGGATAGCGATTCTTGATAGTCAGCTTATTCAGCTCCCTATAGTCGATGCACATCCGGAATGATCCATCCTTCTTTTTGACGAAAAGGACAGGCGCGCCCCATAGAGAGGTGCTAGGGCGAATAAAACATTTATCAAGAAATTCCTGAAGCTGACTCGAGAGTTCGCGCATTTCGGAGGGAGTGAGTCGATAAGGTGCTTTAGCAACATGATTTGCTCCAGGAATGAGGTCGATTCGAAAATCGATATCACGAGTGGGAGGTAATCCCGGAAGATCGTTAGGGAATACAAGGGGAAAATCACGAACTTTAGGCACCTGGTCTACCTCCTTAACTTCCTTTTTCTCCGCTACTACAATGTGTGCCAAGAAAGCTTAGTATTCCTTGCGGAGATACTTGCTAGCCTGGACACACGACATGATTTTGAGACCCTTCGAAGGAGTTTCACCATACACACAAAGTAGATCACCATTAGCGAGCGAGAAATGAATCATTTTATCGAAGAAAACAACTTCAGCACGATTTTCGCGAAGAAAATCCATGCCTACTATGATGTCAAAACTACCGAGCTGCATCGGAATAAGATCGATGGGGAAGACGTGATTGTTGAGTTCAAGCGTACAATCACGTAGAACAGAATTAACTGCGACGTTTCTTCCGGTGGCAACTTTAACATCGAACGTCGAGGGGAGATGCGCGCGCTTACGATTAAGGAGCTTTTCGAATTCAAACGATACAAAACAGTTATCTGCTCCAGTATCAAACAAACACGAAGCATATATACCATTCAAAAGGAACGCACCATTAACCACATTGTTGTCTGCTTGAGCCTGACGGGCGTTGATGTTGAATGCACGTCTGCGGGCTGCTGGCTGTTGTTGCTGTTAGGGCTGCTGCTGTTGTGGCTCTTGCTTCACCACTCGATTGGGGCACATGTTTGCGAAGTGGTTGGGATCACCACACGCAAAGCAAGCTCTAGCATGGATCGCGGGTGCAGGAGCCACTTGTTGGCCTTGAGGATCATGAAGTAGAGCTTGTTGAGCAGGAGCTTGACCTTGGGCTGGAGCTTGAGCTTGACGTGGACCTGTACGCCAGTTTGCGGTGAAGTGGCCGTACATATTGCAATGAACACAGAACCGGCATGCGATATCCACTGGGTGATGATAAGTGCAAGTAGGGCAAAGCGGGTGTGGTCCAGTGTATGCACGCTTGGCAGGCGGTGCATTAACCACAGGCGCCGCTACTTGGCGGTGTTGAGGTTGTGGTGGTGCTGGTGCTGTTTGGAGCGGAGCTGCAGTAATCGCACAGTTCTTGTTGCTGGAACTGCTGTTGTTCTTCCTCTTGCAGCGAGAGAGCTTGGATGACTGTGGTGCGGCAGAGGTTTCAGCAGTGGCAGCGGCTGTGACTTGATGCAGATTCTTGGAGTTTTGTCGAAATAACCCGCCCTGACTCGCTTATCGTTTATCTCTGCAACGAGCAGGTAGGTTTCCTCGATCGTTGTCGTCCTTGCAGCATGAACAAAATCTGCGACGCAGTCCGGAAGAGCACGGATATACTTCTTGATAGTGATATCTGGGGTAGTAACCTAACCGGGACAGATAATACTCAACTGTTTAAAGCGGGCAGTCAGACCAGCGTTATCTCCACCATCATGCTTTATGTGCCAGAATTCATCCTCAAGCTTTTGGAGTTCATGGGGAGGACAAAACTCTTGCATCATTAGATTCTTCAACTCACCCCAAGACAATCCGAAAGCTGCATCGTTTCCTCGTTTGTTCCTCTCGGCCATCCACCAATCAAGAGCGCGGGATTGGAAGACGCCGGTAGCATTGACAGTGCGCAGGTTTTCTGGACAGCCACTCTGGCGCAGGGTGACTTTGATAGAATCAAACCATTGAAACATGGCCGTAGGACCATCTTCGCAGGTAAACTCTTTTGGTCCGCAGGCTTTGAACTGCTTGAAGCTAAAAGCAGCCTTAGGAGTATCAGTCCTGGACTCTTCCGAGGACTTGCTTGCATTCTCGTTCAGTTCACTAACAATCTGGGGGATGACTTTCGCCATTTGCTTAGAGACGAGAGTGGCGATGAGTTTCTCATCATGGTTTCGGCGAGCGGTGCGTGAGTGGAATGTTCCAAACGACGACATTGTCTGCAACAGACATCGCCATAGGAGTCAAACACAATTTCGATTATCCCTAGTATAATGTAGCGATCCACCATAAAGCTCAGGAACACGTAGTCACATAAACACAGAATCACATAAGCACATAAACACATAAGCACATAAGCACATAGACTAACCTAAGCACATATGTTGCACGTATTCTGTCACACCCCGACCGCGTAAAACAACAAATCGCGGCGGAAACATCGGGGCGTGTTGCAACAGAATTAATGTTTCATAACCATGGATATCAAAAGTGTTTCGTTTTATTAAACATTGAATAATTACATCGTTTGGAAATCTAAATACACAATTTAAACATAATCTATCATTGTTATTGAGTCACTAAGGCCTTGTCCAGTCCTATGTGAGCATGCATCTTATCAATCGATATCATTTAACAATACCTGAAACATATGTGAAAACGAGGTCAGCAAAGAAATGCTGGCGAGTACATAGGTTTTGTGAAAATAAGATTCATGACTTCTGTTTTAAGAAAATGTTTAGTCATGAACCTTGTAATTTGCTTTGTCTTTGTAAATCATTTGAAAACGATAAGATTAAGTGATATGTATAAATAAGAGAATAATGCATGATTAAATGAATAACCATGTAAAATGAGTTTGTATAAGATAAGTTGTTTGTAAATAATTGTCTTGTGAAAAGTATATTACTTGTACAAAATGTTCTATGTCTCAAACTGAAATGATTCAAATAACGCTACAATATGTAATACCATACAAACACTTATATATAGGAAGTACCAGCGGCGTATCCACCATGCTTGTATCATATTCCACACGCATTGTTACTTAATCACTTAGTCAAACCAAACCACCAAAGTAATGTTCATGCCCAATGTAAATCATGTAATATGTATAACCAAAACCCAATCGTATATCGCTTTGAAGTCAATCGTTTACCCAATCGTTAAAACATCGTGTGAAAACCAATTGTTTACCCAATCGTTAAATTCGTTTTAAGTCGTGAAACTACTTAAATGGTCGTCTCGCTAATAACATTCAAACCTTCTTGACTCGCATTAATAAACCCTTACCAAAGGATAGATTAACAATTCGCATTAATAAACCCTTACCAAAGGATAGATTAACAACTCGCATTAATAAACCCTTACCAAAGAGTAAATTAATAACTCGCATTAATAAACCCTTACCAAAGAGTAAATTAACAATTACAGATTCAGTCGCTACCCACAACACCCATACATAACTACAGGTGTAGTAAATAACGGGACTTGTCAGATCCTATGGTACCATAACCTAATACTGGTCGGCTTGATCATTGCTAATGAATGTCATTTGTTATGTAACCCAACCAACAAGTTTGTTCACTTTATTGAAATCGTTATTAGTTTTGTATAAATCGTCTTAATCGTTTTTGAAACCATCGTTATAACATCGAAAATCGTTTTGTTATCATCGTTAAAGCCTTGAAAACATATAGCACATATGAGTCACCCCAAAACAATTGAAAGCAGTAAAATAGGGGAATAATGTACTCGCCTGAGAATGATTAGAGGTCTTGAACAACAACCAAACAAAGCTAGAGAGAGCACGGAATCAGTCGACAATCTAAAACTATATAAATAAACCGGACTTAAATCGGGAGATCGGATAGGATGAGGCTTGGTAAACCAAATGAGTATTGGAACTCATATGATATGGTTTAACAAGGCCTACATACTACAATGAAACCAAACCTAAGTGCTTTCGACCCATCACGACCCATTAAGGTAGCTTATGCTACTTTAACGCGTCGTGTGCGTGAAACGCGTTCGGACCGCCTAACTAGTCCTATGATAAGTAGAATATGCCTAAACATGTTACATAATCAGTTATGTGACAAAGGTTTAGGTTACATATGCTTAATTACCAATTATACATGAAAAGGGTATTCTGGTAATTTACCTAAGGCATATAAACTACCTATCATACAACTACTCAAACGATGTGACCATAGGGTATAACCTCGGAAGGTTATTCCCTACCTACTATGGTCACCTAATGTATTTGGTCGGATCCTAATGATCGACCAAATGGGTCGGGTTCGAGGTATAAGCGATTTATTAGATCGCTTACCCTACGACCCTAGACAACGTGGTAATCAGTAGGCATAGTCCCAAGGGACTATAACCAACGTGATTACACTCACGTTGCGAAGTTCAAACGAACTTCGCATTGACCATAACTGGTCAATGTAGAAAGTCAAACAAAGTTTGACTTTCAGACTCGAAAGACTCGAAAAGCAATAAAAGAACGAAAGAATACTTACGAAGGGTCCCCGAATGCTAATTTCGATCCGAGAATCTCAGGTATGAAACAATGGTTTCAACTTAGAGTTTCTAAGATCAAAATTCTAGTGATTATGAAGCATGGGGGGTGGGGTATTTATAGTAAAAGGTCCACCGTTAAGATCGTTTCTTGGAAACCGTGCTTTGATCTTGGCCTTACACCTCAAGATAATGGTTTTACAAAACCATGTGAGCCCATGGTATTTCCCAAAACCATGTGCACATCAAAACAACCCCTAGTATTGCCCAAAACCATGTGCAAAGGTGGTATAGACCAGATTCAATGTTTCTTCACAGAAAGTTTCAAAAATGGCAGATTTGGTCCCTGTAGTGTAATAAGGCCTTTTCCGACGCGTTTAAGGCCCGTTAACCCCATTTCAAAGCTCTAAAATGAAGTTAAAGTAAAGGTAACTTAAAATGTTCTCAAAAATATCTTGGATGTCGGTTCGTTTAGCCGTACAGTTGCGTTGTTCGGCTAATTACGACGGAATGCGCATAAGCGCGAAAAACGATCCAAATGACGCGACGAATGGATTTTTCTTATGGCGAACATTAAAATATAATGTAGTCATGCTTACATAAATTTTTGGATGTCCGGATGTATTCAGAACGTAAGTTATGCGCGAAAATGCAAACTTGTGCACTTTTTGACACTTTTAGTCCCTGAATGACACAAAAGTTTATTTTAGCATACCGAACACCTCAAAGCCTATTTCTAAGCTATGTGAAGGGTATTTATGGTATGTTTAACTTATGGTCATGCTCCGGAATGTCCGTTACAGTTCGAATTGGCATACTTTCGCAGTTTGTCGAGTTTAGTCCCTGTAAGCGATTTAACTTGATTTTGCCATACCAAAGCCTTCAAAACTTATTTCTAAGTTATGTAAAGGTTATTTAAGGTATGTTAAGCCTATGTCACTATTCCGGAGTGTTTGTTGCATTAAACTGGTTATATTTACGCATCGGTGCGCGTATAACCTTCCAGAAAGCGATTTAGAGTTTGAAATTGAACAAGAATTGATATGTGCAAATGATACACATATTTTTACAAATCCCAAGTATGAAATATAATATTTCATTGGTTTGGTATTTGTTTGATGGCCTTGGAGGCACAGGTGTTACATATTCACTTATCCTTCATAGCACGTATAGCGATTAAGTATAGAGATTGCGATTAGCGAGTAGCGATTGCGAGCATAGACCAACAATTTTTTAGCGTGTTGAGATAGATGTGCAGTGCGAGCGGTGCATGTTGATCAAAGCGAATGGCGAAAAGCGAGTAAATCACCAAAAATCAAAACACGTAATCACATAAAATCCACATAAAATCGATAAATTACAGAGTTAGCGGCGGCAATTTCCAGAATCAAAACACATAAAATTGAAGAGAGATTGTCTGGGTGTAATAGACGTCGACTATCTAAACTGATTCGACTATTCACAAGGACCTCAAGTACACACTTTGGCTTTCTGGACTGTGCTCTCGCTTCAATTTGAGCGATCGGCACGCATCCTTCCAGTCACAGTGTGACCTCCAGTCGCTGGGGTCCGTCGAGACCTTGGTGAGAGTTTTGCAAAACCATAATAAAGAGCGGAATAAGTCATCAAGATTCGGGTTTCACCCCTAACTTAATGACTATGTTTCCTGTTTGTGTGATGAAATCACGAGATAGATAAGGAGAATTGTGTCATTGTATGGATTTCACTCCTAATTCAACATAAATTCTCTTGTTTATAGTAAATATAGAGAATCAAACGAGTGATCTTGGTCGGGAGTTTGCGGTTTTCACACCTAATCTTTACCAAATCATCCGTTTGAGTGTGTAATCATCCTTAGGAAAGGTTGAACTTGCGCGAAACGGTAGTGTGCGATGTTCGCGCAAGTGTGTAGTGTATAGCGAGTTAGAGCGAGGAATAGCGAGTAAGGTCGTACAAAACCCACACAGGGTATGCACAAGCCGGTCTGTTGGTGCTTAAACTATAGACTAGGTCGTTTCTAAGACATCGACCCAGACTAGGTCGAGTCTTGCCTAATTTCCTATAGTTATGGCTCTGATACCAATCTGTCACACCCCAACCGATGACGGAAACATCGGGGCATGGCACTGAACGAAACAGATTGTCCAGGAGAATCCACAACAACTATTTGTTATAATATATTAAAGGTTCATGTCACATACCACAAACATATAAAATAAAAACAGTTATTACAGACATTGTTCTCAAAGACAAATATCCATTCCGACAACTCAGATTTTATTTAGTTTGTTTCTAGACTCCATCCTAGCTCGATTTCATCAAACAGCAAGCAAACATCCTAAGCACCTGTCACATACGTTAAAATAGAGGTCAATACACATAGTGTAAAGGTGAGCATACAAGTTTAATAGTAATAGTAGAGTTTGAAAGCGTTTACGCATAACCAGCATGTAACATGTATAATGCGAAGCTAGTAGGTTATCGACACTGAAATATGCACAGACTAGACTGTGAGTTGTAGAATGCGCAACACATATCACCACTGTGACACGTGAAGAGGTAAACTTAACAACCCCTGTCCACGATAGGTGCTGAGTCCAAACAAATAGTACTATCATTGCTAAGGCGTCAAGCAGCAATCACTGTGTTAACATAACATACAAGCATTCATCGAGTAACAAGTTACATGCAATAACGGTCAGCGTATAAATAGTGTTTGCGTTGTGTGTTCGATTGTGATTTAGAATATGTAACGTAGGTAACACCCAAAAGTGCATAAAGCAAAAAGGGATCGAGTATACTCACAGCGATGGAAATGGATTGAAGGGATCGCTAGAGTCATTAGCCTGAACAGTTAAGGATAGCATAAGCGAAGAGCGGTGCATAAAAAGGTGAAAAGTGACCAAGTGTCGAACGGATGGTCATTCGATCGGATGTCAATCCATTCGGATGGTCATTCGATCGGATGGCCATTCTGTCGGATTGACATTCGTTTGGTAAGGATGTGTTTGTGTATGATGGCTTTGAAGTTTTCGTTGTAGCATTTTGAAAGTAGAGAAGTATCTCTACCTTTCAGGTCATTCGATCGAACGGTCGTTCGATCGGATAGCAATCCGATTGGCGAGGCTTCTCAGTTGAGAACAAGTTCACAGCAGGACGGTCACTCGATCGGATAGCGATCCGATCGGATGACAATCCGTTAGAACTAACTTATGCATTGAACATGTTGAAAATTGTTTAAATGTTGAACCTCAAGTGCAATCCGATCAGATTGCGGTTCGATCGGATGGCAATCCGATCGGACGGTAATCCGTCCCACAACCTCATCGTCTTGTACCTTGCCAAATTTTCTATGTTTTGAAAAGTTTTGCAGTTTGCTCGAGACGGTATGACAACGTGTCAAACAACGGAAACTCATCAGACCCAAACTATTCGATCGAACAGGAATCACCACAATCCGATCAGCTAACTGTTCGTGACGGGTGGTTTCATGTTCAACCAGAAATCAGTTGTCTCGTTGATAGAATTCAGATCTCAAACCGGCACATCACTAGAAAAGAGTAGAAGGCATGGATGAGCTCCGATTCTATCGGTTTTTTAGTGCATTGAGTGTAAAAGAGTTGAAAAAAAGTTGGAAAAGCATCTTTCATTCCTTTTAACTTTGGAAAAGTTTAGATCTATGCGAAATCGTTGTGAAATCATGTGGAAATCCTTCAGATCTGAGTTGTTCTTGGAGGAATGAAGCCAAATCTTGAAGTTCATAAGAACTCCTTGATGACATTATCCTAAAACACCTCAAATCCGGTGATTTCACGGTTAAAAGTTAAGATTCAAAGGTGAAAATGATGAAGAAGTGCATGTAGATCATAGAAGTACAAGATTTGAGTTGAAAACTTACAAGAATCGTGAGAAATCGAGAGAAAAGAGGGCTTGAGTGCTGCTGGTCGAGTGAGGGAGTTGTCACATCACAAATGATGTGACCGGAGGGTATTTATAAGGTTTCCAAAAAGGGAAAGTGCGCATGAGTGTCGGATTGGCCACCGATCGGATGGTAATCCGATCGGATGGCCACTCGATAGGTTAGCCATTCGATCCAAGTGTCCGGCGCGTTGAGTTTTGTCGTTTCGATTTGCGTGATGAGCGTTGCGTTGCGATGCGATTCGAGTGAGCGATGCGATAGTATTACTCAATAGTCACACAAATAACTTAACTACTATATCTAACATCCAATCACTATAAATAACTTGCGTTTAGCGTTTGCGATTAGATTGCGATGCGATAGAATTGCGATTGCGATTAACACCTCAATATAAACATAACATGCACAAGTAACATATAAAAGCACACACACGTAAAACAATGTCTAGAACACATAATTCAAGTTGTGAATGCGATAGCGATTAGCGATAAGTCAATTAGCGATAAACATGCGATTAAACCTCGATTATTAACAGATACTCCACATAATACAACTAAAGCGATTAAATAAAAGATTCGATTACGAGTCAAAAAGTACGATCTGCTAGTCAGGCAAGGAGTGACAGATCGCAATTAACAATCTTTTCTTCCTTTGACTTGTACTTTGACTTTCCAAAAAGCGGGTTGTTTCAGTTTTGGCCCCCATGATCTCTAGACTTAGGGGCCAAAATGGTTAGTTATAGAGACCATGGGGGCAGATATGTTAAAAATTCTTATTTTGGGCTAATATAGTAAAAGTGATATAACCACAGGGGCTAAAAACATAATCTACTCAAATTCAAATTATATTTTAGTGTTTTATTTTTTACTTTTTATTAGTAAGGGTATTTTAGTCATTTTGCATCCACCTAACACCAAAAACTAACCCCCATCCGTGCCAAGGACTATCCAGGAACAAAATTGAAAAAGTTGAGGACTATAACTGTAATTTTAGAAAGTTAGGGACTAAAGGTGAAAATGGGCAAACCACAAGGACTATCCGAGTATTTTTCTCATAAATTGATGTAGTTAACTAGTGACCGTCTGACAGGTTATATTAAATAATGAGACAATTAAATTTTGATAAACTGAAGACACTCTTTAATGCTTATTAGATTTTTTTTTTTTGAAAGGCTGAATTTTATACAAACTAGTAGAAGCAAAGTACAGCAAGGGGATTTACACAAATGAGAAGTTGCACCATTTACACCAATCTATTGATATCGATTTTGCTCTACTTTTAACCCATAAAAACTCGACAACCTTGACATCCTCCAGAATCTTGTGAACTTCTACCCTCTTGCTCGAAAAAATTACTTCATTGCGATGTTTCCAAATTAACCAACAACCAAGCAGGATGATAGTCTGGATCATTTCTTGCTTCGGTTCCGGAACATTAAGATGTATATGGGCATGAATTAGGTCTGAGACCGAGAAGGCATACAGGGGGGGATCTTAGCCCAAGCTGTGAGGCGTTGCCACACCATAGAACAGACCATGCATACCGTGAAGAGGTGTTCCACCATCTCGTCATTTTCTCCACATACAGGGCATAAGGTCGATGGCATTTGAATATTCCTCCTGAGCAGAGCCATCCTTGTAGGTAACCTGTCCAGGTTCATTCTCCAACCAAAAATGTTTACCTTTCGCGGTAGCCAGTTATTCCATACGAAAGGCAACACAGCTTCACCCAGGGGAATGAATGGGGAGAGTTTGTTGCGAACCGACTTGACTGGAAAGACCCCTTTTGAATCCGCTTTCCAGCTCCAACCATCCTTGGCATCAACCAGTGTAAAATGGGATAAGAGAGACTCGCACGCTTATTATTCATCCAATTCTTGACTTGTGGCAGGAGTACGGTTCCAACACCAGCTAATGTTGGAACCCGTATCTTGAAGCCTAGCACAAACACTACATCCTTTGTCCTTCTCGAGTGCGAAAAGTCTCGGGAATTTGTGTTGAAAGGGCACATCGTCGACCCATGCATCGACCCAAAATTGAATATCCTTCTGATTACCCAGCGAGCCTTTGATAAGGTGATTTAGAAGCACATTATCTTTTATTTTTTAGAATCTGCTCCTTTTTGTAGATGTCATTCAAGACCCCCGAGAGGCCTTTTTTTAGAGGAAGAAAACTTCCATTTTTGTGGTTGAAGTGTAAAGCCGAGATTAACTTCCTCCATAATCTTCCGGCTTCGGTTTTGTACCTCCACGCTCATTTTGTGAGGAGTCCAATGTTGATGTTTTTAAGCGACCCCAAGCCCAAACCCCCGTTTTTAACCGTGTCAGTGGCTTTGCCCCAACGAACCCATGCCATTTTGTTCTTATCCACCGAGCCTCCCCCCCCCAAAAAAAAAAAAATCTTCTCAAAGTTTCTAACTTGTTAATCACATTCAATGGTGCAAGGTATAACGAAAGGTAATAAACGGGAAGCGAATCTAATACGGATTTGATGAGAGTTAACCTTCCACCAATTGAGAACGTTGAGGCTTTCCAAAGTGAAAGTCTTAACCGGAAGGTTTCAATGACTGGTGTCCAGTTTACATACCGATTCATGTTGCCACCTACTTGGAGCCCGAGGTAAGTAAAGGGTAGTGCCCCTGCCTTACAATTGAGTCTTCCAGCCATATTAAGCGTTTCACCTTAAGTGGTTCCAATACCAAATAGACAAGATTTATGAAAGTTAATTTTTAGCCCCGGTACGAGGTAAAAACACCTTAGAAATCTGCGTATATTTAGTATAGAATGAGACGACCACTCTCCCACTAGCATGATATCATCCGATAAGATGAGATGCGAGATGGTACCGCCACCGTTTGGTAAAGTAACCCCATTGATGATACCCAAGGCTGAAATGCTAGTTATGAAGCTAGAGAAAGCCTCCAAAGCTAGAATGAAAATAAAAGGCAAAAGGGGATCGCCTTGTCGAACCCCTCTATGACATTGAAATTCTTCCATTGGAGACCCGTTCACAAGAACCGGAGATCTGGATGATAGAAAGATGCCTTTGATCCATTTACGCCAAAGAGGTGGGAAGTTCATTTGTTTGAGAATCGAGTCTACAAAGCCCCAATTAATAGTGTCAAAAGCCTTTTCAAAGTCAATTTTGAAAAAGAAAGGATTTTGATTTGTTTCTTTTTAACCACAAAATTAGTTCATTGACGATTAACGGTCCATCTAAGATGTTTCGATTTGATGAGAAAGCCGACTGTTCCTCCGAGACTACCGAACCGATCACCAATTTTAGTCTATTAGCAAGGACCTTGGAGATAACCTTGCTAATACACCAGATTAGGTTGATTGGCTGGAAGTCATTAAGTCCAATAGGGTCTTTACATTTGGGGACCAAAGCAATAAACGATGAGCTGCAGCCTTTCGAGATAGCCCTAGTTCCATGGAAATGAAATAGGATCTTATGAAAGTCAGAACCCAAGATATCCCATAAGTGCTTAATCAAGGTAAAATTGAACCCGTCAGGGCCGGGTGCCTTGTCCCCACCGCAATCCCAAACCACATTCTTGATTTGTGAGCTTCTTAAGATGGTGACAAGTGAAGGATGGTCTTATATGAAGTGACTCTTTAAATTTTTATTCAAAAAATATTTTCACCTCACTTTTTACTAACATTGGAGTATTGCACCAATTCCCGTTGATCATCTACCCATTGAGGCGACTTCTCGAGACCTGACTGTTTATATATCCATGAAAAAAAGGTCGAATTCTCGTCTCCTTCCGAGGCCCACTTGACCCTCGATTTTTGTCTCAAGTCGTTCAGCTTACCATCTTTAATCGTTGTAACCGTCCTTTTGTGTTCGAGACATATGGCTTGTTCGATATCCGAGAGGTTTCGTGATTCGCTAAGGGTATCAAACTGTTTTAGAATTTCCAAAGATCTTTCAAGGTCTGCCGCCTCCTCCTTTTTCTATCATAAATCCATTGTTTAATAGCATTTTTAATGGTTAATACTTATTAGATACAACATAGAGCTAACGTCAATTTACTTGAAAAAAAAAATACTATTATTCAACTATGACATAACAACATTGTTTTTATTCTTCAAATGATATATGTTATATGATTGTGTAATTTTGTTTTTAAATCCTTAAAAAATTTAGTGTGATACATAGAACTTTTAATATTCTATTTTGTTACACAATTTTCTTTATTTTTCTTTTTTAAGAACAGCGAGTCGACAAATTTCTTTAATCCTGTGATCTGTATTACTTGAATCCAAGACCTCTAAACTTAGATGTTTTTAAAGGCTTTGCCTTCGCCAATAAACCACCAGCATGACCTTCAAATTCTAGCTTTGTTACATTACATGGTTTAACGTAATTATTTCTTAGTTTGAATGTAAAAGACGAAAAACTAAAGAAAATAAATACAAATCATGACCATGTAATAGTAATTCACAAAGTTAACAGCCTAATATCACCAATAACACAAGTCAAACACTAAGGTGGTATTTGTCTTTTCAGATGCAAAAGGTCTGCAGTCTGCGGACCACATCTGCAAACGTTTGCACCAGAAGAGGTGGACCAAATGTCTGCTGCGAAGTGTAATAAAAAGAGTGTTTGTTTTTTCCCTTTCTCTTCTCCCAAACCCCTTTCTCTTAAACATTTCAGATTTGATTCTTTCTTCAACAATATTTGTTGGTGCACTTGTGTCTGTACTTTGTCTGTATTTCGTCATGATACAAAACGATGTCTTTAATGTAAGGTTGATGTAAGTTTGACCAAGTCAACCATCCTCCTGGTTTGACTTGACCAAACAGCTAGAACATTGGTTGAAAGATGTTTGGGTCGAAGGATGTGTCATCGAAGGATAGTTTAGATCCTTCGATGAGCTCGAAAGATAAACCTCCGATAGATATGGATGGACCTCGAAGGATATCATCCTTCGAGGTATATGTGGATCCTTCGAGCTGTTTCAGATCGACAGATGATCTTACGATCAGTCTGTCTGATCCTTCGACCAGACATGCTGTGTCGGGTATAAATATCCATGTAATGTGTTCACTTCTGAAGAGAAGACAAGTGAGAGCACACACACACACGAGAGAACTTTGAGAGTTTACAGAATACATCTGTAAACATTGAGCTTGTAACTGATCTTTTCATACGTATTAATACAGAGGTGTTAATCGGTGAATCTTGCGTGTCGTGCATTGTCGTCTTCGATCTCGGTTTGCATGCTAGCTTGGATTCCGCACTAGCTAGTGTGTTAAGCATAACAAGGAATAGGTTTGACCTCAACCTCCGAGGGACCTACAAGTGGTATCAGAGCCGTGGCTCTTTTCCTTGTTAAAAACCGAGTTTTTACAAGACTTTTGAAGTGTTTGGACAAAACTCACTTGGTTTTTGCAGCCGTTTTTTACTGATTTTCTCGCTTATCTTTACGTTAAAACGCGTTCTAAACTTACCGGGTGTGTTAAGGAACGGGTTGGGTAACTTAAAAACTTGTTTTTGAGGTGTTTGGCAATTTCCGGCCAAAATTCCGGCTTACTCCGGTACCGGTTTCTGGATAAAAAACAGTCCTTTTTCGGTAATATTTTATTGGTTCAAAATCTTGATTGTGGCAGAAAGCATGGTCTGACCATATCTTCTGCCGAAAGTTTCTACCAACCCATCAACTTTTTCACCAACCTGTCTCATTTGTCAACTGTGTCAGAGCAGTTCGAAAGATATCATTCGAAGTCGAAAGATCATCTTTCGATCAAAGGAGGATCGTTAGATAATCATCCTTCGAACATCCTTCGAAGTCTGTAACTTATCCTTCGATCCAAGGAATATTTTCGAAGGATACATCTTTCGTTTTACTGCTCTTATTCGAAAGACCAGGATCCTTCGATTGGGGAGTCTTTCGAAATCATTGTTCGAAACTCAACAGTAATCTTTCGAACACTGTTGATCCTTCGAACAAGTGTTGATCTTTCGAACTTAGTCTGTCTTTGTTTAACAAGTTTGTGTTTTTCTGGTCTCTCGATCAAGGATCCTTCGGCTGGTGGTTATCATTCGAGATATTAACATAGTTTGTGAAAGTTAATTTTTTTTTAAAAAAAAAAGGGGAAAACTTGTTTTTCAAATTTTAAATATATTTTTCACTTAATATATTAATTGTCTTTATAAAATGGGAACAAACGGTCAGTGGGATCCAACCACGTGGACTCAAACAACTTTGACTCCACAATCATCAGCTACGCAATCTGCGTCAGATTTCAACAAAACTGCATGGATGCAGGCTATTGCCCCACCTCAAGCTGCAATGATAACTGCAAATCAATGGGCATTGGTCACAAATCAAAGCAGCAGCATTCAATCTATGATGCAGAACGACAGTGAAACTGGTACAAGCACAAAACCGCCAAAGCTAAATCACATCAATGATTGGGGATGGTGGAAAGAAAGGCTGAGAACTTATGTTCAGGGGCAAGGTCAAGATCTATGGATGTGCTTCTTCACCGCATTTGACAATGATTTGGAAGTTGCAGGATCTAATCCACAAACTTACAGCACTATGTCTGAAGATGATAAGAAGAAGTTTGAGTTAGAAAAGAAAGCATTCATGATTCTCACACAAGCTCTTCACAGAGACATTTACCACCAGTTTGTTTACTGCACGACTACTAAAAGCTTGTGGGATATGCTCACGTTGCGATGTGAAGGAAACGCTCAATCTAGAAAGATCAAGCAAGAATTACTGAAGAAAGAGTTTGAAGGATTCACGTGTTTGGAGAATGAGACTTTGGCAGATTTATCTACAAGGTTCCATCACTTGTTGAGCGAGATGTTTGCTTTTAAAGTCATTGCCACTCCACAAGAAATGGTGAAGAGATTCGCTGATAGCTTACCAGCAAAGTGGAGCAGTTATCTTGAAATTCTCAAAGAAAACGGTGTTCTAGACACAATCACCGTTTATGAGTTAATTAAAAAACTGGAGAACAAGGATGTAGAAGAAAAGCTTAAAGCAAAAAGAACACTAACTCCTCAAAATCCAGAGATGTACTATGGGATTGCTGGAGGTATCAGTGGAGAAAAACCAGCCTCTCAACATGCGAAGCTTCAAACAGCCTTCATCTCAAACACCGGACCTTCCACAACAAATCAGTTTGATCCTTCAGCATACACGATGATGTATTCAAGACCAGATTCTGCGTCTCTACAACAGAAGGTGCAACCGACAGCTCAGCAGCAACAACCGCAACAGCAAGGGTTTTATGGAAGCTCTTCAAACTTTCTAGCCACTTCCAATCCGAACACAGTCAGATTAGACACTTCCAACTTTTCCAAAGTCAGTGTCGAAGTAGCCAAGGAGCATATGGAGATGTTGAACACCTTGGTTAGTGCTTATTGTGGATTGGTTGCAGGTCAGATTGGGAATATCAATCTAACCAATGAAGATTATCAGCAAGTGGATAAAGAAGAGTTTGAAATGATGGATATCAAATGGGCTCTTGCTAGTGCAATTCGAAGAGCAAAGGAGTTTATGGAAAGGACGGGAAGAACCAACTTGGAAAGCAAGAAAGACACCAAGTATGGGTTTGACAAGCAAGCTGTAACGTGCTTTAACTGTGGTGAACGGGGTCATTTCAAAAGGGAATGCACAAGACCAGCTCAGCATGGAAACCAAAATCCCTTTAGAAACCAAGGCAACCAGCAGAATCAGAACAGGAACAATGTTCGTACGTTGATACCTGTCAACAACCAAAGCCAAGCAGGGCCATCAAATGCCAACCAGGCACTTGTGGTTCAAATAGATGAAGGTTGTGATTGGTCGCTTCAGTTTGGGAATGATGCTCCGGATGGAACAGCATGTTTTGCTGAGGTTGTCAAGGATCTTAAGCACGCCAGTGGCGGAGAATCTTCCACCAATGGTGATGAATCTTCTGAAGAGGAAGACAGTTCTGGTTATAGTGGAAGCTCAGATGAAGAATTCTCCACTTCAGGCAATGATCATATGGATGAGACATCAAGTGCGTCAGTCGATGCAGATATTGATGAGCTTTTGGAGGAAGCTGCAGCAGGAATTCAAAGAAGATCTATTTTGGTGGATCAAGCTGCTTACTCTTCGTCTTCTCTCCATTCAGCCTTTATGGCTAATGTCGACAGTTCATCAGGTCAGGTATGTGTCGATGAGCCCACTGTAGTTAGTTGTGATAACTGTGATAGTTTGCGTGTTAAAAATGCTGATTTAGAGGCAAACATGTCTGAGTTGCAAGGCAAACATGATGCTTTACAAGCTAGTTTGTTTGACTTGCAAGACAAACATGTTTCGATGAATGATAAGTGTTGCGAATTGCGAAGCAAACACGAGGGTTTGCAAGAGAAATTTGAAATCACACACAAACACAATCAAGAATTGATTGTAGATCTTTCTAAAGCAACTGAAGCTAATTTGTTTTTAACCAGAAATGAAAAGGAATTCAAAGCAACAATTGCGTCATTAAGACATGATGTTTCAGAATTACAAAAGGCTGTTTTGCGAAAACAACATGCTAACAATAATCTTATTGACACAATTGAAAAGCAAATGGTAGAGTTGGCAACAGCCCGATGTGAATGTGAGACAATTAAGCAGAAACTGGAAAGCTATTCCAATTCCCGCTATGTATTGGATCACATCATTGACGTTCAAAAGAAAAAGGGGGATAAAATATGTATTGGATTCAAATCATGTCCTCCTCCAATGAATCACAATTACTCCAAATTGCCTGATGACGAGGATATGCCCCGTTTTGAACCTACTGTGCCACTCGATCTAGATGACTTTGCAGCAGGCCTCGGGTTCACAACTGGTACATCATCCTCGGGTCAATCAGAATCTGAATCTGAATCTGAATCTGAATATGAGAATGTGACAGATTCATCGTGTGTTAAGGAACAGAGTCCTCCCATTGTTGAGGATGCTGATTCTTCGGATGATGAATCAGAAGAAATTGTGAAACAACAGTCTAACTCGGTTACAACAGATATTCCAATCGAGAATCACATCCTGTGTGATCCACCAGTAAAACCGAGTAAGACTGAAATGTTAAAAGCAATGGAGTCCCTTGTATCTAGCAGTGAAGAGAATGACTTGTTGTACACGCTCAAAGGAGATAGCAAAATCTACTCTAACAAAGATTTTCCAATTAAAAATGTAAATCAAGATTTAATTGAGCAAATTTTTGAAGGATGCACTGATAAGTTTTTGGGAAACAAAAGTGGCAAAGTTACCGTCACTCAATGTGATCCAATTCCGTGTGAACAAATTAGAAAACAATACGGAAACCAAAAACTACCAATTGAGCGAAAACAACAAGTCAACTCCGGAAAGGGTAAGGTACAGGGAAAGAAGGCTCGGAACAAGAATGTTCAAGCACCTAAAGTTCAGCAGCCTAAGACTGAACAACCAAAGGTTCAACAACCTAAAGTTGAACAGTCTAAGGCTACTCAACCTAAGGCTGCACAACCTAAAATTCAACAATCAAGGGTTGAGCAACCTAAGGTTCAACAACAAAAGGTGCAAAACAAAAGAGCTCCTGTTAAGAAACGAGAACCGAAAATGAACTTTGTTGGATCCACGGGTTCAGACAAACTTGAAACATTTCAGGATAAATCTAACATTGATTTTATAAAACAAGTTAGAATTTTAAAACGAAATGATCAGAATAATTACACCCAACACACCAACGGATGTGATTTAGGTCCAAGCACGTCTAGATCACAAAGTTCATGGTCTGGTTCTCCGTCTGGTCATCAACGTGTTTCTCCGAAGTTTGTAGAGCGGAGAACATGTTTTGGATGTGGGACAGTTGGGCATATTGTAAGATATTGCCCACATGTGCAAAAGCTGAAGTCAAAAACGAGTGCTCCCCAAGAAATCGATTACCGAAAACGATCAGTTTCCCCGAAACAAGACCCACGTGTCTTGAAAGAAAGGGAAAAGAAGTTAAAGCAAAAGAATCAAAAGGTAATTGAAAAGGCCTTAAAATCTGAGGTCAAAGAAGAAAAACCTGTACAAGCAAAATCTGAAACTGTAAAACCAGTAAATGCTAATACAATGAATTCAAATACTGGTAAAGGACAAACAGCTTGGAAGCAAAAGCAGGTAATTCAATCAGGGGGAGCACCACAGGTTCTTTTTCCTAATCATCAAGTGATTGAAATCACTTTCCTTGATGATCAAGGACGACCCAAGTCCACAAAGGCTTGGGTCCCTCTCTCCAACTGATCTCTGAGTGAGTGTGTAGGATATTCCAGGAGGAACTGTTGATAGTCTTAGGATTGTTGACAGTGGAGCGTCCATGCACAAGATTGGCGACACCAGACTCTGAAACATCATTATATCTAGGAGTTGTTGCCTTTGATGGAGAGAAATGAAAAAAAAAAAAAAAAAAATAAGAAGACAAACATTCCGATGAAGGAATGATGGTGAAAGAATGTGGTTGAATGAAGTTAAAAAAAATTTGACATGAAGAGATATGTGCCAAAATTGGGTGTTATGGTTTTTGATCGGGTCCTCAGGAAAAGATTCAAATGAAAAGTACGCGACTGCAGCACGTCTGAAGCTTTTTGAAGATTCATGGATTTTTCTTCCACAAGAAGTTCAAAGTCCACAAGGTGAACGTGCAGTGTACATTTCTCCACGGTGTGGTTGAAGAAAATGTGGTTGTTGAACAAACCAACCGGGTGTGCGGATGCCTTGGCGTGGATTGAACAACCGCACACTACTTCTGAAAGAGAAAGACAAAGACCTTCGCTGGTGCAATGTGGAAGACCAGCCGGACCCAAAGGTTTATGATCTTGTTGCTGTCAACAGATTTCTCAGTAGCTACAAAAATCGTCTTTGAAATCCACACCGGGTGGATATTCAGTTTGGGAGAGCACTCAGATTTCTTGCAATGCACGATGCAGTTGCAGGATACGGTTTTAAATTTCTAATCTCTCCTATACTTGTTGATATTTAAGCTGCTTTGTGAATTATTATCTCGTTCAGCACTCTTTGGCCAGACAATGCTGTCATGGTCCGCACCGCTTACCGACATGCCAACGGATTTTTCCAAAATTCGCTAAATCATTTCTGATTAAAACTTAATTTTGGTAAACGACATTGAGGTAAAACATGAGTTAACCAACATCGGAAAATCATTTTTGTAAATATCTTCGTGTTTTAAATTTTGTCTTAGTTTGTTGATTTTAGGGGGAGTAAATCCTATATTTGAAAATCCAAAAACATTGAAAAAAAAAATTTCAAAAACACAAAAACAATATAAAAGCAAAAATGAGTTTCCTGGCGAGCAAAAGAGAAAATGATAGTACATCAGTGGTCTGTCTAAACCTCTTTAAACCTTAAATGAAAAACGATAAGCAGCTCTATATAAGATGTATCGGTAGGCTCACAATCATTTTAAAGTGTGCAGGGTGATATAAATCTTAAATCGACTGAAGACCAGGTGGGAACCACTCATTGGCATATGGTCTTAGTACCGAAATTTCATTTGAGAGATTGCCGAGGTTCTGAGATATTCGGTCTTTATGCTGCTTATCATCTGGGTATCATGGTTGTATCTTTTACCGAAAAATAACGGGGACGCAAGTCTAGATCTTCCATGATACCATACATACGTGTACATATTGCATACGACCTCAATAAGTGATAAACAATCACATGTCCCTCAAAATAAGTGATAAAATATCACAAATTCTTTCCGGGAGTCAAGTTCGTCTCTCTGCTGTACGAAAGTACTGACCTGTTCACGGACTTGCTCTTGTGCCCTCATGCATCGAAAATCAAGTTCCTCATCAATAAGTGATTATATCACAAAGGGCTTGTTTTCAAATCAAAATAAGTGAGTTTCTCACATAATATACGGTCAAACAGATGATAATCGGTATACTCACCGGTAAGATGAACCCTCGTGCATACCTTGATACGGGAATGTGTCGTGATGTGGATGAACACCGGTCGGTAAGTATAAATCATACCTTAACGTATCCCCTCGCCATGATTACGTCTGATAAGTTGAGCTTAAGTGGACAACAATACCGATAATTGTTATAGGATGCTTATCTTAATGTTAACTAAAAGAACAACAAGAGCGTTTTGGCATGACCGTACACTGATATGATTCTCTTACCCTCGAAACTCACAAAAAGAATGTCTGTAAATATTTATTTAATGCTCTCAGTTTCTGCATCTTAGTATATATTTATTTACTGCTTTCTGTCTTTACATTTGAAATATTCAAAAATTCCAAAAAGATTTTAGGTGTGTTTTAATATAAACTTTCTAAAAGCCAAAAAGATTTTATTTCTATCTTATTTTCGATTGTACGATGTTGGATCTCGAGTCTTCGTTACCTGAAACCTGAACGAAAACCAAAACGACTAAATCTTCATAATCGGTCGAAATTTGCAAGTTTTGAAAGTTAAAATCTAAAATTGATAAAAATTTGTTAAACTTTCAAACTGTCGGACGGTGTTTGGTTGAACAATGGTCACATGTGTGTCGTTTGTTTATGATATTCCAGGCAGTTGTTCTCATTACGTGTTTAGATTTCTTGCATGTGCAGATTCTAAAGGCAAGGAGAACATGGTCGATGACAAGCTTCGGAATGAAGACACGACGTGAAGGCACTCAAGTGATGAAGATGATCGAGTTCCCGCTGACCATCATCAACACCACAAGGATCTCAATTCATAAAGAACAAGTATTTCACGAGCATAACTCAAGGGGGAGCTTATGTTAAGGGGGAGTTTGTCAACACACTTCCTACATGAAACGGGGAGTTTGTTGGTACACTTTCTGCTTTCAAGACGTGAAGACTTAAAAGATCCTCCGACATTGAAGACTTGAAAGGACGTCAAAGACTTGAAGACACGAAAATCGAGACAAAGCTACAGCCAAGGGGGAGTTTGTTGGTGCACTTGTGTCTGTACTTTGTCTGTATTTCGTCATGATACAAAACGATGTCTTTAATGTAAGGTTGATGTAAGTTTGACCAAGTCAACCATCCTCCTGGTTTGACTTGACCAAACAGCTAGAACATTGGTTGAAAGATGTTTGGGTCGAAGGATGTGTCATCGAAGGATAGTTTAGATCCTTCGATGAGCTCGAAAGATAAACCTCCGATAGATATGGATGGACCTCGAAGGATATCATCCTTCGAGGTATATGTGGATCCTTCGAGCTGTTTCAGATCGACAGATGATCTTACGATCAGTCTGTCTGATCCTTCGACCAGACATGCTGTGTCGGGTATAAATATCCATGTAATGTGTTCACTTCTGAAGAGAAGACAAGTGAGAGCACACACACACACGAGAGAACTTTGAGAGTTTACAGAATACATCCGTAAACATTGAGCTTGTAACTGATCTTTTCATACGTATTAATACAGAGGTGTTAATCGGTGAATCTTGCGTGTCGTGCATTGTCGTCTTCGATCTCGGTTTGCATGCTAGCTTGGATTCCACACTAGCTAGTGTGTTAAGCATAACAAGGAATAGGTTTGACCTCAACCTCCGAGGGACCTACAATCGAGCTGTTTCAGATCGACAGATGATCTTACGATCAGTCTGTCTGATCCTTCGACCAGACATGCTGTGTCGGGTATAAATATCCATGTAATGTGTTCACTTCTGAAGAGAAGACAAGTGAGAGCACACACACACACGAGAGAACTTTGAGAGTTTACAGAATACATCTGTAAACATTGAGCTTGTAACTGATCTTTTCATACGTATTAATACAGAGGTGTTAATCGGTGAATCTTGCGTGTCGTGCATTGTCGTCTTCGATCTCGGTTTGCATGCTAGCTTGGATTCCGCACTAGCTAGTGTGTTAAGCATAACAAGGAATAGGTTTGACCTCAACCTCCGAGGGACCTACAATCGAGCTGTTTCAGATCGACAGATGATCTTACGATCAGTCTATCTGATCCTTCGACCAGACATGCTGTGTCGGGTATAAATATCCATGTAATGTGTTCACTTCTGAAGAGAAGACAAGTGAGAGCACACACACACACGAGAGAACTTTGAGAGTTTACAGAATACATCTGTAAACATTGAGCTTGTAACTGATCTTTTCATACGTATTAATACAGAGGTGTTAATCGGTGAATCTTGCGTGTCGTGCATTGTCGTCTTCGATCTCGGTTTGCATGCTAGCTTGGATTCCGCACTAGCTAGTGTGTTAAGCATAACAAGGAATAGGTTTGACCTCAACCTCCGAGGGACCTACAATATTATCAAAAGAACAGGAATAAATACAGAATCAAATTATCAACAAAAAGCAAAAATTTAAAGCAAAAAATAAAAAAGAAAGAAATCACAACAATTAATTAAAATATCAAAAAGAAATCCAGCAAATTCAAAATCACACGCAACAATTTCTGCAATCAAAATCTAATTCAACAAAAAACAATTATTTCAATAACAAATTTAAACAACAACTAATCAAACACGCTTCAAACAAATGAATTGATCACAATTCACAAAATCAAAACATATGCCCTAATTAATTTGATTGTATGCAATCAAAATCTAATTCAACAAAAAAACAATTATTTCAATAACAAATTTAAACAACAACTAATCAAACACGCTTCAAACAAATGAATTGATCACAATTCACAAAATCAAAACATAAGCCCTAATTAATTTGATCGTATATATAACGGATTAAACTTACAGTGAAGATAAGATTGAAGTATGAGATGACGATGACGTAGCAACTCCGGTACCTGCGATAGGATTAGTGGAGTGTTTTGGGAAACTGGATGACGATGGGGGTATTTATAGGATGAAAAGGAAACTGAGTGTAGGCGGTAAGAGTAGAGAGGTTGGGTTTTGGTTTCAATATGTTCATCACTTTCTCCATCTGGAGACCGATGAAGATTGTTGGTAAGATGGATCTGTAGGAAGTGAATTTGATGAAGATGAAGATGGATTTGAAGATTGAAATGTGATTTTTGAATGCTTAGATCTATTAAAAGGCTTTGGAAGAGGTTGGAAGAGGTGGAAAGACATTGGATCATGTCTGCGTGGGGAAGAGTACGCACAGAGGTTTGAAGACATTTTTTTAATGAAATGTCTTCGAAAAAACAAACGGTCTGCAGAGCTAAACGTCTGCGCGTGGTCTGCGCGGCGTAAACATAAGAGGTCAGAAGAGGTTTTTTGAGAAAACAAACACCCCTTAAGAAATGTTCATCTGCGGAGTGACACAACACACAAAGTGTTAAGTTAGTAGTGGTGAGAGTCAAAGTGATAGTTGGGAGTGACAACGACCAATACCCAATAGTTAAGAGTGATAAAATCCAATAACCCTTATTTAAAATATATTTAATTCTTTAAATTCTTACAGATATATATACACATAATAAACTCGAAATATTAAATATTACAACTTTAGTATCCTTTTATTCTATTAAAACCTTAACACTAAATTAAATTTAATTCTATTATCACTCTTTTGTTCTAATTATTTTTTCAGTCTGCAATGCTAGAATTAATATAACTAAATAACTTTCTGATAAAACTATGAACGAAAAGTTGCGGTAACCGTTGTTTTTTGTTTTATTTAAAAATTCTGAATTCATCATAATTCATGTATTTATTTTTACATAAACTTTACCAAAAAATAATTTTAATGTGAAAGTATTTCGCGATTCAAAGGCTACCTACGCAAACTTCAAATAAAAAACACAATAAACTTTATACAAATCATAGTAGTGACTTATTTTTAACAATTTTTTACAAGTTTGTTTAGAGTAATCTCTTGTAAAGTATCTAATTTGTTTTTAGTCATTCAATGTTATTGTCTATTCCAATGAAGGTTCTTTGTATATTTCTACAACATCAATATCACACGTTTTATTGGTGTCATGCCAGAAAACCATGTCATTTCATCGACTTAAAACTACACCAAAGTTTTAAAAACCGTAGAAATGAACAGTAGTTTGTATTTTTTTTTTTTTTAAGTTTATCCCTTTTATTATTATAATTGATTTTGAGCATATTTTATTTTTCTATAATAACTTTTTAGATACAATGTTTTATGTAATTCCAAGTATGTCATTGCAATGGGTCTAGTTTTATCAATTCTCTCTATATGCGAATGACATTTTTTGTATTTTTAATTATTTATTAACCAAAACTAAAAAAACAAAACAAAATTATGTTTCCCTATAGAGACGATATGTCCTTTCTATAGGTTAGTTTATTTATTTTTTTAAAATTTTATTTCAAACATTTTAGAGACGATATATCATTTCTATAGGTTAGTTTATTTTTGACTAGTCAAACTTTTTAGAGACGACATGTGCTCTCTATAAGTTAAACTTTTTTTTTAGTTTTATTTTAATTTTCATACATATTGATCATTGATAAAATTAAATTAAAGAAAAATATTTAAAGTTATAGAGACAACATGATGTCTCTATAAGTTAAAACGTTTTTTAAGGTTTCCAATTCAACAAACTAGAGAATAAAAAAAGCAAAAAAAAAATATTTTCACCTTATAGAGAGTATATGTCGTCCCTATAAAGTAACCTATCTTAAAGGCACGAAAACCCTATAGACACGACATGTCTTTTCTTGTAGTGAAGCTCAAACATACGTATTATCAAAGTTGAATCAAATATAGGTTTTTTTTTGGTAAGTTGAAGTTTTTTTATCCTTTTGGTTATTCGAATAAGATAATATGTTGTAGGACATGAGCCACAATTATTATAAATTATAAACTATAAATTAGTAACAAAATGTTGGTTTATGTCGTTGTACCCCATGTATGGGGATATTTTCAAAATAAATTGATTTTTCATTTCTAACTCAATGCTTTTCTTCTATTGCAATTTAACCCTAACACTTTTTTTATTTTAATCTTTGGCCCCTCATAAGTTTCATCTTTCACAAATTATTTGTTTTACGTTTCGTTCTAAATTTTGTAAGTTAACACGTCGCAACATGTGTGTGGGGTTCACCGTTTTTTGGTATATTTTTTCCCATTTGACAGGTTTGTCGCAACACGTTTATTTTTCCCGTTCGACTTACTTATTCTTTTCTACGTTTTACGTTTCGGTCTAATTTTTTCGCATTAACACACAATAACAGGCGTGCGTGGTTCAACGATTTTACGTCTGCTTTTCGTTCGGTGTTATATTTTTTCTTTTTTATGTTTTTACTAACTTTTCTGATGTTGGGGTCGCTAGCAATGGTGTGCCATTGGTGCTACTTGGCACGGTTTTACAAATCTTTTTAACCTATTAAGTTTTTTTTACATAAAATTTGTTTCGAGTTTAACCCTATAGCCAAAGCTCTGATACCACTTGTAGGTCCACTTGGACGATCAATATTAAACCTACTTCCTTGTTGTTAAACACAAACGAGTGCGGAATCCATGTATGTATGCAAACAAAGCAAAGAAAAACAAACACAAAGTAACCAAAGATTCACTATCTTGATTAACTGAAGAGAACTAGTACAAACACATACACATAATGTTCATACAAACTCGGGGTGCTCTCTTGCTGAAACCGTGAACTGTAAGTCTGCTTATATAGGCCAACAACCCAGCAACAACACTACGAAGAATGTTGCATGGGCCACGAAAGATATGAAGGCCCACGAAGGATAGGTCCTTCGTGAGCCAAACCAATGAATAACAAGGTCACGGAGAAGGGTTCTTCGTGAGTACCACAAATGGACGAACAACATAGTTTCGTGTGAAGGGTCTCCCACGAAGAATAGGTTCTTCGTGGAATGGCTGCAAACAGACAGAACTTAGAGTAACAAAAACAGACAGAAACAGCAAACACAAAAGAACTAACAGACTGCACATATGCAGCTGTTTTACAACCATTACAGAGTAAACGTCGTACCGAGTCAAGATAGGAGGATATCTTGACTTGGTCGACTCGACCAAAACTATACAGACGCGTTAAATAAAGACCGTACAATTACAGACGCAATTAAGAACAAGCGACAGACACAAAAGTGCACCAACAGACTTGCCTCCGATTGCAACTGGAATCATTCGGGCCCATAATGCATAATTTTGATTGTTAAGCATGAGGCTGATTTTGAGGCTGTCAGAAAGATTTCGTGTTTGAGATTGGTTTTGATTTGTGAGGCTATTTTTAAGGAGGTTGGTGATCTGTAAAGCCAGATCATCACTTGTGTTGTTTTCATTAGCCATGATAGAGGTTTGAAGAAGAGGTTTGGTAGGTGATGAGCGGGTTGATCCTAAGATCATGTGCACCGCTCTGACCAGATTTTCTAATGGTAATACAAAGAGTACTTTTTGTATATTACTTCTCATTGATAAATTACAAAGAGGAAGAAAATGACATATAAATAACAGATGGATATGAGCTAATAATAGAAACCAAATAATGGGAAATCACTATGATTAAGGACCAACGGTCCATAATGAGAAGATGCTAGCTGTCGAGATCTTTAGGAGGGAAGGATGAAAGAAGTTAATCCTGATTATTTTTCTAACATCACCAACGGTTACAACTTTCACCAAGGGACCACAAACCACTGATGGCTTTGTCCTTCTATGAAGATCCTCCGAATCAATCATATTTCATGTATATTTTTTTTCTAGCTGTTTTTCAGCAATATATCCTGAACTTTACTTGTAAAGAGCGTATATTTGTTCCAAATTCTGCAAAACTTCTTCACTTGAAGGTCTATCCGTGGGTTTGTTTGCCACACAACGTAACACGAGTGAAGCGCACTCAAACGCACCTAGTATAGAGTATTTGTGTTCAAGACGTGGATCCATTATTTTCTTTAGATTTCTTCTATTTGATTGTACTATACTCGCCCAATCCACCAAGTTTTGCTTCTCACCAGGAAGACTGGGATCCAATGCTCTTTTGCCTGTTATACTTTCCCATAACACAACTCCAAAACTATAAATGTCACTTTTCAAACCTAAACGACCTGTAACATTAAAGAATTTAAGGGATTACAAAATGGATCCACTGACTTTTGCGTCACTGACTTTGGTTTTTGGATTAAAAACAAACCGTTGTTGTAAAATTACAAATTTTAGACAAAAGGTGACGCAGCAATGTTTATTTTCATCTTAATATAAAGTTGTATATTTTTATGGTTTAGTTTATTAGCTTTAACAAATATCACCTCCACACCACTTTACTATATAGCAACATACCAGTCGTGTAAAACTCGGGGGCTATATAACCATGGGGTCCTATACTCCTTGCACTAAGATGTGTTTCCCAGGTTTCAGGGCCATATTTCGCCAACCCAAAATCCCCAAGTTTTGCATTAAAATCCTGGAATAAGAAAGGAAGTGGTGAACTTTGATGGCATAAAAGCAAAATCTCAAAGTGGTTTCATCACCACCATCAAACTTAAGTTGCTTAAGAGTGAAGAATACTTTATCCAATAATATATTAGAGCTTTTTAAATCCCGAAAAATGATTTTTTCTGACAAATGCAAAAATGCCAGTCCACGAGCAACTCCCAACATGATCAAAAGTCGTGTTCCCCATGAAAGTGCTTTGCCAATAACAGGTCCATCTGCAAAATTATTCAGCTCAAAATATATAGCTACTTCTATGTATTAATTCAGCAACTGAGAAATAAATTAAACGTTTTGGAGAGATCATAATATAATTTACACCTGTGAATAAAAAGCGATCCAAACTTTTGTTTGGCATATATTCATAAACTAGCAAGCGTTTGTGTTCATCGTTGCAGTATCCCAAGAGTCTAATGATATTAGGATGAGCCAACTCTCCTAAGAAGTTCATATCCGCCTGAACACAAAAAGTTTTAAGTTTACAATTATCAAAAAGATTCATAAACAAAGATTGGAGCGTTGCTCCATGAAAGATGCACCTAGTTGCATTCACAAAATGTATACTTGATAAAGAAAATAAACACAATCCTATGTACAACACTAGTTGAATCCAGTTATATGATAAATTTGTTTGTACGTTTCGTATTTCAAATTCTTTAATAGCTTTCTGCATTATGTAAGCATGGGCGCAGCTTAAGTAAGGCGGGAGGGGGCGGCCGACCCCGAACTTTTCACTCAGTAGTGGAGAGTATGTAGTTTCCTATAGAATTTTTTTGGGTATATACGTTTTCGACCCCCGGTTTTATAGAAATATTTAGGTCCGGTGACTTCCGCCCCGTTCGGAAATCTCAAGCTTCGCCACTACATGTAAGATGTCACTTTAATATTAAAGTATTTCCCAGTTATACCAAATCAGAAATTAGATAAGATAGAAAGTGATCTACAAAGAATAAGATGTTATTGTTATGTGAAAAGGAAAATCAGATTGTATGTTAAACACACCAGATAATTCCTTAAACATAATGAAATGTTGTAACTCTTCATAAAATAGCAAAACTGTTTGACATCTATAACTATCAACAACTGAAAATCATACCAGTGGGTACCACTAGTAAGAATTTTACTAAACAACTCCATCAGCGATAAATAAGTTACGACTGAGACTGACCACCCAGTTCAGTTGCCACCATCTAAGTTACCACTGATGATCAGATTCAAATGACCACTATTTTTCCTATCAACTTTTATCTGGTCATGCAAATACTAGGGGCTTTACCTTGCCTAGGGTCTTGCCCGTGAACTCCCACCAAGGGACGCAACCCCCTGGAACCCTGCGAAGGAGGTGCTACCCCTTGAATAGGTGCATGAAAAAAGAATAGCTATGAACGAGCATGTACTCCACATCTCCTAGCCGTATCAATCTATATTCTTATCTCCTATTTTGGTCTTTAAGTAAACCCCTATTACCCAAAATAGCTTGATGACACTAATTAAAGCACCAACATTGTTTACATGTGTTTGTCTCTCACTCATCAAATAGCCACATTGTAAACATGTATCATATCACACTATTCAAATGCTATATATGATCTCTTCTATCTAGCTTTACTTTAAGATATATTTCAAGCAGAAAGTTTTTTATGAAAGTTCATGAACAACTGGCTCAGAGTAGTATGCTAGCTATAAGTTTATGTACATTTGATGGTACTTACCAGCCATTCAGCATACCCTTGACAGTTTTCTTGATTAAACCTTTTGACAACAATAGCAATTCCATCACCATGTTTTGAAGGGGCAAATGTTTTCTTGTCTACCCAACCTAAGAACACCTTTCTAAAACGTCCCACGCCCAATAACAAATCTGGACAAAACTCTCTTGTAGCTTTATTTAAAGTATCAAACCTAAATTCATTCATGCTTTGGCTTGGACTTTGGTAATCTGCAGGAACTTCTAATTTGTTCTCTGGAAACATATGGTTGACCGCACGGATGGTAAAACGATTAATTTCGTAGTTGCTCTTGCTCTTAATTGATAGCTTTAAAATACCTTGGACTGAAAAAGATAATATAAACGCAAGTTTAAGTTTTCCACCACCACACGAATTAGTGTTTGTTCCACTGATTTAAAGAAAATACAACGAATTAACAATATGCCACAGACACTAATTATTGCGAAGATTCTAATACTGCAATATGCAATTTGAAGTTACAAACCAATTTGAATGACATGTTTAAATATAAAATGTTAAGATAATATACTATCCCTATTCTAGCTGGAATCCTCCTGCACTCTATGTAAGCCCTATCACATAGTTTCAACATAAGTTATATCCTCTAATAATAGGAAAACAAAGATAATACAATTAAAACACTTTCTTAATTAAACATTTCATTACCCCCCCCCCCCCCCGGCATTAAATTGATGTAAAAATATAATGAATAATCAAATCCCAATGATATAGGTATTCTATAACAGCCCATCCGCTTTGCCCCGATGGGCTGCCCATCCAAAAACTCATGGTTTTGTTTCACTCCAAAAATTTATTGACTAGGCAAAATGCGTCTTGGTAGAGAAGGTTTTTGTGACAACTGTCACTTTTCCGTACATTCCGTACACTAATTGAACAGTAATATGTGCTTTAATAAGTGTGCATGATCTAGTTTACATGACAAATGAATTTCTGATTACTGTTATACACATACAATGGCATTTCATGTTGCAAGACTTTTATCGTTACTACATGCAACACGATATAGTCCTAATAATGCACAGAACAGAATTGGCACCATAATCAGACAAACTAAAAGCACTGACGGGAGTTCAGTACAGAGACAGGAAATGTTTTGAGAACCAGTGTGAGCCAGAAACCAAGATCTACACTAGTATAGTGTGTAGGGAAGTAAGGACCACAAAACTGCATTCCTAAGTGATAATTTAAGTGCCGAGAAGTACCTAAAACTCACCCAAAGTGCAGAATTCTGCATAAATCAGCAAAATTCAGCATTTTAACAAGATTGTTACATGCAAAAATATGACTAAATGGTCCTGAATGCTTTCCTAAGTGTCGGGAATTAAAAGCGTCACAAAAGGGTACATAAAGATCACTAAACGGAATAGTTTGACAACTTAACGAACCGGTATCTAACCGAATAACCGGACACTACCCGAAACATCAAAATTATACTAGAAGCATTGTTTTAATGTTTCTGAACTAGTTATGATCCCCGAACACCCTAACACCCTATATAACACATGTTACACATAAACACTAACTAATACACTTTGAATTCTAACTAGTTATCTACCTTAACATTAAAACCTAACCAATACCCCCCCCCCCCCCCATGTAAGTGGACGGTCACCAAGGGTGACCCCACCAAGATTTTCCTAATCTTCTAAAGATCTTAATTGATATGTTTAGATATATGTCTTGTACTATTGAAACACTTTAACCATTGGATTAAGATGGATGGAGGATTATAAGAATACCCATGAGGATTATAACCATCATTTGCATCACATTGCACCAACACCCTTTCTTCTCCTCTTCTTCCCCTACTTTCGGCCGTAACCCACTCCCCATACACCCACCATCATCAATCATCTTCTATACAATCCATATATCTACAAAGGTGTTAGAAGGTGCATGAGGAAACTTGGTGCTCTTGAAAGTTGAAGGACCTCATCCAATTGCTATTATCCTCTACATTTGTCATCTCCAACCTCTTGTGTTCTTCCCTAGCCTTGTGCTAGTAGTAAGGCCCTCATAATCCCTTGTTACATCATATATTGTTGGCTAAAAGATGATATACATTGATAATCTTGATGAACATTAAAGAGCATAAACATGGATCTCTAACATAAGTACATTAACATATGAATAAATGTTGATTTGTGATTATTTGCTTCTTGATGATTGATGATTTGTGTTAGTAATGTTAGACATCACAAGGAACCTACTAGATTGTGATTAAACACATGATCTAGTAAGTTAAGGTGGTGATCTTGTGAAAAACCAAGATCATCATGCGCTTTATGTTTACATGAACTTGAATAATAAAAGTGGTTTTCATATGATGATGATTTAAACAAAATACAAGTCTTGTGAGTAAATGATTTCTAAAATAGTTTTCCAAAGAAACCAAGCTAAATCACAAAGATTTACAAGAACATTGTTTTTGAGGAAACTAACCATGCCTCTAGTGGTGAAATAAGTATAAGAACACTTTGTTTACAAGAAAAACCCAAGAGAATGATTTTTGGAAAAATCATCTAGTAAGTTGTAAACACCTAAATCTTTCAAGAATGAGATTTTTAAAAAAGTAAACACACTTTAAAGGGTAACTAAACCTACTAAACACACTACCAAGTTACTACAAGTTTTTATGAAAGTTCAAGTTCATGATTATTACGTAGATAGCCTTGTTTTAGCACTTGGTAAGTGTAGATCGATTGTTGATTGTTTGTGACGATTTTAAAAAGAAAATGATATGCTTTGATAGCATGGACAACTCCATTTTTAGGGGAAACTATGACAAAATTTTCTAAAAATATGAACACTTAGAAAAATATTTTCTAAACAAATATTTACAAGTGTGTTTTAACTATGGTTTTCAATATAAACTTTGCCATAGATTTTGTTACAAAAATACAAGTATTGGAGGTTGGTTTTTATAAATAAAAATGGATAAATATGTATTTAGAATATATATTTACATTAAAGACACATTGTGTGTGATTATTTGTATACTTGGTGTATTAGTTATATTATTTTAGGATTAATGTAATATAACTTAACGAATACCAAGAATTTACCATCCAAAATAATACCAAAAATCACAAGGAATAAATGTATAGGTTACACACTTAATATTGTGAAACCGAACGAAAGAACGTAACTTACAAGATATTCTGAAAACTACATTTATGAGCATATTTTTGGTAAATACTATTTTGGATTCAAAAGAAATGAAAGTATGATTTTTATTATTATTACAAAGTATATCATATTTTTCGACGAGAAAATATATTATTTTCAGAAGTTAAATTATATTTTCTTGGAATATTTAGAAGATATATGGTTTTTGGGAAAAATATATATTTTCTTGAAATACATTATTTTTGGGACAAAACAAGTATACATATATTTTCTAAAGTAAGACTTGAAAATATATTATTTTGGAAACTACAAATACGAGAATACGAATACACATGTATGAGATACCCCCATCCTTGGGGAGAAAATACGAAAATAAATGCTTGAGAAGTAATGTTACAAAAATATTGTTTAACTATTATTCCCAAAATTAAATATAATTTAAAGTTAAAATAATTATTATTTTAACAAGGAATTATAACTTGGAATAATATTGAAGACATAGAAGAAACGTAACTCAAAAACGTAAATACTAAGGCAAGGCAAGGCACGGCCCGTTCGTCTAATAGACCCTAGTACATTGTAGGGAGTCGTGTTTTCTGAGGAGATTTGAGTTACAAGTATCAAAGACGCAAAACAGTGAGTTCATGTCCCCCTTTTCTATTAACTGTTTTTGGTTTTATAACTCTTGGGGGTGGAATACATGTTACGAATGCTTAAACGGTATGAAATGCCTATGAAATTCACTATTAGATCATGTGAGCTTAGACTTAATATTGAAATGCCATTAATTCTTAATTAGGGACGAAGGTTAGATCTAACGGGTACGGTCGAGCCCCACTCATGGTCCTCATGTGATCACTTGAGTGCTTCGGTGTCCCAGTCGAGGGAAATCGACATAGTCGAGGGAAATCGACATAGTCGAGGGAAATCGACATAGTCGAGGGAAAATCGACAAGGGTATAAGCCTACACATTTTGAGTGCTCCCTATGTCCTCACATGCCTTAATGTTCTTGTACAACATTTATTTGGTATGTTCATACACGCTTTTCATACCTGTTTTCAAATGAGTCTGTCAAAGGTTTACAAGTACTCAAACAAAACGCATGAACTCGCTCAACTTTTGTTGATGTTTTCCAAAATTACATGTATTTCAGGTGACAGGTCGGATCTTGGGCGCGGGTGTTGTTTCTAGAAGTAGACTTCAAGTTTAGATGTCATCCACTTTTTGTTGGTTTGTAACCTAGTCGAAGGTTGTGTTTTAAAACTTAAATAACCGGTGTTTGTAATACTCAAATTTTATGAATGGATGAACATCGTTTTGACCGTGTAGTTGTTTATTATGATTGAATGCAATGATATTAAACCAGTCACACATCATACGCTTCCACAAAAGTCAGGGTGTGACAGTTTGGTATCAGAGCTTCGATTGTAGTGAACTAGGATTCCTTCTCGACTCTAGACTACAATCACTAGAATTCTCTCACAAAAACATTTTACAAAAAGGTTTTCATTGCATTCACGTAAGCGTCAAGATCCATGAGTCAAACATTTTTCAAAGAAGAGACAAGGCAAGGACATTATTAGGGTGGAGAATACCCCAAAATAAGGTGCCAACTAAGGCATAGTCTACATGAGTTAGACTTGCCAAAGACAAAATGACCCCCCCAAAGGATAAACGAGAGTTATATGTGATATGATGCATCGAATTGCCTGTTTATGCTAAGTAACATATTTTGTTTATCGATATATACATACGAATAAGTGTACGGAATGATTATTGACGTGAATAAGATACCTTCGACTCTGAATCCTATTATTGTTCTTACTCGCACGATGAAGCTATCGGCCTCGCGTTCATTGCAAAGCTCGATTCTGAGCTTGCTTCCGTAGGAGATGGCTGCTCTTCCCTCTCGATCGTGAAGGTGCCTGACTACGGTTGTGACGGCGAGGCGGCAATCTGGAACAACTTCTTAATCAACGGGACGAGGTCCCTGCGGCTTTTGTGAAGCAAGATTGACGACACACTTGACCAGACAAGGAAGATCAAGTATTCATCTTGAAGGTGCCCCTCCAACTACTAGGAATTCTCCTTATTCCTATTTCGTTTAATCATCGTGCCTAATCGCGCGTAACGATAACGAATGTCAGCGCGTGGACCACTGCAATGGTCCTTACCATGTCAGAGGTATAAGGACAGTAGTGTCCCCTCCTTGGTTGATCATCTGCTTGGACGAGGGAAAATTGGGGTAACCGTGCCAGACAATTTATTATTACGGGGGCCCATGTAATAACAACTTGTAGTGCATGGAAATCTTGGTGGACTCTGCGGGTCAGGTTAATGATCACCATCCCTCCAAAAATAATTTATAGGTGTTCACACCTTCATCTGGTAGAACAATACATAGACCATTGCTTTAGCACTTTATAAAATAGGAAACCTGTCCTTGCATACTTCGTGTCTGACACTTCTACCCGTGTATGAGGCGTTTGGGAACCGATATCTAAGCTAGTGGAGATGGCTAACACGCGGGAAAGATTCAGTGACGTTACACTCTCTATCACCCTTACATGAACAACCCCCATCTCTGGGAAAATATACCCATCAGTGAAGCTAAAGACCTAAGAAAACCAATGTAGCAGGAAAATAACTGAAACTTGTGTGACCAAGGTGATGTAACCTCGGGTTCATTTGGTTACAAGAAATAAGTCAAGTTGCCAAGCTTATATGAAAGCTCAATAATTGTCTCCTCACTCATACCTTGTTGATTATATATGCATGTGATATTGGGTGATCACCTGTTTACTTATGGTACTATGTACCTCATAGACAATTATGGAATGTTGTCTAACCTACCCCATACCTTTTGACAGAAGAGAATGCCGCCCAGACGTGACACAAACACCAGTACGTTACCAAGGACAGAAGCCGAGCTTCAAGAACGCATCTCACAGGCAATTGCACGACATGAAGCCCTCCGCTCCGAACACAACGGTGGCACTACCGAAAATAACCTTCCAACCGGCTGCACCTATAAACAGTTCCTAGACTGCAAGCCATTAAACTTTGACGGCACAGGAGGCGCCGTTGCATTTGTTCGTTGGACAGAAAAGACTGACTCCGTTCTAAGAATGAGTAACTATTCACCCCAGCAGAGTGTGACCTTTATCTCAGGGTTGTTTTTGGATGGCGCACTCTCCTGGTGGAACCTTCAGGTTCAGACCCTTGGTGCAGATGCTGCTTATGCACTGAGTTGGGACGAGCTCAAGGAAATGATGAAGAAGAAGTACTGTTCTAGGGCTGAAATCCAGAAGCTTGAGGTGGAATTCTGGAATTTGAAAATGGACGGGCCGAAGATTTCTGAGTACGTCCAGCGATTTCAAGACTTGTCTAGGGTCGTTCCCTACTTAGTCAAGCCGGAATTCAAGAGAATTGAGCGATTCATTTGGGGACTTGCACCTCAAATTAGGAGCATGGTTACTACCTCAAAGCCCCCGACTATCGCAGAGGCTATCGATTTAAGTGTCACTCTTACTGAAGAAGCTCTACGCATGGGAAAATTTTCGGAATCTAAGGATAACAAGAAAGAGACTCATGTGGAGTCATCAGGCAACAAGAAGAGGAAGTCTTCAAACCTAAAGATAGGCACCCAAGTCAGCTATGGAAGCCCTAAAGCAAACAAAAGAAAGGAAGTGAACCCACCTCATGGCAGGAAAGCTTATGGAGACACTAATAAGGCTGGTGGTAAGGTTTACTTGGGGACTAAGCCGAGGTGCGAGGAATGCAATTTTTACCATGAAGGTCGATGTTTGAGGCCTAAGTGTGGAAAGTGTGGAAAGGAAGGGCACAGCAAGGATGCCTGTTGGGCGAAGGATCCAGACAGAAGAGATAATGGGAAAATTCCAGGCTGCTACAGGTGTGGTGAAGTAGGGCACTTTAGGAAAGATTGCCCTAGGAAGAACCAAGCAAGGAAGAGTCTTCATGATCGGAGCTCGTGAAGCACGCCAGGATCCAGATGTGGTTATGGGTACGTCCCCTATTAACCAACCTTATGCATCTATTTTTTTATTAATACTGGAACCAACTTTAACCTTGCATGCGTAGAACCTAAGAAACTGCTTGGCCTAGTTTCGAGTAGAATAGACGTCCCGTATTCTTTTGAAATGGGCATATAGAAGGCTAGTTTAAGCAGACGAAGCAATTAAGGATTATATTTTGGGGACTCAGAAGGCCAGAACCTTCTGTTACCATTGACTTAGGAAGTCATGATATGATAGCATGGATTGGAAATCCAAGTATAGAACTGAAGTCGTTCGATATAAGGAAAATCAGTCGCATCCCTCTTGCGAATGATGAAACATTTATAGTACACAACCTTCCTGCAATAGGTGCAAGGGTGCTAGACCCCATAAGGCAGCGGATCTGCGACATCTCTCATTGGTCGAAGAGACACAAAAGCGCCTCCGAGTAGACTGCATAGCCTTCCTAGCTCATGTTGCCAATAAGGAGGCCTAGGAGCTGGAGCTAGAAGACAACCCCGTGGTGGAGGAATTCCCAGAAGACCTTCCTGAAGACTTGCCAGGAATACCTCCACAGCAACAAGAGGAGTTTAGGATGAACCTAGTGCTAGGAGCGGCACCAGTGCCGAATGACGCCTTACCGACTAGCTTCGTCCGAGAAGCATGAGCCTCCGATATAACTGCAAAAGCTGATAGACAGAGGGAATTAAGGACATGACACCCTTAGTTAAGGACACAAAGAGAAAGTTGACAGTTTCCACTTTGCATAAATTCCAGAGAATTGGATATCAAGGATTGGTATCCTTTGCCAAGGATTGATGACATGAACAGACCAATCGTCAGGTTCTAGTTACCACTCAAAGATCGACTTGAGGACAGGATGTCCTCAACTGTGAATACAAGAAGGAAATATCCCTAAAACGACTTTTAGGACTCGCTTCGAGCATTACGAGTTCCTTGTCGTACCATTTGGCTTAACACATGCATAAACCGTATTCATGGACCTCATGAATCGAATGTGTAAGCCAAACTTGGATAGATCATAATTGTGTTTATTGACTACATTCTTATATGCCAAACGACCAAGGAAGGTCGTGAGCGACATCTGCAATTTATCTTGCGACTCTTACAGAAAGAACAGTTATGCGATAGGATGTCAAAGGGCGGATTTTGAATCCGCAAGGTAAGAACTTTAGGATACATGGTGGATAAGAATGAGATTCATGCCAACCCTGCAATCAAGAGCTAAGGAGTTAAGAGTTGCAATTATGTGACGCTTCTCGACAAAGTCTCGGTTGCGTGTCGATGCAACGAGACCACGGCATTGCATACGCGTCACGTTGATTAAGGGTATTATGAAGAGAAACCTTGATCTAGATACAGTATTTGCGCACCGTAAATTTGACGTCATTACCTGTAAGAAAACGCTGCACGACCTTTACTGATCACAAGGGTTGCAGCACACCGTTGATCGTAAGAACTTAAATATTAACGAAGATGGACTGAGCTACTGAACGATGCAGACTGTATGGACATGATACGTGTTTGTGTGATAAACTTTGATGAAAAGTTGGAACACTCACTTGCCCTTAGTGGAGTTTTCCAACAGCAGTATTTATCACACTGCTGTTTAAATCGCTTCGTGTGAAGCTTTAGATGGAACATAATAAGTCGATCCCCGTTGTGTTAAACGGAGACCAGAGATAAACAATCTACTGGCCCGAGTTGGTTCAGGAAAAATTAGAGGCAAGATAGTTCAGATATGTGATCATATCAAGACAGCCCGCGGAATACAGAAAGATTGCTCCAACGAGGGGCGGAAATCGTAGGAATTTGAGATAAGAAGTATGGCTTTAATGGGAGCCTCGCCTTGGGAAGGCGTGGTGCGATTTAGAAAATGTGGAAGGTTGAACCCCCGGTATATTAGACCTTTCGAGATCCTGGTAGGGATCGGGACCATTGCTCACAAGCTGACACTTCCAGAAAAGATCAGTAGTGATCGCGTCACTTTCTGTCTAGTCTTTAGAGGAGTCTGACTCAAGGAACAGTCGTTCCCACAAACAAGATTCACGTCAACGACAAACTCCAATTTACTATAGAACCTGTTAAGGATGCGGACTAAGAGTCCACAAAACACGGAGAAGACATAGTTGATTTACTTGATTACGTTAGAATTCATATCATGACCCAGAGTTACATGGGAACATGAAAACAAATTTTAAACCTAAGTGAGCACATTTGATTCACAACTCCACTGTGACCGATGGCATCGCTAGAATTTCGGGACGAAATTCTTTTAACGGGGGGAGTCTGTGACAACTGTCACTTTTTCGTACATTCCGTACAATAATTGAACAGTAATATGTGCTTTAATAACTGTGCATGATCTAGTTTACAAGACAAATGAATTTCTGATTACTGCTATATACATACAATGGCATTTCATGTTGCAAGACTTTTATCATTACTACATGCAACACGATATAGTCCTAATAATGCACAGAACAGAATTAGCACCATAATCATACAAACAAAAAGCACTGACGGGAGTTCAGTACATAGACAGGAAATGTTTTGAGAACTAGTGTTAGCCAGAAACCAAGATCTACACTAGTATAGTGTGTAGGGAAGTAAGGACCACAAAACTGCATTCCTAAGTGATAATTTAAGTGCAGGGAAGTGCCTAAAACTCACCCAAAGTGCAGAATTCTGCATAAATCAGCAAAATTCAGCATTTTAACAAGATTGTTACATGCAAAAATATGACTAAATGGTCCTGAATGCTTTTCTAAGTGTCGGGAATTAAAAGCGTCACAAAAGGGTACATAAAGATCACTAAACGGAATAGTTTGACAACTTAACGAACCGGTATCTAACCGAACAATCGGACACTACCCGGAACATCAAAATTATACTAGAAGCATTGTTTTAATGTTTCTAAACTAGTTATGATCCCCGAACACCCTAACACCCTATATAACACATGTTACACATAAACACTAACTAATACACTTTGAATTCTAACTAGTTATCTAACTTAACATTAAAACCTAACCAATACCCCCCGCCCCCCCATGTAAGTGGACGGTCACCAAGGGTGACCCCACCAAGATTTTCCTAATCTTCTAAAGATCTCAATTGATATGTTTAGAGATATGTCTTGTACTATTGGAACACTTTAACCATTGGATTAAGATGGATAGAGGATTATAAGAATACCCATGAGGATTATAACCATCATTTGCATCACATTGCACCAACACCCTTTCTTCTCTTCTTCTTCCCCTACTTTCGGCCATAACCCACTCCCCATACACCCACCATCATCAATCATCTTCTATATAATCCATATATCTACAAAGGTGTTAGAAGGAGCATGAGGAAACTTGGTGCTCTTGAAAGTTGAAGGACCTCATCAAATTGCTATTATCCTCTACATTTGTCATCTCCAACCTCTTGTGTTCTTCCCTAGCCTTGTGCTAGTAGTAAGGCCCTCATAATCCCTTGTTACTTCATATATTGTTGGTTAAAAGATGATATACATTGATAATCTTGATGAACATTAAACAGCATAAACATGAATCTAACATAAGCACATTAACATATGAATACATGTTGATTTGTGATTATTTGCTTCTTGATGATTGATGATTTGTGTTAGTAATGTTAGACATCACAAGGAACCTACTAGATTGTGATTAAACACATGATCTAGTAAGTTAAGGTGGTGATCTTGTGAAAAACCAAGATCATCATGCTTTATGTTTACATGAACTTGAATAATAAAAGTTGTTTTCATATGATGATTATTTAAACAAAATACAAGTCTTGTGAGTGAATGATTTCTAAAATAGTTTTCCAAAGAAACCAAGCTAAATCACAAAGATTTACAAGAACATTGTTTTTAAGGAAACTAACCATGCCTCTAGTGGTGAAATAAGTATAAGAACACTTTGTTTACAAGAAAAACCCAAGAGAATGATTTTTTGAAAAATCATCTAGTAAGTTGTAAACACCTAAATCTTTCAAGAATGAGTTTTTTAAAGAAGTAAACACACTTTAAAGGGTAACTAAACCTACTAAACACACTACCAAGTTACTACAAGTTTTTATGAAAGTTCAAGTTCATGATTATTACGTAGATAGCCTTGTTTTAGCACTTGGTAAGTGTAGATAGATTGTTGATTGTTTGTGAGGATTTTGAAAAGAAAATGATATGCTTTGATAGCATGGACAACTCCATTTTTAGGGGAAACTATGACAAAATTTTCTAAAAATATGACACTTAGAAAAATATTTTCTAAACAAATATTTACAAGTGTGTTTTAACTATGGTTTTCAATATAAACTTTGCCATAGATTTTGTTACAAAAATACAAGTATTGGAGGTTGGTTTTTATAAATAAAAATGGATAAATATGTATTTAGAATATATATTTACATTAAAGACACATTGTGTGTGATTATTTGTATACTTGGTGTATTAGTTATATTATTTTAGGATTCATGTAATATAACTTAACAAATACCAAGAATTTACCATCCAAAATAATACCAAAAATCACAAGGAATAAATGTATAGGTTACACACTTAATATTGTGAAACCGAGCGAAAGAACGTAACTTACAAGATATTTCGAAAACTACATTTATGAGCATATTTTTGGTAAATATTATTTTGGATACAAAAGAAATGAAAGTATGATTTTTATTATTATTACAAAGTTTATCATATTTTTGACAAGGAGAAAATATATTATTTTCGGAAGTTAAATTATATTTTCTTGGAATATTTAGAAGATATATGGTTTTTGGGAAAAATATATATTTTCTTGAAATACATTATTTTTGGGACAAAACAAGTATACATATATTTTCTAAAGTGAAACTTGAAAACATATTATTTTGGAAAATACAAATACGAGAATACGAATACACATGTATGAGATACCCCCATACTTTGGGAGAAAATACGAAAATAAATACTTGAGAAGTATTGTTACAAAAATATTGTTTAACTATTATTCCCAAAATTAAATATAATTTAAAGTTAAAATAATTATTATTTTAAAAAGGAATTATAACTTGGAATAATATTGAAGACATAAAAGAAACGTAACTCAAAAACATAAATACTAAGGCAAGGCACGGCCCGTTCGTCTAATAGACCCTAGTACATTGTAGGGAGTCGTGTTTGTTGAGGAGATTTGAGTTACGAGTATCGAAGACGCAAAACAGTGAGTTCATGTCCCCCTTTTCTCTTAACTGTTTTTGGTTTTATAACTCTCGGGGGTGGAATACATGTTACGAATGCTTAAACGGTATGAAATGCCTATGAAATGCACTATTAGATCATGTGAGCGTAGACTTAATATTGAAATGCCATTAATTCTTAATTAGGGACGAAGGTTAGATCTAACGGGTACGGCCGAGCCCCACTCATGGTCCTCATGTGATCACTTGAGTGCTTCGGTGTCCCAGTCGAGGGAAATCAACATAGTCGAGGGAAATCAACATAGTCGAGGGAAATCGAAATAGTCGAGGGAAATCGACATAGTCAAGGTAAATTGACATAGTCGAGGGAAATCGACATAGTCGAGGGAAAATCGACAAGGGTATAAGCCTACTCATTTTGAGTGCTCCCTATGTCCTCACATGCCTTAATGTCCTTGTACAACATTTATTTGGTATGTTCATACACGCTTTTCATACCTGTTTTCAAAGGAGTCTCTCAACGGTTTACAAGTACTCAAAAAAAAACGCATGAACTCGCTCAACTTTTGTTGATGTTTTCCAAAATTACATGTATTTTAGGTGACAGGTCGGATCTTGGGCGCGGGTGTTGTTTCTAGAAGTAGACTTCAAGTTTAGATGTCATCCATTTTTTGTTGGTTTGTAACCTAGTCGAAGGTTGTGTTTTAAAACTTAAATAACCGGTGTTTGTAATACTCAAATTTTATGAATGGATGAACATCGTTTTGACCATGTTGTTGTTTATTATGATTGAATGCAATGATATTAAACCAGTCACACATCATACGCTTCCACAAAAGTCAGGGTGTGACAATTTCCACTCCTTATAAGGAAGGCTTCGTTCTCCTCAACCGATGTAGGACATACATCTCCACCCCTTTAGAGAGCCTCATGTCGGCCCCTGCTCTGATACCATTTGTAATTGCCCAGGTAAACTGTGCCACGATATTATCTGCTTCGCTCCTAATGGGTTTCTCATCCAAGAACGCACGGTTTTGTTTTTTACATGAGGAATTGATCACCCAGGAAAAATACATCTTTGTAGAGAAGGTTATGTTGCCCAAAACTGATCTTCGATCTCTAGAACAAACGAATAACTTGTATATAATTGAATATCTTATACATGAATGTGATTATAATGAGAAATCTAATGCCCTATTTATACTAATCTAAAAGGTGCAAATGAAAGGTTGTGTCTCATCTTGAAAAGTGATGTCCCATGCTTCTTGCGATGTTTGCCGCTTCTGAATCGATGCGTCCCTGATGGATGTGTCGATTCCTTTAGTGTGTAGGTTATAAACTTTCACTTTATCGCATCCAGTCCCCACACTTGTATAACTAATCTATTTACATAACAAACTAATATATCTACTATTTACATAACAACCCTTGTAATTAGGATGTGTAGGAATTAGATCTTCATTCACCCCCTAATCACGAACATCCTTGAGTTATTGTAAATCTTGAACTCAGAGCAGTTCTCGCAGTGTAACAAACTTGACTCTTGCTAGTGCCTTTGTTAACATGTTTGTCTGTTGTAGTTCTCCACTAATGTGTTCCACATTGATGTGATCATTCTCCATGCATTATCTAATGAAATGATAACGTGTGTCTATGTGCTTGCTTCTTCAATGAAAGACTGGATTGTTCATGAGTGTTGTTACAGAAATATTATCCACCATTAGTGTTATCTTCTGTTCTTTCTAGCCTGTAACTTCAATTAACAATCTTTTAAGAAATAGTGTTGGGCATGCTGCCACAGTGGTTGTCATGAATTCTGATTCACATGATGGATGTGCCACTGTCTGCTGCTTTTGTGTGCACCAGGTTATAGGTGATTCTCTAAAGCAGAATGCCAGACTAATTATGCCTTTTCCTTGGTCTGTGTTAACACCATAACCTATGATCTTACATCCTCCTTGCTTCTTGTGGATGATTCCATGCTCCTTAGTTCCTTTGATTTAACGTAGCACTTGCTTGACAGCCTTCAAGTGGTGCTCCATTGGTTCTTGTATGAATCTACTAAGCAAACTGTCTGAGTAACATAGGTTTGTCCTTGTAAGCACTAAGTATCAGGCTTCTATAATGTGTTGTATCTACTTGATCTCCTTTTTGAGTCTTTGTTAACCGTGTTCCTAGATTCATAGGAATCATTGTCTTGTTACTGGTTAACATATTAGCGTCTTTGAGTATCTTTTTTATATACCATGTTTGCTTTATAGCTATCTCACCTCTGCTTGAGTAACTTCTATTCTCAGATAGTATGCTAGCAATGCTAGATCACTCATTTCAAACTTCTTCATTTGAAAATATATATCTCCTTCCTTGAAGTTCCAGTGCCTATCAAATCATCAACATAGACTCCGCCTATCAGTGTAGAAGTCTTACTTGTCCTTGTATAGATTGCTTGTTCTAAAGTGCACTTCTTCAAGTTAAATGACTTTAGGGCTTGATCTAACTTTGTGTTCCAAGCACGTGGTGCTTGTCTCAATCCACAGAGTGCTTTTGATAGTTTGTAAACATTTCCTTCATCTCCTAGCTTTATAAATCCTTCTGGTCGTGAGACATAGACCTCCTCTTTGAGAACTCAGTGTAGGAATGTAAACTTCACATCTAAGTGATAGATCTCCCAACCATGATATGCTACTAAAGCCAACACTAGTTGAACTGTCTCGATGGGTGCCACTGGTGCAAATACTTCATTAAAATATATCCCATGTTGTTGAACGTAACCTTTTGCTACCAGTCTTGCTTTGCATCTGACGATTTTCCCATTTGCATCTTTCTTAGTCTTGAACACCCACTTTAATCCTATTGCCTTTTAATCTCTTAGAAATTCTGCCAATCTCCAAGTGTTATTCTTGTTTATTGATTCTAACTCTGCAAGTGGTAAATTGTTACACCCTGATTTCCTTATAATTCCTTGCTTCTTCTTCTTCAGCAAGTGGTAAATTGTTACACCCTAATTTCCCGGTGGGCCCGAACTTGCGGTATATGTGTGACGATTGATAACAATAATCACAATTCACAGCGGAAGATGGGATTTTACATTACATATTACAAAAGTACAAACCGGTAAAGGAAGTACAAAATTATTACAAGTTTTTGGTACTAAAAAGATCCACAGGCGGACCTAATGATATAAAATAAGACTTGAGACTAATAGGGTCTTTTTCGTGGAGTTTCAAATTCCAATAATTAAAGACCGAGCAGCTCCAGCCTATTTCGTACTTGTTATGTAACCTGCGCATATGCAAGTGCAGCTCTCATTGGGTAACTGTGCTTTATTAGTTATGGTCAAAGTCCAAAGTCAAGAGAAGTCGAGATACAACATATTCGGAAATATATGTTAAAAGCCTAACAAATTCGGACATTATTATGTGTTATGTTGTCCGAATTTGTGGATATGCATGGTCAGGACTTAGGGTTTGCCTCAGCCTATATATATGGGTGTATAGGTTAGAATTGGACACATTCATTCATCTCAGTGAGAATGGATTTGGGTGATCAACTTTGTGCAACCTCTCACAAACCCTGAGGAATTCCTCAATAGTGTGTGCACATTTCTAGAGAGAGAGTGACAATGTGTTAGTGAGAGAAAGCTCGGTTTAGGTCTTTGTGATCTAAACCAGTTTGTAGATGATGTATACTCTTTCAGTTTGTAATCTGTGATGACTGATTCATTAATAAAGGGCTTCATATTCTACATCTTTCTATCCTTTTTGTTTAGGATTGTTCTTCATGTCTTGAATCAAGTGCAATGAAGATGTTCGTCATCGATTCGGTGCTTTAACAGTGGTATCAGAGCATGGTTACCGCTTCGGAACGGTCTAACCGCCTTCCGAATCACCATTGCTCTTGATTTGATGTTTGTTTCTTCCAAACATCATGGTGACATGAAGATTCTGTAGAAAAACTTGAAGAAATTGAAGTTATTCGTCGACTGAGATGTCTTCTTCTTTTCCAAGATTGTTTCAGATCTGTGTTTTGATCTGAAAAGGTATTGTCCGGATTTAATTTTGTGTTAAAAGCTTTTCATGTCCATGTTTATTACTCTTAATGACTTGTGTGAAGTCACACTTGTCGGTACTTATTCATGTGTCCGCATTTGTTGAATTAAGTCCGCACTTAAACATAAATTCATTCATTTGTCCGCATATAATACTTATCAGATATAACTGTCTGCACTTGTATTTGATAGAACTGTCCGTACTTAGGTGAAAGTCTGGGGTCCGCACTTACATATCTATCTCTTGTCCGCATATAACAATTATAAACATGCCTGCACATACTTCTTTAATTGTTGTCCGCACTTGTCAATCAAGGGTTTCTAGTCCGTACTTATATATTCAAACCTTGTCCGAACTTGCATCTTGTCCGCATTTACAAGTTCAACCAGTCCAGTCCGCACTTAAGTTTGTGGAGGTGTCAACACATAGTTTCATCATTGTCCGAACTTAAAATAAGATCTGAATTTGGGTGTTTTCTTGTCCAAACTTAGAAGTTATCAGAACTTACAAGTCCGAACTTAGAAGTTATCAGAACTTACATGTTATCAGAAGTTATTCTCATAGGTTCTTTTCAAAGACTAGTCCGCACTTAGAACCCTTGTCCGCACTTACAAAATGTGTTTGAAGGTTATTCTCTTGTCCGCACTTAATTGAATCAGCCTTGTGCGCACATATAGTTCTTGTGTTTGTCCACACATATCAAATTTTAAGTGTCCGCATTTAACTTTCATTCGGTCCGCATATATAAGTATGTCTTATGTACATACAAGTTATAACCCTGTCCGCACTTACAAGTTATAACCTTGTCCGCACTTGCTTTATCATTTTCCGCATTTAAAGCTTGTGTTTACTTCTATTATCCGCACATAACAATTGATTGGTGTCCGCATTTAGGAAGGATTTGTTTTATCCGCACTTAACTTTTGATTTCTATTGTCCGTACTTGTGTTATTCATCCGCACTTATTCATTTTCATTCAATCTGGTGCGCACTTGTCAAACATTGTCAGCACTTGTAGTTTGTCTAAAGATTATCAATTTTATTCTTGTGTCCGAATTTATTTGTTGAATTTGGATTGTCAGTACTTAATCAATTCTTGTTCAAACTTATTCTTGTATAGTCAGAATTTGTGAGTTTGTCAAGATTTGTTAGTTTGTCGGGAAGGGTTCATTCTCTTTGAAGTCCGAATTTATGAGTTATATTCGAAATTTCTTTGCTTGATCCGAATGTCTTTGTATTCTGAAGTACTATTCAGATAGATAATTTGATCCGCGGTTTCAAAAGCTTTCGGGTTTTACGAGTTCCGAACTTTCTAGAATTCCGGGTTACAGAGGGTACCAGATTTTTAGTTAAGTTTAGAAGTTTGTGTAGTTCGGAAGTTTCGATGTGTGCATGTTCCGAGTTTTTTTAGCTATGCCAGGTTACCGGGGGTACCAGATAATTAGCAAAAGTCAGAATTTTGTGTAATTTGGGAATTTGAAGTCAGTTTCGGATTACTGAAAAGTTACAGGGTATTTATGTTGTCTGGTGTTCTTTCAAGATTCTCGGAGTTCGGATTTGCTCCTTACTTGAGTTTTGGGACAATCTTGGACTATTATCGTGACTTGTTGGACTTTGATAGCTTGTGCGTAAAAAGACTCGTGTGTGATGAAGTTTTGTCAAGTATGTTCGTGTTTTCAATCAAGTATGGACGTTATGAAGTTGGACTCTCGGTTGACGACTAGTTAAAGATTCAGCCTTATTAGTTGTTGTTTAGAGTAGAGATAATTAGTATCTTGTTCTCTCTTCCGCGATGATTACTAGTCGGTTCTCGAAATAATGTGGTGCTTCTTGATAAGGCCATCGGGGATTCAGTGGATTAGTGAAGATAGGAGATTGATTCATGAAGATTCGTGACGAGATGAAATCATACATGAAGGGTTGCAGATCATTACCAAGATGGTGGATGTACTTTTACAAAGTTCAGTTTGTTATTAACTTATCGAACTGAACTTTATGTCTTTGCGGAAGTTGAAGTGTTCATCGTTGGGGATTGGAAATCCAATGTTTCTTTCTGTTGCCGGTCAGGTTTGAAGATTAAGGTTTCGAGCGATATTCTTACATTTGATTGTAGGTTGGTTCACGTTAACTTGATTCAGGAGTAGTTTGCAGGGGAGGATCTACAGTGTTTGATGTTGGATGCTTCAGGTTTCACAAAGCGGCCATTCAAGTGATCATCATCAAGCCTTTAATTAGGAAGGTTGAAGATCGTTGTGCTCTGCCGGAAAGATCAAGTCTCAGCCAAAGTAGAAAGGAGGCATGACATCATCAGTCAAGGAGGAGTCTGTAAGCGCAGGCATGACATCATCTAGAACAAACGAAAAAACTTATTATAACTGAATATCTTGTACATGAATGTGATTATAGTGAGAAATCTAATGCCCTATTTATACTAATCTAAAATGTGTGAATGAAAGGTGGTGTCTCCTCTTGAAAAGTCACGTCCCTTGTTTCATGTGATGTTGAGTATATGCCTCCAAATTTATTCGCTTTGGGCCTCCAAAATGATTGAGCCAGCAAAAGTTACCTGGGTATAGAAGCTGAGTATATGCTTCTACAAATACTACTTGTCAAGCAAGTGATTAATTAGGATTGAAGCAACAAGAAGCTACATCAATATACGATGACAACGGATTTGCTATGTGTTTATCAAATAATCCAATACTGCATATTCGATCAAAATCCATTGAATTGAAACTTGACCTTATGAGGGAATTGAATGCTTAAGAAGAAATGTCTTTGAAGTGTTGTAACACTAAAGATCAGGTGGCAGACATCTTAACTAAGGCACTACTTCGAGAAATATTTGAATTATGAAAATGTGTTAAAGATAATTCAAACTAATTGAATGGGTCATAATTGTACGGGTCACGAGTCCTAGAAGTATTCAATTGATCAACACATGCCAGATGTTCCATGTGTTATATTTGTGTGATTTACATAAGATGCTTACCAACATATTCCATATATGCAAAGAGGGATACACAAAAATATAAAGAATGAGTCCAGAAAATTTGAAGGGAGCTAGAAATACCTGAGTTTTCTCCATTGGCAGGGAAGGGGAGCATATTAACTACTCTACCAAATATTGTCCCACTTGCAGCTTGCATATTATAATTCTCTTGTAAGGTCAATGCGGATTCAAGACTAGCCACAACCTCAACCATGGTAGGACGATCTTTTTGACTATTGTTCAAACATCTATCTATAGTTTTAACAAATTCCTTCAAACATTGTGGGGATATTTCACCCCTTATGTCTGAATCGATTATACGCTTTAAATTCCCTTCTTTGATATAATCTTGAGCCCATGGCACTAAACCCCATTGCTCCTTATCAAGAGTTTCATCCACAGCACACTTCCTACACAACACTTCCAACAACACCACCCCAAAAGCATACACATCAGACTTTCTTGTCAGAATTCCAGTTTGGTAATAAACAGGATCAAAGTAGCCATAAGTGCCTTTAACACGTGTCTTGACATGAGTAGATGGCTGATTTGTTGGACATGTTTTCGACAACCCAAAGTCTGAAATTTTAGCTGCCCAAGTTTCATGTAATAAAATATTTGAGCTCTTAAAGTCACTATGTATAACACCGGAGTCAAGTCCGGTATCATTATGCAGGTAGCGTAGCCCGCGACCGGCACCTATGCAGATGTTGAGGCGTCGTAACCAGGAAAGAGGGGTAAAAAGTTTATGGAGATGATCATCAAGTGTTCCATTGGGCATAAATTCATATACAAGTATCTTCTCGTGTTCATGAATGCAATAACCAATCAAGGACACAATATTACAGTGACGTAACTTAAAAAGCATGTTAACTTCTGTCCAAAACTCAGAAGCCCCTTGATCTGATGCGGAACCCATACGTTTAATGGCAGCAACGACAAGACTGGCTCCATTGATTATGCTACCTCTGTAAACTTTCCCAAAACCCCCACCTCCAATTACTAATGATTCGTCAAAGTTTTTTGTTGCTGTCAGAATTTCTGGAAATTCTATGTTACGGAATGGCTGCGACCATTGTATGGAGGAGAAAGATGTGGAGGGTTCAGACTCCTTGCCATCGCCACTTTTAGTGAACATAATTCTTGATGAAGGGTGTAAATTGAAACGGATGATCAAAGATTGTGAGGATAAGATTATAGATAAGATTATAGACTTACAGTCAACTTTGCTGAACCGGGTTGAATAGGGTAATGGTCGAACAATCTCAACACCCGCCGTAAGTGGTGGTGCTCGAACAGCAGCGGTGGTGACTGGTTTTGCTCTTGTTGGACAGAAGTCAAGAAGGACCGGAGGCGGTGGTAATCGGTGTTGCTAGTGTTGGACAAAAGTGAAGAAGAAGAAGAAGAAGGAGCGGAGGCGTACAAAAAAAAAAGTGTTGCTAGTCAACTTACAAAATTAATCTTCTTCCATGAAACTGTTTCGGTGTGGACCATTGAATTTGTCATGGTGTCGGTACTAGTAAATTTATTTCTGACCACGTGTTGTTTAATATTAAAAGAAATAATAATGTAACTTTTATGTCCCAATCTCTTACGAGCTGGCGGCTTCTGACCACGTATTGTTAAAGATAAAATTACTAAAATAGCCAAGAAAACCTTTGACTTACCAAAATGGCCATATGATTCGTCCTTGGAGCAGGGCATCCCACTTTTTATGCGTCCGGCAATGGTGAGTTGACACATGGCAAAAGTAAGCTGATACCTCAGCCGCCAGCGCATCCGGGCCAAAAAGTAGGCGGATGCGTCCGGCTCAGCTGCATCCGGAAACAATTGGCTGGCTTGGCTATGGCTCGTTGAGTGGCTCGATGGAGGACTTGGCTGACGCATTAGAGGCATCGGGTGGCGTGATTTTGTCTTTTTTTTTTAGAGTAAAATGCAATTTGCGTCCCTGTGGTATGTCCCAAACATCAACTTGAGCCCCTAAAAACAATTTTTTGCATTCTGAGCCCCTGTGGTATTCATTTCATAACAGTATGAGTCCCTGCCGTCAGTTTGACCGTTTGCCAGTTGTGAAAAGTCCATAATACCCCCCACCCTTTAATATCTACACTTAAAGCAGACCAGTTTCATTATCATCATCAATAGTCGCTCCCAACTCCCAATATCATCATCATCAACAGCTCTCCTCCCCCCACCCTTTAATACCTTGATCTCTCTCTCTTTTTTTTAATTCCATATGGTCACTCGCCAATGACTCTTATAACCTCATACTTTGTGACTCTTATAACCGAATGGTCACTCATACTTGTGACTCTTACAACGGATGGTCACTCATACCTTGATCTTTTTTATTACGGATGGTCACCCACCAGTGACTCTTATAACCGGTTAAGTTCGTACTTTGTTATGGTAAAAAAAACCAGTTTCGTATATTTTTTTAACTCTAAATCCCCTGTTTGTGTTCTATATTGATATGAGAACACGGGGGTAAGTTATATTGACATTCATGGTGGCCAGGTATGAAAGTCAATCTATCATACTCCAACATTCTTATCATCACCATAAATATCTTATTAGTCAAGTTTTTTTTTAACTCAAATAAAAACTCCTTACTGTATTAAATACATTTACCATGGTTATTTAACCAAACCTTATTGCTACTTAATACACATATTGTAAATATTGAAAAGTCAGCTTTTAGTTCAAATCTTTGTGAATTACTTCATTCTTAACTTATAATACCCTTTAGTTCCCCACAATAATCACCCATGTTAAGTATTTCTCAGTAATTTAATTTTACACCAGTTATGAAAGGGTAACTAACCTCATATCTTCTAACTCGTGGTCAAGCCTTGAATCGAAGTCACACACCCATATTGAAAGCATACCAAGTTTGAGTTTAAGTAATCTCTAGGTACTCAAATCCCTCAAACCAATGCTCTGATACCAACTTGTAACACCCAACATTTAATTATTCCATTTAGAGTTGCGTAGCGGAATTTGGTCCATAAAATTTCTTTATATTAGTGTTTTTTTTTTTTTGCAAAACAAACCCGCAAGCGAGACCAAGTATAATAGGCCATGCCATTATCGTACATGGGATTTTGTAGTACGAACACTTTGTTTCAGTCCATAAATAAAATTTTCTTTACAAAAGCTTGTATGTTGGTGGCACTTCGCATTAACATGTTTTAAAGATATTCCCTTGACGAGATCCAAGACTTGCACACCGATCTTTGTTGATGCAGATTTTGTGTCCGATGCTTGTCGAATAGATTAGTTTTATTTTACGCTGAATTTGTAATAGTTAGTGAAACGGTCTATCGAACGTGTATAGACCCGCTCGTTTGAAGTGGTCAAACGAGAGGGTTATTCGGTTGACCGTGTGTGTTTGCAAGACAAGGGGTGTGACTATAAATAGAAAACCCTTGCCATTTGCAACACTTGGAGATTTAAGGAGATTTTAGGAGGTTTGAGACCTCACCGGGAGAGATCACCACTTGGTCTCTCCCCGGATGTATACTTCTTTGGTATTGGTTCGGTTATCATGTAATCGGGCCGATTTGTAATGTTTTACTACCGGATTAATACAAAGTTGTTTTTTTATCATCTCTAATCTCTCCCGTCTTGAACCGATCTCACACGAATCACGGTTTCGGTCCCGAAACTCGGTCCTACAATTGGTATCAGAGCCATGGTGCCCGATTTAGTAAATCTAACCGTTTACTAAGTCACATGTGCTCTAGATCTGTGATTTTTGTTCAAGAAGAAAAGTTGGGTGCAAATGAGAAAAACTCAGATCTGGACCCGAATATTCAGATCTGTGCTGAAACGAGTGTTGGGTTTTATGTTTCACACCGAAATCAACAAGTTTTCATCATCAAATATCATGTTTTTAAGGATTTTCGTCAAATCTGCAGTATAAACAGTGGCTGTGTTCTTGATGTTCTTGGCGGCTGCTTAAAGAAACTAGGGTTTCTTCATACCCCGAAAGATGAAAAAGGTGCTCGAAAGATGAGACTTTGGGTCGAAGGATCCAGATCTGGATCGAAAGATACCAGATATTTGTGGGAACCCTCAACAACTTCGAAAGATGTTCCTCGAAGGATATCTTTCGACCTGATCCATCTTTCGAAAAGTCTGATCAGCTCAAAGGATATCTTTCGACCTGATCCATCTTTCGAAAAGTCTGATCAGCTCAAAGGATATCTTTCGACCTGATCCATCTTTCGAAAAGTCTGATCAGCTCAAAGGATATCTTTCGACCTGATCCATCTTTCGAAAAGTCTGATCATCTTTCGACCTCGAAGGATATCTTTCGGCATGATGAAAACAAAAGATGATGATATTTTGAAAATTGTGGGGTAGTCACGGTTGTCGATGCAAACGTCAAATTTTGGTGACTTGACTACTATGGGCCAAAAACAGAACGGTATGTTCACTTCCGCACGTCGATATTTATGATTGTTATCGGTTATTCGTAAATGTTCGAAAGCATTTTGTTTATTGTCATATTCTCGCATTTGAAAACGAACGTATGAACCTAGAATGTCAATACCGGTCCTAACGAGTTCACAAAGTCTTTGGAGGGATACAATACGGGGTACTAGGCGAAATTTCTTTATCAACTAGAATATGCAACGAAGAAATCTTTTTGTTTATTGTCATATTCTCGCATTTGGTAACGAATGAATGAACCTAGAATGTCAATACCGGTCCTAACGAGTTCACAAAGTCTTTGGAGGGATACAAGTCGGATCCTACGGGGTACTAGGGGACGTTCTTATTCAACTAGAATATGCAAAGAAGAAAGTCGTTTTCGTGATTTTTCGGAACCGAGAACATTCAATGAAGATTGACGACAGTTCCGCTCAGTGGAGGGAATTGGTGAACATTTGACGACAGTTTCTTTGAAGTGGAAAGAATCTGTTAAGGTTTAGAGATTGTACCAAAGAAATGGGGGGATAAAAATTTTCGTATGTTGAATTTCTTCGGTAAATTTCTAAACGCAATCACAGGTGGTAGAGTTTGTGATTTTCTGGTGATACAAACGGTTCGGCGTGGAATGTTTTGCACATACACATATTTGAGGATTTTAATTAATTCTCCAGCCAGCGTGAAGGGTTTTGCACGGAAAAATACAGGTTTCTAAAGTCTACAGTAGTTACAAAAGCGCTGTTCACTGAAGACCTGGGGAATCTTTATGAAAGCTGATAGTTCAAGACTGAAGACCTGCAGGATTCGGTTTTGGGTTTGATGTTTCTTTGGGATTTTACAGGGATCTGGGGGTAACTCAATTCGTTGAGTTTGCAAACGATGTACTTGGTCTAGCTGACTTCCTGAGTACTGATGCCGAAGATCCGTAGTGCATTACGTGGTCAACTTCACAAAGGCGAGACAATGAGATCTGGATGTAGTTCAACTAAGCATGCTGGTTGAGCTTGCAAGGGATACACTTGGTCTAGCTGACTTTCCTGAGTGTTGATGCTGAAGATTAAAGTGCATTACTTGGTCAATTCCACAAAGATGGTTTACAGAAGACAGTTCACCAGAAATCTCTACCAATGTAGTATGCTTGAAGATCAAGACTTGATGCAGTTTTTTAAAGAATGGAACCCTTATCAAATGCCGGTTGGAGTATTGGAAGATCAGCGGAAGATCGGTCAATTGAGCCTTTTGAGGAAATTGCACAACACCCAACACGGATATGCATACTTTGAGGGGGAACTATTTTACAAGGAGCGTCAAGATACTACTTACCTGGATCATCGGTCAAGGGGGAATTTTGTTAACACAGAGAAGATGAATACTTGACTGAAGATCGATTGCAGTTGCATTTTCAGCATTCGACAGCAACGGACAAGGGGGAATTTGTTGATGCAGATTTTGTGTCCGATGCTTGTCGAATAGATTAGTTTTATTTTACGCTGAATTTGTAATAGTTAGTGAAACGGTCTATCGAACGTGTATAGACCCGCTCGTTTGAAGTGGTCAAACGAGAGGGTTATTCGGTTGACCGTGTGTGTTTGCAAGACAAGGGGTGTGACTATAAATAGAAAACCCTTGCCATTTGCAACACTTGGAGATTTAAGGAGATTTTAGGAGGTTTGAGACCTCACCGGGAGAGATCACCACTTGGTCTCTCCCCGGATGTATACTTCTTTGGTATTGGTTCGGTTATCATGTAATCGGGCCGATTTGTAATGTTTTACTACCGGATTAATACAAAGTTGTTTGTTTATCATCTATAATCTCTCCCGTCTTGAACCGATCTCACACGAATCACGGTTTCGGTCCCGAAACTCGGTCCTACAATCTTGATCTTCATGACACAGGAGCTTATCCTAAGATCAACGACGTGTCTCCACTTGTCTTGTACATTGGCTTAGTTATCAACCCGAGACTTTCAACTCCAACTTTATTTTATATAAACTTTACCTAACCATGATTATACATAGTAAGTATTAGTATTGCCATATAATCATTTTTTAACTAAGATCTTAAAGACACAGAATAATTCACAATGAATATGGCCTAGTGTAGGCTATGCTAAACCTGGTGTAGCCTACGCCACTTAGCGAAAAGTGGTGGCGTATACGTGGCATAACATAGAAAAATAAATGGCGTAGAAAACTTGTTGGCGTAAGCTATGCATGTCACAGCGTAGCTCACCACCTGTACAAACATGGTCATCCCCGTTTTAAACTCCAAATTGACCCAGATACCCATCAACCCTCATATGAACCTGTTGTTTTGGAACATATCTTATGTAAAGGTCAGTTAACAATCACACTGAAAGATAATTTTCTGACCTTATGGGTTTTTAACTTAACGATTTAATCACATATCTCATGTATATCTTTTTTATTTTATTATATTTTGAATCGTTCTTAATACTTTAGAAACAAACCTGCACATAGATAAATGATATAACACATCTTATACGACTTTCGAATATGTACTTACAAACTACCCGCGTAATTCCATTCTTCCAACCTGCTCAATCACATCCCTAACCGTGAGATTTACATCCACAAATGAGACCTATAATTATCTTGCTTTGGCTTCCTTTGATGTCATAAACTAGAAGCTTCAATAATAATATTACTAATGATACTACAAGCATAACAATAAGTCGAATCGAACCGCATAAGTTAGGCGAAAGATTTACTTACCTTTGCTCGCAGGATCCTTGATACTTTTATCATCAGCCTTGACCCGTTTGCATCCAAGCTTTAATATACCTAGCTTATTTTTAAATCACATACACTTCTTAGAATACACAATGAAAATCCCAAACATAGCATTATTTCTTAATAATCCCAGCATACAAAGTTCATCATAGTCACTTTGCACCATTGAAACCGTTTTGACCCATTAGTACAAATACTTGCACGCCCATTTTCCAAGTACTTTAAACACATTGTATTAAATGTAATTATTCCATTAGAATAATTGTTTCTTGTCTCAATCAAATACGTTTAAAATACATTTTTATTTAGCTCATGAAACTTTATTTTCAATGTAGCACTTTCTTTGTAGCTGATGTATTCTACTGTTTTTGACCTACTTAAAGTATGAATTAGCTTCTCATGTTCAAAGGTGAAACGTAGTAGACTCGGGAGGCTTTTCAACCCAAAAAGAATCTCCTTAATCGGAATAACTGTTGATTTTATACAATTTCTATAAAAATAGATCAGCAGCGTATTTATTTTCAAATCAGCTTTGCTACTTTATAAAATTCGACACCAAAGCTTCTTTTCACATCCATATGTCATTGTTATATCCCAACAACTTTTTCTACTCAGGTTTGACACATCGGGAGCAATTATAGTTTGCCAAAACCAAAAATCCATTTTACTAAATTAAACATTTATAGTGGGTTCTTGACATGCATTGATTTGGTTTCTTTTATAGTTGGTGCATTTCATCAAACATCTTGTGTGCATACATCTTCAATCATACTACCATGTTCATTGTTGATTTCTAATCCTCCAACATATAGGTAAACAATGAGATTAGTAATAAAAACCATTAATTATCACTGAACATCATCCTTTTGAGATAGACTATACACATAATCCATTATAACTCATAAAGATTCCAGCTTTGGTCATGGTTACAACCCTAAAATTGGCCCTAGCCCAACACAACTTATGAGCTCAGAATTTTCATAGGATTATGGATAATCTAACCATGAAATCAATACGAGAATTCATAAGGAATCTCTATTTTTATTTAATATAAATTTCAGTTCATGGTTTCTCTTCACAACAGCATTCAATCTATAATCAATACTATCATTAGGTTTAGAGAAACATACCTTGGTCGCCATTCACTCAAGAATCAATGTCAGCACCAAATCTCTCTTTAATTTCAACATGCAATTGATTCTGGAAGAGATTGAAGCTTGGATTTCCTTCTCCCTTTTTTCTTCTTAATTATGCCTCTCACACATCAGAGTGAGTTTTGTGTGTGTAAATCGCACACACAATACACACACTTAATTTTTTTTTTTAGATTCCCAGGGAAAGAAACGTGGTGTTCTTATTTGTCTGCCAGGTCTCAAAACTATTTTACAGATTTAACCATTTTAGTCCTTGAAGTTTCATAATAAAGCATCTACAAAATCTCAAATTTAAAGTAATCCACTAACACCCCTTTATTTAAGGTTTTTATCTTCTAAATCTAAAAGGATAAGTTAATATTAGTAAATACATTCTAAATTTAATAAACATATAAGTTCACACCTCTCAAGTATTAATATATAAATTACCATTGAATTTGGGATGTTACAAATCTACCCTTCTTATTAAAGGTTTCGTCCTCGAAACCTAATCATACTTAAATCATAAGTTACCACTCAATTATTCATCCCATTCTTTCATATACAATTATTAGGTTATATCTCTCAATGCTATAAATGAAATCCTTTTTCAATCAAATCCTCTTTAATATTTCACTAACATTAGCAATAAATTGTTTAAGTGATAACGCACATACCTTGTTGGTGGTGAGAATACCCTCCTCATGTTTTATTTACGTAACAACCCTTGATCTTGGGTGATTCTAACCCTTGTGTAACCAATCCAGCCTGGCGGATATTTGGAAATTCGCTTATGAAAGATGTTCTTAATATATTGACTTCTTACCGATTGGTAATCATATCAATCATGTAAGAAGCTTTGGCATACGCTCATTAAATGGTCATCATATAATCCTTGCCAGTCACATGAACATGCCATATGATTATTTATCACCACACATCCTTTAATATCAACTCACATCATGACTTTAGAAATCATAAGTAACCCATATATATATATATATATATATATATATATATATATATATATATGTATGTATGTATGTATTCTTTAGAGTTTTAATATTACTCAACTATATGAGTTCCTCCTTTTTAATGATATTCAATTATTGCGCATACTTAGGTTTTAATGAATCTAGAATCAATACTCGCCTGGCTATTTTCATAGTAAGTACTGATGCATCAGCATGAAAGTAGAAGCATTACCCCCATGTGGTGACATCGCCTCCTCATACAAGGCACTTCAAGGCGTTTATCAAGTTCTCTACTTGACATTCTAGTCATAGTTATTTATTTTCGCTTTGGCATTTCGAGTTGACGTAATTAATCAACCACATGCCAACCTCAACAAGAGAATAAAACCCAAATGTTCCTGCATTTATTGACTATTAGCAACAATTTTCACCTTGTTCATCATGTATAATCTAATTGTATTTTGTCATGTTAGGATATCGATTTTGCATGAATCTTATATTCCTTTATATCTCTTAATGACAAAAGTTCAACACCTTATGATAGAATTATTTAGCAATCGAACAAATATTTCTATTTACCCTTCATTTAAAAAAAAAATCTGCACATATTATTATCAACAACCTCATCCACATATGTAATCAAATTCAAGACACTATACGGGGGCTATGGTTACGTAACCTAAGTATGATCATTTATCAATCTCTTGGTTTAGTACTTGAGTTTTATCTCACTAGATATACCTACTTACTATTTCCAACTATGTGGAGTAGGCCACTTAATTCTACCATCATCATATTTTGCATTGCATAAGATCCACAAGTCTCGCATTTATCAAAAATGGGTTGTATGCATTCTTGTAATCCTATCAACGATAACACATATTTTATACTTATTGTGAGTCTGTGACCTAAATCATATGCATAATGATTACACATGTTACATATGTGAGCAATCAACAGGTCACATCATATGGTACCATAAAAGTTTAAGAACGAATCACATACCTGGATGATTCACACAAATAGTCATCTGATGACACCTAGCGATTATTCCCGCATGGTAATATCACAATTGTATTCTCGTGTAACCTCTGGTATACAGTTACTAGAATAATAAAACAATTCATCTCATTTTACTTCTAAATCTTTACTTCTATCCACATAATTATGTATACTTCAAGGTTACATTAGTACCAGGTACAGTACAGGTACTCACGATTTCCCTCGTAAGGTGAAATTGTCAACACGTTATACATGATGTACCGATGTGATTACCAAATCACGTTCGGGGTTTTATTTCATCTGACTCCTTTAAATACCACTTTGATATCATATTGGCATAAAACAACATATCTTATTATCAATCATCAAATAACTCTTAATTTAGACTCCTTTATCATTGTATAGTTATCAAATAAAAATCATTGAAATCATCATAATGAGATTATAGAATCTAACCATCTCTTTTACTCCTTTGTGAAATTATAAAAAAAAATCTATATAGCTCCTTAGGCTGATGAGGTTTTCTAAACTTCTAATTGTAATTCAAGAATTCATTAGCTCTTTATTTTTAATGTAATATAATGCATCCTAATACTCAGAAGAGTATCAAGATCTTGTAATTAGAAGAAGAATGCAACTAAAAAAAAACTTACTTGTTCAAAAGCTTACTATTTTGAGACCGTCATCTCCATTATTATGTATATCTCTGGAGTCTTTCTTCTTTGTTTTATCTTCTTTAAGACCCCATGGTTTCTATTTCATCTCTTTGAGACCTTTGTTTCTAGTTTATCTCCTGAGGTAACAACACATTATGACCATCCCATTATATATATATGGGTGCTCAACCCTTTGAAACAACCACAAAGGATCAAACCATATATACCGGATGGTCACCCACCAGTGACTCTTACGTCCGGTCAATTCATACTTTGTGACTCTTACAACCAAATGGTCACTCATACCTGTGACTCTTACAACGGATGGTCACTCATACCTTGATCTCTCTCTCTTTTTTTTAATTCCATATGGTCACTCGCCAATGACTCTTATAACCTCAAACTTTGTGACTCTTATAACCGAATGGTCACTCATACTTGTGACTCTTACAACGGATGGTCACTCATACCTTGACCTTTTTTATTACGGATGGTCACCCACCAGTGACTCTTATAACCGGTTAAGTTCGTACTTTGTTATGGTAAAAAAAACCAGTTTCGTATATTTTTTTAACTCTAAATCCCCTGTTTGTGTTCTATATTGATATGAGAACACGGGGGTATGTTATATTGACATTCATGGTGGCCAGGTATGAAAGTCAATCTATCATACTCCAGCATTCTTATCATCACCATAAATATCTTATTAGTCAAGTTTTTTTTTTGAACTCAAATAAAAACTCCTTACTGTATTAAATACATTTACCATGGTTATTTAACCAAACCTTATTGCTACTTAATACACATATTGTAAATATTGAAAAGTCAGCTTTTAGTTCAAATCTTTGTGAATTACTTCATCCTTAACTTATAATACCCTTTAGTTCCCCACAATAATCACCCCTGTTAAGTATTTCTCAGTAATTTAATTTTACACCAGTTATGAAAGGGTAACTAACCTCATATCTTCTAACTCGTGGTCAAGCCTTGAATTGAAGTCACACACCCATATTGAAAGCATACCAAGTTTGAGTTTAAGTAATCTCTAGGTACTCAAATCCCTCAAACCAATGCTCTGATACCAACTTGTAACACCCAACATTTAATTATTCCATTTAGAGTTGCGTAGCGGAATTTGGTCCATAAAATTTCTTTATATTAGTGTTTTTTTTTTTTTTTGCAAAACAAACCCGCAAGCGAGACCAAGTATAATAGGCCATGCCATTATCGTACATGGGATTTTGTAGTACGAACACTTTGTTTCAGTCCATAAATAAAATTTTCTTTACAAAAGCTTGTATGTTGGTGGCACTTCGCATTAACATGTTTTAAAGATATTCCCTTGACGAGATCCAAGACTTGCACACCGATCTTGATCTTCATGACACAGGAGCTTATCCTAAGATCAACGACGTGTCTCCACTTGTCTTGTACATTGGCTCAGTTATCAACCCGAGACTTTCAACTCCAACTTTATTTTATATAAACTTTACCTAACCATGATTATACATAGTAAGTATTAGTATTGCCATATAATCATTTTTTTAACTAAGATCTTAAAGACACAGAATAATTCACAATGAATATGGCCTAGTGTAGGCTATGCTAAACCTGGTGTAGCCTACGCCACTTAGCGAAAAGTGGTGGCGTATACGTGGCATAACATAGAAAAATAAATGGCGTAGAAAACTTGTTGGCGTAAGCTATGCATGTCACAGCGTAGCTCACCACCTGTACAAACCTGGTCATCCCCGTTTTAAACTCCAAATTGACCCAGATACCCATCAACCCTCATATATGAACCTGTTGTTTTGGAACATATCTTATGTAAAGGTCAGTTAACAATCACACTGAAAGATAATTTTCTGACCTTATGGGTTTTTAACTTAACGATTTAATCACATATCTCATGTATATCTTTTTTATTTTATTATATTTTGAATCGTTCTTAATACTTTAGAAACAAACCTGCACATAGATAAATGATATAACACATCTTATACGACTTTCGAATAAGTACTTACAAACTACCCGCGTAATTCCATTCTTCCAACCTGGTTGTTGGTGCACTTGTGTCTTTACTTTGTCTGTATGTTGTCATGATACAAAACGATGTCTTGTGTTAGTCTGGTTTACGTCTTAGGTCTGTTATTATGTGTGTGTTCGATGTAAGTTTGACCAAGTCAATCATCCTCCTGGTTTGACTTGGCCAAACAGTTAGCACATTGTTTGTAAGATGTTTGTGTCGAAGGATGAGTCATCGAAGGATTGTTTATATCCTTCGATGAGCTCGAAGGATAAACCTTCGATGGATATAGATGGACCTCGAAGGATATTATCCTTCGAGGTATATGTGATCCTTCGGTAGGTTTCAGATCGATAGATGATCTTTCGATCAGTCTATCTGATCCTTCGACCAGACGATCTGTGTTTGGGTATATATACCCATGTATTGTGTTCACTTCATTCAAGAGAGAAAGTGTGTGAGAAGTGAGTGAACTTGGTCTTGTAGAGAGCGTATTTTCAGTTGGTCAAGGGTTGTAACCGTGTCCACTGAAATACAAGAGAAAACTTTGATATCTAGTGTGTCTACCCTTTCTCTTTGTCGCTTGTGTTCTCATATAAACTACCGGTTTGCATTCTAGCTTGGATTCCGCACTTGCTAGTGTGTTAGACATAACAAGGATAAGGTTTGACCTCATCCTCCGAGGGACCTATGTAGGTCCCTCGGAGGTTGAGGTTTAACCTATTCCTTGTTATGTCTAACACACTAGCGAGTGCGGAATCCAAGCTAGCATGCAAACCGAGATAGAACAAGCACAAAACACAACACACAAACTTCACCGATTAACACCACTTGTATTAATACGTATGAAAGGTTCAGTTACAAAGCAATGTTTACAAATCAGTTTTGCAAACTCTCTCCTAGTGTGTGTGTTCTGAACAGAATGCTCTCACTTCTCTTTCACTTTTGTCTTTTGAACTCTATTGAAGTGAACACACAACATGGGTATATATACCCGAACACAGCATGTCTGGTCGAAGGATCAGATAGATTGATCGAAAGATCATCTATCGATCTGAAACAGCTCGAAGGATCCACATGTACCTCGAAGGATGACATCCTTCGTGGTCCATCTATCAAATGTTTATCTTTTGAGCTCATCGAAGGATCTAAACTATCCTTCGATGACACATCCTTCGACCCAAACATCTTTCAACCATTGTCTAACTGTTTGGCCAAGTCAAACCGGAGGATGGTTGACTTGGTCAAACTTACATCAATCTTACATCAAAGACATCGTTTTGTATCAAGACTAAATACAGACAAAGTACAGACACAAGTGCACCAACAAACTCCCCCTTGGCTGTAGCTTTGTCTCGATCTTGATCTTAATTCTTGTAGGTCTCTCGTGTCTTCAAGTCTTTGACGTCCTTTCAAGTCTTCAATGTCGGAGGATCTTTAAAGTCTTCACGTCTTGAAAGCAGAAAGTGTACCAACAAACTCCCCGTTTCATGTAGGAAGTGTGTTGACAAACTCCCCCTTAACATAAGCTCCCGCTTGAGTTATGCTCGTGAAATACTTGTTCTTTATGAAGTGAGATCCTTGTGGGTTTGATGATGGTCAGCGACAACTCGATCATATTTATCACTTGAGTGCATTCACGTCGTGTCTTCATTCCGAAGCTTGTCATCGACCATGGTCTCCTTGCCTTTAGAATCTGCACATGCAAGAAATCTAAACGCGTAATGAGAACAACTGCCTGGAATATCATAAGCAAACGACACACATGTGACCATTGTTCAATCAAACACCGTCCGACAGTTTGAAAGTTTAATAAATTTATCAATTTTAGGTTCTTAACTTTCAAAACTTGCAAATTTCGACCGTTTATGAAGATTTAGTCGTTTCGGTTTTCGTTCAGGTTCCAGGTAACGAAGACTCGAGATCCAACATCGTACGATCGAAAATAAGATAGAAATAAAATCTTTTTGGATTTTTATAAAGTTTAAATTAAAACACACCTAAAATCTTTTTGGGAATTTTTGAATATTTCAAATGTAAAGACTGAAAGCAGTAAATAAATATTTACAGACATTCTTTTTGTGAGTTTCGAGGGTAAGAGAATCATATCAGTGTATGGTCACGCCAAAACGCTCTTGTTGTTCAGTTAATTAACATTAAGATAAACATCCTATAATGATTATCGGTATTGTTATCCACATAAGCTCAACTTATCAGATGTAATCATGGCGAGGGGATACGTTAAGGTATGATTTATACTTACCGACCGGTGTTCATCCACATCACGACACATTCCCGTATCAAGGTATGCACGAGAGTTCATCTTACCGGTGAGTATACCGATTATCATCTGTTTGACCGTATATGATGTGAGATTCTCACTTATTTTGATTTGAAAACAAGCCCTATGTGATAGAATCACTTATTGATGAGGAACTTGATTTTCATATGCATGAGGGCACAGGAGCAAGTCCGTGAACAGGTCAGTACTTTCGTACACCAGAGAGACGAACTTGACACCCGGAAAGAATTTGTGATATATTATCACTTATTTGATTGGACATGTGATTGTTTATCACTTATTGAGGTCGAATGCAGTATGTACACGTATGTATAGTATCATGGAAGATCTAGACTTGCGTCCCCGTTATTTTTTCGGTAAAAGATACAACCATGATACCCAGATGATAAGCAGCATAAAGACCGAATATTTCAGAACCTCGGCAATCTCTCAAATGAAATTTCGGTACTAAGACCATATGCCAATGAATGGTTCCCACCTGGTCTTCAGTCGATTTAAGTTTATATCACCCTGCACACTTTAAAATGATTGTGAGCCTACCGATACATCTTATATAGAGCTGCTTATCGTTTTTCATTTAAGGTTTAAAGAGGTTTAGACAGACCACTGATGTACTATCATTTTCTCTTTTGCTCGCCAGGAAACTCATTTTTGTTTTTCTATTGTTTTTGTGTTTTTGAAATTTTTCGATGTTTTTGGATTTTCAAATTTTTGGATTTACTCCCCCTAAAATCAATAAACTAAGACAAATTTAAAACACAAAAGTATTTACAAAAATGATTTTCCGATGTTGGTATTACTCTTGCTTGACCTTAATGCCGTTTACCAATAATAAATAGTCAAATCTTGATTTGTCAAATGCTTTGGTAAAAAGGTCGGCACGTTGGTCATCGGTGTGGACGTAAGCAACATCGATTAGCCTTTTCTCAAAGCAATCATGTATGAAGTGATACTTAATTTCGATGTGCTTAGTCTTTGAATGCTGCACAGGATTTTTAGTGATCTGTAAGGCAGCATAATTATCAACGTAAATAGGAGTAGTTAGGAATTCAAAACCGTAATCACGCATTTGTTGTTGGATCCATAGGACTTGGGAGCAACAACTTGAGGCAGCAATGTATTCAGCTTCGCATGTTGATGTAGCGACGCACGTCTGCTTCTTGCACTGCCATGTGACTAGGCGATTTCCCAAAAACTGACATCCAGCCGTTGTGGATTTGCCGTCGATTTTGCATCCGCCAAAATCAGAATCACTGAATGCGATCAAGTCAAAGTTATTATCCCTAGGGTACCATAGACCGGTGTCAGGGTAACCCTTCAAATAACGAAAAATCCTTTTTACAGCTGCAAGATGTGAGGCCTTCGGGTTGACTTGATATCTGGCAAGCAGGCACGTTGGGTACATTATATCTGGTCTTGATGCTATGAGGTACATAAGAGATTCGATCATCGCGCGGTAGTATGAGGGGCTAACAGCTTCACCCTTCAAGTCTGGAGTAATTCCGTGATTTTGCGGCAATGGGGTACCAATGGGCGTTGCATCAGACATCTGGAACCGGCTCAAGATGTCACCAACATATTTAGTCTGATGGATGAATATCCCAGACTCGGTTTGTTGTACTTGTAGGCCCAAAAAGAAAGTCATTTCCCCCATAGCACTCATCTCGAATTTATCCTGCATAATGCGCTCGAAATTCCTACACAAAACATCATTAGTAGAACCAAAAATAATATCATCAACGTATACCTGTACCAGTAGAAGATCTCCATCTTGTTCTTTGATGAAAAGAGTACAATCGATAAGACCTCTGCGAAATCCATTCTCCAGCAGATAATTAGATAAGGTTGCGTACCAAGCTCGCGGTGCTTGATGTAGACCATATAGAGCTTTGTTGAGCAACCAAACCCGATCGGGATGGATAGGATCTTCAAAACCTGGAGGCTGTTCGACGTACACCTCTTCTTCCACCACACCATGTAAGAATGCACTTTTCACGTCCATCTGGTATACCTTGAAACCTTTGAAAGAGGCATAAGCCAGAAAAATTCGAATTGCTTCTAGACGTGCAACAGGTGCATACACTTCGTTGTAGTCGATCCCTTCAATCTGACGAAAACCTTGAACGACTAATCTTGCTTTGTTTCGAATAACGACTCCACGGTCATCCTTTTTGCATTTAAACACCCAACGGGTACCAATATTCTTGTAACCAGCAGGTTTCTCTACGAGTTTCCAGACACCAAGCTTCTGGAATTGTTGCAGTTCTTCCTGCATTGCTTCAACCCATGAGTTATCTTTCAAAGCTTCTTTCCAAGTTCTTGGCTCTTCCTGTGATACATAACACGCGAAAGACCAATCATTTTGTTGACCAGATTCTCGGATATCTGCATACAAGCCTGCATTGTTGTTGTTCCGCAACATGTTTCTTGTTTGAACGCCACTCTGTACATTTCCGATGATGTTTTGTTGAGGATGGGTATTGTGAATCCTTGTTTCTGGATTATCATGAACTGGAATATTTGTACCCAGATTGTTGAGATTGAGATCAACAATCAATTCAAGGCCCGGAATTGACGAAGAGGATGATGCAGTAGCTTCAGCTGTTCTAGGGACATCCACTGGAGGTGTACCCTCTGAAGTACCATGTACTGCTGTCGTTGGAGCCTCTTGATCTGCATCTAGAAATTCATCATCCTCTGAAGATTCGTTCAATTCGGTAGCATCGTGAAAATCCTCATTGTCGAGAGCATTATTGTTCACTGAAGAAGGTTCTTGATTGACAATAATGGGACGAACCAACGGTGAATCTGTTGCATTGTCACTCTCGAAAAACATCCTTGCTGCAACATTTTCTTCAACTGCTTCAACATTGATCGAATTGAAAAAGTCATCGTACTCAAACATCCAAGGCTGACCAGGATTTCTAACTGGCAAAGTGTGCCTTTGTACTCTGACTTCAGACCATTCCTCGACCCTTTTAGTCTCTAGATTCCAGACTCTTAAGTTCGGGGTGGAATACCCAAGAAAGTATCCATCAATTGCTCTTGCCCCAAACTTTCCATTAGGATCGATTATTGTGCACGGAGCTCCAAACAGTTCAAGATATGACAAATCTGGTTTCCGTTTGTTAATAAGCTCAAAGCAGGTCTTGTTGTGCCTTTTGACTGTAAGGACTCGGTTCAACGTATAACATGCAGAGGCCACAACTTCAGTCCAAAATGGAATCGGCAATTGTGACTCTACCAACATTGTCCTAGCAGTCTCGATCAATGTGCGGTTCTTACGTTCAGCGACGCCATTCTGTTGAGGAGTGTAAGCTGCACTAAATTCGTGAAGAATACCTTTTGAAGTTCAAAACTCCGCCATGGCATGATTTTTGAATTCAGTACCATTGTCGCTACGTATCCGCCTAACCTTCAAATTATAGAGATTCTCAATCTGAATGATCAAGTTTTTGATAATACCGAAGGTTTCACTCTTATGTGCCATGAACGCCACCCAAGAAAATCTTGAATAATCATCAGTTATCACGAGGCAGTATTGATCATTCCTAATACTTTTGTGCTTCACAGGACCGAACAAATCCATGTGCAAACGTTCAAGAGGAACAGCCACCGTGTTGATCTTCTTTGTAGGGTGTCGCTTCTTCGTTTGTTTTCCTTTCTGGCACGAGACACAGATGTCTTGAAGATGAAAGTTTTTAAGAGGAACACCATTCACCAATTCATTTGACACCAAATGATTCATTTTGCGTAGGTGAATGTGACCCATTCGTCTGTGCCAAGAGATTGTGTCTTTTTCTGTGGCTTTGGAAACGAAACAAGTTGCTTGTGCAGACGTTGTGATAGCTTGGCTCATATCAAGGACATACAAATCATTTATCCTTGGAGCCGACAAGAGAATCCATTCTTTCGGAATTTTGAAGCCGGGTTTCAGCACATAACATCCATTTGCATCAAAGTGTACTGAGAACTGCTTATCACAAATTTGAGAAACACTAAGAAGATTGTGATCAAGTTGTTGTACGAAGTTGATCTTATCAAAGCTAACAACCCCGTTGGAAATCATTCCTTCACCCGTAATATATCCGCCTTTATCTCCAGCAAAAGCAACATAACCTCCTCTAATAGATTTGACGTCGTAGAGAAGCTTCATGTCGCCTGTCATGTGCCTGGATGCCCCACTATCAACAATCCAATGACTACTGATAGTTCCTCCTGGAACACCCTGCACATGAACTCACATAATTAGTTGGAGATGGGGACCCAAGCCATTGTGGTCTTGGGTCTTCCATTTTCATCAACAACAATAACCTCTATTCTTTGATGATTTGAAAATTGTGATGGTCCCCCTGAATTTGTGGTTATTTTAGGTTTCCATGTCTGTTGAAATTTACCAGTTTGATTGTTTGCAAATTTAACTTCGTGATTGTTTGAAGTTTTTGAAGATTTTGAACTTTCTGGTTTAACTGAAACAGATTGTTTTTTAACCACATCAGTTTTAAGTGCTTTGTCAATCACCTTGACTTGTTGGCGTTTCTGTTTCTTTTCCCTTTCTCTTACAAGTCGGGGATCTTGTTTTACAGAAACAGATCGCTGTTGGTGATTGCGTTCACGGGGATCATCATCTTTTCCTTTCAACTTATGAAGATACGGGCAATTCCGAACGATATGCCCAATTGTACCACATTCGAAACATGATCTTCGTTCAACAAACCCTGAAGTATCATGTGATCGTCTTGCCGATGATGAACTTTGTGATCCCGAGGTACTAGGTTTTGAACTACTTGGTTCATTCCTTTTCATCACAGTTGCTTTCTTGACAAAATCTAAATTAGATTGATTTTCAAACGTTGCAATTTTGTCTGTTCCCTTAGATTTCACAAAGTTCACATTCTTCTTCTTCTTCTGATTTGGCTTCCTTTGAATTTGAGTCGGTGTTTTACCTTTTGGTTTGGTATGATTTTGCTGTTTTTGCACTGTTGGTAATTTCTGATTGCCAAATTGTTTTCTAACTTCAGCCTTTGGGATAGGAGGGCACTGTGTTACCACAACGTGTGATCCTTTCTTACCCAAAAACTTACTTGTTGAATTTTCAAAGACTTTACTGATTAACGATTGATTAACATTCTTAATAGGAAAATCTTTGTCAGAATAAATTTTATCATCACCAACAAGAGTGTACAGCAAATCCACACTCTCCGACTCTTTTTCAGACGAGGACTCGATTGCAACAGTCTTAGCGGGTTTTGCAGGAGGATCACACAGAATATGATTCTCAAGAGGTATGTCCTCTTCGTTTATCACCGCATCAGACTTTGCTGAATCAGTATCATCAAACTCATCATCAGAAGAATCAGCATCCTCAATCACAACTGGAGGATCCTGATTCTGTTCAGCAGTTACAAATGTATCTGCTGACACATCTGAATCTGACGATACTTCTTTCTTGTATACGAGCCCTGTTGCAAATTCCTCAACGTCCAAAGGAACAGATGGCTCAAAGTGAGTCCTATACTCCTCATCAGGCATGGCATCATAATTGTTTCTCACGGGTGGTGGACATTTCTTATAACCTATGCATGTGACATCCCGTTTCTCTTTCTGAACGTCAATGATGTGATCCAACACATAGCTAGAGCTCAAATAACTGTCTAACTTGAGTCGGATCGCCTCACTTTCAGTTTTAACACAAGCCATTTCCTTTTGCATTACCTCAAGACGAGTTATATACAGGTTAATGTCAGTTTGTTTTCTGGAAACCATTTTTGTCAGCTCTGTTTTATCTTTCTTTAACGTTTCAATCATTGACTTAAATTCCTTTTCATGGTTTTCATAAAACATGTTGGCTTCTGTGCACTTGGAAAGATCAACGGTCAACTTCTGGTTGTGAATGAATGTCACATCATATTTCTCTTGCAAAGCCTCGTGTTTGCTTTGCAATTCACACCACTTATCATTCAACGAAACATGTTTGTCTTGCAAGTCAAACAAACTAGCTTGTAAAGCATCATGTTTGCCTTGCAACTCAGACATGTTTGCATCCAAATCAGTACATCTAACATGCAATCTATCACAGTTATCACAACTAACAGAAGTGGGTTCATCGACACATACCTGACTTGATGAACTGTCGACATTAGCCATAAAGGCTGAATGGAGAGAAGACGAAGAATAAGCAGCTTGATCCACCAAAATAGATCTTCTTTGAATTCCTGCTGCAGCTTCTTCCAAAATCTCATCAATGTCTGCATCGACTGACGCACTCGATGTCTCATCCACATGATCATTGCCTGAAGTGGAGGATTCTTCATCTGAGCTTCCACTATAACCAGAACTGTCTTCATCTTCAGAAGATTCATCACCATTGGTGGAAGATTCTCCACCACTGGCGTGTTTAAGATCCTTGACAACTTCAGCAAAGCACGCTGTTCCATCTGGAGCATCATTTCCCAACTGGATTGACCAATCACAGCCTTCATCTACTTGAACCACAAGTGCCTGGTTGGCATTTGATGGTCCTGCTTGGCTTTGGTTGTTGACAGGTACCAACGTACGAACATTGTTCCTGTTCTGGTTCTGCTGGTTGCCTTGACCTCTGAAAGGATTTTGGTTTCCATGTTGAGATGGCCTTGTACATTCACGCTTGAAATGACCACGTTCACCACAATTGAAACACTTAACAGCCTGCTTATCAAACCCATACTTGGTGTCTTTCTTGCTCTCCAAGCTGGTTCTGCCAGTTCTCTCCATGAAATCCTTTGCTCGCCTAACTGCACTGGCAAAGGCCCACTTGATGTCCATCATCTCCATCTCCTCTTTATCAATCTGCTGATAGTCTTCTTGTGTCAGATTAATGTTACCAATCTGACCTTCCACTAATCCACAGTATGCGCTCACCAAAGTGTTTAGCAGCTCCATGTGTTCCTTTGCTACTTCCACACTGACTTTAGAAAAGCTTGAGGTGTCGAGCCGTACTGTATTTGGCTTTGATTGTTGACCAGCAGATGATGTGCTTCCATAACACGCTTGCTGTTGAGGAGGAAGTGGATTCCCATACATGTCTGTTGGTCCGGTAGATTGAGGAGGAAGTGGATTCCCATACATGTCTGTTGTTCCGGGAGATCGAACTGGTAATGGATTTCCGAACATATCAGTTGGTCTGAGAGGTCGTTGGCTTTGTTGTTGTGGTACTGATTGAGGGACTGGTTCAAGCGGATTTCCATACATGTCTGTTTTTGGAGGGACCGGAACTTGGATAGTATTGCCATACATGTCAGTGCTAGTCACAAACGCTGTTTGAATTGAGGCATGCGAAGAAGGTTTCGTAGAAGTGCTAGACGTTCCATAATACATTTCAGGATTTTGTGGCACTGGAACTCTTTTTGCCTTGAGAGTTTCTTCCTGATTCTTGTTTTCCAGGATTTGAACAAAGTCATTGAAGCTTGTTGTAGCTAAAGTGCCATTGTACTTCATGATTTCCAAGAAAGTATTCCATTGAGGTGGCAACGCATCTGCAAACTTTTTCACAATCTCTGCTGAAGCTGTGACAACCTCAAAATTTGACAATTCAGTCAGCAGATGATTAAATCGACTTGTCAAATCTCCTAAAGATTCATTCTCCATACAAGTAAAACCATCAAACTCTTTCTTCAGCAGTTCTTTTCTCAATTGACGTGTCGCTTCATTTCCTACGCCCCTTGTCTTCAACGCGTCCCACAACCTCTTTGTCGTCTTGTAACTGACAAATTGATGATAAATATCTTTACTTAACGCCTGAGTAAGAATGGCATATGCCTTCTTTTCCAAATCATAGACCTTCTTCTGATCTTCCGTAAGATCTGCGAACGTAGCAGCAGATGATGCGGCAACCTCTATTGTTTGATCGAAATCTGTAATGAACCGCAACCACAATTCTGTATTTTGACCAAGAACGTATGTATGAAATCTATCAATCCATCCTGGATATTCATATAAGTGCATCAACTTTGGAGGCCGATTCAAACTTCCGGTTTCGCTCTCGCTTAAGAGAATGCTTTGAATACTTGGAGTTTGATTTGATACGAATGCCCATTGACCGGTAGAAGTTGCATTAGCTTGAGAAGATACCGGTGCGGGAGACGGAGTACCAAAATACATGTCTGTATTTACCAGAGTATTCCACCTTGGATTCATTTTTGATCAAAAATAATAAAACCTGAAAATCACAAACTTGTTAAACATAAACAGACTAAGTTCGAAAGATCAACACTTGTTCGAAGGATCAACAGTGTTCGAAAGATTACTGTTGAGTTTCGAACAATTGTTTTCGAAAGACTCCCCTATCGAAGGATCCTGGTCTTTCGAATAAGAGCAATAAAACGAAAGATGTATCCTTCGAAATGATTCCTTGGTTCGAAGGATGATTATCTATCGAACCTCCACTGATCGAAAGATGATCTTTCGACTTCGAAGGATATCTTTCGAACTGCTCTGACACAGTTGACAAAGAGTGACAGGTTGGTGAAAAAGGTGATGGGTTGGTAGAAACTTTCGGCAGAAGGTATGTTCAGACCATACTTTCTGCCAAAGCAGATTTTGAACCAATAAAATATTACCGAAAATCGAAGAAACAACCCAGAAACCGGTCACCGGAGTAGCCGGAATTTTGGCCGGAAATTACCAAACACCTCAAAAACAAGTTTTTAAGTTACCCAACCCGTCATGCAACACACTCGGTTAGTTTAGAACACGTTTTAACGTAAAGATAAGCGAGAAAAACAGTAAAAACGGCTGCAAAAACCAAGTGAGTTTTGTCCAAACACTCCAAAGTCTTGTAAAAACTCGGTTTTTAACAAGGAAAAGAGCCACGGCTCTGATACCACTTGTAGGTCCCTCGGAGGTTGAGGTTTAACCTATTCCTTGTTATGTCTAACACACTAGCGAGTGCGGAATCCAAGCTAGCATGCAAACCAAGATAGAACAAGCACAAAACACAACACACAAACTTCACCGATTAACACCACTTGTATTAATACGTATGAAAGGTTCAGTTACAAAGCAATGTTTACAAATCAGTTTTGCAAACTCTCTCCTAGTGTGTGTGTTCTGAACAGAATGCTCTCACTTCTCTTTCACTTTTGTCTTTTGAACTCTATTGAAGTGAACACACAACATGGGTATATATACCCGAACACAGCATGTCTGGTCGAAGGATCAGATAGATTGATCGAAAGATCATCTATCGATCTGAAACAGCTCGAAGGATCCACATGTACCTCGAAGGATGACATCCTTCGTGGTCCATCTATCGAATGTTTATCTTTTGAGCTCATCGAAGGATCTAAACTATCCTTCGATGACACATCCTTCGACCCAAACATCTTTCAACCATTGTCTAACTGTTTGGCCAAGTCAAACCGGAGGATGGTTGACTTGGTCAAACTTACATCAATCTTACATCAAAGACATCGTTTTGTATCAAGACTAAATACAGACAAAGTACAGACACAAGTGCACCAACAACCTACAAGTGGTATCAGAGCCGTGGCTCTTTTCCTTGTTAAAAACCGAGTTTATACAAGACTTTGGAGTGTTTGGACAAAAACTCACATGGTTTAGCACCCGTTTTTAGTGTTTTTCTCACATTTCTTGACGTAAAAACGTGTTCTAAACTAACCGGGTGTGTTAAAGGACGAGTTGGGTAACTTAAAAACTTGTTTTTAAGAAGTTTGGTAATTTCCGGCCAAATTCCGGCTTACTCCGGTGACCGGTTTTCTGGATAAGAAGTAATATTTTATTTGTTCAAATCTTGTTTTGGTAAAAAGTATGGTCTGACCATACTTTCTGCCGAAAGATTTCTTCCAACCCATCACCTTTTCACCAACCTGTCACTTTTGTCAACTGTGTCAGTGCAGATCGAAGGATATCCTTCGAAGTCGAAAGATCATCTTTCGATCAAAGGAAGTTCGATAGATAATCCTTCTTCGAACATCCTTCGAAGTCTGTGTCTTATCCTTCGATCCAAGGAATCTTTTCGCAGGATATATCTTTCGATCTACAGCTCTTATTCGAAAGATAAGGATCCTACGATTGGAGAGTCTTTCGAAATCATTGTTCGAAATTCAACAGTGATCTTTCGAACACTGTTGATCCTTCGAACAAGTATTGATCCTTCGATCCTAGTCTGTTTAAGTTTAACAAGTTTGTGTTTTTCTCGTCTTTCGATAAGGGATCCTTCGGCTGGTTGGTTGTTAACAAGGAGAACCCGAGAGAACTAGTGTAACAATTTTCTTGATCAAAAATGAATTCGATGTGGGGTACTCCGATAAATACCGAAATGTATTATGGAACTCCGTCTCCGGATAGCGGAAAATATATAAATACGAGCTTGTCACCTTCGTGGGCCGAATCTCCCGCACCGAAACGATCTATCAGAGCAACTGATATGTTTGGAAATCCATTACCTGTTCGATCTACCGGACCAACCGATCTGTACGGAAATCCGCTTCAACCAGTTCCTCAACCAGTGCCTCAACAGCAAACCCAAAGGCCTCCTGTGACAACAGATTTATATGGCAATCCGATACAAGTTCCAGTAAAGCCAGATCCAACAACAGACTTGTATGGAAATCCTCTACAACCAGCTCCACAACAGCAAGTCCATCGGCCATCTACTGTAACCGCTTGTTTTGCTGAGGTTGTCAAGGTTTTAAATCACGCCAGTGGTGGAGAATCTTCAACCAATGGTGATGAATCTTCTGAAGATGAAGACAGCTCCGGTTATAGTAGAAGTTCGGATGAAGAATCCTCAAGTTCAGGTGATGATCATGTGGATGAGACATCAAGTGCGTCAGTCGATGCAAATATTGATGAGCTTTTGGAGGAAGCTGCAGCAGGAATTGAAAGAAGATCTATTTTGGTGGATCAAGCTGCTTATTCTTCGTCTTCTCTCCATTCAGCCTTTATGGCTAATGTCGACAGTTCATCAAGTCAGGTATGTGTCGATGAACCCATTGCTGTTAGTTGTGATAACTGTGATAGTTTGCGTGTTAAAAATGCTGACTTAGAGGCAAACATGTCTGAGTTGCAAGGCAAACATGATGCTTTACAAGCTAGTTTGTTTGACTTGCAAGACAAACATGTTTCGTTAAATGATAAGTGGTGTGAATTGCAAAGCAAACACGAGGCTTTGCAAGAGAAATATGATGTGACATTCATCCACAATCAAAAGTTGACCGTGGATCTTTCTAAGTGCACAGAAGCCAACATGTTTTATGAAAACCATGAAAAGGAATTTAAATCGATGATTGAAACATTAAAGAAAGATAAAACAGAGCTGACAAAAATGGTTTCCAGAAAACAAACTGACATAAATTTGTATATCACACGTCTTGAGATAATGCAAAAAGAGATGGCTTGTGTTAAAACTAAAAGTGAGGCGATCCGACTCAAGTTAGACAGCTATTTAAGCTCTAGCTATGTGTTGGATCACATCATTGATGTTCAGAAAGAGAAAAGGGATGTCACATGCATTGGATATAAGAAATGTCCACCACCCGTGAGAAACAATTATGATGCTCTGCCTGATGAGGAGTATAGAACTCACTTTGAACCATCGGTTCCTTTAGACGTTGAGGAATTTGCAACAGGACTCGGATACAAGAAGGAAGTATCGTCAGATTCGGATGTGTCAGCAGATACATGTGTGTCTTCTGCTGAACAGAATCAGGATCCTCCGGTTGTTGTTGAGGATGTTGATTCTTCTGATGATGAATCTGATGATACTGATTCAGCAAAGTCTGATGCAGTGATAAAAGAAGAGGACATACCTCTTGAGAATCATATTCTGTGTGATCCTCCTGCAAAACCCGCTAAGACTGTTGCAATCGAGTCCTTGTCTGCACAAGAGTCGGAGAGTGTGGATTTGCTGTATACTCTTGTTGGTGATAATAAAATTTATTCTGACAAAGATTTTCCGATTAAGAATGTAAATCAATCCTTAATCAGTAAAGTTTTTGAAAATTCGACAAGTAAATTTCTGGGTAAGAAAGGATCACACGTTGTGGTAACACAGTGCCCTCCTATCCCAAAGGCTGAAGTTAGAAAACAATTTGGCAATCAGAAATTACCAACAGAGAAAAGGCAGCAAAATCATAACAAACAAAAAGGAAAATTGCCGGCTCAAAGTCAAAAGAAGCCAAATCAAAAGAAGAAAAAGAATGTGAACTTTGTGAAATCTAAGGGAACGGACAAAATTGAAACGTTTGAAAACCAATCTAACTTAGATTTTGTCAAGAAAGCAACAGTGATGAAAAGGAATGAACCAAATAGTTCAAAACCTAGTACCTCGGGATCACAAAGTTCATCATCGACAAGACGATCACATGATACTTCGGGGTTTGTTGAACGAAGATCATGTTTTGAATGTGGTACAATTGGACATATAATTCGAAATTGTCCATATCTTCATAAGTTGAAAGCTAAGGATGATGATCCCCGTGAACGCAATCACCAAAAGCGATCTGTTTCTGTAAAACAAGATCCCCGACTTGTAAGAGAAAGGGAAAAGAAACAGAAACGCCAACAAGTCAAGGTGATTGAAAAGGCACTTAAAACTGATGTGGTTCAAAAACAATCTGTTTCAATTAAGCCAGAAAACTCAAATTTTTCAAAAACTTCAAACAATCACGAAGTTAAATTGTCAAACAATCAAACTGGTAAAACTCAACAGACATGGAAACCTAAATTGACCACAAGTTCAGAGGGACCATCACAATTTATGAATCATCAAAGAATAGAAGTTATTGTTGTTGATGAAAATGGAAGACCCAAGACCACAATGGCTTGGGTCCCCATCTCCAACTAATCAAGTGAGTTCATGTGCAGGGTGTTCCAGGAGGAACTATCAGTAGTCATTGGATTGTTGATAGTGGGGCATCCAGGCACATGACAGGCGACATGAAGCTTCTCTACGACGTCAAATCTATTAGAGGAGGTTATGTTGCTTTTGCTGGAGATAAAGGCGGATATATTACGGGTGAAGGAATGATTTCCAACGGGGTTGTTAGCTTTGATAAGATCAACTTCGTACAACAACTTGATCACAATCTTCTTAGTGTTTCTCAAATTTGTGATAAGCAGTTCTCAGTACACTTTGATGCAAATGGATGTTATGTGCTGAAACCCGGCTTCAAAATTCCAAAAGAATGGATTCTCTTGTCGGCTCCAAGGATAAATGATTTGTATGTCCTTGATATGAGCCAAGCTATCACAACGTCTGCACAAGCAACCTGTTTCGTTTCCAAAGCCACAGAAAAAGACTCAATCTCTTGGCACAGACGAATGGGTCACATTCACTTACGCAAAATGAATCATTTGGTGTCAAATGAATTAGTGAATGGTGTTCCCCTTAAAAACTTCCATCTTCAAGACATCTGTGTCTCGTGCCAGAAAGGAAAACAAACGAAGAAGCGACACCCTACAAAGAAAATCAACACGGTGGCTGTTCCTCTTGAACGTTTGCACATGGATTTGTTCGGTCCTGTCAAGCACAAAAGTATTAGGAATGATCAATACTGCCTCGTGATAACTGATGATTATTCAAGATTTTCTTGGGTGGCGTTCATGGCACACAAGAGCGAAACCTTCGGTATTATCAAAAACTTGATCATTCAGATTGAGAATCTATATAAGTTGAAGGTTAGGCGGATACGTAGCGACAATGGTACTGAATTTAAAAATCATGCCATGGCGGAGTTTTGCACTTCAAAAGGTATTCTTCACGAATTTAGTGCGGCTTATACTCCTCAACAAAATGGCGTCGCTGAACGTAAGAACCGCACATTGATCGAGACTGCTAGGACTATGTTGGTAGAGTCACAATTGCCGATTCCATTCTGGACTGAAGCTGTGGCCTCTGCATGTTATACGTTGAACCGAGTCCTCACAGTCAAAAGGCACAACAAGACCTGCTTTGAGCTTCTTAACAAACGGAAACCAGATTTGTCATATCTTGAACCGTTTGGAGCTCCGTGCACACTAATCGATCCTAATGGAAAGTTTGGGGCAAGAGCCATTGAAGGATACTTTCTTGGGTATTCCACCCCGAACTTAAGAGTCTGGAATCTCGAGACTAAAAGGGTCGAGGAATGGTCTGAAGTCAGAGTACAAAGGCACACTTTACCAGTCAAAAATCCTGGTCTGCCTTGGATGTTTGAGTACGATGACTTTTTCAATTCGATCAATGTTGAAGCAGTTGAAGAAAACGCTGCGGAAAGGATGTTTTTCGAGAGTGACAATGCAACAGATTCACCGTTGGTTCGTCCAATTATTGTCAATCAAGAACCTTCTTCAGTGAATAATAATGCTCTCGATAATGAGGATTTTCACGATGCTACCGAATTGAACGAATCTTCAGAGGATGATGAATTTCTAGATGCAGATCAAGAAGCTCCAACAACAGCAGTTCATGGTACTTCAGAGGGTACTCCTCCAGTGGACGCCCCTAGAACAGCTGAAGCTACTGCATCATCCTCTTCGTCAATTCCGGGTATTGAATTAGTTGTTGATCTCAATCTCAACAATCTGGGTACAAACATTCCAGTTCAAGATAATCCAGATACAAGGATTCACAATACCCATCCTCAACAAAACATCATCGGAAATGTACAGAGTGGCGTTCAAACAAGAAACATGTTGCGAAACAACAACAATGCAGGCTTGTATGCGACGATTAGAGAATCTGGTCAACAAAATGATTGGTCTTTCGCGTGTTATGTCTCACAGGAAGAGCCAAGAACTTGGAAAGAAGCTTTGAAAGATAACTCTTGGGTTGAAGCGATGCAGGAAGAACTGCAACAATTCCAGAAGCTTGGTGTCTGGAAACTCGTAGAGAAACCTGCTGGTTACAAGAAGATTGGTACCCGTTGGGTGTTTAAATGCAAAAAGGATGACCGTGGAGTCGTTATTCGAAACAAAGCAAGGCTAGTCGTTCAAGGTTTTCGTCAGATAGAAGGGATCGACTACAACGAAGTGTATGCACCTGTTGCACGTCTAGAAGCAATTCGGATCTTTCTGGCTTATGCCTCATTCAAAGGATTCAAGGTATACCAGATGGACGTGAAAAGTGCATTCTTACATGGTGTGGTGGAAGAAGAGGTGTACGTCGAACAGCCTCCAGGTTTTGAAGATCCTATCCATCCCGATCGGGTTTGGTTGCTCAACAAAGCTCTATATGGTCTACATCAAGCACCGCGAGCTTGGTATGCAACTTTATCTAATTATCTGCTGGAGAATGGATTTCGCAGAGGTCTTATCGATTGTACTCTTTTCATCAAAGAACAAGATGGAGATCTTCTACTGGTTCAGGTATACGTTGATGATATTATTTTTGGTTCTACTAATGATGTTTTGTGTAGGAATTTCGAGCGCATTATGCAGGATAAATTCGAGATGAGTGCTATGGGGGAAATGACTTTCTTTTTGGGCCTACAAGTACAACAAACCGAGTCTGGGATATTCATCCATCAGACTAAATATGTTGGTGACATCTTGAGCCGGTTCCAGATGTCTGATGCAACGCCCATCGGTACCCCATTGCCGCAAAATCACGGAATTACTCCAGACTTGAAGGGTGAAGCTGTTAGCCCCTCATACTACCGCGCGATGATCGGATCTCTTATGTACCTCACAGCATCAAGACCAGATATAATGTACTCAACGTGCCTGCTTGCCAGATATCAAGTCAACCCGAAGGCCTCACATCTTGCAGCTGTAAAAAGGATTTTTCGTTATTTGAAGGGTTACCCTGACACCGGTCTATGGTACCCTAGGGATAATAACTTTGACTTGATCGCTTTCAGTGATTCTGATTTTGGCGGATGCAAAATCGACGGCAAATCCACAACGGCTGGATGTCAGTTTTTGGGAAATCGCCTAGTCACATGGCAGTGCAAGAAGCAGACGTGCGTCGCTACATCAACATGCGAAGCTGAATACATTGCTGCCTCAAGTTGTTGCTCCCAAGTCCTATGGATTCAACAACAAATGCGCGACTACGGTTTTGAATTCCTAACTACTCCTATTTACGTTGATAATTCTGCTGCCTTACAGATCACTAGAAATCCTGTGCAGCATTCAAAAACTAAGCACATCGAAATTAAGTATCACTTCATACGTGATTGCTTTGAGAAAAGACTAATCGATGTTGCTTACGTCCACACTGATGACCAACGTGCCGACCTTTTTACCAAAGCATTTGACAAATCAAGATTTGACTATTTATTACTGGTAAACGGCATTAAGGTCAAGCAAGAGTAAAACCAACATCGGAAAATCATTTTTGTAAATACCTTTGTGTTTTAAATTTGTCTTAGTTTATTGATTTTAGGGGGAGTAAATCCAAATTTGAAAGTCCAAAAACATCGAAAAATTTCAAAAACACAAAAACAATAGAAAAACAAAAATGAGTTTCCTGGCGAGCAAAAGAGAAAATGATAGTACATCAGTGGTCTATCCAAACCTTTTTAAACTGAAATGCAAAGTGAAAAACGATAAGCAGCTCTATATAAGATGTATCGGTAGGCTCACAATCATTTTAAAGTGTGCAGGGTGATATAAACTTAAATCGACTGAAGACCAGGTGGGAACCATTCATTGGCATATGGTCTTAGTACCGAAATTTCGTTTGAGAGATTGCCGAGGTTCTAAGATATTCGGTCTTTATGCTGCTTATCATCTGGGTATCATGGTTGTATCTTTTACCGAAAAATAATGGGGACGCAAGTCTAGATCTTCCATGATACTATACATACGTGTACATATTGCATTCGACCTCAATAAGTGATCAACAATCACATGTCCACAGAATAAGTGATAAAATATCACATTCATCCGGGAGTCAAGTTCGTCTCTCTGCTGTACGAAAGTACTGACCTGTTCACGGACTTGCTCCTGTGCCCTCATGCATATGAAAATCAAGTTCCTCCTCAATAAGTGATTCTATCACATAGGGCTTGTTTTCAAATCAAAATAAGTGAGAATCTCACATCATATACGGTCAAACAGATGATAATCGGTATACTCACCGGTAAGATGAACCCTCGTGCATACCTTGATACGGGAATGTGTCGTGATGTGGATGAACACCGGTCGGTAAGTATAAATCATACCTTAACGTATCCCCGCGCCATGATTACATCTGATAAGTTGAGCTTAAGTGGAAAACAATACCGATAATTGTTATAGGATGCTTATCTTAATGTTAATTAATTGAACAACAAGAGCGTTTTGGCATGACCGTACACTGATATGATTCTCTTACCCTCGAAACTCGCAAAAAGAATGTCTGTAAATATTTATTTAATGCGTTTAGTTTATGCATCCTTGTATATATTTATTTACTGCTTTCAGTCTTTAAATTTGAAATATTCAAAATACCAAAAAGATTTTAGGTGTGTTTTAATATAAACTTTATAAAAGCCAAAAAGATTTTATTTCTATTTTATTTTCGATCGTACGATGTTGGAGCTCGAGTCTTCGTTGCCTGAAACCTGAACGAAAACCAAAATCGACTAAATCTTCATAAATGGTCAGAATTTGCAAGTTTTGAAAGTTAAAAACTAAAATTGATAAATTTGCTAAACTTTCAAACTGTCGGACGGTAGTTGATTGAAAAATGGTCACATGTGTGTCGTTTGCTTATAATATTCCAGGCAGTTGTTCTCATTACGCGTTTAGATTTCTTGCATGTGCAGATTCTAAAGGCAAGGAGAACATGGTCGATGACAAGCTTCGGAATGAAGACACGACGTGAAGGCACTCAAGTGATGAAGATGATCGAGTTGCCGCTGACCATCATCAACACCACAAGGATCTCAAGTTGTAAAGATCAAGACTTTCACGAGCATAACTCAAGGGGGAGCTTATGTTAAGGGGGAGTTTGTCAACACACTTCCTACCTGAAACGGGGAGTTTGTTGGTACACTTTCTGCTTTCAAGACGTGAAGACTTTAAAGATCCTCCGACATTGAAGACAGAGACAAAGCTACAGCCAAGGGGGAGTTTGTTGGTGCACTTGTGTCTGTACTTTGTCTGTATGTTGTCATGATACAAAACGATGTCTTGTGTTAGTCTGGTTTACGTCTTAGGTCTGTTATTATGTGTGTGTTCGATGTAAGTTTGACCAAGTCAATCATCCTCCTGGTTTGACTTGGCCAAAGAGTTAGCACATTGTTTGTAAGATGTTTGTGTCGAAGGATGAGTCATCGAAGGATTGTTTATATCCTTCGATGAGCTCGAAGGATAAACCTTCGATGGATATAGATGGACCTCGAAGGATATCATCCTTCGAGGTATATGTGATCCTTCGGTAGGTTTCAGATCGATAGATGATCTTTCGATCAGTCTATCTGATCCTTCGACCAGACGATCTGTGTTTGGGTATATATACCCATGTATTGTGTTCACTTCATTCAAGAGAGAAAGTGTGTGAGAAGTTAGTGAACTTGGTCTTGTAGAGAGCGTATTTTCAGTTGGTCAAGGGCTGTAACCGTGTCCACTGAAATACAAGAGAAAACTATGATATCTAGTGTGTCTACCCTTTCTCTTTGTCGCTTGTGTTCTCATATAAACTACCGGTTTGCATTCTAGCTTGGATTCCGCACTTGCTAGTGTGTTAGACATAACAAGGATAAGGTTTGACCTCATCCTCCGAGGGACCTACACTGGTCAATCACATCCCTAACCGTGAGATTTACATCCACAAATGAGACCTATAATTATCTTACTTTGGCTTCCTTTGATGTCATAAACTAGAAGCTTCAATAATAATATTTCTAATGATACTACAAGCATAACAATAAGTCGAATCGAACAGCATAAGTTAGGCGAAAGATTTACTTACCTTTGCTCGCAGGATCCTTGATACTTTTATCATCAGCCTTGACCCGTTTGCATCCAAGCTTTAATATACCTAGCTTATTTTTAAATCACATACACTTCTTAGAATACACAATGAAAATCCCAAACATAGCATTATTTCTTAATAATCCCAGCATACAAAGTTCATCATAGTCACTTTGCACCATTGAAACCGTTTTGACCCATTAGTACAAATACTTGCACGCCCATTTTCCAAGTACTTTAAACACATTGTATTAAATGTAATTATTCCATTAGAATAATTGTTTCTTGTCTCAATCAAATACGTTTAAACATACATTTTTATTTAGCTCATGAAACTTTATTTTCAATGTAGCACTTTCTTTGTAGCTGATGTATTCTACTGTTTTTGACCTACTTAAAGTATGAATTAGCTTCTCATGTTCAAAGGTGAAACGTAGTAGACTCGGGAGGCTTTTCAACCCAAAAAGAATCTCCTTAATCGGAATAACTGTTGATTTTATACAATTTCTATAAAAATAGATCAGCAGCGTATTTATTTTCAAATCAGCTTTGCTACTTTATAAAATTCGACACCAAAGCTTCTTTTCACATCCATATGTCATTGTTATATCCCAACAACTTTTTCTACTGAGGTTTGACACATCGGGAGCAATTATAGTTTGCCAAAACCAAAAATCCATTTTACTAAATTAAACATTTATAGTGGGTTCTTGACATGCATTGATTTGGTTTCTTTTATAGTTGGTGCATTTCATCAAACATCTTGTGTGCATACATCTTCAATCATACTACCATGTTCATTGTTGATTTCTAATCCTCCAACATATAGGTAAACAATGAGATTAGTAATAAAAACCATTAATTATCACTGAACATCATCCTTTTGAGATAGACTATACACATAATCCATTATAACTCATAAAGATTCCAGATTTGGTCATGGTTACAACCCTAAAATTGGCCCTAGCCCAACACAACTTATGAGCTCAGAATTTTCATAGGATTATGGATAATCTAACCATGAAATCAATACGAGAATTCATAAGGAATCTCTATTTTTATTTAATATAAATTTCAGTTCATGGTTTCTCTTCACAACAGCATTCAATCTATAATCAATACTATCATTAGGTTTAGAGAAACATACCTTGGTCGCCATTCACTCAAGAATCAATGTCAGCACCAAATCTCTCTTTAATTTCAACATGCAATTGATTCTGGAAGAGATTGAAGCTTGGATTTCCTTCTCCCTTTTTTTCTTCTTAATTATGCCTCTCACACATCAGAGTGAGTTTTGTGTGTGTAAATCGCACACACAATACACACACTTAATTTTTTTTTTAGATTCCCAGGGAAAGAAACGTGGTGTTCTTATTTGTCTGCCAGGTCTTAAAACTATTTTACAGATTTAACCATTTTAGTCCTTGAAGTTTCATAATAAAGCGTCTACAAAATCTCAAATTTAAAGTAATCCACTAACACCCCTTTATTTAAGGTTTTTATCTTCTAAATCTAAAAGGTTAAGTTAATATTAGTAAATACATTCTAAATTTAATAAACATATAAGTTCACACCTCTCAAGTATTAATATATAAATTACCATTGAATTTGGGATGTTACAAAAATGCATCAAAACAAAGTGGTATTTGGGATTAGGGTTTAGGGTAGCAATGTGTTTTGGTTTGAATGTGTTTTGTTTTGTTGTATAGAATGTGTTTTGGTTTGAATGTGTTTAGGGTTTAGGGTATCAACAGAATGTGTTTTGGTTTCGTTTGTACAGATTCTTTTTGGTTTGATTTTTGTTGTACAGAATGTGTTTTGTTTTGAATGTGTTTTGGTTTGAATGTGTTATTTGCAATGTGTTTTGGTTTTGATTCTTGTGTGTTCATCATATTGATTTTCGGTTTGATTCGAATGTGTTCCTCATTTGAATGTGTTTTGTTGTACTAAGAACTGTTGTATTAAGAACTGATCGGATCAGATTTGAATGTGTTCCTCATTTGAATGTGTTTTGTTGTACAGAATGGCTGCGGATGTAAAGATACGCAAAACACCAACTACGAAGGCGAGAACACTTGACAACCTCCTAGAAGATGCGGTGCACATAAGGAAGTGATTGATATGAATGATTATAACCCCAGTGGAGCTCTTCGATTTTCCTTGAAATTCCAAAGCTCACTAATTACATATCTACCACTTGGGTTATATATGAATGAATATAACCCAAGTGGCAGATATGTAATTAGATACACTGGGGTTATATTCATTCATATCTGGATCAGTTTCCCGAAGTGCACCCGTCAGTAAAAATCCACAATTGCTTGTGGTCGTATGACGTTTTGTCTCTGTATTGTATGTTACGGTCTTTTGTTATCGAGTCTGTAAGTTCCGTCAACTCTACGAAGTTGGTATGACGTTTTGTCTCTGTATTGTATGTATAAAAAGTTTACATTTAATATACAATTTAGGCTTTAATAATTTGTTATATATAGTATAAATTTAATTATTAGATTTCTTAACAAAAAACCAAGAAAAGAATTTAGGGGCTCAGGTTGATATTTCACTCATACCATAGGGACGCAAAGTGTTATTAATATATGCAAAAAGCCGGTCTTACCCCTGCCTCTAACAGTCAACCTGACGGCAGGGACTCAAAGTGTTATGAAATGAATACCACAGGGGCTCAGAATGCAAAAAATTGTTTTTAGGGGCTCAAGTTGATGTTTGGGACATACCACAGGGACGCAAATTGCATTTTTCTCTTTTTTTTATATTTCACATATTGATTATTTTTTTTTGTTATTTGTAACCAATCTACTATATATAATAACGAAAATCAGTTATGTTTTTGAACATGTTCTCTCCAAACCAAAAATCAGTTGAAAGTTTTTCCCCAATATATGCAACAACCAATTTTTATAGAATGCCAATGTCAATGTCAATGTAACTGCCTTTTGATACTCTCCAAATAGTAATGAAGTTGTTCAACTGTGTCGAAGATGACGTTTTCCTGAGCTTTAGAAGTCCTAGTGTTTATGGGTGACGGGACCTGCCACTAGTGACGGAAGTGATCTGCGTTGCCATTTATTGTAGGGGGTTTAACGAAGAAATACGAAGAACTCACCTACAACGGGCACGTTGGATCACTTCGTGTTATCGGATTTCCCCGTCCACGTCCTCTACCGCTCCTCCTATGCCGCCAAATTATTCAAAAACAAGGAGGAATTGGAGACCGAGCTTTGTGGAGGAATTGGATCACTTCGTGTTATCGCTTAAAAAATATCTTTTTTAGTCTGTAATTTTTTTTTTTGGTTTATTTTGGTTTGTTTTTTTATTAGGTTTAATTGTTGTATATAAAGTAAATAAAAAGTTGTATGTTATTTTTTTATTTTTTTTTTGTATTAGTGATAAATTTGACATTTCTATCCATATCTCCATCTATATATTTAAAATTTGGTCACTAGTATACCACTAAACAAATACTTAGAAGAGATAGGTGGTGGTGAATTTGAACCATCTGGTGATAGACCAGAGGCTGATTGCAACCCTCCACCAGGCTACCGTTCATTGCCACCAGCCTACTGAGCACCGCCACCAGGCTGCCGTGCACCGCCACCAGCCTACTGTACACCGCCACCAGGCTGCCGTGCAACGCCACCAGGCTGCCGTGCAACGCCACCAGGCTGCCGTGCACCGCCACCACCCCTTTTAAATCCTAATTTATTCAACCCGCCGCCTCGGAATACTGATGATGAGTGGTACGGTATCACCGATGAAGAAGCAAGCTTTGCTTACGACTGCACCATGGCAGAACTCCAGTTTTCCAATTTGCGAGTTGGTGGTAGTCAGTCAAACTTCATGGATTGTGGGGATGCCAAGAAAAGTGACCAGCGTTAGGCTTGGTTAATAATTAGAGAAATAATTATTAATATTATGTCTAAATTAAATTTTGTAATGGGTGGTATTACATATTTAATGGTAAAATGTATGTTAATATGTTATCAAAAAAAAATCCAAATTTTAGGTGAATTAAAAACAAATTTTATATATAATTAAGTAATTTGTTATCAATACACATAAATATATGAATCTGAATGTAAAAAAAAAAAAACATGGCTCTTTTTTCTAAAGAAATTCATATTTTAGGTGAAATTAATTTGTTATAAAAGAGAAATGAAAAACAAATTTTATATAAAATTTAGTAATTTGTAATTTAGTGATTTTGTTATTTTTATAGTATTAATTAAATTATATTTAGTGATTTTGTTATTTTTATAGTATGAATTAAATTATAAAGGAATTATTACATAAAGAACACAAAGTAAAACGATCATGAAAGTAAATTAAAAATTCCATATTAAACCACGTTAGGACGTGGTAAACAACGCCAGAAATACAAATTATCTGCCATGAACCTTCTATATGACTTCATTTTTTGATTGATGTCACCGGTGAGATTTATGGGTTTATCTGTAACGATATGCTCCATCAGCATACATAGATACACAGCTTCGTTTCCAGTCAAGGAGCAGTTTGACACGACATAGTCATCTTTCATTTCAAATGAAATGATTTTTTCTGGCTTTCCAGTCTTTTTCCAATAGCGCAAATTAACTAATACTGCTCCTAAGTATACGCATATTTTTGTCAGCCTAGGGATGACAACCTGTCTGTATTTTTCGCCTGCACAAATGTCTTGACCCGGGAACATTACCAGCTGTTGGGTTGCCAGCTCAAGATGTAGCATTAGCCACTCCTTATTTTCTAGAGGGATCGGGAAAAAAACATAATCAATGTCAAAAAAGGAAGGAAACGGGCTTAATTTACCGTTACAGTAAGTAGCCACGTTTCTCAGAACCGATTCCAATAAACACTCATAAAACTTTGGTGGTAGTATTGTCCAACGTAGATTTAACAAGGGGTGTTCTTGAAGTTTTCTACTTCTCCAATTCATCAGTCTTCCTACCCACGCTTCGATATGCTGTAAAAATGGTAGTGTTAGTAACATATTTTAACAAATTATAGTTTAGGTAAAATTGTTGATATAATTTACTGTGTCGTTGAGATAGTCGTTGAAACGAAATCCCAATAAAGATCCCCAAAAGTTTTTGTCAAGTTGTACTGATCTATTAAAAACAGCTGAATAACAGAACGGTGTGTCGCCTCTGTTGTAGAATTCGAGCACATCTTTCGACCAATTTTCTGTTTCATCATATAGTATCGCCCATCTACTGTGGTTGTGCTGATGTAGGCTATGTCTATTATGTAGACAGTCTTCTTCTCCCATTTTTGGGGGGTTGGATGATGTTCTGCTTTCTGTTGCATTCACCGGCTTCCTCCATCGATTAAGGATCCAACTTGAGGATTTTTTTAGCTAGTTGAGAGCAGTATTCTTCACCAGCTAAGTCTTTTCCCCACCGTTCAGACATGCTTTTTAATTAAATTTAGGGAACCACATATTTTTTATGTGTTTTTGTACTTGTAAAAAAAGTTACTTATATAAAAAAAATTACATTAAAAAAAACCAAGTTAAATGAGATGGGACGTTCCCGACGCATCCCATGCGTCTACGAATCCTAGAAAAATGTGATGTGATTTAAAAATAAATGAAAAATAAATTTGTTTATGTTGAAGAAGATTCAAAACCATAATGAGATGGAGTAGAAGTAATTAAATGCTAATTTAGTATGAAACAATTAAATAATCTTAATTGTAACTTAAAGTTTAATAAAAGAACTCATTTGCCATTCCATCTTTTAAAATTCACATTAATTAAATGCTAATTTTGTATAACTTAAAAAAATACTGTTAAATAAAAAAACAGATTCTAAGACTTTATAAAAAGTTATTAAATTATTTTATTAATATTTCCTTTACCTACTTTTAAGAAACGTGTAAAAAAATTATAATAATAGTATTTGTTATAAAAAAAGAGGAGGTATGTAGATCTTATTATTGGTCTATAAATATGGACCATTGGTGGGAATTTCTTCATACCACAACAAATTTGCACAATAATGTCGTCAAAAGGAAGGCGTCAATCAAGCATTCCAGATTGTGTAGAGAACATTGTTTGGCTTAATCGGAATGACCAATCTGTTTATTGGTCACAAAATGTTCTTGACTTCTACTACGACGGTGATAGCCAATTTTGCTATTCAACTTATATGGGGCAAACGCCGTTAGACAGAGAGTGGTGGGGTGGAGTACTAGGGTATTGTGGAGATGGATTTATGCAAGAAACGGTAATTTGATTATTTTACATAGTTTATTATTTATATTATTTATAATTTCTAAATATGATCATTTTAAAAAAGTTTATATCATGTCCGTGCATGGTGTAACAAGCTAATACAAGATAGAGAAACAGAAAATCGTCGAGGGACATCTTCATTAGATACTGTTCGTTGGACCATTCTACCCCCAAATTTTATAAACCTTCTCGCGGAACTGGATCAAGATGCTTACGGATACGCTACTGGCGATGTAGAACTATACCCTGCCTTTTGGAAAGTGGATACGGTAAAAAAAATTTACATTTTAAGAATGAGCAACATAGATATGCACTCACTAAATATTTACTGTATCTCCTTTTCAGGTTTACATACCAGTATCGCAAGACAAAGAAGGCTGGATAATCTTAAAGATAGATATGCACTCACTAAATATTACCGTTTATTTTACCAATAAATATGATGCACTTAATTGCGGGGAACGATTCTGCGTTCACAGAAGGATACACCAAACTCTAGTAGAATTCGAGAGTCTGTTCTTATGGTTCCTCGGTCGTATACAATATTGGGAAAATGCTGGACTAAGTGCGGCTGATGCGTTGGAGTACACCGGGGATGTTGTCTGACCTACATCCGAATATCGGGTTGGTCAGAATTCGGGTGTGATATTGTCTATGTTACTGCAAAATCTTGTGCAAAACACTGTACTTCCAAACTGGCAGGAACGAAACATGCAAGATGCCTGTATGAGATCTAGAAGATTTATGGCATATCAACTCTATTCTGCACGTTTCACACCCCATTAATAATCTAATTAATAAATAATGCCTAGTGAAATTATTGTTTATTTAGTTAATTGTATCGAATTTTTTGTTAATTTACTAATTTAATTAATAAATAATGCCTAATAAATAATTTAATTTAATTATTGTGAAATTAATTAATTGAATCGAAATTTTTGTTAATTGTTTATTTAGTGAAATTATGTTCTATTTTTTAAATTAAAAAAGACTTTTTTTGTGAACATAATAGTTAAAACAGAAAATAAATATAAATAAAATAAGAATTGTTAATATATCTTAAATAGGATATACATTTGGTATAAATTTATACAAAAACTTCTTTAATCATCACCCAAATTGTACGAGGGGTATGTATTTTGAAGTACATAATCCTGAAATTCTCCGGCTTCAACTTGGACGGGTGTGGGTTGTTGCCTAGAGACGCGGCGAGAAGAAGTCTTTGTTTCTTGTACTATCTCAGGTCCAAATATTTGCTTTTCTCCAATTTCTGCCCAACAGACTGGGGTTCGGCACTTTCTTCCATAAAGTGCTTCGAATGGTGCAGCATTGATACTAGTGTGATAACTATTATTATAAGAAAATTCTATTAAAGGTAAGTGATCGTCCCAATTACCTCCGAAATCAATTACACAAGCTCTAAGCATGTCTTCCATCGTCTGAATTGTCCTTTCACTTTGTCCGTCCGTTTGAGGATGGTAAGTTGTGCATAGATTTAACTTGGTTCCCATGGCTTTTTGGAAACTTGACCAAAAATGAGAGGTAAAACGACTATCCCTATCAGAAACAATTGATAAAGGTATTCCATGTAATGAAACTATTTCATTTACATACAATTTAGCTAACTGTTCCATACTGAAAGTTTCTTTCATTGGTAGGAAATGAGCTGACTTGGTTAGCCTATCTACAATCACCCAGATTGTATCATTACCTTTTCTTGTTTTGGGTAATTTAGTAACAAAATCCATTGTTATCAATTCCCATTTCCATACTGGCATTTCTAACTGTTGTAATAAACCTGAAGGGGTTTCTGATGTTCAGCTTTAATTTGTGAACAAGTTAAACATTTAGAAACATTGGCTGCTATGTCCTTTTTCATTTCTATCCACCATAAATTCTTTCTTAAATCCTGGTACATTTTATCATTTCCTGGATGCATCATATATTTGGACTTATGGGCTTCTTCTAATATATGATGACGTACGTTTCCTTATTTAGGTATCCACATTCTCTTCTTATGGAATCTCCAAATTCCATCTGTTCCTTGTTCTAATTCCTTTAGCATACCTTTTAGTTTTTCAGTATCATCCTTGATTACTGATTCTTGTGCTTCTCTTATCTGATCATTTAAATCTACTTGCAGATTTAATTTAAGAGAACGTACCCTTTTTGGCTTTTCGTGATACTTTCGGCTTAAAGCATCAGCAACTACATTTGCTTTTCCTTCATGATACTGGATATCACAATCATAATCACTAAGCATTTCCATCCAGCGTCTTTGTCTCATATTCAATTCTTTTTGCCCAAAAACATACCTTAAACTTTTATGATTTGTGAATATGGTAAACTTACTACCATAAAGGTAATGTCTCCAAATTTTCAAAGCAAAAATTATTGCTCCTAACTCTAGATCATGGGTTGAATAATTATCTTCATGATTCTTAAGTTGTCTAGATGCGTAAGCTATAACATTTTGGCGTTGCATCAACACACATCCATAACCTAACTTAGAAGCGTCACAATATACTACAAAATCTTCAATTCCTTCTGGTAACGCTAATATGGGTGCATGGGTTAATCTATGCTTAAGAATTCTAAAAGCTTCTTCTTGCTTTGTTCCCCATTCAAACTTAATGGATTTACAGGTTAACTTAGTTAAAGGAATGGCTATTCTAGAAAAATCTCGAATAAATCTTCTATAATAACCTGCCAATCCTAAAAAACTTCTAATCTCGGTTGGTGACTCAGGGGTTTTCCATTTGGTAATCGCCTCGATCTTTGTTGGATCCACATGAATTCCTTCATGATTGACTAATTGTCCAAGAAACTATACCTGCTCTAACCAAAATTCGCACTTTGAAAATTTAGCACAAAGCTTTTCATTTCTTAATAAACTTAAAAGTGTGTGCAAATGCTTTGCATGTTCCTCTTTACTTTTAGAGTAAATTAGAATATCATCTATAAAGATAATTATGAATTTATCCAAATATGGTTTACATATTCGGTTCATCATGTCCATAAATGCGGCTGGGGCATTGGTTAAACCAAATGGCATGACAGTGAAAACATAATGACCATACCTTGTTCTAAATGCGGTTTTAGGAATGTCATCTTCCTGTACCTTTAATTGATGATATCCTGACCTTAAATCGATTTTAGAGAAAAATCGAGCTCCTTGCAATTGGTCGAACAGATCATCGATTCTCGGTAATGGGTACCGGTTCTTAATCGTGGCCTTGTTTAATTCACAGTAGTCAATGCACATTCTTGTGAGAGTTTAGTTAATGGTTGATTGAGAAGTTTGCAAAATGAAGTATTAATAAAACTTTGGTTTGCACCAGAGTCAAATAATACTTTAGCAAAAACATCATTAACTAAAAACGTACCGGCTATCACATCTGGAATCATCTTGGCTTCATCTGCAGTCAGAACGAATGCTCTAGCATTTTTAGCGTTCTTGTTGTTCGCAGCTGGAGCTAGTTTTGGACAGTTCGGCTTGATATGACCTTTTTCTCCACAGTTGAAGCATAGTCCATTACTGGATTTTCTCCTGCAATCTTCTTCCTTGTGTCCTGGTGCCTTGCAGAAATTGCAGTGAGTGGAGCATTTTCCCGAATGCTTTTTCTTGCAGACTTTGCAGTATGGTGCAAAGGTAGAACCTATATTCCTATGGTTGGAATTTCCATAACGGAATTCTTGGGTAAGCCTTTGAGTTAGGTTTCTCCTCTGGTCTTCTTCTCTAGTACGGATTAACTCATCTGTCAAGGTGTTTGCTAGTTCTACAGCTTCTTCAATGGTTTGCGGTCTAGCTGCCTTGACTACATGTCTAATCTCTCCAATTAATCCCCAGATGTACCGGGAGATTAATACCGGTTCAGGTGATGCAAGGGTTGGTACGATTCTAGCATATTCAAAGAATGTGGTAGTATAACTCTTACTATCTACCCCGGTCATCCTTAGGTTTAGGAACTTATTTGCTATATGTTCCTTTTCATTGGGAGGGCAGAATTTTCTTTCTACCATATTTTTAAATTCCTCCCATTCTATGTTGTATACCTTATCACTTCCTCTTGATTGGAGGATAGTGTTCCACCATTCTAAGGCTGAGTTCTTAAACAGGTTAGAAGCAAACATTATCTTATCTTCTTTAGCACACTTGCTTATTTTTAAAACAGCCTCACTCTTTTCTATCCAGCGTAGAGCTGCAATGGGTCCTTCATTGCCCGAGAATTCTATTGGTTTGCAGGACCAGAATTCTTTGTAAGAACAACCATAAGGCATGGTTCTTCTTCTTTTAGGAATGGGCACTTGAAGTACGGGTCCATTGTTCACGCTGTTTTCTGGTTCAGTTGGTCGCTTACTGCTATGTTTACTTTTATTATTAGCATCCTTAACAGTTTGAAGAATAAATGGCATTGCATTTATAATTCCTTGTGTCACTATGTGTTGGATAGCACTATTATCCATTTGATTTCCATTGTTATTGATGCTCGGATTCTCATAATCAGGTTAATGTTACTCTGGTTATCGTTATTCAGATTTTCTTGATTTCCTTCATAGGCCATCTGAATTTTAAACATTTACCATGTATTAATATCACAAAATAATATTTAATATAGTCAATCATACGACACGCATTTTGGTCAAAAGCGTCGATCATTGCGACTTACTCTATTCATATACTATGCATCTATTACACACCAGTACCTGAAATTAAAATTACAATACCGACTGAAATTTAAAGTTACACTAATAGTAATAGGCATCCGTAGTTTTTTTTCCATACACATACACACATATCATATTACTTTATTATTATTACTATTACTACCGTCTCCACCATCACATTCATGGATATGGATTCATCCAGAAATCCATATTGCGCTCGTCATACTTCCAGACGAGTCGCTCTCCCACCTGTCTCATTCGTTCACTACTCTCTAAAATTTCCTCACCAAATGTCCTAAGTTCTTATACGTTTTCTGCACTCATTGGGGGTGCAGGTTCTAGGACTGGGTTTGGAATCTGGGGTGCGGGTTCTTGATATGGGGATGTGGGGGCCTGAAATTGGTAAGGATTCTCTAAAATTTCCCTAATGAATACATCATGATAATAGGGATCTAAAGGATCCAAACATGGGTAGGCTCCTATGTTTGGCATGGGCATGTCTTCATGTATCGGGTAACGTTGTACATAGTCCCTATTGTCATCCCACCAGGGGTCATAATTTGGGTCTAAGGGGTTTGGTGCATGTACCCTAGGTATTTCTTCCAGATTGAAGTCATGCATTTCTACTTGATTTTCGGGGTCTTCTATTTCCATGGGTTGATCAGGAATTGGTGGTTGTGGTTGGGGTGCTATCATTTGTTCCAGGTTAGGGTCAGCTGCAGTGGTTGCTAAAATGTGGATGTTGGCTATACCCCTATTAATCATATCCTGGGCATAGGCATCGGTTTCTCTTTTAGCTGCTGCTAGTGCTCTCTGGTCTTGTAACTTTTTTATACGCTGCCTACGCTCGTGTGCCCCTCGACTGAACCATCCTCTCTTTTCTGAGGGAATGGCTCCTCGGACTGAGCCTTAAACACGAATATTCCTTCATCTGTATCAGCAGAGTACCCTGAGAGGGCAGGCTGAGAAGAGGAGGTGCCTTCACTTCTAGGCGAACCAGACAATTGACGGTACGCGTTAGATGGTCCTTGGTCGCTCATACTGTAAACTAACAAATAGTCAAATAACACATAACAAGAAATACAATTATGCACGTATTCCCATAATTTATTTCCTAACAGATTGAATTTTGATGTCAGCAGTACACTTCTGTGGCTGAATCAGTGGCTTAGCTCTGATACCACCTTCTGTCGCAACCCCCGATCCCAAATCCCCGGGAACGGGCTGCCGCGAGCCAGTTTCGGTGGTATCGCGTATTGTCTAATTTGGCAGCGGAAATTTTCATCAGGATCGTAGTTAGGAAATATTTTATCAGAGTAAAATACCACATTTTCGTAATATTAAACATATGGGATAAAACCCAATTTTGCAGTACACACATGCTCATAGGAATACATCATATTTTATTTAATAAAAACATCTATTTTATTTTAGGTAACTTTAGTGCCACTTTTCCAAGCCTTCAGTGCTGTCCAGTTGGCTTCTATTTGGCTTTCACAATTTGTTAGCTGAAACGCGTTTTAAAAACATTTGTCAGTGGGAAATATTGGTGAGTGAATCCCAGTTTAATCAAGTTTAATTAAAAACCATTGTACAGTATTGAGGGCGATCTCGCAATTATATTTGTTTCCAAGTTATACCAATTAACATCCACGGTACAGTCAGACCCGACTTGTGGAAATGTTACTCCTTGACCAGGTGGTAACAAGTTTTGTATACAAAACCCCAACATACTCATGATAATTGTATTCTTACAAATACTCAATAACTGCTTAATATACATTTAATTGTATGAGGTTTTGTAAAAACAGTTAACAAAAGGTTTACAAAAAGCGGATCAACTCACATTGCTGTCTTAGATTATCCTTTAGGGTTTCCCGGTGACAATCTATAATTTACACAAATGCACACGTGTTAGTATAATAACCCATTTTAACATTAGTAATACCCTCCCCGAGACGGCATTCCAACGACTACGTCGGGCAGAACCACGACAGCCGTTACGGAACCCTAGATCAATCGGGGAGAGTATCTAATACGTATCCAGGGATTATGATACTTACAACGGAGCAGAACTTCGCTATTTAGGGGGGTATTAGACCCGAGTATAATGCCCACTATCAGATTTTCGTGATTGAGAAAAGAAAGTGAGCGAACAGACTGAAGATCTGATGCCCTCTATATATAGTGCTGATTTCTGGTCCTCTCGCGGCCCGCGTAAAGGAAGACAAGGGCCTACGCGGCCCACGTCAACCTTGGTCAACGATGTAGCTGATCCGGGTCATCGACTAGACCTGCCACGATGATGACACGTGCCATCACCGGGCTGCGCCACATTCTTGATCTCTAGCGGCCCGCGTAAGATCCCTAAGGGGTCTACGCGGCCCGCGACAAACCCAAAAATTGATTTTTTTATTTATTTTTAATAATATTTAAGGTATTCGGGGCCCGTTTTCACGTATGGGGTGTATTTTGGGATATATTGGGGTATTTTAAAATATATTAGGGTGTCGAAAAAATTTCGAGGGTGTCGGTTTTCTTTAAGGTTGTAACACCCCAAAGAATTTAATAAGTAGTTTATGTACTTGTATGATTATGGTTATGTTAAGACATTAAAGTATGCAAATAGATACTTAACCATATATATTTAAAACTTGATACTTGAGGGACCAAATGTGCATAAGTTGAAAGTGGAATAATGAAAGTTAAAATCTCTAAACACAACACATACATCAGACGTATGTGTGTGTTCGACATTAGGTGAAGCAAGAAGAACAAAACCCTAAATACTACTAATCCATCAAATTAGAAGAGAAATTGAAGTGTAAATTGATGCATGTATCCAGATTTATGATCCTCTAAGTGTGCTCAACATCAAGTAAGTTGAATTTTATGCTTTAGTGATGTTTAATGATATGGGTTATGTGTAATCCATAGAAGTATTGTGAAATTGAGCATGAATGTTAGTTAATTTCAACATAAGGAAGTCGTAATGTGCTTGATTTTTTGACTATATTGATGGTTTGATAAGAAACCCATTTGAATTTGTGATGATATGATTAGTGATGATGATGTATGTTTTAATTCTTGATATAGTTTGACGAGTAAGGTTAATATATGCATAATGATGTTATAATAATCTGAATATTTGAAGAATTCATGTGTTTGTGATATTTTGCCATGATTTTAGAAAAGACTTGGTAGAGATGTGCTTAATAGGCTTGTACATTTCGCTAGATAAGTAGTATGCACATAAGGTGTTCGATGAAATGCTTGAGCTGAATTGATTATGTATGAATATGAATAATTTTAGATTTAAAAGATCTAATGATGGCATGGAATATGAATATGAGTAATGAACGTTAGAGTGAATGATGTAAATGCGTGTAAATGATGTATAATGCGAAAACTAAACGCAATTGTGATACACCCTTTAGGGTCGAAGAAAGGAGGAGAATCAAGTCAAGCGAAAGCATTAGGAGCGCACGACTCCGGTAAGTTCTTATGAACTTCTTTACTCTACTAGTAGATTTATGAATGATATTAATGATAATATGAATTCGTACAATTTTCCGTTGTGGATTAAAATTGATTAGATGCAAGAAATTATATTGAAGAAGGTTTTAAAAGTGATGTTGTAGCGAATATGAACCAACCCGTCTAAATGGGTTGAAATGATTAGTGGAATGATTCTCAGAATGTTTATATATTGACTTGTTCATAACGGGTCAAATAATGTAAGTGAGCTTAATTCATGGTATGTAGTGATTCGTTATAAATAAGTCGGAAAGTAGTATGTTGGACATTTTCGAATGGAAGTAAATTTATTGAAAGGAAATGTGTCATGTGAATGGGTCGAATAAGGCAAGGTAATTAAAGAATTTGAGTTGTTATGTATTACGACTAACAATGATTGTATTTATGAATGATAGGTAAATCTCAAGTCTAGATGTGGCGCGCTCGGACCTAACACACTCGAAACATCGACCTTATACGCTTCCAGTCCTAGTTGTTTATTTTGAATGGGTCAATTTACCATTTTGTGTAGTAAATGTTATTTAGTAATGTCTAGTATATTAGTAAGAAGTTTGAATCCTAAACTTTTATGTAGCTTGTACAAAATGTTTCTGGTGAACCTTATATGGTTTTTATCTTTTGATATATTTGAAAGTGTCGTAGTTTGTAGTTAAAATGAATATTGTTAAAAGCAGGGAGAAAAGTTCTAAATTTAAACGGGTCATGTCAAAATTTTGTAAAATTGCAAGAAGTTTATGTTGTTAGTCGAATGAGTAGAATCTGGGTGTTTCAAAGGTTCTTATAGTTTTAGGGAGGGACAAAGCGTGACTATAATAATATTGGATAACGTTTTTGTCTATCAAGAGTAAATTACAATTTTTTCAAGAGTAAATCGCAGTGTTGGCTTAAAAGTATGGGAGGGGTGTTTGATGGTGGTGTGTGGCAGGGGTGTCGGCACAGTGGTGGTTGGTGATTTGAGGGTGGTGACGGTGGGGCTATGGCGGTGGTGTGTCGGTGGTTAGTGGTTGGTGATTTGGGGGTGGTGACAGTGGGGCTATGGCGGTGGTGTGTCAGTGCAGTGGTGGTTGGTGATTTGGGGTGGTGACGGTGAACGGGGGGATGGTGGGTTTTGGTTGGTGCAGTGGTGGTTGGTGATTTTGGGGTTTTGTTTAGAGAGAGAGAGAGAGAGAGAGAGAGAAAAGAAAGAGAGGGACTTTCAGTTGTGAGAGATAGAAAGAGATATTTTATTTCTTTATTTTTCAATTTATTACAAACTAAAACTAGTATTTAAACATATTTTTTTACACAATAGTCCCTAAAGAGATGAAATGACAACAATGCCTCATGTGCAAGGCACATGACCAGATTTAACCAAAAATTCTAACTGGGTTTGGTTTAAAGGACATAACGTGCAAGATTTTGGAAGGTTAAGGACACCGCCTGTAAACTTTTGGAAAAAAGGACAGCGTCTGCAAAATGGTGTAAACATAAAGGACATAACTTGTAATTTACTCTATAAATAATATCCAAACATAAAGAATACGTAAAATAATAAATAAAACTTATCTATAATTATGGCTTATCACTTATCAGTTAGGAAATATATAAATAATATTTAAATCTAAAGTAAATTAACTAAATTAGAGATAAAAAGGGAGTGAAAACAATTTCAAGGATGGGTAGTAACACAACATATGTCCTCCATAAGTTTACTTTATTAAATTACTATGTTATAACCCCGTGTATTACACGGGTTGAGAAAATAAAATATCAAATAGTTAATAACGAAGATTTAACAATTAGAAAACGATATTTTAAGACACTTTTCTGATATCCGAACAAAATTTTGTTTTATGTATGATCAAAACTTGTGATGTTTGTCAAGTTTATAAATATAAAAACATTTGAACCATCGATTAGAAGACAAACTGTATCATCGACTTTCTCACGACGTGAACCCAAGTTTTATTTAAATAACAGTGGTCTTAATTTATTAGTTCAAAAAATATTGTTGAAATGTTTAGATTAGGCATATATCAATTAGGCAATTAGATAAACTTATTGCTACAAAATAATATTTAAATTAATTAGATAAGTATAAATTATCGGTAATTATTAAGTTATATGAATTTAAAATATAAACATATAGACTTGAGTTGCATCATAAAAAGATGGTTGTTTTTGGATAAATTTATTAGTATGATAAATATAGTTATTATTCTTCTTGTATTTTAAATATATTAAATAAATAAATTATTTGTTAAGCAAGAAAATCGTTCCCTCCCCCCCCCCCCCTTGTTATGAAAATGCTCGATATTTGTTTCAATTATTAAGATATAATTTCTAATCTAGTAATTAATATAAAGAAGAAAATCGTTCCCTCCACCCTCGTTATGAAAATGCTCGACATTTGTTTTAATTATTAAGATATAATTTCTAACCAAATAATTAATATAAATAAATAATAAGATAATTTATGGAACTTTATCCGTAATTTCTTAACATCTGAGCCCCCAACGTTTTTTTTTTCTAACCCTTTTAGCCCCTAACACTAATCTCATCCATTAAATGTTAGGGGCTAAAAGGGTTAGAAAAAAGACGTTAAGGGCCAAAAAGATTAGAAAAAAAGACGTTGGGCGCTCAGATATTAAAAATTCTTTTTGGGCTAAAAGAATAAAAGTGTTATAACCACTGGGGCCAAAATCGTAATTTACTCTATTGGTTAAATAAATAATATTATAAATGAGAAGTAGATTAAACTAAATAATTATTATCCATAAAAAATTAAACTAAATAATATTTAGTAGGAGAATTATCTATAATTAATTAGAAAAGATTAAACTAAAAAAATACTTATCTATAAAACTTGGCCTAATATGATGACAAGTGTCCTTAAAATGGTTTCTTTTATTATATAGTATAGATTTGTAATTTTCTAAAATTTTTATGCAATTTTTATTTTTTTTAAATATTCGTATTTATTATAAATAAAATACACTAAACAAATAAAAATGTGTTTAAAAACAAAATACATTAAATATAAAAAATATAAAAAATAGAAGGGGGAAGAAGGGGAATCACACCTCACTCTTAGAGGAAAATGGTGAGTTGTAAGGAAGAGTGATGTGGCGCCTATGTGGATTTTGGGGAAGAAGGAACCACACCCATTAGTCTAATATCATTCGCCTTTTCATAAAATATTATATTGTACCTGCAAGGAGCAAGAAATTCGCATTTAAAAAATATTCTTTAATTATAACATGTTTATTCTTGTGGATATCATAGCACCAGGTAGGAATAGAACAGGTTACACGTAATTAGACATGGGCAAAAAAACCGGTTTTTTAACCGAAACCGGTTAATAACCGTAACCGAAACCGGTTATTAACCGGTACCAACATAACCGGTTTGGGTTTTTTAATAACCGGCGGTTCCTAACCGGTTTTAGATTTTGTTAGTAATAACCGGTTTATAACCGGTTAATTAAAAACCGGTTTGTTTGGGCTGTAAATAACCGGTTAACCGGTCGCATTTTGATCTTCAACAGCAGAAAAGCAGCAGCAGCAGCACAGAACGATTTTAAGACATGGATGTTACCGTTTGAAAAGAAAACAATGGTAATATTACCGTTTGGGACCAGTTTTGAAGTGTATAAATAAGATATCAATGCATATGTATAATCCCACTTCAATTCTAGCTCAAAAACACACTTACAAAATACGTTTCAACTTTCAAATGGCGAGTTCGAGTGGCGATGCTTCGACCGTTGTTGGTTCATCTAGCGAGTTGTTTGTGAAGAAGATCTTGACCACGAATAGGGACCCGACACTATGGGTGAATTTTGATTTATGCGAGATGTCGAATGGAAAAGAAAAGGCGAGGTGCAAAAATTGCGGGGCGTTTCTTGCGGCGTCATCGAACTCTACTTTGAGAGCACATGTGACGTCGCATTGCAAGCCATTAAAAAAAATCCCGCCAAAGATCAAGCGCAAATATCACGGGGTATGGGTGTTTGGAATTTCGACCCGGAGGCGGTTCGTTTAAGGATGGCTCAATTTGTTATTCAACAATCGTTGCCGTTCGATCACTTTGACAATCCGCGCTTGACTAAGTTGATTCAAGAGACGCTTCAACCACGTTATGTTCACGTAAGTCGTTCAACTCTTAGACGCGATTGTTTAAAGATGTGGTCAAAAGCTAAAAAAGAAATGATTTTAGGTTTTGAAAAATTAAACACCGGTGTTAATTTAACAACCGACGTATGGTCGGCTCCATTTGGTTTACCGGATTCTTACATTTGTGTTACCGCGCATTGGATCGATCCCAATTCGTGGAACATGATGAAACGTACACTCGCGTTCGATTTATTTGGTTATCCACACACGGGGGAAAATATATTTCATGTCTTAGACGATGTTATCAAAACTTATAAATTAGAAAATAAAATACTTTCTATTGCTTTTGATAATGCGTCGAACAACACAACCGCGGTGCAAATGTTAAAAATAAAATACAATCCGATTTGCGATGGAGAATTTTATCATAGCCGATGTGTTGCGCACATCATTAACTTGGTTGTGCAAGACGGGCTAAATGTTGAGTCCGTTAAAGAAGTTAAAGAAACTTTTAAAGATATGTTACGTGACGTTTTTCAAGGTAGTCGAAAAAGATATGCGGATTATAGAAAATGGTGTAAAGCTTTAAATAAGAAATGCTATAGCGCACATTTTGACATGAAAATAGTAAACGTTCTCGAGGTGATGCATCAAATAGTGAACTCGGAAGGTATAAATATACCAATTTTTTAGCAACCTTGTCACCCGGCGAGTTTCACAACTTTGATGTTTTGGCTTGGTGGAAAATACAAGAACCGCATTATCCCGTTTTAGCCGCCATGGCACGTGATCTACTAAGCTCCCAAGCTTCTACGGTAGCTTCGGAGTCGGTTTTTTCTCTTAGTGGAAGGGTACTATCTATTCGACGAACAAGACTTACACCGGAGGCGATGGAAATGTGCATTTGTTTGAAGGATTACTTGGATGGCGTGGAACGTATACAACATATTTCAAGTCTTGAGGGCGAGCTTGAGGTGGAAGAACAATTACATGATGTTGAAGTTTTTCAAGGACGGGCGCAACCACTTTCCGATGACGAACTCATGTACGATGAATCCGTACGCTCTAATAGCCCCCGAAGCGACTAAACGAAGAAACGAAGAAATGACGAAACAAAACTACAAGACGACAACTTCATTCTAGACTAGTTAAGAAAATTGTATTGGATATTTTCATGTTTATTAATGTAATGTTACTTGATCTACTAATATAATTATAAAAAATATGTTTCTGCAGGATTTTATATAATTCTGCATGTTTTTAAATGATTCTGCAGCTTTTTTGTATGTTTTTATATAATTCTGCAGGTTAAAATAATTCTGCAGGATTTGTATAAGTTTCTGCATGTTTTTATAAAAATCTGCATGTTTTTATATAATTCTGCAGCATTTTTTTAACTTTCTGCAGTTTTTATGTAATTCTGCATGTTTTTATAACTTTCTGCATGTTTTTAAATGATTCTACATGTTTTTATAAAATTCTGCATGTTACATATGATTCTGCAGCTTTTTTTTTAACTTTCTGCAGTTTTAATATAATTCTGCATGTTTTTTATAACTTTCTGCATGTTATTCTGCATGTTTTTATAATTCTGCATGTTTTTATAACTTTCTGCATGTTTTTATAACTTTCTGCAGTTTTAATATATGATTCTGCAGCTTTTTTTTAAAATTTCTGCATGTTTTTTTAAAAGTCTGCATGTTTTATAAATTAACCGAAAAAACCGGTTTTTTTTAACCGGTTCACTAGTTAACCGGTTTTTCGTAACCGGCCGGTTATTATCGGGTACTGATTTTCGTTGTTAATAACCGGTTATTAACCGGTCGGTCATTAACCATAACCGGTTTTTTTTTTTTGGGCCCAATAACTGTCTCAACCGGTTAACCGGTTTAGGTTATTAAAAAAACCGAAATGTGCATGTCTACACGTAATCAACGGTTCGGAACAGCCACTCTTGCAATAATCAATGCTTCAGGAGTTCAGGTGGGCCGGTGAGGTAGCCCGCATGCATATTGGGCTCCTACATTATTCAATATGGGACTCTGGGTAATACCCAATATTAGTAGCCCAATTGTTCCCAATCCAAAATAGCCCATTTTATTTTTTCTTTTTTTTTCTTTCTCCAGATGAGTTGCCTTTTAATTCACCTTTGACGGTTTTAATTTCAAACAACGAGCCAAGTAACGGTTTTTGATTGTTCTAAACCAAAACTAACCAGTTGAAATTTGAAATCGAACCCAATAAAACAATATCACCAGTAAAATCCAAATTCCGGCTTAATTAAGAGTTCAATAATTATATAGTGTTTGAATGATGGGACAACTCAAGTTACAAGTATGTATTGTTAACGGTTCTGTGCAGCCGCAACAGCAGCAAACTACTTCTCGTTCCTTTAGCGCCTTCCTACAACGTACAAATGTGCAACATTATTATTTTGTGTTAATTTATGATGCCAAAAGAAACAAGCATATGATTGTGGAGACTTGTTTACTTGATGTGATACATAAATCAATAAGACACAAAAGGATATGGCAAAAAGAAATTAAATTTTAGAGTAAATTACAAGTTTTGTCCTTTATGTTTGTCCCAAATTTCAGGCGCTGTCCTTTATCTTTAAAATTGATGAGTCGGTTATAGTTAGTTAATAGCGAACCGGTGCCTTGTTCGCCAAGGCACATACACTCTATCTTTGGGTACAAATACCACATGTAAACCTACATTTGAAACTAATGCATCTCTATGTTTTATAAGGGCACACGGGGTGGTACGTTATACCACCCCCATCACGCGTGAAAGCAAAACGGAGCACCGCCGCCGGTACAAGTTTAACGCGTTATTTTTGTAACGCGTGGAATGTATAACGCGTTGAACTTTTGAAAAATTGGACCGTTGTTGATTTTTTGACCGTTTTAAAACGGTAATATTCATTAAAAAAACATTTAAACCATTTATCTATTTATATCTCCATTTTAAACCATTTTACACACACCAATCTACATCTTTTAAACCATTTTAAACCCATTTCACACAATTTTTATATCTTTCTCAAATGGAATTCCCTACGGATTCGACGTTTCCGATGTCTAGCGATAGTGATACCGAGTCGTCATCCGACAACGAAACGCTAAAATATTTTGTGGCGGTGTATAACGAGCTTGATGCCGAGTCGTCCCGCCCAAAGAAGAAGATGGTCGACCGTGATCGTATACGTGCCAACGAAGTTTTGATGAACGATTATTTTGTGGAAAATCCGCTCTACAATGCCGAAACGTTTAGAGATCGGTTTCGTTTACCCAAAGAATTATTTTTAAAGATTGTTGGAGACATCGAAGCAAGCGAGGAATGGTTTCAAGAAGGTTACGATGCGAGGGGCAAACCAAGTTTCACACCGATACAAAAATGCACGTCCGTCATTCGCCAACTAGCGACAGGTAACCCTCCCGATCAATATGATGAATACCTAGCTATGTCGGAAAGAACTTCACGTGAATGTTTGCAATTTTTTTGCAACGCGGTCATTAAGTTGTATGCTAACGAGTTTTTACGTAAACCGACGAGCCACGACATCTCACGTATTTACGCCGCACACGAGGCTAGATGGCATTTTCCCGGGATGCTCGGTAGCATCGATTGTACACATATCGAGTGGAAAAATTGTCCAAGAGAGTTGCGAGGGGCGTATGTTAGGGGAGACATCAAAAGACCAACCATCATACTAGAAGCGGTGGCGTCGAATGATTTATGGATTTGGCATTCGTATTTCGGTGTTCCAGGTTCAAACAACGACATCAATGTGTTGCACACGTCGCCATTGTTCCAAAGCGTAACTGATGGTACCGCACCTTCCTCTCCTTTCTATGTTAACGGTCGACATTACAGACGAGGCTTTTTTCTTGTGGATGGTATCTACCCGACTTGGTCTGTTTTTGTGAAAGCTCCCTCATTTCCTGTCGAGCCTAAAGAAATCGCATTCAAAAAATTGCAAGAATCGGAAAGAAAAGATGTTGAGAGGGCATTTGGTGTTTTAAAGGGTAGATGGGGTATACTACACTGACCGGTTCGTGCGACGACCAAGAAATCAATACATAATAGCATAGTGTATGCATGTATCATATTGCACAATATGCTGATCAAAGAAGACGGACGTGCAATATCCCCGGATTGGGTGCCGGATCCTCCTACACAAGTTCAAGTTCCACAAAATATCCATCTAGAATTGCGTAATGAAGAAACTCACTTTCGGTTGAGATACGATTTAATCGAACTAGTAGGTTCTCTAGGTTTGGAGTTTCAGGATTCGGACGAGGAGTATGTTTTTTTTTTAAATTGTATGTTTCTAGTATGTTAAATTGAAGTAGTATGTTTTAAATTTAATGAAATTTTTAATTTTAGTGTTTTATTGTTAATTTCTAATTTAAAATAAAAAATTAAAAAAATTAGTGAAATTTATAATTTTGTTTTAAAATAAAATTAAAAATTTCTAATTTTAAAATAAAAATTAAAAAAATTTGGGAGTGATAGAATTCCATCACTAGTGATACCACCCCCTACATTTCTATCACTAGTGATAGAATATTGGGTGATGACATGGCATGATTTGATTGGATAGTGGGAGTGATAGATTTCTATCACTAGTGACCACCCCTCCTCCCTTAACAATCCTCACTCAAAACGATCTTGAGACACACCCCTGTGATCATCAACTTGTTTCCTTTTTAAGACATAAAACATAACACGGGCCAACACATTTATAAGTAAATCGGTCAAAATTGCTATCCATGTTGATCAGTTCTGTTTTAGGTATAATGGAAAACATGAAAACATACCTTTGATTGCATCAGCACAGGCCAGCAGAGAATCCAGATGGAGACGCAGCAAAAGTGTTTGACATGATTGTCAGCTTGGTCTGGTTCCTCCTTAGGGTGCAATCTAATGATGGTGGTAAGGGAAACCGAATAAGGGAGTTCGGTTAGGAGAGAGGGGCGATTTCATGAGTGATGTTATTGTGTTAAGAGACTAACCCTTTAACCCTCTAATTATCTCCTTATATGTGCACCCAAGAGAAAACCCTAATTAGTTAATAAGGGTAATTTGGCCCATCAATAATTACCAACTAATTATTTAATAGGATTGTTATATATTTTGATCCATATAATGTAAATGATTATAATGGCTACTAGATTAAATATAAAATAATATATATTTAATCTTACATTCTCCCACTTAGCCGAGTACTCATTTACTATGAGTATTAGATAAGCCTGATCATGAGACCAACAGGTATGAAATGTTAACCTTCATGGATGCATCCTCAGGATTTCAGCAGATTCAAATGGAACCTTCTGACCAGGAGGATACTGCCTTCATGACACCAACAGGTATTTATTGTTATACGGCTATGCCTTTTGGTTTGAAAAATGCAGGTGCAACATACCAGAGATTGGTAAATATGATGTTCAAAGACAAGCTGGGGGACACCATGGAGGTATATATTGACGATATGGTGGTGAAATCTAAAAAGGCTGAGGATCACCTCCAGGATATCAAGGGAGCATTTGATATCCTGGATCAGTATAACATGAAGCTGAATCCTGCTAAGTGCCATTTCGGAGTGGGGGCAGGAAAGTTTCTAGGATATATGGTGACGAAAAGGGGGATAGAGGCAGCCCGGAGCATATTAAAGCTATCCTGGATATAAAATCACCCTCGAATATGAAGGATGTTCAACGGTTAACAGGCCGAGTAGCAGCATTGAAGAGATTTATTTCAAGATCCTCAGAAAAATGCAAGGAATTCTATGATATTCTCAAGAAGAATAAGAAGTTCGAATGGGGAGCAAAGCATGAAGCAGCCTTGCAGGATTTGGAGCGATATCTCTCGACTGCACCTCTACTGATGAAGCCTGAGAATGGTGAACCACTATCCCTATACCTCGCAGTATCAGGAAATGCTGTAAGTGTCGTCCTTGTAAAGGATCATGAAGGTCAGCAATATCCTGTTTATTATGTTAGTAAAAGTTTGTTAAATGCTGAAACTATATACTCTCATTTAGAAAAATTGATACTAGCATTAGTTATGGCATCAACGAAGCTTAGACATTACTTTGAGACACATAGGATTCATGTTAAAACAAATTATCCTGTCAAAAATGTGCTTAGGAAACCAGAGATGTCAGGCAGGATGGCCAAGTGGTCAGTGAAGTTGAGTGCTTATGATTTAGTATATGAACCTAGAAATGCCATAAAGTCTCAGGCTTTAGCTGACTTTGTGGTTGATTTCAGTAGTGACATTCAGGATGAGGTAGACCTATGTAACACCCCGAAAATATAAATCCTTATATTAAAATTTAAAAGTAAAATAAACAAGAGTCAATCAATTAGGAATCTTATATCAGTTAAGTACAAGCCTTGAAATAACTCATAATAGAGTTAAAACACTCAAACTTAAAGATAAATCAAAGTTGAGGGTGTAAACTTGTCAAAACTGAAAATTTGGTTACTAATTAATAAACAAAATAAAACCAAACACCCAAAAGCTGGTGTCTGGTCGAACAGAGAGCAAGGGGGCGACACAGGGTTTTCTTCAAACCCTTGTTTCATATCAAATCTCCAAATTGAAGCTTCAAATCTGCCCTAAATCAAGTCTTGAATGTAAATTAGTAATCCCCTTGTAGTAAGGATCAAAAGGTATGTAAAATTTTTATATTTTGATTCACCATAAATTCTAGGTTAATGGTGAATAGCTGAAATTGGACCTAAATAGGTCATGCATGAATGAATCTTGAAGCAATATGTTGTTTAGGATTAAACCCTAGATGATAAATTGTGAAAATCATTGCATGTCACTTGAAGAAATTACAATCACCATTGTAGGTGATTTATGATTATGTGAAGACTAGACAAGTACTAGGATTATGAATTTTAATCTGGAGAAAAACTGAATGGTATGATGAAATTCAGCAAATTGAATGTTTAAACGGATACAAGTGGCTTAATTATAGTGAAATTTGATGTTAAATTACAAGTCATGAACTTAGTAATAATGGTAGAAAAATCTGTCTCGTTAGGTGTTCGTAGTAATACCTAATCGAAGATTTAAATGCTAGAATAGTAGGAAAACGCAGAATTTATCATGACTCATAATGATGCGATTATGGTCATGAAAAGAGTTCTAAACAAATTGTAAAACTGAATTTTCTAGGCAAAGAGTCCGGATCATCAAGCGGACAAGCCGGAGGGAATTCATGGGGGAAAGGCGTGCTCTAGAGGTACGAAATTATCGTTTCGTTACAATATGTATTTATTTTGATAGATTTATGTAGTTTGGAAACATGGTAAACAAGGTAGATCAATATATCACGGATGCGACATTTCGTCTTAATCTAGTGAGACGGGTCAAAACAATTGTTAGAAATTTGATGCTTGAATTACCTTGTTTGATGATTAACTCTTGGTGTTTAAACGGGTCGAACAATCTAACAAGGCATGATTAATACTTCGGATTATGAGTGAAAAATCTTTGATGATTGGTTAATATATATTTACCATTTAAGTAATAAGAGGTTTTAATGCTCGGTATCATAGAAGAACTGAAATTCGAGAGTTAAAATCTTGGTGTAAAAATCAAACAAAGCAAAAACTTGAAATTCCAGGTACTACCGTAAATTACGGTAGTACCGTAATTTACGGTGGATGAAAATCGTTTACGGTGAAGACCCCCTGATTTACGGTGGTCATATGTCTTCAAAACTCACCGTAAATTACGGTACCGTAATTTACGGTGAACCCAGAAAAATTTTAATTTGTTTTATTTTAAGTTGATGTTTGGACTATATGTTTAAGTATTATGTACTAAAGTCAAAACTAATGTTTTTAATGGTTTTGACCCTAGGTGTTTAAATAGATCGTACGGATGGTGATCAAGCAATGACGAAGAACCGAACACAACTTTTGAAGCTTCCGCTATGTGTCTTAGTCTTACTTAAACTTTGTTAATGGGTTGTAAATCAATTCTCAAACAATTTTAAATGTTTTAATTTAGTCATGTGTTGACTACGTTTCATGATACTTCTAGAACATATGTAAATCTAATATCTTTTGGTATAAATAAGTATAAATTTATTAATTCTATTATAAATTTAAGGGTGTTACAAGTTGGTAATCAGAGCTCAAGGTTGTTAATAAGTGTTCGGTTCAAGCTTGATCGATCGTCCGGTAAGAATTAACTTGTTTTGTTAATAAATTATGTACTATGTATAGCATGAAAAGAGTGTGTAAGCTCACTCAAAAACAAGAAATGCATGAAACAAGAATGATTAAATCAAGTTACGAACTTGATTGAATTGAAACAAGAATGATTAAATCAAGTTACGAACTTGATTGAATTGAAACAAGAATGATTAAATCAAGTTACGAACTTGATTGAATTGAAACAAGAATGATTAGATCAAGTTATAAACTTGATTAAATCAAAACAAGTAAAGCATGTGTAATAAATGGAATGTTTAACAAACTATGTAAACATTTCAGAAATAGAGATGGCTGATGGAGGTAACGATAATGCGGTGCCAAGAGTCACCGAGCAAATGAAAGAAGTGATTGCCGAAGAGGTCGGAAAGGCGATTGAAAACAGCCTGTCGGGCTTTATTGATAAAATTCAAAACACAGTTCTGTCAATAGTAGAAGAAAGAATCAAGAAATTGGAAGATGATTCCAATTCAACAAAGGAAAAGCATGGTGGACGAAAGCCTTGTTCATACAAGGAATTCATGGCATGTAAACCACCAATATATAATGGGGAGGTTGATCCAATCGTGTGCCAACGATGGCTAAGTGATATCGAAGGAGTATTCGAGAGAACTCATTGTGATGAAAATGACTACGTAGCTTATGGTACGAGTCAATTAAGAGGCCAAGCGAAAGACTGGTGGGATAACAAAAAGAAGGAGATTGGAAGTGAAGTAGCTAAGGCCATGACATGGGAGGAGTTTAAGACGCCGTTTCTTAAACACCATAGCCCCAAGGCGGTCATAAATAAAATCAAGGAAGAGTTCATGCAACTCAGACACAAAGGTGAATCCATAGACAAGATCACGGGGATGTTTATGGACAAGATGAAGTTTTGTGATGATTTGATAACAAATGAAGAGCAAAAGGTCTATTATTATCATAACATGCTAAGCGCGGAGTATAGAGAATTCATAACCCCTTCAAAGTACGAGACCCTTACCGAGATTGTCAATGCTGCTCGGGAAAGGGAGATTGAATTGAAGAAGAGTATAGAACGGGGTGAACGAAGGGCACAAGATGTGAATCCAAGCCCTGCCAAGAAAGCAAGAACGAATGAATCAGCAAAGAAATCAGATGCTAAAGGTAGTACATCAGGTTGCAAAATTTGTGGGAAAAATCATGAAGGCGAATGTCGTTACAAGGATAAGCCTTGTCCCATATGCAAGAAAACGGGACATATGGCTATGTCGTGCCCGGAGAAAGTGACGGTTTGTTACAATTGTTATCGAACGGGTCACAAAAAGTCGGAATGCCCGGAACTGGTTGGAAAGAAAGATGGGCAGGAACCGAAAGGTGAAGCCCCAAAAGCAAAGGCAAGATCTTTTCAATTAACCGCCGCAGAAGCGAAGATTGAACCTGACGTGGTCTCAGGTATATTTGCTGTAAATTCAATTCCCGCACACGTGTTATTTGATACGGGTGCGAATAAATCCTTTGTTTCATATGGGTTTATTCGACATCCTTCATTTGTTCTAACCAAATTACCTGTGCCTTTAGAAGTAGAGATAGGTAATAACAAAAGCTTTATTGTTTGTGATGTATGTGAAAATTGTAAACTGAGCATCGATGATGAAGAATATTTGATAAATCTAATCCCGATGTCGATGGGAGAATTCCAAGTAGTTGTGGGGAGGGATTGGCTATCTCAATACCATGCAAAGGTCGTGTGTTTTCGCAAAGAGATAAAACTAACATCTCCGAGCGGAAAACACGTCACCATTTATGGCGAAAAAGGAGGCAACCCCATAGTATGTTCGATGTTGAAAGCTCACAAGCTCATGAAGCGAGGATGCAAGGCATTTATGATATTCGCTAATGAGCCAGAAAAAGAATCACGAAGGATTGGAGATGTACCGGTAGTACGAGATTATGAAGATGTTTTTCCGGAAGATTTACCGGGGATACCGCCAGAGCGGGAAGTAGAGTTCGGGATCGAATTGATTCCGGGCGCGAAACCCGTAGCAAAAGCCCCGTACCGACTTGTACCGTCGGAACTACAAGAGTTGATGTCCCAAATCCAAGACCTGCTTGACAAGGGATTCATAAGGCCGAGTGTGTCTCCTTGGGGCGCACCGATGTTGTTCGTGAGAAAGAAAGACGGGAGCATGCGTATGTGTATTGATTACCGGGAGTTAAACAAACTCACGGTAAAGAACCGATACCCGGTCCCGAGGATAGATGATTTATTCGACCAACTACAAGGTGCGAATTGGTTTTCCAAAATTGACCTTAGATCGGGGTATCATCAACTAAAGGTCAAAGAAGAAGATGTGCCGAAGACGGCTTTCCGCACGAGATACGGACATTACGAATTCCTCGTGATGTCATTTGGACTAACAAATGCACCCGCTGCTTTCATGGACCTCATGAACCGGGTTTGCAAGCCAATGTTGGATAAGTCGGTCATCGTGTTTATCGATGATATCTTGGTGTACTCGAGAAGTGAAGCTGAACACGCACACCACTTACAAGAAGTGTTAGAGACACTTAGGCGAGAGAAGTTATATGCAAAATTCTCTAAATGTGCCTTTTGGTTACGAGAGGTTCAATTTTTAGGCCATGTCATAAATGCCGACGGAGTATTGGTGGATCCGTCAAAGATAGAGGCTGTGTCAAAATGGAAACCTCCGAAGAACCCTTCAGAAATTAGAAGCTTTTTGGGGCTTGCAGGGTACTATAGGAGATTCATTCAAGATTTCTCCAAGATTGCGTCGCCGCTAACGAAACTAACCCAAAAGAAAGCAAAGTTTATTTGGGGAATCGATCAAGAAAAAGCGTTTCAAACGCTAAAAGAAAAGCTAACTCAAGCTCCGGTACTGACATTGCCGGACGGAGTCGAAGACATGGTGGTCTACTCGGATGCTTCATTATCGGGGCTCGGATGCGTGTTGATGCAACGGGGCAAGGTAATAGCCTATGCCTCGAGACAATTGAAGATGCACGAGAAGAAATACCCCACGCACGATCTCGAATTGGCAGCGGTAGTGTTCGCATTAAAAATATGGAGGCATTACTTGTATGGGGTAAAGTGCACCATATTCACCGATCACAAGAGCTTGAAATACTTCTTTGATCAGAAGGAGTTAAATATGCGACAAAGGCGATGGCTGGAAACGGTGAAGGATTACGACTGTGAGATACATTATCACCCCGGAAAAGCAAACGTGGTAGCGGACGCTCTAAGCAGAAAAGTGGACTATGTCCCAATACGAGTGAGGTCGATGCAACTCGTGGTGACCTCGGGTATACTTGAACGTATTCGAGAGGCGCAATTAGAAGCAGTAAAAGAAGAGAATTGGAAGAAAGAAAGAATAATTGGTCAATTGAAAGATTTGACGGATGGGAATCATGGGTTGAAGACTCGATCCGGAAGGATATGGGTCCCACATACTTGTGGAGTAAAGGCGCTTCTACTTAACGAAGCTCATAAATCCCGTTATTCGATTCATCCGGGTGCAACCAAGATGTACAATGATTTGAAACAAAATTATTGGTGGCCCGGAATGAAGAGGGACGTGGCGAAATATGTGGAAAAATGCTTGACATGTTTACAAGTCAAGGCGGAGCACCAGAAACCATACGGCAAACTCCAACCGTTAGAAATTCCGGTTTGGAAATGGGAACATATTACAATGGACCTGTTAACCAAGTTGCCTAAGACGAATCGTGGTTTTGATGCCATATGGGTAGTGGTGGATAGATTGACGAAAAGTGCTCACTTCATTCCGATTCGTGAGACTTATACGTCAGAAAAGATGTCAGAAGTCTATACCAATGAAATCATAGCACGTCATGGAGTGCCGGTGTCCATCGTGTCCGATAGGGATACCCGGTTTACCTCGAATTTCTGGCGTGATTTCCAAGAACAAATGGGGACCAAATTGTTCATTAGCACTGCGTACCATCCTCAAACGGATGGACAAAGTGAAAGAACGATACAAATATTGGGAGACATGCTACGGGCGTGTATAATCGACTTTGGAGGCAGTTGGGATGTTCACCTACCGTTAGTCGAGTTTTCGTATAACAACAGTTACCAATCTAGTATTAAAATGGCACCATACGAAATGCTTTACGGTAGGAAGTGTCGAACCCCGGTTTGTTGGGGTGAAGTTGGTCCACGTGAACTCGCCCACCAAGATATAGTACGAGCCACGAACGAAAAGATCGATAAAGTTCGGGCACACTTGAAAGCGGCTCAAGATAGGCAAAAGGCGTATGTTGATAAAAGGAAAAGGCCGATTGAATTTCAAGTCGGCGACATGGTCATGCTAAAAGTGTCCCCATGGAAAGGTGTTATTAGATTCAGAAAAAGGGGGAAGTTAAGCCCAAGGTTTATCGGGCCATTTAAAATTATCGGGAGAGTTGGCAAGGTAGCTTACCGTCTTGAACTACCGGAGGAGCTAAGTGGGATCCATGGCACGTTTCACGTATCGCAATTAAGAAAGTGCCTAGCAGACGAAACGACCTATATCCATTACGATGATATCGAAGTGGATAATAGTCTAAATTATGCGGTAAGACCGGTTGAAATTTTTGACAGAAAGGTCAAACGTTTACGAAATAAACAAATTGACCAAGTCAAAGTCAAATGGGAGCATAGGAAGGGTTCGGACACTACATGGGAGTCCGAAGAGGAGATGCGACGTCTTCACCCTACTTTATTTGGTACGTACTACGGTTTCGGGGACGAAACCTTTTTAAGGGGGTGGACTTGTAACACCCCGAAAATATAAATCCTTATATTAAAATTTAAAAGTAAAATAAACAAGAGTCAATCAATTAGGAATCTTATATCAGTTAAGTACAAGCCTTGAAATAACTCATAATAGAGTTAAAACACTCAAACTTAAAGATAAATCAAAGTTGAGGGTGTAAACTTGTCAAAACTGAAAATTTGGTTACTAATTAATAAACAAAATAAAACCAAACACCCAAAAGCTGGTGTCTGGTCGAACAGAGAGCAAGGGGGCGACACAGGGTTTTCTTCAAACCCTTGTTTCATATCAAATCTCCAAATTGAAGCTTCAAATCTGCCCTAAATCAAGTCTTGAATGTAAATTAGTAATCCCCTTGTAGTAAGGATCAAAAGGTATGTAAAATTTTTATATTTTGATTCACCATAAATTCTAGGTTAATGGTGAATAGCTGAAATTGGACCTAAATAGGTCATGCATGAATGAATCTTGAAGCAATATGTTGTTTAGGATTAAACCCTAGATGATAAATTGTGAAAATCATTGCATGTCACTTGAAGAAATTACAATCACCATTGTAGGTGATTTATGATTATGTGAAGACTAGACAAGTACTAGGATTATGAATTTTAATCTGGAGAAAAACTGAATGGTATGATGAAATTCAGCAAATTGAATGTTTAAACGGATACAAGTGGCTTAATTATAGTGAAATTTGATGTTAAATTACAAGTCATGAACTTAGTAATAATGGTAGAAAAATCTGTCTCGTTAGGTGTTCGTAGTAATACCTAATCGAAGATTTAAATGCTAGAATAGTAGGAAAACGCAGAATTTATCATGACTCATAATGATGCGATTATGGTCATGAAAAGAGTTCTAAACAAATTGTAAAACTGAATTTTCTAGGCAAAGAGTCCGGATCATCAAGCGGACAAGCCGGAGGGAATTCATGGGGGAAAGGCGTGCTCTAGAGGTACGAAATTATCGTTTCGTTACAATATGTATTTATTTTGATAGATTTATGTTATAGTTTGGAAACATGGTAAACAAGGTAGATCAATATATCACGGATGCGACATTTCGTCTTAATCTAGTGAGACGGGTCAAAACAATTGTTAGAAATTTGATGCTTGAATTACCTTGTTTGATGATTAACTCTTGGTGTTTAAACGGGTCGAACAATCTAACAAGGCATGATTAATACTTCGGATTATGAGTGAAAAATCTTTGATGATTGGTTAATATATATTTACCATTTAAGTAATAAGAGGTTTTAATGCTCGGTATCATAGAAGAACTGAAATTCGAGAGTTAAAATCTTGGTGTAAAAATCAAACAAAGCAAAAACTTGAAATTCCAGGTACTACCGTAAATTACGGTAGTACCGTAATTTACGGTGGATGAAAATCGTTTACGGTGAAGACCCCCTGATTTACGGTGGTCATATGTCTTCAAAACTCACCGTAAATTACGGTACCGTAATTTACGGTGAACCCAGAAAAATTTTAATTTGTTTTATTTTAAGTTGATGTTTGGACTATATGTTTAAGTATTATGTACTAAAGTCAAAACTAATGTTTTTAATGGTTTTGACCCTAGGTGTTTAAATAGATCGTACGGATGGTGATCAAGCAATGACGAAGAACCGAACACAACTTTTGAAGCTTCCGCTATGTGTCTTAGTCTTACTTAAACTTTGTTAATGGGTTGTAAATCAATTCTCAAACAATTTTAAATGTTTTAATTTAGTCATGTGTTGACTACGTTTCATGATACTTCTAGAACATATGTAAATCTAATATCTTTTGGTATAAATAAGTATAAATTTATTAATTCTACTATAAATTTAAGGGTGTTACAACCTAGAAGTCCAACAGTTAGGAGAATCCTCAGGATGCTGGACATTATATACTGATGGTGCATCCAATGTAAGAGGTGTAGGTTTAGGTATACTACTAAAATCGCCACAGGGGGACATACTACCCCAGGCCATTAGATGTGAATTTCCTGCTACTAATAATGAGGCAGAATATGAAGCTTTAATTGCAGGATTAGAGTTGGCTAAGAATATGAGTATCAAGAATTTGCAAGTATATGTTGACTCCTTGTTAATTACTAACCATTTTAATGGATCCTATGCAGTTAAGGGTGAGAAATTAATAGAATATCTCGATATTCTCAAAAAGTTAGCATGATATTTCGATGTTTTTACACTTGAACAGGTACCAAGAGAGGATAATGCTGAAGCAGATGTCTTAGCAAATTTGGGATCATCGATTAGGATCCAAGAAGGGACCCAAATACCAATATTACATGTCTTATATCCTGCAACGAATCCTCAGGATAAAGAAGTAGCGGCTATTCAGGATCCTGGAGCAGAGTATCCTTAAAAGGATCCTGAATCCTGGACGGCTCCAATCATGAGATATCTCAAGGAAGGACACATCCCTGGAAATGAAAATCCTAAGGCATTTAGGATGAAGGTATCACGATTCACTATTATAAATAATGTTTTATACAAGAAATCTCTTGCACGACCGTATTTGAGGTGTTTTGAGGATCCTGAAGCCAAAGAAGTACTTCAGGATATACATGAAGGGGATTGTGGTAACCATACTGGGGGTAGGTCATTATTCTCAAAAGTATTAAGGACAGGATATTATTGGCCGACAATGAGAAAAGATGCCGCAGAATATGCTCGAAGATGTGATGCATGTCAAAGACATAGTAACATATTACATCAGCCTACTGAACCGCTGTATCCTATTGTTTCCCCTTGGCCATTTATGAAGTGGGGTATGGATATAGTGGGAAAGCTTCCAAAGGCTCCAAGAGGGAAGGTTTTTATGTTGACAATGACAGATTATTTCTCCAAATGGGTTGAAGCCGAGGCATTTGTCCAAGTCAGGGATCAAGAAGTAGTATCCTTCATAAAGAGAAATATCCTGACCAGATTCGGAGTACCAGCCGAGATAATCTGTGACAATGGTTCTCAGTTTATAAGCAAGAGAACTACTGACTTTTGCAAGAGTTGGGGAATCAAAATGATAACATCTACTCCGGTACATCCTCAAGCGAATGGACAAGCAGAATCCTCAAACAAGATAATTGTCAATAACTTAAAGAAGAGACTTGGAGCCAAAAAAAGGAAGATGGGCAGAAGAATTACCCTTTGTTTTGTGGGCTGATAGGACAAAGGTAAAGAATGCAACAGGCCAAACCCCATTTTCCTTGGTATTTGGAGCAGAAGCAATGATTCCAACGAAAATGGCGATACCTACTGCAAGATCTATCCTACGGAATCCTGAACAGAATCCTGAAGCCTTATGTCAGGATTTGGATACTATAGATGAAAAAAAGGATGCAGCAAGGCTAAGGATGGCAGCATATCAACAAAGAATATCCAGAGCATATAACAAGAATATAAGGACTAGGAGATTTCGAGTTGGTGATTGGGTGCTAAGAAAGGCTTTTCAAAATACCACTAATCCTGCCGAGGGCAAGCTAGCTCCAAAATGGGAAGGACCATATGAAGTTGAGTCAGAAGCAGGGAAAGGAGCATATAGACTCAAGAATATGGAAGGGGATATGCTACCGAGATCCTGGAATGCAATACACTTAAAGCTCTATTTCAAGTAAGAATAGAATGTAATTTCTATCTCAAGATGGTATGAATTCTATCTCTTTTAAATATGTTTGATTTGATTTGTTCTTTGAAACCTAATACTAACTTAAGCATCGGAGAGGTGTTAGCCAAGCTAACACCCACCTTTGTTTAAGGATGTTTTGCAGTATATGCTCCAGGATATAGCCCCAGGATGCTCACTCAGGATACTTTGGAAGATTAGAGGATTGGCCCCCTCTCTCACGTATAAGGGATCCCGATCCCTTCACAGGTTTAAAGGTATTCACCTTTCTTCCGAATTGGGTTTAAACACCCCGCCTGGAGCGCAAGTTATTCGGGAATTGTTCAAGGTGGCGGGACCAGTCCATGTAAAAGTGGCTGACAATTTCGTTACTATTGGCTATATCCTGAATCCTAAAGGTATATGAGGATCGATCACCCTCTCTCACGAAAAGGTATTTTCATACTCTCTAAGGTTTAAAGGTTTTCACATTTCTAAGTCTTGGAGTTTATACACTCCCGTCTGTAGCGCACGAAAATTTGGGATTTCCCCCAGAATTCAAGGGATTTATCTCCAGTACATTCTTGGGTTTTACCCCTGTGACATGAAAAATTGTCTATACAATGGGAACTGATATCCAGAAGATTTCTAAGTATTTGAAGACATTGTACACAGGGGACATTCCTACTAAGGTAATGGTGTAAAGCTCAAAGGGTAAGGCTCGGAACTAATACACTAAGTGTCTCAGACAGGGGACATCTTTATTGGAAGAGTTGCAAGGGGATTGAAGTTTGAGAATAGGGTTATACCCTATTCCTGGTATGATCTTTCCTTTGTAAACATCGTTTAAGTTTTTGACAATACTATGTTTGGTAAAAGGTTAAACATCCTGATTAGGATAAATTCTTGGGATATATTCTCAAAATATATTTTCAAAATACTTTTCAGGATATTTGACTAAGATATATGAAACTGGTACTAGTTTGAAACTTTAGTTAAGCAAGTATCATCATAATAGGTTTGAAAATGGACTATCTTTTAATTTTCTCTAAAGGCGATTGAATTAATAAAAGTTTTGGTGATATATCACTGACTATATTTTGCAAAACTAAGGTCTATAATAAGAAAGACAGAAAGTGATAGCAAGAAAAATGAAAGATGAAATTACTGGAAATAAACGGTACTAGCTGATAACCAAAGGCTTCATCCTGAAACCCAGGACCCGTCCGCCTTCGGTTATCAAATTGTTCTAATGCAGGAAATAAAAATTGTTCATAAGACATAAAATTGTTCAGACAGAAGGAAATAAATTTTAGGGGGCAGTGCCTTCTTTGTTCGCGGTAATTTCAGCAGCATCCGCTTCGGCATTCTTCTCGGCATCAATGGCATTTTCAGCTGCTTTGGAGGATCCTTCGGTAGCTGGTTTGGTAGAAGTGCCGCTGAGGTTCTTTAGCTTTGTTTCCCAGGCGCCGACGTCCCAAGAAGGACATTCAAAGCCTAGTGCTTTAGCTTCTTGGGCCATTTTCAACCTGGCCTGGAGGAGAGAAGTGATGACAGAACTCTTAAGGCTTTCCCGGTAGCTGACCATATCCCGTTCATGTTGTGCGTGGGCAGCGTCAAGATCGGCCTGGGCTTGGAGAGTAGCTTTGTTGAGAGCAGTCTGATGTTCTTGAGTCATAGCCTTGAATTTCTCCTCATAATGACGAGATTTAGCGGATGCAATCATGCCTTGGTCGGAGATCGTGACTTCAGCTTTCTTTAATTTAGATTCAAGCGTCTTGTTGAGCCCGCAAGATTCCTGATACAGATGAACCAGACGCTCAAGACCCTGCAAAAATAGGAGGACAGGTATTGATTCTAATAGATACTTGTAAATGATATAAGCTGCAGGATATGGTTCAAGAATACCAACCTGGTTGAGAAAGGAAGTCATAAACCCGCTTGCTTCGATGAACCCGTAATTCTCATAGGGAAATGTGTCAGAAATGACGGGGGAGTCAGGCTCTTTCCTTTTACGGGAACTTGAACTCCGGGGCCTGGTAGCCGGAGAAGGTTTGGTAGTTACGATAGCTTTGGAACTGCTGGGTTTGGATGAGGCTATGGCCCTGGGACTAGGTTCCTTCTTGATCTGAACCTGATCAGAATAACTGTCCAACTCGTCGAGGTCAAAGACTTCAGAGATCTTGGCCGGTGCTGCATAAAGGAAAAAGTTTTACATTATTATTACTTTTCATTCTATTATGCTATACTAACTAACTATTTTAAAAGTAATCCTTACCAGACATTTCAGATGACGAGTATTGACTGGAACTCGGGACGTGTGTAGTAAAACTCCTGTCTATTGCAGGTAATTGGTAAACAGCCTTGATTCTTTTCTCTGATTCCGCAGTAGGGGGAGCTACTTCCTTGAAATTTACTGCAAAGGAATCAAAAAGAAGGATATTAAGAAAAGATAAATATTTAAAGGTACGTGTGAACGTTCACAATCCTACCGGTGGTTAACCACTCCACCGGAAGGTTATCACCCTCGTCAATGGAGTCTCGTTTGACAAAGAAAAATTTGCGTTGCCATCCATCTTCGTTTTTGGTGGCTTTAAGAATAAGGGGTTTGCTAGAAGTCAAGAAAAGCAAAAACCGGCTAGAGCCGTGGGATCGGAGGCGATAAGCAATAGGCAGATCCTCGATGCAGAGGTCGGGGCAGTGAAGGTTTTTGATTTGGTTAAGTACGATTAATACTCTCCAAACCATGGGCATTGTTTGAGCAAAAGAGATGCCGGTGGTTCGGAAGAATTGCATCATGAATTCGGGAAAGGGGTATCGAAGACCCAGCGAAAAAGGGTATGCTAAGCAGACCCAATCTGTGGAAGAAACATCCGATCGAATTGACCGATCGAACGATCTAAAGATTGTGTTATCAGGGAAAGCACCGGAAGCTCTCAAAGCTGCAATGTCTGCGTTGTCGAAAGCGCAGACCTCCTTTTCAGGATTTTTGAGAAGATTCTGCTGAGTGAAGGTCTCGGCAGCCATTACGAATAAGACAAGAAAAATTGACAGAAAGTGAATGAGAAATGGGGAATTACCTGGAGACTCTGTTATAGATATCTGCTTTTCAAACAAGAAGAGAGAAGATATAGGGGCATTGTGGATCTCCATTGAGCTAAAAGCGCGTTGGAGGTTATGATGTGATCTTGACCGTCGTTTCGTTTTAAATGCCTTGAATTACGGGATAGAAACTTTTAAAATATATCCGTTGGATTGGTATACCAACCGATATATTTGGGGACAATTGTTATGGGTCGTTTTCTAAGCATACATATCTTGACCAATATCCTGCTTTTTATTGTTTATTTATGACCAGGATGCTGGACGAGGATATTGCTAACATCTTGGGCGATATCCTGAGGTTGATCGAATTAATCACGTGCAGGTTAAAGACTGGGACTTGTCAACGGTCAAATGGACTTCATCTCCTCAAGACTCGGGCATATTTGTTATGGGAGAGACGTTGAACCCGAAAGACTAGGTCTACAACGTTCGACTAAGGAATATTCGCTGGATCCCGGTTATTTAGGATAGTTTGTTACATTTGTTTTACTATAAATAGATGGGGGCGGATCAGATTAAAGCACAACAAAACTTTCACACACTCTCGAACACTTTTGCTCTCTAGCTTGCAGCAGTCACTACACACAAACACTTGTAATCGAATTACATTGTAACACCTAGTTGATCCACACCACATCCTGCATTGTATCCTGATATTTGAAGCAATAGAAGAACAAGGCAGCTGCGATTGTCAGCTCCCGAGGTTTTGTGCCGGCGATCTAGATTGATCAAGGGCTTTCCTCGTACATCACGTGTCAACCTTTACTTTTCTGCTCATTGTTTGATCACAGATACAGTTCAATATCCTGAGCCGTATCCTGAAACTGTTTTTATAACTAACTTGGTTAACATATTTTTCACACATAATTTTAGCACACTACCTCACTTAACTAATTTGATCACTAAATTGCTTCGGTAATTTTTTACCAAAACAAAATGATACATCAGAAGCTCATTCAAGTAAAGCCATTTTGGTTTTGTAAAACATTATTTGATCCTTATTAATTAACTAACTAATTACAAAAAACCAATTATTTAGTAGCAAACCACCTGTTAGCACGGATCGAACTCATCATTAGTCAGTTATGAGCTAAATCTTAGTTCACATTAAACACCCTAAAATAATAAGGTTTCGAGTCAGGTCTCAAGTCAGTAATGAGATCTCGAGTCAGTTATGAGGTCTCGAGTGAGATCTCGAGTCAAGTCTCGACTCATCATTATGAGGTCTCGACTCATTAAGGTCTCGAGTCGCAACCTCAGTGTCTCGAGTCGTAATCATGGTCTCGACTGCTGTGAATTATGAGATCTCGACTCCTTATGTGGTCTCGAGTCGTGACCTTTATAGTCTCGAGTTATGACCTTATGGTCTCGAGTCGAGACCTTTGTCTCGAGTTGTACAGATTTAAGCCCTTAGTCAAAACCTCGGTGGTCTCGAGTCGAGACCTTATGATCTCGAGTCGAAATCGTTGTCTCGAGTTATAAACATTTGAGAACACTTATGATTTTGAGTCGAGTTCTTGTGGTCTCGAGTCGAGACCTTTGTCTCGGGTGGTTAAAACTTATCTCGAAACTTTTGTTACAGCTATTAATGTGAAAACATAACCGAAAATTCGAATTGTTAGGTATTTTGATATATGGTTTCCTGTTTTAGTGATGATCTAATTTTATCATAATATTTCGAAAATTATAACCGTATATCTTTTAATAGTTTTCGAATAAACTTAACAGATTAAATTTGATCAAACAGGGAAACAACACTCAAAAATCCAAATTATATTCCAAAACATAAAGGAATTTTCGAATTTTCCTAAGAACATATTATGAACCCTAAAAATAAAACATGATTCTGGAACCCGAAACCTGAATTTTAAGGCTTTAAACAGATTTCGGTACAATTAAGATTTACCATTATGATTCCGAGTCATTTAAAAAACATTCTTTTCCCGAAAAACATTGATCTCGGCACATATGACCCGAAAACAGCCGTGAGTTTTATTGAGTTTTCAAAACTTCTGTTTTCCAGATTTCAATCCCAGAATAATGGATCCGAAAACAGAACTGACTAATCAACATATGCTCTGATACCACATGTTGATCAGTTCTGTTTAGACATAATGGAAAACATGAAAACATACCTTTGATTGCATCAGCACAGGCCAGCAGAGAATCCAGATGGAGACGCAGCAACAGTGTTTGACATGATTGTCAGCTTGGTCTGGTTCCTCCTTAGGGTGCAATCTAATGATGGTGGAAAGGGAAACCGAATAAGGGAGTTCAGTTAGGAGAGAGGGGCGATTTCATGAGTGATGTTATTGTGTTAAGAGACTAACCCTTTAACCCTCTAATTATCTCCTTATATATGCACCCAAGAGGAAACCCTAATTAGTTAATAAGGGTAATTTGGCCCATCAACAATTACCAACTAATTATTTAATAGGATTGTTTTATATTTTGATCCATATAATGTAAATGATTATAATGGCTACTAGATTAAATATAAAATAATATATATTTAATCTTACAATCTTTACAAAACTAGAAAACAAATCTATCTTAAGACTTTGCAAGAGATGTTTATAGATTTTCCCAGCTATTCTGGAGAGGGTTATCTCTAGCCAATCTCCATCTAGCTGGAAAAGTATTCTCTCAGATCTCTTCATTTTTATCTTTATAGAAGGTCAAACTGTATTTGTAAATGGATGTATCTGTGCAAGTGAAGAACGAAAGAGGACATTCATATATATATATTGAAGTACCTCCGTTAAACACATGTAGTTTATGAATGTATTTTATTTGACAAGCTAGTTGGGGAAATGATTAATAATACAAATTGTCTAGCGGCCACGAGTTATTCCTTCCATTACTTGTAAATAGCATATATATGCCTCAGTCTTTGCCAAACTTCTTCACTTGAAGGCCTGTTCTTGGGTTTGTTTGCAACGCATTTTAATGCCAATGAAACACACTCGGAAACACCATGTAGGGGGTAGTTATGTTCAAGACGTGGATCTATTATTTCCTTTACATTTCTTCTATTTGATTGACTCAGAGTTGACCATTCCACTAAGTTCTGCTGCCCTTCAGGCAGATTGGGATCAAATGCCCTTCTACCTGATATACTTTCCAACAGCACCACTCCCATAGCATAGATGTCACTCTTCATAGACAAACGAACTGTAACATTGAAGGGTGTTCAGGATCACAACAAATTATAATGTTTTAAAATTTTACAAAATATGTGTTGTCTTTTGCCCAATCTGAATCCAAAATGGAGGCACTGACTTTTTGTATCAGTGAACTTGGTTTTTATATTTAAAACAAACCCTTGTTGTTAGAATACAAATTATAGACAAAAATGAGAAGCATAATGTTTATACCCATATCATTTGGTTTTATTAGGGCAAATATCATCTGCTCCACTTATTAATATCAGTTAAAAATAGAGTAACATACAAGCCTGGTAATATTCTGGGGCCATATAACCATGGGTTCCTGTAATCCCTGTACTAACATGTGTTTCATCATCATACGCATAGTCATATTTCGCCAACCCCAAATCCCCTATTTTTGCATTAAAACCCTGAAATAAGAAATTAAGAGTAAAAATAAGTGGTTAACTTGATGTTAAAGAAAAAGCTCAAAGTGGTTTGATAACCCCATCAATAATAAATAGGCTAAGAGTCCGTACTTCATCCAGTAGTATATTCGACGATTTTAAATCACGGTGTATGAGTTTTGCTAAATGCAAATAAGTTAGTCCACTGGCAACTCCTATCATTATTAAAAGTCGTGTTCCCCATGAAAGTGGTTCGGCAACATCAGGTCCATCTGCAATATTGTTCATCTTAGATATGTAGCTACTTAACTGCAATAAATCAACTATTGATATAAAGAAAATAATGAAAGATGGTTTTAGAGAGATACTAATATAGTTTACCTGTGAATAAAAAGTGATCAAAACTTTTGTTCGGCATGTATTCGTAAACAAGCAAGTGTTCGTGCTTCTGGCTGCAACATCCTAAGAGTCTAATGATATTAGGATGAGTCAACTGTCCTAAGACGTTCACCTGAGCCTGAACTTTTTTAAGTTAAATTTAGCAAAAAGATTCACAAAACAAAAACTTAAGTATTGATCTATAAAAGAGACTCCTAAGTTGCATTCACAAAAGAAAATCTAGAAATCCATTGGCTCATAATATTTTTGCAAAGTGCACGCAAAAGTTTATCAGAAAGCACGTAGTCGAGTGTGACACGTCTTTGACTTTGTATGTTTTGGTTTATTTTCTTATTCATTCATCTTTTTTTCGTGTTGAATGTTACTTTTTACCTTTTCGTTACTTTTTATAGATCATGTGTAGTGGGTCTTGAAGTTTGAGCCCATCTCTTGGACATTATACGACTAGTGGCGTCCTAGTCAACAAAGTGGCATTATCTCAATCTGACTTGAAGTTAAAAAGTGGTCTAGTGGTATAATACCCATAATGCCCTAAGTTACGAACTTCAAAATTTCTGGCCTTCATTATAGGTGTAACCTATGTAAATTTTGTGATACTTACCATCCATTCAACATATCCTCGACCGCTTTCATGATTGAGCCTTTTAATAGCAATAGCAATTCCTTCGCCATGTTTCGAAGGAGCTAATGTATTCTCAAACTTCCAAAACCTACCTCACCCAATAACAATTCTGGACTAAACTCTCTTGTAGCTGTTTTCAAATCATGAAACCTAAATTCTTTCACACTTGGGCTTGGGCTTGGACTTAGACTTTGGGAATCTAGGTGAACTTCTTTCATCTGTGGAAACATATTGTTGTCTGCAAGAACGTTACTACTAGCAATTCCATGGTTGCCCTTGCTAGTACTTGATAGCTTTGAATCACCTCGGCCTGAAACAGAAAATATAAACTCGTTAAAGTATCAACAGTACACAAGTATCAATTATATTGCCCATCGTCATATTAAACCAGTAATAGCAAGGTTACAACTCCACCTTAGACCTCTCCTAGTCCTCTCCTATGGGGTACATGATGTACACTATTTTACTCGAATAGGATAAAAAAAGAATGTTTGGGTATATTTTTGAATGTAATAAATAGATTGTTGTGTATTTATTTTTTATGATGTTCATATATGCAAAGACCGATACACGAAAATATAAAGAATATGTCCACACAAATATCATGAGGAGCCAGAAATACCAAAGTTTTCTCCGTTGGAAGAGAAGGGAAGCATATCAATCATTCTACCAAATAATGTTCTACGTGTAGCTTGCAATGACTTATTGAATTTCATTTGTAATGCCAATGCAGACTCAAGACTGACAACAACCTCAACCATGGTAGGTCGTTGTTTTGGACTATAGAGCAAACATCTCTCTGCAATTCTAACAAACTCCTTCAAGCATTTTGGGGATATTTCATTCCTTATATCTAAGTCAATTATCTGTTTCAAATTCCCTTCTTTGATAGAATCCTGAACCCATACCACCAAACTCCATTGCTCCTCGTCAAGACTTCTATCCACGGCACGCTTCCTACACAACACTTCCAACAAAACCACTCCAAAAGCATAAACATCTGACTTCCTTGTCAATTTTCCAGTTGTAAAATAATTGGGATCCAAATACCCAAAAGTGCCTTTAATAAGTGTGTTGACATAAGTAGATGGTTGATTCGTTGGGCCTATTTTCGACAATCCAAAGTCTGAAATTTTAGCCGCCCAACTCTCATGTAACAAAATATTAGAGCTCTTAACATCACGATGTATAACACCAGACTCAATTCCTGTACCAGTGTGTAGGTAGTGTAACCCACGACCAGCACCTATGCAGATGTTGAGTCGCTGAAGCCAAGAAAGAGGGGTACGGAGTTTATGAAGATGATCGTCAAGTGTTCCATTAGGCATATATTCATATACAAGTATCATCTCTTTTTCATAGTTACAATAACCAATCAAAGAAACGAGATTACAGTGGCGCAACATAGAAAGCATTTCCACTTCAGCCCAGAATTCTTCAGCTCCTTGATTGGACATGGAATCCAAACGTTTGATGGCAGTAACAACAAGACCTGACCCATAGTTTAAGATACCTTTGTAAACTTTCCCAAAACCTCCACTCCCAATTACCAATGATTCATCAAACTTTTTTGTTGCTGTTAGAATTTCATGAAATTGGAAATGACGACATGGTTGTGACTGTTGTATGGCGGAGGAGCTGGAGGGTTCAGACTCCTTGCCATCACCAGTAAAGAACATAATTATTGATGAACAGATGTGGATATCGATGGATAACCACAGATTTTGAGGATAAAGAACATAGATCCTTGGCAACTTGGAGGTCTTTCTCCTATAAAGAGATGTGGAACCCCTGGCGGTCCCCATCATTGACTGACTTTGTATTTGTATGTTCGTCTCCTAGTGGACACGTCCAGCACAAATTGAAGACACATTAATATCCTAACAACATAAGCAACAATCAGTTATTTTCCTAACTGATACTTAACCTTTAGGAAGAATGTCCTTCTTGATTAACAATTTAAGTTAACAAAGATAAGTGTTGTTTGTCCTCAAAAGTGCTCGCCACTCGCTCGTTGCTCAGAAAATGCTCACTCAATTTTTCGCTCGATTTCGGGTTGCTTTGTAAACGAGGCAAGCAAGAGCAAGCAAAGGTCCGCTCGGTTCGGCTCGAATATTTTTATATATATAGCCCAACTAAAAGCCCAACACCAAGTCTATTGAATCTTGGAATTGTAAATGGATTTAACCCAAATCATCTATAGCCCAACACCAAATCTAAGTCAATAAGCCTAAGATTATTTTTTTTGTTTTGCATATTGAATGCTTTTGGTTTTGACTTCGATTGGTCTTCACGTCTTCACGCTTTGATTAGAATCCGATGGTTGCTTGGACTTTAAAATGTGTTCTTTTTTTTTTTTTGTTTATGAATCAAACAATCTTATATTTGTATTTCTTGAACTTATATGTGTCTTGAGTGAATAACAATTGAGCGAAAACGAACAACATTTTGGGTGAAACTATTGTGACATTTAAATGTGAACATTTTGTATTAAAATATAAATTAAAATTGAAACCGGGCAAAACCGAGCTGCTCGGTTGTAAACAACGGAATTCGAGCAACGTTTTCTGCTCGTTTCCTTAAATTCGCACAAGTTCAAGCCGCTCGGTTTCAATTGGAGCAAAGTACGAGCCGACTCATGAATAGTTCTAATTCGGTCCGGCTCTTGCAATTTCCATATGTGTCACAACGTATCTCTTGATACATTAGTTGGTATGTCTTTTAGTTATAAGTTGTGTCATTAGTTGTATAACATATCCAACAAAAGAATTTGTATATTTAAAGGCATCCATTACACGTTTGAAGTCTATGTATAGCATCCTATATTTTTATTTGGCAAGCTAGTTGGGGAAACAATTAATAATACAAATCCACCATATTGCATGTAGCAATGTGTCCTGGATTTTCCTTCCATTACTTGTAAAGAGCATATATCTATTCCAATCTATGCAAAACTTCTTCACTTGAAGGCCTGCCTTTGGATGTTGCTGCAATGCATCTTAATGCCAATGCAACACATTCAAAAGCACCTTGTGGGGGTAATATTGTTCAAGACGTTGATTTGTTATTTTCTTTAGATAGCTTCTATATTGAACAGAAGTGGCCCATCAAACCAAGCTCTGCTCCCCATCAGCTGATTGAAATCTATTGGCTTTCTACCTGTTATACTTTCCAACAACACCGCTCCAAAACTACATATATTAATCTTTATAGTCAAATGACTAGTAAAATTACAGGGTGTACATGATATGTGATATGCACCAAATGCAACATATAAATTATATCAAATAAGGTATAAAATCAACCTTTTTAGTACTAATGTTGGAAAAAGTGTGTTTCTTTGTATACTTTTGACTTTCAGGATTAAAAGAGCTTAAATATACAAAAGTAACAAATTAACGGCAAAAACCAGCAAACATACAAAGGAAGGGAAGTTAATACATCATACCAACTCTAAGCTTCACCCCAAGACCAAAAACAATGAATCAGAAGATAAGCATGGGGTCGTGCCACCAAGGCATGGGGCCATGCCCCACTCAAGATTCCAGAAAGAAAAAGACAAACAGAAGCAGACAAGAGACACGGGTCGTGTCCCATGGACACGGGCCGTGATCAACTCTCGGGTATGCAAATCTTGGATAGTACAGCAAGTACAATGGCCACGGGGTCGTGTCGTTGACACACGGGGTCGTGCACACATACGGACTGACACAGCTCATTAAATGAAGACAGGGAAGAAGGGGGCACGAGGCCGTGTAAATTGTCTGTTTCCAACTATACATAGGGGTGCTTGGTTCAATTGCAATCCATCTCTTGACAAACCACTTCTCCCACCTCTGCCATCCTTTGGCAGCCTCTTCTCACCACTCTAACACCATCATCCACCACAACCGTTAGAGTATAGAGTGTGTAGTAGTCTCGAGATCCAAGATCGATCGTAAGAGCATTTGTCAAACTATGGCCATGCATGGTGAATTAAAAGAAACAGTAACTACGCAACCAGAGGGATTTGTCAAGAAAGGAGAAGAAGGTTAAGTGTACAGGCTAAAGAAAGCACTCTATGATTTGAAACAGGCTCCTAGAGCTTGGTATCACAGAATTGAAGCTTATTTCAAAAGAGAAGGGTTCAAAAAAATTAGTCATGATCATACACTACTCATTAAGAAGGTAATGAATAAAATTTTTATGGTAAGCTTGTATGTAGATGACCTGATTTATGCAAGAAGTGATAAAGTGATTTGTGACGATTTCAAAGAATCAATGAAGAATGAGTTCGACATGACAGATCTTGGTCAGATGAGGTATTTCTTAGGTGTTGAAGTAAATCAAACTGAAGAGGCAATAGAAATCAGTCAAAAGCAGTATGGAAAGGAAGTGGTGAAAAGATTTGGAATGGGGGAAGCAAATGTTGTTCATATACCTATGGTGCCAGGAGTTGTAGATGAAACCTTGTATAAAAGTCTGGTTGGTAGCCTTATGTATCTGACTATTACCAGACCATATATTATGTATGTTGTGAGTCTTATCTCAAGGTTTATGTCAAGTCCAAAGGAAGATCACTTTCTTGCAGCCAAAAGAATTCTGAGGTATGTTAGATGTACTCTAAACTATGGGCTGAGGTATGATAAAAGAAAGAAAGGAGGGTTGGTTGTGTACACTCACAGTAATTATGCTAGAGATTTTAAACAAAGAAAAAGTATCTCAGGATACATTTGCTTGTTAAGTGGTGCAGCAGTGTGTTGGTTCTCAAGAAAACAAGAGATAGTGACTTTGTCATCAGCTGAGGCAGAGTATGTAGTTTCTAGTTTATGTGCTTGTCATTGTGTGTGGATGAAAGGCTTATTAAAAGAAAGAGTTAAATGTCATTTTCATCCCTGTGGTTTGTTCATTATGCCAGTCCAGACCAAATTTCAAATTTGTACCATTTCCGTCCCTAACATTCTCGAAACGTATTTCATCCAAAAAAAACTAAGGTTGAATCGAATAATTGGACAAACCACAGGGATGAAAATGGCAACTAAGTCATGTTTTTTTGGACGGAACTGGCATGTTTCAAGAATGTCAGTGACGAAAATGGTACTAATTTGAAATTTAACCTGAATAGGCATAATTGGACAAGCCATAGGGACGAAAGTGGCAGCTAACTCTAAAAGAAATGGAAGAGGAGACAGGAACTATGACAATACATCCACAATAAAATTGTCAAAGAACCCAGTTATGTATAGAAGGACCAAGCATATAGACATTCGTTATCATTATTTGATGGAGTTGGTTGATAAGAGAATAGTTCACTTGGAGTTATGTGGCACTAAGCAACAAGTAGCAGATGGTATGACCAAGGTAGTTAAGGAGGAATCTTTCAATGCAATTCGAGAAGCTATGGGAGTTTGTGTTGTTAAACAAGACATTTGAAGATGGTCTTGTTTAAGGGGAGGAATTTATTGGATCTACAACGTTTTATTTAATGTTTTGTGTTTGTTTTTGTTTTCTATAAGTCCGAGTCTTTAGGTTGTTTAACGTTATTAAGTAGTGGGTAACTGGGTCATAAGGCTACATGGTATGGGGATGATCCTCCCTTGGAGGATGATCCGCCACGTAGGCGCCACATCACCATCCTTGGGATGATGGTCCATCCCACAAAACTAGTGGAAATGGGAGGATGATCCTACCCACCACTTTATTATTATTATTTTTAAATCTTCCACTTTTTTTTAACATTTAACAAATAAAATAAGAAAATATTTTCATTAATATTAAACAACATTACATAAACTTAAAAAAAAACATAAACGTTAAAAAAATCCTAATAAATTAAAAAAACATAAACTTAAAAAATCCTAAGGATTAAAAAATATTAAAAAAAAGCTACTAGTCATCGTCCTGCATGTGGTCGTCTGGTTCGTTTTGAGCGTTGTTCCAAATGTACTCCACTAAGTCTGTTTGTAGGTTATGATGTGTGTACTCGTTACGTAGAGAGAACATGTTCAAATCTTGTTGTTCCAAACTAACTGGAACAGAATTTCCGGTAGACACGTTTTCGTCGTACTCGCATATCGCTCTACCTTCGTCTTCAATGACCATGTTATGAAGGATGATACAAGCGTACATAATGTGTCGTAACCTCTTTGGTGTAGCCGAACGTGTTGGATGTTCAATGATATGCCATTTTTTTGTAGTACACCAAAAGCCCGTTCAATATTGTAACAACTCTCCTAGAACCTTTAATGTGACCCTAAACGCTCCCAAATACATCTCGTACACGAGAAACGGACCTGAATAACATTTATATTTATGAAAAACAAATAAAAATAAACAATTGATCCGCTCGCGGGCCGCGATGGATGAAGGGGTACTCCCTCGCGGGGCGCGAGGCCCCATTGCTTGCGAAGCACCTGTGATGCCATGTGTCGGACACGTGTCAGAACCCGGGGTGATGACTCATCAACCGTTGCCGCCTTTTAGGTCCTGGAAGCCCGCGACGGGCAGGCTCTAGGGCGCCGCGGGGTGCGACAGCTTGTGCGAACAACTATAAAAGGGGCAGGAGGAATCGGCATTTGCAAGTTGTTCAGATTTTCTAATTCTCTCTCAAACATTCTAAGGGCTAAAGCTATAGCCTAATACCCCCTAAGAAGCGAAGCTCTGCCTCGTTGTAAGTATTATAACCCTGCTATTACCCTACACGATTGATCTAGGATTCCATAATGCATGTCGGCTCTGCCCGACTTAGTCATTGGAATTCTGTCTCGTGTGTACACCCGATTGATATAGAACTACGTAATGTATGTCAAGGCCTTGCCTGACTCTGTCATTGGAGTTCTGTCTCGAGTTGTATGGTTAATGCAATTCGGGTTATTTTACTAACACTTATGCATTATTTAAATTAACCAGGAACCTATATTATTATCAGGAAGCTATAATATTACCAGGAAACCTGTAGGAATACCTAAGTCTACAAAGGTGAGTTTATCCTCTTTTTGTAAATCCTTTTATAAATTGTTTTACAAAACCTTAAATTTTTTAAAGTATAATTAGCAGTGATTGAGTCTTTGTAATTCTTCAATTACTGTCGGTATGTTGGGGTTTTGTATATAAAATATGGAAGATGTTACCATTGGACAACGAGATTGCCAATAAGTAATATGACCCACCAGTCAGGATTGACAGTACTGAATGAGTAATTGTATAGATATAAACATTGTGATCGCTCTCAATACTGTGAAATTATTAAAACTATTTTGATTAAACTGGGATTCACTCATAGTATTTTTTGCTGATAAAATGTTTTAAACACGTGTTTCAGGTAACTTAGTATGAAGCCTAAAAAAGCCAGCTGGAGAGCACTGAATGCTTAGAAAAGTGGCTATAAAAGTTACCTAAATAAAAAGGAGAATTGTTTTCAATAATTAAGGTTTATCCCTATAAACATATAACCAATGAAAGTCAGATTTTGTCCCACTTGTTTATTATAAATGTATTATCAGGAAAACTTGGGTTTTATCACATTTATTTATTTTAAACATTTTGGTGTTTAACTCTGATAAAATATTTCCTAACTACGGTCCTGGTGAAAATTTCCGATGCCAAATTAATAAACACCAATACCATCTGACTGGCTCATGGCTCCCGCTCCCAGGGCGGGGTCGGGGGTTGTGACAGAATGTCACACCCTCAAAATCCACCCGCGGAGTATCACCGCTTGGAGGCGTGACTGACCAGGATCAAGCCATCAATCATATTGAACATAACAAGTAATAAGTAAAATTCAACCACACAATATGAAAGGTGTTTCAAACCAAAAACGTAGTTAAGTGTTTAGCGGAAGCATAAATATAAAAACCCAATGTAAGTGTTAAATACGAAATAAAGTAATGTTTTTAACATGGCACACACTGCCATGTCCCACAACGACCGCGCCTCCCTGTGCAAGCTCCATGAGTACCTAACGACCTGCAAGGCATGTAGCAACGAATCAACAACAAAGTTGAGCAAGTTCACAGTTGGTTGTTTAGTTATTGCAATCGTTTCGTAAATCTTATGTTCGTTTTGTAAACCATGTATCATATTAGTTCGTATCGCGGTCTCCCAGACATGTTTGTGAAGATTGGTGGGGGTTTCCCATGTGTTACTAGACCACGCGTATCGACTGCTACAAAAATGTAAGAGGTGCCCTAAGTCAATGTCTATCAGCATTGACCCTTTGCCCATAGTCCATTAGTACACGCCCGTTCGGACGACACGGTGTGAGGTTTGTTAAACCTAATAGCGCTATCTACTAATGACCCGCTCCCCATAGGCCTCGGCGATTAAGTCGATAAATGAGGGACTTCAAGTGATAGAGTGATGGTCTTATGGTCGTACGTATCCTGTTGTATGGGGAATACGCAAGTTTGTAGTTACCGTTCAGTTCTTTAACCCATTCCCAACCCTTGGGAATCCCATGCCTTGGATAGAGTGTGAACTCACCTCGGTTTGCTCGGTATGCTTAACTATGTGCTCACAAGTAATCAATCAAGCCCTATAGTATGCACGTATACTCAATCAGTTCAAGATCATAAGGGTTTACATGCAAGTCTATGTCACAAAATGCTTAGGCAGTCATTATCAAGTAACACACAACAATTAATTCATGTTCATACCATTTGTGTTTCTCAGAATTAGGCTTTCAGTCTAATCTAACATGAGTCATCAATTAACAGGTTTAACGGAGTTAACAACTTAATAGGAGTAACATACATACAGGAATAATAAACTAACGGTGTTAGTTAACTAACAGAGTTAACAAACTAGTAAGGTTATATAATTAACAGAGTTACATGCATATCTTAACATAGTTAATAACTAACGGAGTTAACAAGTAACAGATTCAACATACTAGTTACAGATCATTAGCCGAAAACCCTATTTGGCGAAGACACTTATTGGCGAAATCACTAGGGTGACGAAATCCCAAAGTGATTTCGTCAAGCTTGGGTTTTCGTCGGGTAGTGTTTTCGTGGGTGGTGGGTTTTCGTCGGTTACATCATCGCCATCAACATCAGTTACATTCAACAACAACCCTAACCAACACTAACAATTACTACGGCTTCAACAAGCAATCACTCACTCATAACAGTGTATAACAACGATCAGTTTGGAACCATTACTTTATCATAACAGAATCATTGGAATTTACTTTCGTAACATAAGATCACATAATTACCAAAATTACTCCCATCATGATCCTACAGCATACGATTAGCATGAACAAATACCATTCATAAGATCATGAACCACAGCAAATCACAAGATTCGAAGCATCTATATTCTAACCTTAACCGTCATCATCATTATACCAAGCACGTGAACATTCTAACCGGATATATACACATATGCAGACACGTAACGATCTATCAACAGCCATACTCAAATAAGTAACAATACGAACTAACCGAAGCAGGAAGAATGATGAACTGGTTGCCAGAGAGAACTTGGGAAGTTCAATAATGCCGTCGCACAAGAATGAGACTCTAGGGTTTTCCAAATGCTCTATCATATTCGATGTTGGAGTTATAACGTAAACACATTTGGGCCAGCCGAACACCCTTGGGCCCAAGCCCATTCCCGGTTACAAACAGTGAAGGTGCCGAAAACACTGGGTTTTCGATGGGAGAGGTGGCGAAAACAGGGGTTTTCGTCCAACCTGTGTTTTCGTTCGGTGGGTGGGGTATTGGCCAAGGTTCTATTATTTTTGCAAGATATGTATACATATACATACATAATATACACATAACAATAACACTTATATAACACCTCGAATAAATATAAAATACAATTGCAATTAAGTACAAATTTAAATCGAATAGAGACCTTGAAAACTCGGGTTGTCACATTATCCCCAACTTGAAAGAAATTTCATCCCGAAATTTAGCACGTGGTTACTGAGGAAGCTAGTTGTGTTGTGTAGTTTACTAGTTTTCCTGGGGTGTCACATCATCCCCCAGTTGGTTTAGAATTTCGTCCCGAAATTCTGTAGTAGCTTCAGCCTCAGTAGTGGTTGTACTGTTTCTGAATAAGTGGGGATAGCTGAGTTTCATTTGATCTTCTCGTTCCCAGGTGAACTCTGGGCCATGATGGGAGTTCCAACGAACTCGAACAAGAGGTATTCTAGTGTGCTTGAGGACCTTAGCGTCTCGGTCCGTGATTTCAACTGGTTCCTCGACGAATCACAACTGATCGTCGATAGTGAGCTCCTTCAAAGGAACTATAAGGGTCTCATCTGACAGACACTTCTTCAGATTCGACACGTGAAAAACGTTGTGAACTGCACTGAGTTCCGTGGGCAGGTTTAGTTTGTAGGCCACTTTGCCTATTTTCTCTATGATTTCGAACGGTCCGACATATCGCGGATTGAGCTTGCCCCGTTTGCCAAAACGAACCACACCCTTCCAGGGTGAAACTTTGAGTAGCACTCGATCCCCAACTTGGAACTCGAGTGGTTTCCGACGCTTGTTAGCATATGCTTTCTGACGGTCGCGAGCTGCCGCCATGCGTTGTCGTATCTGAGCAATTCTTTCCGTTGCGTCTACCACCAGTTCAGGACCCGTGATCTGACTGTCACCCACCTCTGCCCAACAAAGAGGTGATCGGCATTTACGCCCGTACAATGCCTCAAATGGAGCGGCTTGAATGCTGGTGTGGTAACGGTTGTTGTACGAAAACTCCACCAACGGGAGATGTTTTTCCCAGCCGTTGCCGAAATCGATTACACATGCCCGCAGCATGTCTTCCAGGGTTTGGATGGTGCGTTCAGACTGCCCATCCGTTTGCGGGTGGTAAGTTGTGCTCATGTCTAATCGTGAGCCAAAGGATTTGTGCATCGCTTGCCAAAGTTCTGAAGTGAAACGTGCATCACGATCGGAAATAATAGAGGTTGGCACCCCGTGCCTCGAAACCACTTCCTTAAGGTAGACGTCTGCTAGAGTGGAGAACTTATCCGTTTCCTTAATAGCCAAAAAGTGTGCAGACTTTGTGAGTCGATCCACGATCACCCAAATAGTATCATTTCCACGTTGAGATCTAGGCAGACCAGTAACAAAATCCATGGAAATTTGCTCCCATTTCCATTGTGGTATCTCTGGTTGTTGGAGTAGGCCCGATGGTTTCTGGTATTCGGTCTTGACTCTCGCACAAGTCAAACATTTGCTAACGTAAGTTGCTATGTGAGCTTTCATGCTAGGCCAACAATATGTAGTTCTGAGATTGTGGTACATCTTATCCGAACCAGGATGCACCAAGTAGCGAGACTTATGTGCTTCATCCATTACAAGTTCTCGTAAGTTGCCATAGAGTGGGACCCAGATGCGTCCTGTTACATAGTAGGCGCCGTCTTCCTTTTGGTCTAATCATTGCCTTGAGCCGCGTAGAGCTTCAGCCCTGATGTTTTCTGGTTTCAATGCTTCTACCTGAGCATCTCCTATCTGTGCAGGAAGACTAGACTGGATGGTGAGTTGTAGTGCTCGCACACGCCTAGGTGTGGTATCTTTTCGACTGAGGGCGTCAGCCACAACATTGGCTTTGCCCGGATGGTACTTGATGGCACATTCGTAATCGTTCAGTAGCTCGACCCATCGACGTTGTCGCATGTTCAATTCCTTTTGCTTGATGATATGCTCGAGACTCCTGTGATCGGTGTAGATGGTGCACTTGGTACCGTACAGGTAATGTCTCCATATCTTGAGCGCGAAGACAACAGCTCCCAGCTCCAAATCGTGTGTAGTGTAATTCCTTTCGTGAATCTTAAGTTGGCGCGAGGCGTAAGCAATGACTTTATCCCGTTGCATCAATACACAGCCAAGACCCTGGATTGACGCGTCACAATAAACCACGAAGTCGTCTGTGCCCTCAGGCAATGAGAGGATAGGCGCGCTACAAAGTCTATCCTTTAAGTGCTGAAATGCTGATTCCTGTGCATTTCCCCAATGATATATAACGCCTTTCTGAGTTAGTGAGGTGAGGGGTTGTGCAATCTTGGAGAAGTCTTTGATGAACCTTCTGTAATAGCCCGCCAAACCCAAGAATTGGCGGATTTCTATTGGTGTACGAGGTGCAGGCCAGTTCCTGATCGAATCAACCTTGGATGGATCAACATGAATCCCATCCTTGTTTACCACGTGGCCTAGAAAGTGGACTTCACGAAGCCAGAAGTCGCATTTTGAAAACTTGGCGTACAGCTGTTCTGCTCGAAGGAGTTCCAAAATGAGTCATAAATGTTGCTCGTGTTCCTCCTGACTCTTGGAGTAAATCAGAATGTCGTCGATGAATACAATCACAAACTTATCAAAGTAAGGCTTGCACACCCTGTTCATAAGATCCATGAAGACTGCAGGCGCGTTTGTTAACCCGAATGGCATGACCAAAAACTCGTAATGGCCGTAGCGTGTTCTGAATGCTGTTTTGGAGACGTCCTCATCCCGAACTCTCAGTTGATGGTAGCCTGACCTCAAATCAATCTTTGAATAGTAGCTCGACCCTTGCAGCTGGTCGAACAAGTCGTCAATGCGTGGAAGAGGATAGCGATTCTTCACGGTCACCTTGTTTAGTTCCCGGTAATCTATGCACATACGGAAGGTACCATCTTTCTTCTTCACAAATAATACTGGAGCTCCCCAGGGCGAAGAGCTAGGATGAATGAAACCCTTATCCAAGAGTTCTTGCAATTGCTTAGACAGTTCTTCCAGTTCGGTTGGAGCTAAGCGATAAGGTGCTCGAGCTATGGGTGCTGCTCCAGGAGCTAGCTCGATTTGGAATTCGACCTGGCGATGAGGCGGTAGCCCAGGTAAATCTTCAGGAAACACTTGAGGAAAGTCGCGTACAACTGGAATATCCTCAATCTTCTTCTCTTTCGTAGATGCGTCAGTAAAAAGTGCTAAGATAGCGGTGTGACCCTTTCGCAAACACTTCTGGGCCTTAAGGAAGGAGATGATGCCCACTACAGCACCACTCTTGTCGCCTTGAATTTCGAGAGGTTCTTTGCCAGAACGGGGAATACGAACAATCTTCTCTTTGCATAGGATCTCTGCTTGCTGTTGGGATAACCAATCCATCCCAATGACGATGTCAAAACTACCCAACACTATAGGAATGAGATCGATAGAGAAAGTCTGACCAGCTAAGACGAGATTACAACCCTTAACTATGTGTGTGGCTTCTACACTCTTACTGTTGGCTAACTCTACGACATGCTTGGTGTCCAAGGGAGTTGGTGTGCGTTTTAACATTTGACTAACTTTTGGAGACACATAACTGGTATCGGCACCCGAATCAAATAAGACAGTAACATAAAAGTCATCCAGTAGAAACTTACCCCTCACGACGTTAGGATCATTCCTTGCATCACCCTGACCCAGCACGAACACTCGACCCCTGGCACCATCGTTTCCATCATTGTTTCCCCCGTTGTTGTTCCCATTGCCCTGATTATTGTTGTTGTTGTTCGGATTTTGATTTAACTGTGGGCAGTCCCGCTTGAAGTGGCCTTCAGCACCACACTGAAAGCATCCCCTGTTACCTCGCTGTCGCTGCTGGTTCTGTGGAGCTGGTGGTTGTTGTTGTTGGTTCTGATTCGCAGGTCGCGAGCTCCTGCAATCCTTAGCTTCATGACCCATCTTGAGACACCTCTGGCAATGACCCCTGTTGCACTAACCACTGTGGTGCCTGTTGCATGTGTTGCACTTTTGGTGGTTTCCTCGATATCCACCCTGCCCTTGACTACCAGAAGATTGCTGACCAGGACTCTGGTAGTCATCGATCTTTCGCTGCTGTGCATGGGACTGAACCGAAGTCGAACCCTTGCTGGAGGTTCCATCCCATTTTCGCTTGTTGTCACTAGGAGTAGCAGAAGTAGTAGTAGTAGTAGCACCGATGTGCTTAGGCAGCCTGTTCTGTTCCACTGCTTGGTCTGTGAGATGATGAGCAAGACGAGTAACATCCTGGATAGTAGCAACATTGGCAGAAGTCACATGACTTTGAATTTCTGGTACTAAGCCTTTGAGGTACAGCTCAATGCGCTTGATGGGAGGATCCACCATAGTTGGACATAATACTGCCAGTTCGTTGGATCGTTTCGTGTACGCTTCTATCTCTGACCCCGTCATCTTTAGGTTAAAGAACTCCACTTTCAGCTTGTGTATGTCATCACGACTACAGTATTCACGTTTGATCGGTTCCTTAAAATCATTCCATGGGGTGGCATTAGCAGCCGCCAGCCCCAGCATCTGAACTTGTGCGTTCCACCAAGTTAGCGCAGTGCCTTCGAGAGTACCAGTGGCATATTTCACCCTACGAGCCTCGGGGCATTCACACATTTCGAAGACTGACTCGAGCTTCTCGAACCAGTGGAGGAGTCCAACGGCCCCTTCAGTGCCACTGAAAGTAGTAGGACGACAGTCCATAAAAGTCTTGAAGGTGCACACAGGTGGCTGAGCGTGTTGACCTGTCGTGTGCGTAAGAGTAAACAAGATTAAGCACAAGTGTTGGGTTACGAGAGTAGGATCTAAAGATCCTAGAGTAAGTTGTGATGGCAGGTTATACATCCTGCCTGGGCAGCTGCGAGTGCTGCAGTAACTTGTTCAGTGATCAAAGCCGCCAACTGGGCTTGAGTTAAGTTAACGCATCCACTCACGATCTTCATATCAAAGGAAACATGAGTGAGAAAGGTTCGCGAAAGTGCGATGACAGAAGAGAGTAAGCACACATGTGTTTTCAAACAATAGTTGTTACATTTATCTAAGCATACCATGAGCAAAGTTCTATATAATCTAGCAAGTAGGCAATGTAAACAAAAATCGTATCACCTTGAGTATGTTTTCTTAGGAGAAAATTCGAGTATGCCCATCATTATCTCTTCTAGATTGACGGAGGAGGAGAAGAGGAAGCTAGTTGAGGTGCTAAAAGATCACAAGGATGCGATTTGTAAGGACCTGCAAAATGTCCTAAAACGACCCGTAAGTGAAAACCCGAACCCCTGAAACCCTAATGCACATGAAAAACCAAGAAAACAAGGTTTTTGGTTCTCAGGCGGGCCGCGTAAACAATAAGAGGACCCTTACGCGGGCCGCGTCAACTTAACGTTGACCAGATAAGCTTTCCGGGCCACGTGTTGCATGCGTGTCAACCCTACTCGTGACACATCAGGCCTACACGTAGGATAGGGGCCCTCGCGGGCCACGTAAGAATCAAGAGGAGTTTTACGCGGGCCGCGTAAAACTCAAAATCTGGCTATAAGTAGCCTGTGCATGGGGCTTTCATACTGTGTCAAAAATTTTAATCAAAAACGAAGTATACTGCATAAATTCGAAGTTTTAAGGTATCAAGGCGCTGCTACGATACAGGGTATTAACTCGATCGCTGCTACGATTCAATGTCCGATCGATTGAAACCAATCCGATGGATGTTTAAGTGCTGCTCAAACTCGGGTTATACTTTGTCATTCGTCGTGAATTCGATGGATGTTTAAGTATTGCACTTTGTCATTCGTCGTGAGGGTTTTGATCTCGTGAGTTATTGATGCGTGCGAAGTGTTATATATATTAGGTGTATATTTTAAGCCCCTTTAACACTTATTTTAGCCAAGTTTTAAATTTATAAAACACGATATTTTACTAACACTAAACACACATATGGGCAAGTGCACCCATCGTGAGCGTAGTATAGTGTTGGCAAGATACCGAGGTCGTCCAAGGACACAAGAGCTTTTAGTACCGGTTTATCCTCAACGTCTAATCAAAATAAAAAGTTTGGAAAAATGCTTTTAACTAAGAAAAATAAAAACTAACTAAAATGTTGAAAATAAAAATAAAAGAAAAACAGATAGACAAGATGAATCACTTGGTTCCGACTCGTATCTAGTATAACCTTTGATTATTTCCGCACTTTTGCACATAATTAAGAGATTATCTTAGTTATTGTAGTAGGCCCCTCTTTTGAAGGTGACGTTACCCTCACCCCAGTAGTTTGAGTCAGCAAGGATACAATCCTAAAAGGGTGGATTATTGGAAGATAATGAATTAAGTTATTAATGCAAATTATGGTAGGCCCCGCTTTTGCCGGTGACGTTACCCTCGACTAAGTAGTCTAAATCAGCAGGGATACAGTCCTAAATAGCCGGGTTATAGTATTAATAGTAGTTAACTTATGAGGGGATCAAAGAGTTTGGACCCCCGCCATCCAATACCGTGAAGCATTGAAGGAGGTCCTACTAAATTTGACCCAGGTCCATTGCAGGACCTCTAAACGCTGAACAATGGCAAGACCTTTACCAAACCGTTCCCTTAACCCCCGACCAGGTAGCCAACATACCTCCATATAGACCGTGGAGATATGAATGGTGAAAATCTTTTATTTTATATAGACAGTAAAATAATGTCAAGACACCACGGACAAACGATAAGGAAAGATCACCTTCAACATTAGTAACTAGTTATTAAAGTCATTAATACAAAACCAAATAAAAAGTGCAAAAGATTAGAAATAAAAAGTATTATACTAGACACTTTGTCTTCACCAAGTGATGTAAGAGACTTAGGCAAACATGGCCTTGATTGTCAAGAACTCTTACGATCAATCTTGGATCCCGAGACGACTCACACACTCTACGATGGACAATGGATGATGGTGGTGGATGATGGAGTTGTGATGGTGGTGGGTGGTGGATGAAGTGTGAGAGAGGTGGTGTGCCAAGGGATGAGTTGAAATGAAACCAAGCACTCCTATTTATAGGCTGAACAGAAGGCTGGGCACGGCCCCGTGTCCGCTGGACACGCCCCCGTGCCTGTCTGACACTCTCTCGCTTCATTAATTGTAATTCGCAATTACAATTAATGCGCCTGCTGTACTTTCGCCACGCCCCCGTGTTCACTGGGCACGGCCCGTGGTGGGCAATAGAAGCTTCTATAGGTTTGTCTTTTCTGCTGCTTCTTGGGCACGGCCCCGTGCTGGCTGAGCACGGGGCGTGTTCAGTCTTCTGTCTTCTCTATTTTGCTTGGGAAGATGCCGTTGAGGGGTCGGGCAGTCCACTTATGTTCCTTTTCTTGTATTTATGTTAGATTTAGCTGTCTTTTTGCTTCTTTTGTGAATTTGAGCTCATTTAATCCTGAAAATACAAAAGGAAGACAAAAACACTCTTTTTCCAACATTAGTACTTAAAAAGGGTTAGTTTTATGCCTCATTTGATGTAATTTATATGTTGCATTTTACACACATCAAATACCCCCACACTTGAACTTTTGCTTGTCCTCAAGCAAAACTCTTTAATATGTGGCTTACACTCCCAAATGGAATAGGTAGAAGAGAAGGTTTTGGGCTTGTCGTAGAGTGTCGGGATTTCCAAGATTCTTTATGTAGTTTTATTTTTATTTATTTACAATCCTATTCGTCATGATTTATTTAAAACTTTTCATAAGAAAAATTACTTATTTGGGCATAACATGCCTTTTTAAAATTCCATTTATATACAAGTTCACATACCTCACGGGAGAAATCACTCACACTCGGCTGAAGGTGTATTTTTAGTGAATCACTCGAGAGCGGCATGGAACTTATTCCTACCATAGGCTTGCCAAGCAATCAATCCTCCTCCTTTTTAACTTTTATACCTTTGTAAATATCAAGAGGACTTTGCGGGTGAATGGTTAGGCTTGGGTTAAAGGTAGGTGGTTGGGTTAGTGGTTAGTGGTTAGTAGAAAAAGGGTGAAAAAGCGTAACAAGTGTCGGTTTTCGGAGGATTTTCTATTTTTGTAACTTTTTACTCTGATGAAGCTTTTATTCAAACAAAGTTATTTTTGATGAACTTGTTTGTTTATTTTCTTTTGCTTCATCATCAACACATTTTTTTTTTCAATCATACGAAAAACCGAACTTGTTACTAAAACAAAGGGTTAAAAAATGAAAAAGGTTTTGGTGGGTAAAAGGGGTGTTTGGGTTATGAAATGAAAAGGTTTAGGCTCAAAGGGGCTAACTAGGGGGATTTTTGGGTAGGTGGTAAAAAAAATGGTGTAAAAGAAAAAAGGTTAGTCCTAATGCCTCTATCATTTACTTACTCGGGTTTAAGTTGATAAGGACCGGGAATGTATCGTCATGGCAAGTTCTAGAGTCGTAAGAACCAAGCGGCTATTCACACAAGAAACGAAAAATGAGCATTTAGTCTAAAGATGTAAATTTGTATGCTCAATAAAGGCTCAAAACTCACTTTTGTGGGAATGGGTTTTTATGTGATCAAGTATATATAATCAAATTTTAACTAAGTTTGCTATGCCTTTTCATAATTTTCTTATGTTGGTTCTTTTTATCACGACGCTATCGGTTGTAAATTTGTAAAAATATAACCTTTTTGAGAACTTGAATTTCCCGAGTTAAACCTAGACAAGTAAAAAAATGAAATTTTTGAAAAAAATTTGGGGTGATTAGCGGTTCCAATAGAGTTTTGTGTAAGGCTTGTATTTAGGACTTGCAAAATTTCAAGGTTTTAGCATCCCCCCACACTTAAATTACACATTGTCCTCAATGTGTCCCAAAAATAAATTTTTAGGTTGATTAGATGTGTAAAATGGTGTAAAAAGCAAAATTTTGTGTTACTGGCAATCTGGACACGACCCCGTGTTGAGTGGACACGACCCCGTGTTCAGGTGCCAGTAACAAGAACTTACAGAAGGTGAACACGGGGGCGTGTTGAGTGGACACGACCCCGTGTCCGGCAAAAATCTGCAGGACAGTAACCAAACAGCAGGTCTAGGAGGTGAGCACGGGGGCGTGTTGGCTGGACACGTCCCCGTGTGGACAGTCTGTAAACCTGAAAAACGGGTTTCTTCTCCCGGTTTTTCCATCCTGGCCCTATAAGTGCTGAGGCTTAGCACTTCAATCCTTGGTTTGTACCTGTTTCATCACTTAATACCACACCAAGTAACACAAACATCCTACTTTTACCATAGTTAATTGTTCCAAGCATAAAGTAAAAGAAAAAAAAATAAAACGGAAAATAAAAGTGGTCAAGGAAAGTAGATTGTTCAATCACCAATTGTTCGATAGATAAAGGGACTTAAACCTGTGGGCTCGCCATCAACCCGCTCCTGCTCCTTCAAACCCCCTACTCCATGTCTTCATCGCTATCATCACCTCCATCCCCATGCCCCGCCATATATTCCCGGATGCTGCCGATATCGTCTTGTATATCGTTGATGTTGCGTTCAATAGCTCCTACCCGGTGGTATGTGTTGTTGGCGAGGTTGTAGGCGTTCCTGGTACACATGAGGTTTTCCTGCATAAGATCATGTAAGCTTTGAAAGTTAGGAAAACCGCCTCCTTGTGAGGAGGATTGACCCGGATCACCATGGGGTTGATACTGGTAGTGGGGAGGTGGTGCGTGAAGAACTAGGGCCTCCTGCGGGTTCCATGCATAGCCTTGTGTCCTTTGGAAACTCACCGACCCGTCTTCCGCCTCATAAAGTAAGTTCATGGCTCGGCAAATGTGGTAGTCAACTCGTCCCGACCATGGGCTTCTTTCAAAGGACCTTGGAATTCGTGTGTAATTCTTGAAGAGACGGTACACCCATCCTCCGAAGAAGATAGGAGTTGGAGCGCGAGCAAGGCGGTTGAGATGCATGTTTCGTAACAGGAGATATGGAACATCCAGAGGCTTACGGTTGTGGATACAGTGAAGGACAACCAAATCTTTCAACCCTACAACGCCACTACTGTCGTGACGTTGGTTAAGGGAGTAGCTGAGAAGCCTGTGAATGTAGCGATAGAGCGGATCCCTTAGCTTAGTACTCTTGGTGCTGCTAGGGTTGTAAATTCCTTCACCGATTTGAGCCCATGCGGCTTGTCGTTCATTTTCATCCAAGTCTCGTAATCCCCCGGTATTTTCCTCGTTTCCCGATTCCTCTTCCCCGTACAGTCCTATTATAGCTCCAAACTGTGCCATAGAGATCGAGTACCTTGTCCCGCCACACCGAAATGCGACCCCTTCATTGTCGAATGGGTCACACCTTGCAGTGAAGGTGAAAGTACTGTAGAACTCCATGGTGCACTGATACACTGACCGAAGCCGAGTGTTTAATGCAACAGCTAGTGGTCCCGTAACGATGTTGTTGAATCGGTCCAGCTGGTTTACCAAGGTTAACAGGTCCGTGCATGCTCGTCTGGGGTACTCCTCGGGTCTTGTTTGAAGTATCTCGTATCTGTAGGATCGGATTGCGACCTAAACGAGTCGTTCGGAAGAGTTCTAGTCCGTTTCAAAGGCGGAAACAGAGAAACGGATCTATAAACAGCTTGATACACACTTTAATCTTCTTATATATTGATTTTACAACCTTTACAATCAGAAGGAAAACCGGCAGCACCTCGGTATCACTTGGCAAAAACTGTTACAAATGACAAGCACACTAACCTATTTATACTATCATAATTTCGCTTGAACTATACCTCACCTACTCAAGCGAAACCTCAAGTTTGACTTTCAAGCGAAATCTAGTTCTAATATATTACAGTTTCAAGCGAAACTTTCATGAAATATCATTTCTATTTTGTCTTTTGTGAGGATGATGTCATTGATGATGTCATCTTGATGATGTTATCATGACATCATGCTTGATCAACTTCGCAACGAACCGAGACTCGATATAAGACGAAGACGACAGATGTGTGCACCAACAGACTCCCCCTCAGATGTTGACGAGTCTTAAGTGTCGAGTCTTCACAATCTTCAGTCTTTATCACTCTAACATTCTTCAACTAATCTCCTCCTCGGATGATGTAACTCTCTCTAACAGACTCCCCCTCAAAACATGCTGGGATCGTAGTCTGGCTTTTACAGGATCAGAATCGAAAACTGGCTCTCTATCTGCTCAGAATCCAGGCTATCCTGCACATCCTCTACCCAAAAGTAAGTTTCACAAAATTTAACATTCAACAAATTTAGAAACTACTTATAGATATTTTCAAATCAACTCAAACACTTGACATCATTTTTAACAACTTATGTTTTTTATGAACCACTTTCATGAATATCAATTTCATTTCAAACATCTTTTAAACACACTTTCCCAAACCTGTTCGTCATGTTTAGCACTCGGAATTTTGAAAATCAGCTTTTCAACATCAGTCGTCTAAAATATTTTTGAATTTTTCAAAATTTAAGCTAAAACACACTGAAAATCTTTTTGGATTTTTGACATAACAGAAATGAAATCCAACAAAGAAATATTTACATACAATATTTTTGTGAGTTTGCGTAAGAGGATCATATCAGTTTATGAGACAAATCACCAACACCGTTAAGCTTCATTTCATTTTAAGTTCTAAACGATTCACTTAGATTGTCAGTATACTGATCCACTTAAATTTTCACACAAAGTTCAACTGTTTTGAGATATGAAATTAATGTCTTAAGAACTTAAACTCAATCATGTGTCCCACCTCAGAATATACTCCCGTATCCAGATCCCAATATTCAGTCTTACAGGTGAGTATACCTAGATGATATCTGTAAGGGGAATAAATTATGCAACCGTGATAGCTCAGGTCAGAACTTCCGTTCAGCAGAGAGCCTAGTTGACTTTTAGGTGTGTCCCCTTTAGAGGATCTTTTGAATTACAACAGCTATGATTAGCATTTTTCAATGTTTCATCATTTTTTAGCTGAGGGTGATGCTATATTTCAAGCAAGCAGAAAGTATTCTCCGGGGACTAGGCCATTGCTTCCGCATTATCAGAAGTCCCGGGATAATACCCCAGATATCACTGAGTATAAAGACCTAGTATCTCAGAAAGAGGGACCTTTCAAACAAGATTTCGGGGGTTACCCATATATCCAAGAGATGTTACCCACGAATTAAGCAAGTTTGAATTTAGGTTTATATCTCGTCACAATCTACTAAATGTGCAAAAACCTACTGGCACATCATCAGTGAGACCGTTTATCACATTTTAACTTTCCAATTCTTTAGCGTGTTGTGATAGTCCACTGATGTACTATCATTTCCTCTATTGTACAACAAAACTCATTTTCATTTTATCATATTTTTTACTTTTTCAAATTTTCAAATGTTTTTGGATTTTCTGAAATTTTTACTCCCCCTAAAATGCAAACACATTTTAGGAAAATTGAAAACCAACTGTACAATAAAGTGACAACTGATATCAAATCGCATCAATTCGCCATCCACTTGGCATAAACAATCAGAACTCCCCCTCACAACAAACTATTTTCCCATTGTGATTTCAAAACACTTAAGTTTGTTTTAATCAAATGGTTTTTCCGGAAAATAAGTTTTGTTGATTTTTAAACCACTTGTAGGTTAGGGGATAAACTCATCATTTTGTTTCTCAATCATTTGTAGAAAATCAGATACAATTTAATGTCCCTGATTTACCACTTGTAAGAATATTCCAATCAACCACTTGTAAGACGAAATCACTTTCGTGAATTTCTCAAGAAATGTGCCGATTCCTGCTCCACTTTTACCCACCTGGGAGCTCCGGCAAGTCCAGTTTTTACTCAAACATTATATCCACCCAAGCCTCACCAGCCTTGGGTGATTTTGGTACACATCTATCCCATCAACATTTTGATTTGTAAAACTCTTTTGCACCTTTTACCTTTCTATCAACCATCTTACCGAAAATGTGTTTGACTTTCCCATTGAAAGCCTTCTCAACATCAAATTCTCCCTTATCAGCGAAGAATTGATTTGAGATCTCTACCTTCCCAACTTTCGACTTCCAATTTTCCTTTGATAATGAAGGAAAATTTTCATCGTTCACCTCAGGAACGGAATTCACAATCTTTTTCTCAACAAATGACTCCTCTGATTTTATGGAATCAGATTCATTGTCAGAACTACTCTGAGAACTTTTAACAACCCATTTTTGTTTGCTTAAATCGACACTTCTTTTGTAAAACCGTTTTGAAGTTTCACCAACTTCCAAAGTCGATTTATCAACATTTTTCTTTTTCATTTCAGAGTTAGAAGAAACTCCCTGTTCTTGGTAGTTGGTCTTGGGGCAATTCCAAGCTATGTGTCCAACTTCCTGGCATTTAAAACAAGTTCTTCGATCAACTCTTTGAGCAAACTTTCTCACATTCTTCTTCACTTCAGCAAGAAACTCTTGATTGGATTGTTTCCAGAATGGTTTCTTCTGCTCATCTTCAGCACTTCCTCCTGCAACAAATTTTGTTTTTGGTTTATAAGTTTTCTGATTTTTATAATTTTCAGGAGGAATAAATCCTAAACCTTTCTTTTTGAAATTTTTGTTATAGTTTGGTTTCTTTTGAAAACCATAACCAGAACCATAACCCTTTTTCTTGTTCAATCTTTGTTGAACTCTTGAAGTGTACTTTTTAGGTTTTTCATTAAGATTTAAATCTTTTATATCAGAAATATTAATTTCTGTTAATTTGAAAACCTGTTTGATCATTTCAGTTTTTACACTTCTGATTGGAAATTCCTCATCAGAATATAATTTGTCTGAATCATTCAAAGTATATGCCACTTTGATTGACCCGTCATTCAAATTAGATTTTGATAATAGGAATTCTCTATTGTAAACCCTGTTAACCAGTGAACTCGGACTCTTTTCTGACGAACTCGGACTATCAGACTCAGACTCCGGTTTTGACTCCTCATCCGTATCCAACACCTGATCGACAACTTTCTTTACTAACTCAGACTCATGATCAGTGTCAGACGCTGTGAATGTAACATCAATATTGTCTGGTAATTCATCAATGATTTCAGACTTTAACTTGATGTTGACTGCCTTTTTTAGACGCTCCTCGTTAGGATTCCTGGGAGAATAAGTTTCATGGATCGTGGGCGGACATCTGTTATACTTGACACTTGGTTTCTTACCAGTATCAGTATCTTCAGTCTTTTTGTCCATGAACGCTTCTAGACCTGCAACAGTAGGATAAACACGATCAATCAAATAATCACAAGTAGTATAGCTTAGCAACAATCGTTTAATCCTTTCACTCTCAATCTTCTCAAGTTCTACTTCTTTCTTCAGTTTAGCACAATCTTCAATATACTCATTAATGACTTTCTGCTTTGTCATTAATGTTGCACTCATTTTATCCATTGCTTTTTCGGTTTCTGTATTCGTCTTTTTCAGACTATCAACTGTCCTGTTCAGCACATCGTACGACTCCTTTACATACTTCACATCAGACAGTAAATCTTCTTTAATCTTTTCAAGTTCAGCAATCTTCTTATCTTTCTCTTCACAAACTTGGCAAGATTCTAAACACTTCGAACACGGTTTTTCAACTTCAACCAATTTTTCAACTATCTTTTCAACCTCGACAGTCTTTTCAACTTCAACAAGTTTCTCAATTTCAACATTTTTTTCTACTTCAACAATTTTTTCAACTTCGACTAGTTTTTCAACTTCAACGAGTTTCTCCACCACTTTCTCCACTTCAACAACTTTCTCAACTACTTTCTCAGTTGCTAGTTCAACATTCGCTTCTCCAGCTTCTGTCTTTGTCTTTTCATCAGCTATCATTCTTGTTGCTTCCAACTCTTTCCTCAATCTTGCCATCTTCTTTTGATACAGCATCTCCATTTTATCTGCAAAAAACAAATTAAAACTAGTAGGGTCAATGCCTTTTCTAGCTCTGTTGAGATGTTCTTCCTCATCATCGGTATCCACATCACTTCCAAGATCTGAAAAAATTGGAATTCTTTTCTGATTAGTTTCATCTTCACCCTGAATTCTTGCAACACAAGCTGAACCAGGTATGTATTTGTCCCAACTAAATCCTTCAGCAACAAATTCATCATCTTGATGGATAAGTAAAGCTTTCTTCTTTCCATCTTCAATAGCATGACCATGTGCAGTTTGTGGTTGTTGAGCGATCTGATGAAAAATTGATTTCTGATAATAGTTGTTCTTTTCTTGATTTCTGGTTGCTTCTTTGCTTTTGCACTCTCTTTTAAAGTGTCCTTTTCCTTTGCAACGGAAACATGTAACTTTCGATTTGTCAAAACCCAGTTGAGAAGTAGCCATTCCTCGAAATTCATCTCTACCAGTAATCTCTTGAAACTTTTCAGCTCTTCTCCAAGCACTCGCTAAGCACCATTTGATATCCATCAATTCAAGTTCTTCAGCATCAATTTGGTCGTAATCCTCTTTTGTAAGCATCGGATTACCAATCTTCCCACCGATCAAACTTTCGTAAGACTCTAACATAGCAACCAGTGATGCCATGTCTTGCTTGGCAACTTCCGGAGACAGATTCTGACCATTTTGAATGTTTAAAGTAACATTGCACTGAAGATTTGTTGAGTTTTGTCGTTGAGAACTTGATGTTGTGCTGTTTGGATCAAAACTTGAGAACGAAGGTGAAGATCCACCACTTTGTGTCACACTACTACCCTTTGTTCCAGATGAATTGTCAGCACTGAAACCAGTTTGGATCTTTAGGCTCGGGCTGGGAGTAGCCTCAAACTTGTTCCCTTGGTAATACAAACTATATCTTGTTTGGCGTTTGGATTCGTCATGATAGCCGTTTTCTGAATATCCAACTCATGCTCTTCAATCTTTTGAATAAACTTTGCTAGACTCATATTCTCAGATTTTCTCATGTGTTTGATAATCAACAAATAAGTTCCCCATTTCTGTTGTGGTAATGCCTCAGCAAATTTATCCACCCATTCCTCATCATCCTTCTTTATATCCAATCTCCCCATTTCCAAGACAAGATGACAATATCTATCAATTGTCTGTTTCGTTGATTCGTAATCAAAAGCTACAAACATATCGAATGATTTCTTCAGCAACGCCTTTCTGTTTTTAATCATATCCGCGCTTCCTTTGAATTTCTGAATCAATGCTTCCCAAATTGACTTAGATGTATTGTCGTGTTGAAGCAAAACAAATATATCTTCTTTGATTGCCTGTTGAAGAATACTGATCATCATTTTCTCACTAGTATACTTCAATTTGTCAGCTTCTGTAAAGTCACAGAAATCCTTTACAAGCCCACGTTCGTTTTTCGGTTTCTCATAGTCTTTCTCCAACGAACACCATGCATCAAATTTGTAGGCTTGCACCCAGTTCTCAAATCGGTTTTTCCATCCCTGAAAATCTTCAATGTACATCAGCTTTGGCGGTTTCTGATGTGTCCCCGTTTCATTTTCACTGTATAAATTTTCAGCAGCAGTAACCGGAACGACTGGTGTGGCAAACGCGTTGTAGAAATCTTCTTCCATGTCTTCAGAAAAATTGATATATTTCGGCAAACACCTTGTAAGAACCTCGGTATCACTTCTAGAAAATTGTTACAAATGACAAGCACACTAACCTATTTATACTATCATAATTTCGCTTGAACTATACCTCACCTACTCAAGCGAAACCTCAAGTTTGACTTTCAAGCGAAATCTAGTTCTAATATATTACAGTTTCAAGCGAAACTTTCATGAAATATCATTTCTGTTTTGTCTTTTGTGAGGATGATGTCATTGATGATGTCATCATGACATCATGCTTGATCAACTTCGCAACGAACCGAGACTCGATATAAGACGAAGACGACAGATGTGTGCACCAACAGTATCTTGCCCTGGCATCGAGTTCACTTGCATTGAACCTTGTGAACTTTGCCATCTGAAAGAATACACCAAGAATTAGTACAAGACAATTAGATTTTTAAAGAAACTGCAAACAGTAGGCTGGACACGGCCCCGTGTTCAGCGGACACGGCCCCATGTCCAGGGGTCTGTTACTCAAAAATCCCATTTTTCGACCCGGTTTCGAAAACTTGAAAATTTGTGGTCCAATAGGTGCGGTTTCCCTCGAAAATGAAACCCTAAGTGCCGTTTTTCCCAAAATATCCCGTTTACCCTATCAATTTTATCTTTTTCGGTTCAAGAACAAGGGTTTTGGGTTTTTATGAGAAATCGGGTGAATCTATGAACAATACAAGTGTATCTACTTCCCTTAACACTAATCTAAATAAATGCAAACAGATCTAAACAAACATTTGAGGTTCGATCCGGATGATCTTCAAGAACCCTAGATTTTTCCCCAAATTTTTGGTGTTTTAACTACATGCAAGTAACTAATCTAACTACTAAAAGTGATAGAATCATACCTTGATGTTGTTAGAGCGATAGGAGACGTTGAAATTCTGCGAAAAATCGCCGGAAACCAGAGCTTTTTCGGGGAAACGGGGCGTGTGGAATGAAGTAACTGTTTTGAAAAAGGGGATTTATCCCGACTGCACCGCGGACACGGCCCCGTGTCCATCGGACACGGCCTCGTGCCGAGCGAGGTTTTGAAAATTTTTTTTTTTTTTTTTAGTGCTCGTGTGAGTGCCCTCTTTTTCCCATAAGCTATGGTTAGAAAACTTACCGCTTTATTTTGTTGTCTCAATCGTTCGTAACTTACCAGGCATGATGTTTTTATTCCTCCACCGTTTGAAACGAGATCTCTTCTTCTTCATCCTCAATGAATCCTTGATAGAGTTTCAGCCGTTGGCCATTGACTTTAAATGGAGGCCCATTTCGAGATTTAATTTCTACTGCACTGTGTGGAAAAATATGGGTGATGGAAAAAGGTCCTAACCACCTAGACTTTAATTTACCAGGAAACAATCGAAGTCGTGAATTAAACAAAAGAACTAGATCTCCTACCCGAAATTCATTAGGTTTAATATGTTTGTCATGCAAATTTTTCATTCTTTCCTTATAAATTTCAGAGTTTGAGTATGCATAATTCCTAAGCTCGTCTAATTCATTTAATTGACAAAATCGATTTTTACCAGCAAATTCTAAATCTAAGTTTACATTTTTGATTGCCCAGTAGGATTTGTGTGCAATTTCTACTGGTAAGTGACAATTTTTTCCATAGACTAGCTTATATGGGGTTGTACCTATTGTTGTTTTATAAGCAGTTCGAAAAGCCCATAAAGCATCATCTAATTTATCAGCCCATTCCTTTTTATTTATCCCTACGGTTTTTTCAAGTATTCGTTTTAAACCTCTATTAGTCACTTCGGCTTGTCCGTTGGTTTGAGGGTGATATGCTGTTGAGACCCGGTGATAGACCCCATATCTTGTTAAAAAAAATTCGAGTTGATGGTTGCAAAAATGGGTACCTCTATCACTTATTAAAGCTTTTGGTGTGCCAAAACGAGAGAATAACTTTTTCAGAAATTTTACCACGACTCTTCCATCATTTGTTGGAAGTGCCTCGGCCTCGGCCCATTTAGACAAGTAATCTATTGCCACAAGTATATATTTGTATCCTTTCGATGGTGGGAAAGGTCCCATAAAGTCGAGTCCTCACACATCAAAAATTTCACAAACAAGAATGCCATTTTGTGGCATTTCGTTTTTGGAAGAAATATTACCTGTTCTTTGGCAAGCATCACATGTTTTTACAAGACTTTGGGCATCTTTGTAAATGGTTGGCCAATAAAATCCTGAATCGAATACCTTTCGTGCGGTACTAGCAGCACCATGATGTCCTCCGTATGGACCTTCATGACAATGGCGGAGAATTCTTCGTGCTTCACTACCATGTACGCATCGTCGGACGAGTTGGTCGGCACACATTTTGAAAAGATATGGATCTTCCCAAAAGTAGTGTTTCACATTGGCAAAGAATTTTTTTTCTTTGATGATGTGGCCACCCTTTTGCGACTATACCGCTAGCTAGGTAGTTAGCATAGTCGGCGTACCATGGTTCTTCCTTATATTCCACCATTTCCAGGGACTCAGTTGGGAATTTTTCGTTGATTTGCTCGTCCCTGGTTACTTCCAAAGCTGGGTCTTCTAAGCGCGAAAGATGATCTGCAGCGGTGTTTTCTGCTCCTCTTTTGTCCTTGATTTCAATATCAAATTCTTGGAGGAGTAGAATCCACCGAATCAAACGTGGTTTTGCATCTTGCTTTTTGAAGAGATATCGGATGGCTGCATGATCTGTATAAACTATAGTTTTAGAAAAAAACAAGATAAGAACGAAATTTATCAAAAGCAAATACCACCGCTAGTAACTCTTTTTCAGTTGTTGTGTAATTTTCTTGTGCATCATTAAGTGTTTTACTAGCATAATAAATTGGGTGGAAATGCTTTTCTTTTCTTTGTCCCAAGACAGCTCCAACTGCAAAGTCACTAGCATCACACATGATTTCGAAAGGAAATTTCCAATCAGGCGCTATCATGATAGGTGCATTGACTAACATTTCTTTTAAGGTGAGAAATGCTTGATTGCAATCATTGTCAAAGATGAAAGGAGCATCTTTTTCAAGTAATTTTGTTAGAGGTCTAGAAATTTTAGAAAAGTCTTTGATAAACCGCCTATAGAATCCGGCATGCCCTAGGAAACTTCTGATAGCTCTTACGGAGGATGGAGGTGGTAATCTAGAAATGGTATCTATTTTAGCTCGATCCACCTCCATTCCTTCGCTTGAGATCTTGTGACCGAGTACTATTCCCTCCGTTACCATGAAATGGCATTTTTCCCAATTAAGGGCGAGGTTAGTTTCCTCACATCGGGATAGCATTCGTTCAAGGTTATCGAGGCATTGGTCATATGAATCCCCAAAGATAGAAAAGTCATCCATAAAGACTTCCATTGTCTTTTCTATCATGTCATGGAAGATGGCTACCATACAACGTTGGAATGTTGCCGGAGCATTACATAGACCAAACGGCATGCGTTGATAAGCAAAAGTTCCATAGGGACATGTGAAAGTTGTCTTTTCTTGGTCTTCGGGTGCTATCGGGATTTGAAAATAACCTGAAAACCCATCCAAGAAACAATAAAATTTATGACCGGATAGTCTTTCTAACATTTTATCAATGAAGGGTAAAGGAAAGTGATCCTTTCTTGTTGCTTCATTTAATCGTCTATAATCTATACATACTCTCCATCCTGTGACGGTTCTTGTTGGTATTAATTCATTTTTCTCGTTAGTTATTACCGTCATACCTCCTTTCTTTGGAACTACTTGGACAGGACTCACCCAAGGACTATCAGAGATAGGATAGATAAGTCCGGCGTCAAGTAGTTTGATGACTTCGTTTTTAACCACTTCTTGAACATTTGGATTTACTCGACGTTGTGGTTGTATGACCGATTTGTAGTCATCATTCATCAAAATTTTGTGTGTGCACATAGAAGGACTAATTCCTTTTATGTCTACAAGTTTCCAAGCTATTGCGTTTTTGTGTTTTTTCAAAAGATTAATTAATTTTTCCTTTTCTAAGTTATCTAATTCAGACGAAATAATTACAGGTAAATTACCATCTTTGTCTAGAAAAGCATATTCCAAACCTTTTGGAAGTTCTTTGAGCTCAAGTGGTGGGTCTTTGGGAGACTCCTTATTTGGTTGCTCATTTCGATCAAGAACTTTAAAAGTTTGTTCTATGGCGACTTCTTCTTCAACAAAGTGGTCAATCTCTTCACTTGTATCGGGTGGTTCATCTTCATCTTCAATTAGGGGGTCATTATTGCCGAAAGGATATTTCATTGACCGTTCAAGATCGACACTTCTTTTAAATGCCCCTAATTGAAGAGGTAGATTGTTGAACTTCCGGTTTTTCAAAGCTTCGTGAGTTTTTACAAATGGTCGCCCCAACACTAGAGGAGCGTCATCGAGGATGACAAAGTCGGTTGGGATTACCATTTGATTCGTTTGAACCAAGACATCTTTGTGACAACCCTCAAAATTTCAGGTACTGTACGAATTAATTAATCTTGATTACGTGCGTAATGATTGTGCTTGATTACAACTGACAAATTAAACTGCTTTATGAGTTCTGCATCATACATACATATGCATCATATTTTATACAGTCACTCCATTCATTACACACCTACATTAGTGACATACTTGATGCACTCAGCACAATTGACACACTGAACGGTTGATTCAGAAATAATGCTGACAATACCAACACATAGACAAACAATAGGTTGAGGGATCTATTTGACATTCTTTGAAACTTGCATTGTAACAATTACTGTATTTGTGTAACGCCTCGTATTTTCGTATCTTTATCCATATTTTTATCCTATGTTTCAAGGCCTTAATTATAATAAATTATTGTATACATATTCTAGATTCAATTCTACATTGCAAACACTTAATTTCGTTACGAAACCGAAAAACTATACAAAGATGTTTTTCTAATAAATTTTAGCGTAAAACTTTACAAAATGATTTTTAATAATTTTTAGAAATTGTTTTAGCATAAGTCCCTTTTATAAAAAGTGTTTGTTTTAATCAATAGTATTCAAAAAAAAAAACTGCTAGCGTGAATAGTACCCTGACGGGCACTATTCATCAGCAACTTCAAAGAACGTAAAAAAATGCAGAATTTGTCATTTGTTGACCCTTTTGCTGCCATTTTTGATCAATTTAAGCTCTCACCTACCCCCTACACTATAAATACAACCTCTCTAGACCTCATTTCACTTGCCAAACACTTCTAAATCATCAAAATCCTCTCTCAAATTCTGCATTTTTGAGAACAAGTGCAGAATTTTTCTTAATATACAAGTGAGTTCAAACTCACTTTTCTTCATCATTTCTTCATCAAATCTTCTGCTACAAAGCTTGGATCTTCTCTAGGATTGTTTCCAACAGATTATCTTGTTAATCTAAGGTACAACAACACCATTTCATGAACCAAACTTACTATTTTTGATGATTAATATTATACCTTATCTATGTTCATAATAACATGCATGAAACTTATATCCTACATACTTCTAATCAAAACCATGTTTAAGACACTTATGTATGATTAATTCTTATGAGTTTAGAGGTGTGAAAACCCTCTTAACTTTCTGTTACTAACTCTTAATTTTTGTTATTAATCACTAACATAAGAACAAACATTAAAACCATACCAATCTATCATAGTCTTGTGGTGGCAAGTGTTTTGGTTTTCCAACCGAGTCTACCATAATTCTTGTGATAAGATTTGTGTTTTGGGTTAAGCTAACTCAACTATTATCATAGTCTTGTGGTGGCAAGTGTTTTGGTTTTCCAACCGAGTCTACCATAATTCTTGTGATAAGAATTGTGTTTTGGGTTAAGTTAACTCAACTACAAACTCTATTATTATAATGTTGTATTTTCCTTTCAATCCGATCATACTCATGGTGATAGGTGATGGTAAATCATACCGTCCGATCATCTTTGTATTGATATGTGATTTTGGACATTAACATAACAATCTAACTCTTGGACTTAACTTACAAGGATTTAATTTACAAACTATATATATATATATATATATATATATATATATATATTATATTCCCATACACAATATATACTTACATAATAATTAATTCCTTTATAACATATTCATTTTCTGAGTCCTCTTGTTGGGGTATCCAAACCACATAGTTACCTTTTAAACAAGACACTACCGAATCCTATAGATTTAGGATTTCCAATAATCCAATTAAACATTATTGTTGATACACCTTCTATATTGTTGCATGTTCAAACAATTAGAGTGACGTGGAATCTTATTTCCAAGAACTCTCACATTTGCATACTCGTTAGGACTTACTCGTAATCAAGGTGAGTTCATGTCCCCCTTTTCTCTTAACTGTTTTCAGTTTTATACTTCGGGGGTGAAATACATGTTACAATTTACAGACAATTTTATACATGGTGTGAGTTCATGTCCCCCTTTTCTCTTAATTGTTTTCAGTTTTATACTTCGGGGGTGGAATACATGTTACAAATATTACAATGTCTACAAATGATATAATAACAAGAAACACTCTTGGTGAGAACGAGTACCAAGTATGTTACAACTAGTACAGACATTTGTGAGTTCATGTCCCCCTTTTCTTTTACTGTTTTCAGTTTTATACTTCGGGGGTGGAATACGTGTTACAACTAGTACAGACATTTGTGAGTTCATGTCCCCCTTTTCTCTTAATTGTTTTCAGTTTTATACTTCGGGGGTGGAATACATGTTACAAATATTACAATGTTTACAAATGATATAATAACAAGAAACACTCTTGGTGAGAACGAGTACCAAGTATGTTACAACTAGTACAGACATTTGTGAGTTCATGTCCCCCTTTTCTCTTAACTGTTTTCAGTTTTATACTTCGGGGGTGAAATACATGTTACAATTTACAGACGCTTTTATAAATGGTATGGTTAGCTTAAGGAGGGTTTAGACGCTTAGATCATGTGAAATGTGGGTACAACACTTAAGGCCATTAATCCTCGTTGTTAGGACCGAGGGACATGAGTGATAGATCTATTTGGGTGTAGCGAGCCCACACCTATGAGGCCGGGGAGGCCCATAGTGGTGACTGTGTCTTACAGCCGGAGGCCCGGTACAAATTTGCTAGGGTTGAGTACTTCCTGCACCGTTTCACACATACCAGTGGTTTTGCAACCCATTGGTGATCTCTTTTATTTTTTTTCCTTAATTGCTACATACCAGGGTTTTCATACAGACGCATTTCAATGGTTTATACAGACTCACTTATACATGAACTCGCTCAACTTTTGTTGATTTTTCAAACTACATGTATTTCAGGGAACTAGCAGGATCTGGTAGAGTATGCATGTGTCTAGCTGCGTTGAATAATAGATGTCATCCAGAGTTGTGAAGTTTGAGAGGTGTAACCTACTCCTGGACGGGTTATATGTCTCTAAACCTCGTCTTATCCAAAGTCTTTTGTGTCTTATGAACACGTTTTAAATAATTTGTGGTTTGTAACTTATTTCAAATGTCGATGTTTCTGAACAATGTTATGGTGGTATTTTCTCACTTTTATTAATGGATGAACATCTCGTATTTTTATCATATAGCATTGTTGTGATTGTTGCTATGGTATTAAGAAGTCACACCAAATAAACCCACGCTTCCGCAAAAGCCAGGGTGTGACAGCTTGGTATCAGAGCCTCGATAATAGCGAACTAGGATTCTTTCTCGAGTCTAGACTATGATCACTAGGGCTCTCACGAAAACATTTTTACAATTGCATACACGAAACGTCCAGATCCAGGGTACAAACATTTTTACAAAAAAAAAAGGCACAAATACACATTTCCAAAATTTATATTTCAGTCTTAGAGACTGAGGGAGTACAGCCTTAGAGGCTGGGGAGGTTCAGTCTTAGAGACTGAGGGGTTCAATCTTAGAGATTGGGGATGTTTAGTCTTAGAGACTGGAGGTTTGGTCTTAGAAACCAGGGAGTTAGTTTGAGAAACTAGGGAGTTCAGTCTAAGAGACTGGGAGGGATAGTCTGGGGAAGACTAGGATGATTACTTGCTTACATTGATTGTGACTTACATGCGTTATTGAACTATTTATTTTGTGTTATGACATGGGATGTTATGAGTTATTGTATTATTACATAAGCATATTACTTACTATACTTGCGAAGACCGAACCAATATGATCTTCTTTTAGAATATGCCTCCACGACGAGACACACGTTTGCCTACCACTGAAGCAGAATTTCAGGAACGCATTTCAAGAGCAATAGCAGATTATGAGGCATCGCGCGCCGAAACAAGCAGGAATAATTCAAACAACAACAACAACCCATCCAATGGCTGTACTTACAAACAATTCCTGGATGGTAAGCCCTTAAACTACGACGGCACTGGGGGTGCTGTAGCTTTCGTCAGGTGGACGGAAAAGACAGATTCGGTAATAAGGATGAGCAAGTGTGCTCCGGAGAACCAAGTTACTTACGTCTCAGGACTCTTTCTCGATGGGGCTTTATCCTGGTAGAACCTGCAAGTTCAAACTTTGGGAGAGACGGCGGCATATGCACTAACCTGGGCTGAGATGAAGGAGCTCATGAGAAAGAAATACTACTCACGTGCCGAAATACAGTAAACTATTTTGGAACGTATCATGGAAAAAGGGATCAAAAAGGGCAACGCCCAGAATCGAACTCAGGTCACTACTCTCACAAACATGCACATTAATCACTCCGTCAAGCCTCCTGATCATTCAAACTACTTAACCTTTAAATTTCAACTAAGCGACAACCTCGTTAATTCTTTTAAAATTGCCGCCAAGAACATGACAGCAACAACCATTTCCTTTTTCAAACATATATGCGCCGATTTTTTTTCCGGCTCCTGATTTCTCGGTAATTGATTTGAACACGCGTTTCCATTTTGTCGATCAGTGTGAACCTAGACTTTTGATAGCACAATTGCGGCTCATCATAAATCATTCCGGACTTTACGAAATTTGCATGAGCTATAAAAAAAAAAAAAAAAAAAAAAAAAAAAAAAAAAAAGGCTATCAACACCACACGATACTCTAGAAACTAACACCTTGCTCATCTATTCAAAACCTTTTGAATACTTTTATACACTTAAATCCTCTATGTCCCAAGGTACACTATATACATAAATTTTAATCTTCGTACCTACAGTTATACGAATACGTCTTATGCTTATACTTATACTCATACTACTCGTGCGTTTTATGTTTATACCCATACTTACGTGCATACTCATACTTAAACTTATACTTATGCTCGTATTTATATTTATATTCATACGTTTCATGCTTATACGTATACTCATACTACTCATACGTTTTATGTCTATGCTCATACATACGTGAATAATCATATTTATGCTCATACATTCATTCATACTTGTGGTTCATACCTGTGTACCCATACGCGAGCGTAATCCGAGTGATTCGCTTATGTGGTTCCTATACATACTTAAGCATGGACCTGCTCACATACCTTATTCTTACACACACATTCTTATTTTTCTTTGACGGAAATTTCACAAACTAGGCACCTAGCTCGGTTGGCTAGGCGCGCGAAAGGGTGTGGCCTAGACCCGGGTTCGATCCCGGGGACGACCGTTTCCACCATTTTTTTTTATTACCATACAAATTTAGAAATTTATCAATAACACGTTAAACGAAATTTTTGATACACCTTAAAAAAAATTTCTTTAAGTACCTACCCAAATTCATACACAACTAGTACAAGCTATGCGGATCATGCGACGATCAATATAATCACGGGTGCACACGGGATTATAGTGATTGGCTCATAAGAACCATAGAGTGTACTACTGAGTATGATAAAACACAGAACGTAACATGACACCGAATATGAAACAGACATAACATGGTCAAAACATGGTGGATACGCCGCTGGTACTTCCTGTATATAAGTGTTTTCACCACGTTACCAAACTTTCGTAAAACGTACCATGAGAAGTCCAATGTTTCGCAGACCTGTTTAGACCTAATATAAACTTTAAACAACTCACAACGCATTATATCCGATTATCCACGACGAGATTTCATTCTAAATACACTGCGTTCATCTATCCAACACTTATGCTATTCATATACTTACACTCTTTAAGGGTCATTCGTTCAAGTCTACCTCTTGAATAAATTTCGGGACGAAATTTTCTTAACGGGGGGAGAATGTGACAACCCTCAAAATTTCAGGTACTGTACGAATTAATTAATCTTGATTACGTGCGTAATGACTGTGCTTGATTACAACTGACAAATTAAACTGCTTTATGAGTTCTGCATCATACATACATATGCATCATATTTTATACAGTCACTCCATTCATTATACACCTACATTAGTGACATACTTGATGCACTCAGCACAATTGACACACTGAACGGTTGATTCAGAAATAATGCTGACAATACCAACACATAGACAAACAATAGGTTGAGGGATCTATTTGACATTCTTTGAAACTTGCATTGTAACAATTACTGTATTTGTGTAACGCCTCGTATTTTCGTATCTTTATCCATATTTTTATCCTATGTTTCAAGGCCTTAATTATAATAAATTATTGTATACATATTCTAGATTCAATTCTACATTGCAAACACTTAATTTCGTTACGAAACCGAAAAACTATACAAAGATGTTTTTCTAATAAATTTTAGCGTAAAACTTTACAAAATGATTTTTAATAATTTTTAGAAATTGTTTTAGCATAAGTCCCTTTTATAAAAAGTGTTTGTTTTAATCAATAGTATTCAAAAAAAAAACTGCTAGCGTGAATAGTACCCTGACGGGCACTATTCATCAGCAACTTCAAAGAACGTAAAAAAATGCAGAATTTGTCATTTGTTGACCCTTTTGCAGCCATTTTTTATCAATTTAAGCTCTCACCTACCCCCTACACTATAAATACAACCTCTCTAGACCTCATTTCACTTGCCAAACACTTCTAAATCATCAAAATCCTCTCTCAAATTCTGCATTTTTTAGAACAAGTGCAGAATTTTTCTTAATATACAAGTGAGTTCAAACTCACTTTTCTTCATCATTTCTTCATCAAATCTTCTGCTACAAAGCTTGGATCCTCTCTAGGATTGTTTCCAACAGATTATCTTGTTAATCTAAGGTACAACAACACCATTTCATGAACCAAACTTACTATTTTTGATGATTAATATTATACCTTATCTATGTTCATAATAACATGCATGAAACTTATATCCTACATACTTCTAATCAAAACCATGTTTAAGACACTTATGTATGATTAATTCTTATGAGTTTAGAGGTGTGAAAACCCTCTTAACTTTCTGTTACTAACTCTTAATTTTTGTTATTAATCACTAACATAAGAACAAACATTAAAACCATACCAATCTATCATAGTCTTGTGGTGGCAAGTGTTTTGGTTTTCCAACCGAGTCTACCATAATTCTTGTGATAAGATTTGTGTTTTGGGTTAAGCTAACTCAACTATTATCATAGTCTTGTGGTGGCAAGTGTTTTGGTTTTCCAACCGAGTCTACCATAATTCTTGTGATAAGAATTGTGTTTTGGGTTAAGTTAACTCAACTACAAACTCTATTATTAGAATGTTGTATTTTCCTTTCAATCCGATCATACTCATGGTGATAGGTGATGGTAAATCATACCGTCCGATCATCTTTGTATTGATATGTGATTTTGGACATTAACATAACAATCTAACTCTTGGACTTAACTTACAAGGATTTAATTTACAAACTATATATATATATATATATATATATATATATATATATATTCCCATACACAATATATACTTACATAATAATTAATTCCTTTATAACATATTCATTTTCCGAGTCCTCTTGTTGGGGTATCCAAACCACATAGTTACCTTTTAAACAAGACACTACCGAATCCTATAGATTTAGGATTTCCAATAATCCAATTAAACATTATTGTTGATACACCTTCTATATTGTTGCATGTTCAAACAATTAGAGTGACGTGGAATCTTATTTCCAAGAACTCTCACATTTGCATACTCGTTAGGACTTACTCGTAATCAAGGTGAGTTCATGTCCCCCTTTTCTCTTAACTGTTTTCAGTTTTATACTTCGGGGGTGAAATACATGTTACAATTTACAGACAATTTTATACATGGTGTGAGTTCATGTCCCCCTTTTCTCTTAATTGTTTTCAGTTTTATACTTCGGGGGTGGAATACATGTTACAAATATTACAATGTCTACAAATGATATAATAACAAGAAACACTCTTGGTGAGAACGAGTACCAAGTATGTTACAACTAGTACAGACATTTGTGAGTTCATGTCCCCCTTTTCTTTTACTGTTTTCAGTTTTATACTTTGGGGGTGGAATACGTGTTACAACTAGTACAGACATTTGTGAGTTCATGTCCCCCTTTTCTCTTAATTGTTTTCAGTTTTATACTTCGGGGGTGGAATACATGTTACAAATATTACAATGTTTACAAATGATATAATAACAAGAAACACTCTTGGTGAGAACGAGTACCAAGTATGTTACAACTAGTACAGACATTTGTGAGTTCATGTCCCCCTTTTCTCTTAACTGTTTTCAGTTTTATACTTCGGGGGTGAAATACATGTTACAATTTACAGACGCTTTTATAAATGGTATGGTTAGCTTAAGGAGGGTTTAGACGCTTAGATCATGTGAAAGGTGGGTACAACACTTAAGGCCATTAATCCTCGTTGTTAGGACCGAGGGACATGAGTGATAGATCTATTTGGGTGTAGCGAGCCCACCCATGAGGCCGGGGAGGCCCATAGTGGTGACTGTGTCTTACAGCCGGAGGCCCGGTATAAATTTGCTAGGGTTGAGTACTTCCTGCACCGTTTCACACATACCAGTGGTTTTGCAACCCATTGGTGATCTCTTTTATTTTTTTTTTCCTTAATTGCTACATACCAGGGTTTTCATACAGACGCATTTCAATGGTTTATACAGACTCACTTATACATGAACTCGCTCAACTTTTGTTGATTTTTCAAACTACATGTATTTCAGGGAACTAGCAGGATCTGGTAGAGTATGCATGTGTCTAGCTGCGTTGAATAATAGATGTCATCCAGAGTTGTGAAGTTTGAGAGGTGTAACCTACTCCTGGACGGGTTATATGTCTCTAAACCTCATCTTATCCAAAGTCTTTTGTGTCTTATGAACACGTTTTAAATAATTTGTGGTTTGTAACTTATTTCAAATGTCGATGTTTCTGAACAATGTTATGGTGGTATTTTCTCACTTTTATTAATGGATGAACATCTCGTATTTTTATCATATAGCATTGTTGTGATTGTTGCTATGGTATTAAGAAGTCACACCAAATAAACCCACGCTTCCACAAAAGCCAGGGTGTGACAATCTTCAACTATACCGATTGATTTTATTACTTTTCGATTGGATAGAAAAATGGGTATTTGAAGTGGAGAAAAATCACTAATACTTAATTTTTCGAAAATGTAGTTAGGCATTATGTTAACACAAAGATCTTTATCGATTGTGACATTACTAATAAACGAATTTTGAAAGAAACATGGAACCGGTGTAATGTTAATTTCAAATGGGTCTTCTTTTATTAGTGAGGTTTGATCATTAGTTAACTTAACACTTACCGTTTCGTCAATTTTAGTGTTAGTGTTTAACTCTTTTAAAAACTTAGCATGGGTGGGTACTAAACAATGATTTTCAAAAGAAGGTGACAAGAGATTAATTTCTTCAAAATTAGACTCTTCTTGAATTTTAACGTTGTTGGACTCACCTTTTTCGTTGTTTAACTCATGTGTCAGTTTTTCACTTATTTGTTCTTCCATTTTTACACTTTAGGTTATCTCTTCCTTTTTTAACTCTTCTCTTGCGCGGGACTCCTCTTCCCTTGCGCGAGCTTCTTTTATACATCGATCGATAACTCTAATGTGTTCTAATATCCTATCGGTCACTTCGGTTATAGAAAAGGAATCGGTATTTTCTAAGCTTGAATCCGGTTGTTCGATCCTTTGCTCCTCATAATACCCATATGAAGTAGATGGTTCACACCATTGTTCTTCATTGTAAGTATATGATGGATAAGGGTCGTAATTTTGTTCTTCGTAATACTCATATGAGGTGGGTTGTTCACGCCATGGTTCCTCATAATAAGCATACGAAATCTTGGTTCCTCAAAGTATGAGTAAGAAGGCTCATACCTTGGTTCATCAAAATATGAGTATGAGGGAGGAGGTTCATACCTTTGGTCTTCATAGGATGTGTATGAAGTCGATGGCTCGTACCTGGGCTCCTCATAGTAGGTGTATGAATTGGATGGTTGATATGAGTGATTATTTTGAACCGAGCGTGTGTTACGACAATTAGTGCAATAATTACCCCTATAATCATCCTCCTCATAGGTGTAGTTGTAACCTCCTGAGTATTGATCCATAAGAATCACTCAGCAGACCACAACCGAGTCTCGAGATCAGAAAACAAAAATAAAAACGGAAACAGAGGCTGGACACGGCCCCGTGTTCAGTGGACACGGCCCCGTGTTCAGGATCTGTATCTGGGCGTTTTAATTAAATTTACTGATTTCGTTGAGCACGGGGCGTGTTCAGTGAGCACGGCCCGTGTTCAAGCTTCTGTTACTGGGTGTTTTTATGAAAATGTGCAGCACGGCCCCGTGTTCAGTGAACACGGCCCCGTGTACAGGCTACTGTAAAATGCAAATCTAAACTAAAATGCAGAAAAATGTGCGCGCGTTAAAAAGGTTTTGAAAAAACTGATTAGGGCGTCGATTTTAAGCTTTCTTAAAATCCTTGTGTCCCCGGCAGCGGCGCCAAAAACTTGATGCGTGCGAAGTGTTATATATATTAGGTGTATATTTTAAGCCCCTTTAACACTTATTTTAGCCAAGTTTTAAATTTATAAAACACGATATTTTACTAACACTAAACACACATATGGGCAAGTGCACCCATCGTGAGCGTAGTATAGTGTTGGCAAGATACCGAGGTCGTCCAAGGACACAAGAGCTTTTAGTACCAGTTTATCCTCAACGTCTAATCAAAATAAAAAGTTTGGAAAAATGTTTTTAACTAAGAAAAATAAAAACTAACTAAAATACTGAAAATAAAAATAAAAGAAAAACAGATAGACAAGATGAATCACTTGGTTCCGACTCGTATCTAGTATAACCTTTGATTATTTCCGCACTTTTGCACATAATTAAGAGATTATCTTAGTTATTGTAGTAGGCCCCTCTTTTGAAGGTGACGTTACCCTCACCCCAGTAGTTTGAGTCAGCAAGGATACAATCCTAAAAGGGTGGATTATTGGAAGATAATGAATTAAGTTATTAATGCAAATTATGGTAGGCCCCGCTTTTGGCGGTGACGTTACCCTCGACTAAGTAGTCTGAGTCAGCAAGGATACAGTCCTAAATAGCCGGGTTATAGTATTAATAGTAGTTAACTTATGAGGGGATCAAAGAGTTTGGACCCCCGCCATCCAATACCGTGAAGCATTGAAGGAGGTCCTACTAAATTTGACCCAGGTCCATTGCAGGACCTCTAAACGCTGAACAATGGCAAGACCTTTACCAAACCGTTCCCTTAACCCCCGACCAGGTAGCCAACATACCTCCATATAGACCGTGGAGATATGAATGGTGAAAATCTTTTATTTTATATAGACAGTAAAATAATGCCAAGACACCACGGACAAACGATAAGGAAAGATCACCTTCAACATAAGTAACTAGTTATTAAAGTCATTAATACAAAACCAAATAAAAAGTGCAAAAGATTAGAAATAAAAAGTATTATACTAGACACTTTGTCTTCACCAAGTGATGTAAGAGACTTAGGCAAACATGGCCTTGATTGTCAAGAACTCTTACGATCAATCTTGGATCCCGAGACGACTCACACACTCTACGATGGACAATGGATGATGGTGGTGGATGATGGTGTTGTGATGGTGGTGGGTGGTGGATGAAGTGTGAGAGAGGTGGTGTGCCAAGGGATGAGTTGAAATGAAACCAAGCACTCCTATTTATAGGCTGAACAGAAGGCTGGGCACGGCCCCGTGTCCGCTGGACACGCCCCCGTGCCTGTCTGACACTCTCTCTCTTCATTAATTGTAATTCGCAATTACAATTAATGCGTCTGCTGTACTTTCGCCACGCCCCCGTGTTCACTGGGCACGGCCCGTGGTGGGCAATAGAAGCTTCTATAGGTTTGTCTTTTCTGCTGCTTCTTGGGCACGGCCCCGTGCTGGCTGAGCACGGGGCGTGTTCAGTCTTCTGTCTTCTCTATTTTGCTTGGGAAGATGCCGTTGAGGGGTCGGGCAGTCCACTTATGTTCCTTTTCTTGTATTTATGTTAGATTTAGCTGTCTTTTTGCTTCTTTTGTGAATTTGAGCTCATTTAATCCTGAAAATACAAAAGGAAGACAAAAACACTCTTTTTCCAACATTAGTACTTAAAAAGGGTTAGTTTTATGCCTCATTTGATGTAATTTATATGTTGCATTTTACACACATCAGTTATCGTAAATGTTGTATTAAGTTACTGACCTAGTTCGTATTCATTGTCATTTAATTTAGGTTCCAAGGCTTATCAGTAGGCTAAACTCTGCCCGTTTAAACTTGCAATGTGAGTCATTCTCTTTTTATTAAAAGTGTTTTACAATACTCCAACTATTTTCAAAGTTATAATTACAGGGATTAAGTCATGGTTATCTTGAATCACTGGATAGTGGGGTATTGTGCACATTACTAATTTCTCACGGCTAGGTTCATCAACCTAACAGTGATAATCATCACTACTTGGGTGAAAGGACCCAATAGTGGTATGACCATCGTCACCAGGAGGTGACACGGCGCCAGATAAAAATAAGATAAAAGCCATTGTAATCGCTCTTATGCTGTAATTTATAACTAATGTGTTGTTTTATTTAACCTGAGTGACTCGCCAGTATTTCCCCGCTGATAAAATATTTTTCAAAACATGTTTCACGTGACCTACTGTGAATCAAGGAAAACGTGCTACGGAGCACTAACAAGCTTGAAGTGGTGGCTCAATAAAATAAATAACATGTTTTGTAAAACAGGGAATTTCCTTATGAAATTCCTCTATTGTAAATTACGGGGTTTATCCCAGATTATGAAATAAAATAATTGGGCATTTTCAAGTTTTAAAAGATCCTGTTAAACTTCCGCTGTCAACTCAAATAATAAAATACCACGGGTTTCTGTTCCGCGGCTCCTGGACCAGGTCACACCGGGACGGGGGCCGTGACACGATTGCTTGGAAGTTGTCCGATATTAAGGGGATTAGCCCCGCTTTTTGTACCCACCGTATTCTTATGGAGGATGAATTTAAACCGGTGGTGCATTCTCAAAGGCGCTTAAATCCCAACATGAAAGAATTTGTTAGAAAAGAGGTGTTGAAGCTAATGGAAGCCGGTTTAATTTACCCCATATCCGATTCTTCATGGGTGAGCCCTACCCAAGTTGTCCCTAAGAAGGGGGGGATGACCGTTGTCGTGAACGAGAAAAACGAGCTTATCCCTTCTCGTACGGTCACCGGTGGGCGTGTGTGTATCGACTACCGCAAGCTTAATGACGCCACCTGAAAAGACCATTTCCCACTCCCATTTATCGATCAAATGTTGGAGCGTCTCGCGTGTGACAACCGTCACTTTTCCGTACATTCCGTACACGAAATGAACAGTAATTTGTGCTTAAATGACTGTGCATGATCTGGTTTACCAGACAAATAAATTTCTGAATTCCATGCAAGTGAATTCATGTACATTTTGTGCTACAAAATATAGCTTTATGCATAAACGAGAGCGTTGCGTCAGAAATATTAGTAAACTCACCGGTAAGACACATCGTGTCAACAGAACTGCAGAAAGCAGTCAGACATTAGAATTGAGGCCTAGGTGTAGGTCCGACGACAAAAGTACATTAAAACCCAAGAGTACATGTAAGGGTTTAATTTATAGACATTGCGAAAGCAAAAATAAGCACTAAAAAGCACCCGAAACGCACTTTAAGTGCATAATTTTGTATAATTCAGCTCAATTCAGCATTTAAACATATGAATATTATGCAGAAATTTCGTTTTATCATCCAGAATATTTCCCTAAGTGTTGGGAATTGAAAGGGTACAAGAAGGGTACTTAAAAGACACTAAAAAGTGTGATTTAGCACTTTAACGAACCAGTGTCTAACCGAACAACCGGATAATACCCGGAACACCAAAATAATGCTAGAAGCATTGTCTTTATTTTTCTAAGCTAGTTAGGGTCCCCGAATACCCTAACACCCGTTGTAAATTACAACACACTAGTAACTAATTTTAAATCTCTAAATTAACTAACTAAACCTTAACTTATTAGTTAAGAATCAACCATGGAACCCCCCCCCCCCCCCCCATAACCGAACTCGGTTAGTATGAGGGAACACCCACCACATGTTTGAATATAATAATCTTGAGTGCTAAATATCTAGAGGACATAGAATCCATTGGGTAAATGAAATAAATGGGCTATAAATATGTTTAAGGGATAATCACAATCATTCTCTTCACTTAACAAAAATTCACTCCTCTCTCCCTCTCTATAAACTCTCGGCCGAACACCCCCTATATCATCCATCCATCTTTCGATCTTGATCATCTCATTCCAAGCTTATACAAGGGTTAAGGATCTCATACAAAGGAGATCGGTGCATTCGGAACGCGAAGGACCTCACCCTATTGCTTTTATCCACTCATTCTTCGACTAGTTTCTTCCCTAGCCTCGAGCTAGTAGTAAGTTGCTTTAAACACACCCTCGATCTGTTTTAAAGTGGTTAAAAAGAACTTTGTCGGTTAAAATCTATGAACGTACAAGATGACATGGTAAAAGTCTACTAAAATGATGAATATGATGGTTAAAAGCTAAGTTGTTGTGTAAATCTTGTAAGATTTGTTTTGTGTAATTATTTAGTGCCGATCTATGTTGTGGTAGCTCGGATCATCGTCTAACCCGGATTGGTCGTGATCATGGATCATGACATAGAGTTTGTTTAAGTGTACAAAGGGTTAAATGATGAAACTCTACCACACACTAAACATGAACTTGTGTAAAATCGACTTTACTTACGAAATAGTGTTTAAAACTAGTAGATCTACGGATCTACAAGTGGTATTTTCGAAGAACCAACTGTAAGACAAAACCATGTTTTAAGACCGGATCTTTCCTAAACTAAAGGTGTTTTTGAGAACCAAAAAGTGTGCAGACACTTGTGTAACGAAAGAATTTAACAAAGAAATATTTTCGTAAATACCGACTAGAAGTTGTAAAACTTCATATTCTTTAAAAATAAAATTTGCGAGATAATGATTCTATTTTTAGAGATGGAAAGACCCACTAAATGTGTAGAAAAGTTACTACATAATTTTACACAACTTGCAAGTTCATGTGTATGCGAATTATGTTTATTTTGACTAGTTTGATATTTGAAGATGGTATTTTGATGACAGAAAATTGATTGGTTGAATTTTTAAAAGAAAATGATGCGCTAGTAAGCGTGGCCACCTCCAGTTACAGAAGAAACTCTGGCGAAATTTTTCCAGAAAATAACACTTAGAATATTTTTGTGACAAGTGTTATGAACATATTTTTGACTGGTTTTCCAAACAAACTTCGCCATGATTTTTGTTATCAAATGACCAAGTATTCGGAGGTGGATTTTTGTAAACAAACTTACTAAATACATATTTAGAATATATATTTATCGCTTGTGTGATTATGTGATTATTTTGTGAAATAGGTATATATTATTTTTAGAGTAAAAATAATATGACTTAGAGATACTCGTAACGAGTAAGAATACAAAAATACGCATACAACATACAAGATACATAATTCGGGTGCAAAGTGCAAAACACGAGATACTTATATTAATTTTTGAGAAAATAATATAAGTAAGATACTTAGTTAAAAATATAAAATATTTTTAACACAAGAATATATATACAAAAGAGAGTGACTGTACTTGTGCGACGCAAGTCTAGTGACTAACGTTAAGAAAACGCGTATAGGTTACGACGTTAATTAAGCAAATCCGGTGAAGTTTACGACGCACAGGAACGCAAAGTTGTGAGTTCATGCTCCCCCTTTTCTCTAACTGTTTTTGGTTTTATAACTCTCGGGGGTGAAATACATGTTACAAATATTATAATTTTTACAAAGGGTAAAAATACAAGAAGCACTCTTGGTGAGAACGAGAACCGAGTGCAATGTGATTTGAGAATACGAGAAGCACTCGTGGTGAGTGCAATATGATGAGCTTTAAGAAAAGCCTAGAAAATACTAGATCATGTGAGCTTAAACTAGATATTGAGATGCCACTAATACTTAATTAGGGACGAGGGTTAGATCTAACGGGTACGGCCGAGCCCCACTCAGGGTCCTTATGTGACCACTTGAGTGCTTCGGTGTCCCAGTCGAGGGAAATCGACACAGTCGAGGTTAATCGACACAGTCGAGGGAAATCGACACAGTCGAGGTTAATTGACACAGTCGAGGGTAATCGACACAGTCAAGGGAAATTGACACAGTCGAGGGTAATCGACACAGTAAAGGAGCCAACACTAATGCTCCATATGCTCACATGCCTTAAAGGAGCCAACACTAATGCTTCATATGTCCTCACATGCCTTAATGTCCTTGTATAAACAATCATTTAAAACGTGGGGAAACACAAGAAAACTTGAATGATACTTGAGTACGTGGGGTACTCAAGAAAACGGGAATTATACTTGAGTACGTGGGGTACTCAAGAAAGACTTGAATTATACATGACACATACTATGTTTTCATACAAAGTATAAAAACGTGAAATACAAAAACGCATGAACTCGCTCAACTTTATGTTGATGTTTTCCAAAATTACATGTATTTCAGGTGACAGGATGGATCTTGGGCGCAAGTGTCATAACTAGAAGTAGACTACAAGTTTAGATGTCATCCACTTTTGTTGAATTGTAACCTTGTCAAAGGTAGTGTTTTGAAAACTTAAATAACAAGTGTTTGTAATACTCAAATTTTCATGAACGGATGAACATCGTTTTGATCATGTAGTTGTTTATTACGATTGAATGCAATGATAACAAGCTAGTCACACATCATACGCTTCCGCAAAAGACAGGGTGTGACATCGCGGGGCAACAATTCTATTGTTTCCTTGATGGTTTTTCCGGCTATTTCCAAATCCCTATAGCGCCGGAAGACCAAGAGAAGACGACTTTTACATGTCCATATGGCACATATGCGTACCGACGCATGCCTTTTGGACTATGTAACGCTCCGGCTACATTCCAACGGTGCATGATAGTGATCTTTCAAGACATGGTGAGTTCGATGGAGGTCTTTATGGATGATTTCTCAGTATATGGCGATTCGTTTGACCATTGTTTAGATAATCAAGCGAGAATGATGAAGAGGTGCGTTGAGACGAAGTTGATGCTTAATTGGGAAAAGTGTCACTTCATGGTTACCGAGGGGATTGTCTTAGGACATAAGATATCTAGGGCCGGTATAGAGGTAGATAGAGCCAAGATAAATACTAATAGTAGGCTTCCTCCACCCACTAGTGTCAAGTCCATCCGTAGCTTTTTAGGTCATGTGGGTTTTTATCGGCGCTTTATTAAGGATTTTTCCAAAATTACTCGCCCCATGACTCGACTCCTTGAGAAGGACGTCCCATTTGCCTTTGATAAGGAGTGTCTCCAAGCGTTCGAATTCCTTAAAGAGAAACTCGTGAGTGCACCCATCCTTGTATCCCCCGATTGGAGTTTACCGTTTGAGCTCATGTGCGATGCGAGCAACTATACGGTCGGGGCGGTCTTGGGTCAAAGACGGGAGAATCACTTTCACCCGATCTACTACACGAGTAAAACCCTCAATGATGCCCAAGAGAATTACACTACAACCGAGAAGGAACTTCTTTCCGTTGTCTTTGCTTTCGATAAGTTTCGGTCATACCTTGTGCTTTCCAAGACTATAGTATTAACCGATCATGCGGCTTTGCGCTATCTTTTCCAAAAGAAAGATGCTAAGCCCCGTCTCATCCGTTGGATTCTACTCCTTTCCGAATTTGACATAGAGATTACAGATAAGAAGGGAGCGAAAAATGTCACGGCGGATCACCTTTCACAGTTAGAGGATCCGAATAGAGAAGAGATTTGTGAGGAGGCGATAGGAGATAAATTCCCTCATGAGTCCATAGATTTTGTTTCGGCGGAGAAAAAAGGGTTGCCGTGGTTTAGTGACATAGCGAACTATCTTGCTAATAGGTATGTGATGAAGGATATGAATTCCCAACAAAGAAGGAAGTTGATTAGGGATGCGAAGAAGTATATTTGGGATGATCCTTACCTCTTTAGGATAGGAGTAGATCGCATTCTTAGGAGGTATGTTAGCAAAGAAGAGGGGTTAGATATTCTTAGGCATGTGCATGAAGGGTTAACGGGAGGTCATCATGGTGCGCACACCACCACACAAAAGGTCTTTGATTGCAGTTTCTTTTGGCCTACGGTAGTTGAGGATGCGTTAGAATTCGTTAGGACGTGCGATGCTTGCCAACGGACCGACAACATTTCATTCAAGAATGAGATGCCTTAAAATCCCATTCAAATTCTTGAAATCTTTGAAGTTTGGGGCACTGACTTCATGGGATCTTACCCCTCCTCCGGTGGGAATAGGTACATCCTCGTGACGATGGATTACGTTTCGAAGTGGGTTGAAGCTCAAGCTTTGCCTACAAACGATGCCAGGGTGGTGGTGAAATTCTTAAAGAAATTGTTTACTCGTTTCGGTATACCCAAAGCAATCATTAGTAACCGAGGATCACATTTTTGTAATGACGTGATGGAGAAGGCATTAGAGCATTATGGAGTTACTCACCGTTTGTCTATCGCGTACCATCCACAAACGAACGGTCAAGTAGAGAATGCAAATAGGGGAGTGAAGAGAATATTGGAGAAAACGGTAGGGAAGAGCCATAAAGATTGGTCGGATAAACTTGATGATGCTTTGTGGGCATTTCGTACCGCCTACAAAACACCCTTAGGGACCACACCGTTCATGATTGTCTATGGCAAAGCTTGCCATCTCCCGGTTGAATTAGAGCACCGAGCGCTTTGGGCTCTTAAAACCGTCAATCTTGATCTTACTCCCGCGGCTAGGAGGAGGTACTTCCAAATCCATGAATTGGAGGCCATTAGAGATGCGAGCGTTCTTGGAATATCAAGGAGAAAACGAAGGTGTTGCATGATAGAAGACTCAAGGGGTTGAGAGAGTTTAAAGTTGGTGATAAAGTGCTTCTTTATAATTCGAGGTTCAAATTATTTCCCAAAAAGTTGAAGTTGAAGTGGACGGGACCTTATGTTGTGAAGGAGGTGTTCCCGTATGGCGTGATTGAGTTATTTGATGAAGTTACGAAAGGATCTTGGAAGGTGAATGACCATAGATTGAAGCATTACTTAGGTGGCCCGATTGACAAGACCGAGAGGGAGGAAACTTCTCTCGAAGACATTCCAAATACCACCGTTTAGTGTCTTGAGTGATCTCAAGTGTAGAGTTTGTACCGTTTGTATTTTCGTTAATTTTGATTATTTTTCGTAGCTAATGGTAGTTTTCGGTAGTGTTTCGGTCGTTGTTTTTGTGTTTTGAGTCATTTGCAGGAATTCATTACCGAGGATGTGCAGGGATTGGCGAGAAAAACAAGTTTCCAGGTAAGTTCCAGTGTTAGAAAAATTTTGGGTTGAGTTTTGGGAGGTTTGGTAAAAGTTGAAATTTTTTCTAAGGCATGAAACTCACAAAAAATTGAAAGCTTCTGTTAAAAATGGCTGCTGAAGGGGCGCGAGGTACTTACCTCACTTAGTCACGGCCCGTCAGAAACCAAAAGGATCCGGAATTCTTTTTAGTGGTGGCGGCCCGCGAGAGAACCCTTGTGCAAGTGACGGCCCGCCAGAGACGTTCTCTGCAGCCGACTTCGATTAAACCCCCAAATTTCCTTATTTTGACCTAACTTCTTCCTCTAAACCGGCGTAAACCCCCTATTCACCACCATATTTCGCCGGAAATCCACCATTGTCACCCAAAATTACACTCACGCTTCATCTATAACCATTATATAACCGATTTCCACCACAATACACCCACGGTTCACCATCCAAACGGGATTTTGCTTTGGATTTCAAGTTCAACTGGATTTCTTATTGTTTTTCTTGTTTAACTCGAATCTGAGGTATGTTTTCCTGTAATTTTTGTACTATGAGTTCTGAATTTCAGTTATTACTTAGTTAAGTGTTAGTTTTAGTATTAGGTCTTGTGTTAGTCGGGTGTCTTGCTATGGTTAGGGGTAGTGTGAGGTTACGGGTGGTTTGGTTTGGGTATTTCAGTATAGTGTGAGGTTGCGGGTGGCTCGGTTTGGGGTATGATATACATGTTTGTGCTACCATAAGCTTTGGTTTGGTAACATTGAGTGTGGGGATTCGGGTTGGCTATTTGTGAGATGAACTTCAGATTTATGACACTGTTTTAACCCGTTTTCACTAAGGCGATAATGAAGTTTTAAACTTTCAATCATTTGACACTCAATGTTGGTTTGTTTTGGCACTTGGGGTTTAATTGAGGACAATTAAAATGCCGGGAGGAGGTAGTGTACATTGAGTCGTGTATTTTGAGTCTAGTTTAGCCGGTCTTGGGGTTTACTTGCAGGTACAAGTTAATTAGGCTCGCCCGTACTCAATCTCCATTCGGGCGAGTTTAGTTACTACTTAGCAATTGTAAAAACTAACCCGGTCTTTTTATTTCAACTTTATTTTCTTTTGCTAGTGTTTGGTGATGATGTTTGTTAGGTTGATTTTTGTTGCCGCTTTCGTTCGTGTGTCCGAGTTTAGGAATTGTTTGCTGAGCGCGTTCGGATTGGAGGGCATATGTGGAATTGACTAGCACTTTGACAGTCTCACATATTCAGCTAAGTCGTTTCACTTGTATATTTTGTACTATTTATTTCGTTTTTAAGTTTTTTAGTTTTTATTTTTATTTTTAGGTAGTTAGTTTGAGTCGTATTCTCGTTCTTGCATTAGGGACAATGCAATCTTTAAGTGTGGGGATGGGGTACATATACATAGTAGTGGTGGTCGTCGTGGTCGTCGTCGTGGTAGTCGTGGTCGTCGTGGTCGTCGTGGTAGTAGTGGTAGTGGTAGTAGTCAAGTCATAAAATTTGAGAAATTCAAAAAAATTAAAAATAAAAAAAATTGAAAAATCAGAAAATGTCTTTTGAATAAAGAAGTTTGCAAAATTAATACGGAAAATGATAGAAAAGATGGGTTTTTGTTCGGGTTCAAATAATGATAATATGAGATTAATTAAGTCGAGCTTGTGTCTAGTTTGGGATATGTGAATAGGCCCGGTTTGGTTTTAGGTCCCTTTGATTTAATATTACCTTAATTGTCGGTCTACTAGTGGGTTCTCATCTGGGAAAAATGGGAAATTGAAACCGCCAATAAGAGTATAAAGAATGTCGCTATAAGATAAAATCGTTAGAATTTTTAATCATGAGAAAAGAAAAGAAAAAAAATAGAATAATTGAGCTAGAAACTAAGAAAAGTAGCGCAGGCCTATGTAATCTTGATTGGGGATAGTGACTCTGACCCGGAATGCCTCTAGGATGTGTGAAATCAAAATTGAAACAAAATTACCGACGCCTATTGTAATCTCTCTCGGGGATGGTGACTCTGATTGGGAATGCCTCTGGGTTAGGTAAAGCAACGTCTAAGCTCAAAAGAAAGAAAAAAATGAATAAAAGAAAGAAAAAAAAGAAAAAAAATGAGGAAATATTTGGTTTTAAATTCTCTTGATTTTTGTATAAAACGGTTAGTAATTAGTCCAGTGATCGTTCCTTTTGTTCTATAAGCATGAGGTGGGAGTAGGTGGATCGTGGCTTCTAGCGTGAGACCCTAGGTAGATTGACCGCACTTGAATTAAATTTGCACGATAAGGGGCTTAGAACCGGATTTTGGTTTAAAGGGACAAGCATATTTGCAATCGCGGCTAACACAAGTTTTGATATTAATAAGTATAACTAGTTTTTTGACCCGAGTATTTAACCATCTCTGATTCCGTATGCATAGATTCTTTTTCGAGTACGAAAAAAGAGTAAGTGTGGGGATATTTGATGTATTGTAAAATACATCCTTTATTCGTGTATAGTTTGTATAATTTTCCGTTAGATTTAGTTTAGTTTTCGTTAGAATTTGCATATTGTTTATCCAATTGCGTTTTGCAGGTCTTTGTGGTTAAAACGGCTGGAAATTGCACTAAACGAGTGAAAACATGAATAAGTCAAGTCCTGGAATGTGTTGGAGAGCTCGGGAGCTGAAACGAAGTTGAAATTCTAGAAAAATGCTTTCTGGCGGGAACAAGGTATTGAAGTATTGAAGATGATGGGAACAAGGTGGCGGGCCGCGACCCACTAACATGTCTCTCTCGCGCCCGGCGAAAGAGTGGTGTCGGCAGAATTCTTCGAGATAAGCAGGGTTTTGAGTTGGAAATCATATATAATCATCATTAACATTAATAAAACCCTAACTTACGAATTAGCAACACTTTGGGCGATCTTGGAGCTGGATTAGGAGCGTTTTTGAGCAATTGAAGCTGTCGGTTGAAGGTCGGAAGTTCAGAGAATCATTCGGGTCGTCTCTTTAACATCTGGGTGTCTTCTTTTGTGTTTCTTTCTCTTTGACCATGTTTCGTTTCTTTAAAAATACTTTGTCGATGTTTGTTTCCATGACTATGATCGGCTAGATTTTGTTAACTACCTAGACAAGATGATTGGTTGCTAAAGTTTAGATTTTTATTATGAATTTATGATATTTATGGATTTATTTATGTATTGTAGGCGATTTGATTATTAGCTAGATGTGTATGCACGCTTGATTGTGTTTGAATATTATTTATTGCTTTACATAATTCTTGTTGACGGTCTTTATCACATAATAGAATTGTGTTAGGTTCTAGATTTTGGTGACTGTCAATATTACATAATAAATCGTGAATCTCTAGGCTTAAATCGGCCGATAGACCTTAAAAGCAATATTCGGTAATCTTATAAAATCAAGTATTCTACTAACCCTCAATAGCTGAAAGGTGCGAGGTTATTATTAGGTCTAAGCAATTAAACCGTAAGGTGGGTCCTTCTTAGGAAGTAAACCTATTAGCTGTTGTCTAAAAAGTCTAGTTAAGAACCCAAATTTATCCTTGACTTGAGTCCCGAAACGGAGAGAGTCTTGTAGGGTACTTTCATAAATCATTAGAGGTTCGGACAAGGAGTCTAATTTACCGGTAATCATAACAGCCTTTAGGGTGCCCTAATGTATTCTTGAGAAGGATTAGGAAGCTTAGTTGGTAACTCAAGAGGTTTAGCATTTTACGATCTCGTTCCATAATAATCAACTTTCAAATAAAATCCATAGCTAAAAGCAACCAGGATTCGAGTCTAGGTAGTGTTTCCACCATCTGAGAAAAGTCTACAGTAATTCGTTTTAGTTAATTTAGTTAATTAATATAGTTTAATTGCTTTCTTAGGATTTTTAGAACCCCCCCCCCCCCAATTAAACAAACAAAATAGTTCAGTCCGTGTCAGTCTAGTCTAAATAGAGTCATTAGCGTAATTCGATAGAGTCTCGTGGGTTCGATATCCGGACTTACAGTAGTTATACTAGAGTCGATCGGTACACTTGCCGGTTAGTAGTTAGTGTGTCTTAGTGAGTCTAGAGTATTACTTAGAGTCTAGAATTAGGTTAATTTAGTTAATTTTATTAAACTACTTTTTAGCACATCAGGAACCGACGTCGAAACATCTCGTCTGTGTACACGGGTTCGTCGGCAAAATAATCGGCCACTAGTTTATCGTGGGCGGCTATATATTTAAAACGAAAAATATATGTAATTAATTATAAAATACATTTTCCAATCTAAATAAACATACGGAAAAAATAGTAAAGTGCCTTCTTTGTCTCGGTTTAATTTTGCTCGTCTAGTTAGCCGTTGGGACGACGTTTCATCACCTGCCATGAAGACCTAAGCCGCGTACATAATCATGTTTTCCATAAATGTGTCATTCTCTTCCGAAGATGATGAATACCACGTAGACGAAGAAGATGAAGAAATTGAAGAAATGGAAGAAGGTGAAAACATGGTAAATTTTGAGAGAGAGATGGGGTGGTAGTGGGTAAAAAGTGGTATAAAAAATGTTGAGTTTATATAAAAAGGGAAGAGTGTTTATAAAATGTGAGAGAGATATGAGATTGTAATGGGTGAAAAGGTGTGAAAAATGGTGTAAAAGTGGTGAGTATTTATAAAATTTAGAGTGAATTTGGTATATTTTTAAAAAATAGCCGTTGGAATGTAAAAGGTGAAAAGGAATTTAATTTTTTTTATTCAAACGGTCACAAAGCTCTAGAAACCCACACTTTTTTGTCTTCATATGGACCATCTCAAACTTCCTTTGCTCGACGGTGAGGACGAGGACGAGGACGAAGGGGGGCGGCGTGGTGTTGGCGTCGTCGCCGAACCGGGACGGAGGGGGACGTCCCCCCATACCGTCCAGCCTAAGAGTTTGTTGAGTCTTCCTAGTTTATAGTTGGCTTCCTGTCTTCTTACTTTAGTTTGTTTTTGAACGTTGTAAGGATTTGGCTATTTAAAACCTACGTTGTTTACTTGATGAAGTATCGAATTTAGTTTATTGTTGTTACTTTTACGCACTTGACACTTCAGATACGACCCACGTTCTGATCTTATACCCATGTAGTAAATAAATAAATTATATTTTAAATATACTTTATCGTTTCAAAATCACAACCTGATTTTTATTTTTATTTTTTTAATGGCTAAACTTGCATGTCATGGGGATTGAACTCATGACCTCCACCTATTCTACACCTTATCTAACTCACAACCTAATTATAATCCAAATCCACGATCTCCTTCCTCAATCCTCAAAGGCCTATGAAGAGATCTGAGCACCAATCCGATTCAGGCAAGTTCATAACCCTAATCTACCTAAGGTGTTTCAATTTCCACTTTCAATTATATTTCAACAAGAATGAGAATAAGAACAAGAAGTCTGAATCTTCCACCACCTCTAAACAACCATCCCTTCACGTTCTGAAAATTCCTGAAATTATGAAAGCAACGAAAAACTTAAACGAATCGTTACTGATGCGGAGAGGATGGTTCGGGGATGTTTACTATGGTGAACTTTTGCATGGATCAATTCTTGTCCCAACTGCCATCAAACGATACACGAGACGCGGGCCAACGGATTCTTGGCCCGACGTTGAAAAGCAAAAGCTGTACGCTTTGCGACACCCGAATCTTGTGTCCATGATTGGTTATTGTGATGATGATCGCTATGAGAAAGAAATCATTCTTGTGTATGAATATATTTCGAGTAGAAAATCGCTTAATGATCATCTTCATGTGCTTAGTACCCCTCTTCCCTGGATTCGTCGACTGGAAATATGCATTGGTGTTGCTCATGGGTTGGAATACCTACATTCTGCTGGCGTTATGCATGGCGACATTAGGAGCTCTAATATCATGATGACTGAAAGTTTGGTACCCAAAATTACAGATTACGGCTTGTCGGGACTATCTCAAACTTATCGTCCAACTGTCGTCAGCATTCCTCTTAGAGCTTGTGGCTATGTGGATGCCGCTACAATTAACTGTCATGGAGGCTTAACAATGAAGTCTGATGTGTTTTCCCTTGGCGTGCTTTTGCTGGAATTGCTTTGTGGGAGGCCTGTACTGGATTACAGTCGTCCTGGCGAAGACCCGCAGCGGTATCTGGTTTATTGTGCCGAATCTTTAACGATGTTAGAGGATGTGATCGATTCGAATGTGAAGGATGAGATATCCAAAGATTGTTTGGAGGCCTTTTTTGAGATTGCAAAGAGATGCGTGAATGAATCTCAACAACAGCGACCTGACATGGCTGAGGTCGTGACCCGCCTTGAGTCTATATTAACGTTACAAAAGAGTCGCACGAATCCATCGCAGGATGCACTAAGTGTGAAGAGGCTTACTTATGATGATTTGAAAAAAGCTACAAGTGACTTTAGTCAAAATCCGCATTTTGGTGAGACAGAGGTCTTTCTAGGTTGGGTTGAGCTTGAGCAGGAGAAGTTAGCCCCTTCGAAAGAAGGTGTTGGAATTGCTGTTGCCGTTGCTTCCAAATCGATGGCTCATGATGACTGGCTGGTAAGTCTCACCAAATGTACACATGCCATATATTTATGGGAAAATTACGAAATAGTCTTTTGACCAACATGGTTTTCAATTTTGTCACTCTCATGCGTTCTTGGAAGGACCTCTGAGCACGGGAGTGGTCCACGATGCACGGGAGTGGTCTGTCGATCTGTCCGAAGAGTCAGCCAAAATGGGAGTGGTCTGCCGACGCACGGGAGTGGTCCGCCGACGCACGGGAATGGTCCGACAAACGCACGGGAGTGGTCCGCCAACGCACGGGAGTGGTCTGTCGGACACGTGTCAGATGCTTGATACATGGACTCTTCAACATGATATGCCGACGCATCCCATGCTCAGAGGTCCATCCAAGGACGCATGAGCGTGACAAATTCGAAAACATGGTTGTTCAAGGCACATTTCCGTAAGGGCTGGGCTTATTGGACGAAAATGTAACCCAAAAACAACTAGCTTTCGAAATTATCAAGTAATGGTTTTGTAAATCGTCAAATCTGTGTTTTTTTTTTCCTTTTTTATAATTCCGGTACAATTAGTGAACTAACCCCTAAGCAACTGACTTTCGTTCGTTTAGGAAGAGGTGAACTTCATGGGACAGCTGGATCATCCTAATATCATTAAACTCTTGGGATGCTGCAAGAGTGATGGAGACGAAAACTATCTTGTTTACGAGCACATGCAAAGATCTCTCCGTCACTTTATTCAAGGAGGTAGGACATCATCTCTCTTTTTCGTTTTCTCAATTACTGCAGCTAAGTAAGATGAATAAATTTTGCAGATGATGGTTTGGAACCACTTTCATGGGGGGCACGACTTAACATCCTGATAGGAGTTGCTCGTGGAATGGCGTATTTGTATACGGATAAAGGCATATGTTGTAATTTCCGATTCGATGATATATTGCTGGATGAGGTAGGTACTCATTTGGAACCACTTTCATGGGTGTTCTTAATTCGGGCAAGCTTTACGGGTTGTAGGAGGGCATATGGGTTGTGCTGCTGCTACATACATAAAACCATATTGGGCCGCAAGGTTCAAACACTAAAAAAATGGATCTAAAGACATGATGAATGTCACAATGCAAGGATTAGCTAAATGTCTATTGTCTTAGCTTCACAGCCTGATCTTCACAACATAATATGACATATTTTCAAAGAACACCGAACCAATTAATAATAGAGATCGTCACTTGTTCAGGTTTCGGTTGATTATGTCGGGTCGGGTTTCGGTTAAAAAACCCTCCCTTAGAGCAAAGTGTCATCTTATCTGTACTCTTTCTTATTGCAGGCTTTAAATGCAAAACTAGGGGGGTTTGGGTGGGTGCATGATTGGAAAGAGAGAAAAGGAGTCTTCGGTTATTTAAAGTCAGTCTATGACCCAAAAACTGGTATGTTAGTATATATAAACCGAATATGCACTTTTAGATTAAGATAAAAAACTTTTCTGTATTTTTACAAGAATAGTGGTTCGTTTTCAACAGAAAAGCCAAGTTCATACACATATTTTATAAGCCATGATTTTGTGATCTGACAGGTTTTTTGCCGATGAATGATGTAGTAAGTTTCGGGTTTGTGGTGTTAGAAACTATTGCAGCTAAACGTCCTGCAGACGTCTTGGTGGACTTGGTAGACTTGGAGAGTATGGGGATGGGGGCTCCTAAGATCAAAGCAAACAAAAGAAAGATTAAGAAAAAATTAGACCCGCGTCTTCAAGGCAAGTACTCCTCAAAAGATGCTTACGATTGCATTGCGCTCGCATTAAAATGTATTGCTGGACAACGTCCCACGTGCGAGCCTTCATGGGAAGAAATTGTGTGGAGTTTGGAACAAATTAAAGCGCGTAACAAGTATACAAAAAAATTCTAGAGTAAACTGCAATTTGTCTCCCTGTGGTTTGGTGGCGGGAGCAACATGCCTTCCCAATTTATTATTTTTTATTTTATTGCAATTTGCCTCCCTATGGTTTTAAAACACCACACTTTGACACCTGTCAGACGAAACTTGATACAATAAGGGTGGTGGTGGTGGAGGTAAGGTGGTGATGAGAGTCACATAACTACATAAGCACCCACCTCATCAAATAACAAAGGTTTGTGCTACATCAGCATCCACATCAGCATCCACATCACCAAAAAAACCTAAGTGGGTTAGACCTCAGTTAGGGTGGAGGGAGTGGTCTTGGGGAAGGTTGCGGGGTGTTGGGTTGCCGCGCGGGGAAGGGGCTGCCAGCTTCAAATCGGTGAGTGGGGAGTGATGTTTGCGGTGAGTATACACCGATGTGTGGGAAGAGAAGATAGAGAGTAGAGAGAGGGTGAATGGTGGGACCCAATCCCTTTCAACCAATCATATATTTTTTTAAATTCTTTAGCATTCTCCATGTTTTTTACCATTGCCAGTGATTAAGTGCAAAATGGAGAGCGGAGTGAGGTCTTGACATGGCATGATATTATTGGCTAGAAATTAACTTAAACACTCATCAGTGATTGACAATCCCTCCACCCTTAGAAAAAGTTTGTTGGTGTCATAAGTGAAAAGACGGGACCACCGGTGGTTATTTTTGTACTTGTGATTGTTGCCTACTTGCCGGCCAATTGAGATTATTAAAATTCATTATTTCCTTTTTAGTTACTTTTTAATTTTTAATGCAATAACAAATAGCTAAATCATTTGATAAAGATAAGTCAAAATGTAAGTCATCATCTTCTTCACTTGCTAGGTTTTTACAATACCACTAACCTCACCAAGAATGGTTATATGCCTTTTTAAATTTTATTTAGTTTTGTATATATTGTAAAAAACTAAGTTGGAAAACAAAGACCTTACAATCATGTGGTGTTAGACTGCCTCCAATGCGCACTTGAAGGGGATGCATTTGATGATGTGGAGGATGCATTTGTAAATGAAGCACTGGAGTTGATAGCATTTAAGGGGGTTTGCACGTAGGGAAGTGTACACACATACAGGAGAGAGAAGGTAAAGGTGGGACCTGTATAATCCCAACCCACACCCGAAACACCCCTACCCACACCCGAAACACATATGTTTTGTATAATTAATACCCACCCACCCGAAACATCCCTACCCTCCACCCGAAATACCCACCCGAAACACCCTACCCTCCACCCGAAATACCCACCCACACCCGAAACACATATGTTTTGTATAATTAATATATGCAAGTTTAATTTTTATTTATTTTTAGCTTCTTTTTTTATTTTATATTATTTAAATATATTTTTACAATTATTTATTAAATATTTTTTAAGTTTACAAATTAAATGTTTTTAAAGAAAAATAGAAAAAGAAATGGTGATGTGGAAAAGAGAGGATGCATGTGGGAAGGATGGGTTGGAGTTAAAAAAAGGAGAGAGAATGCATGTGGAAAGAATGGGTTAAAAGCTGATGTGGCAGCGATGACTAGGATGCATGTAGTAAATGCAGCCTCTTGCATTGCGGACAGTCTTACAAGTGAATTAATAATTTGGGGGTGTTTGATTTATGTAAAAATGGGCTCCTTTTTGCTATTTTCTTATGTTGTATTTTGTTTCATATGCTCACTTTTGTTTTTGACCGGAAGCAAGCGTATCCAGTAAAATCTCATAGCATACTGTAGTTTCATCGTATCGCATCTTCAACATCATGAAAACAAACAACCTTTTTGGTCAATCTTCAAAAAGAACTTAACAATTAAATATATAATTGCAAACATTACATTACTACAAAACTTTCTGTATCTCTAAATAAAACACTTTCGTATGTTATAAATCAATCAAATGAACTTATTCGACATTGACCACCTCGAAAGATTTCCCTAACTCATAACTTGGGCTCGGAACCATACGTAACAGTCTGATTTCAACTTGGGTTCCACTTAGGGTCGGGCATAGGCCCGTGACAAAAATGAAGTCAAAGGTCAAACCCTTTGACCCGATACTAAAAGTCAACCATGCCATCACTCCCTTCAGGATCATCATCACTAACATTACTGACTGCTTCAAGTTGTTCATTGTCTTCCTCATCGGTTTCCATGGCATCACCGTCTTCTTCAGACTGGTCTTCATCGTCACTAAAGTCTTCAAAAATGATAGGCTCCAATGGCTCTTCTGCTTCATCAACTCCATCTTCAATAGTCTGCACAGAAAAATATTAAAAAAGTAATGACAAGATTCATGCGTTTATATTTTAAAAGCTCATGTTACAGATTGCTCGCTTACCTTGGTATATAACAAGTCCAGAGAACTTGACAGTTGAACCGCAGAATCGAAAGTTGAAATCCGAGATTCGATAAGCTTCAAAAAGTAAATAGAAAATGATCAACAACACTGGCTGATTACTTAAAATGTTATTTTGTCAACATCAACCAGCTTTGGCCCCTCTCAACCAGCTTTGGCCCCTCAACTTCAGTAATGACGTATTTAGCCCCTCAACTTTGGTGATGACATACTTAGCCCCTCAACTTTAATGATGATATGTTTAGCCCCTCAACTTTAATAATGATATGTTTACCCCTCAACTTTAATGATGATATGTTTAGCCCCTCAACTTTAATAATGATATGTTTAGCCCTCAACTTTTGACAACAACCAACTTTGTTCACTCAACTTTGGTAATGACATATTTGGCCCCTCAACTTTGATAATGACATACTTAGCCCCTCAACTTTAATTAAGACATGTTTAGCCACTCAAGTTTTGTCAGGCCAACCAACTTTGGCCCCTCAACTTTAATAATGTTTCCTTTTTTTTTAATTTTCATTATTTACCCTTACACTTTATTATAGTTACTATTTGAACCTTTTCTTATTTTTATCGACCTTTCGAACCCGCTACGGAGCACGGGTGGTAACCCACTAGTTAAGTATACAAAACCTATTATATGGAGTTTGTAAAGGATGGCATTGACTTCGCTTTCAAAAAGTCAACAAGGTTAAAACGGATGTTACCTGATATAACGAGTTGAGAGCAATGAGAGATGATTCCTGAGACATAATACTGCTTGCATGTTGAAGAAGTAAGCTTTTAAGCCATGGGAGAGTACAAGCTACTATTGCACCCCTGTTGTCACAGTTAACATATACAATCAATAACTCGTAAGATTAAATAACTTTAATCAATTAAAATGCATTTGCCTACCTGGATTGGATCATAGATATGAGAGATTCAAGAAGCTTGAACACATCAGACGGATTCAATACAGAAACTGAGTTTGTTATAACCTGCAAATGCAAAAAAAACTTGTAAATATACATTTTTGAATCGGAAATGATATTTGCAACTTTACGCTTTTAATATAACCTTTTCATTTTGTCTAAATAAGCAATCAAGCAGAAGGGAACGATCGTCTGCATGAAGAGCTTGTTTAAGAAGTACGTGAACTGAGTCGGCACTGGGAGGCTTTGCAGGAGACTTTTCTGCTTTTTCCTCGATTTCTTCTTTATTGTTGATTATATTTAAGCTAGCCAGTTTCTCACCAATTGTTGGTTCATCATCATCCATTTGAATCCCGTTGTTTGGATCTCCATTGTCATGATTTACTACTGCAGTTTCAGAGTCTGCATCAGATGTGGCTCGCTTCTTGCCCCGCGCCTTTTGGTCTGTGAAGACGTTAGCATTGTTAGACCATAAGAGAATATAAGTTATAACTAAGAAGTGAAAACAAAGTAACTAGTAACAAAATCAAACTCATTGCCACACATTTTGGCAACTCTAGTTTATAAAAAAAAGAGTAAAATGCCATTTTCCGTCCCTAAGGTTTGGTCAGTTTTGCGACTTTTGTCCAAAAGTTTGTTTTTCCGCATTTGAATCCAAAAAAAGGTTTGGTATCTTGCCCTTATCCGACTCGTTAACTCTATCTATTTTCTCCGTGGGGGTATTTTCACATTTTTTAATTAAACTAAAAAACACTATAAGAAATAAAGATCCACCTCTATTGACTTTTAATATAGAAAATGTCTAAAAAGGCGGAAATACCCCTGACTTAACGAGTCGGATGAAAATGGCAAGATTTCAAACCTTTTGGATCCGGATGCAGAAAAACAAACCTTTGAACAAAGGTCGCAAAACTGACCAAACCTCAGGGACAAAAATGGCATTTTACTCTTAGAAAAATGACATGAGACACTTCAAAGTTGCTACATACCTTTTTCATCATTTACTCTATTTTCTTGAATACTGCCACTTGAATCTACAACAACATCCTCCCCAGGAGTAGCGACATCCACTAACGCAAATCTCGGTGAACTTAACGAACCGTAAACAATATGAATTGCAGCTTGATCATCACCGTTGATTGAGATTAATCTCGCAGCTAGTATAGAATTGTGAGCTTCAACTTTAACCTTAGTTGGATTTATATTTACTTGTGATTTCGTCTTCATGTTCCAAACGTAGACTATACCCGAATCTGAAACCGATAGTACGAATAAATTCTCTCCATTGGAGCCACTCGACCCACTCTTGCAGTCGATAGTTAAAGGACGATCTTTCATAAGTAAAACGGGCCCATCGGTTGCTTTTTTGTTGCCGGATTCGTTTATGTGCACGCTTAGATTGTCGGAAGAAGTGGATGTAATAATGACGTTTGTATCCTCCAAACTAGACAAATGAAGCACTGGGCCCTGAAAGATGGAGAAAAGATGAATTGCAGTTGAACTTGTAAGTGCTTCAATGTGCATTTAAATAGATTATTGTAATTTAAATAAGGATCACTTGGATGTGCACTTTGAAAGTGTATATGTGATTCTGAATCATCAGAATAAGATAACCAACTGTAATAGAGCAGTTGTGTGTCTTTGGTAGATTCTAATCATTTAAGCAACAAATAGATAAAATAACAAAAGCATACATTTTTATATATTGGTGAAGTATTTGAATTTAATATATGACAAATTACTTTTTAACTAATAAAAACATTTTATTAATTAGTTGTTAAATAAACCTTTTTTAAAGTTCAAAATATAATTCAAATAGAGGTGCAAACGAGTGGGGCTACTCGTGAGCTACTCGAGCTCGGCTTGAAATAAGCTTGAACAAGATTGAGCCCGAGCCTAAAAACAAGCTCGTTTAGTAAACGAGCTCGAGCCGGCCCGCGAGCCTAAACGAGCCTACTGTTTATATATTTTTTTATTAATTTATTAAATATATGTGTATAATTACAATTACTATTTATATAATTAAAAAATAACCAACTTATATAAAAAATAATAATCATAATTAATATAAATTAATTAGTAAATAATAAACGATCCAAGCTCGATGTAGAAATCTACCTACAAGCCAAACTCGAGTTTTAGAAACGAAGCTTAAATCAAGCCGAACTCGAGCTTTCATAAGTTAAACGGGCTCAGGCTCGGCTCAGCGCGTTTGCAACCCTATATCAAACAATTTTACCCAAATATATATAAGTATCTATCTGGTTTCATTTTATAGCAGTTCTAACCAAAATCATGTCAAAAACCAAAATAATGAATTTGCCCTAAATAGTTTTAAGACAAGAATCGCTTTAAGAGGTCAACATGTTATAGGTTAAAACTGTTGCTTCTTCAAAAATTTAACAGGATTTTCATCATCCAGTATGTTTCTGGCTAGAATTTGTATACATATAAATTTGAATAGCCTATAAAGTAGCTTAAAAAGATACATAACCTATACATACATTTATCCCTGCTTACTAAGCATGAACAATGGGCATAAGGAGGACAAATGCGTAATTTAAATACTTACTAAATTAGTTTTCCTTGCGGCTACTATAAACTGATTACCAAAAACTAATCAGAATCACTGTATCCATACATTAAAAACTAACTATTACAACTTCAAATCATGATAATTAGACAATCAGCTTTATAAAGCAACCAAAGCACCCACAGAGACTGTCAGATTAGAATAATCAGGTAACAAATTGTTATAAAGAAAATCAAGTAGTTAATGAAGAATTACATAACCACCCATAAAAAAGTTTTGGTGATACTAAAAGAGTAGTAACATATTACATACCACAGCGGAAGAAAACTTTGCTAATACGTCGCCGTCTTCTAAACTGAGGACTCTAATATGGCCATCTGATGCAGCTAATATCTTATCATCTACCATACAAGAAAACAAGCGTTAAAATGACATAACAAAAAAAAAAACATTATGATGTTAATATGTTACTGACACCAATATGTTTTAAACACTCACCGAATATATATGCCAAAGTAGAAATATACTTCTTCGGAATAGTTATTTCTTTTAGAATTTCTCCTGTTTCTGAGTTCATTTCACATAATGTGCCATCAGTGCTGATAACACAAAGTTTACGCCCTTTGTTTGTAAATGAGAGAGTAGCAATTTCACTGTATAAAGAGAAATCCAAATATTAAGATATAACTCATAAAGAGAAATGGTAGTATTAAAAAATAAAGTTAATTAACAGCATACCCAAACTCAGTTCTAGATAATTTCCACTTCATCGTAGCATCAGTAGCGCTGATAGTGTATATATCACTTTCGTTAGTTGCATATGCCACCAAACAAGTACTGTTTTCTTTTCTTCGCTGAGAATTAGAAGAATTATACACACAGATAAGCTACAAATTTGGTTGGGTGACAAAAAAAAAACATGCAATTTTGGTTCAACCTGAAAAACTCTTTTCGCCTAAAGATGAACTTTTTAACAAACAATAATGTGTTAAATGGGAAAACAAAAAGATTTCAATGATAATATAAAAGGTGTCAATTGACTAAAACGATTAAAAAGCTTTTGTGCTTTTAGATTACTCTTTGCAGACTTTGTAGTCTAGACAACTTTTGTGCCATTCGAACCAATTCCTATTGAGCTTTTTAAATTTTACTTGTTTGACCCATAGAGATAACCCAAATCAACCAATTAATAGATATACGGGTCGAAAACTCAAAATTGCCACCTCTTGAAATATAGATCGACAAAAAGAAATGTGATACACTCTATTACCTTTTTTCCAACAAAGCTACATGCGATACGAGTATACTGAACACCGTCATGTTTGCTTGGATGCTTCCATTCAGATAAGAGAGTTCCATCACTTGTGTTCCAAACCTTCAAGATTCAAGATATCATTATTAGTTCTAAAAGTCTATAAAATAGTACATATATATTGAGCTCCTAAAACAAATTCATAAAGGCTACAGCTATGTAAATAACATAGTAACATATAATATAACAAGTAACCTAAGAGTTCATACCCCAAAAGATAGTTGTAAAGCAGAAGCAAAGAAGATAAAAATTATACACTTTCAGGTGTTTAAATGTGAATTTCCAGAAAATGATTGCTGTGACTTAAAGTAACCAGAACTGGTAACTAAAAAGTTAGGTTAACATAAAGTTATCTCAGTAATGATCGGTTTTCCTATAATGCAACTCCTCACCTGAATGTCTACATAAATCTGAAATGATGATCAGTTTGCCTAAACGCAGGGGCTTAAACATTACTTATTTGATCACAAACCGAATTAACCAAAAACCTAATCGAACCGTAACTGAAAACAAAACTTACCGAACTCTTGTGCGTTTCAGTTTGTAACCATAACCAATTAACCAACTCATTTTTCGGTTATGCAAATTCTGAATTCAGTTATAATCACTTTTACTTCTGCTAAACACTTCATCTCTCAATACAAGTTTATAAACAACATACAATTATACAAACACCACTCCTAACAAATGATAATTACATCAATTCAAATCAAATTCTAGGTTTTCAAAGCTGAAACAACACGAAAATCAAAAACTCGAAGCAATTAACATTCATTATGACTCTGAGCGTACAATCTATACGGTAGCGTGTGCTTCAAGTAAATTTCATACGATAAACAATAATAAAATCCGTAAAAATGATACAGAAGAAATTAGGGTAAATAACAGACACATATGACTTACTTTGAGGACGCCTTTAGGGTTTAGATGAGCGAATACTTCACCGTTTGAAGTGAAAGCAGACATTGAAGCTTCTGCTTTGTTATTCGCCATTTGCAGAAAAACCCTAGAATACCGTTGCGATAATAAAATGATGAAGAAGAAGAAGAAGAAGGGTTTAAGCTCGAGGGTTTAATTTGTAAAAAGTATTTGGGCCAGACACCAATATACTTTATTGTGGGCCGGATAATTAATAAACTAACCCATGTACTATATCGTTAGGTAAAAGAAATTTTTAAGCATTTTAGGGGTTGTTTGTTTCAGCTTCTAATGGGTTTTAAATGGTTCAGACTTCTTACCGGTTCAGCACTTAGTGGTTCAGATATTAGACTGTTTGTTTAGTGAGCAGATGTTTGAATGGTTAAAACCTCAAGACATTTGTCTCTGAATGGTTAAGCATTATATTGTCTCTTAATGGTTCAGACTTCTTACCGGTTCAGCACTTAATGGTTCAGACATCTTATTGGTTCAGTACTTACCCATTCAGAAATTGCCAAACAGCCCCTTAGACTGATATGGTCTGCTACATCTAACCCTCACAGACTCTATCAATAGTTTGGTTATTTGTGAAATCTAGTAGGCATGGTTGTTGTGGGTAAAGATCCGGTACAAATAGTTCTTAACCTAGGAAGTGTAGGAAATTGGGTCAAACGAACTCCGATTGAGCTCATTCCAGCGGCGTTGGAACCGGCTCGTCGAAACCTAACCAGAAACCCTAACCCCTTAAACCTAAACCCTAAACCTTAAAAAACCATAAAGCTAAACCCTATGGCTAAATCATATGCTAAACTCTACGCTAAACCCTAAAATCTAAATTATAAACCCTAAAAGCTAAACCCTAAATGCTAAACCCTAAGGCTAAACCCTAAATGCTAAACTCTAAAGCTAAACCCTAAATACTAATACTAATGCCAAACCCTAAAACTAAACCCTAAAGCTAAACCCTTAAGCTAAAATCTAAAGCTAAACCCTAAAAGTTAAACTCTAAACCCTAAAAGCTAAACCCTATATATATTTGAATAGGATTCGACGAGCCGGTTCTAACGCCGCTGGAATGAGGTTAATCGGAGTTCGTTTGACCCGGTTTCCTACACTTTGTAGGTTAAGATTGTTTTGTATTTGATCCTACCCCTGGTTGTTGTTGTAGTGTTTTAGACCAGTCTAAAACCGGAAAACCGGCCCTACAGACCTAGTCAGTTCTTTTATACAATGTGGCCAACTTAGCTTGTTTAACTTATATGTTTCTTTTATTCGTGTTCTTATACAGAATCCGCACGAAATAGGCCTGAATATATGGTTTTGGATAGAGGTGCACAAAACCGGGTATTTTTTATTGTGTAACAAAAGAAAGAAAACACTATTCATAAACCTCTTCGTAAGTTATATAATATAATATAATATAATATAATATTAGTTTTCTTATTCTAACTTATCTAAACAAAGCATTATTAAATTTCAATGAGCAAGCAACCCTTACGTAAAAGTTATCAAATAAGGCATTGTTTCCAAAACACAGTTACATATAACTGAAACTTAAAGGGTTGTTTGGTGAGTTGGAATTCGTTGAAAGCTAACAAAAATTGTAATCTGTACTTTAATTCTAGCCCGTTTGATTTACAAAATATGTTGAATTTTAAATATGATTTCAAAGAATAACATGTTTGTTAGACAATAAGGTAGTGTTTGGTATGCAGCAATGAGAGACGTAAAGTTTTTTTTGAAAGTTGTTAGACACTAAGTTGACTTAGAGTGGATTTTTTTAAAAAATCTCCTTATTAAAGAAATTACTATAACATCTATTACAATGTCTAAAGAAATACAAAAGACCTTCCATCACCATCTCCGCTACCACAACAACCGTTCAGAATATCGTCATTGTCGCCCCCACCATCGCCATTACCACGGTCGCCTACACACTAGCTCACACCACCACAATATTTGATTATTTTTTTACAAAGTTCAATCATATAAACAAAAAGTTATGTGAATCAAACGCTCATATACAATGGTTTCCAAACACAAAAGCAAATGCCATGTTAAGAGTTGGATAGTTCACATATAATCACTAGTGCTCTAGTGGTGGCCGCGGGTATTTGAGTTCCACCTATGGTGGGCCCGGGTGAGTTTTCCCTTCCAGGTCTCAAGTTCGAGTCTGGGTGATTGAGGTTTCTCATTGAGGGGTTTAAATTGAGGATCTATTGTGCGAGTGGGCTCTCTAGCGCGGACCCGATTAAGAAAACGTATGCTAGATCTCCCGACATTCGCGAATAATTCACACCTTTCAAAAAAACATATAATCACCAGAACAATCATTTCAAATGAGTGGATTTACTTTCCTTATCATAAACTAACAACAGACACTCGAAACAAAAAACTAATTAAATCAAACCCTTTAGAGTAAAATGCATGGATAGTCCCTGTGGTTTGGTAAAATTTCACATTTAGTCCTCAACTTTTCAAAATTACACTCTTAGTCCCTGTGGTTTGACAATTTATTACTCGGATAGTCCCCAAAGCGGATGAAGGTTACTCGGATAGTCCATGTGGTTTGACAAGTTGTTACTCGGATAGTCCTTATCATTTCACACCCACTTAACCAGAAAAACTAACCTCCATCCGCTTTGGGGACTATCCGAGTAACAACTTGTCAAACCACAGGGACTAAAAGTGTAATTTTGAAAAGTTGAGGACTAAAGGTGAAATTTTACCAAACCACAGGGACTATCCGTGCATTTTACAAAACCCTTTATGAACCGTCATTTATCCAGTAAAAAAAATAGTATATACTCATCAACATAGAAAAGAAACTGACCACATCCTCAAAATCCTAAAGTCTAAAAGACTAAAACATAAACCAGTCTAGTGTGATAAGCTAAAGGGTGTGAAGGGTTAGTCCTTTGGGATAATCCGCCACGTAGGCGACCACGTCATCAGGTGTGAGGGATGAGCCCCAAGGGATGGGGCAAGGGTGTGGTGATGAGCCCCTTTGTATGTATGTGTGTGTGTTGAACAAGAAAGAGGGACGTCGAGCACGGCTTTTGGAGGACGAAGACGACGGGGACGGCCCCAAGGGGGTGGTATAGCCGGCCCAGTACTACCCTCGCCTAGAGGTGTACCCGAAACCGGGAAAAAAACCGAAACCGGTTCTTTTTTAACCGGTTTTTTAAAGACCGGTTTCAAACCGAACCGAACCGGCAGTTGTAGACTGCTTACTATGTTTGATCTTTGCGACCGGTTTAAAAACCGAAACGGGTTTTAAAAAATCGGTTAAAAACCGATCCAAACCAGTTAGACCGGTTACTGTTTTGGGTTTGAAAAATTGGTTAGTAACCGAAACCTGTTACACAAAAAAAAAAAAAAAAAACAATTTTTGTTTTGGATGGAAAAAAACCGGTTTGGTTAAAAACCGGACCCCTGTTTTGGGTTTGAAAAACCTGGGACGAACCCCACACCGGACAGCCTAACACACTAGACTGGTTTATGTTTTAGACTTTAGTAACTAGTTTGTTTTAAATTTAAGAGTAAACTGCCATTTTGGTCCCTGTGGTTTGGCCAGTTTTGCCACTTTAGTCCAAATCTCAAACTTATTACATCCAGGGCCCTGTGGTTTGCATTTTGTTGCCATTTTAGTCCAAAACTCCAAAACCCCATTTTTTTTACTGTTGCAACCTCTTATTTTGTCCTGTAGTGCAGGGGCATTTTGGTCATTTTGTTTTTCATTTAACATTTTATTAATTAAAATTTTGGTCATCTCTCTTCTCCCAAATAATCATCATCAGCAGCAGAATATCAAGAACATGTAGAATCAAGAACAGATCAAAACAGCAGCAGATTATTAGAACATCATCATCAAGAACATCATCATCATCAAAACCCAGAAAATCCAGAAAATCAAGAACATCATCATCTTCAACCCAGAAAATCCAGAAAATCAAGAACATCATCATCATCAACCCAGAAAATCCAGAAAATCAAAACCCAGAAAATCCAGAAAACCCATCATCAAGAACATCTGTATCTTCAAGAACATCATCATCAAAACCCAGAAAATCAAGAACAGATCAAAACAGCATTTGATTAATTCAGCGAGATTTTAATATTAAACGAATTAATTTTCGTGCATCCAAAGGTAATTTTCAGATTTTCAGTTTGTTTACTTGAATCATCATCACCTAAACAAATCCAATCAAAACAGCATTAAATTAAATGAGATTTGAACAAATTAATTGTAGTGCTTTGAACAAAAAAAAACCCAAATTAAGAACTCAAAGTAAAAACCCAGATCAGTAACTAACACAAGGAATCAACCCCAGATCAACAACCTCCACCGCCATGACCCCCACCATCACTTCCTTCTCCCCTTTCAGCCGACGACCAGAGCCGGCACTCCGGCGCCTCGTTTTGTCGGTGACGATCCCACACAACGATCCCTCAATCCCCTCTTCTCCTTACACTCTCACACCCACACCCACATGCCTCCATTTCTGCACATATGGCCGGCCACCACTGTGGTGGCGGCGACGAGATCAGAAGAAACTCAAAGCCCTGATTTCGATTCAGATATGAAACTCAAAGCTCAAAACCCTAACTGACTCTCTCTCTTCTCTCTCTCCTCTTTCATGTAGATCTGCCATTGTACAAGTCGATTTCGTCATATTAGAAACCCTAGAACCGAAACCCAACTGCAGATTGTATATGAAGAGGATCTGAGTGCTCGATTGAATGGGTGCTCGATTGAATGAGTGCTCGATTGAGGATCTGAGAGAGAGATCTGAGTAAGAAAGATGAGAGAGAGAGAGAGAGTTCTGTATGAGAGAGAGAAAGATGAGGATGATGATTTAGGGTATTTTATATACATAACTAGGTTAATGCCCGCGTAATACGCGGGCTTCCACCAAAACCATATTATTTACTTTGAATACAAATGTTGTGTACAAATACATACATTGGAAGGAAAAACAGACAACTTATCAAATGCCGGAAATAACGTCATATAATGCAAAAAAATGTAATAACTTGAAATTGAAAACCATAACGAATGTCAAAAACCAACAAAACCATATAAAAAGTTAATATCTGCCATATGAAAGACAAAAAACATGACCTAAATGTAATATAACTAATGACTACGCCTAACGTAAGGTACAACCAGTTCAACACTCAACACCTGGTCATTCTCATCAAAAGAATAATGAACCCTGTCACGGTCGTTAATTCGAGTTGCTTTCATAAACTTCTTCCACCTGGTTAACGCGTATCGAAAACCTCCGTCTCTTTTTTTTCACGTCTGGTACCGTTAGTAAATTGTCGAGGGGGATCGAGATGCATAAGCCTAACGGTGATATCTTTTAAACCTTCATCAAGTCTAGCCATCCGTGATACAGGATCAGGAATCCTCTGTATTGTTGTAAAAATACAATTAATAATACATATGAAACTAAAAGAAGAATGTTTATTAAGTAACAAAAAATTGTAACACATGTTTTTTAGCGGTTTGTAAAATGATATTAAACTTACAAAATAACGTTCACAAGCCATACGAACAAAACGACGAACACCACCAGGTATTTGTTCATCAACTTCATTTTCAGCATCGATAGGTGCAACGTCAGACTGCAAAATAAATATATAAAATGTATTCCATTAACATATATAAAATATATATTTAAGTACCAAAATGTAACTTACCTCATCGACATCTTCATCAGGAAAATTGATTTCAACACCGTTTTTTTCAAAAAAATTTAAATGGAAAAAATTACCAAAAGCTTTTGTAAATAACAAAAAATAACCAGCCTTCAACTGCAACTTACTGACAATTACGTCAATACCAACGGTAAAACCGACTTTACCGTCAGAGGTTTCAATGGCAACATTAAAAGTTTTGTTATCTATAAGTACAGTACAGATTACATCATTTGATGAATAATCATAAACTTTTGGCAGGATACATTCAGGAATGACCTGTGGTAATGATCAAAAAAGGAAAAAAAAACAAATTAGTTTTAATATAAGTAGACTAATACATCAACACATTAAGAAAAATAAAAAATAGAATTTATCTTACATAAAAATGAGATGATGGAGGGAGCAGATACGTCCAGAAAGAGCCACGACTAACCCCATCAACGAAATATGTTAATTTAAACGTAGTAGAATCTACAGGATTAAATACTACCAAAAAGCCTTTGGTTAGTTGCAAATGTTCTACAACATTGGACCAACCATGAAAAAAGAATAACTTTCCTTTATCAGCGCTTAAAGAAACATCAAATTGTCGGCCATCTTCAATGTGTATAATAACATTTGTAGGGCCTTTATCTACACCCCATAGTTTGACCGCAGCGTCATCTGGAATGGACTAATAAAACAAACAATTGCAAAATTTATTATAATTACAGTGAAAATATATAAAGTATGCAATAATAAAAAACTGTATTTAATACTAAGAAAATAAAAGAACAAAAAATAACTTATGTAATAATTTATCATTTACCAGAATAACTTCATCTGCTACATTCATTAGCCTACAGAACCAGGGTCCTCTGAACCTGATTTAAAAATTTCGATATTAATAAAGTGTAAAATGTTAATGTTAGTGTGAGAAAAAAAACAAAAACATGAAAAAAAAAACACAGATACTACATATGAAATGTAAAATATACTAACAAAATGAACAAAAAATACCTTGATGAACTTTCTGCCATATGAAATACCTACCAAAACTGGTTACATAAACAAACCACATCAGATCAATTATTAACAAAATTATAAATAACATAAAAAACAATGTGAACGACATGTTATAATAACAATCCATATATAACAAACCTCATCAAAAGTATCTGTTGTTCCAAAATCTATAATCAATGGAGGCAACCGATGATATAACCATTATGATACATCATAATAAAAAAACGTGTAGCCAAATAATTTACACTGACAATTAAGAAAATTTAAAACCCCTTAAAATATATATAACTATTACCCTATAATAAAAAATAGATACAGTGACCTCAAAAGTTAATATATTACCTAAACATCTGATATAAAAACAAAATCATAATAATTTCCATGACGATCAGAATCAGGCTTTGTATAACATAAATTTTAATCAATAAATCAGACTAAAAAAATCATATAAACGGAATCATATAAAAAAATCATAAACAAAAAATATTCAATAACAATACGAATCAGGGTTTTCAATGACATTCACAAACTTATTAACAATTCCAATCCAATAAAAGTTATTTTACATAACTTCAAATAGAACTTATGAAACATATTAATAACAATCGGATCATGGGTTGCGGGTAAACATTGTAGAATAAATATACATTACAAATAAAAAGTATTCTGAATGAAAAATCGGTTTTTGGTTTTGCAGAATTAATTATTCGTTAAGAAAACCATAATCTTAAAACCCAAAAAATGAACATATTTTTAAATACCAATTGGATTTAGGGTTAAATAAAAAAAATTAAACACATTAAATAAAAGGAGAAACACATGAATAATGATTAAAGAAGGAATTTAAGAAAAACAACTTACAGATTTGTAGAGGGATATGTGAAATTCATAAATCGATTCAAGAAAAAGTAGATGTAGATGAACACAGTAAAGAATGTAAAAAAATCTATATATGTATATCTACTGAATAAGTTTATTCTTATATGGAAACCCAAGGTATTCTTGGAAGAAGATTGGAGTGAAGTTGAATTCAAAGTTTTGAACCACAACTACAAAGAAGTAACTAAATTTTTTAAAAAATATAACGGCAACCTAATTATAGAAAAAAATGTATAATTACAGAAACATACTTATAATATCAAATTGATAAATTAAGCATAAAAACATTACTCTTTTTATAGAAAAAAAAACGTTTTTAAAAATAAATTAAATTTCATAAATTAAGTAAACTGCAATAAATATGGTCGTAACTACAAAAATCAATAAAAATCAAAAACTTTATTTTGTTTGAAAAAAAACATTCAGAATATATTATTAAGTAAAAAAATGAACAAAAAGCATAAATAAAATTATATATGACAAACATTAAAAAAATAAATAAAAGTATAAGATTTAACTAACCTCTGTTGCTTGACGAATGGTGGGATTCCGCTCGTTATGACGGAGTTAGGGATTCACATGAAAAAAAAAGCAACAAAAATTAGTAACTGCGATAAATATGGTCGGATCTACAAAAATCAATAAAAATCAAAAACTTTATTTTGTTTCAAACAAAAATCATATCTCCATCCATAAGTATTCATATATCCATCCAACTCTCTCTTTCTTCTCTATTAAATATCACAAAGATCCAACTATGTATTTCTTGTATATTCATGTTGAAGTTGCAAAACATTTATATTTTCAGACTGTCAGGCTCAGATTATGAAAAAAGATGACAACACCATGGCTGCAAGAGATGTTGCATGAACAACTGCCATCCTACAACCTTGCCATACCATAATGCTATCTTCATTCAATTTTCAATCAAATATACAAAATCATCATAGCCTTATGTTCAAAGGATATGTCCAAAGCACTTTCAATTCATTTTTATTCACCTTCACAGTCAACACTAAATGATTTGCTCAAGTATTTCAAATGATTTCTCAATGTCAAACCTCACTTATTCGGACAGACGTCTGCTTAATCATAGTTTTAGTCTCAGATGTGTAAATCCTAATTGAATATTCATGTAACAACACATACAGGGTCAGTCAACACAGTTGTGATGATACAGGTTCAGGTAACAAAAAGAAACCCTCTGTTGTAGAAGCAACCAGTGATAGAGTTTTGATGGAATTTTTAAGAGGGGTCGGTGACATTGTCGAGGAGTGTAAGAAAATGCTATCACTTAGCATTTCCTGACACTCCTCGACAACATCACCGACCCCTCCATGTTTCAGGCAAAACACTCTCACTGGTTGCTTCTTCAACAGAGGGTTTCTCCTTATTACCTTGAACATGTATCATCTAAACTGTCTTTGACACATCCTTTGTGTCTTCCTCTCTTCATTAATAGCTAAAAACATGACACGTAGGCAAATAGAGGTGATCCTGTAATCTCCCTTAATAGATAGTATAGATTCTGAAAACACTACATGTAATCAAAATACACGAATTAGATCTCTAATTTATAAAATTAAGCAAATTATTACAAAAATGTAGTAAAATTATATAAAACATATCAAGGCAAAAAAGGCACTAAATAGCCACATTCAGTCCTAATTCAAGATATCAGTTATTCAAAATCTTCAAAACCAACTATAGATGATTGAAGGAAAAAAATGATTTATAAGTGAATAAATTGAATGGATTAAGTGAATATATTTACAAATTTCGTTTAATTATTTTTTTCAAGTTGAAATATCAGTTGAGTAATATAAAAATATGTTACCTGAGTTAAGAAATAACTATTTTTAGAAATGGATTGACATTTCTAAAAAAAATACAAATGTCAAAAAGATTAGGCACCAACTTTTTCGTATATTTAAAAGGAATGCATAAAAAACAACACAAAATGAAATACCACCCTAAGTAAATTACCATATGTTACACATATTAAAAAGGTAAACTCAAACCGTAAAACAAAGAAAATTCAGGTTTTTGACCAACCCAAGAAAATAAAAAAATGCCATATAATTTAGCATACGGTTGTTTAGTTTTAATGGTAATATATATGTAGTTAATTTACGATTTTCTTTTACTAAACTTAATTGTTTAAATACAAAATATTATATGTCAGCAACGATTTTATAAAATTTATATATATAAGATTGAAAATTTGTTTTTAATTTCCAAATTTAAATAAAAAAACGTTAATAATGTTGATTATAATAAAAAAAACCAATTTGATATAAATAATTAATTAAAATGTATGTTAAAAAAGATTTCAATTATTTCAGTGAACAAACTTTAGTTTATTCAATGAAGATAGTACCATATTTATAATAAAATTTCCATGTGTAGATATTCAATGAAGATTAAGAAAACTCTAAATTGATTAAAATGGAACGGTTTTATTAAAAAATTAATTATAGTCAGTTATACAATTTAAAAAAGGAAACAAAAGCATATTAAATTTTTGTTTTACGTAAATCTTTAGAAAACGGACGGTTTATTATAATAATATTTAATGTTAAAATAATAGATTTGGCACTAATCAAACAATGTACTTAAATGATGTTTAATATGATGAATACTTAAATTGATTCCTAAATTAAGATACATACAATTATGAAGCACTAATTATTTCACAAAAAGATGTAATATTAACCACAAACATGTAGCAATACCAATAACATTAACGTCTACCAATATATATTCAAATATGTTCAAAGACTAAGCAATCATCGGCCACACATATAAACGGCCCAAAAAAAGTGTCAGCAACATATACCATCACATATGTTTAACGTAACAACCACAACAAAAAACTACCATTCAATGTATACTAACACCACACCTTGTAAAAACTACCAAAACATACCATGTACCCTCACCAAGTCAGTTATAAAGCAACATACCTTTACTTTTAACAAATACCATATGAAACGAAGAACCGTATACCAACCGTTTGTCTCTAACAAACTCCCTCATACCGGTCACATTGAATCGCGGACAGCCTTGCGAGAACTCCTTACCAATAGATACATCCCAAGTTCGACCAGCGCTGTCCTTGATGATCAAAGCCATCTTTCGATCTAAACCATGAGTTTGAGCCCACTTCTTCTTCAAACGCTACAGATGATAATATAAATGTTAATAATACATACCTAAAAAAACTGCTTTTCCTACAACTAATGATTTAAACTGGATTCACTTAACATAGTTTAATGGTATGAAGAAGTAAATAATACAAACTTACGTAATGATTGTCAACAATAAAAGTAACCGGTACTTCGTCATCAACACTCTCTTCAAATACAGGTGCAGCAACCGCATCAGGCACCTCATCATCAGACACTTCAATAAAGGCATCACTTGGTTGTTTTTTGATAACAGAAACTTCAGGCGGGTAAGTTAGAAGGGCAGGCTTACAACAAAAAACACTCAAATAAAACGTATTACGATCAATCATTTCAAATACCAACAAATGATCATCAGTTATCGACATATCCTCCTTGATCCGACTCCAACCTGTGGTAATGTAAATGTTATGGTCTAAAATTTCCATCCGAACAACCCATTTACGATTTCCAGCAGAACGAATCAAAACCGGATTTGAAGGACAGATATTCAGCATAGAGTGATGAACAAACAACCTGTTCACATACTACACAAAGAATAAAACAGTATCAGGATCAATGGTATAGCCGAAATAGAAAAAAATGAACGAACGCAAATATAAAATAATTTAAAAACGTATAACTTCAATTACCATGCAGTCGTCTCGGTCACTAAAATCATTTTTAGGTTTGTAGTAGAAGTACTTAGATGGTGCTAGAGAAATGTCTTGATAAAAGTGGAATAAGCGGAACAAAGATAAAGTTTCGTCATACTGACAAACAACCCACGAATCATCCGGTAATTTCAATGATGTGATAACATCAAACCAGCCATTGTAAAAAAAAAAAGTCGCCTGCAAGTTTAAACACTTTGACTTGAAAGGTACTCCCATCAAGGGTCCTGATGATTGCATTTTTCTCTGGATAACCAAACTTCGTAATCCAGTCACCATACTCAGTAGGAAGTTTCTGCAAAGGAAAATATAAGTATCGTTAAATGCATTTATAATAACAATTATCACAATGTGTTATATTAAAACATCTTAATTTTTTTTTCTTTAAATGATTATAACTTCAACACTCACCAACTATTTTATGTCGCACTTCCGCACATGCGATGCGAATCCGTACACCATATCGCTTCCAAATTTGTTGTCTTTCATAACCCCAAATTGTATATCATAACAGGTACAAGTAACAGATATAGAGTTCAAATAAGAGGCTTGTAATAGAATGTGCACTAAAATAATCAAATCACATATTTAACAATCCGATATGAAAACCCAAAACGTATTTAATCATTGATTGAACAGTTTAGAAGAGTTGCAAATTTCTTTTTTTTTGTGACTGTTGTTCTGTCCTTTACAGAGCTTGCTTATATGGTTAAAGAAGGTATTGAAGATTGGAAATAGAACTAACAGCAGGTTTGTAATTTGTTAGATCCATTTTATAAAGTTTCAATCTTTAGTTCTTGTCACTTTCCAACATATAACAGTAGATGAAAACTGTAATTAGAACCCTAATACACCAAAAACTTAAAGGGTACAATTTATCATCAAGGTAAATCTGAGGAACAGAATTGAACAAATCAACATATTCAAATGAAAAACCCTAATACACAAAACATATATACACCAACTTAAAAATCGGGGATTCTAAACCCTAACTGACCCACAAAACTTATTTAAGAAATCGATATTAAAATCACATAAACAAACAACATGATATCGGGTTTTAAAACCCTAAGAAAAAAGGAATAATCTAATCGATCTTCAAATCATGTACAATAAATTCATACATCATCACATAACAGACAATACATCACAAATCAAAGTAAAACAAACCATTCAAACAGAATCGATCAATAAGATGATGAAGAAATTATCGGAATCATTACCGTCGATGATGATCAATGTTGAATATTTGAAGATTGATTAAACCTCGGTTCACAGGATCGATTGAGAGCGCAAGAACCAAAATCGCCGATTAGGGTTTTTTTGAAACGGTTTGGGATAATGAGAGAGAGAGATGAGAGAGCCTTTTATATAGATCCGAATTCAAAGTATAGGATGACCCGAAATCAAACGGATTGAATCCCAATCCATGAGGTATGCCACTTGTTACATTATTAGCCTTTAGCCATGTCATTGCTTATGTGGATGCTTAGGTGGCTTGCTCCATTGGGTGACATGTGTCCCCCAATGGTTTGCTTTATTAGAGATATAGATTGAGTTATAATAATTACAAAATACCCAAAATGCCCCTGAGAATAAAGACAAAATAGAAGGGTTTAAGTAGGAGAATCTGGTCAAATTTGAAATTTGGACTAAAATGGCAACAAAATGCAAACCACAGGGCCCTGGATGTAATAAGTTTGAGATTTGGACTAAAGTGGCAAAACTGGCCAAACCACAGGGACCAAAATGGCAGTTTACTCTAAATTTAAAAATAAAAAAGGAACCTGGGTTAGGTTAGTGATTTTCTTAAACTAAACAAACTACAAACATTTGCTTCAAAATTTTCATTTCACATTCTTGTTCAAAGGAAGCACAAATATCAAAATCCCTCATTGTTAACCGTTATAGCAGTACACATAGCCTACACAACTGGTAACAAAACAAAATTGCTATTTTAAAAACAAATGGGAACAACATAAAGTGTGTTCATAAGTCATCATGGTTTGGAGGTTGTAGAACATAGATATCGTAGCATATACTCGTTGGAAGAACATGTATCGCCTAAATCTTGATGTAATCTTGTAATCGCTTTCTGCAATGATTTCAAAGCAGGAAGCAAATTCCTCGAGTTTTGCTGAATCGAATGACCGTGGCATTTAGAAAGCTCCTGAGAAACAAAATAAATTGTATAAATCTCTTCTATTTTTTCTTTTACCAACTATATAGAAACTAGAATGGAGCAGCGACGCAATTTCAACCGATTAACATATGAACGGGTCAGTTGAGAGTATGTTTAACTCCTAACAGGTCAGATAGATACAAAAATAAAGATATAGATAGCTACTAACTAGGGCTGCGAACAAACCGAACGGTCGGCCAACACTCGGTGGAAAGTTCGCCTGCGTTCATTTGTGTTATACAACTCAGCCCGACCCACCCACTTTACACATCTAGTCTAGAGTATGCATATGATATAACATTATAACAATACCTGACACCACCAAAGAATGAATTCCAAATGAGGGCAGTTTTCCAGAAGCTCAGCAAAAATCTGAATCAATCGATTTAAATATTTAAAAGGGATTGATGCAACAACAGCTTTAATGTCCACTGGGGCCACAGCAACGATGCACTTTTTTATTAAATTGTCTTCGTTTAACCGTAAACTAAGGATTAACGCTCTGCTTGGTTGATTTTCACCGAGAGCTGCTTCAATTGCCTGCAAATAAAAGATGATCAAACAACTCCAACTCTCGCGATTTGCTTATTTTTATCTATGTTTCGAACCCGCTGGTTGAATTAGTAAAAGCATATAATCAATTGTAACAAAAGGGATAGCTGGAAATATCGTTTGCATCTGCGTATGCCAATGCTATTAAAAACTTGTTAAAATCAGATAAATTATTTTAAAACACAATATCTAGCATTCTAATTGTTACCAAACGCTTAGACAACCAACTTTCTTACCTCGGGTGTAACATCAATATCAAGATCCGTGGGGTCAAATATGAAATTATCATCCATTGAATAAACCAAAACCCCTTCAGTTGTCGCAGCAGCCCAACTGCGGCCCGTGGGTGCAATTCGTAAACATTTTGTTCTAGCTATAGGCCTGCCACGGTTCTGCATTGACCCTGGTAGATCATAAGATGAGTTGACCCGTGTTTGTTTGTCAACACCATCATCCACGTCACTATTATCGTCATCAATCAGATTTAACGGGCCCGCATCCGTCATGTTCTTTGAGTTTAATACGTCGAGAACTCCATCTAGCGATAGATTTAGCGTTATTTGGAATTTGCGAAGCAATACCTGTAGATTCAAGAAACTTGAGCTGTTTCAGTGGTGCTAAATTATATATACTAGAGTAAATTACTTTTTGAGTCCTTGTGTTTTAGTGGTTTTAACCATTTGAGTCCAAAATCAAAATGTTTAACGCCCCGAGTCCCTAGACACTTTTTTATAACCATTTGACTACTTTTGAGTCCAAATTTTAACCTTCCTAGTCCAATTTTTTTTTAACATAATTGGACTCAAACCGTTATAAAATGAACAAAATTTGACTCAAAACGTTATAAAATAAATGGCTAAGGACTCAGGGCATTAAACTTTTTGATTTTGGACTCAAGTGGTTAAAACCACTAAAACCCAGGTACTCAAAAAGAAATTTACTCTATATACTATAAATATGCTATTTTGCCAAATCAACCACCTTTGGCCCCTAACTTTGATAATGACATGTTTAACCCCTCAACTTTGGTGATGACATGTTTAGCCCCTTAACTAAAACAACTTTAGCTCTTCAACTTTAATAATGACATGTTTAGCTCCTCAACTTTGGTAATGACATGTTTAGCCCCTTAACTAAAACAACTTTAGCTCCTCAACTTTAATAATAAACAACCTTAGCCCTTCAATTTTAATAATGACATGTTTAGCCCCTCAACTTTAATAATGACATGTTTAGGCCCTTAACTAAAACATCAAACAATTTTAACTCTCATGATTTGCTTCTTCTTATCTACGTTTCGAACCGGTAGAGTTTATTTAATATTTACCAATAATTATTGAAGATAAAAACATAAATAGTTCAAAGAACTAAGAAAGTGAATTCAAAGCAAAAGCTTATAAATCTGTTAAATATTATGCAAATATAAGAGCTTATCAAAAAATATATTGTCCAAATCATTTGATAACTTTATAAATAGTTGGTGTCAATTATAATATACAAAAATAATCTCACTTTAAGCAACTTCAAACCTGTACCATTTTTAGCTAAATTTTTCTCACTTTAGGCAACTTCAAACCTGTACCATTTTTAGCTAAATTTTTCAATTTACTCATTTGACCCCTTTGCAATGTAATTATATGAGTCATGAATAGTAATGGGCCGGAATTTTGAAATTACTGCCTCGAGCATAAACTTTCTAATCCATATTTTAAACGCTACTTGGTTGCTACAAGCCCTTCCCTTGATAAATTATAAATAACTCAGCAGAAAATCAAATCTTTTAGTAAATTTCCAAGAAGAATAAAAAATGAAACTGACCTGATCAGCAACATCATACATACAAATGTATCTACTACTTCCACCAGCTAATATATAATTCCCATCGGCAGAATAAGACAGAGTAGTGAAACATTTTCCGGAAGTGGAATTGGCGGCTGTTCTTCGGTCGGTCATCAACCGCCCGCCAGCAATGTCGCGCCGCCCCTCAATGGTGTACATTAACAACCCGTCGATTGGATCCCAGAAATGAATTTGGCCGTCTAATGTGCTACAAGCCAGTTGCTTGCCGTCTGGACGATAAACGACCGTAAGAACATCGTGAGTGTGTTGAAATGTTTCGACTGAACCTTTTCCATCGAAAACGTCCCATAATCGGACGGTTCTGTCCCATGAAGATGATGCCAGAATTGCCTGTAGTAAATACAATAAAAATAATAAGTTCATCCACTATAGATATAACCACCTATTTCAGAAAATTTCTCAATTAATTCACAAACGGTCATTCTATAGATATAACCACCTAATAGAAAGCTATCTTTTCATAGCTCAAAATTAAACAAACTGATTGTTAGACGTCTACTACTACAAACCAATATCCAAATTCCAAACACCTCTCAAAACAAGTAAAGATAGAAACAGTGACCTTTATGCAAAGTCAAATACAAGAATCAAGCCGAAATTACTTACATTTGTAGGAGAAAACATCAATCCGTGAACTGGACCTTCATGACCGCTAAGAACATCCAACAACCGACCCGTTTTCATCGACCAAACAAAAATCTAGAAAAAAAAAAAAAAAAACACTAAGACAACTTTCTACACAAGAGAAAAATTATCGTTAAAAACATATTATACAACCAATACCTCAAACGAATCAAGTGTTCCAGCACAAATTACTTCACCGCTTTGATCCGATGCCAAAGAAACAAACTGTCGAGATGACGGGGTTGTAAACGTCCTAAAATTTCTATAACGGAACAGATCCCATGCACGAACCGTGCCATCTAAAGATGCACTCAGTAAACAATGGTTGCTAGCCATGAAATGAAGTGCGGTGACTGCATTTGTATGCTCGGAAAATGTCACAAAACAAAATCCTGAAGACACGTTCCAAACCTATACAAAAAAAATCATTTTCTCAAGATACGAATATCAATATTATAGCAAATATATAAAAAAACAGTATACTCAGTAACACACCTTGATTTTGTTATCATCCGCACCAGTAGCTAAAAGTTGTGAATCAGGCGAATACGCAATCGTATTAACATCAAAATAATGCCCCTGTTGCTTCAAAATATAACTTTCCGATTTCCACTCCCAAACAAGCAACTGTCCAAGCTTCGCACACCCAAACGTCAACCAATTCCCAAGCTCATTAAAACTAGCCGTCGTAATCTTCTCCCTCGATACCGACAACAAGTGTATACAAACAAAATCTGGCATCTGATACAACCCAAACACCCCACTCGAAAACCCCACCACCACAAGCTCCAACCCTTTATGATAATCACAAGCCGTTAACTTCGCAGGCGCCTGCATAAAAAAATCCTTCTTCGCCAATTCCCACTTTCCTTTATGCAATTCAAAACCACCATTTCGTTCATCGTCAACATCAACATTCTTCCGTTTCTTCACGTCACTTGTTCCATCCACTTCCATTCGTTCAGGCGTACCCGGAGATTCCGGTTCATCAAGATTCTCATCAACATACCTCCACCCGAAAATCGCCCCGTCCCGCGACAACGTATAAACCTTATCAACCGCATTCGTTTTCTTATCGACACCGAAAAACACTCCCACTATCGCTTCTCTATGACCTAAAAACATAAAAGGCTTACTCTTACTATTAACCTCACCCCTATCTTTCTTCAAACTAAACAACCTAACGGTTAAATCCTTCGAACCAGCTAACAAATACTTCGAATCAGGGCTCCAATCAACACAAGTAACTTTATTATTACAATTAGCAAAAGTTCTCACCAATTCAAACGGAAAAAACTCCTTCTTAAACCCTGGAGACCTCCAAATCTCGACTAACTTACCAACACCAACAGCAATAAACTCTCCGTTAGGGCTGAACTTGATGCAGGAAACAGGCTTCTTAAACTGCATCCGGTGGAGCACGGCGCGGCGGCGGAGGTTGATGAACTGGCAACGGCCGTTGTCGTCGACGGCGATGAGGAAAACGCCATCCGGTGAGGCGGCGATTCTGGAGATGTTGGATGAAGATTGGAATGGTAGGGTTAGGGTTTCGGATTTGAGGAGGTCGGTGACGGAGATGCGGTTGCCGATTGGGGAGATTAAGAGAGTGTTGTTGGAAACGACGGCGTTTCCGCCTCGGTATGGTGCTCCGAGAAGATTCTGGAAGCGGTAGTTCATGGTGGTGGTTTAGGGTTTAGAGGCTGAAGAAAGTGATGATGTCTGCTCTGTTCTTAAACCCTATTGTTGGTTCCTTGACTAAAACCTAACGTATATCCCTTTAAAATTTGTTTCAGAGACGAAACTCGAGAGCTACGTGTTATCGGCTCAATTAAAAGTTTGAACGAGTCTGGGCCTAAGCTCGAGTTTGAAATAGAGCCCGTTTAGTTATTGAGCCCGAGCTCCATTTTTATATGAAATATAATTATAATGATGATAACATTGGTGAGCCAAGCTTTAGCCCATTTTAAGTGATATTGAAGGGATCTCCAGTCAATCTTTTAGGCTAGAGGGTATGGTGACATCCCATCCTTGGAGGACCATCCGCCACGTAGGCGTCACGTCATAGTCCTCCCAATGATGGTCCATCCCCCAAAAGTAGAGGGTATGAGAGGATGGTCCTACTCATAGTCCTCCCCACCATTTTTATATATATATTTTTTTAATCTTCTACTTTCTTTTAACATTTAAAAAATAAACTAACAAAATATTTTCATTAATATAAAAACCACATTACATAAATTTAAAACAAAACATAAACTTAAAAAAAAAAAAAACATAGACTTAAATAATATTATGCTTCTTTATGATGTCGGTTTGAATTTTTTTCAACATCGAACGTTTCTGTTGGTGCACTTGTGTCTGTACTTTGTCTGTATTTCGTCTTGATTCAAAACGATGTCTTTGTTAGTCCTGTAAGTTTGACTAAGTCAACCATCCTCCTGGTTTGACTTGGCCAAACAGTTCGAACAATGGTTGTAATATGGCTGTGTCGAAGGATGTGTCATCGAAGGATTGTTTAGATCCTTCGATGAGCTCGAAAGATAAGCCTTCGATGGATGGACCTCGAAAGATCTCATCCTTCGAGGTACATGTTGATCCTTCGATGAGTTTCTAGTCGATAGATGATCCTTCGATCAGTCTATCTATCCTTCGACCAGACCTGCTGTGTTCGGGTATAAATACCCATGTGTTGTGTTCACTTCAGAAGTAAGACAGAAAATAGACAGACATAATAGAGAGCTTCATTTTCAGACACATAGAGAGCATTCTGTTCAGAACACACACACACACGAAAGTTAGAGAGAGTTTATAGAATACATCTGTAAACATTGTGCTTGTAACCGAACCTTTCATACGTATTAATACAAGTGGTGTTAATCGGTGAAGACTTGTGTGTTGTGTTTATGCTTGTTCTTTCTCGGTTTGCATGCTAGCTTGGATTCCGCACTCGCTAGTGTGTTAGATATAACAAGGAATAGGTTAAACCTCAACCTCCGAGGGACCTACAAGTGGTATCAGAGCCGTGGCTCTTTTCCTTGTTAAAAACCGAGTTTTTTACAAGACTTTGGTGTGTTTGGATGAAACTCACTGTTTTTGCAGCCGTTTTTACTGTTTTTCTCGCTTATCTTTACGTTAAAACGTGTTCTAAACTTACCGGGTGTGTTAAGGAACGGGTTGGGTAACTTAAAAACTTGTTTTTGAGGTGTTTGGTAATTTCCGGCCAAACTCCGGCTTACTCCGGTGACCGGTTTTCTGGATAAGTTTATTATATTTTATGTTTCAAAATCATGGTTTTGGTAAAAGGTATGGTCTGACTGTCTGAGCATACCTTCTGCCGAAAGATTTCACCAACCCATCACCTTTTTCACCAACCTGTCACCTTTGTCAACTGTGTCAGATCAGATCGAAGGATATCCTTCGAAGTCGAAAGGTCATCTTTCGATCAAAGGAGGATCGATAGATAACCATCCTTCGAACATCCTTCGAAGTCTGTGACTTATCTTTCGATCCAAGGAATCTTGTCGAAGCATACATCTTTCGGTCTACAGTTCTCTTTCGAAAGATAAGGATCCTTCGTTTGGAGAATCTTTCGAAACAATTGTTCGAAACTCAACAGTGATCTTTCGAACACTGTTGATCCTTCGAACAAGTCTTGATCTTTCGATCCTTAGTCTGTTTATGTTAACAACTTTGTGATTTTCAGGTTCTCATTTTTCTTGATCAAAAATGAATCCAAGATGGAATAGACCGGTAAATACAGACATGTATTTTGGTACTCCGTCTCCCGCACCGAAACGATCTATCAGAGCAACTGATATGTTCGGAAATCCATTACCTGTTCGATCTACCGGACCAACAGATCTGTACGGAAATCCGCTTCAACCAGCTCCTCAACCAGTGCCTCAACAGCAAACCCAAAGGCCTCCTATGACAACAAATATATATGGCAATCCGATACAAGTTCCAGCAAAGCCAGCTCAAACAACAGACTTGTATGGAAATCCTCTACAGCCAGCTCCACAACAGCAAGTCTATCGGCCACCTACTGTAATCGCTTGTTTTGCTGAGGTTGTCAAGGTTTTAAATCACGCCAGTGGTGGAGAATCTTCCACCAATGGTGAAGAATCTTCTGAGGATGAAGACTCTTCTGGTTACAGTAGAAGTTCGGATGAAGAATCCTCAAGTTCAGGTGATGATCATGTGGATGAGACATCAAGTGCGTCAGTTGATGCAAATGTTGATGAGCTTTTGGAGGAAGCTGCAGCAGGAACTGATAGAAGATCTATTTTGATGGATCAAGCTGCTTATTCTTCGTCTTCTCTTCATTCAGCCGTTATAGCTAATGTCGACAATTCATCAAGTCAGGTATGTGTCGATGAACCCACTGCTGCTATTTGTGATAATTGTGATAGATTGAGTGGAAAATGTGCTGATTTAAAGGCAAACATGTCTGAGTTGCAAGGCAAACATGATGCTTTACAAGCTAGTTTGTTTGACTTGCAAGACAAACATGTTTCATTGAACGATAAGTGGTGTGAGTTGCAAAGCAAACACGAGGCTTTGCAAGACAAGTATGATGTGACATTCATCCACAACCAAAAGTTGACCGTGGATCTTTCTAAGTGCACAGAAGCCAACATGTTTTATGAAAACCATGAAAAGGAATTTAAATCGATGATTGAAAAATTAAAGAAAGATAAAACCGAGCTGACAAAAATGGTTTCCAGAAAACAAACTGACATAAATTTGTATATCACACGTCTTGAGATAATGCAAAAGGAAATGGCTTGTGTGAAAACTGAAAGTGAGGCGATCCAACTTAAGCTAGACAGTTATTTGAGCTCTAGCTATGTGTTGGATCACATCATTGACGTACAGAAAGAGAAACGGGATGTCACATGCATTGGATACAAGAAATGTCCACCACCTGTGAGACACAATTATGATGCCATGCCTGACGAGGAGGATAGAACTTTCTTTGAACCATCTGTTCCTCTAGATGTTAATGAATTTGCAGCAGGACTCGGATACAAGAAAGAGGTATCATCAGATTCAGATGCGTCAGCAGATACTTTTGTAACTGCTGAACAAAATCAGGATCCTCCAGTTGTGATTGAGGATGCTGATTCTTCTGATGATGAATCTGATGATACTGATTCAGCAAAGTCTGATGCGGTTATAAAAGAAGAGGACATACCTCTTGAGAATCATATTCTGTGTGATCCTCCTGCAAAGCCCGCTAAGACTGTTGCAATCGAGTCCGTGTCCGCAAAAGAGTCGGAGAGTGTGGATTTGTTGTACACTCTTGTTGGTGATGATAAAATTTATTCTGACAAAGATTTTCCTATTAAGAATGTTAATCAATCATTAATTAGTAAAGTTTTTGAGAATTCAACAAGTAAGTTTTTGGGTAAGAAAGGATCACACGTTGTGGTAACACAGTGCCCTCCTATCCCTAAAGCTGAAGTTAGAAAACAATTTGGCAATCAGAAATTACCAACAGTGCAAAAACAGCAAAATCATGTCAAACCAAAAGGTAAAGTACCGACTCAAGGTCAAAGGAAGCCGAATCAGAAGAAGAAAAGGAATGTGAACTTTGTGAAATCCAAGGGAACGGACAAAATTGCAACATTTGAAAATCAATCTAACTTAAATTTTGTCAAAAAGGCAACAGTGATGAAAAGGAATGAACCAAGTAGTTCAAAACCTAGTACCTCGGGATCACAAAGCTCATCATCGGCAAGACGATCACATGATACTTCGGGGTTTGTTGAACGAAGATCATGTTTTGAATGTGGGACAATTGGTCATATAATTCGAAATTGTCCGTATCTTCATAAATTAAAAGCCAAAGAAGATGATCCCCGTGAACGAAATTACCGAAAGAGATTTGTTTCACCAAAACAGGACCCTCGTCTTGTTAAACAACAAGAAGCGAAGCAGAAAAGGAAACAAAGAAAAGAAATTGAAAAGGTTTTAAAACCAGAGGTTGTCCAAACACAATCTGTTAAGTTAGAAGTTAAAAATGAAAAACAAAAACAGATTTGGAAACCAAAACCAGTAACTGTTTCAGGGGGAGCTACATCAATTCCGAATCATCGGGAAATGGATGTCACAATTCTCGATGATGACGGACGACCCAAGTCTGTGAAGGCTTGGGTCCCCCTCTCCAACTAATCTCTGAATGAGTGTGTAGGATGTTCCAGGAGGAACTATTGATAGTCTTAGGATTGTTGATAGTGGAGCGTCCATGCACAAGATCGGCGACACCAGACTCCGAAACATCATTATATCTAGGAGTTGTTGCCATTGATGGAGAGAAAGGAAAAAGCTAAGAAGACAAACATTCCGATGAAGGAATGATGGTGAAAGAATGTGGTTGAATGAAGTTGAAAAATTCGACCAGATGAAATATGTACCAAAATTTGGTTGTTATGGTTTTTGATCGGGTTCTCAGGATAGATTCCAACAAAATGTACGCCTGTAGCACGTCTGAAGCTTTTCGAAGATTCATGGATTTTTCTTCCACAAGAAGTTCGAAGTCCACAAGATGAACGTGTAGGGTACTTTCCTCTACGGTGTGATTGAAGAAAATATGTTGGTTGATCAAACTACACCGGGTGTACGGATGCCTTGGCGTGGATTGAACAACCGCACACTACTTCTCAAAGAGAAAGACAAAGACCTTAGCTGGTAAAATGTGGAAGACCAGCCGGACCCATAGGTTTATGATCTTGTTGCTGTCAAGAGATTTCTCAGTAGCTACAAAAATCGACTTTGAAGTCCACACCGGGTGGATATCCATTTTGGGAGAACACTCAAATTCCTTGCAATGCACGAAGCAGTTGCAGGATACGGTTTTGAATTTCTAATCTCTCCTATACTTGTCGATATTTTAGCTGCTTTATGAATTATTATCATCTCATACAGCACTCTTTGGCCAGACACATTGATCTCGAATATCACTTCACACGTGATTGTTTCAATATGAAACTCGTCAATGTTGTCATGGTCCACACCGATGACCAACGTGCCGACCTTTTTACCAAAGCATTTGACAAATCAAGATTTGACTATTTATTATTGGTAAACGGCATTAAGGTCAAGCAAGAGTAAAACCAACATCGGAAAATCATTTTTGTAAATATCTTTGTGTTTTAAATTTGTCTTAGTTTGTTGATTTTAGGGGGAGTAAATCCAAATTTGAAAATCCAAAAACATTGAAAAATTTCAAAATCACAAAAACAATAGAAAAGCAAAAATGAGTTTCCTGGCGAGCAAAAGAGAAAATGATAGTACATCAGTGGTCTGTCCAAACCTCTTTAAACCCTTAAATGAAAAGCGATAAGCAGCTCTATATAAGATGTATCGGTAGGCTCACAATCATTTTAAAGTGTGCAGGGTGATATAAACTTAAATCCGACTGAAGACCAGGTGGGAACCATTCATTGGCATATGGTCTTAGTACCGAAATTTCGTTTGATAGATTGCCGAGGTTCTGAGATATTCGGTCTTTATGCTGCTTATCATCTGGGTATCATGGTTGTATCTTTTACCGAAAAATAATGGGGACGCAAGTCTAGATCTTCCATGATACTATACATACGTGTACATATTGCATTCGACCTCAATAAGTGATCAACAATCACATGTCCAAACAAATAAGTGATAATATATCACAAATTCTTTCCGGGAGTCAAGTTCGTCTCTCTGCTGTACGAAAGTACTGACCTGTTCACGGACTTGCTCTTGTGCCCTCATGCATCGAAAATCAAGTTCCTCATCAATAAGTGATTATATCACATAGGGCTTGTTTTCAATCAAAATAAGTGAGAATCTCACATCATATACGGTCAAACAGATGATAATCGGTATACTCACCGGTAAGATGAACCCTCGTGCATACCTTGATATGGGAATGTGTCGTGATGTGGATGAACACTGGTCGGTAAGTATAAATCATACCTTAACGTATCCCCTCGCCATGATTACATCTGATAAGTTGAGCTTAAGTGGACAACAATACCGATAATTGTTATAGGATGCTTATCTTAATGTTATCTAAATGAACAACAAGAGCGTTTTGGCATGACCGTACACTGATATGATTCTCTTACCCTCGAAACTCGCAAAAAGAAAGTCTGTAAATATTTATTTAATGCTTTCATTTTTCGCATCTTTGTATATATTTATTTACTGCTTTCAGTCTTTACTTTTGAAATATTCAAAAATGCCAAAAAAGATTTTATTTCTATCTTATTTTCGATCGTACGATGTTGGATCTCGAGTCTTCGTTACCTGAAACCTGATTGAAAACCGAAACGACTGAATCTTCATAAACGGTCGAAATTTGCAAGTGTTGAAAGTTAAAATTTGAAATTGATAAAATTTGTTAAAACTTTCAAACTGTCGGACGGTGTTTGTTTAAACAAGGGTCACACGTGTGTCGTTTGTTTATGTTAACTATATTCCAAGCAGTTGTTCTCATTACGCGTTTAGATTTCTTGCATGTGCAGATTCTAAAGGCAAGGAGAACATGGTCGATGACAAGCTTTGGAATGAAGACACGACGTGAAGGCGCTCAAATGATGAAGATGATCGAGTTGCCACTGACCATCATCAACACCACAAGGATCTCAATTCATAAAGAACAAGTATTTCACGAGCATAACTCAAGGGGGAGCTTATGTTAAGGGGGAGTTTGTCAACACACTTCCTACATGAAACGGGGAGTTTGTTGATACACTTTCTGCTTTCAAGACGTGAAGACTTTAAAGATCCTCCGACATTGAAGACTTGAAAGGACGTCAAAGACTTGAAGTCACAAAGATCGAGACAAAGCTACAGCCAGACAAAGCTACAGCCAAGGGGGAGTTTGTTGGTGCACTTGTGTCTGTACTTTGTCTGTATTTCGTCTTGATTCAAAACGATGTCTTTGTTAGTCCTGTAAGTTTGACTAAGTCAACCATCCTCCTGGTTTGACTTGGCCAAACAGTTCGAACAATGGTTGTAATATGGCTGTGTCGAAGGATGTGTCATCGAAGGATTGTTTAGATCCTTCGATGAGCTCGAAAGATAAGCCTTCGATGGATGGACCTCGAAAGATCTCATCCTTCGAGGTACATGTTGATCCTTCGATGAGTTTCTAGTCGATAGATGATCCTTCGATCAGTCTATCTATCCTTCGACCAGACCTGCTGTGTTCGGGTATAAATACCCATGTGTTGTGTTCACTTCAGAAGTAAGACAGAAAATAGACAGACATAATAGAGAGCTTCATTTTCAGACACATAGAGAGCATTCTGTTCAGAACACACACACACACGAAAGTTAGAGAGAGTTTATAGAATACATCTGTAAACATTGTGCTTGTAACCGAACCTTTCATACGTATTAATACAAGTGGTGTTAATCGGTGAAGACTTGTGTGTTGTGTTTATGCTTGTTCTTTCTCGGTTTGCATGCTAGCTTGGATTCCGCACTCGCTAGTGTGTTAGATATAACAAGGAATAGGTTAAACCTCAACCTCCGAGGGACCTACAGTTTCGGCTCGGGATACTGATCGACATCCATCGTTATCATTTCCCATTCCTTGAGCCGAATTTTTTCATCCAAAATTCTGATTTTCTCATTCGACAATCGGACCTTCTCGCGTAACTTTTCTTCCGCTACACGAGCTTTTTCTTCGACGGCCCGCTCCTTCGCCTTCGTCTTTTGGGCCGAGACTTCGTTGTACATTTTTAAGTTTTCCATAAACTCTTCCATCTTCGGGTCCACCTTTTCCTTTTCTTTCCCCTTGGCCCGCTCCTTCTTTGATTTGTCTCGGCCCGGTGGACGCTCCGCTTCATGTACGGCGTACTCCTCTTCGTCAAAGTCGGCGTCAACATTTAAGTTTATGTGACACCTCGCGTCCGATCCACCGGCGCTAAAACTACCCGTTTCCGATGTTTTTTGGCGTTTCGCCATCTCCACCTCGTTGGGAATCGGCGACCATTTCGGTTTCGTTTTCATAATTTCCCACGCGCGAACGTGAGCGAAGTTGGTATTACCATTGTTCGCCTTATACTTGTCCAAAGCTTGTTTGAAAACATCGTCGTCGCTCATGCCGCTACGACGCCCACTTGTATATATTTTATTATATTCCTCACAAAACCTATTGACAGCCGCCTTCAGTTTCCGCCACTTTGACGACACCGAGTTGACATCACGATATGGGCCTTGGTCCATAAGGTCGAGGAACTTCGCCAACACCTTGAACCAAAACCTGTCACCCGTTTGGTTAGTACCTATAATAAAACAAACAAAATATATAAAGTTAGACAAAATAAACAAACAATTAAAATATGTAAATTGTTAAAAAAATAAAAAAAACTTCAAACAAACTAAACAAACTGTTGAGCAAAAAATTTAAATAAAAAAATTAAACAAACTTTAAAAAGTTAGAAACTGTTAACAAAAAATTTAGAAAAACAAACTTTAAAAAACCGTATAAACTTTAAAAAAAATATTTAAACTTAAAAAAAAGATAAACCTTAAAAAAATACGAACCTTTTGTCTTGTTGTTAGACGTGCCTATGTAAGCCTTGGCTAAGGCTTCTTCTTCGATTGGTGTCCACTTAGTCGACTTCGGTTTGGACGATTGCTCACCCACCACTTGCTTGCCTTTGTTTCGTTTTCCTTTTCCTTTAGGCGGTTGGGTTTCGGGAACAACCTCCACATCGTCGTCGGGTTCGGATTGTTGAAAGGGTTGCGTCGGGATCGGTTGGGGTTGAACGGGTGGTGTCGGGTTCGGTGGGAAATTATAAGCACCCCGCAACATCATTTGTTGAAGGGCTTGATTTTGAGAGAATTGAGCGAATTGGTTTGGCGAGTGTTGGAATGATGCAAACACATTTGATGAATATTGCGAGAATTGGTTCGGTTCTAGCGTCGGATAATATCTCGGAACCTAGAAAACATTAGGTTGGGTCGGCTTGTTGGGATTGTTCGGGTTGTTGAAGGGTTCCATGATAGAGTATAAGGTTTATAAAAGTGAGAAGAAGATTTATAAAAAATAAGTGAGAGGGATGAAATTTTGGGGTTAAATTTGTGAATGGAGGTGAAAATGGAATGGAAATATATATATTTGAAATTCTTGACCGTTTGTTTTTATGGGAAGATGGAATTTTAATTTTTTTTTAAAACGGTAACTTTTTGAGATTGGGGCCCACATTTGGTTCCGTCGCCAACGTCCAAGAACCGACGGAGAGGACGGGGACCGGGGGGGGGGGGGGGGTCAAGACGGGAGGGGGGACGGGCCCATACCGTGTAGCCTTAGCTCGTTTGAGGTTGTTGTCAAAATCAGTGGCGGACCCAGGATTTTTTTTTATTGGAGTTAGGGGTGAGCAAGTTTAGCTCCGGGCCGAAAATAACCGAGAACCGAACCAAAAATATACCCAACCCGACCTGAACCCAAGTACCGAGGTATTTAGATCGGTTCCAATTTTTCATATAAAATCGGGTCGCGTCGGGTCGGTTCTCGGTTCTTTTCATGGTGAAACCTGACTTGGACCTATGGACCGGAACCGACCCTATATTTAGGGTAGTGAATCGGTTCTGTATTTTATGTTTGATCGGTTCTCAGGTCGTGTCGGGTAGGGTCGGGTTTTTCCTTTTGCTCACCCCTAATTGGAGTCTATTTTTTGTGTAAGGATTTTTCACAACTAAAAATTAAAATTTTCGGGTCGGTCATCATAGTCGGGTCGGGGCTAGAAAATAATGTAGAAGCATTTAGTGGACATGAAACCACTACATTATTTGTTGGAAGTTTTATTTGGTAATCAAGTGTTAAATAAAATCGACATTCAATTTTATCATTTTAAATAAGCAAATTAGAGGATCAATGGGTGGTTGTGTTGTTTTAAAACACTAGTTTAATTTTGAGGGAAAAAAATAAACTAAAAACCAAGACATGTAAGACTTGAACTTGAGATCTACTTGTTGGAAAACAAGGGAATTTACGACCACACCATCTTTGTTTTTAATATTATGGGGTCCAATTAATTTATTTTATGGGGTCCTTAAAAAAATTAACATACCAGTTCTACTATTTTCTAAAAAAAAAAATTGGGGTCCGTGGACCCGACCCAAACCATGTGGGTCCGGCCCTAGTCAAAATAGCTTGAGCTCGAGCTCAAATAAGTAGGCTCGAGCTTCATAAAAACATGACGAGTAAGTCTAGTCGGGCTTGGGCTCGGTCTGCTCGTTTTTACCCTATATATAACATTAAAAGAGGGTGGGCTGGTTTTGGGTTGCTATAGAGCCCGTTTCATTTCATGAATTAGATATTGCACAATGGTCGTTTAGGCCCATGTGCACACGCTTTTCTAAAAAAGTGGCCTCGTAATGTATGTCATGCCAATTTTGTAATGCTAGATTGCTATATCATTTGTATTGAAAGTGTTTGAATTTTGAAATACAGATGAGCATATGGTATCGGATATCGATACCGAATTTTCCTAAGATGTCGTTGTGTTGTTAAATTCTACCTAACGTTTTCAAAAATTGTTCCTTATTTTTTTTGATTAATTATTATTTATTATATTAAATCGTATATAATATTTATTTTCCTTTTACATGAATATCTTTTTTTAACCGGTGTATGGTGTATTAATGAAGTCAAGGCTAGCAAGAAACTAGACCTCTGTAAGTTACATCTACAATTACAATCGCACGTTGTAATCTATTATATATAATAAATAAAAAAAATATGGGCCACGTGTCAGCGTGATATTGCATCTAGATTTCATTTTGGCGGGAAAATTTTGGGTAAAAAATATGGGTTAGACGCGGTGCACAATATGACCCGACCTATATTTGTAAGCATCTAATTTTTTTTCCAAAACCCTAAAGAGCGTTCTTCTCCTTTTTCCTCTCCGTTCTCCATTCAGGTCCAAAGCATCTGCAATTCGAGCGATTCAAGCATGAGGTATGTTTAATCTTCCTAATACCAAATCTTCTTTCAATTCTATTGGATTTGTGGTTTTGGCGGACTATCAAATCGTTTTTTTATGCAAGATTCATTCAGTTTCAGTTTCAAAAGGGATCTTATACAAATACACCGGATGATTTTCTAAACCCTAGATATCCCTTTGTCTTCATTCTGATTTAAGCGTCTACAATACAAACGATTCAAGGTAACCAAATCTTCCTTTTCTAATTCTTAATCCTATTGTTAATCTGTTCTATGTTTTTGCCTTCTTTCTGATTTTCCGATTTGTATCAGTCAAGTAACATACTTTTTATTCAAAGCACGTTTTCCATTTCAATTTCGTTTCTAGGGTTTATTTACTGTATATCGTATCTTTTAATTATTCATTTCTTAATCTTGGTAAAATAGAAAGTTGAATGTGTTGTTATTGCTTCCCCAGGTACCAATCAACGTTTTTACGTTTTTATCAGACTATGGAATTGATTGAGTCTTTCATTCATGTTTGTATTATCTATGATCTCTCCAAGTTAAACAAAGGTGCCCTGGCTTTGAAGGCCTTACTTTTCAGTACAGCAAGCCAGTTTGTTTTTTTTTTCTTTTTTGTTTGTTTTATTTGTTTTGGCAGAATTGAATAGAGATTTAGAAGACACTAGCACATAAAATTGGATTCAGTATGTATATAGGTTTTAAATATATCTACCACATGTTAGAAACCTATTAAATAATTAAATTTATTTATTTATTGTGATATATATATTGTATTTTGCAGTTATACATTAAGAAGTATGACACTTCTGAATTATGTAAGTTAAAGATTATAAAAAAGGTGTTTTTAATCTTTATTGATTTAACTACTCATGTTATTTGTGATTGAAGTTTTTAAGGATTCCTTATACCTTCCCCTTGATTACAGGTGGCAGCAGAATAGGCTGTTTTGGATGGCTTGTGGAATTCACATAATGGGTTGGGTCTGGTCTGCTTGGCCTGAATTACCTTTTTGTCCAAATATTTAATATTTTTGAACTTTTTAATTTTGTGTTATATGGTTCACCTCATACTACCACCAGGTCACGAATAGGTCACTTGCATATCATTGATGGAAGCAAGGTCAGTCATTGACTCGGGTACATTTATATGTGTTTGTTATATGTATATATGTATGTGTGTGTAAACTGTAATTTGGTTCAGGTCAAAACAGGTCGTTTAAAAGGTCTCGACTTGGTTCGAGTCAGAACGGTCCATTTTAAAAAGTATAAATTTGGTACGTCCACACAGGTTCGAGTCAGAATGAGTCTTTTTTAAAAATTAGTGTCAATTTCGATCGGGTGAAACTAGGTTCGGGTCAAAACCAGTCATTTCAAAGAAGTATCAGTTTGGTTTGTGTTAAACTGGCTTCAGGTGAAATCAAAATAGGTCGTTCTTAAAAAATGTGTAAATTTGGTTCGGATCGAAAAATGTTCTTATTAAAATGGAGACATTGAAAATTTCTGAGCCCGCTAAGAAGTTGAGGCATAGAGGTTTATGTAACAGTATGTTATATTGTTGTTTTATTAGTGTTTTGTAACTAGCTAACATTATATATCGAGGCATGTTATGATGTTAAGTATGTGTGATTATTAGGTAGTCTTTGGTTGATATCACTGGCACCCGTAATGGCCAGAACCAGCGTTGGGATGGTTCAGTAACCGTTTGATACCAGATTTCATGGATCTAACGGTGGCTTATTTTCCCAACGACAATTATTATAGAGGTAATTTGATACAGATTTGTATGTAGGTTAGGAAGATGTTTGGATTTGATAAGTGCATTTTTATGCAAGTTTTCTACTTTATGTTTGAATTTTGTTTTGGTTGTTATTTATTATGGATATTTTTTTTTAGGTTACGATGGTACCACCAATGATTGGGATAACTACTCGAGATATGTAAATCTTGATGGAGTTCATATGTCTCATGTAAGATTTTGTTTCACTGTTTTGATGTTGCAACTAGCTGATAGTTTTCTTTTATGATAAGTTGATAACAATTGGTTGTGATCTATACATGGAGTATATGGTGGTGATATGGTCCTTATTCACATGTTGGCTCGCTTTTGCGACAGTTGGGTCAGCTCTATGGTCATTTAGTAATCTTCTTATTTCCGTTATTTTTTAGTTTTTTTACTATTCTGGTTATGATTACATAAAAAATAGGACGGATTTGGTTCCAGCATACGTGAGGCTGCTTCGAGATAATGAATCCGAAGTACGTATTGCAGCTGCAGGTAAAGTCACCAAATTCTCTCTCTTTCTTAGTCTGGAACTTGTTGTTCAACATATTCTTCCACATGTCAAGGTAGTCTGTTTTATAAATTACAAGTTTTTATATTTTTCATTTAGTTTTCTTACCTTCGCTTATCATGGAATGTAGGAATTGTTCAGATTCTTCTTAGCATGTTAGGAAACGAGAACAATTCTTAGTTTGGTTGTTCATGCAGATTGATTGAACCCAAAGACGTGTAATGAACTCATTCGACACACAAAAGGTGCCTATTACAGACATTTGCTATCTACATATAATGTTAATGTTATCATACCGAACTGCACCATACCGGGTATTTTTGGTATTGGTACCCACTTTTTGGGATTTTTCGGTACCAGGTAATACTTTTTTTTGTCATTTATACGACTTAAAAGTTGGAGAATCTGCAACAACATAGACAAACACATAGAATTACAATTAAAAAAAAAATAAAAATAAATTCAATTTAAAAAAATAAAGAATAAATACACATCGTATTTATCAATCGTTTATTAATAATTACATATCGCTCGATCTTAAAGTTGACTTATTTATTCCTAAACCCTTTTTTGACCCATTACCTGCTCGTCTCAACCAACCATATTATTGGCATAATATAAAGCCATGTATTAGATCTTAGGCTGAAATATATGATTTGATTGAGAATATAGTCTATGTGGCTGCATATTCTCCAACTTAGGTTTTAGAGTAGATTGATTTAGATTTTTTATGCATCAAATATTACTTTGCGCTTTACACGAACTTTGAGTTTCTTTCTACCCGTTCAATGATGTTCTTTTACGGTATTTTTCTTTAAACCGTTAGAGATCTAACATAACTCTAACTCTAATTAACATGTTTATAAGCAGATGGTTTGATGCTATTTGATATGTGGCTGTTAATGAAAAGCTAAGAACGCAAGATAGAATTACCTGATGGAGCGGGTTGGTGTTCTAAGTTGTGGTTTTTGTAATCGGCAATTAGATAGTCATTGTCGCTATGTTTATGATTATGAAGTGACTTCAAGGATATCAAATTTTAGGTGTTTGTTAAATCATATAGGAGTTGCATCTACAACGTTGGATGTAATGGGGGTGCTACACCAACTGGACCAAGCTCATGTTACTTTCAGTAAATTGTAAATATAACATTATTTGTCTTATTTCTTGATTTTTTTTGTACGCTGTTTATAATGAAAACTTTATACCTAACGATATAATCCACTTTGTTAGTAATTTATGTAATATGTCACTTTATTTGCATAATTTTCATGTTTGCACAAATGATTAATGTAATTTAAATTTTCTACCCGGGAAGCAATCCCGGGTGATAACCTAGTTGTAACTATATATAAGTTTATTTGAGTTTTGAAATTAATGAAGTCATGATTAGCGTCTCATCACCACCTTAATCATCCTCGGTTTTGAAGATACTAATATTAACACGAGCATTTTCCAAATTAACACACTAGAATTCAAAAATCGGAATTCATAAACAAGAATTCAAACACAAAATTGCAATAAATCATCAGAGATATGATTGGTCATGAAGAAACAAACCCTCAAATCGAACCAACCTTCTTTCTCGATCGTTTGCAACCAAATCTATACAATGGTGTGATTAGAGCCACAAAGACCAACACGGTCCTGTTTTGAACTCGTTTAGAATAAAAAGCCATAAACAAAACTTAAAACAAAACAAAATCATACATCAGAAAACGTGAATTATCGGAGAAGAAGAAATAACATCCTAATGAAGCCAGCTTTCCTTTTGATTTATTGCAAACATACACTTAAAATAGTGAATGTATTACTAGAGAGCAATGACGATGTTATGACTAAGAGAAAAAGAGGGGGAAGTGATCGTACGTCATGGCATTGTCGAGTGTACAGTGTATAACCTTAAAAAACAAACGGACATATATGTTAAATTTTTAGCAACTTTAACTTATTAAAATTATGGAATTGGTATAATCGGATATTGAATACTTCGCGTCGTTATTAGGTGAATTTAAAATGGGGTTTTATAACGCCCATTCTTACCATTTAGACTTAGATAAATTTCAATGAAATATTTTAGAAAATTCGGCATGACCCGTTCGTAACATGGGCACATCCCTGTTTTGACAAACTTAATTTCAAGTAAACTAACGACACTTTCAATGAACTTAATAAAAGCATAACATACTTTTAAATAGTTACCAACAACTAGAAAATTTTTAAAAGACACATCAAGTCGAACTCCAAAAGTCTAGTTATTAAACAAGACTAATTACAACAAAATACTTTTAACCATAACTTTGTTACTAAAAGTAGCGGAAACGCTTATAGGCGAAATACATGTAGGTGCTCGTTCCAAGACGCCGAACCGATTTAATTGAGGTTTTACCTACATCAAACAACAATGAAAGAGTTAATCCGTAATCATATTAACCTTTTCAAATAAACCAATTTACACATTTCTTGCCCTTACATCATTCTTTTCCTTGCTCATACTACCCGTTGAACGGGTCATTACATTCTCGTCTCAATTAGAGACATAACATTCCATTCCATTCCTTACTTACCCGTTAGTAACGGATAACAACATTCTTATCATAATTTTCATTCTGTTCGTTTAACACGAACTAATACTTTTCTTTCATTACTTCCTTTCATCATTCGGTTCCTTTGGATCAAACCGAATTAGATACAAGTTGCTTTCTAAAATTCTCATTTCATAGGACCCATTTATAACGGTTCTTTGTACATATTTCGATCCGCAATAAATCTTTACTAACATAATCTATAGCACAAATGGTAAATCACCGATTAAAATCTAAAAGCATAAAACAACATACCTTCTATAAATTCAACTAGAAACTAATGGGTTATAAGACTAGCAATAAACATGGATTTGTAATGATAATTGAACAACTATTAACATTACATAAACTTGTAAGTAAATCGAACTTACCTCGTTCTTGAGCCTTTTGTTGCGAACCGGAATTAGCTCCTTCTTTCACTCCCTATACATAATTCATTCTTATTTAGATTATTTCATTCACTACATAATAATCACATTCACGCATTCAATCACGTTCCATTTCATATTTTGCAATGTATCAAATACTACATTTTCCCTATGCAAATTCAATACTTTCAATACATTCAAAATCACATAGTTCTTCATTGAGGCATTTTAACGAACACATGGTGTGCAACAACATTTTAAGCCTTATGTACATGTATCCAATGCACGATTTCACTAGCAAAATTCACAACTCTTTTAATCAACTAAATTCACATATCTTAATCATTCTACAATCATAACAATTCATCAATATCCTAATACATAAACATTCATCAATCAAAACTACTCAATTTATTTAACTTCAAAACCATCATACTATTAGAACAAATGGGTTTTCCTTCAAACCATCAATACAAACGAATTCCAAGCATAAAACATCCTCTAATGATGTTTCTAATTCATACACATGCTCGATTTCTCCAATTTTCACGAATTGATTAAACCCTAGTTCATGAAAGTGCATCAAATCGCATAATCTGACTTACCCTATGTATAGGAAACCCTTAGATGGTTGAGAATTTGGTCACATGCATTCGATTTATGCTCAGAAACACCTTCAATTTGTTAGGGATTTGAGGAACTAGAGAGTAAAAAAGGGGTTTACCCTTCCTGATCGATCCCAGCGTCGCACACCACACTTCACCCACAATTCATTTTTTTATTTCTTATTTATTTCACAATTTTACACATTGAACCCTCCCATTTTGAAAGTGTGTTTAAATTTAAGCTTTTTCCATAACTTAACTACCATTTTGCCATGTTTCATTTACTACGTTAAGTTCTTTATTTATTTTTACTTGGTTTCACATTAAACATTTTTGGGGTGTTACAGGTTTTTAGTATTGGGCACCCAAACAAGCAATATTCAACCGCTTAAGACCTTAAAATTGCTATGCCCGCAAAGCAAATGAGTATGAAACCAAGTATGGGACAACGTTTTATAATTGTGTATGAGATTTATGACCAAAACCTCTTTAATACCCAACCCATTGTACGATGGTCGTCGTTGCTTTAGTCAAGAGGCAATAAAGTGAGGGAGCGGCCATGGCATCATAGCCTAGTGACATCTTAGGGGTAGGATAAAGCTTAGGAACTATTAGGTCCTGGGTGATTCCCACAAGGGGGTTTTCCCATGTTTATTGGGTTTCATCCTGAATTGGTGGCACGATGATGTTCGAATGGTCCGTCAGTGATCCAAATTTGTCTTAAAAAAAGTGAGGGAAAGAACTAGAAGTGGTATAATAAATGGTAATTTTAAAAGTTCCTTACATCAAAACTAAAGTTTTGAAGTTTGCTATATAAGATTAATATAACTATCAAGTTCAATACATTTTAATGAGTTAACTACGGAATACATATCAAGTTTAATCCTTTGTTAAGGGGGTGTTTGGGATTGCTTATTTCACTCAAGAAGAACTTTTTGGCAAAATGACTTATTGACTTATGACTTATCCAAAAGGAGTTAAAAAAAAACGTTTGGATTAGCTTATGTGATGGGAAAAGTCAATAAGTTGTTTTATAAAAGGTGTTTAGCTTAGCTTAGCTTATTCATGTAAAAGGGTTAGGTTAGACCATTTTTGTAATTGTTTCTTCAAAAGTTAGAAGTAGTTTTATAAAAGGCGGAATTTTCTAACTTTTCAAAATGATTTTTCCTCATGCAAAAAAGTTATTTCTAAAAGTCCTTTTTCACTTATCTAAACACTATTTCTCCTTATTGACTTTTTGAAAATCTCAATAAGTTAATAAGTTGTTTGAGAAAGCAATCCTAAACATGCCTTAAGTGTGATTCCTTGCCACTAATCTATATTCATTGGATAAATAAGTTTTCTTGCATTCCATCATCAATGAAAAATCATAATGTATCCCATGTAATCTTCATTGATATAAATCCCCAATAACACAAATATAACAAGAACAAACCCTCCCAAAACCTTTATTTTACACATGAAACTCAAATACAATAATAATACCATACATACTCTCAATCAAACCCCTACAAATACCCCCCACCTCAAAATGTGTATGTTTCCCTATCTTATTCAATTACCATTTTACCCTTAGTGGTTCTAGCTACAAGATAACATTAAGGCCATGACAATTGTTCAAACTCCAAGCCTTTCATTTAGCCATTGACAGACCTCTTCCATTTCTTTAGGGACTGTGTAATGCCCAAGCCTACAAATCATATTTAATAAAAAATATTAAAAGTGGTCATTTTCACATTTGTAATAAGGTCAAAACTCAAAAGAGTCTTTTTATTCAATACCCTTGGTATGTTTTGAATGTAACATATCTAAATCCAACTGAGCTCAAGATCTGAGATGACCTCTCTCCGAATTTGTATGGGACAACTTCGTCACCTGTAAATCTCCTTGTTAAATGGTTTAATCAAATCATAAAAGTCGAAGGTGGGTTGGGTAATCGGTCAAAATAGATAACGGGCGCACACACTTTTTAGGCCTTTTCTTTTCTTGAATTTTATATATAATACGGTTTAAAACTATATTGTTTCTAGAACTTTTGAAATACACTACGCGTGGCTTTATGCCTGCTAGCGTCTAGACATATCTAACCCATTTTTCATTTTAGCCTTTTCTAAGATTACCCATTTGACCGGTTAGAGCTCAAACATAACTCAAATCAACCCGTTCATCCGTAAATGGGTCAAAACTGGCACAAGTTTGAAATACATACCGACTCCATGACATAGCAAGACAGGCAATGAAGCAGCACGTCTAATAGCGTCATGTGATCCTTCCATCATGTTTCTTAAATTCCTACAAACACCAATTAAATCTTAATATTCAACCTCATGTAGCTCCATCACAGTTTAGTGAAGCATATGTTTTTTAGTAAAATATAAAAATGGTTTATTACACCAATATGTAACTGACTTTCACCCTTTTGCATACTTATAACTGATGAGCAAAGAAAGACTCTTGGATCAGTAATATTTGACACAAAAAATGGAAGAATATTTTAGTAAACTTACTGTCCACCCGGAAGCCAGCCGCTCAATCCGACAACAGCGTTAAAGTTAACCGGGTATGGGCTACCATTTCCGTATCTTCCCTGAACAAAACAAGTTGCGGAATAAAGTGCACACGCAGCGCCCATACTGAATCCCCCGATACCAAGTTTAACTGCGAAAAAAGTTCGTAATGAAGTTAAGCTAATTCAAAGAATGCATTGATTCATTATGAATTAATTTATCAAACACCATGCCAAAAAAATGTCAACATGGTCAGCGTTTTCGCCATGTCATCTGCCACATCATCGTTTTTGATATGGTAAATTATACGGATTAACTAAAATCTAAATTTTGAAATCAAGGATTTTTGTCATATTTTTTTGAATATTTCATGCTTTTTTCTGTGCAATGAAAAACAAATGGTTTCTTGAAATAGAAATTCAACCAAAGTTAGTTACCTTTTTATTAGGTTTGTATTTGAGCCGAGCCGAGCCAGGTTGGACTTGAGCTCAAGCTCAAACGAGCCAACTCGGCTTGGCTCGTTTTTTTTTTTCGAGCTGAAAATTCAACCTTGAGCTCAGCTCGTAAAAACTCCAAGCCAGTTCGAGCCCGTTCGAGCCGACTCGTTTTTTTAATTATTTTTTACAAATATTGATAAAATAAAAAAAGAAAAACAAAAATAATTAACACACATTTCTATTTCTAAATATATATATACACTGTACACACACAGTAACACACACATACATACGAACCACGAGCCGAGAACCCGTGGCACGAGCTCGGCTAGATTACAAAACAAGTCGGCTTGGCTCGGCTTGAAAACAAGACGAGTTTTTTTCGAGCTTGTCTCAAACCGCGAGCTTTTTTAACACACCTACTTTTTTATGCAGTTAATCCCTTATATATTAAATTTATATGAGTGAGTGAAACAAAAAAGGTAAAAAAAAAATTACCGTCAGAAGGCTCTGTAGATAACAAGTTTGCTATATGTGAAGCCGAAGTATCTAAACCTTCTACATCCTTTGGACCATCATCTGATAACTCGCCTTCATCAAACCCTGTTATGGACCAAAAATGTCATCTTTATAATTAAATGATGGTTTTAAAAAAGGAAAAATTACAAGTTTTGTCCTTTATCTTTATAGTACTTTACAGACGGTGTCCTTTTTTCAAATGTTGACAGACGGTGTCCTTTATAGGGAATTTTGTTGCAAGTTTTGTCATTTGAGCCTAACCTAGTTAGATTTTTTTGTTAAATCTGATTACCCAAGGGTATTTTAGTCTTTTTACCTCTTTATTATTATTGTTATTAATATTATTATTATTATTGTTATTATTATTATTAGATTATATATCAAACTCCCTTCCTCTCTCTCTATAGAACTCTCTGCCTCTCTCTCTACAACTCTCTGCCCCTCTCTCTACCACACTCTCTCACCGCCTTAGTGCCGCCACCATCCATCCATCGGTTCGCCACCATCTTCACCGCCTTACGCCGCCAAAACAACCACCCACTACCCTTCCGTTTTGTGTTTCCACCACCGTACAACCACCACCAACTGCAACCACTGCCAAACAGAGGGGTGATACGAGACAGAGGGGTTTGGGTGCGGTGATTTGTTGATTCACCATGAACGGCTAGGGTTTTGTGTTGATTTCACCTGTTGGAGAGAGAGTTGATACGAGTAGAGGGGTTTAGGTGCGGCGGGGGGTTTCCGCTGGGAAGTTGTGTCAGGGGTTTCACAATCATCTTGGTTGATTTGTGTGAAGAGATCAAGCTTACAGAAGAGATCCAGGTCGATTCGCATCATCTTCTTATCTTTTTTCTCAATTCTGCTACTAAAAAGCTCACAATCAGCCCCCAATCAAGCTTACAGAAGAGATCCAGGTCATCCTCAACGGAGATTTGTGTGAATTATCGAGATGAATAATTTGATGTGTATTGGTTAACTTTTTTTGGTTCTGGTTAGTTGCTATTACAGTACGAGTTTTGTGGATTAGTTAGATCGGATTATTATCATCTAGCGGTTGATATATTATTATAGGTTTTATGTTTTGTTGTTGAATTTAGTTGATTTTATGAAAGTATATTGTTGATTCGGTGTTAAGTAGAATGAATTTGGATACAGTTTCAGTAGATTAACTAGGTTATAGTGTTGAATTATAGGTGATTTAGGTAGAGCTGTATAGTTGATTTGCTTGATTTCAGATTTTAGATCTGATTGTTAGGGTAATTTGATTTCAGATATATAATTTTTTTTTGAAATATTTTTTAAAGAATAAATTACAAGTTTTGTCCTTTAAATAAGTAAAAAGACTAAAATACCCTTGGGTAATCAGATTTAACAAAAAAATCTAATTGGGGTAAGCTCAAAGGACAAAACTTGCAACAAAATTCCCTATAAAGGACACCGCCTGTCAACATTTGAAAAAAAAGGACACCGCCTGTAAAGTATTATAAAGATAAAGGACAAAACTTGTAATTTTTCCTTTAAAAAATAAAAACCGAACAAAGTAAATTGCCAAAATGGTCCCTGAGTTTTGGTCACTTTTGGCACATTAGTCCAAAATTCAAAGTTTCAAACCTTTTGAATCTGGGTCCCTGTGGTTTCAAATTTGTTGCCATTTTCATCCAAAATCAAAATCTGGTCAGATTTTTCACTTAACATCTAGCTTTTCTGTCTTTTTCCTCCCTTTTAATGAAGAGCAAAATGGTCTTTTAACGTTTTATTATAAAAATTAAAAAAATCTGATCATTTTATCCTTCATTAAAAAGGAGGAAAAAGACAAAAAGTTGTATGTTAACTGAAAATCTGACCAGATTTTGCTTTTGGATGAAAATCACAACAAAATTGAAACCACATGTACCCAGATTCAAAAGGTTTGAGTTTTGGACTAAAGTGGTAAAAGTGAACAAACCTGACCATTTTGACAGTTTACTCAACCGAATATTATGCTTCAATCTTGATATCTTCTTACATGCAGTGCATGGAAATCCACCAAGTACAGTCACCGGGCGCGTAGGAGCAGTTGGGCATATCCATTTAATCTGCGACGCGTAAAACTAATACGATGAACACTTAACAAAATATGTGAAATGTAAAAAATAAATGTTATATTAAAGGATTAAGATTACGTTTGGGAGAGGAAGGTTGTCCAAGAGTTGAGACCAGCTGAAACAAGAAGCACAAAAATGAAATAACAAGTTATAAACTTATAATCATTGAACATGACTTTGTGTATATGCTAATCATGCATGATGCTAATTCGAGGTGACAAATTAGACGGGTCTAGTGGATTAGGTAGTCGGACAAAACGGGTCATTTTGGATGTGGGTCGGATTAGTTTGGATTGACCCAAACCTGCCTTTATCCAAAAGGATTTTTTTTTGAAGTATAAAAATGATTGATATGTCAAGTATGATTTCAAAAAGTAATTCTTGGGGTGACTTTCGACACAACTGGCTCGCGCACATTTTTTTAAGACCATCTGTAGTGAGGCAGTTTATGACGTTTTTTTGCCTTCATAAGTAAACGAGCCAAAAGTGTCATCGGATATTGCTAGTGAGGAACTGAGGATATCCCCGAAACAAACTAGGCTCAAGAACCCTGTAATCTAAGGGAAGCTAACTTCACATTGCTATAAAGCTATAATGGATCAAGAATCTCATGAGCTAGTAGACCTTGTCCCTAATTAAACACATATCATATAGCATACAACCTTTTGTTTTTTTTTAATTTTAATAGAAAAATTATTTGCTTTTTTGTGTAATGGAAAAGGATAAGATAAGACAAATGTACAACAAAGACAAAAAAAACTATAAACTTTTTAAATGATTTGACATCACCAAATAATTTACAACTCCGTTATGAAAAGAAAGGAATATGTAAATTAGAATAAGCATCTAAAAATTCTGGTTCTTGCTCGTTTATACGTAAAAGTTTATTATTAATATTTACAAACTACCGAATTTGTTTTATAAAATGAATCATTGAAAGTGACACAAAATATATAAAGTTATAGAAAAGAAAACAGAAAGGAGTGTGTGTGTGCATGGATGGTTTATTTTTTATTTAAAAATTAGGTCCCATTAATTACTATAACCAACATAATCATGAATACACTATTAAATCATTTTGAATTATCTAAAATGAATAGCAGATACATGGTATCATAGTCTAGTGGCAGCTTGGAGGTGTAATAAGATTGAGGGGCCATGAGGTTCTAGGTTCGATTCCCGCAAGTGTTTTTTTACCCAAATTTAACGGGTTTCCTCCTGATTTGGTGTATAGACATTATAGCCTAGTGGAGATGAATATGATTGGATGGTTCCGCTGATGGCACGATGATACTCCAATGGTCCGTCAGTGATTCAAATTTGTCGAAAAAAAAACATACAGTAAGGCTAAATGGTGTGGATTCAAGCCCTTTGTCGCCCCCTTATAAGTGGGATGTTCTTATTGGGTGTGAGTTTGAAAAACGGGGTCCACTCCACACCCTCACTCTCGTGCTCGCCAACACACTCACGAGGAGCCCCTTTGACACCCACGAGGGGTGTTGGGGTGTTATAATTGGCTGATGTGGAGGTGGGACGCCACTCCACGCCGTACAACCTAAGAACATATAGACCCCTTTTCCCTGTTCCATGCAATTGATTTAAGTAATAATTTGATTTGTACATGTGAGCAATAATTTATTTTGTTTTGCTTATGAATAGCAAAGCCATAAAATCTATGGAGGAAGGTGTGAAATGTAAATATATTATAATTATGGTTTTCTGGAGCGTTTTTATTCATGGTTTTATCTATTAAATCTTTTAAAACACTTATGCTAACCACATAAAAGAAAAGGAAGGGAGTATTGGGTTGGCTACTTGCCTACTTGGTTAGCCCCTTCGTGATGGGCATGTGTTAGAAACACAAGATAAAGAATAAATGCATATAAGTATATCAGCACTGCTAACGTGAGGTAACCCAGTTGGTAGAGGCACATGCCTTTTAAAGGGGAGGTCCCAGGTTCAAATCTGGGCAACGGGTATTATATAAATATATAGTGTAGGAGGGCGCTTTGCCGCTTAAAAAAAGCATATTAGCACTCAAAAATCCGTAATCATGTAATCTACCTCGAGCCGTTGTCACCAAGACCATGCAACCAAACCACCGTCGCTTGGTGCTTCCCCTTTGGCCTCACCACATATGTTCTACCAAACTCCACAGTTCTTCGCGCGTTTCTGCTACCTGAAATTTGCAACCAATGCACTATATATAATAATATAAAACACCCATATCGATAATTACTTCGGACTGCTTTCTAAAACCGATTATTTACTTATTTTTATACAAACAGTCTGAAGTTGTTGCGTTGTTGCAACACGCAACAACTTCAGAATGCAATAAATAACTAGTCGTTAAATGTTAAAACAACTTAATAAATAATATTAAATGAAATAAAGAGATTGAACTAACCAGAACCACTTGAAGCATTTGTGTAACTCATGTTTAAAGAAAATGTAATATTTCACTTTGTACCAATGTGAAGCTGTTTCCACAATTTATAGGCAGAATGGGTACTCACAAGAGGAATAATATAGCATGTGAAGATTCAACTGTAAACCAGCTACACATTATGCCAGAAATCCAATAAGAATTAAGGGCATCCATTATAAGAAATAAATTTTATTCATTATCAAAGAAATATAGAGAGAGACAGACACACACACATATATATATGTATGTATATATATTTAGAGAGAGAGAGAGAATAAAATGCAGAAACACAGAGAGCACAAATGAAAACTGAGGGTTCTAATGAAATGACAACATTCTGAAAGACAGAATTTATGCTTTTGGTAGTGCAGTTGAGATAAAAAGAAAAAAGGAAATTAACAGAAGAAAGAATAATACTGAAAAATGACAAACAATCATCCTGTTTGGCTCTCTTTTCTCTTGTTCAATTATTTATTTATGCATTTTTCATGATGGTTGTTTATGGGTACCCATTATCTTAAATATGTGAACTTGAACAAACTTTCTGGCCCATCATCATTGTCATTGTGGCAATCTTTTAATAACATGAACAATCAAGAACCTGCAATATTGGGTCATGTTTTTTAAGAATGTATGCATAGTTGCATACAAATTTGCATTTTAACTTTCTAATGTTTAAGATTGTTTATGTTTATTTTCGACTGTTACAAAACGCAATGCGATCATTATTAACAGTGTTTGGTTTGCTTCCGTCGGAACAAGAAGTGATAATTTTATGATCACTTTTAAGTTTTAAGAGTGTTTAGAAGTTCAAATATATAATATATAACAACTTATTAATCATTAAATATTCAGTAACATAATTTCATCATCATCATACTCAGTAAATCCCACAAATAGCAAAACTAAAGTATGGTCTGAGGAGGGTAAGATTTGAATAAGACAAATCTGAATCTCATCATAGATTGATAGAATGATCAGCTTATTTAAAACGTTTTATTAACACCCTAAGTTCAACTTGTAATGATCAAACAAGGGAATGTGTCATCTAATAATAATTTCACTATATTCACTTAAAGACATTTTGGGAATAAAAAAATCACTTTTTTTTAACGGCTAACTCACACACCCTTCTAATTATATCTTAAATCAACACCTTTGTTCATTGTGGGACTTGAAGTCTTGAACACTCACCTCAATACCGCTGGGCTATAAGCCTTTTGATATATAAAAATCTCTCAAATTTTGAATATTGTTTCATTGTTTTGAAATATTTCATAAACTATAATACTATGCCGCATGGACAAAACAATTAAGAAACTTGATTACTATACAGTGGTTATTATCTTAAAATCTAACCTAAAGTAACATGTTACTATGAATAATAGCGTATATATTTGTCATTATTGTATAGCGTTTATTTAGGAGTAGAATTATTCGCTTTCCATATATTCGTTGTATCTTGTATTATAAATGGAGGAGAAATATACAAGACAATTCATTCAGAAAATTATCATCTTATATGGTATCAAGTCTTTTGATCCATCTCCACCCTCCCTCCAGCCGGCCCTAGTTCTCCTCCCTCTGCCTTCCGCCTATTTTTTTTTTCCTCTGCCCTCTGATAATTTTTCTTCTGCCCTCTGATCCTTTTCTTCTGTCATGGACACCAAGATTCATCCTGCCATGACAGTTAGCAACATCAAAAACATGGTCCCGATTACCCTTGAAGCCGAGACCACCCACTCCACCACATGGACTGCTCTCTTTGAAGTCCATTGCAGGGCTTATCAGGTGTTCGACCACCTAAAACCCAGCACTGCTGCTGCTGCTGACGCCGAGGCGGCTGCTCTATGGTCCCGTATTGATGCCATAGTCCTTCAATGGATCTATGGCACCATCTCCAATGACCTCCTTCCCATCATTCTTAAACCCAAACAGACCGCACATCAGGCGTGGACAGCCATAGCCAATCACTTCAACGATAACAAGAGTGCTCGTCAGGTTCAACTCCAACAACAATTCTCCAATATCCGTCTTGAAAATTTTCCGTCCATGGCAGCCTACTGTCAGCAGGTAAAACATCTCGCTGACCAACTCGATAATGTCGGTACCCCTGTCGATAACCAACGCCTTGTGACCCAGCTGCTAAGCGGGTTAACCGAACAGTACGAGAGAATCTCTGCTGTCCTCCAACACCGGGAACCCCTACCTGAATTCAGCGAGTGTCGGTCTCGCCTAACCATGGAAGAAAACAAGAAGAAGTCGCAGACCACCCGAGTCGCTGCCTCTGCCTCCATGGCTCTGGCAGCCACCACGGCTTCTCCCGCCCAGGTCAATTACTCGGCTGCTCCTTCCAACCGTGGACGCGGCAGGGGCAATCGCTCTCGAGGTCGAACCAACAACAACACCCGTAACAATCGTCCTACAGGAAACCCACCTGCACATCCGTATATTGTTTTCCCACCATCTTGGGCAGCCAACCAATGGGCTGCCTTCGCACCTCAACCCTCACCCTCACCCTCACCCTGGCCCGTAACCAACAGCAACCATCCCCCTTGCCCATACCCCTCAAACCCGAAACCATCTAACAACCCGGGCATCCTTGGACCTCGTCCTGATCAGACCTATTGTAACACCCTTAAATTTATACTTGTTTTTTTTTTTTTTTTTTTTATACCAAAAGATAAATTTAAGACATAAATTTATAAATGTATCATATACCTTAGTCATCTAATGACTAAGTTTAAAACATACAAAAGTTGATTTAGAATTATGTTTACAACCCAATTACAAGTACTTAATAAGTTTAACACATAGCGGAAGCTTCAAAATGGAGTGTTCGGTTCTTCATTAATCGCTTGATCGCCACCCGTATGAAACACCAATTTACCTATGATTTTAAACCATTGAAAACGTTAGTTTTGATGTTATTATATTATAAAATTTATTAGATTTAACATCAAATACGAACTAGCAAAATAATAAACTTATCTTGTTGTCCACCGTAAATTACGGTATCACCGTAATTTACGGTGAGACTTGGATTGGATTGATCACCGTAAATCAGTAGATCTACACCGTAACATATATATACTTCACCGTAAATTACGGTACTACCGTAATTTACGGTGGTACCTGGAAATCTCCTGTCTTGTTTGTTTTGATCATTTTACTCAAATCCAATTTCTGGAATTTACTTTTCTAACATCTACCATGTTAAATTCTAGCAATTTTTAGCATGTTATATGTTAAGCTATATCAAAAAGCAATTCATCATATTCCGAAACCTTAATCAAGTTTTACTTGATTAATTGACCCGTTTGGCTCGTCTACGGAATTCCTCCTCCATGACGACTACCAACTCTTTCCAAACGAATTTAATCAATAAATCAATTACACACTTTCGTCGCTTAATTCAAACAACTCTTATTCAAGGATTCAATTACACATTAGAATCATCATACCTAATAAATGTAACGGGTCAAGTTACATACGTAAATTTTCTAACCATTGTTTTGACCCATCTCACTCGATTAAGATGAAAAGTCACTTCCGTAGTACATTGATTCATCTTGTTCACCATGTTTTCAAACTACAACATAAATCTATTAAATAATACATAATGTAACGAAACGATAATTTCGTACCTTTAAGACACGCCTTTCCCCCGTGAATTCCCTTCGGCTTGTCCGCTTGATGATCCGGACTCTTTGCCTAGAAAATTCAGTTTTACAACTTGTTTAGAACTCTTTCATGACCATATTCATATCATTATGAAACATGTTCAAATCTGCGTTCTCATCAAATTTAACATCGAAAATCCTCACTTAGGCATTTCCACAAACACCTAACGGGTCAGATTTTCCTACCATCATTTCCAAGTTCATGACTTTCAATTTCAACCTCAATTTCACTTTAATTAGTAACCTTGCACACAATTTAACATCAATATCACAGAAATTACCTCCTAAGATGAAATTTATACTAGAATTATCATTCAAATCCTAGTGTTCATCATTATCTTTACAAAACCCATAACCTAGCTTCCATGGATTCATAGAATTCTCTGAATTTGGGCATGATTTCTCCAATAGTTAGTTAGGTTTTACTTCTAAACACCTAATCAACTTTAATCTAACCAAATAACACACATGCAAGCATCTAATTTCAGATTTTCAAAATCATGAGAATTTCAAGTTGATGGATTTCATCAAATTTCACATACCTTAGAATCCTCTTGCAGTGAGGATTACGATTCTATGCTCAATTCTCGATTTGGACCAGATTAACACCTCCAATTTGAAAGTTTTTATGATTTTAGGGTTTGGAGCTATGAGGGTGTCGACCTGGTCTTCCCCAGATCGACCAACATGTCCTTTTTGGGGTGTTTGTTTTATTTTAATTTGTTTTAACAAATTTAAGTTTCAATTATGTCAACTTAACCCCTCAACTTTGTCTTACTTATTGTTTAGTAACCTTTAACCTCTTCATAAGCTATTTCTAGTCTATTAACTAACTAAGTTAAAATTTCTAGTTAGTAAAATCTTGTTTATTTATACTTTATAATTCTAATATAAAGTTTTATATTTTTCGGGGTGTTACAAGTCCACCCCCCTTAAAAGGGTTTCGTCCCCGAAACCGTAGTACGTACCAAACAATGTAGGGTGAAGACGTCGCATCTCGTCTTCGGACTCCCACGTAATGTCCGAACCCTTTCTATGCTCCCATTTAACCTTGACTTGTTCAATTTGTTTATTTCGTAAACGTTTGATCTTTCTGTCTAAAATTTCAACCGGTCTTACCACATAATTTAGACTATTATCCACTTCGATATCATCGTAATGGATATAGGTCGTTTCGTCTGCTAAGCACTTTCTTAGTTGAGATACGTGAAACGTGCCATGGATCCCACTCAGCTCCTCCGGTAGTTCAAGACGGTAAGCTACCTTGCCAGCTCTTCCGATAATTTTAAATGGCCCGATAAACCTTGGGCTTAACTTCCCCTTCTTTCTAAATCTAATAACACCTTTCCATGGGGACACTTTTAGCATGACCATGTCACCGACTTGAAATTCAATTGGCCTTTTTCTTTTATCAACATACGCCTTTTGCCTGTCTTGAGCCGCTTTCAAGTGTGCCCGAACTTTATCGATCTTTTCGTTCGTGGCTCGTACTATGTCTTGGTGGGCAAGTTCACGTGGACCCACTTCACCCCAACAAACCGGGGTTCGACACTTCCTACCGTAAAGTAGTTCGTATGGTGCCATTTTAATACTAGATTGGTAACTGTTGTTATACGAAAACTCGACTAACGGTAGATGAACATCCCAACTGCCTCCAAAGTCGATTATGCATGCCCGTAGCATGTCTCCCAATATTTGTATCGTTCTTTCACTTTGTCCATCTGTTTGAGGATGGTACGCAGTGCTAATGAACAATTTGGTCCCCATTTGTTCTTGGAAATCACGCCAGAAATTCGAAGTAAACCGGGTATCCCTATCAGAAACAATGGACACCGGCACTCCATGACGTGCTATGATTTCATTGGTATAGACTTCTGACATCTTTTCTGACGTATAAGTCTCACGAATCGGAATGAAGTGAGCACTTTTCGTCAATCTATCCACCACTACCCATATGGCATCAAAACCACGATTTGTCTTAGGCAGCTTGGTTAACAGGTCCATTGTAATATGTTCCCATTTCCAAACCGGAATTTCTAACGGTTGGAGTTTACCGTATGGTTTCTGGTGCTCCGCCTTGACTTGTAAACATGTCAAGCATTTTTCCACATATTTCGCCACGTCCCTCTTCATTCCGGGCCACCAATAATTTTGTTTCAAATCATTGTACATCTTGGTCGCACCCGGATGAATTGAATAACGGGATTTATGAGCTTCATCAAGTAGAAGCGCCTTTACTCCACAGGTATGTGGGACCCATATCCTTCCGGATCGAGTCTTCAACCCATGATTCCCATCCGTCAAATCTTTCAATTGACCAATTATTCTTTCTTTCTTCCAATTCTCTTCTTTCACTGCTTCTAACTGCGCCTCTCGAATACGTTCAAGTATACCCGAAGTCACCACGAGTTGCATTGACCTCACTCTTATTGGGACATAGTCCGCTTTTCGTCTTAGAGCGTCCGCTACCACGTTTGCTTTTCCGGGGTGATAATGTATCTCACAGTCGTAGTCCTTCACCGTCTCTAGCCATCGCCTTTGCCGCATATTCAACTCCTTCTGATCGAAGAAGTATTTCAAACTTTTGTGATCGGTGAATATGGTGCACTTTACCCCATACAAGTAATGTCTCCATATTTTTAATGCAAACACTACCGCTGCCAATTCGAGATCGTGCGTGGGGTATTTCTTCTCGTGCATCTTCAATTGTCTCGAGGCATAGGCTATTACCTTGCCCCGTTGCATCAACACGCAACCGAGCCCCGATAACGAAGCATCCGAATAGACCACCATGTCTTCGACTCCGTCTGGCAATGTCAGTACCGGAGCTTGAGTTAGCCTTTCTTTTAGCGTCCGAAACGCTTTTTCTTGATCGACTCCCCAAACAAACTTTGCTTTCTTTTGAGTTAGCTTTGTTAGCGGCGATGCAATCTTGGAGAAATCTTGAATGAATCTCCTATAATATCCAGCAAGCCCCAAAAAGCTTCTAATTTCCGAAGGGTTCTTCGGAGGATTCCATTTTGACACCGCCTCTATCTTTGACGGATCCACCAAAACTCCGTCGGCATTTATGACATGGCCGAGAAATTGCACCTCTCGTAACCAAAAGGCACATTTAGAGAATTTTGCATATAGCTTCTCTTGCCTAAGTGTCTCTAACACTTCTTGTAAATGGTGTGCGTGTTCAGCTTCATTTTTCGAGTACACCAAGATATCATCGATAAACACGATGACCGACTTATCTAACATTGGCTTGCAAACCCGGTTCATGAGGTCCATGAAAGCCGCGGGCGCATTTGTCAGCCCAAACGACATCACGAGAAATTCGTAATGTCCGTATCTTGTGCGAAAAGCCGTCTTCGGCACATCTTCTTCTTTGACCTTTAGTTGGTGATACCCCGACCTAAGGTCAATTTTTGAAAACCAACTCGCGCCTTGTAGTTGGTCAAATAAGTCATCTATCCTCGGGAGCGGGTACCGGTTCTTTACCGTGAGTTTGTTTAACTCCCGATAATCGACACACATGCGCATGCTCCCGTCCTTCTTTCTCACAAACAACACCGGCGCGCCCCAAGGAGACACACTCGGCCTTATAAATCCCTTGTCAAGCAAATCTTGAATTTGGGACATTAGCTCTTGTAATTCCGACGGTGCAAGTCGGTACGGGGCTTTTGCCACCGGTTTCGCGCCCGGAATCAATTCGATACCGAACTCTACTTCCCGTTCAGGCGGTATCCCCGGTAAGTCTTCCGGAAAAACATCTTCATACTCTCGTACTACTGGTACATCTCCAATCTTCCGTGATTCTTTCTCGGCCTCATTTGCATAAATTATGAATGCCTTGCATCCTCGCTTCATGAGCTTATGAGCTTTCAACATCGAACATACTATGGGGTTGCCTCGTTTTTCGCCATAAATGGTGACGTGTTTTCCGCTCGGAGATGTTAGTTTTATCTCTTTGCGAAAACACACGACCTTTGCATGGTATTGAGATAGCCAATCCATCCCCACGACTACTTGGAATTCTCCCATCGACATCGGGATTAGATTTATCAAATATTCTTCATCATCGATGCTCAGTTTACAATTTTCACATACATCACAAACAATAAAGCTTTTGTTATTACCTATCTCTACTTCTAAAGGCACAGGTAATTTCGTTAGAATAAATGAAGGATGTCGAATAAACCCATATGAAACAAAGGATTTATTCGCACCCGTATCAAATAACACGTGTGCGGGAATTGAATTTACAGCAAATATACCTGAGACCACGTCAGGTTCAATTTTCGCTTCTGCAGCAGTTAGTTGGAAAGATCTTGCCTTTGCTTTCGGGGCTTCACCTTTCGGTTCTTGCCCATCCTTCTTTCCAACCAGTTTCGGGCATTCCGACTTCTTGTGACCCGTTCGATAACAGTTGTAACAAACCGTCACTTTCTCCGGGCATGACATAGCCATATGTCCCTTTTTCTTGCATATGGGACATGGCTTATCTTTGTAACGACATTCGCCCTTATGATTCTTCCCACAAATTTTGCAACCTGATGTACTACCTCTAGCGTCGGATTTCTTTGCGGATTCACTCGTTCTTGCTTTCTTGGCAGGGCTTGGATTCACATCTTGTGCCCTTCGTTCGCCCCGTTCTATACTCTTCTTCAATTCAATCTCCCTTTCCCGAGCAGCGTTAACAATCTCGGTAAGGGTCTCGTACTTTGAAGGGGTTATAAACTCTCTATATTCCGCACTTAGCATATTATGATAATAATAGACCTTTTGCTCTTCGTTCGTTATCAAATCATCACAGAACTTCATCTTGTCCATAAACATTCCCGTGATCTTGTCTATGGATTCACCTTTGTGTCTGAGTTGCATGAACTCTTCCTTGATCTTGTTTATGACCGCTTTGGGGCTATGGTGTTTAAGAAACGGCGTCTTAAACTCCTCCCAAGACATGGCCTTAGCCGCTTCACTTCCAATCTCCTTCTTTTTGTTATCCCACCAATCTTTCGCTTGACTCCTTAGTTGACCCGTACGATAGGCTACGTAGTCTTCTTCGTCACAATGGGTTCTCTCGAATACCCCTTCGATATCGCTTAGCCATCGTTGGCACACTATTGGGTCAACCTCCCCATTGTATACTGGTGGTTTACAAGCCATGAATTCCTTGTATGAACAAGGCTTTCGTCCTCCACGCTTTTCCTTTACTACATTTGAATCATCTTCCAGTTTCTTGATTCTATCTTCTACTATTGATAAAACCGTGTGTTGGATTTTATCAATAAAGCCCGACAAACTGTTTTCGATCGCCTTTCCAACCTCTTCGGCAATCACTTCCCTTACTTGTTCGGTGACTCTTGGCACCGCATTATCATTGTCTCCATCCGCCATCTCGATTTCTGAAATGTTTACATAGATTGTTAAACATTCTATTTATAACACATGCTTTACTTGTTTTGATTTAATCAAGTTCGTAACTTGATTTAATCATTCTTGTTTTAACTCAATCAAGTTCGTAACTTGATTTAATAATTCTTGTTTCTATCCAATCAAGTCCATAACTTGATTTGATCATTCATGTTTCTATTTAATCAAGTCCGTAACTTGATTTAATCATTCTTGTTTCTATTTAATCAAGTCCGTAACTTGATTTAATCATTCTTGTTTCTATTTAATCAAGTCCGTAACTTGATTTAATCATTCTTGTTTCTATTTAATCAAGTCCGTAACTTGATTTAATCATTCTTGTTTCATGCATTTCTTGTTCTTGAGTGAGCTTACACACTCTTTTCATGCATATTGTTCATTTCTTATTTTATACATAGTACATAATTTACTAACCAAAACAAGTTAATTCTTACCGGACGATCGATCAAGCTTGAACCGAACACTTATTGACAACCATGAGCTCTGATTACCAACTTGTAACACCCTTAAATTTATACTTGTTTTTTTTTTTTTTTTTTTTTATACCAAAAGATAAATTTAAGACATAAGTTTATAAATGTATCATATACCTTAGTCATCTAATGACTAAGTTTAAAACATACAAAAGTTGATTTAGAATTATGTTTACAACCCAATTACAAGTACTTAATAAGTTTAACACATAGCGGAAGCTTCAAAATGGAGTGTTCGGTTCTTCATTAATCGCTTGATCGCCACCCGTATGAAACACCAATTTACCTATGATTTTAAACCATTGAAAACGTTAGTTTTGATGTTATTATATTATAAAATTTATTAGATTTAACATCAAATACGAACTAGCAAAATAATAAACTTATCTTGTTGTCCACCGTAAATTACGGTATCACCGTAATTTACGGTGAGACTTGGATTGGATTGATCACCGTAAATCAGTAGATCTACACCGTAACATATATATACTTCACCGTAAATTACGGTACTACCGTAATTTACGGTGGTACCTGGAAATCTCCTGTCTTGTTTGTTTTGATCATTTTACTCAAATCCAATTTCTGGAATTTACTTTTCTAACATCTACCATGTTAAATTCTAGCAATTTTTAGCATGTTATATGTTAAGCTATATCAAAAAGCAATTCATCATATTCCGAAACCTTAATCAAGTTTTACTTGATTAATTGACCCGTTTGGCTCGTCTACGGAATTCCTCCTCCATGACGACTACCAACTCTTTCCAAACGAATTTAATCAATAAATCAATTACACACTTTCGTCGCTTAATTCAAACAACTCTTATTCAAGGATTCAATTACACATTAGAATCATCATACCTAATAAATGTAACGGGTCAAGTTACATACGTAAATTTTCTAACCATTGTTTTGACCCATCTCACTCGATTAAGATGAAAAGTCACTTCCGTAGTACATTGATTCATCTTGTTCACCATGTTTTCAAACTACAACATAAATCTATTAAATAATACATAATGTAACGAAACGATAATTTCGTACCTTTAAGACACGCCTTTCCCCCGTGAATTCCCTTCGGCTTGTCCGCTTGATGATCCGGACTCTTTGCCTAGAAAATTCAGTTTTACAACTTGTTTAGAACTCTTTCATGACCATATTCATATCATTATGAAACATGTTCAAATCTGCGTTCTCATCAAATTTAACATCGAAAATCCTCACTTAGGCATTTCCACAAACACCTAACGGGTCAGATTTTCCTACCATCATTTCCAAGTTCATGACTTTCAATTTCAACCTCAATTTCACTTTAATTAGTAACCTTGCACACAATTTAACATCAATATCACAGAAATTACCTCCTAAGATGAAATTTATACTAGAATTATCATTCAAATCCTAGTGTTCATCATTATCTTTACAAAACCCATAACCTAGCTTCCATGGATTCATAGAATTCTCTGAATTTGGGCATGATTTCTCCAATAGTTAGTTAGGTTTTACTTCTAAACACCTAATCAACTTTAATCTAACCAAATAACACACATGCAAGCATCTAATTTCAGATTTTCAAAATCATGAGAATTTCAAGTTGATGGATTTCATCAAATTTCACATACCTTAGAATCCTCTTGCAGTGAGGATTACGATTCTATGCTCAATTCTCGATTTGGACCAGATTAACACCTCCAATTTGAAAGTTTTTATGATTTTAGGGTTTGGAGCTATGAGGGTGTCGACCTGGTCTTCCCCAGATCGACCAACATGTCCTTTTTGGGGTGTTTGTTTTATTTTAATTTGTTTTAACAAATTTAAGTTTCAATTATGTCAACTTAACCCCTCAACTTTGTCTTACTTATTGTTTAGTAACCTTTAACCTCTTCATAAGCTATTTCTAGTCTATTAACTAACTAAGTTAAAATTTCTAGTTAGTAAAATCTTGTTTATTTATACTTTATAATTCTAATATAAAGTTTTATATTTTTCGGGGTGTTACACCTATGCAGCAGGTTTCACACCAACAGACATACAACAAGCACTCTACACCATGTCCCTTCAACAACCAGATCCAACTGGCTATATGGACACGGGTGCTACCGGTCACTACACTACTCCGCAAGGTAACATCTCCCTGTCTTCTTTTAATTCTTGCACTAATAAATTTATTATTGTTGGAAATGGCATGCAAATCCCCATTGTTGGACAAGGTAACCATACTCTACCACCACCATACCCACCCCTCAAGTTGAACAACGTCCTTATTGCCCCACAATTAATTAAAAACTTAATTTCTGTCCGTGAACTTACAACCGACAATTTACTATCTATTGAATTTGACCCTTTCGGTTTTACTGTGAAGGACCTCAAGACCAAGGATCCCATCCTTACATGCAATAGCTCGGGCGATCTCTATCCTTTGACTGCTCCTCTTCCCAAAACCAACACTCAACCTACTGCTCTTGCTGTCACTTCTCAAGATCGTTGGCATCAACGCCTTGGGCACCCGGGCGACAACTTATTGCATTCTTTAAGATTGTCTTCTTCTATTTCTTTTAATAAAAATAAGACCTTGCTTTGTCAACCATGTGTTTTTGGCAAAAGTATTAAATTTCCTTTTAATTCTTCTTGTAATGCAACACATTTACCCTTTGACATTGTTCATAGTGATTTGTGGACCTCCCTGGTTTTAAGCACCGGAGGTCATTGTTATTATATATTATTTCTAGATGATTTCACGAATTTTTTATGGACATGTCCCTTGCAAACAAATCTCATGTCTTCTCTACCTTCACTCAATTAAACAACCATATAAACACCCAATTTGAACGAAAAATTAAACAATTTCAATGCGACAACGGTAAGGAATACGCAAACGCTTCTTTCCAGTCGTTTTGTCACCAACAAGGCATGCACTTTCGTTTCTCTTGTCCATACACCTCACCCCAAAATGGCAAAGCCGAACGAAAAATACGAACAATCAATAACATGGTTCGCACCTTACTTGCCCAGTCTTCATTACCTCCCACATTTTGGCATCATGCCCTCGAAACCGCAACCTACCTTCTCAACATCTTACCCAACAAACACCACAACTTTCAATCCCCCACTACCCGCCTATATAATTGCGACCCCGCATATGATCACCTTCGTGTGTTCGGCTGCCTGTATTACCCACTTCTTCCCTCCACTTCTATTCATAAACTTGCTGACCGCTCCAAACCTATGGTGTTTCTTGGCTATCCACCAAACCATCGGGGCTACAAATGCTTCGATCTCACCTCCAATTCCATCTTTATATCCAGGCATGTCCAGTTTGAGGAAACCATATTTCCTTACGCCACCACCTCACCACCTCCGCCACAAGCCTATGACTTTCTCACCCCACCGTTTAACCCTCTACTTTGGCCAAATATATCCCAGCCATACCAACCTTCTATTTCGACCCAATCCACCCAACCGACCCACTATCATTCTTCTACGGCCCATTCCACAAGCCCCAACTCCACACCGGCCCAACCCATCACCTACTCCCGCCGCCCGCGTCCTCAACCTGCCCACAGCTCCCAACCGGCCCCAGCCCACACCACTACTCTATCGACATCCGTACCTGTCGAAGGACACCACCCGACTCCCTCGGTTTCACCTCCACCACCACCACCACCACCAGCCGTCCGTACCATGCGCACAAGTGCCATGGACGACATCTCCAAACCAAAACAACCTCTCAACCTCCACACTACAACCATCACCCCCATACCCAAATCACCTCAAGCCGCCTTGTCCTCTCCGGATTGGTTTAATGCCATGTCTAACGAATTTAGTGCACTAACTAAAAATGAGACTTGGGATTTGGTTCCTCGTCGGCCTGATATGAATATTATTCGTTGTATGTGGTTGTTTAAACATAAGTTTTAGTCTGACGGCTCTCTGGAACGGTACAAGGCACTTTTGGTCTGTGATGGCTGAAGTCAGCAGGTTGGCATAGATTGCGGTGATACCTTCAGTCTGGTTGTTAAACCGGCTACCATACGCTTGGTTCTCACATTGGCTCTCTCTCAGTCATGGTCAATTCACAAGTTGGATGTCACTAACGCATTTCTTCATGGGCACTTGGCTGAGACCATTTACATGTACCAGCCCATGGGGTTTCGCAACTCAAAGTTCCCTGATCACGTGTGTCGTCTGAAAAAGTCTCTCTATGGACTTAAACAGGCACCACGCGCGTGGTACTAGCGTTTTACTGACTTTGTTTTGTTGCAGGGGTTCTTCCAAAGTAAGTCTGACACATCTTTGTTTATCTATCGGCAAGGAGCGGACACCGCTTATCTCCTCATTTATGTTGATGATATCATCCTGGCCACCTCATCTGATTCCTTGCATCAACGTCTAATTACTACTCTTGCTGGAGAATTTGCTATGAAAGACTTGGGTCCTCTCACTTATTTTTTGGGAATCTCTGTCACTCGCACAGGTAACCGCAGGTTCCTGTCTCAGCAAGCATATGCCAAAGACATCATACACCGGGCGGCTATGGATTCATGCAAACCTGTGGCTACCCCTGTTGACACAAATTCCAAATTAGGCGCTACTTCTGCGCCTCCCTTTAGTGACCCCACTACATATCGCAGTTTGGCGGGTGCTCTTCAGTACCTCACTTTCACCCGTCCGGATATCTCCTATGCAGTTCAGCAAATTTGTATGCAGATGCACTCTCCTACAAAGGCTCACTGGAATGCCCTCAAACGCATCATTCAGTATCTTCAAGGTACACTAGACTACGGCCTGCATCTAAGTCCGGCTCAGGGCATGTCCCTTATTGCCAACACTGATGCTGATTGGGCTGGTTGCCCAGACACCAGACGCTCCACCTCTGGTTACTGTGTTTATCTTGGGGACACTCTTTTTTCTTGGTCGTCGAAACGCCAGCCCACCGTCTCTCGATCAAGTGCTGAAGCTGAATATCGAGGCGTTGCTAACGTAGTTGCTGAGATTTGTTGGCTTCACAACCTTCTATTGGAGCTCAACCATCCTCTGTCTCATGCCACCTTGGTCTACTGTGACAATGTCAGCGCCATATATTTGTCAGGTAACCCAGTTCAGCATCAACGAACTAAAGACATCCATTTCGTTCGTGAGCAGGCACAACGGGGGTGCGTTCGAATCTTACACGTACCCTCTCGGTTCCAGATTGCAGATATCTTCACTAAAGGTCTCCCTCGCGTTCTCTTTGATGACTTTCAAAACAGTCTCAACATTCGTCCACCGAACGTCAAGACTGCGGGGGTGTAATATCGTATATATTTGTCATTATTGTATAGCGTTAATTTATGAGTAGAATTATTCGCTTTCCATATATTCGTTGTATCTTGTATTATAAATGGAGGAGAAATATACAAGACAATTAATTCAGAAAATTATCATCTTATAATCTTATAATGAAGAAAATTCAAAGGCATCCACAATAGACGGTTTTGGGATGTAACTGAGGATAGAGGCTATGATGTGAAGGAGAGAGGGTGTGGTAGGTGTTCATGTGCAAAAACCACTAACGGGTTTTGTGAGTGAAGGGAGGATAGAGGGATGAGAAGGGAGGGTGCGTTTTCGGAACGTTTTTAGGTTATGAGAGGGGCAAAGCCTAGAAAAGCGCTTATGAACCTTATGTGGAGCCGATTTTGAAGCTTTCTGTTGTGGATGGGTTAATGTTACAGATCTGTTCCCATGTAATTTGCTCCATTCAACCATTTATGTCATATATTTCATAACAATGTGATAATTTCGAAATTTTGTTACTAACCATCTTTAAAATATCTCATAGCAATCCCAAATCATCCTTAAGTTACCATTGTTGCCATTTGTTACAAGTAACAAGAAGTCGGAAATTTGGGTATTTGCTTATTAGACCGTATGTAATGCAATGTGGTCGTGAGTGGGGGCTTAGCCACGTTGTAATCACTACCACACAACAAACCACGCCGTATTCATGTAGTCAAGTGAGTGGACGTCAAGGTTGTTAGGTGAAAGCCAAATTACATTTAACATTGAAGATAGCTATAGCCAATCAATTGCTTACATATAATATTTTTTTAATTTGCTTGATCACCTTTCACTAACCATAACATATGTTAAGTGTCATAAGAGAGACACCGACCTGCCAACGTGGCGTGCCTTTCATTATCACATTTCACTAACTATTACATATGGCCTTAAGACCTGTGTTATGGTCCATTGTCATGAAGGGAATAGGTGCCACCTATGATTCACATGTGTTATGAGGTGTGAATGTGAAATACGAGCGTGAAGGAGAAGATGCGAACCATGATTTTTTTTTAAATAATTAGCCAATGAAATCACATCACTCATCTTTCACTAACCATAACGCCCCTGAAATGAATGCGAAAGCAAAACTATGCCTTAGTGACGCCTAACGACATCACTTTCATATTCACCAACCATAACACATGTTACAAACTAACTACATATATCTATATATGATATATCTATATATGATATATGCAATCAATTAGTGATCCCTTTATGTTTTGACCATAATCCATATGGAGCACCACCAACCTGAATTCATGGGTGGAGAAGAAAAGTAATGATTACCAGAAGTATGTGGACTTTTTTATCTATAGGCAAATAAATCTTTTGATGATTTCTCTCTCTAAATCTGCAAATCTCTATTGGTGCTTCCCACTTGTATATAAAACATGATACATTCTAAAGTCTTCACATTCATGATTATTAGTGTTTTTGTTTGTTTGTTGAATCAGAACCCAATGGCACCTGCTGCAACTCTATGTTTATAATTTCAAATTTCTGTTGATTTGAATCCCCACAACCCGGACATAGCCTGGTTTTGGGTACATTCCCCGTGCCTATATTGGGGTCCTAATGTTGTCACTACCAAATCCTTTTTTCATATATATACAAAAAAATATTACTATTTTATGTTTGATAAATAATCAGTTGGTGTACATAATGATTATAATGTAAAAGAAAGACCTACTTTAAAATAAAAACCATGTGAATAATTTTATAATATTGTTTCATCATCTTAAGAGTAAATTAATAAATTAGGCTTAGTCTTCCTATTATTTTATTTAGATTATGGATTTCATCTTGTAACTTTAGATATCATATGAACAATTTATTTTCTTTCAAAAGTGTAACAACAATAATCTTTACTTAGATTTCAATTAAAGTTAGGCGGTGGGGTGTGGGAGCGGGTGTTGGCCTAGACGGTTCAAACAATTAGATCAAAAACGAACACAAGATATTTGGAGAGACGAACCCACGACTCTTTCTATTCAAACAAACGAACTTACGAACTTATAAAGAAAGGGACAAATAAAACAATAACCTAGAACCCTATTTATAGCTCTAAACTTCCTCTCCAAGATATTAAACCTTTCCTAAACCTATTACAATACCAATTACCTAAAATAAATCAAACTTTAATAAAACATATTAAAACAAACCCTTAACTTTACAAATTATTCAAGATTAACCTTCATTCACCCCCTTAATCTTGAATTGCATTTATTCTTGCCTTTGTTCCTCCTTTTCAACTGCTTAAGCATACTTGCTTCACTGGTTCTTCAAATTTTGCATTCGTTCCTTCAGTACTTAACTTCGAAATCCACACCGCTACTTTCTTTCTTGACTTGCTTCTTCTCTTCAACTCGTTTTGACCAATACTTTTACGAACTCCAAACAAATCCTTTGGGATCGTTCCAAACCGAATTTCCCTCACTTTCATAATTGGTTTCATATCAAGACTTTCTTTCTTTTCATCTTCACAATTGTTAGGATTACAACATAATTGAAGCTTGATGTTGTACATTCTATTTAGATTTCTCTAAACCTTCATGAACAATCTTCCGTATTGATATGTTGCCTCAATATCCCATTGGCTATTTCAATCTTGCAACCTTCTTCATCAAATTGTCCCAAGCTAAGAAGATTGGTCTTCAACTTAGGCATGTAGAAAACATTACAAAACATTTTCTTTTTGCCATTCTTACTTACCACGGTTACATTCCCTTTACATTTGATTTCTATTACAGATCCATCACCAAACGTTACTTGACGCGAAACTTGTTCATTCAAGATAGTGAAAAACTCTTTCTTTCCTGACATGTGATGACTTGCACCATTATCTAAATACCACATTCCTTCTTCATTCTTTTCAAAACCAGGGATAACCCTTTTTTCATTCAAACTTACTTTCTTTACTGAACAAACTGCCATGAACAAAGATGGATCAATATCACGTACATCTTCTGTCTATATCAAATTCGCTTCTTCTTTCCTTTTGCTTGGTGCTTTACACTCGCTTGAGCAGTGCCCAGTCTTATCACAGTTGTAGCACCTCAAGTTCTTTCTTCCGTCTTGCCATTCTGCAGGGTTCTTTTTCCGATCTTCACCCTGTTCATCATTCGTATTCTCATGTTCATTATTCTATCTTTGATTCCCTCTTCCTCGTTCGTTGTATCTTCCACGTCCTCTACCACGTCCTTGGTAGTTTTCAACTTTCTTTTCATTATGGGTGAACATAAGCTGACTTTTGGATGAGCTTTTATTCACGTTCTTGAACTTGTTTCTTTCTTCATATGCCTTCAAACGTCCAACCACATCTTCAAACGCCATTTTTTCGATATCTGTGTTGCTCGATCGAATAAACAATAGGTAAATATTTATCAGGCATAGAGTTCAAGAATTTTTTCACCACGACCTCTTCTTCAAGTATTGCTCCCAAGCTCTTGTACTTTGACTGTACTCCACCCAACTTCGCTGCATATTCATCAATACTTTCTGTCTCACTCATCTTCAATCCATCTAACTCGCTTCTTAGCATTTGAAGACGAGCTTTCTACGTTCTTTCTGCACCAAGATAACGAACTCTTAGCACTTCCCAAACATCATTCGGTTCTGAATAATTAGCCATTTGAAGCCTCACATCTTCAGGCAGGTTCTGGAAGATGATACCTAAAGCCATAAACTTCTTTCTTTCTTTAATTCCCGATCATTTTCCTTGTCAATCGCATCTTACAAACCGTTCGCTCCCAAAACAACTTTCACCATAACTGACCATGTTGCGTAGTTGGTCGAAGTTAACTTCGGTCCCTACAAAACAAAACCACCAATTGATTCTTTCACTGTTCCTGGACTACCTGAACTCTCATCTTTATCACCCGCCATGATTTGCCTTCAGATCTCTTTTCTACGTAAAATAGTGACTGGAAAAAACGATTTGTAACCGGGAAGTCAGCAGGTATCGTTCTTCTGCTACGTCACGACGAACCACAAAAGAAATGTATGTTTTCTTTTCCTTCGTTGACGAGCAAAGACACAAAGATGGAATTAATTCCACCACCTCTAAAAACCGTGCCACCTAATTTGTTTCTTTTGTTCAGCTTCCAAAGGTTACGAACGAAGATCCTTTGCAAAACGTTACGCGTATTCAACGAGCCGTATCTCTGATACTAATTGTTTGCCAGACGGTTCAAACAATTAGATCAAACACGAACACAAGATATTTGGAGAGACTAACCCATGACTCTTTCTATTCAATCAAACGAACTTATAAAGAAAGGAACAAATAAAACAATAACCTAGACCCCTATTTATAGCTCTACTAAACTTACTCTCCAAGAGATTAGACCTTTTTCTAAATCTATTACAATACCAATTACCTAAAATAAATCAAATTTTAATAAAACATATTAAAATAAACCCTTAACTTTACTAATTATTCAAGATTAACCTTCAGCGGGGAGGAGGTCGAGGAGCCGAGGGGAACACCCCCCATGTAATTTCGGTGCCCACAGGAACCTTTCCCCGATCTCCCCGAAGCTTGTGTTTGTCGGTGATGATTTGGAAGTTATTTATTGGATGGATGGGAAGAAGAAGAAGAAGAGGGAAGGGGAACACCACCCCCCTGAAGAGAGAAAGGGGAAGATGGTGTGAGGTGGAGGTGATGTGGCGTCGGGGGTGGTCAGGAAGCACCAAACCACACCCCACAACCTTAATTAAGGAATAGTCTAAGTAACGCATACGAGGATAAATCTATCATTTCACACAACAACTCCCACTTATTTTTCATGTTATGTTATCGCACTCATCATCCTCTATCCCTTCTCTCTGCCCATGTCATCACCTGACACCACTTTTAGTGACGACAATTCCCAACTTAGTAAGTTATTTGATTCGAAATAAAGATTTTTAAATTATATTCGAGACAAATATAACCTTTAGTGTCACCCAATAAGAATAAATAACTAAAACAAATCTAATTGTGGGATAGGATATCCTTGAGTGTCACCCAATAAGAATAAATAACTAAAATCAATCTAATTGTGGGATAGGATATCCTTGATTGTCACCCAATAAGAATAAATAACTATAAGACTGGAAGGTATGGGGGCTGGCTTAGGCCCGGCGAGGCCCGGCGCCGGTCCCCCACACCCCCCCGGCCCGTTCCGGCTTGACCAGCAAACCACAGACGTTCTCGCCGGCCCACATTTTCAAATATATAGCCGTTAATAACGGCTAGTTGATAAAATAAAAAAAATTACTTTTCCACTTTAAATATATACCACTTTCATCTATTTTTTATATCATTCTCATCCATTTCTCCCCATTCTTCTCCCATTCTCATCCATTTTTATAAAAAACACTCCCATTTTTTATACCAATCTTCCACAATGACATCTAATTCTTGGTGGTCCTCGTCTTCTTCGGACGATGATTTGGCCGGGCTAGACCCGTTTTTCACTCAACGACCCGATGCTCGGAATTATGAAGGGTTCACCACGTTACAAAAGTGTACTGCGGCCATTCGCCAACTGGCGTACGGGACAGTGGCCGACGCTTTGGACGAGTACTTACAGATGTCCGAATTTATTTTTAGGAAATGTAATTTTTTTATGTTATGAAACGAATTTATTTATGTTGTTTTATGTTGTATTTTATAATTTTTATAAAGTTTTTATTAAGTTAATAGGGGTATTGGATTTTAATAATCCCAACTTTCAGCAATTGGCCGATAATAATCCCAACTTCAAAAATAGCCTACAACACTCCCAACTTGTAACATTTTGGCCAGCAATGATCCTTGTCTAACTGGGTTATAACCCAGTTAGTTTTGAGAAGCGGAGAAGATTACAGGAGGTCGGAGATGATTGGTGGTGGTCTCGTTTGGTGGTTTCAGGGGTAAAACGGGTCGCCGGAATAAGTTGCAGGTCACCAGAGTTGGGTTTTTTGAACTTCTGAGCAGCGGAGAAGATTACAGGAGGTCGGAGATGATTGGTGGTGGTCTCGTTTGGTGGTTTCAGGGGTAAAACGGGTCGTCGGAATAAGTTGCAGGTCACTGGAGGTGGTGATGGTGCCACGTCAGCAGCCTAGTCAGCAAAAAACTAACTGGGTTATAACCCAGTTAGCAAAGGATCATTGGTGGCCAAAATGTTACAAGTTGGGAGTGTTGTAGGCTATTTTTGAAGTTGGGATTATTATCGGCCAATTGCTGAAAGTTGGGATTATTAAAATCCAATACCCCAAGTTAATAAATAAAAACTTAGAAAATTATAAAATAATGAGGTGGGGTAGCCCCATCCTCCATCCCCCTCAGATGTGAAGGAGGCCCATCCCCCACGAGCCGGTTATGTGACGCCTACGTGGCGGCCCATCCTCGTGGAGATGGGCCTCACCATACCCTTTAGTCTAACCAATTTAATTGTGGGATAGATAGGAATGTCAATTTTGACTTTTGTCATGTTAACAAGAATAAATAACTAAAAAAACATGCTAATTGCGAGATGAGAATGTGAATATTGACTTTTGATTATGTGATAAATACTTAAAGCTTGCTAATGTATTCGTGGATTTTGGCTTTTTGCAACTTTTCCCCCAAATTTGCCTTGGCTTTTTATGAGTAAGTCAATGGGTTAGGATCAAATACAAAGGATAAAATAAATAAGAAGTGTAAGAAGGATTCTAGTCCATTGATCTTAGATTTGGAGGGTTGAGATTGGTTGTAGGGAAAAGAAGATAATAGAAGGGCATAAAAGGAATCTTATATTTATGGATTTTCTCTCTCCACATGCAAGGCACATGCCAATTCCCCCATCGATTTAAAACGTCCATAACTTTTTCATACGACATTTTTTTTCAAAAAAAAATTCACCATAATAACGAGCGTTTTTTTATCTTTAATATGAGTACCATATTATCATATAAAAATAAAATAAAATTTTTCATTTTTACTGGGTTTTTTGGCATTGTGTTAAAGGTTCAGGTCATTGTGTCTTTTAACTGGGTTTTGGTCAGTAGAGTTTCTCTACATTGTGTTATTATCAAAACCTATAGTACAATGTTAATTTGAGTTCTATCCATTGCGTTTTTATAAAAACCTATAACACAATATATGACACAATGAAGATTTTGTTATATCTGGGTTTTCTATAAATTGTGTTATTAGTTCAGGTCATTGTGTTTAATATGTTATTCATTGTGTTTTAATATATTGTCCATTGTGTTTTAATAATTTGTTCAATTTTTTTATTATCTTGTTCATTCTGTTTTGGTTTGTTATGTATTGTGTTTTTAGTTTGTTTTTCATTGTGTCTTCATCTGCTCTCTATTGTGTCTTTTATCTGCTTTAATTAATTGTGTCTTTTATCTGTTGTCATCAATTGTGTTTTTATTTAGTCTGATTCTTATTGTGTTATATGTTATCGCCATTGTGTTATACGTTATGGTCATTGTGTTTTAGTATGTTGTCTATTGTGTCTTTATCTGTTGTCATTGATTGTGTTTTTATTCTAATTTACATTGTGTTTTACATCATGTCCATTGTGTAATATGTTATTCATTGTGTTTTAATATGTTGTCCATTGTGGTTTAATAATTTGTTCAATTTTTTTATTATCTTGTTCATTGTGTTTTAGTTTGTTATGTATTGTGTTTTTAGTTTGTTTTTCATTGTGTCTTAATCTGCTCTCCATTGTGTCTTTTATTTGCTGTCATTAATTGTGTCTTTTATCTGTTGTCATCAATTGTGTTTTTATTTAGTCTGATTCTTATTGTGTTATACGTTATGTTCATTGTGTTTTAGTATGTTGTCCATTGTGTCTTTATCTGTTGTCATTGATTGTGTTTTTAATCTAATTTACATTGTGTTTTACATCATGTCCATTGTGTAATATGTTATTCATTGTGTTTTAATATGTTGTCCATTGTGGTTTAATAATTTGTTCAATTTTTTTATTATCTTGTTCATTGTGTTTTAGTTTGTTAAGTATTGTGTTTTTAGTTTGTTTTTCATTGTGTCTTCATCTGCTCTCCATTGTGTCTTTTATTTGCTGTCATTAATTGTGTTTTTATTTAGTCTGATTCTTATTGTGTTATATGTTATCGTCATTGTGTTATACATTATGTTCATTGTGTTTTAGTATGTTGTCCATTGTGTCTTTATCTGTTGTCATTGATTGTGCTTTTAATCTAATTTACATTGTGTTTTACATCACGTCCATTGTGTAATATGCAACTGGGTTTTTGAAAAATATAACAATATGGTACTCATATTAAAGATAAAAAAACGCTCGATTTTATGGTATAATTTTTTTTTTAAAACAAATGATGTATAAAAAAGTTACGGACGTTTAAAAGTTAGGGGGGAAATAGCATGTGACTTGCATGTGCATATTCTCTTTCCTCTTGTAGACAAAATTACCCTTTCCATTTAATTACTCATAGGACACTTGTCACTCTCTGGTGCCTTCTTACCCTTCTTATTTTAAAATCTTTTGTATTATAACTCAACCCGTAAGTCAATAATGTTATAATTAATGAATCTTGTTTTGTTTTCTCTAAACTATATTATAATCATTAAATTATGAGAGATTATCACATGACAATCTATAAATATGGAATATGTTTCTTTTATGTTTAAACTACTTTTCTAAAAATCAAATTATAATAGCCGGCCTAACAAATTAACCGAGAATTGTCAATGCCACCGGTTCGGTTATGAGCTAACGAATCAAGAATAAATCAATAGATCATCTGTCCTGAGAATTTTGTTTAGTGGTAAGAGACCTGCCTTCCCTCGTGGAGACGCAAGTTCGATTCCAGCTCAGCCCATTTTCGACAAATATCATTTTTTATGGACATCTGGGTGAAGGGATGAATCGGGGCTTTAATCTCGGGTTTGAACCTGACAGAGGCTAGGGTTTACGGATTTCATCTGGTTCATGCGCATCAGGGGGTACGGTCTTATGGCGGTCGAGGAGTCAACCTTGGACATAGACTCGAGCAGGATGAGTTTACACGTAAGATTCTTTGCTGTAAAAGAAGATCAATAAGATAACTAGTTAAACCGGTAGAAAGTGATTGATGCTTGTTTTACTCTTTGTCAGACCCCTTGCTTTTTGAGGGTGCGATAATCGCTTGAATCTAAATCGTATTTATCTTTATGTAATTCAATAATAATAGTTATAATTATTGATAAAAGGTTGTAATTACAAACTTGGTTTCTTTTCTTTCTAGTGATTATAAAATATCATCATCATCATCATAATTTTAAACTAAATATTACATTTAGACAAATATGATATACCTATTGTAAACTAAAATGAATATAAAATGTTTCTTTATGTATAAAGCGAATAATCTTTGAGTGCACGATTTATTGCTTTTTATTTATTATATATTAAAAGATTTTGTGACGCAAGATATCATAAGTTGTTGCTAATGGCCTTGTCAACTACAACTAGATAAATGGAAATGATTATCCATATCCGGTTTGATTGTGTCTCACATGTGATTAATTTTCTCTTTATTTAGATATTTTGTACTGATTTAGCAAGTTTCCAATAAGAAAACCTTGTTGAATGACAAAATATCTATACTATATAATAAAAAAAACCAATGAGTGAACACATGTCATTCATTGAAGCCATCTATTTTTTAGTAATTAATATTAATTAAAAGATAATTATAAAATTAAATTTAATATAAATTTAAACAATTCGTATAAGAGATAATATAATATTTTGAAATATTTATTAGATTTCAAAACTTAAGAATTATTAATCACCTAAAAATGATTAGCCGAAAACCTTTATATTTGGTCATTAAAATAATCCTTTACAATAACTTTAATAACTTTAATTGTACTGTTTATTAATTTCCCGCATTATATAACTACAATTTCAGTAACTTTAATTGATTTTTTTGTCCTTTAGTGTTTTTTTCCTTTTACCTTCACCCTCTTTTTACCTTTACTTTTTTACGGTTAATATTAACATTTAAAACTCCTTTACTTTACAAAGACTTTGTAATTTCCCCGTATATTACACATGTTGAATAGATCTAAAAAAGAGTTATATCTTTAAAAATCATGTGTATTACACATATTAAATAAATGTAATTTTGTATATTAAATACTAAAAACGTCGTATCTTTAAAAAACTCGTGTATAGTCGGGTTGAAAAATCTACCAAATAATAAAAAAATTATATCCTTAAAAAATCTCGTGTATTACACGTGTTGAATAAATCTAATTTTACATAGCAAGTGATAAAAAAGTTATATCTTTAAAAACTTCGTGTATTACATGGGTTATATAAATGTAACTTTTTATAGTAAATAATAAAAAAATATATTTTTAAAAACCTCGTGTTTTACACGAGTTGAATAAATATAATTTTGTATACCAAATAATAAAAAAGTTATATTTTAATAAATTAGGATAACATTTAATATTATTTTATTATTTATATATTTAATATAAGATAAGTAGGAAAGAGAGGTTTTTGTTTTAAAAATATATTAAAGTACACTAAATATAAATTAATATAATGTAAATGATTTATTTATTTTGTTAAACTAACATATTTCGAAAATGTTTACAAAAACATTAATCAATGTTTATTGGTTCTATACTTTTATTTTCGTGTTCAACTCTCAACTCAAATACGGTATTCACTATATTTACGTGACATTTATAAGAACCATCACCACAATCACTCTATCCATCATATATCGAGTATATCCGTTAGTTTTTTTTAAATATAATTTTTATTAGATTCATTCAACCCGTGTAATAAACGAGGTTTTTTAAAGATATAATATTTTTATTATTTACTATACAAAATTACATTTATGCAACTCGTGTAATACACCAGGTTTTTTAAACTATAACTTTTTTTTTATTATGTGGTATATAAAATTACTCGTGTAATACACCAGGTTTTTTAAAATATACCTTTTTTTATATGGTATATAATATTAGATTTATTCAATTCATATAATACACAAGGTTTATAAAGATATAACAAGATATAACTTTTTATTGATTGGTATATGAAATTACATGTGCTCAACCCATACAATAACATGAGGTTGTTAAAAATGTAACTTTTTTCATTATTTAATATATAAAATTAAATACTTAACCCATACAATACACGAGATTCTTAAAGATATAATTTGTTTATTAGTTAATATAAAAAATTACATTTATTCAACCCATGTAATGAACGAGATTTTTAAAGGTATATTGCTTTATTATTTGGTATATAAAATTGCATTTATTCAACCCGTGTTATAAACGAGGTTTTTGAAGATATTTTTTTTATTATTTGGTATATAAAATTATATTTATTCAACCCGCGTATTACGCGGGGTTCTAACCTAGTTTTTTTATAAAAAAACATACATTTTTTCCCGACAAAATCGAAGTCTTATATCGTGCGATCCGGAGGGCAACCCGGTTTTACCCAGCTGTTACCCCAGCGAGTCTCTCGTGTGGTGGCAGTATGGTTTCCGGACGAAGGTCAGTCAGAGCGGCAGCCGGGGCCCGATCGAACATCGCGTCTGCGAATGCTGGGCTGACGGGTAACCGTCCTTGACGGGAACCCGGTGACCAATGGTCCATATACATATTGAAAGTCACCCTTAAAAAAAATAAATAAATAAATGATAAAGCCTTGGGTCTGGAAGCTTGAAAGAAATAGACATAACCTACTTAAAAATTGTTCAAAAATAAGTTTGTAGCTTTAGAGTAGATATATCTAACTACCCATTTATAATAATTAAATGTGAAATAAATACCAAAGTGTATGTGGTTTAGTGGTATTCGGTTGTTTAAGGTTACCTATTCGTCTATTATCTAGATGTTGAGGGTTTGAGTCCCGCGATGAACAATAATATAGAATTAGGAGTGGATTAGATTTTAGTAAAAACAAACATGTGAAAAAATATTTACATATAGATGAATGTCAAGTCCGACTTTGATAACATTCTCAAAAGCAGTGGCGAAGCTTGCCGGAGAAAACGGAGGGGTCGGGCGTATATATACCCAAAAATTTCTATAGAATCGGGGGGTAAAAACGTATATATCCAAAAATTTCTATACGAAAACTACATATATAACACTACTGAGCGAAAAATCCCGGGGGTCGGGCGACCCCCCCCCCCCCCCCCCCCCCCGCCCCCAAGAAGCTGCGCCCCTGCTCAAAAGTAAATATACAGGCTAAGAAGTTAAAAACATGTATGCTTTATTGGACTTTAATCACTTGTTGTTAATCAATTTTGAGTTGGTAATGCTTAAAGTATAAAAATCTATCAATATTTGTACTTCTTAAACATCGTGTTTTTAAACCATTATTATATAACATTATAAAATAATAGCGACAACATAATGTGACGGTGCATGGGTTTAACCGTGGCTCCATCACTTGATCCAATCGAGTTGTCGACCGTGAAAAAAGAGAACCGTGTTCTAGTGTTGTAGAGGATAAGAAAGGTAACTTAGAGGGGCCCATGTCAAAGTCTAGGGAGCTCACTCTAGCGCACAAGGCATACTGAGTCTAAGATGGGGTGAGTCTAACTTCATGAGAAAACGTCACCCAACAGTCCAACGCCTTGTCTTGGCACGAATCTAGTAAAATAGAGGCATACAAGGATTCAAGGAATACATGAACATGCCTAGGCGTATGTAGAATGATATATGATACAAGGTATTTGTAAGGGAATAAGCATACACATATAGGATGCTTGTATTTTTAATGTAGTATGATCGTAATCATTAAGTGTACCTTAGTTTTGATTTCATTTTCATCATTCCTCAGGACAAGAAAGCACTATGCAGGGGAATTTTTATCATTTCATCTTATGCACTCGTATGCACCTTATCAGCTTCCCTAATAAGACTGTTTTTGCTTGTATTTTAGGAGAGAGACGATGACATGGATGAGAGAGGATGTGAGGTGGAGTAGAGAGGGTGGTAGTAATTATTGGCGGGTGGGTCGGGTGCATGTGAATGTGAGGTAGGAGAGAGAATATGAGTTTTTAGTGGGTTTTTTTTTTGTTGCGACTTGTGAGAGGGGCATGAGAGAGAATGTAAATATCACCCTTGTTTTTTAGGGCATGTTAGGAATTGGGCATGCTCTAATAGTCTTATATTAACATCATTAGTTTTACGTAATATATTACTTTGATATGGTTTTATTATTATGTAGCCATGTAGGCCATGGAGAAAAAGAGTTAAAACGGTGCAATTAGGTTCAACATAAGATAATGAGATGCTATTAATCTACAGCTCAATCTTCAAACCGGTTTTATGAAATATTATGAAAGTGAAATACAAAAAAAGAAGCGTACGCTGACGTTTCGTCATATATGTTTGGATAGAACAAACAAATATGATAGGTGACGGTACCAGAACATTTGAACTCTGGGGGATCATAACAAAAAAAAAACAAATCTTTTGTTTAGGAGTTTGCGTCAACTGAATTGTAACATACGAGATATCGTCTGTAATATATATACACACACACACGAGGTCGCGTATGTATAGTGCTAAAAATAATATGAACTGATAAATTCTAAATAAAATAACATAATAAACATAAAGTAAGGTATGAACTGATAAATTCTAAATAAAATAACATAATAAACATAAAGTAAGGTTATAATGTATCAAATAATCTAAAAGTGTCGATGGCCTCGTGGCCTAATGGTATCAGTGGTTTATCCCTGATAAAGTGTTGCGGGTACAAATCCCTAAAAAAGTGTTGCGCGTACAAATCTTATAATATGTGAATAAATGATTTTAAAATAAAATTATTGGGGTCGCTATTAAATAAAATCTAAAAGTATCATATATAATCAAAAATTAAATTTCAACTAGGAGTAATAGACCATTTTGTGAACTAAAAGTACATCTCAAGAGAGCAATACGAATAATAGGTCTCATTACTCGTTACTTCATTAGTTACTTCGTTCATTTGTGAATAACATTTTTAGCTTGGGCTTTTGTGTTAGAATTTGTTATCCTCGTGAACTATGTTTTAAAAAGTGGGCCTGGTTTATCTAAAAAGGCTCAAACCTAGAATTTAGTGGTGTAATTATTTCTTGCGCCCCTCTATCAAGGGGTGGTGGTCCATTGCAAACGCAAAACCTTTAAACACCTGGATTTAGGAGAGGGGAGGTTTTGGGTTCAAGCCTCACATATGACAAGGGTTAAAAGAAATTTGCCGTTAAAATAAAAAAGAAAAATCCTGTGCCCCTTTCTTCTTGGGAGAAAAAACTAGGGATGCTGGAGCCGCAGACCGGAGGTGCCGCAGAAAAATCTGGCCGAAGATGCATCTTCCCAGTTCTTATTTCACTTTCACTTAAACATGATCCATCTTAAGAGGGTCAAACGATTAAAAAGTTTTCCCATGGAATAATTAGGTCACCGACTCACCGGAAACTTGATCGGTCGGAGTGTCAACGGTCCCTCCTGACCCTCCTCTGATTCCGCACCTGAATATAACCAAACCTTAGGGATGATTTTGACATTTTACTCGAAAAAGACTGAAAAAAGTTTTGAGCATGGTTTTTGGTCTCCTGGATTAAATCAAATGAAAATAATAATAAATTAAGAAAGGGGCTTCGATTAAATCTTTGTGATTGGGCTGAACTTTCACAATTAACTATGGTGGGCTCGTATTTTGGTTGAGCTGCACAACAAAATCGAGGGGTTGAAAAATGGAATAAAAAGAAAACAAACTGCTGCTGATGGCACAGAAAAGGAGGCAGAAATTTCTTGTTGGTCGACTGATGCTTGTGTTAATGAAGTTTACTTGTCAAAAAAAAAAAAAAAAAAAAGGTGGAATTTTATTTGATTAATTTGAAATGAATGATCTTGTAGTGATAACATTGGACTTCTTTCATTAGTTCCTTGCTAGTATATCTGGATCATGGTTTGATTTTATGTTTATCTTTCTTGCTAGTGTAAACTTATGATCGCTTGTTAGACTGAACACGTTTATAATTCTTTTGGTGCACGCAAATGTTTTGAACGTGTTTATGTATTTACTTCCTGTGTTATCTATAAGACGATCCATGATAGTCACATAGTTGCTTCAACTCTAAATAGACAATTGATTTAGGGAAAACGGACAATTGTCGGAGTAATCAACATGGGTTCCTGTCTACAGAATTCAATACAATTATTAAATGAAACTATATCTATGTAATACAATTGCCACCAATCAGACCAGTTGTTAAATATGCAATTATCGATTCGGCCTAAATATTTCCATGAACAGCATAACTTGTGACCTTTAACCTATGCATGCATTATCTTGATATAAGTATACAAAATACTCTGAATGTCAAGTTAACTTATAGTTTTAAACTTACCTTTTAAGGTTTTGGTTAATTATTTTCTTTTTTGAACGACAAACTAACCTACTCCTAAATACTTGACATTTGTGTTTAGCTTGTTTAGAGTTGTAATGGGCTTGGAGAATAGCCTAGCCCAGTCCAAAGCCCAGTATACAAACATGTAGTATATAAACATGTTTATAGAGAGTGGCTGAGAGATTTCTTGTGACTTGAATTGATTGTAAGCATTCTTGTTGGATAATCAATAGAAGATGGTTTGAAAGTGATTGTCCGTGTTCTTCATCTTACAAACTTGTTTCTATGTTCGTGTGATCTATTAAGGGGATTCCGCACCCTTGATTGATTGTCAATCTCGTAACGATCCACGTGAAAGGGACCTACACTATGAGATATGCCATTAGTTACGGTGTAAACGAGCTGAGTTGTGCCGAACACAAGACTAAGCTTGCTAGGCTTAGCTTGTTTAATTCACGAAGAGCTCAAGTTCAACCTCGAGCTCGGCTAGTGTGTACTTTTTTAAAGTTCGAGCTTGACTAATGTATAGTTTTTCAACCACTCTTTTATCATATATAATTAATTTTTATATATTTATAATTATTTTGTGTATATTTTAATTGTAAATTTTATGGATAACATAATATATATACTCTTTAGTTGTTTTTATCACAATTTTACATATATATATATAAAAGAGTAAACTTCCATTTTGGTCCCTGAGGTTTGGTCAGTTTTGTCACTTTAGTCCAAATCTCAATTTTTTTGCATCTGGATCCATGTGGTTTCAGTTTTATTGCCATTTTGGTCCAAATCTCAAATCAGGTCAGATTTCTAAAAAAACCCTGGTTTTTTTCCTTTTCCTCAGGGGCATTTTGGTCATTATACTTTTATTATAAATAATTATTAATTATTAAAAAAAATAATCAAAAAAATATTATAACACCACCATTCTCTGCACTTTCTCTCTCTCTCTCTCAATAATGTTTCTTCTCTCTTTCTCCTCTCTCTCTCTCTCTCCTCTCTCTCGAACACCACCGTCGAGAGCCCAAAAAACCATCACAACTCCTCCGCTCTCCACTTCCCAATTCTTGATCAACCCACCGATCTTCAACCCAAACCCACCCACCATGGGCCCAGAAACCGAACCCACAGACCAAACCACAACAACAAGAATCCTAGAGATTAACTTGATCTCAGCCTAATCCCTCAAAATCCCCAAACCCCACTGTATCCACACCTACACCATCGCCATCGCATGGGTCGACCCTAGAGTTGCTCCAAAAACCCGACATGGAACGACCATGAGCACCACCATCTCCTTCCTCCACCGTCGCCACCGCCTCCTTCCTCCACCGTCGCACGTTCTCCACCGAAGACACCACCACAATCATCGTTGAAACAAGTGTCGTGTTCACCGGCCACAACTGCGAGCCTCCATCGAGATCGGTAGATGCGACTCCGAGATCCAGCCACAACTGCGAACCTCTATCAAGATTCGTCTCTGATATTCCGATGGTTTTGTCATCAGTGGGTTAGTTTAAGTGGATTTCTTGTTACAAAGTTGTAAAGATGAGAAAGATGGTGGTGGCTGGATTAAGATGATGGTGGTGTCTGGTGTGGTGATGGTAGATGGTAGCAGGTGATGAAGATGAATTGGGGCTTTTATCTCTTTCTCTCTCATTATATATGGATTAAGCTTTTATTGTTGATATTTTTAATATAAATTAGTTTATAATAATCTATAATGACAATTTTGTCCTTAGGAGAAATGAGGAAAAAGACAAAATTCAGTAAGAAATCCTGACAAAATTAGACTTTTTTGAAATTTGGACTAAAATGGAAACAAATTGCCACCACAGGGACCCAGATTTAAAATTTTTGGAATTTGGACTAAAGTAGCAAAAGTGAGCAAATCTCAAGGATCATTTTGGCTATTAACTCTATATAAAATTAAGAGTAAACTGCCATTTTGGTCCCTGTGGTTTGGGCACTTTTGTCATTTTAGTCTAAATCTCAAACTTTTTACATCTGGGTCCCTGTGGTTTGCATTTCGTTGCCATTTTGGTCCAAATTTCAAATTTGACCAGATTTCCCATTAATGACCTGCTATTTTGTCTTTACCCTCAGGGGCATTTTGGTCATTTTAAATTTATTATCTTTTTATTATAACTCCATTAATGACCTGCTATTTTGTTTTACCCCAATAATCTCCCCCAAAATCATCACACACCAAACCCTAATCCCACAACAATCTTCGTCATTTTCTCCCTGCAACGATAATGGTGATTTGCACATGAACTACATGTGTCTCTATAGTCTATATGAGTTATGAACATAACGATAACACTGACAGCAGGATTGAGCCTATAAACAGAGGCCACAAAATTCTTAACTGTTTTTCTCTCCACTCACACTATCTATGGCGGTGGTTATAGATCTCCTGCAACGCCCTAAGAAGCCGTTAATCACCTCATCGCCGCCATCTATCTCCGCCGCACATGACCGGAGTTTGAACCAGTACAATCACGCATCCAGCAGGCTTCTTCCGCTTCCAAATTCCACCACCAGCAGCTTCAGTTCACATCGAATCTGTTCTCATTTGGCATTTCATTCATCTAAATCAGGAACAGTCAACTTTTCGTTCCTGTTGATTGAAATTTTGTTGATGATTCATCGGTTTCTGTAGATTACGGCTATGTATACTCGATGAATTTGTTTAGCTCGTTGTTGTTGATTCACACAAATGAGCGATTAGGTTTACGTATACAGTATATAGTGTTTGTAGGTGTCAGTTTAAGATTGTTGTGGATGTTCTCCGTTGGATTGTTGCAGGGGAGAAGATGAAGAGATTGTTGTGGGATTAGGGTCTGGTGTGTGATGATTTTGGGGGAGATTATTTGGGGAAGATGAAGTTATGGGGCAATATAATCTGTTGTGTATATTTATTAGGCTCAGATCTGCCGGTTTTGATGATGTTCTTGATTTTCTGGAGAAGGTGATCGGAGATGATGGTGGTTGCTTTGGTGGATTTACCGTGATGGATAGTGATCGGAGATGATGTTGGAGAAGGTGATCGGAGATGATGGTGGTGCGCCGTGAGTGATGGTGGTTCAGATCTGCCGGTTTTGATGATGTTCTTGATTTTCTAGGTTTTGATGATGATGTTTGAAGATGAATTTTCTGGGTTTTGATGATGTTCTAAGATGATATTCTTGATCTGGGTTTTATTGCAAAAAAAATGAAATTTAAAAAATGACTAAAATGCCCCTGCACTAAAGGACAAAATAATCAGTTTTCAATAGTAAAAATAGAGGGTTTTTGGATTTTGGACTAAAATGGCAACAAAATGCAAACCACAGGGATCCAGATGTAAAAAGTTTGAGATTTGGACTAAAATGGCAAAAGTGCCCAAACCACACGAACCAAAATGGCAGTTTACTCCAAAATTAATAACAAAATCTTTTAGGCTAGCAAGTTAGCTCAAACTCGATTAGTGAAACTCATGTTCAGGTTTGTTTAGGCTCGTCTCGATTCCAGATTTAGCAAGCCTATCTCGACTAGGCTCAACTCGATTTCAAAGCTTGAGCTCGACTAGTGTAAAGTTTTCCAAGCTCGTTTTATCATATATAACAAAATTATATATTTATAATTATGAGAGCGGTTATCATACATTAAGAGTAATCGTACATTACGTACGTGACTCTCCTGACCGTCAGATCAGGGTGATTAAAGCGTGATTAAATTGATGATGAGTAGCGGTGGCAAAAACGTAATTATGCTATCAAAAGGTTTAAATTGTCAATTTAACCGATCAAATTACCCGGCTCCATCTTCTTCCCAAATCAAAATACAAAATTAGAACCCCAAAATTCTCGCTTAAGTTTGAAAGGCGGTTTCGGCATTAGGAGAGAGAAGGAGCAAGAAACCAGTATCGATTTGAAAGACAGAAGGTAAACGATAGAGGAGGAGTAAGAAACGAGTATCGATTTGAAGAGACGAATGACGATTACGGCATTAGGAGGTAAATCATCTGCTCATCCATTTGTTTTCTTCTTTAATCACGCTTTCTTCACTGATCAGTGGTTTTATTCAATGGTGAACAAAAATTGAAGCTAAAAGAGAGAGGAGGAGCAAGAACCGCAACGATCCGGTGCACTCTACCGACATCAATCCAGGTTTCTTCTAAAAAATCAAAAATATTAGGGTTTGATTTTTGATCTTTCGGTTAGCGGCTCACTGATCAGTGGTTTTATTCTATGCGTTATTTGATTTTAGAGATTGTGATAATCATCATGTTCATCCCCCCCTGTTTGTTAACTTGCGGTATTAGATTGATTGTTATTAACTAGCGTTATTTGATATTGGGGCTTTTGACCATCATCGTGTTCATCCCCTTCCCCTGTAAAACTTGACATTTTGTAAAATGATTCTGGTAATAATCCATGCGTTTTTTTGATGTTGGGGATTTTCATCACCATTATGTTCGTCATCTTCATCTGTTTTTAAATATAATTTTGGTGGAGCTGGATGATTTTTGCTTGAACCTGCCATGGTCAAATGGTGTTGTATAAGATTTGTTGGTAGCACAACCAATGAAAATAATAGCGCATGTTGTTATATGAAAAAAGTAATTTGCGTGATTTTTTTGTTTTGAAATATGAATGTAGGGGTTGCTGATGACGATGATGATGATTTTGAGCCCCCGATTCAGCCGATGATAACAAACAAACCTCGCAAGTTAAAGTTAAATAAAAAGCGAAAGAAATTAAATGTTGAAGATGATGATGATTTTGAAGCACCAATTAAAGATTTGATAGGAAAAAGAGCCGAAAACACAAAAAAGGGCCAAATACTTTAACTGACCAAGATGATGATGACTTTGAGGAGCCCATAAAAAAGAAACCATCGAAACAAGACAGGCAGATGGATCCTACAAAGGGTAGACAGACGATTAACGAAGCGGAACCAATTAGAACGGAACCAAGACTGTACTATGAATATCAACATGAGGTAATAAGCCTTAGGTGTAGTCCTTTAGGTTTCTTGGATACAGTAAGACAATTTACAGACGCACAAGTAGCGGATGTCAAAAGCATTGGATTTGGTCATGTTCTTGATATAAAGGTTAATCATATAAGCACACGTCTAGATTATTGGCTCGTACGAAACTATGAAGAGCAATACAACACACTAAACATCGGAAATCATAAGATACAAATCACAAGAGATTCAGTACATGATGTGTTTGGTATTCAAAAAGGACAAAATCCAGTACGGGAAAAAATAAGCCTCGGAAATGTGCCATAGTTGAAAAACATACTGCTACTCAAGGGGTCAAGACAACTATTGATGAGTTCAAACCAGTGGTGTGACACCAACATAATTACTCATACATTAGTTGAAAAAGCTATGAAAAAACAAACAAATGGCGGCAGATTATTCAAGTTAAATTTTTTAGCCTACTAGAACACGTTGTTTGTAGAGAGTACAAAGTCAACAACGGTTAAACAAAGTTTTCTACTTGCCATTGACAAAGAGGGAGACATTTCGAAGCTGGATTGGTGCTCGTTTGTTTTAGAATCGCTTAAACGAACTAGACAAGGTTGAAAAAAACTGGACTCACAATACAACGGACCAGTTGCATTTCTAACGGTATGTTTTGTAAACATCTTTAAAATGTAAGCTAATAAAATATTGTTAGTAGTAATTTGTTTTTTTTAAACAATTATATGCAGCTTCTATACACCCATGATTTCAACAAAAGGCACAAAATTTTCGATGAAGTTGTCGAACTGCCTATCATAAAGTATATAATATCTGGTATGATCGACGACAGGGAAGAGTATTTATACAACAATGGGCCGCTGCCAGATGTTGAAGATTATGATGAAGTTGACAAAGACGAAGAAACGCATGGCAATCACCAGGATCAACAACATGCGACTGCCTCGGACATCAATAGCGATGATCATCAAAATAAACAGGCTCCGACAACGCCATTAGAAAACGTAAATCAACAAACTTCGACGTTATTGACGGACCTGTTCACTGACAACATCCGATCACATGAGGCTGTTGCAGTACAAGAAAACCGCAGCGCATTTGAAATGATAGATCAGCCTACGACAGATACAGATGATTTCACAATACCACCTGTGGATACCACAAAGGTCTACAAAAGAAGAAACCAGGCTGGTGAAGATTCAATAGACGAATGTTACGAACCATCAACTACCGATTGGTTTGAGGGCTGGAATCCTAGTGAACATATTTCAGAGTTGAACCTAGAAGATATGGGCATCGAGACACAAACGCAAAAAGAGCTTGACTACTGCAGCACTCTGCTTCAACTAACCGGGGTGATTTATGATGATGCTGCGCGGGAAGCCTCAAACAAAAATAAGAAGGTACACTCTTTTGGATTTTTGTTTATGATATTATTAATAACGCATGCTTTAAGAACCTCATATTAAAGTAGAATGCTTGTTTATGATATTAGAAAAATAACGCATGTACAAGACTAAAAATCACGCTAGTTTAAGAAATTAATAACGCATTTTAGTTTAAGAAATTAATAACGCATGACTTGAGTCAGGATTTTGTATTACTATAACTGAGTCCAGTTAGTGAAGCCCATATTGTTGTTTGCATGGCATGCTATAGTGGCTCGATTGTTATTTGTGGCGTTTAGGCTATAACTAAGCCCAATATAGATCACTAGAACAAGAGGCCTGTTAGTATAAGTGTTGATTTCATAAATAGTGCAATGGGCTTCGAATGATATAGACTACACAGGAGATTAAGCTGTTGGGCCAATTTATTAGGAGTAACATTGGGCTGTTTGGGCCAATTTATTAGGAGTAACATTGGGCTGTGGTCTTCTGAAAAGGAAAAAATTGAACTAAATTTGGTTTGAAATAAAGCCCATGATTAACAAAATGGACAAGAACATAAATAAAAATAAAAATTATGCTAGTTACATAGATAATGACGCATGATATTGCTAAAAATGAAATTTACGCTACTTAGATAGATAATAACGCATGATATTGATAAAACTCCAAGTCTGCAGCTGTTGTTGAAAACAATGGACAAGAATATAAATAAATACATTTCTCTGGTTACGGAAATGAACAATATCGTTACAGACGCAAAGGAAAAGTGTTTCTGGGATCCAGATATAATGAGAATGTGTAAAAGATGGGATGATGCAGTTAAGAATACCGTGTCGACGACGACTGATCAAGTAAGCTCTGGAGGTGATGAGGCGTTTCAAAACAAAGTTGGAGAGGGTGGCGATACTATTCAAGAGTTAGGAGGGGATGGAGATGCAACCGTAGAAGATGAAAACACAGGAAAAACAAAAGGTAGAGAATAATTTGTGTTATTTCTTAAGATTAACGGTAATTTAAGTTCAATAATGACAAAGCGTTTGTGATTTTATAGGATGTCATGATGTTGATTATATGACATATGATGATGGGGGTATTTCAGACTCATGCCTGGCTGCATTACAAACCATCGAACCAGGTGTATACAAGCAGACGATAGAAGGTAACAAATACGATAATTGCTAAAATATTAACCGTATTCTAACTTGTGTTTACAAAAAATTAACCAACTCGAACATACAAACAATGACACAACCAGATGTTGTACACCAAATGGACCAAGATGTAAATTTAGCAGAGTCCAGTCAGCAAAAAGCACAAAGTTAGAATACAATAACCGAGTCGATGTTGAATGAGCTTGAAAAGATAAACCCTAACGTCTATGGTAAAGAAATGCCTCCCACCACATCCGCTGAAGAAACAAATGAAGTGACGGATGCCGAAATTCTGTCGGTGGAGACGTTTTTAAGATTGGCTCCCATCCTACAAACATCAAATGAAAGTAAGCAAAAAACTCCCGTGCTGCTAACAAAAAGAAAATGGATGAAGAGAGACAGATAGAACTAGTGAGAACGCGTATCAAAATGTTGAGGGAAAAGAATGAAAAAAGAATGGCAGAATTAGGTGACGCATACAGATCACCTTACTGCAACAGGATAACCAGGTTATATGAGCCACTCATGGAACGTGACCAAACGATCATCTGTTACCTCTTAGCTCCGGTCGGAGATATTGGGTAAGATGTTTTGTCTCTTTTAAACCGCTTAAAATCTTGATATCTTTTTAAACTGTCCTTTTTGGTTTTAAACAACAGCTCATTGATATACAAGTCTGAAAGTGGAGTCGAAACACTAAAAATCATTTTTGAAAGCTTTCATCCATCGCAATACATAGCATCAAATGGAGTGGATGCGTTTGTAGATGTGTTAAACTTTGAAGAGAAAACAAAGGGACAAAAAATCATCACCCTACAGGCTGTTCTTGCCAAGTACAATGATTGTAAGTTTTTCTCTAATAATCACGCATGTATGTATTTTACTAATTTAATCACGCATGTATGTATTTTACTATGTTAAATCACACATATTGAATCATAATTAATCACACAAGTTATATGATAATCACGCATCTTGAAAGTTAATGCACACATGTTTAAGGTTAACCAAGCATGCTATATGATAATCATGCCTGTTGAAAGTTAATGCACACATGTTTAAGGTTAACCAAGCATGCTATATGATAATCATGCCTGTATAAGCTTAAAAGAAAAGATAGAGTTTAATGAAAAAAATCACCATAATTTTTGAAGCCTGACATAATGTATGGGCCAAAATACAATGACAATGATCGATTGAAAGTATTTACACCAAGCCTAGACGATATATTGTGTAAGTATCAGGTCAAGAAAGTTGACACAGTGGATCTTATCTTCATTCCAGTAATACTATCTGATCATTTCTGGTGCCTATGCTTTCACTTGAAAAATGGCAAAATTTAGTTAATTGAGAACTCTAGGTTTGACGAATCGTTTAGCAAACGCTACCGTGGGCGCCCGAAAAGCTGGTAATTCTTGAATACTTAGCTTTATATACAAAAACGACTATATATTATAATGAGTAGGTACTAATATGATTTTTTCTCGTGATTATAGCGAAGAGTTCTAGTTCTATACCTAAAAGACAAGATACGACGAAAAGAGTGGATAACAAACTTGGAACAGCAAGCATAATTCGAAAGGAAATGGATTGGAGTACTCTTCAAAACGGATTTGACTGTGGTGCCTTCACTATGAGACATATGGAGACGTACAAAGGCAAATCACCATGGAATCCGGGGTTTGTGAACGAAGATAAAATGACCATTCAAGATTCACAACTTCGATTCTTACGGTACCGGTATCTTAGTAAGATTGTATTGTACGACTACAATCTTATAAGGAAAGAAGTGTATGACAAAGCTAAGGAATTTACGAAGACCGCAAGCACCGTAGATGTTTTGCGCGATCTAGATAACAAAATTAAGGACCGATTGGATCAGTTCTTCAACCTTGACAAAGTGAAACAAAATGCTACGTCGTAGAACTACTTTGTTACAAACATATTTGACATGTTCGTTTTTTAATTTTATTTTTATTTTTTAATTTTGCTGATTACTCATAAACTATGTTATCAAATAACATGAAAAATGTAAAAACAATGGGAATATTTCCTTATTCAAACACAAATTCGATCCAAGAAAACACTTAGATAAACATAAAAGCCACATGGATTCACTACCCAGATGAAAATGATACATAATACCCATCAGAAAAAGGACTCCAAAAACTTGATCTTCGTGTCCATAGAGCATCTTAAGACGGTTATTGCATCCGCAAGCTCCTTTAACTGTTTCTCATCCCGCTCTCCTAGATCAACCATAAACATCATAGCCACCTCTCGGACACTTGACTCTTTCTTACCAGAAAGCAAATTGAATATCTCTTCTCGCCTCTTCATGTTCTCTCTGACCCTAGAAATGTTAGTTTCCAACAAGTCTTTACAAGACTTGTCTTCAACAATTTGTTCCTCGATTCTCTTTTTGAGATAAACACTCATACCTGATGATGAAGAAGAACCATAAGATGAATTACAAGAATCTGCCATCTTTAAGGTAATATTTGAATGCTCTTTCAATGATATATAAAAGGAAAAACCAAATAAGAGGACATCTAAAATTATTAAGCATGACAGCTGTATGGTTCAGAAATCATTCTAGATGTTTTTTGGAGTTTTCTTGGTCAAGTATAGATATTTATAAAAAGTACTCAAGTTACAAAAATGGGGATGTTCAATAATAACGCACGTTCTCTATGTAAATTTCTTTTACTTAACCACACATGTACAATAACTACGCATGAACAATAATCACGCATGAGACAATAATCACGCACGTCCTGTTTGTGAATTATGTAAGATACTGATCTTTGTTAAAAATATTAAACGATATTCAAGTTGCAAGTTGATATAAAATATAATTAATCCTAATAATAATGAAACCTACAAATAGCTTTCCAAATCGACATGACTGGTAATTATGTGAGATATTTAATTTTATTTACCAAATCTCTCACAACTACCATATTAAATCACAATCTTCATACATATATGATTCCCCATATTAGATTTTTGCAAAAAATTAACAACTCTTATTAAGTAACAAAAATGTCTACTGATCCGGCAAGCAAAGCCATCAAGGAGCTCCTCTCCAGCCGCACATTGACAGAACTTGCTTCTGATGTA